>JAHDVF020001222.1:0-1391083 GCA_022606425.2 Lepidostoma basale | reverse complement strand
CATTTGAAAGTACAGCAAACATACTGTGTTGACTCTAATAGTGGCGTTTTTCACCATGCCCGTTATACTGATCCCAAAACTTTGCTATAATTGAATTATTTTGTTAGCTTCATCCGTGCAGCATTATCTTACTTAATCGGCGTTTAAAACTCTAAAACAGGAAAAATAATCGATCACACAATAAAATTAATGTTCTCTTCTTCTTCTTCTTCTGCTTTATTTAGGACTGTGTCGTGTTATTTCTCGGAGCTTGTTCCTAGGATGCAGATGTCCAACTGTCTCGCCATATTTTAGGTTGTCTTCCTGCAGGTCGATTTCCTGTTGGTACTTTATTTGTGGCTATATTTATCACTCTTTCAGAACATGCTCTTTGCCATGATCTCTCCAGTAGCATCTTTTCAGTCTTCCCCATCGCACGACATCTTCTACATTGCAGATCTTTCTTATTTCAGAATTTCTTACTCTGTCTCGGAGTATCGTTCCCGCAACGGATCGGAGAGTCTTCATTTCTGTGGTTCTTAGGAAACTTTTTGTTCTGATGGTGTCAGCTCTCGTTTCTATTCCATATGTCATTATAGGACGTATGTCTTGTAGATTCGAATCTTGCTCTCCTTTGGCATATTTTTATTTTTCCAAACAGCATTCGTCAAGCAACCAGCCACAACGGCGGCCCTGTTTGTTAGTTCACTTACTTCTCCGTAGAGGTCACTGCTGCTTGATACATCAACACCTAAGTACTTGAAATGCATAACTTGTTCTATTATTTTATTGTCTAATGCAAGCTTGCATCGTACTGGTTGCCTTGATGTAACCATGCTCTTTGTCTTGTTAAAATCTTATTCTTCTTCTTCTTTCTGTGTCCTGTCAGGTCTCCTCAATGTTGACTATCACCCTTAGTGATGACCTGGGGAAAAATATCCAGAGTGGTATCCCCCTTATCTTCTCTGGAGAATTTTCTGTCGGGGTTACCTTCCCTTAGCTAGGTGTATCCAGTTTTATGGCGCTGGAAGCTCGCCATTCGTCCTCTCTCTATCTGCTATGGCACTAAGTAATATGTGCCACATTGCTCGGGGTTCGCGGGGTCTTTAAAAAGACTTCTCATGGACGCTAGAGAGTTGGACTTGATAGTAGTGTTGCTGTTGTAAATGCAACATGGCGCCTTACGACATTTTGTAGAGGCATACTATAAAGCAAAACATACCCCCATCGTAGCCCTACTACCCTTTTGAATCCCTCATTAAAGTCTTATTAAAGTTCTCTTATTAAGTTTTCTTATTAAAGTTCTTAAAATGTTAATTATTTTCAGGCAATAATGATATATGCAACTACTCCTTTTTTGATGTACGTAGGAAGACTAACCTGTGGAATCGCGGCAGCAGTATCCATCGTTGTAAGTATTTCATTATAAAGAAAACGGTTTTGATTTAATGGCCATCATCGCTAAAGATACGGAGTCTTGGAAGATTCGGAGAATAAGGTACATAGTAATTGATGTGGCTTAAAACATTGTTAAGATTTAATAATGCCCTAGCATGCAAAACATGTCTTTTCCACGAAATATAATAAAACTTTTAAAAAACAGCGTGTTCATTCATATTTATTATTTCATATGAAGTTTTACATCCGTGCTCAATAAACAATAAATATAACTAATTAATACAAATGAAAAGGTCAGTTTTCTAGAAGCTTATTATATTTTATGGGAATGACATGTTTCGCCCTTGATAAGGCATTATCAAATGACAGTCTCAAAACTGGCCTTTTCATTCGTATTAATTTAATATGGAGTTTTACATCATTGTTCAAGAAACAATAAATAATAAATATAACATTTCGTCTGCGTATATTCCAAAAGAAAAACATGTTGTGATACAAGAGATATTTAATAGAAAAAAATGTATAAAAAAATAAAATTAACGCACTTTTACTAGTTTTTATGCCACTTTATTTTTTTGTTAAAACCAACCGGTTTCGCTCCTGCCTGAACTTCGTCAGGGTTACAACAGAGACTGAAAATCTTCGGAGCTTCATCAGGGTTATAGAAGAGACTGAAACCGGTTGGTTTTAACATTAAAATTGAAGTGGTGTAAAAACTAAATGTGTCAATTATGTTTAATATTGCCACACCTCAAATTAAGTGCTTCATACGAAAGTAATAAAAAAATTAATAAATGTTTAAATATGTTTTTAGGAGACATCAATATACATGGGTGAAATAGCTGACAAACGTATCCGAGGGGCCTTGGGCTCTCTTATAACAGGAATGATGAATCTTGGCAACCTACTGATGTTTGCGATAGGCCCTTTTGTGTCTTACAATACCATTAACTGGATGTGTCTTGTCGTTCCTATTATTTTTGTTCTCTCGTCACTCTGGGTCCCGGAGACACCTTACTACTTTCTCACCCGCGAGGACACGGATAATGCACAAAAAGCCATGATGAAATTGAAAAGTTTGAAGAATATGGAGGTTTGTATAAAATAGATAAAGATCAAACCAACATTTTACATTCTCCTATCGTTGTTTTGCATTACCTTACCGATGTTTCATAACACTACCAAATACCTCAAAGTCATTAACAACATAGGCAGTACACCTTTCAAATAAAATCAAGTCCTCGTCACCTTCATCGGATGTCCCTAATATCCAAGGAAGACTGTCCTTCACGGCTGTGGGTCCTGTGGCTTGGGAATCCACTCTGGACCATCACAGAGGGGCAACTAAGAGCAGGGAAAGACGCTAGCAGAAGAACTACCACCGTCTTCCGGTGGTCTCTTCTTTCGTATTTTATCTGCAGCTCGTTCCTGCGTTGAGCTTCATAATCCTGCGTGCTTTCATATACTGTTATTCTCCACCTAGGTCTTTCTGTTCTGCAGTCTTTCAGATGTTAGTCCTTTGTAGGTTTTTTTTTAGAGAGTCCTTGAAGCGTTTCCTCTGAGCGTCGTGTTAACGTTTTCCTTGAGTCAGCTGAGAGTATAGAATCGGAGCTTTCTACCCCATGTTAAGGAAGAAAAATAACACTATAATAATGCCGATTCACCTACGCAGCCCCTATCTGGGGTTACGCATCAACGATTCACACACCAAAACTCCGAATTCTGTTTAACAAGGTTACCCGGCTCAGGCTGGATGCCCCTTTCTGGACCAAGATTATACATCTTTACTTAGAGATGAGATTCTTGACCTTAGAAGATCATATCCGTACATTGGTCGAGCGTTTCTTTCAGGGTGTCGCCACAAACCCCAAACCCATCATACAAGAAACCACACAATTTACCCGTTACTTCCCTCACTTTTATCCCTACCAGTTCTACCCCCACCCTCACCCATCTTGACCCGCATTAATAATGATAAAAGCCTCTACTACAAAAATTACTTACCTTATCCAATAACTGTTAAATCCCCCTAAAAATCAACAAGTAGTCCAACATGTGATGAGTAATAAATCTGTAATCTGAAACATACGATAAAAAATGACAAAGCCAAAGTTAACTATTTTTATCCCAGCTCATTTGTCTAACATTTGTGAACAATCACATTTTTTTTCTCAAAAAACAGAAGTTAATATATATCTTTGAACATTTTGAGATGATGATCTGAAGCAGGACCGATGATTAGACCCGTAGAATTAATGGGATAATATCGTTTTATATAACCATCTCCATGTTTTACACCACTAGTTGTAGACTATAAGGAGTCGAGGGTAAAAATAAGTAAAATATTCTCTAACCTTGTAAATATGCAGTTTTTGTTTCTTGGTGCCATGATATTAAATTTAATACTGATTATTATAATATTCATTTGTTGATTGCAGTCAATTGAAGATGATCTACGGGAAATGAAAACACAAGTCCAGAAGGACAATGAGAAAAAAACCAGTATTCTAGAATTATTCAAAAAGGACTACAGAAAAGGATTTATTGCAATGGTAGGTTAGTATCTACTAAGTCATATTATTATACTTACTTACTTACTTAGACAGCCGTTGTCGTCCACTGCTGGACATACTTATGGGATGGAAACTATGACCCTCACCAAGAGAATTGAAGATGAACCCATTAAGATTCACGCAGCGTTCCATGGAAAGACATATGCTCGGGGTCAGTCTCCGAGATAAAATCAGAAATGAGGAGATTAGACGCCGAACAAAAATAACGGACATCATGGAACGACTAGCGAGACTGAAGTGGCAATGGGCGGGTCATTTGGCGAGACAGAGTGAGGATAGATTGACCCAGAAAATAATAAGGTGGAGACCATTGGAGAATAGGAGAAGCGTCGGCAGGCCGCAAAAAAGGTGGACCGACGACATTGCTGCCGTGGGGGGGAAAATGTGGCTGCGGCTGGCAAGAGATAGAGACGAGTGGAAGGGAAGGGAAGAGGCCTATATCCAGCAGTGGACCGATAAAGGCTGACGAAGAAGAAGAAGCTGGACATAGGCCTCCCCCATACTTCTCCACTATTTCTGTCTTTTGCCTTTGGCATCCAATCGCCAGCAATTTTTCGAATGTCGTCGGACCATCGTATGGGGGGTCTCCTTCTGTTACTTTTATCTTCGCGGGGTGTCCACTGTACCACCCTTCTGGTCCATCTATCGTCATATTATATTATTGAAATTGTCGTTTCATGTCTAAAATACTATAATACACTTTTTTACTTTACATCTTCTCTTCTGCTAGAATCGTGTCAGGTCCCCCAGACGTTTACTATCACTTTAGAGTAGGCATCTCTATCCAGGGTTACTCGTTTAGTACTCCGAGCCAATTTAAGGATCGCCCGTGACTCCGGGCATGGCTAGATTCCTCTTCATAGTGACGATCTCCTGGAGAATGATGTACAGAGTGGTTTCCCGTTGGGTTTTTTGAGGATTTTTAATGGATATGCTGTCTTTTATCTGGATAAATCTAGTTTTATGGCACAGGAAATTCATCATTGGTCCACTCTCTATTTATTATGACAATGATGGTAATGTCAGGGATGTTATTGCCCGGGGTTCGGGGGGCTACCAGACTACTCGTGGATAGTTGAGTGGTCATGTAGACCCTCGTAGAGTGAGTGTTGGAATTGGCGGTAGTGTTGATGGTGTCCTTACAACATGGCGCATTACGACAGACGTATACTACCCGTCAGAATCTTTAGATTTATTTCTTCTTCTTCGTGGTGAGAATTGTTCTCCAACAAGCCACACTCGTTCTCTCGACTCGTCCTCTAGCCAGCCTTTCCATCTCCGTGTAGCTGTCACAGTGCATGTCTCTAATAACCTGGTCCAAATAGGTGTCTCTTGGGCGGCCTCTGCAGTTTCTACTCTCAACCAATCCCTCCGCGATAATAATAAATAGGCCTAGATGCCTTATGTTATTATTATTCTATTGTTGAATTGCTCTTTACATCAAAACAGCGGGAGCCAAATCGATGTGAAGAGTATAGGTATTATATTAATTCTCGTGACATGTGATAGGTAACGAATCTATCGCCATTGTATGGCCACGTGTATTCTACACCAGACCAAAGGCAATGTGACAAATACACTTGTATTGCCGGGAATTAAACCCAGGATCTTCTATGTGGTTCACTAGGCCACGAAGGTATTCATGTCAGGAGCTTTATTTGTATTGGGGAATATTAATACCGCAATATTTTATCTCCTTTACGTCTAGAGACAGATGTTCCACCGCAACTTGCACTTACCTCCGACCAGTTCTCGTGTCCACTCTTTCTCTCTTTCACAATATCCACATGTCTCTTTTCTCGACACTTTTCAGTTTATCAATGTTATGATTGTGTCCATGGTGTTATAATATATAACATGTTCGTCTTTATATAATATATATAATATAATACAAGGTGTCTCAAAAGAAAGTTTATGTTGCGTTGCAGAGCGTTATGTGGAGATGTTAGAAGACTTCTTGGTACCTGATTTGCAAATCTTTCCTGGCTATAACCGAATAATATGTTTCCAGCAGGACGGCGCAACGTCATATGGTACACGTCCAAAATGTCTTATCAACGAGTTCGTGAAATTTTCCCTGGCAAATTGATCTCCAGGAGAGGTGACATAAATTGGCTTCCACGCAGTCCCGATTTAACTCATATGGACTTTTTTCTGCGGGGTTATCTCAAATCTATAGTTTACGCCAGTAAACCGACTTCCCTGGCGCATTTGAAATATAATATTTGTCACGAAATGGCAGCCATCACGAAGTTAACCTGCCGAGCCGTCATAAGAAATTGTACTGTTCGACTAAATGAGTGCCGCGAACGCAAGAGTTTACATTTGGATGTTGTTACTTTTAAGAAATAATTTCTTAAACTAATGTACTTATTAAATGAACTGATGATTTCTTCTGATGTATAACGATTTTTTTAATAATCAAATTGGGTTAATTTTTGACGATGTTTTAATTTATTTAATTTAGGTGTTAAAATGATGCAGCAATTGACCGGATCCTTAGCTATTCAGGCATACTTGGAGACGATCTTCAGGCAGACTAGTATGGAAATGTCAGGCGCTACTGCGAGTATTATTTTCGGCGTTGTTCAGCTAATTGTTGGTAAGTTCGATGGATTCCTTAAATAAATTTAAACTCCATAGTTATTTTAAAGCCGATCACCCGATATTTTTAGAAATAAAGTTTATTCAACTAACCATATCATAATGGGATTTGAGATTCTTCTGAGATATGTTATACGAGAAATAATGGGAATTTTTAAATTTCACGGGTTTGGAGAGTCCGATTGTCAATTTTATTTTATTATGTTGGTATACATGCCCTTGAAATATGCTAATATTTTCAGCTGTATTCATTGTTTACTTTGTCTGTGGCAGTCTCTAAGGTTAGACGTGTTTTATGAGATCGGCGATTTTCGTTTTTTTTTAAGTGATGATTGAGCCTTAGTTTCGATGTCATATCCGTAAACCCATGTTTCGTCACCTGTTATAATACGTTTTAGTAATTCTGCATCGTCGTTGGCATTATTTAGTGACACCTGAGCAACATTCCATTCGCCGCTGTTTTTGTTCAAAATTCAACAATTTTGGAACAAATTTTGCTGCCACGCGTTTCATACCCAAAACATTCGAAAAAATTTCATGGCATGAGCCAATCGATATCCCAACATCATCAGCGACTTCTCTGATTGTGATTTGACGAACGTTCTTAACCATTTCATTAACTTTTTCCACGTTTTTATCGGTTGTTGATGTGCTGGGGCGTCCAGGCCGTTCGTCGTCTTCAACGTCTTCACGGTCATCTTGGAAACGCTTATACCACTCGTAAACTCTCGTTTTACTCATATCAGACTCACCATAGGTTTTGTTAACATTTAACACACTTTATTTCATTTTTTACACAAAATTTGATCCATTTTTTTAAACAAACGAAAATCGCCGAGTTCATAAAAACCAATGCCATCTTGAAAGTATTTACCAGGTCGTAATCACATAGATAATATTTGCAACATGGAGCAATTGTAGGCCGTTAGTATGTGTCTCGTGCCGTGATCTCGTATTTTACTTCGATTTTAAATGTAAAATACGACTACGATCGTATTATTATTACTTATATAGGTACGTGTTGCAAATATTTTAATATACTAAATTTGTGTTTCCGCAGTGCCGGTGTGTCAATTTTACTTTCTCCTCGTGCCGGGCCATTTGTAAAGTATTTATATGCATTTTCTTCAGTGTGTTTACTTTATTAAAGTACTAGTAATATATTGAACACACATTGAATTGTATAATATAGTTTGTGTACAACTTTGGTATGTAAAATGTTCAAAATAATCTTTCGATATAACCCCATAATTCATAATATATTAACTTCAAAATTTGTAGCGCAGAAAGCTCAAAATTCATAATAATAATGCCTAATGCAATAATATCGTTGAAAATGTTTATTTTTATTAATTGTTTCGAAAAATTCGCGATATTTTTACCAAAATTGTCCGACATTTGACAGCTGTCAGATCGATGGACCCAGAGTTATAAACTTAACATTGCGGCTTGATAACATAGATTCGAGACGGCATTGATAAAAACATAGCGGCTACCACAGACAAAGTAATGAATGAATACAGCTGAACATTTTAGCATACTTCAGGGGCTTGTATACCAACATAATTTTAAAAAAATATTTGACAATCGGACTCTCATATTTTGACTATAGACGACTCTTAGGGGGTACTATAATCCTGCAAAATCCCATCCCTCAATCAATTGTCCATGCCGTGCCCTCTCCTTGTAAGTTGAGAAAAGTCTGTTTGTAAATGTTGTGTTTTATTTTATTATCATACCCAGGGCCTCTTTAAACATTGCTACAGGCCACGTTTTGGCTTAATCCGGTATTGATGGCAGGTGACTAAAATGTCGGTTTAGTACAATATTTTATGAAAATGTCCAAAACTATGGTATGAACATTTCAGGTTTCCTTGCCGCCCTCCTGGTTGATAAAATGGGAAGAAAACCGTTGCTGCTGATTTCAGCTTTGGGGACCGGAATATCATTGACGGCCGTGGGGATATACTTTTACATGCAAAACGTTATCGTGGCAGACCACGACACCATGGCCTCCGTCTCTTGGCTCCCCGTCACTGGAATAATTGGATTCACGGTCATGTATTCCATAGGAATAGCTAATCTACCGTACGTCATGCAGTCTGAATTATTCCCCACAAATGTAAAAAGCGCGGCTTCTTCATTTTTCTCAATATTCGGGGCAGGCATGGCCTTTTGTGTTGCCAAAGCGTTCCAGGGAATGGTTGATAAAATCGGAATCCACACAGTCTTCTGGATGTTCGCGTCTGTGAGCTACATCGGCATAGTATTTGTGTATTTCTACGTTCCAGAGACGAAAGGCAAGTCCTTGGAAGAAATTCTAGTAAAATTGAACAGGAAGAAGGGAGAGAAGCCTATAGACAGTGAAGGAACACCACTTCAAGACATTAAAGCATAATATGCAATGTAAACAGAAAATTCAATATGTATTTAAAAGATTTTGCGTTCAAACACTATAGTATAATAAACTACTAACATTTTTTCACAATGTTCCTAAGGTAAATTAAATAAAACTATAGTATTTCTAAATATAATAGTGTGAGACTTGTCGACTGACAGATGACAGCCAAATCAAAATGGCCGCCAAACAAAATAGGGCTTATAGTATTTGTCTATTTATACGTTCCAGAGACGAAAGGCAAGTCCTTAGAAGAAATTGTAGTAAAATTGAACAAAAAGAAAAGAGAGAAGCCTTTTCACGATGAAGAGACACCACTTAAAGATATTAAAGCATAAAGTAAAAGGCAATTTGCTTAGATGATCGGCGCTGTCTATCTTAAAGTATATTATTCCATTAAGCAACATCGTGTACGAGTATTTAAGTGATTACCTATTTTAAATCGAGTCCAAGGAGTGGAAAGTCTCTAGTCCAAAAACGACGTATTCATTTTAAACATAATTATATGCAAAGTAAAAATTACTACTACTGTTTATATAATGGTGCTTACGTACATAAAAATATATCTCGTACCTATTTCTAAATACAGTGTATGAGAACGATCGCTCCACGCCAAATATGAACTGCCAGACGAAAGCAAAATCAAAATGGCGGCCAAACAAAATCAACCCGGAACATAAAACGTACTCTAAAGCTATTATATTTTGATGTGTTAGCGGTAAGGCTTCATGCGAAATGTGGTTGTTGTTTATGGGCTAGTACTTCGAAGAAATTTTAGTAAAATGAAATAGGAAGAATGACGATAAGTCCAAAGGATGTAGTATTTATATTTATTTTTATTTAATGTATATTCGCCATCACTTTGTGTCGTGAATTCAAATTTGAATACTTTTGAAAAACATTATTTTTTCACAATACTTTTTTGCAAATATTTTTCGGAACGCAGATTTCCTTCAACGATATAATGAGACAAAACCAAATTTAGATACTAAATGAAAAAGGGGGAGGGGGGTGTAATTACGCGTTATTTCACTAGGATTGTAGGAAAATAGGAAAATATCAAAAATTTAACCTGAAGCTAAGTTTATTTGGTTTACGTGTTATGTTTCTAATATTAATGTGTAAATTTTCCACATCGTTTACCCTTATTAAACGTATATTCTTATTCAATGGGGTGGTTTGCGAATTCTAAAATATATTTGTATGAAGTGCATAAATGTGTTTTGATAATACAATGTTTTTTAATAGTTATTTAAATTAATGAAATAGTTTTAAGTAGTTCAATTGTATTATTACAAATATTAAATTGTTACCAAAAACTTGTGATTGTTAATTTAATTTATTTCTAATCTTGTGATACATTGGAAGTTGCTATAAAATTAAAAATATATAGTGCGATTACTGATTGGTATATGTGATAATTATATATGATGCTAATTAATTTCGATGGAACCAAAATTTAAACAAAATAATAATAATTAAACAAAAAAAAAACAGAAATCCGTATACGCATGGACGCGGTGGAGTGAGCGGGGGAAGGGAGAGAAAAGGATAAGCAAAAAGTGTTTACTTTTACACATTACCAGTGCCATCTTGACATTTTATCAAGCCGCAATGTTCCTTGATATTTTTTATGGTTTGACTTGGGAGGAGGCCTTGCACTTCTTTGAGTCTCCTAGGGATTCGTACCGGCCGCTCTCGTTTATCAAGTGTATTTCGATAAATTTTTAGGTTTTCTTACATTATGTCTGATAAAATCTTTACGAGAATTCATAAAAGGTGTGAATATATATGTATTTGATATGTCTGTGTTATAAATTTTAGTTACAGTCGATACATTTCCTGTTTTCAGTATCGCGTGTGATTTGACATTTAGAAGCGAGTGCTTTTTGTGTTATTAAATTTAAACAGATTTGTTTTTGTGATAAAACCATTATTTAATTAAATCAACGTGTACTTAGTGGATTAAACAAAGTTATTTTCAATTTCCTAAGTATATAACTATGGAATTCCACAGTGTTAATGCCTTAGCGTTCAATAAGTTAAATCAATGTGTGTTATTAAATCAATGTGTGTTATTTATTAAAATAAGTAATGCATATGATTTGATTGCAGGCTCGATTATTTCGCTCGTAAAGCTTTATTAATAAATATTGAAATTTTGAGTTTACTAGGAATGTCATGAAGAATCATTTGCATTCTTAAAATATATCGAATACAATTAAAAAAATAATTAAAAAAAACATCGATTCATCGTAACAAATCTGTATGAAAGGTACGACCGAATGACAGCTAAAGTGACAGCTGAGGCGAAGGCCTCCTCCGTCGGCCACATTGAATCGAACCCTGCGGCTTGTTATTACGTCAAGATGGCACTGACATTACCCAGAAACACACATTACCATTACCAAGAATTTACCTATTACCAAGAAATTGCCAGATACAGAAGATAACATAAGTAGGGTAGGTAGGTAGGTATATCCAAATGTAAGGAATTACCGAATTAAAAAGAATTACCAAGTTTCGCTGGAAACCAATTTAGATTAGGACCGAAAGGCGACATTATATGGCTATCTAAATCTTTGGTGCTTCCAATTTATATAATTTAATGTCCATACTTTTTTTTTTAAATCAATGTTTTTCTTCCTCGAGTTCGTTGGTCAGGTAGTCTTGTAAGTTATACCATTGGTTCAGAAGTTCACCCCCCCCGGGCAACACTTCTGGATGATTGAGCCAGGTCATTTTCGTTGCAGGTGACTGGGCAGCTCAGATACTGCGTTATGCATGTTATGGGCATATACAAGCCACACGTACAGTGCCTTCCTTTGTTTCAAAGAATCCCCCATCTTGCCAAGTTATCTCTATATCTGCTAACGCATATACGCAGTGGTTCAGTGTCTTCCAAATCCTCTATGGCAGCTCTCGTCTAACTGGAAAAGCCACCAGGGATTCCGATCTGAATTTGACCTCCTCCTTTACCACCGTTTTTACCCCATCTGGTATCTTGACTCCACTGCCACATCGGTTCCCACCCACATCCAAGGCCACTTTCGTCTTACTAGGTTACGTACCTAGGACCAACAGTCCCCACCCAAGGCCACACTCTTCCCAATACCTCTAAACGTCCCTCAATCCCCACTCAAACTCTCGGCCGCTGGCCATGGCTAACCCCGAAGGCTTTGAGCGACGGCGCGCCCACCAACCCGATGGTCTTTCATTTCATTTATTTATTTTAAACAATTTTTTTTTTCACTATAATATACATAATAGATACAATACATAATAGATTAATAAAAAGATCGAGAAACATAAGATGCACGACAAATTAATAAAATAAATATACCATACAATTATAACAAAGATAGTACTTCCTTCAGATGAGCCAAACTATCACAAAATATGTCAAACTCCGAGGTGATTAAGCAAAGATATTGCTCTACCTACCGGCATAACCATTGGCAGGTTGGTTCTGCATCGTGGGAGATAAAACAATCTATGGCCCCTTTGTCGATGATAATTATCAGGGACGAACGGACCTACATCACTCAGGATTTCTGAGTTGTGTATACAACCGCCTATCAATGGATACCCAAGTGAATGTCTCGTCTCCTCTCGAGTGACTGGTAGCCTAGCATCCCTAGCAAGAAATCAGTTGGAAAGAGCCACAGGTAATATCCATACTCCCTAAGATAGAGGTATCGCAGAATTTTTTTCAAATTCAAAAGACTTCCAAAATTCTTAAAGACCGAGGAACAGAGTGCACCTTCTTGCAGATCAGAAGATACATATTTTTTACGAAGTTGAATCGATTATCTAGAAATGTGTATACACAAAACAGCACCGTATTTTTTTAAGAACATTAATAATAAAAAGTTCTTCTTCTTCTTCTTTTTGTCCTGTCACACCTCCGTGGTGCATAGGGCCTCAAGGAACCTTCTCCACCCGACTCTATCGCATGCCTGATGCCTAACATCATCCCAAGTGAGGCCTGCCGCCTAAACCTCGTCCTGCAGGGTTCTTCTCCAGGTGGCTCTAGATCTGCCTCGCTTTCTCTTTCCCCCCATAGGGGACCAGTCTGGTGCACCCTGAGCGATGCAGGCTGGGTTCCGTCTCAGAATGTGACCGATCCACTGCCATTTGGGTCTAGCGACCTTTTCTCTAATTGGCTTTATTAGGAACAAGAACAACATTGTGCACTACCATCGGAGTTTTTTTTTTGATAGGCTTTTGTTCACGATGACAACATTAAGTGTACTATTTACATTGTTATATATACTGTATAAAATTATTATAGTCCCATAAAAAATACACTTGCAAAAGAAATTTAGAAAAAACACTTATAATAAAAATACCTAAAAGAACATTTTGTGCTAAATTATTTTTATTTTGTTATTTTATTTTATATCACTGTATTTTAGATAAATTGTTTTAGATTTATTTTGTGGACATTGGACGATCTAAGTGTGCGCGGGAGATGCCTATTGGTGGCGATGAGGTTCGCAACCCATCACACCGCATCTCTCGCGGGGCGAAAAGAGAAGGATGGAGTGCCGCATCGGTTAAAGTGTGGCAGTCCATCCTTTCTGCCTACCCTTTCGGGGAGACGGCGTGATGGTTAGTTTGTTTTTTTAAATACAATAAACTTGAAAAATAAATATAATAAAAAATATCGTGCATATAGCTTTGAACTAATTTTAATAATCACATGTTCAGTTTAAAGATATTTATAAGATATAGTGAAACAGCCGATAACCCAATGAATTGTGATATTACCGAAGAAATACGGAACCAGTAGACACGCGCAACGCGAGGTGGACTAGCGTATAAACTGATATTTATTCTCCTTTCACCAGTCGGATCGTGTGACGTGTGGTGTAGTCTCGCTGGAATAAATGTAACTAATCAAAATGTCCGAAGGCAGTCGAAGCGTTCAATACGCAGCTGCTTTTTGCGGTAACTATAATACTGATCTATTATTGAAATAGTTGTGACTATTTTTATCGCTTTGCAAGTGCGAATAAACACTGCAATGGTGGCGGGCACATACATAGGAGAGAACTACCATGAAGGGAACATTTTTTTATCTTCTTGATGTGTTATAAATACAAAATCAATACAAAATCAATACACTGTTTCAAAAACAAAGTATTAAGTTTTGTAGAGAATTCATTCCTTCTATAATTTCTAAAGTGAATTTTAAATTATCTTGTCAGATTCTAGGTTATGGATAATTTTATAAAAAAATGGGAAATGTTCACTTCAAGGGATAGTGTACCATGAAGAGAACACTGGTTCCCATGAAGAGAACAGGCACATGCGTTAATTGTAATGCGGAATTATATTTGTCTATCTTTACTTAATTTGACACGTTCTGGAAATAAATTACAATATAACGAAAATACGACAACATATCAGGAAATTTTATTTATGAAAATTGATAAAAACTTGAGGCAGTGCCTATGTATGATGCAAACCAATTCTCATGGTCAACACTAAATATTTTCCGATTACCTATATTGCGATTATATTTTAAATTCTCCCCAGCTTTTTGTGTCTGCTTTGTGCCTGCTTTGTGCCTGCTTTGTGCCTGCTCTCTCGTCCACTGTCCGAAGCACAGTGGATGGACTTAACCCGCGATGTCGTCACATCACTGTGATCACATGATGGGCTGCGGGATGTTGCTAGGTTTATTACTATCGTTGCAAATGCAACTGTTCTCTTCATAGGCCGTTTTCTTCATGGTAGTTCTCCCCTACTTGTTATTTCTCTGATGCGCGAAGTCAAATGAAATCATATTTTCGTATGAAGCACTTAATTTCACAAAAAACTAATAAAATATAATAGTATTAATATTATTTTTTACAAATGAAATCATATTAAGCTAAAATATATCAAATTCTCTTTTAAAGTGTGTAGTGATAGGACAGCACCGTTAGGAGTAGATGTTTTTAGCGAATTCTTAATATTAAAAAGGGAAATTATTTATGAATAAAAAATGTATGTTTTTTCAGCATTAACGGAACTTATATTTTTCCACAGTAACAATCTCCTTAGCATATCAGGGAATGTTGCAAGGATGGTCTTCGCCAGTAATACCAAAGCTATTGTCTGGAGAGGCCGGCATACAAATTACCAAGGTAAGTAAAATGCTTTAAAAAACAAAAAACAAATTAAAACACTTTTTTGATTTACACGTGAGGAGTCGGAGAAATCGGCGTGAGTGCATGACAAGGTGTATGAAAGTTTAGGAATCGAGAGAAGTATGTCTAGAAAGAAGAGTGTGGCGATCCACTCTTTCTGCCAACCTTTTCGGGGAGACGGCGTAATGGTTAGTCAGTTTGGAAATATTTAACCGGGTAAAGTTGGTGCTCCTTAATGGCTCCACGAGACACTAATCACAATTGTTAATTTCAGGAGGACTGCTCCTGGTTGGCTTCCCTGGTGTCGCTGGGAGCCATCCTGGGTTGCCTGGCGGCACAGTATCTTGGAGACAAGGTCGGGAGGAAGAAGACCATTCTGCTTGCTGCCGTTCCAGGTGTCTTGGGATCGGTAATGATGAGACCAATTATTATCATCGCAAATGACGGTAAGTAGCTGGCGGCACGGAATAGACGGGACACAGCTAAGCTTATAGAAGATTTCAACGGGAAATGAGTATCTAAACGCCTTTCAATTAACGTCGTTTAAAAACATTACAAAATATTAACTATTTAAATATTTTTTTACACGAATGTGTGGCCATCTTAAAAAATCCGGTGATCTGGCACAAGTATGGTAGTATCAAATATTCGATGATAGTCGACTATATAAGTATACAGTTGATTCATATTATATTTATATAGTATTGAAGAAGAATTTGTATAATTTTATTTCGTTTTATTCTACTTATTATTTTTAGGTTTCTATCGGCTTCTGCAATTCGCTGCCTTGGCCCCGATCTTAGCTGGTCAAAAATTTTAATAAAATTTAATAACCTTTTAGATGTATTGCTCTTAGAACAATGATGTTAAACTCCAGAGCAGCAGCCTTTTATCGTTCAGTTCTGAACATAGGACTCCCTTCTCGACTTCCACAACTCTCTATCTCTCGCCGCTCTGTGCCATTAACCTCCTGCCACTCTCTTGATGTCATCAGACCATCTGGCTTATGGTCTGCCAGGAATGCCAGTTTTCGGCCGCCACTCCAGGGTGCGTCTTGTCCACCGAGCATCCGTTGTTCTCGTTATATAGCCGGCAATATTCCACTTCAACGAGGCTATTTTGCAAAAATAAAGCATCATTCATTCATTTCTCGGCGCTACATCCCGGTGTGGGACTTGACCTCCTCCACAACGGTCCTCCACTGACTTCTGTCTCTGGCCATCTCTCTCCATTCCCCAGCTCCTTCCATTTTCTCCCAATCTTCTTCCACGCAATCAGCTCATCTTTTCCTCGGTCTGCCTCTTGGTCTCTTTTCGCGGAGCACTCATCTGGCATTTTTTCCACATGGCTATAATAATATAATAATAATAAATAATAAATACAAAAGAAAACGTCTGTTTTCCATATGTTTTATATTATTTCATATGAATGAAATGTTTCACCTTGTTGAGGCAATTCTTATTTTCATAAAATTAAATAAAACTTAAAGAAAATATAGGTTTTTTATACGACCATTGCAAGGATCATAATATAATGTGAATAATCGTATATTTTTTCAATGAATATAATATATAATAACAAACACATAACATATCATTAGAATTTATTCTGTTAAATGTATTTTTATTTTATTGTTCTAACGTGTATATCACGTATTATTTTTATCATGCAAAAAACCGTTTTCTTTCTGATATTCGATAATGATCATTCGATAACATTTTTGTTATCATTTTGTAAAGGATAAGAGTGTAAACGATAATTGCCGATTTATAATATAATTATATAAATACTTACTTTATTAAAATGAATAGGTTTAAAATAACTTTGTATGAAATATGTCGGACAAAAAAATTAACTGGAACATTCCACCTAACGAAGCGAACTGATTTTTTACAAAACCGATGATGAACTCACGGTCAAAATTAATAAGCTATTCGTTATAATAAATGAAAAATCTGTTCTCATTTTTATTTTGTTATTATTAGAATTATATCAAAGTAAATACCTTACTCATAATCGCCAAATAATTTATCTTTTATGAGGCATTTATTTTGTATTGATAAAAGTATGAAAGAGTTGCTGTTTTGAAATTAACTGTTTTTTAATGTCGTTACGAAAGTTGTGACAATTCGACGCAATGAAAAATGTTTCAATGAATATTTATTTATTTACAACAACGCAACAAATTATCACGCCGTTTCCCGCAGGGGTAGGCCGAGAGACTGGACCGCCACACTACTCTATCCTGACATACCTCTCTAGCTTCCTCCACATTCATATAGCAAGTCATACACGCACGTCGATTCTTCGTCAACCTTTAAAATTTGATTAATTTGGTCATACCATGTTTTCCTCGGTCTACCTCGAATCCGTACTCCAGTTACATTGTTAACGTTTACTTTTTTAACCATTCTTTCTTCACCCATGCGCTCGATATGTCCGAACCAACGCAGCGATCCATTCATAATTTTGTTCATAATACCTTTTTTCGCTCTACATTCCTTTCTAATATCAGCATTTGAGATTCGTCCATCGTTCTACCACACATACATCTTAAGGACATCATCTCTACCGCATTTATTCTGCTCTCATCTTTCTTCTGCCAATTCCATGTTTCGCTTCCAAACACAAGGGTTGGGACTAGAAATCCATTGTGAACGGCCTTTTTTGTTTTCATTGATAAATCTTGTTTCTAATAACTATTTTGATTTTATTTATAATTTACGCTATCTATTTTAAATTAAATATTTTATTTTTTGTTTTGATTTATTGCTCTCTTGTATGACGTAATTTTATTAAGTTTTTATAAACCTTAAGCGTTGACACTGTGGAATTCATAATGACGAATCATTAACCATTGTTTGCATGGTGTAGCAAATTTGCTACAAACCGAAAAATCTACTAAAGTTTGTATAAAATATTATAATTTCATACATATTCATACTTTACCTTATATTCGTTTAAATCATGTTAAATAATTCATTGCATGTAATAATAAATATGCTATGAAATATTTTTTCAAGTTTAACTTTCTAGTAAATTCGCTACAAAAACCATGTTTTCCCTATATATGAATAAACAAAAATTGACTATTAAATCATTTTTCCCATATTATATAATATTTTGTAATAGAAACCAAAATCATGCAATAAACGGTTAAAAAATTAATACACTATTTTTATGAAATTCTAGTTTATTTTTCTTGAAGTTTTTCGAAGGTTTTATACATTCATCAACAGGAGAACGATATAAACTCGTTATCCGTAAAGTTTACATGGTTCAAAAACAGTGTTTTAATTCATAACATATTATTCAATGAAAATATATGTATTATACTTCGATTGAAGGCTTAAGCTACGTTAATGAAATATAACTAGTAGAATAAATTAACATGTACCTAATCACAAACGAAATCGGTTGACTCTGAAATAAACAAATCTTCTTCTTCTGCTTTATTTAGGACTGCGTTATTTCTCGGAGCCTGTTCCTGGGATGTAGATGTCCAACTGTCTCGCCATCTTATGGGTGGTTGGTAGTTTTTTTGCGGCTATATTTATCACTCTTTCAGAACATGCTCTTTCCACACGATCTCTCCAGTAGCGTCTTCTCAGTCTTCCCCATCGCACGACATCTTCCACATTGCAGATCATTCTTATTTAAGAATTTCTTACTCTGTTTCGTAGTGTCGTTTCCGCAACGGATTAGAGAGTCTTAATTTCTGTAGTTCTTAGGAGACTTTTTGTTCGGATGGTGCCGTTTTCCATATGTCATTATACGCATGTCTTGTAAATTCGTATTTTGCTCTCTTTAGCATATTTTTGTTTTTCCAAACAGCATTTTTCAAGCAGCCAGCCACAACGTTTGTTTGAGAGTTCACTTACTATAAACAAATCTATGGTATTAAAATAAATTGAATACAATTTTTATTCTAACCTCAAATAATGTCTATGTTTCAGGCGATTTTGGTATTCTCAACTAGACCGTATTTCCTGTACCTCGCAAGATTAATCAGTGGATTTGCAGGAGCAATGTCGGTTGTTGTAAGTTACTAAACATTTTAATATTATGAAAGCATTTCAATACGAAACATTTCGTCTTATCTATCTTAATTATTC
This sequence comes from Lepidostoma basale, assembly GCA_022606425.2. Taxonomy (NCBI): domain Eukaryota; kingdom Metazoa; phylum Arthropoda; class Insecta; order Trichoptera; family Lepidostomatidae; genus Lepidostoma; species Lepidostoma basale. The sequence goes on along the minus strand of JAHDVF020001222.1, from coordinate 1,371,876 downwards.
TTCAAAGTTTCAATCGTAGGGACTGGTTTGCACCAAACGTCTCGTCTCGTCATCCACTGCGCTCGATCTTCTGCAGTCCTCTTCATCTGTTTCAGATATTCCAATCAGGGGCACTCTCGATAATTTATCCCCTCAACTATCCCATTTATTATGTCACAACTTCGCCCCATCTCTCCCAACTTCATCCTCCTATCGCAGCCTTGGTCGTCCAATTGGTCTTCTACTATCTGGGTGCCACTGCAGCAATCCTTTTGGGGTTCGCGATGGCGGCATCCTCTGCACGTGACCGGCCCATCTCAGTATATTCAGTCTGACCTGTGTGGAGAGATTGGGAGCTTTGTAAATATGGTATGCACTCTCCAGGCTTCACCGTCATTCACAGGTTCCAGAATTCTGGCCAGCACTATTCTCTCAAAAGTATCCAGTAACTTGCTGATAGTAACACATAATTGCATTTTACAGGAGGTATCAATCTACATGGGAGAAATAGCTGACAAGAGGATAAGGGGTGCTCTGGGATCCCTTATAACAGGGATGATGAATCTCGGTAACTTGATCATGTTCGGAGTGGGCCCTTTCGTATCTTACAACGCAATCAACTGGATATGTTTAGTCACTCCTGTCATCTTTGTTCTCGCGTCATTTTGGATTCCTGAATCACCATATTTCTATCTCAAGATCGAGGATACAGAGAAGGCCGCACAAGTCATGATGAAGCTCAAAAGTTTGAAGAATAAAGAGGTTTTTATATTTCCATGATTCATATTTACTACTACGACAATAAAGAACCAGGAAATTGTAACTAAAACGCAAAATAATAATAATAATTAATTATTCATCAATACTTATTTTGTCGCCTTCAAAATATCCCAAATTGGGTGCGATGAACATATAGCAACGTTTTTTCCACTTTTCGAAACATTTTTGATAGCCACATTTTAATATACAGGCGGCCCTCGACTTTCGCACTTAATTGATCCTGAAAATGTGTGCGAATGTTGAATTTGCGAAAGTAGAGGTCATTTAAAAAAAAAAATGGTGGGTATTTTCAGTTATATATTTATTTATCAATCACATACGTACACACATAATAGAATAACGAAACGAATTAGGACTCTTCTTTACGAATTTGTCAAGAGATTGTTGAATACCCCCTTTTTTTTCCTGGTAAAGAGTTCTATACCATGCCGTGTCTTTTTCGATTGCCCTACGTGCTTGAGATATACGCTTTGTATTGGGATCACTTTCATCCATGATAACCAAAAATTTATCAAGATGCATGAAGGCCTCATTCATATTTTTTATTGTCAAAGTCTTTACGATTTCAACCTCTTCTTCGCCTTCATGTTCTATTTTATTTGCTTCTTGTTGTTCAATAAGGTATTCATTTGACGAAGGCTATGAATGCGATTCGGATAATTTATCAACATCTTGGTTGTTGACGTCCAGGTTTACTTCATTCGGGGTTTACTTCAGGGTTTAGATGATCGCGGATCATCTAATCTAATGTAAGGGAGAAATATTATATAAACACGTATGTACTGTATACAAACAGATTAACCGGCAAAACGCGTAGTGTTAGTCCGTACTGCAAAGCAAGACTGAACTTGTTTCAAACGTACAAATGAAGATGATAGCAATTGCTTGTGAGACACAAGTGAGCGATCGTCTTTCGAACAAAAAACGACGGTCGAAAAATGTGCGAAAGTCGAACGTTCAAAAGTCGAGGGCCGCCTGTAGTCTTTAAATGCTTTGTACCAATCGTAGGCTAGAGTTTTTGATAAAATTTATTCATCATAAGCCTTTTCTAACATTCTATTCCAAAAGAATTTCATTTCGGAATTCTGTTGGAAACACAAAATTTGAGACACACTCTTTGTCAAATATTTCACTTTAAATATTCACTTTAAAAATCGTGACGCACTTCTGAGGTGGACTGATTCAACCATATTCATTTTTGGCATAGTAATTAAGGATAGTCTTACAATTTAAATAACAATTTCTGGGTACTTCATTGTCGATATCATCGATTTCAAATAACTTAAGAAAACATAATGTATAAAATAATGTAAAAATATTTAGCAAACACATATTTCGGGGGGAACGGCGAAGACTAATTATAGAAATTTGATTTATCTGTTGTAGTCTATTGAAAGTAACCTCAGGGAAATGAGGGCTCAAGTACAGAAAGATAATGAGAAAAAAACTAGTTTTGTAGAACTATTCAAGAAGGAATACAGAAAAGGAGTTGTAGCCATGATTGGTGAGTGACTTGAATCTAAAAAATATTATGTATTTTTATTAATTTTAATGATGACAATACTTTCTTATTCAAAAATGAGTTTTTACTTATGTGATAATTTTTGGACTACCCATTAATTATATTGGAAATCCTTTTTAAAAAACATTTTCATCTTCTAGTTCGTTTTATTTTGAAAAAGCTGATGATACAAAAATTATGTCGCCTGAGATGATGAGATCCAACTGTTCTTCCATCACTTAGGTGATCTTTCAGGTGGATTGTGTCCATAGGGAATTTCGTTAGCTGCTATATACGAGTATGTGAGTCTGTCACTATTCATAATGGCTACATGGTCTCCCCAGTATCTTCTTCTGGGTCTACTTCTTTATTTCACATGATTTTCTTATTTCGGACACGATCTCGTAGAGTTTTTCCAGTAATAGATCTTGGGACCTTCATCTCAGATGTTCTTAGAAGCCCTTTGGTTTGTACACCATACGTCATGATAGGTCGCACGCATATCTTATAAATTCTGACCTTGAAATTTAAACCATAATAAATTCTGCAGAACTTTTACGTGCCGCATCTCTCAATAAAACATGACAGATGGCGGCGACCTTCGTGGTCGAGTGGCAAGTGCTATGACTGCCACACAGAAGGTCCGGGGTTCAATTACTGGCAATGACAGTGTGATTGTTAGGGGAGATGTAGGTAATGGGAGTCACTTAAGCGAGAATTGAAAAATAAACCAAACTATTAGTTATCTATTTATTGCTTAAGCCTTATTATAAACTTTAGTTATTATACTATTAATTGAGATCACCTTTAATCACTTTGACTGTTTGCTTTTGGAACAATAATCATTTAAAAAAAAAACTGGTTTGACCACCATTGCCCACATCGGTTGGCAATGGTGATCAGCATGTTGGCAATGGTGGTCAACACAAATCGCACATATAATTGCAAGCTGAGTCCCACCCAGTGCAATCTGAATGAGCCCAAAGCCCACAAGAAATGAACTGGAACCACATCTCATTATCTCGCCCGAATTTGGCGCATACAAGACATTGGTTGTCAAAATTTTCTGCATCATCGTCTTTGTCGTCCTGGTACAAGTCATCAGTGTTCATATCTGACGCTGAAGTATTGTTCGATTCCTGCAGAATTTTCTTCTTTATCTATGTTTTTCGCGTACCTCTTCTGAAGACTCGAAAATGGGATATTCATTGTTTTCGCGACTTTTCTTATTGAAAAACCTTGTTCATCGATGAGCTCCACGGCCTTTTTCAGGTTAGCAATAGACCAGTTAGCCTTGTTTGTCTTTCTAGGACGAACGTTCGGTATCTACAAACCAAAATAAGATTATTTTATCGAAGACAGGAAATGTAAGGGTCACCTGACTCCGATTGCCTACAACGGTAAAAAAGAGAAAAAACCTACCTTGACATAAAAGTAAAAGTGATAGTGGTAAAATGAGTTTGAAATCACGATCTAAAACGCTTTAGTCATTACATATCACAAGCGCAAAAAGAAACACTCAGTAGTTTGATCCTTACCTTCGGATTTGTCCACTCGAAAAATTAGATCAGAAGGGCCCGAAAACTTGTTACGTCTACCACTCTCTAGCACGTGATGCGAACTGAGTAAGCTGCCTACCGCGGGCGTTACCGGCAAACAGCTAGCGTATGACGTCACTGAAACCGCCATCACGCGTGTTGTTTTCGAATTAAAGGGGTGACTACCATTGCCAACTGACTCCCATTGCCTACATCTCCCCTACACTGTCTTTGGTCTAGTGTAAAATTGACGTAATAATGAAATGGCGATTGAACTATACCCTTTAGAACGATTTGGCGCACACTGTGATGATGTAAAGAGCGATTCAACAAAATAATAATAATAATAACGATAGATCGCACGCATGTCTTATAAATTCTTTGCATGAAATTTAAATCATAGTAAATTCAGCAGAATTTTTACGTAGTGCCTCTCTCAATATAACATAACATAAGATTAACTATTGTATGTAATTTGTTATTATTTATTTATATCGTCCTGTGATAAATAATGTACTACGTTTAGAGCCTTAAGGACATTCCCATCTGTCTCTTCATCGTTTTTTTTAAAATTGTGATACATTCACATTATACGAGTATATTTTTTAGGTAAATAAATTAAAACAGTTGTTTTTTTAACTTTAAAAAAAATCTTGATCTTGAAGTACTGATTAACCAGGAAACAGTAGTGAAATTCTGTAAGTCTCAACACCTATGGTGGGATGGCCATGTAGAAAGAATGCCAGAAGCAGAACACCAGAAATTATATCCAGATTGGTGCCCCGCGAAAAGAGACCAAGAGCTAGACCGAGGAAAAGATGGGTGGATTGCGTGGAAAAAGATTGGGAGAAAATGGAAGGAGCTGGGGAATGGAGAAAGATGACAAGGACAGAAGTCAGAGGAGGACCGTTGTGGAGGAGGCCAAGTCCCACACCGGGATGTAGCGCCGAGAAGTAGTAATAGAAGTTTTTAAACTAGCAAAATATTTTTTTTTGGTTTTTGAATGTATACAATCTTAATAGATTGAGTTTATGTACTCGTATACAATCTTAATCTAGTGTAGATTGAACTAAAATATGTGAAATGTTCCTCAACATAGTAGCATATATATCTTTAAAAAATAATTGTCAGACGAGGTGGGCGTAAGAAGGGCGGAATGGGGAATGTTGTATTACATAAAGCGATCGCTTAACCCGACCAATAACAGGTCATAAGTCCTGTAAACGCCTCGACTACCATATTCTGTTTCCAACATAATTAACATCTTCGTCTCTATTGAGATACAATTAATACCAAAATATTGTTTTATACCCTGACAAAGCTTTGATGGGTATACTGGTTGGTAGATTAAAAAAGAAGTGTATGTTTGAAAATGATTTCATAAATTAAGTGGTTCGCCATCATCATCATCAGCCATTAGTCGTTCAGCATTGGACATAGGCCTCCTTTCCTGACTTTCATGACTATGTATCCCTCGCCACTCTGTTCCATTGACCTCCTGTCATTTTAATGTCATTAGACCACCTTGCTTGTGGTATGCCCGGATTTCTGTGGTTGGTTCTCGGCCGCCACTCCAAGGTGCGTCTGGTCCATCGATCCACTGCTTCGTAAGTGGTTCATACAAAGTATAATTTTATTATTCTAGGACTTAAAATGATGCAGCAAATGACGGGATCATTGGCTATTCAGGCATACTTGGAGACGATATTCAGGCAGACTAGTATGGAAATGTCAGGAGCCACTGCAAGTATTATTTATGGCTTCGTCCAACTCATTGCGGGTAGGTGTAACTATGTATAGTATTTTTAGATAAACTTAGGCGTTAACACTGTGGAATTCCATAATGACGAATTTTTATGAATTAAAACACTGTTTTTTCCACTTTTGATTTTATTTTTCTCGATATGTTTCGAAGGCTTAACACCTTCATCATCGGGAGAACGATTCATAGTACATTAACATCCAAGATTAAGACACTATTTATATTTTCTGAAATCTTCTAATTACATAAACCAAATGTATAAAAGATTCATCGAGTGTATTTAGATTGGGAAATATTTATATTAATTCTTGTACAGTGATGTTCAAGCCTATATTGTGTATTTAATATTAATAAACGTCTATTATTTATTGTTTCATGAACAATGATGTACAATTTTATATTAAATAATTCATTCAAATGAAAACGTCCGTTTTCTAGAAGTTTTATTATTGTTATTTTATAAGGATTAATTGTATCTCAATAGAGACGAAGATTGTTTTCTGGGAACAGAAGGTGGTGGCCAAGGCGCTTACAGGACCTAGGACCTGTCATTGGTTGGGTTGAGCGATCGCTTTATGTTCAACAACATTCCCCATTCCGCCCTTCTTACGACCACCACGGCTGACAATTTTTTGGAACTTGTATATATGGTAGGATTCCACGCCTATCTTTACATTTTACTTTACATTTTTAGAAAACAATTTACATTTTTGTCTCTATTGAGATACAATTAATCCTTATAAAATAAAAATAATTTATCCGCAATGGGTGAAATCCAGTTTTTGTCTACAAGAATTTGTATGCATTCAAAATGTTGTTGTTTTAATTTTGATAAAGCATTAGCAAGGCGAAATGTGTCATTCCCACAAAATATAATAAAACTTCTACAAAAAACAAAACGTTTTCATTCGTATTAGCTGTTTAATAAACATCCGTTTAGAAGTTTTAGTACCTGTATATCGTATTACAAATCTTCTCCGGGTATTCATTATTATTATTTTTTTAATTTAACTCTTTTTACAAATACTTTAACTCTAAAATAAATGGTGTTATCGCAGTTAAACTGGGTAAGCATTCATTCGTGGTCCATAATACTATTTAAAATGTTATAATACAATTTAATTTCAGGATTTGTTGCGACTCTTTTGGTTGATAAAATGGGTAGGAAACCATTGCTGTTCATTTCATCTGTGGGAACCGGAATATCATTGACGGCCGTGGGGATTTACTTTTACATGCAAAACGTTATCGTGGCAGACCACGACACCATGGCCTCCGTCTCCTGGCTCCCAGTCACTGGAATAATTGGATTCACGGTCATGTTTTCCATCGGAATTGCTAATCTGCCGTACGTTTTGCAGTCTGAATTATTCCCTACAAATGTTAAAAGCGCGGCGTCATCGTTCTTTTCAATATTCGGTGCGAGCATGGCGTTTAGTGTTGCCAAAGCGTATCAAGGAATGGTTGATAAAATCGGAATCCACACAGTCTTCTGGATGTTCGCGTCTGTGAGCTACATCGGCATAGTATTTGTGTATTTCTACGTTCCAGAGACCAAAGGCAAGTCCTTGGAAGAAATTCTAGTAAAATTGAAGAGGAAGAAGGGCGAGAAGCCTATAGAAAGTGAAGGGACACCACTTCAAGACATTAAAGCATAATATGCAATTCAAACAGAAAATTTATTTTTTATTAAAAGCTATTGCATTCAAACACTATAGTATAATAAATTACTAACATTTTTTCACAGTGTTGCTTATGTAAATAAAATAAAACTATAATATTTCTAAATGTAATAATGTGAGACTAGTCGCTCCACGACTGACAGATGACAGCCAAATCAAAATGGCCGCCAAACCAAATAGGGCTGTAGTTTTATGACTGTGTTAAGTAGATACCTACTCGTAAGTGTTTTATGAAATAAATGAAAAAGTGTGCGTTATATAAATTTTAGTTATATAATATATGCAAATGTTCTTGGTACAATTGTATTTTCTGATATAACTTTTAGTAAAACGCTATTTTACAATAAAAAATGTTTTTTTTTGTTTTTATTTTTTCAATCAATTCAAAAGTGTCGTGGAAATATATTTTTTTTAAATAATTATTCATATATAAGGAAATATCAATTGCATCAAGGCGAATATAGAAAAAATTGTACACCATATAACAAAAAAACGTGAAATGAAGACTACAGGGGAAAAACAAGGAATGTCAGTTAAAATTCAAAATAAATGTAATAATGCCATCTAATGGCATTTGTACGTATCTATCCACAGTAAAATTTTCATATTCAAAAATCATCTGTGTCATCGACTATGGCCAGATAATCGATTGCTAATTGCTAAGAAATATATAGACTTTGATTAGCTTTATTCTCAATTTATTCAAATTAACCTTATACTGACATTTCTTGTTTTCCCCCTGTAGTCTTCAAATGTTTTTTTGTCTTCAATTATAACGTATGGATATGAAAAATGATACCTTTTGTTTGAATTTTATATTTATTAAGCTTTTTTTTCGTATGAAAGTAAGTACAAGATTATTAATATAATATAAAAGCGTCTCCCGCGGAGCGAAAAGAGAGGGATGGAGTGCCGCATCAGTAAAAGTGTGACAGTCCATTCTTTCTGCCTACCCTTTCGGAGAGACGGCGTGATGCTTAGTTAGTTAAAATATGCAACCGACAAAAACTAAACTTTGGCAGCCACTGGTGGCTGAATGTGTAGGTATACATAAAACATGCACATGTTCTCCTGAACCCACAGCTTCCCAAACCTGTGGCTCGTAGAAGTAACATATACTTTAGTTATTTGTATCAAATTATGCACATTTCAGTAATAAGGTATTATGAAAATGTATAATAAGACTTAGTTAATAATGTGATGATAAATTCTATAAAAATAAAAATTAAAGATACATTTTTTTTATAGTTTTGATTGGTATGTCAATGGGAAACACTCCTTACGGTAACAGTTTAAATTTGGAATCAAATGAGTAGTCTTTGATTTGAAATTATGAATGTTCCGCGTAGAAAAAAAAACATTTTAAACTGTTAAATTAAATGACCTTGTTTTATGTATTATATCACAATTGTATTTTATTTTACGCGACAACTGTTCCGTCGACCTATGTTGACATCATCAGGTGTTACAATATATCAAATGTAAAATTTTCGTGATTTTTCGAACCCTTATGTGTATTTGTTCCTATGTCAATTTAATTATTTTTTTTGATATATCAAAGAAATTATAATTTTGAAGTTATTTGCAACATGGAGCTTTTCTGGGCCATTAGTATGTCTCGTGCCGTGATCTCGTATTTTATTTCGATTATAAATGTGAAATAAATGTAAAATACGACTACGCTCGTATTATTACTCCTTGTATAGTGTAACAAACATTTGAATATAATACATTTGTTTCCGCAGTGCCGGTATGTCAATTTTACTCTGTCTAACCTCTTTCCTCGTGACGGACCATTTGTAAAATATTTATATGCATTTTCTTCAGTGTGTTAACTTTATAAAAGTACTAGTAATCTATTGAACGCACGTTGAATTGTATAATATAGTTTGAATACAACTTTGGTAAGTTTAATGTTCAAAATAATCTTTCGATGTAACCTCAATACTCATAATATATTAACTTCAAAATTTATAATAAATAAACCTCAAAATTCGTAATACTAATAATACATTATGCAATAATATTGTTATAAATGTTTATGTTAATTAATAGTTTAAAAAATTCGCGATATTTTTACCAAAATCGTTTGAAATTTGACAGCTGTCAGATCGATGGACCCAGAGTCATAAACTTAACATTACGACTTGATAATTTGAGACGGCATTGGTCTCACAGTTTGACATTCCTGGAACGCAAGCTATGCTAATCTTGAAGCCGGGAAGTTGGCGTTTGTTTATCATAAACAGAGCGCTCGACTGGAAGCACAGACTTTATCTCGTTCATTTGGTATTTCGGCCTAAACTTTTGGTGTGTGAAGTATATCAGAGAGCATGTGAGCGATTACGGTTTTGGAATTTAAATATGTGTAAACCATCTAGTGAATAAATCTAATATATTATCGGTTAGTTGTGTTCGAAGACTTAACATCTAACCGTTTTAGTGTTGAAAATCCCAACATAAAACAAATGCAAAGGATTTTGAGTCAGCGTCCAAAGAGGAATTATATCCAATTATATATTTGATTGGTTCTCAAGTTAGTAAGTAAATTTTGTATTTTTAGCACTAACCAATTTAATGCAAAATCAGTTAAACTTCTTTATTAGACTAAAAGTACAAATTGAATTAAATGTAAAAATGATATTCTTTCAAGAATTCATCTAGTTGTTTCTAGACGACTGTAGAGTTTATTAAATTAGATATACTATTTATGTGGTCATACTGACGACCTTCGTGGCCGAAGGGTAAGTTCTATGATTACCACACCGAAGGTCCCGGGTTCGATTCCCGACGATGGCAGTATGTTTGTCACACTGTCAATTGATCTGATAAGGAGTTCGTGTGACGACAAAATGGCGATAGATTAGCTACCTATCACATGTCATAAGAATCAATATGATAGCTTTACGCTTTACACCGATTTGGCTAGCGCTGTAATGATGTAAATAACGTTTTTACAAAATAGTAATAATAAAATGTAATTTTCAAAGACATATAGGCCATTTACTTTTCTATTCTGATTGATTTATAAAATTCCTCCACATTCATGCTTCATGCCACGAACGTCATTTGACTTGACGCCACAGTCTAAGAATTGTTTCCTATAATCATGTCATGTTTTTATCGGCTTTGTTCAATTGCTACATTAACATTGTTCTTCTTACTTACTTCACCATGTTATTGCGATAACTTTATTCTATTTGCCCTGACCATCTCGATTATCCTTTTATTTATTTGATACTGGATTAGAAAAAACACATTTTAATTTGCACTAAAAACTGTAAAACCAGTTAACAATCATGCTAGTTACTGGTATGGATGCGTAGATATAATGGAACGCCTAACATATTATGTTATTGTGGTATCTATAATCTATTAGCATACAGCGTGTCATCCACACACATATTTTTTCCGACACCTTCCATGACACCAAACATTTCTAATTTTTTTTTTTTTTTTTTTTATGTACACAACAGGTCGTTTGGACCCAATTACTGTGTACAATTTTTATTTTTTAGCTATTATATTGATTCTCGTGACATGTGATAGGTAGCCAATCTATCGCCATTTTATTGTCACGTGAATTCTACACCAGACCAAAGACAGTGTAACAATCACACTGCCATCGCCGGGAATCGAACCCAGGACCTTCAACATGGAAGTCAGAGCTCGTAACCACTCTGCCACGAAGGTCGTCAATTTGATCTATTGGGTATTATATCATAAGCGATATTCGTATATTTTTTTTATAAACAAAATCATCTATTTAACATTTTCAATTCAATCAAATATCTAGAAGAAAAAATGCGTGATCAGCTACAAACGTATATTTTTTAATGAAAACATCGCTGGTAATTTAAATTCAGTTATTTTTGTTGACTGGTGGGATATTTTTTAGTACTGATTCAAGTGAATTAAAATAAAGTGCTGATAACAAAAAAATAATAAAATATAAATGCCAAGCAAAACTTAAATAATACGAACGAAAATACAGAAGGTGAGAAATTTAAAGTTATACTGAAAATTCATGGTAAAACTCTTCATTAAATTACATTAAAAAAAAATTACTAACTAACATCACGCCTCACACCTATCTTCGTTCGTTAAATTTGAATTAATTTGTAATAAAATACTAAAAGCTCATTGGTGTTGACATCGATGTAAACTAATAATTGGTTGCAAGTGATTTTGGACAATCGTAAGTACATAATTGTGGGTAATTTATGTCCGGTATTAAGTTTTTTTGACTTATAAAAATAATAAGACTTCAATTTCAAATCATAGAATATAAAATTACAATACATTTTTACCTTGGAACTACCACAAAAAAATCTATATTAAGCGATCTAGAGGGGAAAATAAATGCTTTTTCATATTTAAACATCGGTCTAACAGAACAGATCATTGATTTATTTAACCCAATTGGGATTATGTCAAGATTAATTAGAAGTACAAAAACTTTATTTTTATTGTTAAATTACACATAAATCGCAGTCTGACATTAAAAGGTTGACAAGCAACAGTATAGTTATGACGTCACGGAATATTTAAAATGTGAATTAGTCCGTCGGTATTATAGCTACGTTGCTAAAAACTTCAAACATTTGTGACAAATGGTTCACAGATGCCAGTATCGTTCGGTGTTCGGAAAGAAATTGAATAATAAATCATTTGTAGACGCAACAGTACCTGAGAGAGGATAAAACGCATTCGAAATGTGATTGCAAAGTCACCAATATCTAGAACTTGTATACCCGTCTTTGCGTACCTACTAGCATTTGAATTATAATGTAAATTATATTTGCTTTAACTAATTTAATTAAAATTTTACTACACGGGTATACTTATGAAATTATTATGTCATGTTTTTAATGGCGGTTTCAAATAGATCACGGAACAGAAACCTATTTCTGAACTGACTGACGTCAATAATGCTTATAAACTCCAGAACTGTGCACTTTACGAGTATATTCACGTTTAAGTCGGTACGTAATTATCCAGGGTCGTACGACTAAAAAGTGGTGGAATATGTTTAGAAGAATAATTAAAACATTATTAAAATGTACATTCATTATAAAAAAATGGCGGATTGCCAATATGAAAACGAAAGCATTTTTTTGCGGTATACACCCATTCGTATTTAAGATTCGACTTGTCTAAAAATATGTTTTATTTATTTATTTCTTTATAGCATAGGAAAAATAGCTATAATTTTAACATAAATGGTATTTAAATACGATTTCCTTTGGTAAAAATCTTCAAGAAGTGAGATCCGACGCCTTTTTTAAAACACTGAATGAAAGTAGCCACAGAGCAGTAGATATCTATTTCAAAAGTATTCTAGAACATAGTTTCTTAATTATAATAATAAACGTGAATGTTTAATGGTTTTACTTTGTTTTTTATTCATATAATCTCTTATACAAATATCAGTTACAAATTTGTTTCGCCTTGCGAGGGCATTTTCAAACTGAACCTAGTCGCCAAACAATGTGTCCTTATATTGATTTTAGAGAAATTAGGGTGGGGGAAAGAATTTATATAATGCAAATCGAAGGGGCCATTACACTAAACAATTTTGGCTAAAATATTTTGCGGACCATCAACATTGGAATAAAATGACAAATATTTAAATAATTCATTTTTTATTAGTCAAAACGAATAATTAAATACAACGGACAAAAACACGGTTTGCTGATATAACCGACCATCCAAAACCCTTCAAACCTTCAAAAACCGTCCGTGGACCACTGGTTAAGAAACTATGTTTTAGTGCACCAAAATTTACCGTGCGAAATTATTTGAATTAAGAATTCATTACGTTCGTTTGTTTTTCAACGCGTAATAAATATGTATAAATTATAATCCTCGTTTGAACTGTTAATTTCTTCCAGAATTATCACTGTGTCTTATTATGATTGCAGAAATTAAGAAATGCCAGCAGTCATGTGGCACAAACGAAGAATATTCGCCATTGTGGCTTTGAGCATATGTGCTTACGTATTTCTACGAAATAAGAACTACGACTATTCCGACGAAAGACTCATACCAAATGTTAAAGCGGAACATGTCTGGGAGTTCATAGCGGACTTCACAAATAATAAGAAATACTTAATACCCCACATGTAAGTAAGCTACAATAAATCTGCGTTTCCACCTTTTCGTATAGTATATTAGCCTCTCCGTGCGTACCGCCCCAAACGTGGGGCCATTGAATACATGGTCAGGTAGCGCATGGCTCCATGCTTGGGGCTCAATTATAATTTCTCGAATTTTCCCAGATTATGCCAAAATTTCTAACTCTGTCTCTTAGGCTTATTCCTAACATGGCTCTTTCCATGGCTCTTTGGGTCACTCGTAGTTTCTCGGCACTTTTTTTGGACAATGTAACAATTTCAAGACTATAAGTACCATAAGTAAGGAATAAGCCTAAGAGACAGAGTCAGAAACGATACGGTGAGAGAAAAAACAAAGGTCACTGACATCATCCACAGAGTGGCGACTCTAAAATGGCAATGGGCAAGTCACGTAGCCAGAAGCTCGGATGAAAAGTGGACAAGAAGACTGCTGACTTGGAGACCGTGGACGGCAAAGAGAAGTGCAGGGCAACCGCAACTACGGTGGAAGGATGATCTGAACAGACACGTCGGAATAACCTGGATGCAGTCTGCACAGGACAGAACGACATGGAAGCGAATGAAGGAGGCGTTTGTCCAGGAGTGGACGGTAATAGGCTGAGGAAGAAGAAGGAGAAGATGCCGACCAGTGACATACGAGTATATTGGTGTACACAAAATTAAATAATATATCGGTTAGAGACATGTTTTATAAACTGGAAAATATATATTTCGTAAATATCATTAATATCTTACTATTCGAGAGGTTCATATAATCAAATTCTAGTAAATATATTGTAGTTTTCAATATTAAAATCAAAATATTGGCTTCCAATACTTTACATCTAATATATGAATTGAATATACCTGTATATACCCTTTAAAGTCATTATTTTGGCTTTTGGAGTTCTACACGTTAAAGACGCGCCCACGGGAATAATGTTTAAAACCTTCCGTGTCGCTCTTCTCTGTCGGCACTAGATCATACGTGCACTCCTCTCATCTATTTATGTGTCCCACTCACATGTGTCTAAAACATTACCCAATAAATAAAATGCTTTGAATAAATGCGCGGGTTGCTGTCGATCACGTGTGTCGAGGTATTCAGTAGTGTAGTATAAGCAGATGATTCTAAAGCATTGAATGCGCGAAGCCGTTACATATGTATAATATTTTCCTGTATTGTTTATTTTTATAACTATTTGTAAGAATATGTAATTAAATGATTAAGGAAATATCCCAAAAAAACTGATAAACTTAAAAAAATCATAACTGTCAAATTTAAATAAAAAAACGACATCTGCCATCTTACGGTTTTATTGCAAAGCTAGATCCTTGAACGACATCTGCCATCTTGCGGTTTTATTGCAAAGCTAGATCCTTGAACATTTAACTACTCATTCACATCTAATCTGTCATTTATATTTCATCTCTGGAGAAATCAATATTTTGGAATAAAATGATAAAGTCACACTGTATAAAATATAAGTATATGAATATATTTTCTTTCAGGCATAATTTTACCATAAATGCAGAAAGTGGTAACTATGACCACTGGAAGTACTCTGTAACTTATGAGGAAACATTACCTGTATGGCCGTACATAGATACCACATCTGTTGGACATTATTCTGTTAGAACAGAGGGAGTGAAATACATTGTTTTTTCAGTGCATAAAACATGTTTCTTCAAGGGATTGGTATGCTGTAAGTACTTTAGTCACACACTTATGCAGTATAGTTTATTCACATCAGTGACAATATTTGCATTAGTGTGAGTAACACCTCTTAAATTGGTTATAAAAAGCTATCTGATTGATTCATGGGTCTAAGTAGGCGATGACTGAATACTCGGTGATTAGAAAATTACTACTTAGTCAAAATTAGGACAAGGAATTAATTTTAACAGGGGAAGAATGTTTATGTTTGTGGTTTTGTTTCAAAATTCCAGTAACAACACAAATTTACCAGAAAAATAGGAACTTCCAAATTCCATTAGCCGAAACACCAGATATTTGAAGAAATTAAATAAAAACCATGAATTTATTTGAATTTTAGCATTTTATATAATACATAGTATCATTATGAATATTAAATAATGACCCTTTACCACCAAGTTATCCACCATCATTCAATCCTTTACCCCTCCCGCAATCAACGCGGATAAAAAAAAAATCCTCCCCGATAGCCCACTACGTACTCCGCCAAACAAAATGGTCTCACGCAGGACGCTATCTCCTATCCCAACTCCATCCAGGCACTGTTCCTCTTATCTTCCCCTCGGGAACAGACTTTTTTTATAAATACAATCCCAACCCTAACTGGTCTTCCATTCCTTGACCATAATGTAAGACTTTATCATAAACCCTGAATCCCACTTCGCCCTCTTTCGGAGGGACACTCCGGGCCATACATTTAGCCCCATCATAAAACAACCACCAAATCGCATTCCAACAATGTTTCCTACAGAAGTAGGAGGAATAGCCATTAGAGCTGAACCTCTGTAAGCCAGAAGATCCAAGTCCAAGCCCAAGTAGTCACACCCTTAATTCTTTAAAAATTCAATAAATAACATTAAGATTTAATGGAAGTTATTTTTGTGATTATTACAATTTAAGCTGATAACATTTTTATATAATAAAAAAATACATATATACTTATGTTTTAATACGGAGTATTATTGCCATATTTTTTTGCTTTTTCTGTTCATAAAAAAATAGACAAAAACAGCATCTGGTTAATTATAAATCTACTGTCACACACACTATTGCAAACATTCTTCCTGAAATGAACGGACTCTAAGAAGCAAATTTTAAAACTGTATTGAAATTGTGTAAAATTTTATATTTTAGCAACTTCCAAAAACAATTTCATTATGAAACAAGTGAACAGGGATACTCATTATAGAGAAGAGATTGAGTATGAATGTGCCCCTTTATTCAGCCATTGGTGTCATCGGGTTGCAGATTTTACAAGACAAGATTATTTAAAACATCTTATTAATTACTTCAAGTTCCAGAGAGGATAACATGCCATCTTTGTATTATATTTGTAATTATAAATGTGAACCAGGAATTACAATTTTCAATTAATTGTATAGAAATGTGTTAAGCTTTTTATGTTCTAAATCATAGGTTCCCAAAGTGGGCCTCCTGGCCCCCCAGGGAGCCTCGGAGGGAGCTAAGGGGGTAATTCTGGCCCTGGGGAAGTAAGGGAGCCCTGGGAAGCAAAAAGGGGGCCATGAGGTGTTAAAACTCTGGTGGTCTTTTAACTCAAAAAAGGAACCGACTGCAAACAGTTGATCGTGGAGATTTGCAGATGCTGTTGATAAAAATAGAGCAAAATATAAAAAAATATATGGAAGTACACCAGGCTCATCCTTCGCATTAGAAATTAATTTAATTTTACATTTCCTCTGATCTTAATCACCAATAACAACCTTTGTAATTTATTTTTTTCAAATTGTTTTATTTTTCTGAAATTACTAATACTCCCGTAGTTTAATATATTTTTTGATGATTTCACATCAGGTTCGTGATTGACAGTACATTAGGTTTGTCTTTACTCAAATATAAATATTGATTACTCAATAATTTAAGTATCGGCGTATCTTATTTAAAACACTGTAAGTAAGTTAAAAAAAATAAATTAAGTACATTTTTGTTTTATTTAATTTAAAAAATTTAAATTTCCAGGGGGGGCCTTGTGTAATTTTGTGTCTGAAAGGGGGCTATGGGTCAAATAAGTTTGGGCTACACTGTTCTAAATGAAGAATTTTTTATTATTAAATTAGTATTATTATAGATAGAGACTAGTGAGCATATACATATATTTTTTTAAACGACTTTGTTTACACTAAAAAATAAATATAAAAATTTAAAATGATACGATGGATATAGATTTCTATTTATCTTTATCACCATTTTTGGAAATACCTAGATACCACAGTTAAATTATTGTTAATATTCTAGGAAATGCAATAAAAGTTATCTTTAGGTTTAATCTACCCAGATTAGAATAAGAGTCATATCATTATTTGGAAATAAAGTTTTGTTGAATATGCAAGTGTTTGCAAATTGTTTAGTTAAACAAATGTGATGTTTATTATTTAGTAATACTCCATGTTGACATAAAAATGGAGGATGAAGCTCTTGAAAGACTTGACTATTTTGTAAAATGTTTTCTCAAAGAGTGTGTTACAAAGTTAAGGGTCTGGAATAGAGTTGAAAAAGAAGAACAGACGGATGTTTCAGAGGTTCAATACAAAAACACAGAGGGAAACAGAGAAGAAATAGACATCTATGTCAGAGCTGGGATAAACATTTTTATAAGTTTCCAAAATCAATTCATAAATATCGTTGAAAAAAAATGGGAAAACACTATGCTGAATTTATCAAAAAGTGCCGTTTCAAAAATTTCTAATTGCATTGATGTAAATGAAAACATATCTGTTGATTTAATTACTAAATGCCTAGTTTCAGAAAAATCAGCTAATGGAAACATCGAAGAAAGTAATAACGCTATTGATATATGGGAAAAAGTTGGGTTAGCAACATTGATGAACGATGGAAAGGGTTTTCAAAATTTTTTCACAAAAGCAAATGGCTGTAGTGACACATTTAATTTGGGCTACCGTTTGCCCCTTTCCTGGGAAATGAAAAATGAATGTGAAATCATGGAAAACGTAATTGATAAATATCAAGTAGAAAAACCAAAAAAAATTCAAAAACTGTATATTCTCTTTGATACTACAAATATGAATGATAAAGTGAATGGATTGATTAATGAAATAATGAGTGAAATGGCCAGATCTGAAAAAAATTATTCAACAAACAAAAATATTCGTTTTAACAGAAGAGTGGGAAATTCTGGTATAAGTGGACAACTGTATGAGATTGCTTTATTAATGCTGCTTCTACTGGAAAGTTTCATAAAAAGGAAAAAGGTGAAAGACTACACTTTTTACCTGACCACAAATGCAGAAGAAGGAGGAAACTTTGATGACGTGATATACAGGAATGGTTACAAAAATGAAAACAACGAAGCTGAATCCCAAATATTCTTCCTCCAGGCCAAACACAAAAGTCTAAAAGATGATAAGCTTACTTTAGAATTATTATTTTCCGATTCTGAAAAAGAATTTGCATTGAAAAAATACTTCGGGACATTCAGGCAAATTAAAAGATATTTTTCCGAAAAGAAGGATCATGCAATTTTCTCGGGAAATTTTGAAAAATGCGATTTTATTATATATACAAATGCTTCACTTATAATAAAAAAGAACGATGAAAATTTTACTAAAATGAATATCCTTAAAGATTGTATGCTCTTCTTGGAAGATGGTTATCTTTATCATAAACTGAGTCCTGCAAATAAAACCATTCAGGCTAAGTTAATGGATGTGTTAGAATACACGTCAACTTGTAAAAAAATTGCTAAAGATTTAACTGCATCTATATTGTCATCTAAGGGCATAGATATGAGTAAAGGGAATATGAAACACTATTACTTACATATGACAAATAATGTCATTGAAATTCTGCAACCTGACAAGGCAACATTCAGAGACGAGTTTTTGAATAATAATTTGAGTCAGTTCACGCGGACACTATTTGAAGAAATGCAGAAAAATAAAAAATATGATGGCAGGACAGTTGAAGACATCAAGTTAGAATTACATAAGTACCCAATAAAACTTCTAAATGCTTTTGGTAATGCACCTAGAAGCCAAAACAATCTTGAAATACCGCAAGATCTAATAAATGAGGAGGAAGTAAAAGAATTCATAAATAAACTTCAACTATTTACTGGACAGCCAAACGAAGAAAATTTGTGTGAAAATATAAAAATTAAAATCAAAAATACTTTTCCTATTGCTAACAATGAAGCTGGTACCATATTTTCACAAATAAAATCAAAAGTAGAAAAATGGTGGAAAGACGGAACACATTATTTAACGCAAAACAATACAATCATTCAAGACACCGTAAGAGTTTCTATAAGGTTCAATATAAAGGAATCTGTCAAACTTTTCACAGGAAGAAAGGAAGAATTGGAGAGTCTTCATCAAATTATGCAAAGCACTCCTGTTACAGTTATCTCACAGGTGACATCCATCTGCGGCTTGGGCGGGGTGGGGAAAACTGAACTGGCGAGAGAATATATTGGACACTATCATACATTCTACGATGGAAACATTATATGGATAAATGCTGAGAGTGAACAAACTTGTACAGAATCTTTCCGCAGAGTGGCTAAAGAAAGACTCCAACTAAACACAAAGAACATCGATGGAAAAGAAAAAGACATCAGGTCAATTTTAGATGAAGTGTACAATTTTTTTAACAACAGAGAAAGTCTTTTTGTGTTTGATAATGCAGAAAAGAGCGAAGTTTGCAAAAAATTTATTCCCTCATCTTTGGTGGGGATTAAAAAACCTCATATATTATTAACATCTCGGAACCAAGAATGGGAAAACCGATTCACGGTGTTCAAATTAGAGGTGATGAAATTAGAAGACGCCGTGGAATTTGTAAAAAGAGGTCTAAGCACATCAAGAGATGACATAACACAAAACACAGAAATAAAGCAGTTGGTTACAACATTGCAGTGCTTTCCGTTGGCAATACAACAGGCCATAGCATATATATCTGACCAAAAAGAATATAAAGAGTATGCAATCAATGACTATCTCCGAGAATTTGAAAACCAATCTGCATTATTGCTGGACAATAAAGAGTACAGAGGATTAGATAATGGTTATGCCAAAACAACGTTCACTACATGGAAAGTAACAACTGATAAAATCAAGAGCATTAAACAATATGGAGAGTTAGCCATTGACATACTTAATATAATTTCATACTGTGCTCCCAACAACATTAAGAGGGAAATATTCTTGAACATTTCTGAAAACAATATTACGAATCTAAAAATGGCGGTAAGATTGCTCATAAAATACTCAATGGTTAATGGTGAAGAAAGACAAAGCGTTCTCCACATTCATAGATTGGTACAAGAAGTGACACGACTTGAATTAAAGGAAAGCGGACTTGAAGAATCGATACTTAAGAAAGGTCTTAATTTAATTAATGGAAAATTGCAATCTGAAAATGTCGACCACGGCATTAATGTTTGGAACTATGCAACAAAATACGAAATTCTTATAAAAGAATTTACAAATATGCCTTCAAAAGTAGTCAGCATTTTAAATGAGTGTGTAAGACTTGAGGAAGCATATACATTTGGAATAAATGCTTTAAAGACAATAGAAAATATACTAGACGAAGATAACTTAGATATTTCATCATTAAATCATAATATTGCGAATGTGCTTGAAAGTCAAGGTAAATTTAAAGAAGCCCTAGCTTTATTTGACAAGGTTAACAAGAAGATAACTACGATATTGGAGGAAAATCACCCTGACGTACTCACCACACAGCACAATATTGCTAAAATGTTAGAAAATTTAGGACATTACACTGATGCTCTTGAGACCTATGAAAATATACTAAAAAGAAAAACACAAGCATTAGGCCCGCTTCATCAAGAAACTTTACTAACAAAACACAACATAGCAGGAACACTGGGTAAACTCGGTAAATACAAAGAAGCCCTTAAAATTTATCGAGAAATCTTTTACATCAAAAACAAACTTCTGGGGGCCGACCACCCTTCAACATTAATAGTGAAACAAAATATTGCAGTTATACTGGAAAGCAGTGGAGACCAAAATATGGCTCTAGAAGCTTACAGGGATATAATTGAAATAAAGAAGGATGTGCTAGGTGACAAGCATTTATCCACATTAACAACAAAACACAATGCAGCCGGCTTACTTGAAATTCAAGGAAATTTTGGTGAAGCTCATCAGTTATACGAGGAGGTTTTACAAGTCAGGAAAAAGCTTTTAGGCCCATATCACCGAGATACACTGGCAACAGAGAACAATATAGCCATGGTCTTGATTAGACAAGGGGAATACAAGAAAGCGCTTATTTGTTTTGAAGAGATATTTGAAAAGATGTCCACTACTTTAGGGTCAGACCACCCAGACAGTCTAAGTACAAAGAATAACAAAGGTGTCGTACTTGAAAAACTAGGAAGGTACGATGAAGCTCTCGACGTGTACAGGTATGTTATTGATCAAAGAATTTTCATACTGGGAAAAAATCATCCCGACACCTTGATTACTAAACATAATTTAGCCACGGTTCTGGAAAATCTTGGAAAACATAACGAAGCCTTGGAACAAATGGAAGAAATTCTTATGCTGAAAAGGGAATCATTAGATGAAAACCATCCGTCAATACTTACAACGAGAAATAACATTGCCGGGGTATTGGAAAGTTTAGAGAGATACAATGATGCTTATGAACTATTTGAAGATGTCCTTAATAGAAGGGCTGAAACATTAGGCCCAGATAATCCAGATACTCTGACAACAAAGAATAATCTTGCTCTCGTACTGGTGAGACTTGGAAAACATGAAGAAGCTCTCAAAATGTATCAAGAGATACTCGTAAAACAAATCAACCAATTAAATCCACATCATAATGATTGTGTAACAACTAAACATAACATTGCAGGAGTGCTCGGGTGTATGGGTGAAAAAGACGCAGCTTTGTTAATATATAAAGAGGTATTAGAAGCCAAAAAATATAATTTTAATGAATTACATCCAGAAGTATTAAATACTCAGCATAATATAGCAGGATTATTAAAACAACTAGGGAATTTGGATGAAGCATTGATAAATTATAAAGATGTATTTAATAAACGAAAAATTGTTTTGGGAACCAACCATCCAGATACATTAATAACTCTACGATTCACTGCTGAGGTTCTTGAAAGCCAGGAAAAATATGAAGAAGCATTAGATAAATACATATTACTATTAAATATACAAACATTATCAGGGGAAGAAAATATGAGCACTTTAGCAGCAAAAAATAGTATTGCAAAAATGAATAAACATCTTGGTAATTACAAGATGGCTCTCGAGTTATATGAAGAGGTTTACAGTAAATTAAGTTCGATATTTACTCCAGACCATGAGGTGCCTTTACTGGTTCTCCACAACATTGCGTCAGTTCTGGAATGTCTCCAGAAGTACACCGAAGCATTGAGAGTATTCAGAGAAGTTCTTCGCAAGAGAAGGGAAATTTTAGACCCAAATAATGATGATATTTTGTTGACTAAAAGCTGTATTGAAAAACTGGAAAAATTGAACATAAAATAAAAAATTGTTATAAATGGACAACATTAATTAAGCTTTTGGCAACCAAAGGGTTTAATAAAAACACATATCACAATTGATTATATTGCTTTTGAAATTGTCTCGACCGCTGTTTAGCTAACCGATGTTAGCATCATCAGGTGTTACAATCAACTGAGTTGATTGTAACACCTGATGATGTCTATTATCAATGGTAAGAATAAAATTTAAAAAAAATATTACAACCCAATAGTCAGCGAAAGTAATGATTTATTTCTAGAAACCAGTAGTTAATTCATAAACTATATAATCTTCTTCTTCTTCTTCAGCTTATCGCCGTCCACTCTTGGACGAAAGCGTCCTTCATGTCGATTTCTCCTGTGTTCAGCCAGGAAGTACATATGGTCTTGAAACTGCCATAGCACCCCAGCGTATCGTTTCAGGTCATCCCTCCACCTCATTTGTGGTATTCCTACTCTTCTTCTCGTGTCTCTCGGTCTCCAATTCAGCAGTATTTTGGTCCATCTTTCGTCTGCAGCTCTAGCGACATGCCCTGCCCATTTCCATTTTAAAGTCGTCACCCGGTGGATCACGTCTGTGACTCTTGTTTTATCCCTCACCGTTTCGTTCCTGCCTCTATCTCTAAGGGACAGGCCTAGCATGGCTCTCTCCATCGCTCGCTGCATGACTCTTAGTCTCTCTGCACTGTGCTTTGTCAGAGTGGCAGTTTCAAGACCATAATTATGTACTTACTGGCTGAACACAAGCTTCATATACTTTCCTCTTCAAGTTGATGGGTGTTTTTTTAATTTTTTAATATGTATCCCAGTTTCCCAAAGGCAGCCCAACTTAGTCCGATTCTTCGTTTTAGTTCTGCCGTCTGATTTTCTTTATCTAATCGGATACAAATACTACTGTATAATAACCATACTAATTACTAAGAATAACCGATGGTTACAAAATAACTGCCATATCAATCAATGAATAAGCCCTTAGATTTCATTACCTTTTTTGTTATGAAAATTATTTTATATAATGTAGGTATATAAGTTTCAAATGTTTAATTAATTGTGTAAAAGGGAGAAAAACTTGTAAAGAAATCTAATAATAAAACAATTTAAACTTCTCGTAATTATTTAATAACATGTTTGATATAAAATATTATAATTAAAAAGAATAAAAATTGCATGTATAGTATTACACTCGCAATCATATTCAGCGTGCTTCAAGGTTTGAAATTGTTAACAGTTCATATTTTAAGTAATGTGTAACATTAAAATATTAAATAATATTTATTTTATATTATTAACATGAAGTTTGTAATCACACACTTGATTGCATTCTGATTTATATTGTGACTTAACCATTATATACATGTCAACCGGTTTTGTAGTTGTCAATATCTTACAATATATTGCAATTCAAGATGTTTAGGAAAAGTAAGGAAATTGTTATCAGTGATTCGAATCAAGCATAAACAAGAGGCAGTGATGTTAATTGATCAAATTCACCGCGGGAATGGTTTGGGAGGAATACAAATATTAATTAACGCACTTAGAAAACAAAATCATCATTGTAAAAGTGGCAGTAAAAACAGTGGCCCACTATAGAAGTGGCAGTAAAACAGTGGCCCATTATAGAAGTGGCAGTAAAAACAGTGGATTTTCACAAAAAGTCAGTAAAAATAAATACACAAGAAATGTACATACAGTAGAACCCCTCTTAACCAGCCTCGGATCAACCGGTCCTCGGATTAACAGGCCTGTTTTTATGGACGAGGAAAAAATCTATATCACCAGTAAAGATGACTGCGAATGTGAAGACAGTAGCAAAAATGCAGATGAATATATGAAAATGGAGAGTCCTGGCTTTCAAAAATCTTTTACAAGTAAAAAAACAGCAAAAAAATAACTGATTTTTGCAAACAATGATACAGTGTACGAGTACATTAAGTTTTCAAAGTTTATGTAATTTCGTATTGTTTAATTTTTTCATGTTTGTTTATGTGCTTACAATAAAATACGTTGCAATAATGTCTTAATTGTTTTTTTTATTCATGACACCTGATGAAATATGTAGGAAGTTTTTGATTGGTTCTATTTTTCTCGGGAACCTCGGATCAACCAGCTAAACGGGTAACTGACCGGGTACAGGTCCCGCCCAAGCCGGTTAAGAGGGGTTACACTGTACTTTTTAACGAGTTATAATTAAAAAGTTACTTTTTATTTAACAATTATAAAGGTTGCAATTTGTATTAAAAATATGTATTCCGTTTAAATTTTTACTATAATTATATATTCTATGTACGGATAAAGATTTTTTAAAGCATGCTATATTTGCGATACTAATTAAGTGACTTAACCACCCTACGTATTTGAACATACGTGATACGTTCACTTTGACTGTACCATTCTGCGCTATCCCGTATCACGTACGCACTTGAGAAAAAGTAATGTACAAACTGTTAGGGATACGCGCGTGTGCCAACAACACTTGGGTACAAGTCTTCATAAATATGATAGTTTTACAAGGGGCAGGCGAAGTGTGCGGCCGAGTATTTGAAGTTTCGTAATTTAAAAAAATAAAATTAATACATAATTAAATTGCATTATTTTTTTTTGCACGTTTCTCGGAAAATTACCTGAAGGTAGGGCGGTTAAAAACCGAAATGCAAATTCTAAATCATTAACAGAAAATTAGAGGAATAAATATGTATCGTCTTATATTAGACTTTTTTTTTTACATACGTAAAAAAACATTAAATCCAGAGTAAATTATTTAAAAAAAAAGCATTTCTTGTGATATCATTTTATGAATAATAAAAAATAAAACAAAGACATTATTTATTACTGATAGAATAATTTTGTTGCCTAAACATTAAATATTTTTAAAATATTCATACATACATACAATATATTTCATCAACATAATTAATAATTACTTGTGAATTGTAAAATACACTAAAAAAAATTACGAAAAATGCCAAAAAAAAAAAAACTTTGTAATTAAATAGAAATATATTCTCAAACTATTTGTATCTTTTTTGATCAAGTGCCCTTAATATATATGTGATAATAGCTGATATATTGTTTTCATACTGTTTAGTACAACATAATTATGATAAAAAACATGAATATTATAGTGTTTGCATGGGTCTACAAAATGCAATCATTTCATCTATTCAATAAATCTTTTATTGTGGATTAAAAATAGTTGTAGTGTGATTTTTTCTATATAATTGGACAATCCCTTCACAAGGCCGGCTTTAGGAACAATCTTATAAATATACAAGAAAAAATAATAAATAAAATAAATAGTAAAAAGTAATTCCATTACTATTAGATAAATAAACATATCAGAAACAAACCAAACAACATTGTAATGCATACATATCAAATCTATGTTTTTAAGTGTGTATAAGTAATAAGTTATATATTAATAAAGTTCAATAATATTTTAATAAATATTAACCCCCAATATGCGGCTGACTTCATTTGCAGTAAAAAAAAATGGTCTCATACTGCATCCGACTACATTTCCAGCTCAGACAGTTAGTCCCAGTTCATCATATTACATATAATTTAGTAGTAAGGAACTAAAACATGCATCAGGCCCATAATGACATACGGAATCGAAGCAAGAGCAGACACTGTCAGAACCAAACATCTCTTAATAGTAGCAGAAATGAGAACATTGCGACCTATTGTGGGGAGAACCCTTAGAGTAAGGATACCCAATGAAGAAATTCGCAAATCCTGCAAAATTTAAGACATAGTGAGATGGAGCAGGCAAAGAAGACAATTCTGGAGGGACCACATCGAGAGAATGGATCCAGCAAGAATTCCTAATATCGTGATGCACGAGACTCCAGAGGGCCATCGACCACCAGGACGACCACTAAATAGACAGAGAGAAGGCTGATCGTCTTCATCACAGGAAGAAAGTTGATATCCTGCATAAACAGATCGCAAGATCTACAATCAGAAGAAGAACTAAAGCGAAAAGGGTCATAAGTTGCATTCAAATTGCTGCAAATGTAGTCTGTGGCATTTCAAAACCAATTTTTTTGGACTGCAAATATAGCTAGCCGCACTATAGATGTTAAACATTTGTTCATTTCAATTGAAAGACTATGTATTGCCATAAACAAAAATAAAATGCATATATTGATTCACAGTGTGAGGATCACACTGTCATCACCTGGAATCGAACCCGTGACATTCGGTGTGGCAGTCACAGCTGTTGCCACTCTGCCACGTAAGTCGTATGAAATTTCAACTACAAAAATCTAAAAATACTTCATTAATTCCACATGTCATATCATTAATGAACCAGGAACAATATATGGAAGACAATATGAAAACATCCGATATTTTTTTTAAATTTCATTTTTTATACTGTGCAATAAAGCATGTTTTAAGAAAGAAACAAGTGTTTATAAAAACAACCATTACTCTTACTTAATTTGTCTACAAATAAATATAAGAATAATAATCTATAAATGCCTATGAAAACATGGTACTCAGGAAGTGTAAATATAATACTGTGAAGGCAAACTGACACGAGTCACCCATCTTAACCCTCAACTGGTAACATACATCTGGGAGACGCACCTGTTTGCAAATATGGCCGTAACTGATCACAGCGCTGCTAGTCTTCTCCCCCTTCAATGAATTCTTAGACGCCACGGAGGCGACATCGTTACCCATCATTTCACGTTCATACCTCACATTCTCAATTTCTAAATGATTTGAATGTACAATGTCTCAGAGACAAATGTTACAAATAGTGTAATACACTTTTTCATCTTTGGGATGTGTGTCACTACTAGTGGTGTATTTGTTTTCGTCTGGTGGACGTGGAAATCATCACGGAGATCCCCAAAGAAGAACAAGCTTCTCCAGTTATGAAGGATATATCAGAAAGGCTCCTTAATAGAGAATCCTGTAGGAACTGCTCATATGACAAAAGGAGATTAACTGCCACAAAACCAACGTCTGACAGACGTGTTACTCATAGAGTACTTATGTTACTAGTTGAGGTTTAAGAACGATTTTTCTGAGTTAATATAACAATAACTTTGACATCTGTCATTGATATGTATGGACACAGAGCATACATATATAAAATGGCGTATAAAAGTCCAAATATGGTTATTAAGCAGCTTATAAAGTTATACACTTTCACAATTGCGAAGCATAATATATAAAAATAGCATTAAAAAATCAACTTGGATATATAACAAGATGCAAAGAAAAATAACACATTAAAATATAAAATGGTGATTCCTAACATAATAAGGAATCATTGCATATATTTTCTACCTTTATTTTTATGAACCAATCAATAAATATTTAAATATAAAATTCATTTAAAAAAAATTGATCTTAGCACATTTAAACAAATGTAATTAATCTACTTACAAAAATAAAAATATATGCAAATCCCGTCACCTGTGAACTGCCTGCTCCGAATCAACTAATATTAATGGATTATCAAACTCCCATTATGCCGACTTCATTTTCAGTGAAAATAATTGGTAACGAACTGCGTTTGGCTACATTTACAACTCAGACAGATAGTCCCATTTCATCATAATATTACATACAATTTAGTAGTAAGGAACTAATGTAAAAAGGTTTATAAGATACATTAAAATATGAGCAACAAATTTAGTCTGCCGTAGTTCAAAACCAATTTTTTTGGACTGCAAATGTAGCCAGCCACAAACCGGGATTAAAGTACTTTGCAAATCTTAACCCGTATATACACTACTAAGAGTATTTAGAAGGTGCAAAAAATAAATCATCCAATAATTTAAACTGCCTTTTTTCTACTGCAGTTTTGGAATGATCTGCGAGTGGTTCATTATACATTTCTTTCTGGACATTAGTTAAATTATTTTCAAGTACTTCTGATTTGATTTTGTTTTTTAAATATTTTTTTTTGTTCCGACTGTCGCTAAAAAGAGAATCAAACAGATTTAACTTGACACTTTTCTGAAGATCACGTTTATCACCAGACTCTGATGGTGAATTTGCTTCAACTTTAATAACATTTTCAATTTTCAAATTATCTGCAAGACCTGATGTTTGATTCAGATCAGAATGTTGAAAATGTTTACCTTGATTACTTATTGCAGAAGTTGTGCACTGTATACTATTTGAATTAATTTCGTCTAGAGAAGACAGCGGTTTTGATGATGTACATGGATTTTTTGTATCGGCCGCAATTGCTTCATTAAGTGTTGTTTTACTCTTTTTAATCTTTAAACCAGAATCATCTTTTCCTTTTCTTTTGTTTTGATCATTATTGTTGGACAATATTGGGGGGTTATAATTTAAGATGGAAGGAGAATCTTCATCTTTATTATCATTTGACTGATCTGAAGATAGAATAATAACATCTTTAGCACAGGCAGGTTTTGTTATTACAGGTTGGTTCAAAATTAATTCAACACCCTTTGATCCATTGCTTTTGTATGAATCATTGTTATTATTAAGCCACTTTGCAAAACATTCAGAATCTCCCTAAAATGAAAAACAAAAATCAATTGAAATATTCGAAACATTCATGTTTTTACTCATAGAGAATAAAATATAGAACTTACAGCTTTATCAATTGGTAGTTGGTTAGAAACAGACAAATTCGTTCTCCTTAGAACCCAGCGACTACAAAATATATTCAAACATTGTCTCTGTTTCCACAATTCCGCTATTTGTTCATTGCTGGATGAAAATGTTTTCTCAAATTCTTTAAGCGATCCTATAGCATTTCCAGACACCCAATCTAGAGCTTTATAGAGGCCCTTTATTTGTACCTAATAAAAAAAAATCTATATTTATTAAATTGTTCAGAAATATAAATAGTATACCACCATATTGTAATACTTTTATGTAGAAAACTTTAAAAAAAAACTTTTAAAAATGGTTGTATTTTCATAACATTTTATCACACTCTTCACAAACATATTTTGGATGGTACTCATCCTTTTTCAGTGTACAAACTTAAATTTCAACTTTTTATTTTATTTGTACATTGAAGAAGGATGAGTAATTATTGAAACATTTGTGAAGAATGTAATAAAGTGTTGTAAATTTATAATGTTTTTAAATGTGAAACTACAACACAAAACAATAGCAATTATAGATGAAATATAATGTGTAATATTATATGATTGTTTTTAAAATCAGAGTTAATCGTGTACACGAGGATTAAAGACTTTTCTTCTACAAGATCAATTATACAGACTTACTTTTAAATCGGTGCTTGCTAACCATATTCGAAATCTAGGTTTAATACTACCGAGATGTCTAACAGTGAGAATTGGGTCCAGTTCATCAATAACAATAATATCCCAGTTCTTTTTGGATAAGACATCAAACTGGTTCAAGGTTGCCAATGTGAAATATGATTCCGGTGAGTCTGAAAAGTTGTAACAGTGAAATCAAAATTTGAACTTCTCGGAAAGCCTTTAATATATTTAGTGTATTTGTGTCACATGCCTTCATCAAACAATGAAATTTTCTCAGAAGACCACTTGTGAAAGTGGAACAACCAATGATTTAGTTTATCTTCATGACAAAGTATGAGAGTTTTAGAGGCGGAAATATGCTGAACGGAAGACAGAAAGAGAACCGTCTGAACAGTCTTTCCAAGGCCTTCTTCATCATTGAGTATAGCTCCAGAACCCTAAAAACACACATATCACATGAATGTCAACCTATCATAAGAACTAAACAATACTTCTTTTTACTTTGCATAAATGCAGTTACTATAAATAAACATAGTTCATTTTTAAATGTTGCGTTTTTTTCGATATGTCTTGCAGGTTACATTTAATGCCTTTAATCATATGTTATAATTGACCAAGTTAAGTAGTATTTAATAATCACATTTGTTCTGTTATATTATCTATAACTATACTACATGTATCTAATAACTAATGTAAAA
The DNA here is from genome assembly GCA_022606425.2 of Lepidostoma basale. Taxonomy (NCBI): domain Eukaryota; kingdom Metazoa; phylum Arthropoda; class Insecta; order Trichoptera; family Lepidostomatidae; genus Lepidostoma; species Lepidostoma basale. Next base: position 1,341,349 of record JAHDVF020001222.1, on the reverse strand, counting down.
ATTTGCTGTTGACACACTTAAAATAACAATAAACACTCACTTTCAAGAATCTTCTATAGAGAAATCTAATTCCTTCTATTTGGAATGGTTTCAGGAACTTGGCATACTTTCCATGAACGGCAACATCTTGACTTATTTTAGAATCGGAAGATCTTGATAAAAAAAGAGAGTAATGTCTCATTTTCGCTTTTTCGAAATTTCTATTAAAAGTGTGGCAAATAAAAACAAAAATTAAAATAAAATTTCAATAACTTCCAACTGAACAAACGATAAATAAAAATAATAACAAACCGAATTAAGAAGGCACTTGTTGATTTACACGGTTCAAAATTGACAAGGTCATGATGAGAATATACAGCACCTCGAGATAAAACAAGGCGACGAATATTGAAAAACTTGTTTTGTAGACTTCGATGTCATTAAATTCTTGCATTTTGACGTTTCATTTAATTGCATGAGGTGGTCTGATTCGAGGAATAATAGCACTAAAATGCAGACAACACATTTAATGCTTAAATATGCCCGCACATAACGATAAATTAAAACAATAATTTAGTACCCATTTCATAAAACAATAACTAATGGGAATGTTATTTTATTTACAGAAAAGTCAGAAATGAACTGCCACATTTGACAATACGTAGAACGGGAGGCTAGATTTTCTAAAAAAAAATCTCTGCGATCACGCGATTATAGTCTCTACGTACTGTTACGAAGAATGCTTGCGTCAATGGAGTGAAACATGAGATTAGTCGTATCTCACTCCATATATCGAACCAATCTTCACAACGTGTTCATGCCCAAGTTACTCGCTAATGTGATTATTATTCGATCTCTAAGATGCTCCGGGATGTCGTATAGTGATATGAAATTGAAACCAATATTTACTATTTACAATTATATTTAACACACAAACATACAATATACAAAAAAAAAATAAACAAGATCACTTATAAACTAAAGATGACTTACTTGCTATCCGTTGGAACGACTTAAAACTACTCCGTCACTAAATAACGCTACTTGATCTGCGGCGAGGACCGACGCTGACGCTGTCGTGGCCAGCATCAAGGACTTCTGGAGGCTGCATGGCACAGAAGGATGCCCGGCGTCCACTTCCATCTCCCGGGCTTAGGGGCATCACGCAGATGATGGATCGCGGAGGGCACGGGTCTTCTTCACAGCGACAGCGGTGGCCAACATCAAGCCCCAATGGTGATTAGCTGGCGCCATGCGGCACGTATCGCGAACTTTTTAGAATATCTCCCCGAAGTCCGGTATAACACTTCGCGATCTTTTGAGACTATCTCCCCCGGCGCGCGTCCGCCGAGGGAGAGATGTTCCTTTCAGCGGACGCCGGTGGTAGACTGACTCGCTCGAGAGCTGCCCGGAACTCTGCAGGGTGGGGGGTTAGATCATCCCCTCCCAGAGTGTGGCCACTCTCTGCATCCGGCCGGCAGTACCTAACTGCTTTGCGGTACCGGGGCAGAACGCTATTTTTTTTCACTCACAGAATTGTCACTATCACTATTATTGTTTTTAAATTGTCTTTCATAATCTTATCACTAATTAAAATTAAACTTAACTAAGATCAAACAAGCCTCCAGAGAGAAAACGCCTTTTCGGTCATGTAAAATTTGTCTAGTGCAATCTCACTTATTATGCCATGAAACATGGCTATATCAGTACGATTACCTTCGTTTCTCTTTCAAAAACATTATATATGGCAATCTCTTTGAACCATAGACAATCAGTGCAGTTAATTTAACAAAAATATATAATTTTTATTTGTATCAGGCCAGTCAAAAAGTTCGTGCACATTTTAATGAAAATTGAACTGAACTGACAACTAATACATAAGATTGAAGAGTATATTATGTTGTTGCTAGTAGAAAGACACGAAGACATACTAATGATGCAATCACTTTTCTCAATTTTAATTCCGAAGAAAGATTACACTATTTTTTCCACTTTTGACTATATTTTTCTCAACATGTTTCGAAGGTTTTACGCCTTCATCTTCGGAGAACGATTTTTTTTATCCTATTATATAAATTACACTAATTCTCTTTCACGGAGCTCAACACCTGATGTTTAATAAATTATCATTGATAGTGCTAGCCTAGTTCTTTTCAATAGCATAGCATCATCTTAACTTTACTCCTTAATTATAATTATTGCATCATGTAAATTTTGTTACCAGGTCACCAGTTTTTAATGTATTCTAGATAGCAGATAACATCATGAGCAGAAAAGGATGGAAAGAGATTGTAATTAAAAAACACTTAAAAAAATTCATCTGTATTTATTAGAGGAAAAAATATTTGTATATATATCTCTAAGACAATGAGAAAAGCTAAATGCAATTGAGATTTTATAATTCAAAGCACATAAAAATAATTATGTACACATAAAAAAATAACAGCTAGTAAAATATGATTTTCCTTATATCTTAGTTACTGGTGAAATTAGGGGGCCTCTTCTCGATAAATGCAGTCATTCCTTCTTGACGGTCTTTCTGCAATTTGAAAATAAAATACAATACATTAAAAAATCAAAACAAGGAATTGATTTTTGATGTGTATTTTACAAAAAAAGAATGACATTAACTAATTTATCAAATTTCCTACTCACCGTGGCAAAAGTACCATGGAAGAGTTTTTTTTCAAAGAGCAATCCTTCTTGCAGGGTAGTCTCGTATGCTCTATTTACCGACTCCTTGGCCAACTTCACTATCAGAGGGGAGTGGGACCCAATTTTATCACCGAGTTTGATAGTTTCTGCCAGCAACTGATCCGCTGGGAAAACTTTGCTTACTAATCCTGAAATTACATTTTGATAATAAATAAAAACTTAATGATTAAAAAACACAAAATAAAGGCCGTGCCAGACTATTGTAAACAAGCATCCAACAGGGGTCACCTTGGTGGTGACACCCACAGTTGGTGTTTGCGTCCACACTGATTTACAACAAGGCTCCCACCTCAGTGTGCTGTCGACTCTTTATTTGGAAGCACGCATTGCGATATGGCTCCTTACCTACCTAAACTCCAAGAAGTTGGCGTGGCATTAGCACTTAGGTGCGCAAGTGAGGAGAAAAATGAAAAAAAAAAAAAACAATATGGATAAAGCGTTGGCTTAAGGAAAGAATAAAACTTAGTCATCTAAATTTAATGAATCTACTGATTTTGATGACCTGCGCAACTTCTTCAGAATGGAAAAGAAAACATTCTATGAGTTGTTAGAAATGGTGAGGCCATTCATAACCAAAAAAAATACGCATCTGAGGCAGGCTGTTTCTGCCGAAGAAAGACTATTAGTCACCTTATAATATATGTTTCAGAAGATAGGTCCCAAAGAGAGGGCAGGTCCCTATGCAGTTCAGTAAATTCACTGATAACTTATTTTCTCCACGGATGCCGCTGCGCACCTGCCCTTAGCGAGGTTTACAACAAGCGTCTTCACTGTGAAATACATTTTTACAATGGCGGCATCCACACGCAGTTTACAACGTGCGTCCATCCACAGAGGTTGCTGAAGGTCAAACGAATTTTTGTTGCAAACAAGTGTTTACACTGTTGTAAACTGCCGATGGAGACTGATGTGGAGGGCTTGTTTACAACAGTCTGGCACGGCCTTAAATACACGAGCGATTAAGTCACCTAATTTTCCAACATAATTTCCACTTTAATAACATGATCCCTATAACCTAACAAACTTTGAGCGTCTCTAGTGAAATACTATATATTTAGTTTAATTCTACTTGATTTTATGGCTTCAACAGGCTTCCATAGCTGGTCCATTCTCTGGTCCATACCAGATCAGAAGATGGCAGCGAGTTTCCAAAACCGGATGAAGCCATAAAATCAATTAGAATTAATTTAAATACATATTATAAAGGAATTTTCTATTTTATTTTCATTATTTACGGTTAGAAAACATTTTCTCACCCATGGCCTGGGCTTCTTGCGCATTGATAAAATTGCCAGTGAGACAGATCTCCATGGCACTGGATTTCCCAACTACTCTTGTGAGTCTCTGGGTGCCCCCGGCCCCGGGTATTGTCCCGATAGCGATCTCCGGTTGACCGAACTTGGCTTTGTCTCCAGCATATATAATGTCACACATCATAGCCAGCTCACACCCACCGCCCAGCTGGAAATTTATAAAATTTAATTATTTGCAAATTAACAACCATGAATACAGTCTAATCTTGCAAGTGGTCAACATTTTCTAGAGCATTGATTCCCAATCTTTTCTGCAATACCACCTCCTTGTCAGGGTGAAAACATTTCGAATAAGAGATGTCTCCTATAACGTTTATAGTACACCAAATATTAAAAATACTGTTACACATTATCTATATTTTATCTATCTATCAATTGAAACATGATTGATTGCGTGAATCGTGTCTTTACATATCAACTTATAAAGACTTGTCACAGACTATACTAATCCAAATTAGGTAAGTAAATACTTGCAAAATTAAAAAAAAATATTGCTTATTTACACATTATCAAGAAGTGGATTTTTAAAATCTAAAATAGATAAATGAATTAAATGCTATGGTGAAATACATTTTTCAATGGGGTGCGGAGACATATTTTCAGATTTAAAGGGGTGCGGCTCATTTAAAAGGTTAAGAAACACTGCAATTGAAAAAAAAAATTGATATATTTTTTTTCAATTCTTTCATTAAAAATATATGTAAGGCTATGTCCATTTTTAAAGTGTTTATTTTAAATAAATTAGGAACGGAAAATGCTAGATAAACCATATCAAATCATAATGCCCTAACAAGGTGAAATAGGTAATTCCAATAAATATAACAAAATTTCCAGAAAATTGATCTTTTCATCAATACAAAATATTGAATGTGGAGGTAATTCACCATTGTTCAAGAAACAATAAATAAATCAAGCTAGTTAATTTCAGATAACGAGAAGAGTTGAAGTAAGTATGAAATTTAATTAATTATAACAGATTTTTTTCATTATTTGTAAGAAAAATCATAATTATAAAATTCCAAAATGTAAATGCAGTTTATAAAAAAAAGTAATACATATGTATTTATCAGTGCGAGATTAAAGAAAATTGATGCTCATACGATTCACAAAATGTTGTTCATTTATATATAATCTGAAAGTATAATAATAAAATTGAGAAAAATACATTTAACATACAGCAAATCCATTGACAGCAGCAATGATGGGTTTCGAGCATTGTGCAACTTTGCCCCAATGTGCTAGGAAATTACCCCTTATGCAGTCTGCATAAGTATGGTTTTGCATCTCCTTAATATCAGCACCAGCAGCAAATGCCTTTTCATTTCCTGCAACCCAATAAAAAAAAAATATAATATTTGATAAAGCTGATTAACCATCACATATAAATAAAAATTTTCATTGACTATTTGAGAGAGGTGGCAGAGAGAATAGACTGACAGGCATATCCTTCTTGATATACCAAACTTCTTCTACAACATTATGACGACTTTGAGTAGACTATTCAATCTACAGACTCTCTATGATGACAGAACTTTATTTAATGTCTTCTTATTAAATATATGCATGAAAGTAGTAGTTGGTTGCAATGTATAAAAACAAAATTGTTTATTTTTCCCGGACTAATAAATTTCATCCATTACATAAGATGTTTTTGAGAGATCAAAATTGCTTTGTGTACTGGTGGTCTTCAAAGATAAGAAATGATAAAAATAACAAATATTTCAGCAGCATCCGTGTGATATTTTGGGCATGGTAACTGAAAAAAAAACTTTATTTTTTAAGGTAATAAATTTCAAACAACATATCAGGATTTAGTATCTATCTTTAGAATTTACAGATTACAGGTTATTTTTTGTTTTTCATTTACGCGAATTAAAACTAAATTTGATATATAATTAGTATTGTGAAAATATATAGAAAGTAATACAAATAGCTAGAATAAAATACTTATTAGAATAAATGATTTTTTTTGAAAATTAAGAAATGCATACCTACCCAATTCCTTAACCAAACAAGACTTTCGTTTCTTCAATACATAATTAATTGAGAGAAAAAATAACAAACCAGTGATAATGAGAGTATGGATGCTGGAATCTTTGTCGAAATGTTCAATTGCATCTCCAACTTCTGTCATCAATCCATTGTTAAGAGCGTTTAGTGCTTTGGGCCGATTGAGCGTGATCAATGCAATATTTTTCTTTTCCCCTGTTACTTCCGTCTTGATAAATTCATAGCTTGGTGCTGAAAAAAGAGTTATAAAAATAATAAAGTAAAAAATAAGTTCTCTTAGGACAAAATGCTCGAGTCGATGGATAATATTTCAAGTACCTAGACAATGTTTGTGTTTTCGTATTCTGTCAAATAAAATATATTTTAATTAATTTCTAATAAGGAAAATATACACATTAACCGTAATGTAGGTTCTACAAACCCAACAAACCTTAACTATTTATAGTCGTCAGAGAAATTAAAGGATAAAAAAAAAACATTATTTTGACAGGTCGAATCGGATCAGATTCTGATTTTAAAAATTCATAGCTTGAAAAAAATGTGAAATAGAATGTGCTAAAAAAAGCCACACAAAAATGTTATGACAGCATGTGTGATATGTAGTGCTTTATTACAATTTATGCTGTGTTATCTTGCGTACAAAAACACTACGTAGGTAAGAATAAAACACGCCAACACTTTGCTACATACCGGTTCTATAAATGATAAATATGGGTGAATAATATTGTGATAATAAAACGCTTTAATTAATTACCTGTGCTGTAAAACTTCCCCTGATTGAAAGCTGCTGAAGGAAAGTATCTTACAGAAGATCCAGTTAAGGATTTTCCTATAAGAATACGAATAATTGAAGTGCTAGACATGTTAACCAACACAAAGTATGTCGCCCGCTGGAAGTTCAATCACTAACTGAATCTAGAGTTGAATTATACAACTATTCATATCACTCGTTGGATTATTATTCAACAAATAAGGACTTTAGACTCTGGGATGGAAGCGCGCTGGCCAACACATTGGAGTAAATACATATATGCGATGAAGCAAATAATAATACGTATGCAGATTAAAATTTAAAGTTTTTTTTAATAACATATGCATACACATTTGTTGCTTTTGATTTGCTGTCAAAACAAACAACAGAGTCCGTACTTGCATACCTGCGTAACGTGAACCAGAGGATGGACAATCTTACATCTCTTTAGTAATATGCATTTAACATCTAACTTCTTTCATGTTTGAACACCTTATTCCTGTCATTCCATTTTCTATCACGTAGATCGCGTTTTACGTGATTAACCTCAATTATTACGATTGATCTATTAAAGTGCTATCGGAAGTTTATTATTTTTATTTTTCAAATTATGAACATTATTTCACGATGTTTATTTTCAGATGGCATCAATTGAGTTCAAAAAACGCTTGGTACTGACCGGCCCTCCTGGTAATTTAATAACCTTATTTTTTTATTGAGTAAATAAGAAAAACATATTATTAGTTATAAATAATATTAGTTAGTTAGAAAAACAATAATTTGTTTGTCTGGTTTACATCAGAAATTATAGTTGAACTTTATGTACATGACAAGAAATGTAATTAATTGTAAATAATCTATCTTTATATTAATTCATAGAATATTTTATTAGATTTTTTTAACAATTAAACTGCAAAAAAAACTTAATCATATTAAATTGTTTTGTTATGATTAATCACATTGTTTTTAAATTTATTTTAAAAATGTACAGGCGTGCTGACTAACTGAAATTTTAATCTATATATATATATCTTATCATGTGATTGATGGTTGAAGATTATTCTAATCTTTTAAGATATATTGCTCCAGTACACAATTTTATTATTATGGCTTTACCACAATGAATTAAATATTAGCTAACAACTAACCATCAAACTGTTTCTTTGGAGGGGAAGGATGGATTGCTATATTGTTCTATCCTGACATACCTCTCGATATTCCTCTGGATTCATACATAGTTACAGCACACTCATAGATTTTTCCGACTTCGAACATGGCCGAGTTTTAGTATTTTATTAATTTGGTCATGCCAAATTCCTTAAATTATTTTTCTATTAAAACTATTTGTATATATATACTTTTAACCATTCTTCCCTCATCCATTTGTTTCATGTTTAAATAAAGAAAGGGTCACTTAAGATGGTTTGAATTCAACTAACTAAACATCACGCCGTCCCTCTGAAAGGGTAGGCAGAATGAATGGACTGCCGCACTTTTCTTTTCTGTCATAATTCTTTTGCTTCCTCAACATTCATACTTGTGTCATGCACGCACGTCCGACTCCTCACGTCTCCGACATTCAATATTTGATTTATTTGATCTTGCCACATTTTTCTCGGTCTTTTTCTAGTATATACAATTAATAATAATACTAATATTCTTCTAGTATACTTTATTTTACCATTCTTTCTTCATTCATTTTTTCCACGTGTCCAAACCGTTTTAATGATCCTTTCATTATTTGGTTCATAACACTTTCATTCGCACCAATTTTTTAATCAAATATTTTTATATTTAATAATTAAATGCTTTATCTTCTATCCCTGTCAATTCCCGTAGTATAATTTAGAAAATGTATGAACATATTAAATAAATTGATTTTGATTGGTATTGCTTTTAATGTAGCAGCACAACTTATAAAAAGTATCCCAATAAATTCTTATATTTCATAACGTCTAAAAGTTCTTCAATGGCTCAAACATCCTAAAATAATCCAGTATAAACTATGCTGGACAGATTTTAAAGCACTTCACGCAATGGCACCAGCCTATATATCTGATCTCTGTATTGCTGATAGCCCTAATTTGAGGCAATCTACGCTTCGATCAGCAAACTCCCCAATTAAGAGTTAAAAAATACTACAAATATACTTACTTCCTATTATCATACAACTCTTGAAGAGTTTTAGCCTCCTTGATGATTTTATTCTAAGCTCTTTGATCCTGCATCTTTTGCTTCCAGCAGTCCGCTTCACACAGCCTAGCCAAATCAGTCAGAACATTATGCGTTAGACTGTCTAGCCCATTATAGAGATCTTACTCTGACCGGTTCTCAGTGCCTATTATAAGAGGTTACTGGGTCATCGTACGAATCTCTTGGTTGCTTCTATGCCTAAAAGTTCCCATCTTCATCGTTCTTAGGAAGCATCCCAAGAATAGGAATTCTCAAACCAGTAGATTCTTTGTTGTTCTTTGAGTCATTGTCCACGACTCCGAATCATGTATACTATATATCACTACTGGCCTGATGATGGTCGCTTGGTAACTAGCTGATTATAAATGCGTAACTAACTATAAATATGAAATACTAAAAATATTAAATCTGTTTTTTAGGAATTGGTAAAACTACAATAATAAAAAAGATCTGCACAACTATAAAAAATGGCTGCATACCTGTTTTGGGATTTTATACAGAAGAAGTGAGAAAAAATGGTTTTAGAATAGGATTTGATGTTGTCAGTTTAGATGGAACGCGTGGCAAATTGGCCAGAAGTCCAGATTGTGGAGAGAAGGTTCCAGTTACACAACATAAAGTTGGCAAATATTTGGTACTAGTGAAAGAATTTGAATCAGTTGTGCTTCCAATATTTGATAAGGTAAGAATACTATTAGAAAAGATACAGCCCTATAAATAGCAACACTGCGTATAATTATTTAGATATTTTACTATTGTTCACTTTATTTTTTATTCTATCCAAATAGCTTGCCTTCATGTTTAAATTCGTTATAAATTTATTTTATTGTATAATTAGTTCTAATTTATGATTTTCATATAATTTTTTTCAGATAACTTTAACTCCTGGCTGCGTGGTGGTGTTAGATGAAATTGGAAAAATGGAACTGTTCAGCTATGAATTTGTCAATCGCGTTAAGAAAATTTTAAGATTGAATGATGTTACTATATTAACAACTATTCCTGTGGCAAAAGGCACACCAATTCCACTGATTGAATCTATTAGAACTGCTAAAACATCAACTTTATTTACGGTAATTGGTTTTGTTTCAAAAGAACAATAATATTTTTAACTAGAGATTTAAAGTTGTGAAACTTTTGGAAATGGACTTAGGAACACAACATATCTTGAGAAATACTTTTTGAACCTCTTTAGATATATTGGCTCTGAGTCTGATAGTCTCTCGGTGAGGTGCTAATTTAACCCATCGGCTTACCCTACCCTTGGCTCAGGTGATTTGCCTCAATTTAAAGAAAGTACAAAATGAAAATTCTCTTGTAACAACGACCTCACTCCAATAATGCTCGAGACTGCCATTCTTGTGACTACTGCCAAATCCAGCATGTGTATGGTAACTCGGTAGAATGATAGGGAGCTCAAGAGGCACATAAAAGAATGTCACTAGCAAACTTAATAAAGCCAGGGGTCTTCACAATGCTAATGCCTGTTTGGCACTCCATTGTCTTCTTCTTAGTGTAGACCTTGTGGCCTGTTTCTTAAGAGGAATTGGCCTCCTGCGAGGTCGACTCCCAGCGTCGATCCATCTCTTTGGTGGTCTGCCCGGGGGTCGTCTACCTTGGGGTTGGCCGTGCAACACAAAGAGGGGGAGTCTGGATGAATCTATTCTCACGTGTGCATACCAGTATCTTCTCCTTTGCCTTCCCCATCCAGGCATCCTCGACCTCGCATATCTCCCTTATCCTTGAGTTCCTTATTCTATCTCGTAGTGTCTTGCCAGATATGTTTCTGAGCGTCTTCTTTTCTGACACTCTGAGCCCGTTTTTTGTGATTTTGGTGTCCGCCCTGCACTCGATCCCATATATTATGATGGGTCACACACAAGTCTTATAATTTCTTACTTTGCTGCTGATCTTCTTGGTTCTTTGCGGTTCATTGTAATTTTGAGAATACTCATGTTCCAAATGTTCAATAGCAGTGTGCTGTTGTGTAGATGTGAGATTTGGAAATTTTGATTAGAAAATTCCAAATGGTCATAAATAATAGTCCAAAAAATTCCAAATGGTAATACTTGAGAGGTTAAGGTATTCTGACCCTAGCTAATGTTAGGTGAACGACTGATCAGAGAACACCTTGCTTGAAGCAGATGGCTTTGTATTGGCCGCGCCCTGTCAAAATCCAGCCTGCATCATTTAGTGTGTGTCAGATTCATATCATGTGGGGGAGAAGAGGAAGCAAGGTAGATCTAGAGCCACATGGAAAAGAATCCTGCAGGTTTCGGTGGCAAGTTTTACTTGGTGTTAAGCCTGACAGGTGAAATGGGATCCTCAAGGCGTGGAAACATAACAAAATACGAAGAAATAAATATTTTATTTAATTTTATTGATATCAATTCTATAATATAATCACAGCGAAGGGACAAAATATACATTAACAAAAACACTACAAATATACACCAAAAAAACATTAATTCTGAATTATTTTAAAGTGCATGTATTTCCTAATAGATGAGTTATTCATTTCAACTTATCACCCCAAATGAAAATATGAGAATCAAAATTTCGTTCAAAAAATTCAAAATTTATTTTAAAAAAGTTTGATTATTAAATATACTTAACAATAAGTAAAATATTTTTATTTTTAATAGTTATTAAAGTAAATTTTTTAAAAATAAAGTCAATTAAAAAAAAAAACTTAATAGATTAATATGATGTAATAATTTATATTATAATAATTGAGTTACATGATGATTTTAATACATATTTATTACACAATAACTAATATTTTAAATAAAGTTAGGTTTTTGTCAGGTCACACCATGCTCTCATTGCAATTAGTCTTGTTTCACTCCCACATCCCCTTAGGACCAAGAGGCAGCTTATTAACTTACGGTGGGATTGTAGGAACGCTAAACGCTGCAGGAAGTCTTAACATTAAATGTAACATGTTTATGTAATTATTTCCAGGTAAACAATACCAACAGAGAACAACTTCCAACTACACTAATGGAAATTATTAAAGAAACAAGCTGAATAAGCAAAAAGAAAAATGACTGGAAATTAAATGACTATAAAGAAAACTATACTTATAAATAAATTTAAACACAAAATTTGATTGTTTTTAAATATCCACCATATGGCATGTAATATAACTTGAGCTTTTTGTCTTACAAAAACTAAAATTAAAGTAATATTAAGACACTTTTATTTGTTTTTACACCACTTTATTTTTTGTGGAAATCAACTGGCTGAAAGATTCTGGCCTAAAAATGCTCCATAAAAATTCCCCAGGTCTAAAATTAGACAATCTAGAAGCCCTTCATAATAATTTGCCCATAATAAATAATCAGACTTATGTTTCCCATTTTAAATAACCCCTTAATATTGAACTCCCCTGTGTGCCACTAGAATTTTAATTAGAAAGTCTCAATTGTTATTTCCCTAATGCTCATGACTCATCATTCTACCATACTAATTGACCTCGTAGACACTTTCTTTTCTTATCCCTCTACCCCCCCATTTTATATATTGTGTTGTTCTCTGATTTCATTATTAATGTCTTTTGTAACCCTAATGAAACTCCGGCAGAAGTGAAAATGGTTGATTTTCACAAAAAATAAAATGTTAAATATTATTTTTAATAATGCCACATCACAAATTAAGCGCTTCATACGAAAGCACAATGAAAGCGTTTAATTACAATGTATTATATGAATGCAATACATTAATTTAAGTGTATATTATAGCAATTTAATTCAATAAAATTTGTATCTTTTGATACTCTATTAATAATATATATAACTAAAAGTAATCAGACTCATAAATTTTTGAAAAAGCAATAAATTATACCAATAAAAAAATTGTTCCAAACCCATGCATGGATTGGATGTCACATAATCTAATTAGATTAGAAAGCTTCAACTCATTTAAGGATCATCAAACTGTCCTGGTTGTGGAACCAGCACTAAGTCAGCGTGAAAAGAGGTGGATGTATTTTGAAACTGGGGAACTTTTGTATATCCAAATTCTTTATATTTTTGAGCAACAAAATTATTCCAAATTGTTGTGGCGTCAGCCCACACGGGATCTTTACATGATGGGTCCCAGTAATCATCGCTTTCCCAATCTTCGTCTTCCAAATAGAAATCATCTGTTGAAATAAATACAATAATTTAATAATTGTTTTCAATATACCATTTGAAAAATAAAACGTCTTTATTCTACACATATAACAGGTATAGCTGTTAAATAAAATATTTTAAAAATATGAATGAAAATATCTGTTTTCAAGAAGTTTTATTATATTTTATCGGAATGAAATGTTTTGAATTGCTAAGGCATTATCAAATACGGAATGTCATTCCTTTAAAATATAATAAAAGTTCTAGAAAACAGCAGTTTACATTAATATTATGACAAATATTTCATATAATTTTGATTTTTTTTATACATATTCGCCATACTTTGTGTTGTAGATGCTTTATTTATCATATTCTTTTTATATGTACTTTGTATAAACAACACTGGCATTAAAAATATTAAAATTACATAGACATGTTTCGGACAACCAGTCCTTCTTCATCAAATATACTTACAAATTCTTATTGCAAATATACTAATAATCGGCCGCCAAAACAATGTGTTAACAGTTTTTGAAGGTAAAATTCATTCCATCGACAATAAAATTATAATAAAGAGTTTCTATAAATAAATAAACTCAAACTTTGCTGATTTATAATGTAACAATTGGAAATAGTTTGCATTTTCAGAAAGGATTTGGGTTGCAACTACAATAATAATGAAATATGTCTTACTATCTAAGTATTAACAAGAAGTTAACTTACAGTTTTTTTCTTTATCCTCATCACCAGAAGAATCATGTTCAATCCAGGTATTTTTACTGTAAAAAGAAATATAAAAAATAATACATTCAAATCCAGATGGTAGTTTCGGGAAAAGAGCGCCCATGTCCTAGTCCAGAGGACTTGAGTAACAGCTTTTAGACCCTACTCTGGGTCTTTTTTTCGTAATATAAGTGCTAAGCTTAGTACCGAGATTGAAGTAAATATAAAATTCTACTGAAAGAAATCTTTGGTATTATTCTTCTATTAAATAAAGTTGCTGAAATTGTATGTAATATTAGTAATTGAACTATAAATATTTTAAGAATGATTTTATTTTATAATTTCTCATGTTTAAGCATTCACCTTTGAGGTAGTGAGTTTTTTAACACTTATTTTACTAATAAACACTAAAAAAAACAAATATTATTTAAACTTTTTATATGGTGAAACAAAAAAAAAAAGATTTTTCCGTGCAGGATAACTGAATTTAGACAACTACTAAAGATTATTGGTTGAAATAAAGTTCGCACGCACCAATGCGTTATTACTAGTTTGGAGGTTAAAAAGGATAAAAAATAACATACGCATTATCCAGTCGGTGTAGTCCCAATTTCAGTCTCAAGGTATTTTTCTTCTGTAAATACAAGTCATCGTCAGGTTCCTCCGCATAGTTTTGAGCGACATCCAAAGCCTCCAGATATTGAGGAAAGAGATAGAAAACTCCTATCTCATTTTCATATAAATCCAGCTCTCTAAGATGACTTAAACGCAATATTGTGTATGAAAATGTTATGAGCTTATTGTTATTTAAATATAAAACTTCTAAAGATTGCAAGTTTTCAAGATTGTCGGGTAAGGAATTAAGTTCATTGTGCGACAAATCACACCATTTTAAAGTTGTCAAATTACCAAACTCTTCCGGTAGAGCCGATAATCTATTATTACTAAGATTTACTGTGTGCAAGCAGTTAAACGCGTACATAACAATTCGAGAGCCGTTTAAGTAAAAATATATATCTTGAATAACTTTCTGTTCTTTTGTTTCACCAGAATTATCGTTAATTTTCATGATTAATCAAATAGGATATATGAAAAAAGAACGGAGAAGAAATGTAAACAAACGAAGGAACGTGTTACTTTGAACTATCAAGGTATCAAGTCAATGTTTACAAATTTCCGAGTTTGACGCAAAATCATAGACAAATACAACTAAAATCTATGGGTTAAATTTTTGACGCTATCTTCTTTTTCTCACATTTTTATGGCTTCTCAAAAACTTTGTGTTCTCGCTTGTGTCGAATTTAATAAACAGTGGATTAATCTAATTGTAACAAAGTTGTAACAAATAATTATAAAATATGTTGTAATAAAACAATTATTTATTTAAAAATTTACATACGTTTTGCCATATTCTAATCAAATATAGTAATATAAGTAATTTTGAAAGACACAGAATTATAATAATTATATGATACTATTTATTTATTACAAATAATGCATACATTACATACTTAGTGTGTCCAAGGAATGTTTATAAAACGAAATATTTGAATATAAGGTTTGAGTTCCCTTGGTAACTCAAAAACAAAGTTAACTTAATTTCATCAATATAACCATAGCAACAATTGAATTATTTATCAAACAAGAATTATATTTCTCAATTTTTCTTCATTATACGTTGCTGGTCAAATATTTGATTGTTATTTGTTATTCTTAAGACTTACTATTGCCTTCGGATTAAAAAAAAAGTATGGAGAGTGGTGATTCAAAGGTATGTGAGTGTAAAACATTTATTAATACATATGACCTGAGTTATCAAAATGATGAGTCTGGTGATATCCCTAAAGTGGAAGAAGATAATATATTAGATGAAGAACAGCAAATATATCTTACGGGATCAATGGAAGATAAATTAAAGGAGACAGTTTGTGCAATGGAAAAACTTGTTAATCCTTTATCAACAACGGTCGAAGAAGAATATGAACAATGTCAAACTAATATGGAGTGCAAATTAAAGAATACCAAAGAGATGATGGAAAGAATTGTTTTAATTGCTTCCCCTCAGGATGATACAGAGAAATCTCTGGACATCGAAAATAATCAACCAAGTTCACAGGAGGTGGATTGTGTTATATTAAAAGTAGACGAAAATATATCTTTGATGAGCGTTGAAGGAAAAATTCACGAAACTAGAAATTTACTTAAAAATATTGATTTAGCAATGAAACAAAGTGATACAAGTCCCGCGGAAGAAAGCGATATTTTTATAGAAGAAAACAAAACAGATATTCAATCTGTCAATGCGGAACTTTTAAGCAAGCCTTGTTCAGAAATTGCAATAAATATTAATAATTCATCGCAATCAGTAGAAGCTAAAATAAAACAGACCCAAAATTTGTTGGAAAATATAGATACAATTTTTTTAGGAAATGATAACAATGTTATTGATAATGATGATTGCAAAAAATCATCCATAGAAAATAATAGTCATGTTACAATTGATGAGAATACAGTGGATGATACGTTGACTCACTTAGAAGATAAAAATGACGTATCGAAAGAAAATGAAAGCAATTCTGGGCAAATAGATCAATTTGAAAGAGATTTTCTTGAAAATTCCGAAATGTACAACAGTTTGTTCAAAAGTGATATTGCTAATAAAATATCTTCCATTCAAGACTTATTGAATGATGTTAATTCTACGTTGAAAGCGTCCAAGCTAAATAAAGAAGAATATTTAAAATGTATTAACAAAACCAGCCAAATCACTAATAAAGACATACCTCAAGTAAAGGTTGATTCAAATATTGAAGAAAACAAAACTTCATCGCAAGCAATGAACGAAAATGAAATTAATGATGCTGAGCTAGAACGACACGTGTTTGAAGAAGATTTTTTTCAAAAAAATAGCAGATCTTTCTGCAAGACTCTCGAATCATCAAAATCATTCCTCGACGAAGTCAACGAAGTACTAGAACGATCTAATAAAATTTTACATCCTAGACCGGCTCTGACCACATTGACTGAGAGTAATGAAACACACCCAAGCGAAAATTCTTCAAATTGTTTAATTGATATTGAGTCAACACAAGACACTGTGAACACACTACTCAAATCAAATAATGATTTGATGAATAGAGCAAAAAATATCTTAGATTCGTATACAAATTTCGATAAACGCAAGGAAATGAATCCAAAAGAAGAAGTATTATTTAACCGCGATGTTCTTCCTCAAGTGAATTCGGAACCTCTAAACAATAAAATTTCTGAATTACGTAAAACAAAAAGTGAAGATCAAAGTTCGAAGGATGGGAATGCGATGAAATTTGAATCTGAAATAGCGAAGATATCGAGAGGCCCAACAATGACTAAAGAGTTTATAGTTCAACATTGCAAGCAGCAGAAACTCTATGTCACACCTCATCTGAATGATATTTTATATTTACATTTCAAAGTGAGTATATTGTTGTGTTAAAATACTAATGTGTCATGAATAACATGATTGATTTAATTAATTTGTGGGGAGAGCAATCAAACTGCTGAACATGATCCCTTCGGAGATCGACGTCTTTCATATTAGTGAGAGTACGTTCAGAAGATAAATACTCTGACTTTAGATAGTATATTGTATTCCTATAGTCGAACCATATCTTATGCGTTCCTGGTATTTTATGTTATATTTTATCTGCTCTCAATAGATGCCTTAAACTATAATTTTTGATTGTAATATCTTTTGAGAAAATAATCTGATTTGATTTGAATTACTTTTTTGCCAGGGATTCTCCAAGATAGAAAATTTGGATGAATATACCGGGTTGAAATGTTTATTCCTTGAAAATAACGGTATTAGGAAAATTGAGGGACTCGATACGCAAGCAGAATTAAAATGTCTCTACCTCCACTATAATCTCATTAGAAAGATTGAAAATTTGGAGGGATGTTCAAAATTGGACACTCTAAATTTGGATTACAACCAGGTTATGAAAATTGAAAATTTGGGTGCTGTTCCAGTTTTACAAACACTCAGTATTTCGCATAATTGGCTCTGTTCGCTCGGTAAGAATAATTTAACTAACTAGAGGGGTAGTCAGTAAGAATGTATCGCCACACTGTTTTGTCCTGACATACTTCTCTCGATTCCTCTACATTCATACATCGTGTCATGAAATAACGTCGATTTCTCCGACTCCTCAAGTGACCGACGTTTAATATTTGATTAATTTGATCGTACCACACTTTCCTCGGGCTTCCTTTATTTTTTTGTTCCGCTTACGTCGTTTACCTTCTTCACCATTTTGTCTTCATTCATTCATTTCATGTGTCCAAACCATCTTAACGCTCCTTTCATTATTTTATTTATTTATTTATTTACTTACTTGAAATAGTACACATGTACACAACACACGTACTAATAAAAAAAAAACAATTAATAATAATCTACATACACGTCAATATAAGGTTACATTTTGTTTACACATTTATTTAATTCTATTCTAAATTTTTTTATGCTCTGCACACTTTTGACATCCTCAGTATATCTTCATAAATTTTAAATGCTTTATACTTTATTCTGAGATTTGTTTTTTTTCTGAATGGGAGCCTTAGTTTATTTTTCTTTCTTGTTTCATATTGATGTTCATGTTGGTTACTTTTTATCTTCCTTAAAAATTCTTGGGAGGTGTGCCCATTAACAATTTTGTGAATTAGTAATAAAACGTTGTATGTAATTATTTTTAAAATGACATAATTTTTAGCTCTTTCAGCATCACTCTAATCCTTGCGTATCTGCTTCTCCTTAAAAT
Source organism: Lepidostoma basale (assembly GCA_022606425.2). NCBI lineage: Eukaryota > Metazoa > Arthropoda > Insecta > Trichoptera > Lepidostomatidae > Lepidostoma > Lepidostoma basale. Next base: position 1,322,745 of record JAHDVF020001222.1, on the reverse strand, counting down.
TATTCTCATTGCCTTATTCTGCAACAACAACAACACCAAACCATCACGCCGTTTCCCCGCAGGGGTAGGCAGAGAGAATGGACCACCACACTACTCTATCCTGACATACCTCTCTAGATTCCTCCACATTCATACATCAAGTCATACACGCACGTCGATTCTTCCGGCTTCTGACATGACCAACCTTTAAAATTTTATTAATTTGGTCATGCCATGTTTTCCTCGGTCTACCTCGACTCCTTACTCCACTCACATCGTTTACGTATACTTTTTTCACCCATGGGCTCCATATGTCCGAACCAACGTAGCGATCCTTTCATAATTTTATTCATAATACTTTCTTCCGCTCTACATTCCTTCCTAATATCAGCATTTGAGATTCTGTCGTACATCATCTCTACCGCATTTATTCTGCTCTCATCTTTCTTCTGCCAGTTCCATGCTTCGCTTCCATACATAAGGGTTGGGACCAGAAATCCACTGTGAACGGCCATTTTCGCTTTCCTTATTCTGCAGAGTGGTTATTTTACTTTATTCATAACACTTTCATTCGCACCGCATTCACTTCTTATATTTGCATTAGACACTCTATCATACACAGATTTATCACACATTCGTCTTAGAGATCTCATTTATACTGCATCTATTCTACTTTTATCCTTCTTTTGCCAGTTCCATGCTTTACTTACAATAATAATTTGCTTTGAAAAATTAGTTTTATGTTTATATTTATATTGTATAATATATCAAATAAATATATATTAAATGTTGTATAAAACCGCCTATTTCCCAATTGATAAGAATTTATTTTTATAGCCGATGTTCAAAATCTTTCCCAATGCCTGAATCTTTCGGTTTTGGATATGTCTTACAATCGAATGGAAGATCCGTTAATTTTAGATGTCTTAGCGTGCATGCCATCTCTCAAAGGTAAAGCCATAATCGATTTCATAACTCCTCTTTTTATATGTAAATCTCTTTGAAATATCGATTCGCATTAATAGACATTGTATCCAAATTAAAGGTTTTTATGTGTATAGTTTTGGTACTGACTGGGAATCCAATGATCCGTAATATTCCGGCATATAGAAAGACTGTCACATTGAAACTATTGGCATTGTTGAACTTGGATAACAGACCCGTGTTTCCTCGAGACAGAGCTTGCGCTGAGGCTTGGCAAAGAGGTACGAATTATATAACTCAGATTCTTGGTTTTGTTTATCAAATGTAAGCGGGATAAGTATTCTTATGTTATATAATTAGGTGGACTCGACGAGGAAACGGCTGAGAGAAAAAGGTGGATCAAACAGGAACAAGATAAAGTGATGGAATCTGTTAACTACTTAATTAGAATGAGAAACGAAAAACAGGCGGAAAAACGCGCCGCAGAAAATCTCGAAAGAGAAAAGGTAAATATATTTTAAACTAACTAACTAACTAACCATCACGCCGTCTCCCCGGAGGGGTAGGCAGAAAGAATGGAACGCCACACTGTTCTTTCCTGACATACTTCTCTCGATTCCTCTACATTCATACATCTTGTCATGCACGCACGTCGATTTCTCCGACTCTTCACGTGTCCGACATTCAATATTTGATTGATTTGATCGTGCCACGTTTTCCTCGGCCTTCCTCTATTTCTAGCTCCGTTCACGCCGTTTACATATACCTTCTTTACCATTCTGTCTTCACTCATTCTTTCCATGTGTCCAAACCATCTTAATGACCCTTCCCTTATTTTGTTCATAACACTTTCATTCGCACCACATTCACTTCTTATACTTGCATTTGTCACTCTATCATATACAGATTTGCCACACATTCGTCTTAGAGATCTCATTTCTACTGCATTTATTCTACTTTCATCCTTCTTTTGCCAGTTCCATGCTTCACTTCCATACATAAGGGTCGGCACAAGAACACCATTGTGCACTGCCATCTTGGCTTTTTTGGATAGGCTTTTGTTTGCGATGACAACTTTAAGTGCACCATTTATTCTGTTGCCTGCCCAAACCCTTCTTTCAATATCCTTCTCCACCCTCCCATCCTTTGTAAACATACTTCCTAAATAAACAAATTCATCCACTTGTTCCAGATTTTCACCGTTTACACTAATGTTGCAGACTGTCATGCTTCCTTCTTTTTCGAAAATCATTACCTTGGACTTATTCACATTCATCATCAAATCGTATCGCTTGCATACCTCATACGTACTAGACACCAGGGCTTGCAGTTCGTGCTCGTTGTCTGCAAGTAGCACATCGTCGTCCGCATACAACAAACAGCTTACTGACACACCGTATATTGACACACCATATATTTTTATAATATATATTTCTTCTGTACGGACATATGTAGTTGAACTCCTCCTAAACGGCTGCACCGGCTTTGATGAAATTTCTTGGTGGGTCCCTGGATGGTTTAAATTCACAATTGGACCCGGTAGATGACCGTTGAAACCTTCTGGGAAGTTCATGAATAATTGACCTTCTGAGTATATTCATAGTTATGTTCGTTTACCATAGATGGCGCTGATGTCGAGTTCTGTGGTATTTAGATTATTTATCTTGCCAGCTAATAGCAGACAAGCCAACGTTTGGGCAGGACAATGTCTGTCGAGTCCACTAGTTAAATAAAACTTTTGAATAACACATTTTGGCAATTTTCACAAAGAGCTTTCGGGTTGTATGTACACTTTATCCACTCCAATACCTTTCATTTAGTATTTAGATAATGTTTTTTTTTTGTTAGAATTGATTAGACTGAAGAAGGACGCGTGCAGTTCAAAATATGTTTTAAAAAGTGCAAAAAAGTTTTGTGAAAATACAATGTTATTCAAGTATACATCCACAACATTTCTAAAATATAGAAGTAATTACGTAATAAATATATTTTTGGTAATGCGAGAATTAATTAGAATTTTATTTTCTTGTAAATTCGGTTTTTAGAACGGTGAACCTCGTCTGGAAGATATCGAAATGGAAGAAACTCTCGAAAGGAATGAAAATGAATCGAAGGGAGCATCAGTTGAAGATTCTGATAAAAGTGCTTCTTCAAACTACTCTTCCACTGATGATAGTGGAGATGATGAAGATAAAGATGATGGAAATATATCCAATGGAGGTAATGAATATGATGGCATAAATTACTATTTAATCATTTGATTGTTTAAGGTACCATATACGAGTATAATAACAGATATTTTTTAAACCCAATGCTTTGTTTATTTTAGATATTAAGTTACCTTGGAAAACTGAAAAGATATCATGGTCTGAAGCTACAAAGTCTAAGAGACTAGTGCAGGAAATTGGTGATGATGACTCGTTTGGACGAGACGAAGAATTCCCAACTAAATCTAGGTCTAGTAAAATTCCCGATAAAGAAGAACTTCAGCTACTGTCCGAGTTGTTGGTAACTCATCGTGGTAAAGCGCAAAATTTGCATAGTTTGAAAATAAAGTATTTATTATTTCATATGCACCCGTCTAAATCTAAACGAATTTTAAACTGTTATTTAAATTTGCAGAGAACACATTAGAAACACCAAAATCTTGTGGCACGGATGTGACTAATTCACAAAAATCTTCGAGTGAAGGTGTGAAACAAAAATATAGTCCGAAAATAGAAGTTTTGAGTTCTGTTGACAATGAGGAAACAACATTCAACAAAACAGAAGAAAATGTAACAGAAAGTTCATCATCTGATGTTGAAAATGAATTATCAAAGGATGACACTGACGCAATAATTGAAACTGAACAAAAATCTTGTGTTGTTGGAGTCAGCAATGTTGTGAAATCTGAAGCGAATATCGTGATAACCGGTGACGTTGAAACTCAACCAGAAAGTTCATCATCTGATGCTGAAAATAAATTATCAAACGATGATGCTGACGAAATAATTGAAACCAAACAAAAATCTTGTGTTGTTGGAGTAAGCGCTGTTGAAATGAATAATCCGAAATTTGAAGCGAATAACACGATAACCAGCGACGCAGATTATCAAAAATCACAATCGGAGTCCAACCTTGTTAAACAAAATGTAACCATTATTAGTCAAGTAAGTCCACGTACATATCAGGCATTAGATAGTTCCGACAGCGAGAGTGATGATTTTGAAAATACAGACGTGTCAAGCTTAATTATTCAATCAAATAATAAAGAAATTACAGAAAGTCATATTGATTCAGATTCAATGACTCTTTTAGAGATAAATGATGCCTTGGATAATTTACATACAACTGTTGTTGATGAAGAAAGCGTTGTTAAAAAAATTGAAGCATTGAAGTGTGATGGCTTGGAAAATTCCATTCCATTGGTTATTAAAGCTGAAAATAAAACGCAAAAAATCACACATTCTCAGGGAAATGAAACGGCAATCGGGAATGCGACCATTCAATACAATGAAGGGTGTTCCTATTTTAAACATCCCAAACCGACGGAATATTTTGAACTTGACAAATCTTTGGAAAATGTTGCAATACAAACTATCACGAAACCCGAGAGCAACAAAAACACTTCTGTTGATGTGAAAACTGGTACTTTCGGAAATGCCAATAGCGAGATAAAAATAATTAACATTGATATTACCCCAGGTATGTTTGTTTGTGTTAATATTTTATTTATTGTATTATATTAAAAATTGTATTTTAATCTATAATAGAATATCTAGTATAGTAATCTAATGGCGCACCCCTTAGACCAAGGGTTTCCAAATTTATTTAGACTACCGCCCCCTTTCAGAAATAAGGTTAATGTCCTCTTTTTAATGATAAATTTAAGTTTAATCGTTATTTCTTTCAATGTGGTATGGCATTATTAAAGAGTAATGTTAGCATTTAGTAATGTGAGGTATTTGGGGATCATAACATTTGATATTTATTGGCTTGATGGAATTATTGCGAATGAAAACGCCTGGTTTCTAGAAGTTTAATTATATTTTAAGGGAATGACATATTTTGCCTTGCTTAGGCATTTTCTAATGTTGTTTTAATCATTTGAAAATGCCTTAGCTAGGTGAAACATGCCACTCTCATAAAATGTAATAAATCTAATTGAAAACGGACGTTTTAATTCAAAATTATTATTATTATTATTATTATTATTATTATTCTGTTGAATCGCTCTTCAGATCATTACAGCGTGAGCCCAAATCGATGTAAAGGGTACATCTATCAAGCTGATTCTCGTGACAGGTGATAGGTAGCTAATCTATCGTCATTTTATTGTCACACGAATTCTTCGCCAGACTAAAGACATTGTGACAATCACACTGCCATCGCCGGGAATCGAACCCGGGACCTTCGGTGTAGCAGTCAAATCACTAACCACTCGGACACGAACGTCGTTAATATAAAGACGACTTTCGTGCCAGAGTGGCAAGAGTCATGACTGCCACACAGACGGTCCCGGGTTCGATTCCCGGCCATAGAAGTGAAATTGTCACACTCTCTTTGGTCTGGTGTAGAATTCACGTGACAGTAAAATGGCGATAGATTGACGACCAATCACATATCATGAGAATCAATATAATAGCTAAAAACAAATTGTATATTGTAATTAGGTTCAAACGACCTGTTGTATATAAAAAAATAATACAAATAGATAGTATATTTTAATATGGAATTTAACATCACTGTTAAATTTTTTTTTTTTTTGTTACCATATTTGAAATTTCATGATGGAAGTTCATGGTATATAATGAAAATAAAAATTAAAGTGTAAAAAATCTTTTTAAAATGTATATTTAGTTAAAATCCACTAATGTTTGCGTCTTCGACCGGTTTCGGCAGCTCGCTAGATGATGCCACCTGAAGATGGCAGCGAGCTGCCGATACCGTTCGAAGATACAGACATTTGTGGATTTTAACTAAATGTACATTTTAAACAGATTTTTTACAATGTTCTTTTATTTTCATTATTCAAGAAAAAATAAATAAAATTTTAATATGAAGCATTCACTTTGTGGTAAAACGTTTAATTTTTTATTATTATTTATATTTAAAATAAAATAGAAATAAAAGCACTGCACTTGGTTTTTCATCACTATGCGGTTATTTTAATTGCCGACTAGTTTCGCTTGTACCCAAGCTTCTCAGGGCTTCGTAATAACTGAAGCCCTGAGGAAGCTTGGGTACAAGCAAAACTAGTCGGCAATTAAAATAATCGTACAGTGGTGAAAAACAAAGTGCAGTGTTTTTATTTCTATTTTATTTTAAATATAAATAATAATAAAATAAATAAATTGTGGCTTTCTTAAAACATTCTCTTTCAGATGCTATTGGTTATGAAGAAAATGCGCCTGAATTATTCCCGATGAACGAAGCTGGGGACAATTCGGAAGAGATCGAGGCAGAAATCTTTGCGGCCATAATGGATCCAGAAATTCTGGAAGTCGACCCGATGCTCGAGAGGTTCAACGGGATAGACAGCCATCTGTTGAACATTCACAGGAACACCGTCTCATGGAGGCGGCAGGAACCTTTAATTCCAGATTTTCTCGACCCGTCCAGAGGTTTTGTTCTTTTCAATTCTTCGTATATCAATAATTACCCGTCGAACTTTATGGACGTCCTCTTGGATTCCAACGCGCAAGAGGTCGGAGTGCAAAATGTGGAGGATACCGTATTTGACATTCTGACAGCCGGGAGGAGAAATGTTGCAGAATTCTTCAGCCAGTTTGCTAGGGACAGTACTGCTCATGGCAGTTCTGTTGTGATCACAGACGTTGACGATGCTGAAGAAGGTGGTTATGAATCGGTTCATGGCGCCAAATTTCACTTTAGTCGCTTGTTCTCTGAAAGGAGACTTTATGTATTTTTTTAAAACACAAATACCTTTTAATTTGCGATCACATTTATCTATTTATAATACTAACTTTATTTCACTTTTGATGTATGACATTTTTGATTCGTTGAAATAAATATCTGTTTAAAGTAGTACACTTTATTAAATGCCTTAAGTTTGAAGCACTGTTATTATACAACTTCTCGGCGCTACATCCCGATGTGGGACTTGGCCTTCTCCACAACAGTCCTCCACTGGCTTCTGACCCTGGCCATCTCTTTCTATATTTCCCAGCTCTTTTTCACCAATCCACCCATCTTTTTCTTGGTCTCTTTTCACGCGGCACTCATCTGGATATATAGTTTTTGGCGCTCTACCCTCTGGCATTCTTTTTATATGGCCAGCTCACCATAGGCGTTGAGACTTACAGAATATCACAACTGTTTCTTGGCCAATCAGTACTTCAAGTTCAAGATTTCTTTTGATTCCAAGTCCAAGTTTTTTTCTCAGAATCTTCCTCTCAAAAACTGCCAGCCTGCCTTCCTCTCTCTGCGTTAGATACCATATCTCACAGCCGTAGGTGACTACCGGTCTTATAATAGTCTCATATATCAAAAGTTTGGTACACCTGTTGAGTAACTTAGACTCCAGAAGCTTCTTACATGCAAGAAAATTTATATTTGCTGCTAAGAGGTGAATGTTTAATTCTTCTGCCAGCTTATTCTTGGAATTGAGGTTCAAGCCCAGATAGATGAAATACTGGACCTCTTCGTAAATATGCTGTTCCATATATATGTTTTGAAGGGGATGTTGCTCGCGCGCGCTAACCATATACTTTATTTTTGAGGCATTTATTTGAAGGCCGAATTTTTCCGCTTCTCCTTTCAAAACTGTACCTTTCTCTATCATCATTTATTTATCTCTGTATCTTTTGATGACGATAATCATCCACGTATGCGCAGATTTGAAATGATTTAAAATCAATGCAGTATGTTAATTGAAGTTTACGTACTACAGCCTCCAGCACTAGGTTAAAGACCATGGTAGAGAGAGCATCACATTATCTTACTCCGGATTCAATCAAGAAATCGTCCAATAGCTAATTTTGTATTATACATTAACTACGGCTTTTGATTCAGACAATGTGATGCTCACAAGTTTGTGTAGTTTTAGTGGCACCCCTAGTAATTTCAGTATGTACAACATTCTTTCCCGGTTAACACTATTAAAATCTTGATTTAATTCAATAAACAGGTGGTATAGTGGATTGTTGTGTTCATACGTCTTCTCCATGGTTTTCTTCATGAAAAATGTGGGTTCTCTGGTGGATCTGTTGGGCTGGAACCCACACTGATACCTTCCTAGTATGTCTTCCCCGTACCTTAAACGTCTTCTATATTGTAGAAAGGAAAATTCTTTGTATGCAGTGCTTAATACGTGATTTCTCTGTAGTTTTCGCATTTTGTTTTATCACCCTACTTCAATATGGGTACTATTATACCCACGTGTTTCCTGGTTCCAAATGTCGAGGATAAGTTTGTGTGGGCGATTTTCCAAGATTGGTCCAATTTCCTTCCAAAGTCCTTAATTATTTCGGCAGAGATCATGTCTATTCCAGGAGCTTTATTATTTTTCAGTCCTCAGTGGCGTTCTTCAGCTAGAGTAGGTTCTTCTCTACTCTGTTTTGCTGTATAACATTAATTCAATCTCTTCAAGGTTTTCATCACTATGGTTAAGAAGACCTTGAAAATAGTATTTCCATATTTTCATGATGTCTTCCTTCTCCGAGAGCAATTTCGCATCAGCTGTTCGACAAACATTTAGTTTGGGCTGATATGTTGTAATCAGATTCCAGAAGTTTTTGTACATTTTTAAGTATTCCTTGCTTTCTCTCTGGGATGCCATGTTTTCCACGATTTTCTTTTTACATATTTATTTTTTCGTCCGGCACAGTTATTATACTTATCACAATTTATTTTTATAATAATGTCACAACAGCCGTTTCGATAACCTTTGTAGGCATCATCACATGTTTAAAGTGTACTAAATAATCCATTGTTTTGGCCACAACACTGTGATACTTGACATTATGAAATGTTTTGATTTTTGAAACACTGTTATTACACTATTACATTTATTTTTTATGAGATTTTCGCGACAGCTGTTTTGCCAACCTATGTGGTTATCATCAGGTGTTAATTTTTTTTTTTTTTTTTACACATTATGATGCCCACATAGGTTGGCGAAACAGCTTTCGCGAAAATCTCATAAAAATAAATTGTGATACGTATTATAATAGTGTTTCAAAATTAAAACATTCAGTAATGTTAAAGTGTTTCGGCCAAAACAATGGATTATTATTTAGTACACTTTATTTAAAAATAGCAAATATTTTTCATACTTAATCCACGTATACACACAATAGGCAATTTTTAAAATTTATTAAATGTATTTATTTCGAAAAATCAAATATTTTGAAATTCGAGATTTTGTAGTAGGTACTAATAAGGTTTATTTGAGGCATTATAAAAATGTACCCATTTAATTATCAAACTATGTAAATGTTAATTTTTGTCTATGTTCTATGTGGAATACGTCAAACTGCAAGGGTGCGGCTACACCGAAGTGCCTGGGTCGGAGGCTAGGGGGATACCTGGCGAACCAACGTATGGCGTACTATGGGACCGGCCACATTATAAGGTTCACGCCAAGCGGGTGATCACAAGCCACCTGCGTAAAGACGCCAACCTAGCCTGCGACCCTGGCACTTCGGTGTGGCCGCACCCTAACATTTTTGAAAACGTGATTTAAAAAATATTTGATTTGATTTGAAATTTCTCACCGTTGTTCTGGCAACTGTAGATATATTCATATTTTGTTATTTATAACGAAATTTAGAAGTCAAATTAAATTACTAGTTGAAACCCGTGATATATTCACGGAAGTAAAGATTTTCTACCCTTTAAAAACTTAGTTCACTGTACAATAATCAGTTTTAACTTTTAATGTAAATATATTTTTATTCACACGTTAAAAATTTCACAAGTAACAGTATTAAATTGTTCTCCTTTGTTTTCTATCCTACTGTCATACAACAAAAACAAAATGCGAAATAATCCAGAAACATTCACGGGCATGCGCATCGCGTGCATTTAGAATTCCCCTCTTGCTCTCTTGAATTCAAAATATTCCCGTACTCTTTCTTGACGACATGCAGATTTTTGCCTATTTATGTTATGACATTAAAATATAAGAATAGGAAAGTTGTCTACAATGTACGTATTCAATTTTTTTAGAATCTGCAGAAGCTGTAGAGGCCGAACTAGTCGAGGAAGGCCCAGTGCTGGACCAGGCGGCCTACGGGCGCATGCGTAACATTTCCTCAGTGGTCACCACCCTAGACAACCAAACCAATACGATCATAGAACAAGTCGTTGACGAGTTGGATGACGAGTATACGGTGAGTTAATCAACTCCCAATTTTATTTAAAAAAATAAAAATAGAAAACTTAAATCAAAAATATAAGAACTGCCATTGTTTTGTTCAAATTACATACATCCATATTATCCTAAATGATTTCTTACTATAAAAGATATGCTTGATAATCAATCAATAGTAATTGAACAATCCATTTATCTAGATGTTAATTTATTTCAACTGATTCGTTGTCCTGTATAGTAGCTAGAATTTTTTTAATGATTTAACATTTTATTGTTTCTTGAACAATGATTTAAAACTCCATATTAAATTAATTTATTGTTCTGGTACAATGGTAACTCCATTTCAAATTAAACATTTGATAATGCCTTAGACAGGGTAAACATGTCATTCATAAACATATAATAAAACTCCTAGAAAACATACGTTTTCATTCATATTGATGATGAACACCTGTTTTCTAGAAGTTTTATTATATTTTAAGAATAACATGTTTAACCTTGCTGAAACATTATCAAATGTAGTTATGGATGTGGTTTTGTTTGCTTGTTTCCCTAAATTTGATAATGTCTCAGCTAGGCGAAACATGTCATTCCTATAAAGTATAATGAACCTTCTAGAAAACATATTTTTTTCAATCGTGTTAATGATTTTACTATGATGAACATATTTTTTTTACTAATCGTATTAATTGAAATGTGTCTGTAATCCTGACGAAGCTCCGGCAGGAGCGAAACCGGTTGGTTCGTTAAAAAAATTAAGTAGTGTAAAAACAATATATGAAATACATATTGCCAAATCGGGTGGAGGATATTTATAATTTTTGTAGAATTGAACTAAAAGTATATTAAATTTCAAAGTTCTTTAATCGTTATGAATGTATTTCAAAGATGTAAAGGGCCCATGGGACGAATGAGTTATGAATTATATATTAATAATCTATCATATATGCTGCACGAACTGAAGAAGACCGATTGAAGCATGGTAAGACCATTATCAATCAAATCCTCTAAGTCGACTTAATTGAAAGATAAAATAATCAACGCGCATGTTCGTAACGCTGTATGATCTAGAAATAGTCTGGAGCATTGGTTCCCAACTTTTTGGTTCGTCGCCCCTTTTTCAAAAAAAAAAAGACTAACCGCCCCCATAAAAAAACGCGCCCGTTTTCAAAAAAAAACGAACGTTCGTTCTGAAAAGTCTATTCATATTTTTTTTGGGTAATAGCTAACAGAGATTCCATCACGCCCCTTCTCGTTAAAATATACTTACTTACTTAACCTATGTCGTCCTCTGCTGGATCTTGTGCCTTGCGCATCCAGTCACCACCATTTTTTCTAATGTCATCGGACCATCGACTAATATATTCATCATCATCGGCTGTCCCTCGTGTCCGAGGAAGACTGCCCTTCACGGTTGTGGGTTTGCATGTGACTGAAGAGCCCGGTCCTGGACCCACAAATTCTGGGGCATCTGGGGCATCTGGGGCAGGGGAAGGCGCTTGTAATGTAGCCGTTCCTCCTTCTCTCTGCACACCATTTGTAGCATAGGGCAGAGACGATGTTGCAGAGAGAATACTATATTATACATATTTTGAATATCAACTAAATTTTGCGTGTTCTGCGAGATAACGCCCTCTTAGATGTCTCCAACGCTCACCGGTTTGCGGTATCGACCTCACTGGGAACTACTGGTAAAGAGAAGTAAGACCATTCCAAAGAATCCTACTGTATTTCCTATTTGCATACCCTTGTGAGGATAAACTGCTTAACCTCTCCATGCGTACCGCCCAAACGTGGGATCATTGAATACATAGTCAGATAGCGTTTGGCCCCATGCTTGGGGCTTATTTATAATTTCTCGAATATTCTCAGACTACGCCAAAATTTTGACTACCAGCGACATCATTGGTGTAAACCAAATTAAATTATTTATCGGCTAGAGACATGTTTTACAAACTGAAAAATGATGTCTTGTAAATGTCATTAATATCTTACTTCTCGCGAAGTTAATTATTAGATAATAAGTCAATTGAGTAATATAATGAAAAAATAATCACATACTTTTACTATTATTTACACCACTTTATTTTTGTTAAAACCAAGCGGTTTCGCTCCCACTGGAGCTTTTTTCAAGAAAAACTAGTTCTTTACAACACTTTGATTTTTGTTTATAATATTAAGAGTAATATGGTGCCTGCATATCTAACTAAAATGTAGCATATAGTTATGAAATACATGACTATTTGACGAGAGGTCGTGATAGATTCCGAGTCCGGAGACCCAGACTTGAAAGTACAGAGAAAGGTGTTTTTTATAGAGGATTTAAATTATATAACGGATTGCCAAATTACGTAAGAGATGCCGGTTCTTTTGCGATCTTTCATCGAAAATGCTTTCAACGTGTTTTTTTTACATTTGTGATTTTTATATTTTTAATTGTTTATAAAATGTTGTTTTATAAGTTGTAAAATGTTCCTTTAACTTTTTATAACTTTATTAAATAATTAAATAAATAAACACAATAAATTGTTTATCTTGTTACCCTGACGAAGCTCCGGCAGGAGCGAAACCGGTCGGTTTTAATAAAAAATAAAGTGGTGTAAAAACTAGTAAAAGTGTGCTAATATTGTTTTTAATTATTCCACACAACAAATTAATAGTAACATAATGATTTTTATGAATATTTCAGATTCCCGAAGTGTCCGATTTGCTAAATAATCGCATGAACGCGATGCATACCAGAAACGAAAACATCAGGGCAATAGAAAATGTCTATGAACTCTTTATCCGAGGATTACCGTACGACAACATCGGAATTCAAGAACAGTCCGCGACGATGACCTCTTCTGCAGCAAATGACGAAGAAAATATTCCGAGTGTTTCAGCGATTGAGAAGGATATAGTCTCATTCGAAACGTTTGTATCAGAGTTGGACTCAAAAACGACGGAATTCGATACACATGTTGGAGATGAGGGTGCAATAATGGACCAGGAAGTTATTACACCTGATAATACTAACGATGGAAGTACACAGGAGTATCAGGATGCCAACGATACGTTCACTTTGGAAATGAAGTTGGCTATGCAATTACAAGAGGACGATAAAAAATGACCTGCCTCTCTTCTTAATTTATGTATCCATAGACAAATTATTTACTTATAATCGTTTTATTTAATCTGTATGAATTGTTAACTAAAATATTGATTTTAGTTTACGATTCATTTTATTTATATCTAATTTACTTTACAAATCAATTGTGATTTTAAAATTATTTAACAAAGTTGCGAATTCGAATACGGATTAATATATTAAGTATTAAAATTTGACTCACGCAATGCTTCAAAGATACACGAAATAAATTTAATATATAAAATTGCACATTACGTTTTTACAATATTTTATTTTTATTTTTTACAATAGTTGTAACACAATCTTTTTCGATGTACAAATTTTTAACAACAATGAAAACATTTAAATTTAATAATTAATACGAATGAAAACGTTCGTTTTCTAGAAGTTTTATAATACAAGGTGCGGCAAAACAGACGGTGCAGTTTTGAAGGGCTATTAAAAAAAAACGGCACAATTTACAGAAATGAGATTAATTTTATTTTATTTGGTACATTATGCCGTTTTAAGCATCAAGTCTTGAAGATGACATCAGAAAGATGGTGGCCCCCAGCAGCGATACATTGATGAAGGCGATTTCTGAAGTTTTCGGCTGCATTTTGGCACATCTCGACGGGCATAGCGGCGATTTCCTCCCGAATTCGATCTTTGAGTTCTTCCAAGGTGTGAGGTCGATGTTTAAAAACTTCTTCCTTCAGATAGCCCCACAGGAAAAAGTCGCAAATGCTTAAATCAGGTGAGCGCGCGGGCCATCCCACGTCACCCCTCAGAGACGAGGCGCGCGGGGAACATCTGTCGCAGTTTTGTCACCGAAATTCGAGCAGTATGGGCCGTAGCACCGTCCTGTTGAAACCAGATATCTCCCAGATCTGTTTCCTCCATTAGTTCTTCCAATTGAGGTTCAAAAAAAATTTCCAACATGGAAACATAACGTTGAGCGTTGACAGTCACGGTTCGTTCATTCTCCTCGAAAAAATATGGCCCAATCACTCCAAATTTGGAAATCGCACACCACATAGTCACTTTTGGGGACTGAAGAGGTCTTTCGTGAAGGTGCCTTGGGTTATTTTCAGCCCAGTACCGAAAATTTTGTTTATTCACCGCTCCACAGAGATGAAAGTGGGCCTCGTCACTACTGAAAAAAGTTGACCTCGCATGAATTCGGTTTAACATTTCTTGGGAGCGATTCATGCGGTTTTCATAGTCAGGAGGTTTCAACTCTTGGACAATCATAATCTTGTAGGGGTGGAATGATAGGTCTTGATGCAAAATCCTTCTTAGTGAGCGGTCAGCAATGCCCAATGCAATTGCATGCTTCCGGGCAGAGCGCCGAGGTGACAGTTCAATAGCTTCTCTCACTCTCGTTAAATTTTTGGGTGTTCTTACGGTTTTGGGTCTTCCTAAACCCCTAGGTCTTAGTGTGGAACCAGTTCCTTCTAATGTACGCACCCAAGTCATGATTAAATTACGGTGAGGGACGGTATCACGACGCCTAAGATTGAAGTGCAGCCGAAAGGCCCGCTGGGTGGCGATGACAGAACGGCCATTTTCAAGAAACGTGCGGACGGCAAAGCCCCGTTGCTGTCCGGACCAAACCATGGCAACGACTAAAAACGGCAAGACCCTCCCGATATAATGAGACCACTCCCAGGTTCCTACCCCCACCACACGGGATGTACCGGCCTTTCAAAACTGCACTGTCTGTTTTGCCGCACCCAGTATTTTATGGGAATGACATGTTTCGCCCTTCTAAGGCATTATCAAATATCACATTTAATAATGCCTTAGAAGGGCGAAACATGTCATTCCAATAAAATATAATAAAACTTCTAGAAAACTGACGTTTTCATTCGTATCAATTATTTAATATGGAGTTTTACATCATTGTTCAAGAAACAATAAATAAATTAAATTTAACTTCAATTCCCATGTTCCAAATATTTCCGTTATCAACCCCTCTTTCACCCTTCTTCTTCTTTTAATAGATCTGACGATCTGTGGCACATAAATCATGTCTCCTGGGATGATGAGGTCTAACTGCTTGTCCATCTCTTAGGTGGTCTTCCAGGTGGACGGTGTTCGGAGGGGATTTTGCAAGCGGCTGTATAAGCGAGTCTGTAACTATCCATTCTGGCTACATGGTCCCTCCAGTATCTTCTTCTGAATCTACTCCACGGAACGATATCTTCTATTTCGCAAGTTTTTCTTATGTCTGCGTTACGGACACGATCTCAGAGTTTTTCCAGTAATGAATCTTAGGACCTTCATCTCAGATGTTCTTAGTCAACCCTTGGTTCGTACAGTGTCGGCTCGCGTCTCTACAGCATACGTCATGATAGGTTGCAAGCATTTCTTATAAATACTGACCTTGTTGTCAATCCTAATTAGAAAAAATTAACCCCCCATCCTTAGACATAACTCCACCCATTTTATAGTATATAAGTGATTATTTTTTTAAATTTTATCGTTGAAGTTTGAACATCAAATAAATTGTGTCATGACGACTATTTTTTTCTGGGATCCCAAACGATGGGACAGTACTTCAAATTACTACTCCTTCTTTTTCTTCTTTCTTCGTTTTCTCATTACTGGGGGTCTTGATCTATGGAACTGCCTTTGTTCAAAACAAAACGTCTCAAATCTCTGTTGTTCGCAGCCCGCACAGCCAAGTAGGGGTTTCCCCTATTCATCTTCTTAATCTGTTCACACCAACGTACAGGAGATTTGCCTCTACTTCTTTTGCCTGGGATAATACTTTTTTCCAGGTTACTAAGCTCTCTCCTGGCAATGTGACCAAAGAAACTCAATACTCACCAACTACATATAACGGATAGACTTTCCAGTCGTTTTGACCTTATTAAGGACTGAGTCGTTTCTCCTTTTTGCAGTCCATGTTATTTTTAGCATGCGATGCTAACACCACATTTTAAAGGGGTCAATCCTGGCGCGGTCACAGGATTTCAATGTCCAAGTTTCGGTAACATAAAGAAATATTTGAAAATTATTACTATCCCTTAAATTTTTTAATTAATAAAAATGCTTAAAATAATTATTAAATAAAATAAGACCGTCAATAAATAAATTAAAAAATGTGACTAATCAGTGCATTTCAGCAAAGGCATCGATTCCCGCACTCTGTGCATTTATCGTAGATAATAAGGATCTCTTCATTAAACTTTGATGTGCTCGTTACGTCTTTGAAGAGTTAATTACTCTTTGATAGTGTTGTACCAGCGTGATTTTCTTAGTGAGTGATTTTATTACCACATGAAAAGTAATTACTCCGAGTCTACCGTTGATTACCCCGTAAAAAGCAGAGTACTTGCTCACTGCTACTAGAAATAAAATCTTATATGTTATAACGAAACATTAGTATTAAAGATGTTTGAGAAAAGCAAACTTATTATTTATAGTGATATAAACTTCACACTTTTATTATTTTATCGGTTTTGACTTGCTTCCAATACAAACGTGGTGAATTAGGAAACAGATTTTTAATGTGCTGCAATTTATATATAATAGAATATAAATAAACAAAAATGTATTTCTCAAGCATATTTAGAATTTGCCATTAAAATACAAATTAAATACGAAAAAGTATTCTCATTACTGGCATCGATTAAAGCAGTTTAGTTATGTTACCTAGAGAGATAAAAAAATATATTTACCATACACGTTTTCAAATAAAATACTCAG
This sequence comes from Lepidostoma basale, assembly GCA_022606425.2. NCBI lineage: Eukaryota > Metazoa > Arthropoda > Insecta > Trichoptera > Lepidostomatidae > Lepidostoma > Lepidostoma basale. The sequence continues at coordinate 1,305,697 of JAHDVF020001222.1, read as the reverse complement.
ACTAATGAAATTGTCATAATTATCATTTTATGGATAAGTTATACTTATGCGTTTTTATTTTATTTCTATGAGTGATTATTTAAGTTAGCTCTTCTTGTATTTTTTTCAAATGAAGACATGTTTTTTTATTTAAATAAATGAATAAATTAAAAGCATAAAAAAGTTTTTCATTTCTGTGACATTACGTGACTACATAAATACGTAATTTTATTTGAAGTTTTTATTTATTTCTCTTTTTCTTTTGTATATACTTCGTATATTACTTTGTATATACAACACCTATATTAAACATATAAAATTAAATAGACATGTTTCGGACACCCAGTCCTTTTTCAGTAGTGATACATATTGTAAAGTTTTAATTTTTATTTTTATAAAGTTGGTACAAAGAGAGTCGTTGATGCTTCATATATTTATTTGTCTCTTACATACAGTTTAAAACTAGAATCTTAAATACGAGTGAGTACCTATATCAAATTATGTCTTCGATTTTGATTATTACATCTTCTTTTTCTTCTTCTACTTTATTTAGGACTGCGTCCTGTTATTTCTCGGAGCCTGTTCCTGGGATGTAGATGTCCAACTGTCTCGCCATCTTTTGGTGGTCTTCCTGGAGGTCGATTTCCTGTTGGTATTTTATTTGCGGCTATATTCATCACTCTTTCAGAATATGCTATTTTCACATGATCTCTAGTATAATATTATACATCTAGTATAATATTTCCTACTAATCAATAAAAATGTGTTTGTAGCATATTTACCAGAATGCTGAATTTCATAATATTTCCTAATACATTTTATTGACCACGATATAAATACTCACCTGACAATGTAGTTATTTTTTATTTATTTAAATAGTATATTTTTGAAATCTCAAAATGTGTAAAAAATCACCTGGCAGTAATAAGTAGGTTAATCGCCAAATAAGTTTGTAAGCATTTTAAAACTAGCGCCACTAGCGATGGATTGTGTGACTTAATAGGTAGGTGGGAATATAGAGTGTAGCGTACAACATTAGTATGTCTTCTTTTTCTTCTTCTTCCTTGTTGTAGACCTATGTGGTCTGTTCTCCAGAGGGTTGCTCCTCCTGTGAGGTAGATTACCAGCTGTCTTTCCATCTTTTAGGAGGTCTTCCACGAGGACGAGTCCCGTGAGGCTGATTATGTAGTGCAAATAGGGGAGTATGGTGGTGTCCATTCTTTAAACATGACCCTACCAGTCCCTCCTTTGCTCTCTTTTCTATCTTATAATATCCTCGACCTCACATATCTCTCTAATTCTGGTGTTTCTCGCGCAATCTCTCAGTGTCTTGTCTGCGTCTTCATCTCGGAAACCATCAAAACTTGTTTGACCCTGATTGTTATATGTATGAAATTCAAATATTCATTAGTGCATTTTTTAGTTTGAAGCAAATTTGCTACACCATCCAATCTTAAGCACTTTATTGTTACCACCATGAAATGAAGTGTTAAATAGAAAGATTTAAATCAACGAAAAATTCAACAAATCAACGGTCTGACAAGAGCATCTGAGATGAATGTCCTAAGATCCATTACGGGAAAAACTCTCCGAGATCGTGCCCGTGACGCAGACATGACACATACTTACGAAATAGAGGATATCATTCGATGGAGTAAATCCAGAAGAACATATTGGAGGAACCATGTAGGCAGAATGGATAATGACAGACTCGCATATACAACGGTTTACGAAATCCCCTTCGGACACCGTCCACCCGGAAGACCACCTAAGAGATGGTGGGACAGCTAGACCTCATCATCCTAGGATACATACACCGCCTGGGATCCGATATTCTCTGATGGTGGAGCGAGTGCAGAAAAAAATTCTGCGCTTTATTTACCTCAGGGAGCGCGGTTATTACCCGTGGCTCTTTCCGACTGAATTCTTGCTAGGTATGCTAAGTTACCAATCATTGGAGAGAAGGAGGAATATTCACTTGGGAGTTCACTTTTTTCAGCTGATTGGCGGCCGTATACAAAACTCGGATGTCCTGAGTGATGTAGGTCTATTTGTCCCTGAAAATTACCTTCGTCAAAGACAGCACAGATTATTTTATTTGCCGCGCTGCAGAACCAACCTGCCAATGGTTATGCCTGGGGGTAGGGCAATCTTATTGTTTAATCGGATCGCCTCGGAGGTCGACATATTTCGTGACAGTGTGAGTTGCCTCAGGGATGCAATATCAATGTTATGATTATTTCTAATTCTTAAGCTTATTTTTTTTATGCTTCTCTTTTGAATTCTCATAATGTAATTGCAAACGATCTGGAAATATGTCTGTAATATTCGTAATTTTTATTAAAATAAATGAAATAAAATAAATGAAAAGAAATAAATGATTTCTGTTCACAGATCGTCATATCTATTAGAAGAAGAAGAAGAAGAAGATTTTTTTTATAAATGACGGCTTTGTGAGTTGTACCTACAAGAGGGAATACTATAGTTCAATCATATTAGATCTAGATACGCTGAGAATTCATTCATAAATCATATTTTTTTGTTGCCAACTTTATTATGAAAATTATGATAATTCGACAGTTAATATCCGTAGGCGAAACGTGAATTACTTCTAGCCGTATATACTTATTTATATCAAAAGAACTTAATAATGATATCAATACATTTTTTTAAATATCAGTTGAACTGTTTGTGGGCAGCCCCCTTTAGTCTTCAGTAATTGATACCTATCCAAGAACTTCTGCCATTGTCATTTTGAAAAATGATATTCCAATTATTATTATTGAGAGCGCGCTTAAATCAATTCCATTTTTGAAATTTCATTGTAAGATCGAGTGAAGCTACCAATTTATCATTGTTACCGGCCAGTTACGTCTTCATGATCGGTTCCGATAAACTTGGCTACATTTTATACAAACTCGTCGACTTTTGATTACCCGTGGGTAGTCACCAGGGCCAAATCGTTTTTTTTAAACGCCACAGAATTATAATTAGTGCATACTTTTCAATATCGTGAATAAAATACATATAATAATAAAATTGCTAAAATATACCTGGAAAACAGAATTTATAAATATTGATCGTTGTGATATTACTCGATTGGGCCGAGATAACTAAACCGCAGAGCTAAAAAGAAGAATTGGAATAAGCTGGGCAGCTTTCGGAAATATGAGTTACATCCTTAAAAACCGGAAAAACCTGAAACGAAAAATCTATGAAGCCTGCGTTCTGCCAGTTGGTACTTATTGTCTTGAAACTGTTACATTGTTCAAACAAAGTGCCAAGAAACTACGAGTGACCCAAAGAGCCACGGAAAGAGCCACGTTAGGAATAAGCCCAAGAGACAGAGTCAGAAACGATACGGTAAGAGAAAAAACAAAGGTCACTGACATCATCCACCGGGTGGCGACTCTAAAATGGGAATGGGCAGGTCACGTAGTCAGCTCTGATGAAAAGTGGACAAGAAGACTGCTGACTTCGAGACCGTGGACGGCAAAAAGAAGTGCAGGGCGATCGCAACTACGGTGGAAGGATGATCTGAACAGACACGTCGGAATAACCTGGATGCAGTCTGCATAGATCAGAGTGACATGGAAGCGAATGGAGGAGGCCTTTGTCCAGGAGTGCACGGGAATAGGCTGAGGAAGAAGAAGTTGATATTACTGTAATCTCTTGGGAGAAGTTCATTTTTAATAAAAATGAAATAAAAACTATGTTTTGTTAAATAACTAATTCCACTTTTAGTCCCAGTCTGTCGATGCCAGCCAGCCTGGCGAAACCGGTCGCTTTCGAAATAAAAACAGTGGAAGTAGTTTATTAAAAGAAAACATCGTTTTATTTCATTTATTTTATTTTATTTTTTTATTCAGGGTAACAAACAGCGATTTCAATATACATATACAAACACATAGAGAAAAACAAAACAAGGCAAAAAAATAACAATTCGATGTATTGCTATATATTTGATTTTATTAATTTTTGTCGTAAACGTTTATTTTATTTTAAAGATTTTATTATATTTATTTGTGTCGGGTCTCCTTGACATTGACGCTCACTAAAACGAATGTTTTCTCGTGTGCTTTCACAGTGATTCCTTGGAAAATGTTTCTGTAGTGTTTTCCCGTTGCCTTCTTTTACTCAAAGCTTAAATATTTATTTAAATGCATTTGTAAAATAATTCATTTTCCTATGAAACCATTAGTTGTTATGTATGTTCATTTAAACGTTATTAACGGTATAAAAAACTCCGTGCCTGGAAAGTACCTGTCAAACCAACCTAGAGCAATGTTTATTCGGTAAATCATCGCGTATATACATGACGCGACATTGCGAAGCCATAAATCATAAATAAATACTGATGGACGGTTGATGCATCGAGTTCACCGCTTGTACGTTGGTGGCACGGTACAGCCAAAACTTGCAAGCGCTTAATAATAAAATAAACATTTAATCTTCTTCTAAAAGTGCCCTGTCAGGTCCCCCCGACGTTGGCGATCACTTTGGTAAACTCTTCCCTATCCTGCACTGTCCGGAATAGCTCCTCCACAGTTCCGATTCCCGTCTATTCCCTCACATTGCGCAGCCAAGAGATCTGCCTTCTCCCTGCCCCCTTGCGGCTCTATATTTTCCCCTTCAATATTATATGCAGCAGGCAATACTTCTCTCCTCGCAGAACGTGACTCAGATATGAAATTTTGCGGACTTTGATTAATGTCAACAGCTCTCTATTTACTCCTGCACGATTCAGGACTTCTGTGTTCGTCACTCCGTCCATGGGATTCTGAACATTCTTCGGTGAAGCCACATTTCAAATGCCTCTAACCGGTACATTGTATTTACATTTAATGTCCATGTCTCACACCCATATAACAGAACAGACCATAAGTTAAACATTAAGTAAAGAAGAATAAATACACTTTCAATTTGATATTTTCAAGTACATGTTTGGTTTTTTGACATGCACAAGGACTTCATCACACTTACCCATTTCTTCAGACTTATCAGGGGATTCTTTGAGAATTCCGTCATCTTGGAGGCTATCCATCTTTATGTTCCGGATAGTTAGCTTCGACAGCGTCAACATAGACTGTTTTATCTCGCAGCATGCAGGACCAACATGCCTCTGGTGATGCCGGTGGAGAGAGCAATCAAGCTGCTGAACATGATCGATTCGTACGTGAAAGTACGTTCAGAAGACAAATACTCTTGACTTTGGAGAGTATCTTGAACCATCTTTCATGCGTTCCTGGTATGATATATTTATTATATTTTACCTTTTCTCAATAGACGTCTTTATCTTTAATAATTGCTTGTAATATCTTTTGAGAAAATAAACTGATTTGATTTGAATATTTGATTTGAATATTATTCTAACATCTGTAGCCAACTGTCGCTTAATATTTGTAAAATAGTTAATTTTTTTAAACTATTTATCCATCACGCCGTTTCCCCGGAGGGGTAGACAGAGAGGATGGACCACCACACCGTTTTGTCCTGAGATACCTCTTTTGATTCCTCCACATGCATAAATCGTAACATGCACGTTCGTCAGTTATTCCGACTTCAATTGTGGCCACCTTTCAGTATTTGATTAATTTGGTCATGCCATGCTTTCCTTGGTTTTCCACGACTTCCTTTTCCACTCACACAACTTGTATGTAACATTTTAACCATTCTTCTCTCGTCTATTCGTTTTATATGTCCAAACCATCTGAGGGATCCCTTTTTAATTTTACTTATGATGCACTCATCTGCCTTATATTTCTACCTTATTTTATCGTTTTTTATCGTCGTATTCTATCATACATCGTTTTCCCGCGCATTCTTCTCAGTGATTTCATTTCTATGGCATTTATCATACTTTCATCCTTTTTTGCCAGCTTTAAGCTTCACTTCCATACATAAGGGTTGGCACTAGAACTCCACTGTGTACTGCCATTATTGCTTTAGTTGAAATATATTTTTTGATTGATTTCATATTTTACGTTAGGATTATTAGCAGTGTATGTGGTTAACTGCGATTTATTTTTGGTATAACAATTAGAAAAATAATTTATTGAAAACGTTTTTCGTGGGTAATTTAATAGTAATCATTGAAAAAAGTTGCTGTATTTTTTTTTTTGCTGAAGAGGTAAGTTGAGAGAATGAACCGCCATAATTGACAATAAAATGGCGATAGATTAAGCTACCTATCACATGGCACGAGAATCAATACGATAGCTTTACCAAAGGGTATAGTTATCATATTGATTCTCGTGAGATGTGATGTTAAGACGTCGATTTGGCTCGTGCTTTTATGATGTAAAGATCGATTCTACAAAATAATATTAATAACAATAATCTTTATTTATCATATGTTTATATGGATATTTTAATATATTAGAAAATCATCAATACGAGCATTTACTGCTCATTATTACGAAGGAGTAGAATTGTATCCAAGTTTGAACTCAAGTTCTCTGGATTAGCAGCCAAGAGTCTAACAGCATCGATGTTTATCGTAATGACAACCGATTTTGGCTGACCTTCTCGTCATTCATCACTGACGGACGCATGACCACGACAAAATTTTGCAAACCAATTGCAAACAGTCTTCTCTGATGGTGCTTCATTATTAAAAGTTGCACGAAGCGATTCTATGCGTTGTTGTCAAGTAAGGCCTTTTCTAAAATCATAAAAAATCATCCAACGAAAACCTTCACGAGTGATCTCCATTTTCGCACAAACTTGCTTCTTTTAAACGTTCACTATCAACAACCTAATCGGTCAATTACTATGTTGCCACTGGCTTCGCAATAACAAACGTCAATGTTCACAAATACAATGATGCCATAACTCACTAACGCCATCTATTGTTCGATTATAAAAACATAAAAGGCAAACTATGTAGAAGCGAATATTAGATATATAATTCACACATTTCTATCATTCATATATCACATATAAATTTATTTAATCGCCTTATTGTGTAGGATGCTTGTTCAAAGAAAGAAACAAATTGTGGAAATTTGTTATTTAATGCAAGCTTATACATATACGGGATTTGGCGGGTTCCGTTTCATGTTCTCGTGACAAATACACATTAGCGCGAAAGATAAACTGGGCGAGACTGCTAAGCCGGATGCTGGGTCGTTTGCCATTGTTACTGATCGTTATGGAAAAGAAATATTGTTCGAATAAATTTATGACACATGAAGTCCGGCATCATTACGTATTATATCAGATATAAACTTTCGGCCTATTGTTTTTATATCTATATATACATTCAGAAAACTTATTTGACCATTATTACGTACAATTATATATTTTAAACAGGATAAGTTAACTAACTAAACTAACTAATAACTAACCATCATGCCGTTTCCCCAGAGGGGTAGGCAGAGAGGATGGATCGCCACATTGTTCTATCCTGACAGCTCTCGTGCTTCTTCTACATTCACACATCGTGACATGTACGCTCGTCGATTCTTACTTCGAACAAGGCCGCCTTTCAGTAATTGATTAATTTGGTCACGCCATGTTTTCTTGTGTATGTATTTTTGTATTTTCTTGAATACATATTTTTAACCATTCTTCTCTCATCCATTCGTTCCATATGTCTAAACCATCTTAGTGACCCTTTCTTGACCCTTTATCACGCTTAACATTCCTTTCTTACTTCATCATTAGATATTCTATCATACATTATTTTTCCGCACATCCTTCTTAGTGACCTCATTTCTACAGCATTTATCCTATTCTCATTTTTCTTTTGCCAACTCCAAGCTTCACTTCCATACATAAGGGTTGGCACTAGAACTCCATTGTGCACTGCCATCTTTGCTTCAGTCGATATATTTCTATTTGCGGTAATGACTTCAAGTGCACCATTTATTTTGTTTCCAGTTCCAACCCTTCTTTCGATATCTTTCTCCATTTTTCCATCTCTTGTAAACATGGTAACTTGCGCTAATTTCTCACCGTTCGCACTTATATCACAATCTGTCATACATTCTTCCTTTTCAAATACTATAACTTTAGACTTTGACACGTTCATCACAGGGTCATACTTATTGCATACTTCGTACATTCTTGATACTTGGACTTGTAGATCATCCATGCTGTCAGCGATTAAAACAGCGTCGTCTGCATATAGCAAATAGCTGATGGACATGTTGTTCATTTTCGCACCAGCGTTTATGCCATCTAATTGTATCATACACTTGTCCATGTATAGATTAAACAACCATGGGGTATTTACACAACCCTGTTTGACACCTTTTGTGATCTATTGAGTACTTATGAGATATGGTTCGATATTAGGAAGAAAAGATACTCTCTAAAGTCAAGAGTATTTGTCTTCTGAGCGTTCTTTCACTAATATGAAGCCGTCGATTTCCGAGGAGACCGCATTCAGCAGACTAATTGCTCTTCCTACCGGTGTCACCAGAGGGAGGTTGGATCTGGCGGCTGTTATGTAAATTAATCTATGCTGTCGCTGTCGGAGATATCTATCAGGGATAAATATACCAACATCCTCCAGCACAGCCAAGTTCTCGAAATATCCCATGATTTATATTTTTCTTCTTCTTAGTTTTGTCCTTGTGGCCTGTTTCTTAAGAGAAATTGGCCTCCTGCGAGGTAGACTCCAAGCTGTCGATCCGTATTTTTGGTGGTCTGCCCGAAGGGTCTACCTTGGCACGGTAATCATGCCCCCGCATAAACCAACAACCCACCAAATCACCTTTCATCTGTTCCCATCAGAAGTAAGAGGAATAACCACAAGAGCAAAACCTCTGTAAGCCAGAAGAGGTTTTGATTCAAAATTTCTTACGCCAGCCGGACTTCTGGGCTTCTATGTGAGTACTGCCAATGCGCAGGAGGCCAATTCCTCTTAAGAAACAGGCCACAAGGCCTACACTACAGGCCACAAGAAGAAGAAGATATTTTTTAGTTAGTTGCAAATATGATACACCATGATATGAATGGTTATTTATTTTAAAAAGCGTGTTCGTACCAGTACTGGTTGGATACAAGTTGGTTCAATTGTTCATTAACATTATAAATCCTTAGGGCAGTTTTACGCCCGACCGTAGTAATTCTATCGCTCTTTTGAGTATCTTTCGGTTTCCGAGGCGGTTAAATCATTTATCTGGGCCCCGGCAATTAAATTTATCAAGATAATGAGCCACTTCTCAAACCGTTGTGTAACTAGTTGCTCTTTAATAATCTCTGCTATGAGTTATTCTGACTGTTAATAAAACACTCAACCGTATCTTTAAGTATCTCACCGGTCATTTTGACGTTATAATCAAACACGGGGAAATTGTTCGTTAGCGTCCAGCAAGCAAAGACTCGTGCTTATGATTTTTAAGTTATTACCCCCTTGGAGCTTTTAACGAAAGAATGCGTTGGGCCGATGCGGTATAGTCGCGTAATAAAACCACACGGCCTGCGCTATATTTTCTTATCAAAGATGTTGTTTAGGGTTCGAAATCACACTGAATTTAATATAAGTCTGCTTTGCCGCCGCTTTGAAACGTAAACTCTAGTTTCACTTGTAAAAGTATCTATCTTTTGGCCAGTAAAAACGTGTAGGCGTAAATTGTAATAATAGGTGCGCGGCTTGATACTAAAAAGGTAATAAAGTTTCAGAAGAAAAGGCAAGCAACTCGTAAAATGAACACTTTTTTATCGCGTCATAATTGGTAATATCTATCCTCTCTGTAGATTTTTAAGTAAATTTTTATTTTTATTAGTTTTGTATGTAAAAAAAAAATCCGAAATATATTTCACTGTACCCAAATTGTTGCACGTGGGTTACCATCGGCTACAAAAAAATCATAAAAATTTTACCAATAATTAATCCGAATGAAAACGTCTGTTTTATTGAAGTTATAAAACATTACGTAATAATAATATTTTATTGAAATGACATGTTATAGATGTTTTATTACGTTTTACAGGAATGACAAGTTTCGTCTTGCTAAAGCATTATAAACAAATATTTCATAATGCCTTAGCAAGATGAAACACGTTATTCCCATAAAACATAATAAAACTAATTAACTAACCATCACGCTGTTTTTTTCCCCGTCATACTACTATATCCCGACATATATCTCGAGCTTTTTCTACATTTATACATCAAAATTTGCACGCACGTAGATTTTTTCAATTAAAAATTTGATTTATCCAAGGATGTCATAATTTTATAAAATTTAATAAAACTTCTAGAAAAAATCGTGTTTTTCTTCTTCTTCTGATTGTAGATCTTGCGATCTGTTTATGCAGGATATTAACTTTCTTCCTGTGATGAAGACGACCAGCCTTCTCTCCATCTCTTTGGTGGTCGTCCTGGTGGTCGACGGCCCTCTGGAGTCTCATGCATCACGATATTAGCAACTCTTGCTGGATCCATTTTCTCGACGTGGTCCCTCCAGAATCGTCTTCTCTACCTACTCCATCTCACTATGTCTTCAATTTTGCAGGATTTGCGAATTTATTCATTGGGTATCCTATCTCTAAGGGCTCTCTTCTCAATAGGTCACAATGTTTTCATTTATGCTACTCTTAAGAGATGTTTGGTTCTGACAGTGTCTGCTCTTGCTTCGATTTCGTATGTCATTATGGGCCTGATGCATGTTTTATAAATTCTAACTTTGCTTTCCATTGTCCCAGACAGTGTCTCTTAGACATCCGGAGATAACTGCAGCTTTATCAGTCTGTTTTTTAACTTCATTATATAGATCGGTACGCTTTAATTAATATTAATTATTTAACATGGGGTTTAACAGTTCGAGAAACAATTACATTGAAATACGTATTGTTAGAGTTAGTCTAGTTTACTTCCGAGCCGTTTTTAGTTATGTAGTTACAGTTGTTAAAAGCAATCGCTGCATCGACCGGGCGGCTGGAGCCGATCAATTAGTTCTCGTAAGATGTGAGTCTAGATTAGGGAGGGTGTAAAGGGAGAGCTCAGGCTTTAATATAATCCTTACCTTACTTAACCGAAAGGTTAACGAGTATGATTGATTGGCAAACGCTGTAATGTTGGATATAGCCCGTAATCTTTGCCTTTTACAGAAGCCGAGTGAAAGTCTCTTGGCTAATCTTATTATCTAAGTTCAATTGGTTGTAATTAGTACGAATGATTTTAATATCATGAAATGCTTCCTAAACCTCGTCCCTTGTCCTACATGCCAAAACTATACTCCAAATTTTTTCCCATCCCGCATTTGTGTCATCTGCCTCTCCTGCTCTTCCCGCTGTATATTCCTGTGGTGTATTATTCTTTTTATCTTTTATATAATGTTTCTGAAATGTTCATGTATTATATATATTATGCTTATTTATTCAATAAAGTACAGCGGAGAATAGAAGCAGGATGGAGTAGATTAAATGTGGTCTGGCACCCCTTTGTTGTTGCCGTCTTTAAATGTAAGTCCCGGATGGACCGGGAACAGGCCCAGGGAGTGTACGAGCGAGGCTGACAAAAGGGCTCTGCTAAGCCCTATAACAGCCTCGGGTATGTGGTGGGAACTTCTATGTTCCTTTAAAAAAAAAGTACGAATGAAAATGGAAATTTCCTAGAAGTTTTATTATATTTTAGTGAATGACATGTTTCGCCTGTCAAATGTAGCGAAAAATCAAACAGGCTGCTGTTTATGTATACGAATTAAAGGAGCGGCGTACGGAAATTAAGAAATTGACGTGGCTCAATACATTGTTGAAAACAATTAAAGCGATGAACCTCAAAATACAGGAAAGTATTATTTAAGTATACCCGTTCTTCAAGAACTCCTAAATAAAATTGAAATAGCAGGAGAGGATCTGGGCTTAAAAATCAACGTTAAAAAGACCAAATGGATGACGTTTGGGCGACTCAACTATTCTTCATCCACTCTGCAACTGAATGGTGCGAATGTTGAAATGGTCGACCAATTTAAATACCTTGGCAGCATTATCACTAAAGCGCTTGTCCCGGACATTGAAATAAAATGCAGAATTGAAATTGTGCGAGCTGCATTTAATAAAATGAGAACATTCTTTTGCAACGATAATCTTAACTTAAAACTCCGCCAAAGAATGATTAAACGTTGTATATGGTATGTTCTACTATATAGCTGCGAAACCTGGACTCTGAAAGTGAATGTGATGAACCGGTTGGAAGCGTTCGAGATGTGGATATACCGCAGAATGCTCTGTATACCGTGGACCGAAAGGGTCAGTAATGCAGACGACGTACTACAGAGAGCTAGAGCCAATAAAGAGCTATTTTCGAGTATGAAAATTAGAAAGGTCTCATATTTGGGTCATTTGTTAAGGGGAGAAAAATACCACCCCCTTCGACTGATATTAATGGATAAAGTGGAGGGACGTTGGGAAGTTGGTAGAAGGCAGCTGTCCTGGCTGCGGAACATCAAAGAGTGGACAGGAATAACAAGACCGAATGGGTAGGCAGAAATAATGGACTGCCACACTGTTCTTTTCTGACATACTTCTCTCGATTCCACAATATTCATACATAGTGTCATTAACGATTTCGTTTCTTCGACTCTTCACGTGAAGGATATTTAATATTTTATTTTATCGTGCCATGATTTCCTTGATTTTCCTCTATTTCTTGTTCCGTTTACTTTTTTTCCTCTATTTCTTGTTCATGAATTCCATAGTAATATACTAAGGAAATTGAAAATAACTTTGTTTAATCCACTATTTATTGAAAAATATTAAAAAACACGACATGTTTCGGAGGATACCTCCATCTTTAGGTGTAAAAATATAATAAAAACTAAACAATGAAAGACTAATAAAAACGCATTTAAAATTCGATACAATAATTCAAATTTAAAAATTGACCTAGGCTATTTGTTATAAGTACTAACAATTATTTTATTTAACAGTAAGAACTAATAAATAATAATATTAATAATACATCATGATAATATAAAAAAATGTAATTTAGAAATAAACATACATTTGAAAAGACATAATATAGAAATTAATAAATGCACATATTTACAAAACATTCGTCTAAGACATCTCATTTCAGTTTAATTTATTTTACTATCATATTTCTTATGCCAGTAAGATAATATTTAAATATACAGATTATGAGTTGAAATGAACGCAAGTGATTTTAAAAATATGGGTTTCTGTTGTAAACAGGATCAAGCAGGATCAGCACCAAGCACTAGGGGCATATCTATCTGATCGTCAGATCAATTGCATTAGAGACTTTGGTTATCCCTGCCACCCAAGTATCCTATACACCGCCTCACGACATTATAAATAAGAGCATGTCAGGGCATTTGCAACAAAGTTGCCGATGTGAAGAGAATAGGGCGTAATGCGAAGAATAATACCAACGTATTGTCAGATTCCCTTCTGCTTGGAACGTTACAAGACAACAAAACCGCTTCAATGTTGTAATATGCATGTAAGAACATTGAAAATGTCAAAGTTCTAATCTCAAACAATGTAAGGAAGCTCTTTGAAAATTTGATTGCTTTTAAGCTACGTTAATAGCCATCAAATGTTCAAAGTATTCGATGCTCAAATCAAATCAGTTTATTTTCTCAAAAGATATTACAAACAATTATTATAGTTTAAGACATCTATTGAGAACAGGTTAAATATAATAAATATATAATACCAGGAACGCATGAGAGATGGTTCGACATTAGGAATACAATATACTCAAGTCAAGAGTATTTGTCTTCTGAACATACTCGATATTTTTTTTTAATATGAATTTAAGAACATTGAAAATGTTAAAATTGTAATCTTAAGCAATGTAAGGGAGTTTTTATTTATTTTCTTGAACAATAATGTAAAACTCCATATCAAATAATTAATACAATTGTAAAAGTCTGTTTTATAGACATCATATTATATATTATGTGAATTTAATCTTTTGCCTGTCTGACGCATTATCAAATATAGCGAAAAATAAATCGCACTACTGTTTATATACACTAGTTAAATGGGGGGCAAAATAAGGTAATTAAGGTAATCGACGTGGCCCTACATTATTGAAAACAAATTAAGGGATAAACCCCAGAATACAGGAATGATGGTGTTATGAACAAAATAATGAAAGGATCTGTTTGGACACATTGACAGAATGAATGAAGAAAGAATATTTAAAAAAAGTATATGTTAACGATTTAAATAGAACTAGATATAGAGGTAGACCGAGGAAAACGTGGCATGATTAAATAAATCAAATATTGAATTTCAGAGAAATTGACGCGCGTGCATGACATGATGTATGAATGTTGAGTTTCTGCCTACCCCTTCGGGGAGACGGCGTGATGGTTAGTAAGTTAGTTAGTTACAGGAATGTATTACCTAGAATTATGATAGTTAATTTTTATTTATTGTTTCTTGAACAATGATGTTAAACTCCATATAAAATAATTAAGACGAATGAAAACGTAAATTTTCTAGAAGTTTTATTATATTTTATGGGAATGACATGTTTCGCCCTTCTGAGGCATTTTCAAAAGTCAAATGACATTTGAAACATTTGAAGTAAAACTTCTAGAAAACTGACGTTTTAATTCGTGTTAATTATATGATAGTTAAATTTATGAATACAATACAATCCAGAAAAGAATTTCATTGTAAGGTAGCTCTTTAAAAAAATAATTTTTAAAGTTTATATTCAATGTTCTGATAACGTACCCGAACATTTTTAACTTTGATAATTTTTTAAATGTACCTAGTTAAATTGATTCCAACTCACACAAATGTTAACATCTAATTCAGTTTTGAAGCTCATTTCGCTCAACTTTTCGGGTTTGTATCTTAGTTGTGCGTTAATATTTTTACCATGATTTTTTTTTTATGTCATACTATAACTTGAATGTGGGTTTTGTATCGCGGTTTTTCATGGACAGCTCTTCTTAACGCAAGTACTGAGATTACAAAATTGAAACATTGAAAGTACAATACTGAGTTTTAAGGCTTCAATAAACTCTCAGGTTTACTTCAAAAAACCTCAAAAATCAATTTCTTTTATTCGATTCGCATCATCTAATAAAACCCAGTCTCTTGGGAACATTTCCTACAAATCCGGCACTAATTTAGCGTGTGGTTTCTTGGGATAACTGAGCTGAATCTGACAATTTATCATAAAATATTCGAGGTTTCCCATCGTGTAGGTGGTACATTTTCAAGTCTTACGCGTATAATGCAATTTCTATATTCTGTCGATATTCTGTCGTACATCGTACACCGACCTTCGTGACAGAGTAGCAAGAGCTCTGACATCCATGCCGAAGGTCCCGGGTTCGATTCCCGGCGATGGCAGTGTGATTGTCACACTGTCTTTAGTCTGGTGTAGAATTCACGTGACAATAAAATGGCGATAGATTGGCTACCTACCACATGTCATGAATCATCAATATAATAGCTAAAAATAATAATAATGTGTATACAGTAATTGGGTTTTGCAAACTGTTGTATAAAAGAAAAAAAAAAGAAGATGAAAAATATTAAAAGGAAGAGGTAAAGGAAGAAGAATAATAAAGGAAGGGGAGAGGGAGAGGGAGAGGGAGAGGGAGAGGGAGAGGGAGAGGGAGAGGGAGAGGAGAGGGAGAGGAGGAGAGGGAGAGGGAGAGGAGAGGGAGAGAGGGAGAGGGAGAGGAGAGGGAGAGGAGAGGGAGAGGGAGAGGGAGAGGGAGAGGGAGAGGAGAGGAGAGGAGAGGAGAGGGAGAGGGAGAGGGAGAGGGAGAGGGAGAGGGAGAGGGAGAGGGAGAGGGAGAGGAGAGGGAGGGAGAGGGAGAGAGAGGGAGAGGGAGAGGGAGAGGGAGAGGGAGAGGGAGAGGGAGAGGAGAGGAGAGAGAGGGAGAGGGAGAGGGAGAGGGAGAGGGAGAGGAGAGGGAGAGGAGAGGGAGAGGGAGAGGGAGAGGGAGAGGGAGAGGGAGAGGGAGAGGGAGAGAGGGAGAGAGGGAGAGGGAGAGGGAGAGGAGAGGAGAGGAGAGGGAGAGGGAGAGGGAGAGGAGAGGAGAGGAGAGGGAGAGGGAGAGGAGAGGGAGAGGGAGAGGGAGAGGGAGAGGGAGAGGGAGAGGAGGAGAGGGAGAGGAGGAGGGAGGGAGAGGGAGAGGGAGAGGGAGAGGGAGAGGGAGAGGGAGGAATTAATTTAAAACAAGCACACCGGCAAGAATTGGGTTGAATGCTCCGTAATCTCGGAAGGGTCGTCAATAATCGAAGGCTGCTTGCTACACATTTAAATAATGTTTGGCCTAATAATAAGCGAACGTTTCCTCTAGTATCCGCCGGACCGGCGATCGCAAGTAGGGTCAACATCGTGACCCGCCCGCGCCCCGCCGGCCCGCCCGCGGCTGCCCGCTACACCTGAGAGCAGATATCGTACCGCTCTATTTGTATAGAATGCCCCCCCGACTCGCGCTACCCCGTTAGAACAACAGATGGTACGTCCGAGACCTGTAGGATCACCATACGTTCAACGATTAACTTCTTCAGCTATGTTTGAAATACTTCACATTGCTCGCGTTGTAGAATATTCGAGACTGATATTCTATGCTTAGGAATGTAGTTTATTCTACCTTTGAATACGTATGAAACATTAATATAGTTTTATCCTTCTTTAACCCTAAACTTCATTGTGTTGCAAATTTGCTACATACCGAAAAATCTATTAGTTTTTGTATGGTATATTTGATTTTCATACATATACGCATTGTACGCTGCACTCTACATTTCCACTCTATTGGGGCACACAAGTCATCGTTAGCGGCTCTAGTTTACAAAAAAGGTATATCTTCACAATTAGATGACGGTGGACTTGCTTCGATTATTCCCAGTTTATTAGACACATTTGGAATTTAAAAAAAGCTTTCTATTAAATTTTATTGAAATTGTCTTTATAGTATTTTTTTTCCTTATATACAACAGGTCGTTTGAACCCAATTACTGTATACAATTTATTTTAGCTAATATATTGATTCTTATGACATGTGATAGATAGCCAATCGATCACCATTTTATTGTCACGAGAATTCTATACCAGACCAAAGACAGTGTGACAATCACATTGCCGTCGCCGGGAATCGAACGCGAGACCTTTGGTATGTCAGGGTTCTTACAACTCTGCCACGAAGGTCAACTGTTTAGTTTAATTATAATTTTGCGGGGTTTTCCAGGCATCCTTATTCCCTCTGGTTTCCTATGTAAGGCAAGATGACGACCTTCGTGGCCGAGTGGTAAGTGCTTTGACTGCCACCCGAAGGTCCCGGGTTCGATTCCCGGTGATGGCAGTGTGATTGTCACATTGTCTTTGATCTGGTGTAGAATTCACGCGACAATAAAATGGCGATAGATTAGCTACCTATCACATGTCACTTTACCCTTTGCATCGATTTGGGTCGCGCTGTAATGATGTTAAGAGCGATTCAACGAAATAAGAAATAAGATGTGGAAGTCTTTGTGCAATCATTCTTTCCACGTGGTACCTCCAATATGTTATTCTTCTCCTCCATCTGACAACATCCTGGATATTACACATTTCTCTGATCGTGGTGTTTCTTATTCTGTCGCGTCGAGTCCTGCCTATTATTTTTCTGGCAGTTTTCTCTTCATCTTGTAAAAAGCGATTATTTAATTTTTAAAAATCCCATATTTTATACCTCCGTTTGACAATTAAAAAATAAAGTTTGTTTTTGAATGTATACAGATACTTGTAGACAAATACTGGATTTTACCCATTGCGGGTTAATAATTGTATCTCAATAGAGACGAAGATAAGTAAGAAGGGCGGAATGGGGAATGCTGTATTACATAAAGCGATCGCTTAATCCAACCTATGACAAAAAAAAAAATTACATCTTCGTCTCTATTGAGATACAATTAATCCTTAATAAAAAATAAAGTGGTTTAAAAACAAAATATATGAAAGTGTTGCATATTGTTTATAAAATTTAATACGTAAACAAACGAATTATTTAGCGTATAACAACCGATAGTCTCCACAATTTCGGTTGCCATTACGGAAGATCGTCGCTTCTTCTGGCAGGGCCGCGCGTGGCTCGCCGCTCGCCGCTCCCTTTGCTCCGAGACTCCCGGCCTCCAGCCGCCAGCCGAGATACTCGATTAACAGCCACCTGGCCGCCTGCTAGATTTGAGCGGACCTCGGATATCGGAGATTCGATTCCGAGACACTCGATTGTGGTGCAAAATACCTTTGTGAGATATTACCATATCGTTTGTGAAAGATCAATTATGAATTTTGAGTAAAAGTACAAACGCGTAAGCCAATCTATTTAATACTCAAAACATGATACATATATCCCCTGTACACTCCACTAGATTTGGCATTGGATCACTGCAGTACATAGCCTTCTCACAATACAAATTGCTGTCAAATGATCTAAAAAAAATTACTAATAAGAAAATCCAATCCCATGAATTAAAGAAGTTAAATGTTTTTTTTCCCCTCTATATATATGTGTATATGTGTGTGTGTATGTATGTGTATGTATGTATGTGTGTATGTGTATGTATGTATGTGTGTATGTGTATGTATGTATATATATGTATATATATATATATATATATATATATATATATATATATATATATATATATATATATATATATATAAATATATATATATATATATATATATAATCTATATATATATATATATATATATATATATATATATATATATATATATATATATATATATATATATATATATATATATATATATATATATATTATATATATATATATATATATATATATATATATATATATATATATATATATATATATATATATATATATATTATATATATATATATATATATATATATATTTATATATATGCTATATATATATATATATATATATATATATATATATATATATATATACTATATATATATATATATATATATATATATATATATATATATATATATATATATATATATATATATATATATATATATATATATATATATATATATATATATATATATATATATATATATATATATATATATAATAACATATATATATATATATATATATATATATATATATAGTTTTTTCGTTTATATAAGGAGTTTTGACAGGTGTAAGAGTAACATTTTCATTTGTTCCAATGACAATTTGAATAATTTCTTCAATATTATTTTTAAGTTCTTTCTGGTGTCTGATTGCTTTAAGTACCTAATTGCAGCTAATTAAAAAAAAACGGTGGATGCGAGTAACATAAATCTAATAATCACAAAAGTCCGGATCGTCCATGTCAACAAGTGCACCATCTAAAATGAACATTATGTGTTAATATATTTTTATTTTGTTATTTTATATCATTGTATTTTATATGATTTGTTTTAGATTTATTTTGTGTGTTTACGATCGAAGTGTGTGTGGGAGATGCCTACTGGTGGCGATGAGGTTCGCAACCCATCACACCGCGTCTCCCGCTGAGTGAAAAGAGAAGGATGGAGTGCCACATCGGTTAAAATGTGACAGTCCATTCTTTCTGCCTACCCTTTCGGGGAGACGGCGTGATGGTTAGTTAGTTAGTTAGTTAGTTAGTGTGTATGTTTTATAAGATAGTATTAATGATTTTAAATGTATAATTTAGGATGTACATGTATTGTTCGGCATACTCTGTGCATGCCACACCACCACGTCCTCCTTTGCACGAGCCGCAGACGCACTCTGATGGCCGTCGGGTTTGGACAGTGGATCCATCTCAACGTTGAACTGGGTCTCGTTACTGAAGATCCTTGTAGTTATAAGTATAAATATGTTATAAGGTAGAATTAAGTATTAAAATGTGTATATTTTATCCAGTCCCGGAATGAGTTAAATTAACTCATGGGAATACAATTGATTGTATGACTTAATAAAAAATAAAAAAATATGTTAGCTTCAGTTTTCTAAAAGTTTTATTATGCTCTTCTTCTTCTTCTCGGCGCTGTGGGATTTGGCCTCCTTCACAACAGTCTTCCACTGGATCCTAAACCCTGACCATCACTTCATTCTATAATACATATCTTTCTTATTACAGTAAAACCTCGATATAACGGACTAATGAGGGGAGGGGTGTCCGTTAAAGCCGAAAGTCCGTAATATAAAAATAGGTTTAAAATAAATCAAAAACATTTTTTAAATATGTAAACTGTTAAAACTAATTATTTAAAAAATATATATATTAAAAAAGACGACATGTTTCGGAGGATACCATCTTCAGGTGTATGAATATTATATTTTTACACCTGAAGATGGATGTATCCTCCGAAATATGTGGTGTTTTTTTAGTATTCTATTTTATACCATAATAATTAGTGGATTAAACGAAGTTATTATTAATTTTCTATAGAATTCCACAGTGTTAATGCCTTAGCGTTCAAAAGTTATGTAAACTGCATTTAGATAAAATTAAACAGTACAAAATTCTAATTATTGCCTTCGGACACTCGTCGTGAAGTGATGTTGCTATTTGATATCGACGCGCTTGCTATCGGTAATCCTGCTTTAAAAAAGGAATCAAGTTTTGTTTGCACTTTTGAAGTTTGCTGTTTTTTTTTATAACCAACTCTCTAAAATTCGAAAATGCGTATAATATAGTTAAACTTCGTTATCTGACGAATAGTGAATAAATGTTATAAGATCGTCGAGACGTGATCTCACCACTGATAACTTAATTTTTAGCTGTGTTGTTTCTACTTCTTCGCTATCTTCACTTTAATTCTCGGCATTATCTTCACTTTCATTCTCGGCATTGTGTTATCATGGCCGCTAAAAATTGTTAACATGCGGCGACACTTGAATTTAAGCATGTACGAGTATACCATATTAACAGGACTTTACACTTGACCGGATTTTTCGTCCATTATATCCAAAGTTCGTTAAATAGAGGTCCGTTATATCGAGGTTTTACTGTACTCCCAGTTCTCTTTTTCTTGGTCTAGTCCCGCTGTCCTTTATCTATGAGTATGCTTCCCAGCCCGCGTACCTTTTTATATATTTTATTTGAATATTTGCATATTTCTTTTTATATATTTTATTAAAAAATATCTGCATATACGGCGAGACATAGAGAAAAATAGGAGTAGATTAAATGTGGCCTGGTCCCTCTTGATTTCTTACATATATATTTTTTAACGTAAGTCCCGCATGGACGAGGAACGGGCCTAGCGATCGGATGAGCGAAGCTGACGAGAGACGCCGTTCACCTATAAGAGCTTCGGGAAAGCGGTGGGAATCCTCTATGTTTATGTCTATGGGTAGCTAGCTTCCTCCACATTCATACATCGTAGCATGCACGCTCGTTGATTTTTCCGAATTCGAATTTAGCCGCCTTTCAGAGTATTTAATTAACTTGTTCATGCCATTCTTTCCTTGATCTTCCACGGCTTCTCTTTCCAGTCACACTGCTTGTATACAAAATTTGAACCATTATTCTCTGTCCATTCGTTACATATGTTGGACATCTCAGGGATCCTTTTTAAATTTTACTTATGATACAATCATCTGCGAACATTTCTTCCTTATTTCGTCGTTCGGTATTCTATAATATATGTTTTCCCGCACATCTACGGGATTTATCATATTTTCATCCTTTTTTGCCAGCTCCAAGCTTCACTTCTATACATAAGAGTTGACACTAGAACTCCATTATGTACTGCCATCTTTGCTTTAGTTGAAATATTTATATTTGCAGTGGGGAATGCTTTGTAATCATATCCTATATCTAAACAGTAATTTGCCTGCGTTGTTACCAAGTAAAGATTGATCAAAGTATAAAATATGTATTTTCTAATAGATTTTTTTTCAGAGAGCTATAAAAATTACAATAATACTTGTAGATTATGCAATAAAATCCGAGATACGTGCTATTCACTGGCTAGTCGTAGTCCGAACAATCGGCTATTTGTTCTTGGATATTGCGTCCGATACGATTCAGATCGCCTTGGACCGATACCAGCGCGGCTACCAAGTCCTACGATCTGAGTGAGAGATTTTGGTCTCGAGTAATTCCGTGAACCACATTACGCCTCTTTTCGAGTCGTGATCTCCTAATACACGTTAATAATTGGTAGTCACTCATATCAAATTGATCTTGACCTTAAAGGCTGGATGTACACTCGGCTGCATTCATAACATAACTATTTATTTATTTATTTATACATGATACACAAATGTGACCTTACCTATAAACGAAAAACATTTAGGCGACTCATTTGGTCACAAAACGGTGTTACAATGATAAGGTAAAACAACATGAGACCAAATAATCATACATATCAGAAGGAATCCAAATATGTCGATGTCAGTGAGGCAGTACTCTTTCCAGAATTTGTAATATTTTTTTTATGAATACTGCCTGTCGGCGTTGTCGCAGGTAGTTATCAGGAACAAAAAGACCTATTTGCTCCAGAACATAGGGGTTCTCAATAGTTCCGAATCAGTTTGAAAAAATGTGTTGACAGTAATCCTTCCCTCCTCAGTTCGAGGGAGTTATACCCTAGTATACCCAAGAGAAATGCCGTTGGATAGAGCCAAGGATATACCCCGGGGTAAAGTATCACTATAGTAAATTAATTTTCATTTAAAATTAATGGAGCTTTAAAAATAGTTATTGGAAACAAGAATTTATCAATTAAAGCGAAGATGGTCGTTCATAATGGAGTTCTGGTCACCCTTATGTATGGAAGCGAAGCATGGAAGTGACAGAAGAAAGATGAGAGCAGAATAAATGCGGCAGAGATGAGATCTCTAAGACGTATGTGTGGTAGAACTATGTACGACAGAATCTCAAATCCTGATAATAGAAAGGAATGTAGAGCGAAAGAAGGTATTATGAACAAAATTATGAAAGGATCACTGCGTTGGTTCGGACATATGGAGCGCATGAGCGCATACGAGGTAGACCGAGGAAAACATGGCATGACCAAATTAATTAAATTTTAAAGGTTGGTCACGTCAGAAGCCAGAAGAATCGACGTGCGTGTATGACTCGCTGAATGAATGTGTAGGAAGCTAGAGAGGTATGTCAGGATGGAGTAGTGTGGCAGTCCATTCTCTCTATCTACCCCTGCGGAAAATGGCGTGATGGTTTGTTGTTGTTGTCGTTGAACTGGTTTAAATAATAATCAAATTAAATAATGTTTTTATATATCGAATGTCGGTCTTACAGTAAGGACCAAACAAGTTTTTGGACTTCCGAAATGAACACACTGAGGACGATAGCAGGCAAGACACTGAGAGATCGCGCGAGGAACACCAGAATACGAATGATATGTGAGGTTGAGGATATTATAAGAAGGAGCAGACAGCGAAAAAGGGACTGGTACGGTCATGTTCAAAGAATGTACGACTCCCTTATATTGCATTGCGTAATCAGCCTCATGGGACTCGTCTTCGTGGAAGACCTCTTAAAAGATGGATGGACAGCTGGGAATCTACCTCACAGGAAGAGCAACACTCTGGAGAATAGATTACATAGGTCTACAACAAGGAAGGAAGATGAAGAAGAAGATTGTGGGCCACGTGAGAAGTCGGAGAAATCGACGTGCGTACATGACACAGGGTATTAAATAATGAGGAACCAAGAGAAATATATCAGGAAATAACAGTGTGGCGGTTCATTATTTTTGCCTACTCTTTCGGGGAGACGGCGTGTTGGTTAGTTAGTTGGTTTATGTTTTTTTAATATATTACTTCTTGATCAATGAAGTAAACCTTCATATAAAATAATTAATACAAATGAAAACTTTTTTATTGTTTCTATCGTTTCTATATGTATTAAGATGGTCTAAGTTACCCTTAATAAATAAATATAACTATCTCACCATCACGCCGCCTCTCCGAAGGGGTCGTCAGAAAGAATATGCTGACACACATTCCTTTTCTGACATACTTCTCTCGCTTCCTCAGTATTCATACTTCGTGTCATGCACGCACCTCGATCTCACAGACTCCTCGCGTAACCGTCATTCAATATTTAATTTAAAAAATGTGCTGTATAATAAGAAAAAGTTTTTATTTTAATGAATATTAAATAATTATTCATATTAAAGAATATGTTTATATTGTTAGTTATGAATCGGATTGTACTTACTGTGAGGCAGCCAGTGGCGGTATGATTTTGGTTTAACGTTTGATCCTAGTTTAACCCACCATAGAAGGAACACGCCTAAACTGTGGATTAGACTAATCCCAACTAAATTATTTTTACGCTTTATCGATCCAGTTATAGCCATTAAGATTATGCCTCCGTAATTCATTTTTTTTGTGTTTCATGTAAATATTCCTTTAATAATTTTAAACCGCGAAATGCGGATTAACGATAGCATTACTATTAGCTATATGATTTGAACATAATAATATTTAATATCTGAAACATAATTCATATAAATGAAAACGCCTGTTTTCTAGAAGTTTATACGAACGGAAACGTCTGTTTTCTATAATATTTTATGGAAATTACATGTTTCGCCTTACTAAGGATTGCTTGATTTTCGCCTCAATAAAGCATTGTCATATATTAAATGTAACATTTGATAATTCCTCAACGAGATGGAACTTGTTATTCGTATTAAAAATATCGATAACTATTCTAAACCATATAGAAGTGCACAATGGTATTCTTGTACCAACCGTTATGCACAGAATTAAAGCATGGATCTGGCAAAAGAAGGATGAAAGTAGAATAAATACAGTAGAAATGAGATCTTTAAGACCAATATGGGAAAAATCTGTGCATGATAGGGTGTCGAAATATAAGTTGAGAATGCAGTACGAATGTAAGTGTTATAAACAAAATAATGAAAGGATCATTAAGATGGTTTGAATACATGGAAATAATGAATGAAGAATGAATAGTAAAGAAAGTATATGTTAACGATATAAACCAGTGATTCCCTAAGTGGTCTATTTAGAACTCCGGGGGTCTACTCGTACGACAATCAAAAAAAAAAAATTGGGGGTCCTTTTTTAGCCCATTGGCAAGATCGGACATTCGATTTCCCGAAATGAACTAAAAAAAAGGTTCAACCTGCAAATTTTTCGCAATGAACTAAAGAAAAATAAAAAAAGTCGGCAGCAAATTCTGGCTTTTTTCGGATTATTTTAGCCCTGAAAAAAAAAATTGGGAAACAAAAAATGTAAGTAATCGGCAAAGGGTCTACGGGACAAAAAAGTTTGTGGACTTCTGATGTTAACGGAACTAGAAATAGAGGAAGACCGTGGAAAACGTGGCACGATCAAATAAATCAAATATTGCATATCGGCCACGCAAGGAATCGGAGAAATCGACGTGCGTGCATGACACGATGTATGAATTATGTCAGGAAAGAACAGTATGGCGGTCCATTCTTTCTGTCGGTGTTACGGGGAGACGGCGTGATGGTTAGTTAGTTAGATAGTTACATAATAGTTTTAATATAACACAAAAAGGCAGTAAACACACAGAATGATTTATCGCTAATAAATAGGATTGCACTTCGTATGTTCACAACACTTTTTATTTATACAGACATATTTGTGACCCAAACCTTTTCGATGTACAGATTTGAACGTACAAATTGATGTACAAATTTAAATTGATCCTTTTTCGACGTTAAAATTTTAACGTACAACGATTTATAAGTTAAAATTTGTACATTGAAAAGGATTGGGTCACAACCGAAACATGTTTGTAAAAATAATAATAGAGTGTTGTGAAAATACGATGTGCAATCCTATACGAGTATATTTGATTTAAACAATTAAGATTATATTTTTCAAATAATTTTCATTTATTGAACAGCATTTATATAGCAAGGGGATATTTATCCTTCAGGACGATACTCCACACTAAACAATGCACAAAGGTGGGTGTCATTGTTACTGATAACTGTTCTTGGATTCTCCGCAGTCCATATCTTGCAGTTTTGCTTGTTAACGAAGCCATTTTGAAATGGGCTTCATCGCTCAAAAGACAATTCGGTGATAAGTAAAACATAAATACATAAATGAAATGAAATGTTATTTTATAATAAACAAGCGGACCCGACAGACATTGTCCTACCCGAACGTTGGCTTGCCTACTATAAGATGGTTCAGGAAACGTTTTTTTCGATAAACTATATATTAAATGACATTTGTCATTGTGATACATGCCATACACGGAATATCGAAACACAGCAAACATAATTTTAAATCTACGCCACGCTACAACCCTAGTGATTTGCGCATGCTTAAACACGGAATTCAACATCACCGCCATCTATGGTGAACAAACATAACTATTAACGACGACCTTGGTGGCCTAGTGGTAAGTGCATTGACCACTACTCCGAAGGTTCCGGGTTCGATTCCCGGCGAGGGCAGTGTGATTGTCACACTGCCTTTGGTCTGGTGTAGAATTCACATGACAATAAAATGGCGATAGATTAGCTACCTATCACATGTCACGAGAATCACTATGATAGATATAATAATAACCTTTACATCGATTTGGCTCATTATGTCAGGATGTAAAGAGCGATTCAACAAAATACGAGGGCGGTTTGATAAGTCCGTGACTTTTTGAATTTCCCGTGCAGTAATTTTAAAAGTAACACTGCTCCCGTCAACTATCATCTATGAATAGACTACTGTACAATTTTGAGAAGGCTGCACCATTTTGTTAGTATTTGACAGCCATTGAAAGCAAAGAACTTGGTGAATTGTAACGAAAATGAAAAAAAGTGAATTTCGTGTGCTGATTAAGAATTATTTTTTGCGAAAAAAACCCATCACCGAAACCATGAAAAGCCTTGATAAATACTATGTAGACTCTGCACCATCAATTTCAATGGTTAAAAAGTAGCTTACTGAGTTACGTTGTGGTCGTACCAGCACAAGAGACGCCGAACGTTCAGGCCGCCCAAAAGAGGTCTCGACCATATGCGCAACCGTGTGACCACTTCAAAGGAGTGTTTGGCGATGTTCACACGCAATCGGAACGAGCTTTTGCGCCGATTCATTATCGTAGATGAAACATGGATCCATCATACTACACTATAGACTAAGGAAAATTCAAGACAGTGGGTTTCTCCGGGTGAACGTGCACCAAAGAAGGCCAAGGTGAATCTGTCGGCCAACATGGTCATAGTCACAGTTTTTTGGGACGCACGCGGTGTATTCCCATCGATTACCCTGAAAAGAGTAAAACGATCACCGGCAAATATTATTCAGAGCTTTTGGACATATTTGGTATTGATTTGAAGCAGAAACGACCGCATTCGACGAAGAAAAAAGTGTTGTTCCATCAAGACAATGCACGGGTGCACACGTATGCATTCGCCATGGCAAAAATCCATAAATTGGGCTACGCACTACTACCCCATCCGGCGTATTCTCTAGATTTAGCCTCCTGTGACTATTTCCTGTTTCCAAACCTGAAGAAATGTCTGGTCGGTAAGAGATTTGGGTCGAATGAAGAGGTCATCACTGAAACAAACGCCTATTTTGAGGGTCTTGAGAAAAACAATTTTTTGAAAAGAATAAAAATATTGGGAAAACGCTGGACAAACTGTATCGAGCTAAAAGGAGACTATGTTGAGAAATAAAATGCTTTTTTGCCGAATAATATACGTTTTATGCAAAAAGTCACTGACTTATCAAACCGCCCTCGTAATAATAATAATAATAATAATAAATTATTCTCGGCGTAGCCGTGTATTCTAAGAGTAGCAGAAATGAGAACATTGCGACCTATTGTGGGGAGAACCCTTAGAGATAGGATACCCAATGAAGAAATTCGCCAATCCTGCAAAATTGAAGACATAGTGAGATGGAGTAGGCAGAGAAGACGATTCTGAAGGGACCACATCGAGATAATGGATCCAGCGAGAATTCCTAATATCGTGATGCATCAGACTCCAGAGGACCGTCGATCACCAGGACGACCACCAAAGAGATGAAGAGAAGGCTGGTCGTCTTCATCACAGGAAGAAAGTTGATATCCTGCATAAGCAGATCGTAAGATCTACAATTAGAAGATGAAGAAGAAGAAGAAAAATTATTCTCAAAAGGTCAATTATTCATGAATTTCCCAGGAGATTTAAATGGTCATTTTCCGGATTCAATTGTATATCTAAACAATCGAGGGACCTACTCAAACATGCACATAAAATCATCAAAATCGGTCTAGACGTTTAGGAGGAGTTCAACTACATACGCCCGAACAGAACAAGTATATATGTTTTGGTACAGCTCCCTTTAGTAGCCCGTCATCCCAGTGACAAGACAATAATCTGATCTCCATCTGATTAGTTCGGACATTCCTCTCTTGTTCCAGACTCCGGACATGATGTTTGAGAAACACACTGACACGTCAGAGATCAGATCACGTCTGTCTGGAACGCCTGGGATACTGTGCGGGATTTTTTTACAATACGTGTTTGAAATATCTCTGCAGATAGAAGGCAGCTCGTGAAGATTTTCTTCAGTGCGCAACACTGATTAAATCCAACGCATTTTTAACAAAAACAATATTTAATTTAATCTTCTTCTTCTTCTTCAAGTGCCCTGTCGGGTCCCCCCAATGTTGGCGATCACCTTGGCGTACCTGTCCCTGTCCTGCGCCGCTCGGAACAGCTCCTCTACACTTCAGACCACATATAGCATTTGATCATTCTCTGGCGGAGTTTCAAGTTTACGTTATCATAGCAGAAGAGTGATTTCATTTTATTAAACGTAGCTCTTGCTGCCTCAATTCTGCATCTTATCTCTACATCTGGGTCAAGAGATTGCGTTGGTGTGTTGCCGAGGTATTTAAAAATTTCCACCCTTTCAACGTTACGGCCGTTCAAATGCAGTACTGACCTGTTGTTAATAGCTGTTTATAAAACTGTTCTGATTAAAATTATACTTTTGAGCAATTCAAGGTTCAACTACAAGTAATTTTTTGTTTTGTTTTTTAACAAACAGCCGTTTGTTTTGATGTGCAAAATCCACGTTGCATTAACAATAAAACCAAAAGTTATCTACGGTTATGATACTTACTGTAAAAATCCACATTAAATTGTGGGGATACGAACGACAACGACGAGAGAAGTCAGTCGAGTATTGCAAAAAGCAACATGGTGGTACAAGCGTGCCTGACGACGCGCCGAGCGCTGCCTCGCCGATTCACGCCTTTTGTAAATTAAAGAAATAAAAGGACTATATATTGAAACGAGCGTTTTAATCATCACAATTTTTGGCTACCCCTAAAACAACGAAAGACATAAAATAATTCATCATCATCATCATCAGCCGTCTGTCACCCACTGCTGAATGTAGGCCTCTCCCAAAGCACGCCACCGCCCCCTATTATTGCCGCTTCCATCCATCTGTGTCCAGCAATCTTCTTCAGATCGTCGGTCCATCGGGCAGGGGGACGTCCGACTCTGCGGAATCCTGTACACGGTCTCCACTCCAAACTCCGTCATCCCCATCGGCCGTCGGTTCTCCCACAGATATGGCCAGCCCATCGCCACTTCAGCCCGCCCATCCTCATAGCTACCTCAGTCACCTTGGTTTGTTGACGAATAAATTCATTTCTAAATCTGTCCCTCAAGGTTATTCCAAGCATGGCTCTTTCCATGGCGCGTTGGGCGACCTTGAATAAAATTAAATATCAAAATAATCATTATACAGAGTATGAGCTAACATCCTTAAAGTATTTGTTATAATTAATGTGTAATATTTTGTACTTTAGTAAGTTTTTGTATTGATTAGTATGTAGTACCTTATACTTTTACCTTGTATTGTAAACTTTCTTATATTATATGTATATTTTTTATGTAGTGATATCCCTCAACAAGCCCAGAAGTACTTTTTTTTGGTGAAGACCTACGATTATTGGTTTAATATTATTTAATGTGTTATTTGTAATTTTTTTTAACATTGTTAAAATGAAATTTATCAAAAAAAAAAAAAAAAAATATTAATTAAAATAAAAACGTCCGTATTCTAGAAGTTTTATTATCAATCAGTTTAATCATTTTTTTAAAGTTTTTTTTTAGAACTAATGATGAGTAAATTTGATAAGTAAATAAGCGTGTTAACTATTATAAATTACTACAATAGTAACTAATTATGCATTTGTTTCTTGCACATACTAAATAATCTACTAAATTTGAAATGTCGGTCACGTAAGGAGTCTGAGAAATCGACGTACGTGCATGACACGATGTATGAATGTAGAAAAGCAAGAGACAGAACGATGAGGTGGTCCATTCATTAGCCTACCCCTCTGGGAGACGGTGTGATGGTTATTTAGTTAGTAGGTTTGTACTGTTTTCAAAACACTTTGTGGAATGGCACCAGCCTATATATCTAATCCTTGTATTGGCGATAGCCCTAATTCCGTGTAATCCACGCTTTGACCAAAAAACTTTTCAGTAATACGCAGATTTTTTGAGCTAAAGCTCCCGGACGAATTTTGGGGACCGGGTTTTCATAGTGGTAGACCTGTCCGCCTGAAATATGCGTGCTTTAGATGCTACAACAATCCGACTGATTTTAAATCTAAACAGAAAAACAGAACCTTTCAAAATATCTCATAAAACATAAACATAAACAACTCATATCTGATCGCTAGTCTCAGATGCAGCCCCAATGACTAAGTTATACCCACGAAAACTTCGCTGCACAAATTCACCTAATTACTATAATTTTTAAATTTAAATATTTTTAAAATGAAATGATCATATTTTATAGCAGGGTTCTAAAAACACTGCAAAACTGTTTATTGGTTAATATATCTGAATTTCACAAATTTTCTGCTTTATGTATGGAAGAGAAGCATGGAACTGGCAGAAGAAGGATGAGAGCAGAATAAATGCGGTAGAGATGAGATCTTTAAGACGAATGTGTGATAGAACTATGTACACCAGAATCTCAAATGCTGATATAAGAAAGGAATGTAGAGCGGAATAAAGTATTATGAACAAAATTATGAAAGGATCGCTGCGTTGGGTTCGGACATATTGAGCGCATGGATGGAGAAATAATGGTTAAGAAAGTATACGTTAACGATTTAAATGGAGTACGGAGTCAAGATAGACCGAAGAAAACTTGGCATTACCAAATTAATCAAATGTTAAAGGTTGGTCATGTTAGAAGTGGAAGAATCAAGATGTGTGTACGATTCGTTGGATGAATGTGGAGGAATCTAGAGAGGTGATTTTTTGATTTTGTTGGATAAGCCATCAATATATAAAAAACCGTCTATATGAGAAACAGGTGTTTTGAGTCACATCAAACCAGTATATTATACACAAAATAACCTTTGCCAACTCCTTATAAATTCTAAACAAAAATAGTGGCGTATACATAATTAAATGTAAAGACTGTGATGCTTTTTACATAGGCAAAAACAGGACGAAATTTTAGAACACGTATCAATGAACATAAACAAGCTTTCACCAAACATTTTGTTTTTTCTGAGATGGCTAACCATTGTATTAAATTTGACCATAGTTTCGATAAAAATGACACAAAATTTCTACACACAGCTAACAATACCAATAAATTAAACAAACTTGTGTATTTTAATCTTTTTTTATTAAAAAGTGGTTCAAACAATGTTTTTTCAATTCCCAAAGTACACTTAATGGAGCTTATTATTATAATTAAATTATTATAATAATATTTTGTTGAATCGTTATTTACATTATAACAGCGGGAGCCAAATCGATGTAAAGGTTATAGCTTTCATATTGATTCTTATAACATGAGATATGTAGTTAATCTATCGCCATTTTATTGGCACATAAATTCTACACCAGACCAAAGACAGTGTGATAATCGCACTGTAATCGCCAGGAATCGAACCTGGAAACTTCGGTGTGGTAGTCATAGAACTTGCCACTTGGCCACGAAGGTCGTTAACACTAAGGGAGATGAAATTTACTGTATTTGCACACATTTATTTGCCGTAGTATCTCCTCTGCAACGTTTACTTTATTGACACTGAATAACAGTTTTCTATAATACTCTTTTTTTATCTAAGATGACATCTTGGTTGAAACATTTGTACGAATAAAGAATGTCCATTTCTCTGACATCCAAGTGAAGTGGACACACAAAGCACGCCTTTAGAAACCTAACCATCCGTGCAAATGTTCAAACGAGTTTAAAAAAATCAATTTATTTTTCGGTCGTTTAGAGTTGATTAAATTTCAGTAGAAAATTGCAATGTAATAAAACGCGGAATGCACCGCAGGAGTTTAGTCGTCGAAAAAGCAGAATCGATCTTGCAAGTGACAAGTTTCAGTGGCTGAATGGGTTCCGCGAGTCATCGTTTAAAAGAGATCACAAAAGATTTCTAAAAATTATCACTGGATTCCAATCACGGGTCAGCGATGGAGACCATCGTCAAATAACTGGACAGACTTGTTTTTCGAAATTCATTGAAAAAAGAACAAATTATTTAGATCATTTTTATGATGAAATCAATGTGTAAATGCATTTTTCACAGCGATAATATAGCGAAAATAACGCTATGTTTGGATTAATAAAATCATAATTAATAATCATTTGCACTATCTGGGAGCCTAGAATTTATTTTATGATCTTCAATTCAAGCAGAAAATAGTTTATTATTATGAAGAAGGATTCTGGTCATGTTCAGGCTTGAACTTAAGTCTCCTGGATCAGGAGTCAAGCTTTCTGTTCTCTAGATCACCACCAAATTAATATAAACTCTAAACATCATACAGAGCCCCCCATGGTATAGTGAAAAAAATGAATTATTTAAAATACATATTTTTTTTCAGAGTTTCGAACCCCAAAACGGAATGGGGTAGCGCTCTATCACAACGACGTATGCGTCGTTTTGATGTTGTTGAAGATGTGATGAAATTTCATTATATTAGCAACGGCGAAACGTTGGAAACTTTTTTCTCTAAACTAGCAGGCCATTGCGCTTTTTCCCTTTTTCAACCAACGATTATTAGGGATTACTATAATTCTCCAAAATCCCATCTCGAAATCAAGTTTCAAAGCCGTGCATTTCCCCAGTAAGTTAAAAAGTTAGTTTTTCTACGCATAGTATCAAAGTCTGCGGAATTTTAACTTCATTGAGAAGCAGATGCCTATCTTTGAGATGTGTTTAAAAATGTCAATAAATTGACTAGTTAAAATACAATTTCGTGTACGCAGAGCCACCACTAGTCAAATAAACGCGTATGAATATCCGTTGTAGTAAGTTTTCGATTACGAGTGTATATTTGATTAAAAAAAAATTAAATCCGTGGTTTATCGACATATTATTGTTATTATTTTGTTGAATCGCTCTTTACATCATGACAGCATGAGCCAAATCGGTGTAAAGGGTATTATTATAGCTATCATAGTGATTCTCGTAACATGCGATAGGTAGCTAATCTATCGCCATTTTACTGTCATGTGAATTCTACACCAGATCAAAGAAAGTAAAACAATCACACTGCCCTCGCCGGGAATCGAACCCAGAACCTTCGGGGTGGCAGTCAATGCACTTACCACTCGGCCACGAAGGTGGTCAATGCCTCAATATAAATATTTTTTAAATTCTGTATATATTTGAGTATAACCTTGACTCTGGGGTCCACGGACTATTTACCATATATATTCCGACATTCGTCTTACAGCTGAGGAAACCATGGAAAAGCTCAGCCAGATAGAATCAGCTCTGTTGAGCTGAAATTAAATACCAAATATAGAAAGAAATTTTTATAATAACTAAGAATATCCTTGAGATAACCACCAGCAAGAATCATATTATTGTAACCAATAAAGCGAAAACAGAAAGAATAAAAAAATATGACTGCTGTTTGAATAGATTTCAAATCGGAAGATGATTCGAAACGGATATTTCTTGAATTATAACTGAAGCTGTGACCCCAAGTCACGATTTACCAGTGACGGTCAGAGACATTTCTCTAACTCCTTATTCAACACATACACATTTAATATTTGTTCGATTTGATCATGACACGTTTTCCTCTATTTCCTATTCCGTTCGAATCGTAAACGAATAATTTCTCATTATTTCAATATTACAATAGTGTAATAGTATTTGAATACATTTCGTAAAACATTGTATTTAACACACTCAGATATTTTAAACAATTTTCACAAACATGTTTCGAACTGTACACGCTTTCCTCAGTGTAAACATTTGAAGTATTTTTTTAAATTCAGCTTTTATAAAATGTTTCATAATTTCTATATTTCATGAAAAGTAATGATAGACTAGTTGCAACCCGTGAAATATTCACTACCCTTTAAAAACTTGGTTCACTGTACAATACTGCATACAACAATAATCAGAAGAATATTAAAAATAATTCAGAAATGTTCCTGAGCATGCGCATCGTGTGTATTTCGATTTACTTTCGTAGATGCTACTCTCTCTCTCTCCCTCCCCCTCTCTCTCTCTCTCCCTCTCTCTCGTGTGTTCAAAATATTATCGATATCGTTTTTGCCAATTTATAATGTATTTTGATTGTTTCTTGATGGTAAATCTACCCAAAGACCATGTAATAAATCAATAAAACATTAATTAGAAATTATAAAAATTCTAATTTATAATAGTAAACATGATTGTTTTGTGGGTTTTATTTGGATTTAATTTATATAAATTATACAAACAGTGACAAATTTATTTCGCCTTGCGAGGGCATTCTCAAACAGTTTGAGAATGCACTCACAAGGTGAAAAAATTGTCATATTTATATAAATTATCCTAGTAAAACCACTAAGCCATTGTGTTTGCTATTATTAACTTATAAACTATGCTGGACGTTTGAAAGCGCTCCACGGACTATATATCTGAACTTTGTATTGCTGATAGCCCTAACTTGCGGCAATCTACGCTTTGATCAGCAAACTCTTCGGCAATAGGTAGATTATTTGAGCCAAAGCGCAACCCCAGGACAAATTTATATAAATTAAATCCAAGTAAAACCACTAAACAATTGTGTTTGCTATTATAAATTAAAAATGGAGTTTTACAAAAACTAATACCTCGACCATCTATAAAATTTCTTTTCATTTCAGTTTTTATTCTAGTTGTTAAAATCAAAATTCCCTAAACGTAATATTTTGATAAATATCTTCAAGGAGGCTTAAACTCTTCAAGAATTGCATGGTCATAGGAAGTGAAGTATTAATAAATATGTATAACTGACCATATCTTTGCTCCATCGCTGCAGAGTTGATATGATATAAGTACAAATGTTAAAATTTATCAGAAAGTGTGTTGGTGCTATTCCAAGCTCCCGCTAGCTCTCACAATACGCTATTAAAAGATAATAAATCTTAAACAGGCCTGTTTTGCAGTTTTTATAGCCCGTGTTTAACGAGTAGGCCCGTATTGATAGGCGGTAGTGTTGATTATAGATTAAAGATGATGGTATATCGATTAACCCGTATAGAAAAGTTGATCTGAAATATATTATTTTAATCAATCAAGATATTCTCATTAAAAGAAAGTATCCATTGTAAACATTTTGTTAGTCTAGATGTGCGCGATTAATTTTGTTTAAGATTATATTCTCAACGGTCCACTAAAAAAAATAATCAGGCAAATGAGATACATAAATAATCGCTACTTGTATATCTACTTCTTCATTCGGTGTTATATTTGGTCCCCCCGACGTTTACTATCACCCGGGTATCTGTCCCTAGTAGCTCGAAACAGCTTATTTATGCTCCTCAAGTTAGTTCATGAATGAATGAAGTCACTCTTTTGCAATGACAATGTCAACTTAAAACTAAGACACAAGATGTTAAGGTGTTATGTGTGGTCTGTTCTGTTATATGGGTGTGAGACATGAACATTAAAAGTAAATACAATGAACCAGTTAGAGGCATTTGAAATGTGGCTTCACCGAAGAATGTTCAGGATCCCATGGACAGACAGAGTGACGAACACAGAAGTCCTGAATCGTGCAGGAGTAAATAGAGAGCTGCTGACATTGATCGAAGTCCGCAAGATTTCATATCTGGGTCACGTTCTACGAGCAGAAAAATATCGCCTGCTGCATCTAATTTTGAAGGGAAAAATAGAGGGCCGCAGGGGGCAGGGAGAAGGCAGATTTATACACAAATATCGATGAGAAACGTTTCCATTTTGTCCTTTCTCTGGCTGCGACCTTCTAGTAACTCTGCGACGACACCATCCAACCATCGCATCGCAGTGAATCGTTAAGCAACACTTTTTTTCTTTTTTTCACTGGCTCAAGTGTCCTGAAAGAATCCGGCATAAACTATGCTGGACGTTTGAAAGCCCTTCACGGACTATATATCTGAACTTTGTATTGCTGATAGCCCTAACTTGCGGCAATCTACGCTTCGATCAGCAAACTCCTCAGCAATAGGCAGATTAGTTGAGCCAAAGCGCAACCCTCGGACAAATTTCGGAGATCGGGCTTTTGCGGTGGCAGGTCCGTCCGTCTGGAATATGTTTCCTGCACGCCTTAGATACATTGACAGTCCAACTGATTTTAAATCTCATCTAAAAACCCACCTTTTCAAAATATCTCATAAAATATAAACAATGTCAATATCAAATTGTCAGATGCAGCTCTCGTGACTAAAAACACTGTCAAAGCGCCCTTGAGGTGAGCTATTCACGAAAACGGCGCTATACAAATTAGCCTAATTATTATTATTTATTTTTGGAGTCTCCAGATCCCCCATGGGGTGCAAATGCCCTTGCCAACGTAATCTTTTCATATTAATTATATGTTAAGTTGATAACCAATAAATATTGTTTCTTCATGAAAGGAGTCAATCTAGTCAAAGAGTTATCACTTTGAGTGAAACGAAGTGAAGTTTAGTTTTAAGGGTTAATTTTATCTCAATAGAGACGAAGATGTAAATTGTTTTTTTGGAAACAGAATTTGGTAGTCGAGGCGTTTACAGGACTTACGACCAGTCATTGTTTGGGTTGAGCGATCGCTTTATGTTAACAACATTCCCTATTCCGCACTTCTTACGACCACCACGTCTGACAAATTTTTTGAAAGATGTATATTAGGGTGTCCCTTATTTTTCAAAGTTTTAATTTTAAAATGCATAGGCTATTGTTTTATTCATTTGGGCCTAAAACATCCGAAAACAATTTTTTTCCTTTTTCGGAACAGTGTAACCCGTGCCGACTTGCGCGCAAAGATGTCCCATACAAATTGCGTTACAGGAGCGGCGCGCTGTCGTTGTTATTATCATTTAGTTTAGCTTGTCGGGTAGTAGCACGGATTGTTTTATATTTCGAAGATGTCAATGGAACTAAGAAGCAATTGAAACAGTATTTTCTTGGTTGGTGAAATAAATCACCAAATAACAGGGGTAAACTACCATCTAATCGTCTAGTTCTCGCAGTTCTATTTTTCAACATACGTGAAGTTAATTTGACTGTTAATGAAAGCCCAAATCTTGTCATTCTGGAGTGCAATATATTCTGAAAAAATGCTAGAATACATACCAGAGCTGTTCTTAATTATGTTTAGAAGTTGGTAGATCTTTATCAGGTCTGACGAGAACTGCAAAAAATAGCAAGAAGATTCAGGACTTACATAGGCGCCGCGAAGAGATCTTTCAACTTGAATTAGATAATTTATTCGATATCGCACAAGCCAATGCTCTTAAATGTGCTGTGATACGACAGCATCTTATACAGGATGCTTGAACGGAGCTTGTGTGCAAAAACTAGAAAGAGATTTGTTACTCTTTGCTTGCCGCCATCATATATATGAACTGATGCTCAAAAGTGCGTTTGAATCACAAAATCGATTGTACGAGATGATTATAGCGATATCATTGAGCTTGCTATTGTTTTTCTGGGTGGAGGCAATGAAAATAAAATAAAAATCATACCTGCAGGCCCAATGCATCAAGCACGATGGATGGCAAGAGCTCTTAAAAATACGTTTGCTGCAGTCCTAGTTTAAAATGTGCGCTAAGGACAAACAAGCTTTACGAGATGTTTGTTTATGTATTGTGGCAGCTTATGTGAAGCCTTGGATTGAATGTAGTTTGGCGATAAAAGCTCCGAATCAAGATTTTTGTTTTTGAAAAACCTTAAAAGATTGCGAAGAAGTTGACAATTTCCAAAGCGGTTTTATACAAGTTCAATCAACATTTGTGGTACTTGTCAGAGAAAATAGCCATCTTTTTAATTTTCGATGACAACGTTGATGAGTAGATCAAAGGAAACATTGTAGAAAACTTAAAAAAATAAAGTTTTGGTGATTCGGGAAAAATATATATGTTCCATCGAAGGAACAGATGTCTGTCTCTCTATATGGTACGTAAGTAGTGTTTAATCTGGTACCTATTTAAATTAGCACTTATTTGTTTTATATAAATAAAGTTTTGGTGATTCGGGAAAAATATATATGTTCCATCGAAGGAACAGATGTCTGTCTCTCTATATGGTACGTAAGTAGTGTTTAATCTGGTACCTATTTAAATTAGCACTTATTTGTTTTATTTATAGGTACTACAAGTATTTGTTATCTTGTTTTATGGAAATCTTTGAGTGATTTTGTTTCTCTCAAGAGTGAAGATTTATTTTCACGACTGAAACTTGATAGTAGTTTCTTTCAAGAAATTGTATCATCATAGAAAGATAACGCGGAGTTTGTGGAAGCTAAAAAGAAGGTTACTAGCTTAAAATCAGTTAATGACACAGCTGAAAGAGCTGGTAATATAATAAGCAGTTCATATTATGTTGTGTGCCAGAACATAGAAAAATTTACCCAGACTGTAAAAAAAGAGACTTTGAAGAGGAAATATCCAAGTAAATAAATATAAATTCGGATCTTTTTTGATAATTACAAGAAAAACACATGTTTTCATCAATATTTATCTAACATAATGGTTTTAAGTGATCATCTATAACTACATTTAAGAGACACTTAAACCGGCTATTTTCTAAAACTTTGAGGGCAAGTCGGCACGGGTTAGAATTAACGTAGGAAGTTGAAATTCTGTATTTTGGTAACTAGTAGACTATTAAACATAATTAGGGGGTATGCGTTTCAAAAATCTAAAAAAAAAATTTTTTGCCCATATCAGGGACACCCTAATGTATATATGTTACTATGTTAAAAACACTTCACATTTTTTAGGCCAATCTACACTAGCGCCATCTATTAAGATTAAATGTAAAAATTAAATGTTGAGATACAATTAATCCTTAAAAACGATTAACCCGCAATGGGTAAAATCCAATATTTGTCTACAAGTATTTGTATACATTAAAAAAACAAAGTTTAGTTTTGATTGGGAAAGTAATTTGCGTGTGGTTAAATAGATGGACATTTTCAAAGCCTGTGTAATACTGCAACGTTTCTCGGGAACTATAGCCAAAGTGCTGTCAATCAAACCACTGACGTTCTTCTATAGATCGTAGAGCTCAGTGTTGAATCGTTGTTCTATATCTTACCATCTTTAATTTGTCCGAGAATTCTACGGAAAATTTTCGTTTCGAAGCGGTCTAATCCCGTTTGGTAAGTGTCCAGATCTCAGAGGTATAGTTAAAACTGGTCTAATCAACATTTTATATAAAGTGGTATTTCTTTTTCTGGATAGTAGACGCGAATTGAATTCTTTAATGAGGCCAAAATAACTTCGGTTTGCTGCAAATATCTTCTTATCAATTTCTTTGCTGAAATCTTGTTTGTTGTTGACTAAGGGAACTTTAGTATGTTCTACTGTTTCAAATGTGTAGTTATTGATATCGATGACAGTATTTTAGCTGAATAATTTTTTTTTGATCGCTCTTAACATCACCACAGCATGAGCCAAATCGATGTAAAGGGTATTAAAGCTATCATAGTGGTTCTCGTGACATGTGATAGGTAGCTAATCTATCGCCATTTTACTGTCGCGTGAATTCTACCCCAGACCAAAGACAGTGTGACAATCACACTGCCATCGCCGGGAATCGAACCCGGAACCTTCGGGGTGGCAGTCAATGCACTTACCATTCGGGCACAAAGGTCGCCATTTATGCACTTTAAAATCTTGCTATGAAGTTTTTACTCATTGAATATACGTGTTATTATTTTACACAATTTCAGTAAAAAAATGACACATTGTATAACATAAAAACTATCTACAAAATTAGATGATGAAAAATATTTATATTGTGTTTTGCTTTTGATTTAAATAATCATTTTACTTTCTTGGTCTTTTGAATCTATTGTTCATTTACTGTTTAAATGATGTTTTAATGGAAATAGAGATTTAAAAAAAAAATGACAGAAAACTTACTAAACAATGAACACTAATTATGACAGTATGATATATTTTATAATATTCTGTTACAAAAGTGTAAAAAAACTCATTTTCATCAATTGAAAAATTAATAAATTACAATAAAAAATCTATTTTTTACTGTATTTTGATTTATTTCAATAACTTTATGGATTTCTTCCTCTTCTTCTTCTTCAAAGGTGGATTTTAAACTGACTGTTGACTGAGAGACTGTTGTTATAGGATATTTTTCTTGTGATGCTGAACTCCAGCCATCTCTCCATCCTTTTGAGGGTATCCCTGGTGGACGCTGTCAATCTGGTATTTCATGAATTCAATTTCATGTATTTTAATAAAAATTACAAACATTACAGACATATAATTCCAGAGCGTTTGCAATTAAATTATGAGAATTTAAAAGAGAAGGATAAAAAAAATAAGCTAAAGAATAAGAAAGAATCATAACATGGATATTGCATCCCTGAGGCAACTCAAACTATCTCGAAATATGTAGACCTCCGAGGCGACCCGATTAAGCAATAAGATTGCCCTACCCACAGGCATAACCATTGGCAAGTTGGTTCTGCAGCACGGCAAATAAAACAATATGTGCTGTCTTTGAATTATCAGGGACAAATAGACCTACATCACTCAGGACA
Organism: Lepidostoma basale; assembly: GCA_022606425.2. Classification (NCBI taxonomy): domain Eukaryota; kingdom Metazoa; phylum Arthropoda; class Insecta; order Trichoptera; family Lepidostomatidae; genus Lepidostoma; species Lepidostoma basale. The sequence continues at coordinate 1,264,817 of JAHDVF020001222.1, read as the reverse complement.
TCCGAGTTTTGTATATGGCCGTCAATCAGCTGAAAGAAGTGAACTCCCAAGTTAATATTCCTCCTTCTCTCCAATGATTAGTATCTTAGCATACCTCTTCTTCTTTCTCTTCTTTCCCTTTGCCATTTCCCATCATCTGGGGTCGGCCCTCCTCGTACGAAAACGCCAAACTTTCCTATTTTGACTCATTTCCACTGTCAGGTTCTCGCGTTGGAGCTCCTTTTCCATGTTGGCCCACCATGTTGCCATTGGTCGACCTCTTCTTCTTGGTTTTGTGGGAATGCTTTTTGGATAATGTGCTCGCTGTCTCTTCGCATCACATGACCGTACCACCAGAGTCGAGATTCTCTTAATTTTTCCAATATTGGGGCAACCTTAAAGCTACCCCTCACGTATTCGTTCCTTACGTGGTACAGCCTTGTGACGCCTCCAGCCCACCTCAACATTTTCATCTAGCTTAGCATTTAGAAAAAGGGGGATTAGGGGGTTAGAATAACTATCCTACAACTGCAAGCAACTGCTTGGTAACATTTTATCCTTGACTTATAAAAAATATCGTCAATTATTTATCTTGAAATGTCTCCATGCAGTATCACCGGGACTGATCTCTTAGTATGCAACGATCGCCTCCTACACGCCTCTCGATTGTATTTACCACAAATTGAGATTTGTCACATACCCCGCGGACCCGCGGCTAATTCCGTCTACAACTAATCTACTCTTCAGGACATGTCGAACAGAGAATCACTTAGGCCGGCATTCGAGACTTGATTTATTTCCAGTATCTGTAAGCTGCAAGTGGTACAGATATTAAATTTATTGTAATAGATACAAAATGAGCTTTCTTATTTGAATGTGTTAGTGAAGTGGTCGGCAAACTTAATCATTAAGGCAGAAACACACTAACGTGACTGGTGTGTCGTGTTGCACCACAAAGGTATCTTCTTCTTCTAATAGAACCATGCCAGGTCTCCCTAAAGTTGCCGATCACTCGATGGAGAATGCTTTCACGCCGCGGAAATTTGCTGAGTAACTGGAGGTTTTTGTTGGGATCTTGGAAATATCCGTATAATATGTTTTTCTCGACCGACGTTTTGGAGGTCGTTGCTGTTTGTACGAGTATTTTCAGGGTAGTTATATAACTAATAATAATAATAATGCCCATTGCCCGTGAGTACTAGCATAAGGAAAACAAAAGTATTTAAATCTCTCTTTCGTGATATCTGGTGTGGCTAGTCCTATTTTAGATTGACAAACTTTGTCACACTCCAGATAAGGATATTCTACCTCCACAGCTGGACCCCGTCCTCTTAGTCTCTCCGACCCCTAGGCCGCAGCGAGGACTCTTTTCCACTCCGCCCTATCGGCTGCTAACTGCTCCCAGTTCATTTGTCTGTCTAAACTCTCCAGTGCAGTATACAAGTTGTCCTTATATCTCTTGCGCTGTCCTCTGTGCTTCCTTTTCTCTTCTATCAGTTCACTACATAATATGTTTTGGGGGAGCCTGTTGTCGTTCATGGACAGCACATGACCAAACCAGCGCGAGAGATTCAACTACCGTGAATATGAAGACTGCAATGATTATAACGAAACGTCGCGTCGGTCGAGGAAGACAAGTTACACGGAAACACCCAGGATCAAAAAAATACATTGCTACTAATCGTGAAAATTTACGCAATCATGTTGCTGGAGTGGTTTTCCGTTTCCTTTTCCAGGGATTTTTGTAGGGGTTATCCTTCCCTTAGCTGGTGGCTCCCAGTTTTTATTTTTATTTTTTAAAAAACTTCTAGAAAAATGACGTTTTCATTTGTATTAATAATTTCAGATTGTTATAAAAAGCTCTGCAACTCATGTGGTACATGATTTAATTACTTTAAAACAGACAATTACACATTTTGAAAGCTTACTAAGAATGATATACGTTTCCTTCTCGCAATTAGCATTCCGAACAACGATATAACTCAGTACTTTGTTATAAATCATTCGGATTATGATAATGCTTTTGTTCATTGCATTAATAAATAAAGCTTTACGTATCGGCGAATTTACTTACTTAAGAAAGCTAAATCAAACATCAATGCAAAGTTATTCCATTTTCGTTCGAAGCACTTAAATTTTGGTGTGACATTTTTAGAAATAAATGAAACACTTAAAAAAGTTGTGTAAACAATAACATAATAATAAACAGTTGCACAATACAAAGTACAGTTATATTTATTCAAATATGATTCCACAACACAAAGTAAAGGCGAATATAAAAGAACCTCTTTATTTATTATACATATTTATTTAATTCTACCGACCGGTTTTGCTCCAAGCAGTGCATCATCAGGGTAATAAAATGATCTAAATTATCAACAAGGTATATATCTATCTATAAAAAGGATGTCACGAGAATCACTATGATAGCTATAAAACCCTTTACATAGATTTGCCTAGTGCTGTCATGATGTAAAAAGCGATTAAACAAAATAATAATTATAATAATAAGGACCACGCGGGAAGGAGAGATGTGCAAAATCAGTGAATTTGGGAATTAAGAATTAAAATAATTTGGACTTTGATTAATATTAGGTCCTTACATATGAAATTGGCGTTTTGTATGGGAGGAACATAAAGTTGATTTTTTTTAAATATAATATATTTATTTAATCAAAGTATGTACCATTGCTATCTATGCACTTTTGCCATCTCATGGGTAGTTCATCGATCCCTTTACTAAAAAAAACATTCGGACGGGAATCAATAAAATCTTTGAAGTCGGTTTGGACTGCCCCAACGGAGTTGAATTTTTTCCCTTGCAAGAAGTTATCCGAATTTCGAAAAAAAATAGTAATCTGTTGGGGCAAGGTCCGGAGAGTACGGTGGATGTCTTAGACATTCCAGTTGAAGCTCTTCTAATTTGGTAGCCGTCTGTTGTGCAGTGTGTGGTCTAGCGTTATCATGAAGCAGCAGTGGCCTAGAGCGATTAACCAGCCTCGATTGTTTATCAGCTAGCTTTTCCATCATGGTTTGCAATTGCTGACAATAGACATCTGCCGTAATCGTCTGGCCAGATTTAAGAAAGTTGTAGTGAACGACACCAGCACTGGTCCACCAAACGTTCACAAGTAACTTTTTTGGAGTCAATTTTCGCTTGGGGCATGGTTTGGCTGGTTCGGCAGGGTTCAGCCATTGCGATGAGCGCTCCCGATTATCATACAGGATCCACTTTTCATCACAGGTAATGATTCGATTCAAAATCCCTTCATTATTGTGCCGGTTGAGTAATGCAACGCAGCAGTCAATGCGCGTTTGTTGATTTGCTTCACTCAATTCGTGAGGTACCCACCTTTCAAGCTTTTTCACCTTCCCAATTTGCTTCAAGTGGATTAAAACAGTTTTATCACTAACACCGCAGCCTGCAGCTAAATCGGACGTGTTCTGCAGGTGGAAATTTCCAGAACGAAAACGTTGGAACCAAAAACGCACTGTGTTTTCTTTTGCGGCACCGTCGCCATACACATCATTAATACTTCGAGCCGTTTCTGCAGCACTGGTGCCACGGTGGAACTCGTACTCGTAAATAACGCGATATTTCAAGTTTTCCATTTTGTAAACTGAGTGACGCAAAGAAATAAAACAATTGAGGAAAAAACAAATGAAATATAATTTTCAAAAGACAAATACTTGAGTAAATAGCTGTATAATTTGAATTTGGAATTCCTAACCAAAGAGAAGATATTTGAGATCAAAGTGGCCAGTACGGCAAAACGCCAATTTCATATGTAAGGACCTAATATATGTATACGAGTATAAAGCTTCGCTTGGATCGAAATTGATAGTGAGTGTTAAAAAAAAAAATAATAACGTGACGTTAAAACAAATTATTTACATGTTTCGTTTATTTCTAAACATAGTTATTAATTTATTCGATTGTTCTACACACGTCTCTTTCGAATGAACTTTTTTCTTCAATGTTATTAATAAACCTATTTGTCATTTGGTGTAATAAATTGTATCCATCTATTACAATCTTGTCGCGCTGTTTATCTTGTATATTGCCATTAAAATATAGCTATGTACGATCCATGATATCAACAACAAAAATTTGAAAACTGTGTACCATAGAGTATCGAATGAAAATATAAGAAGTGAATACGGTGCGAATGAAAGTATTATGATCAAAATAATGAAAGGATCATTAAGATGGTTTGGACACATGGAAAGAATAAATGAAGAAAGAATGGTAAAAAGTGTATGTTGACGATTTAAATTCGGTACCTATTTGGCAAAAGGTCCCACCTGCTTTTTTATGAATTTTACAGGAGAGCAAAAATAAGATTTTTACATTATTTTGATTATTTATAAAAATGTTATTTGTTCCAAATTGTTTATTTCAAATGTCAATTTACGTTATCTACAATTTATATCAGTAACTAAATTTAAAAAATATATATTTAAAAAAAATAGGAGTTGAATGCAATTGTACTAAAAAAAATACATTAAAAAAATGTAATAAAAAAAAGTACAGCTCTAACGTTTTGTCAAAACATAAAGTGTGCAAAAATAATACTGATTGTATATTTAACTCAATTTCACAAAAAACGCATCTGGGACCTTTTGCCAAATAAGTACCGAATTGTACGAGAAATGGAGAAAGACCGAGGAAAACGAGGCACGATCAAATTAATCAAAAAAATTTAATGTCGACCATATGCGTCGGAGAAATCGACATGCGTGCATGACACGGTGTATTAATATTGAGGAAACGAGAGAAGTGTATCAGGAAATAAATGTGTGTCAGTCCATTATTTCTGCCTACCCCTTAAGTTTCAACTCATTGATCAATAAAAAAATAAAAACTAACTAGATCAAAAAATAAATATTTGTTTTAAATCATAAATGTTTAGGACCTCCGCGAAGCAAGTACTACTTATCTTGGATTAACGTAACTATCAAATTTCAAATCTATGTTTATGATCTAATTATATTCCTGATAAAATTTAATATCGGTTACAAAACAAGAGTATTAGCTTATTAAAAAGTACTTCCAACAGTTATTACTTGCTACGAAAAATCCATTATCCCATCACATAGTATTAAAAACACGTGTTTATATTATTACGATAAGAGTCCATAATCAAATTGCTGAATGAAATCAATTATTTTTAATTATTTTACAAAATTATAAGGCAGGTTTGATTCTTTTAAAACTTGCGTAAGCTTTGATATAAAGACGTCTAATTCTATAAAGCATTAGAGTTGTAATACTCTGTAAGTAAAATTGCTCTATCTTTTCCATAGATGTTAATGTTACGCTTAACTGAATTTAATTAAAATTTTGTTGTTGCACAAACAAAGTATCTAATATGTAACAGTGAAAGGTATTAAAAAAACGTTAAATACATCGGATTAGACACTATAATGATGAGTACTACAAGTTCGTAATACTGGCAGTGCAATTATTATGCATCACCCATTCAGTGTTATAAGTATAAAAGTAAACAATTGTAAGAAAAAATAAGATTAATAAACTAACTAACTAACCATCACGCCGTCTCCCCGAAAGGGGAGGCAGAAAGAATGGACTGCCACACTTTTCTTTCTTGACATATTTCTCTCGCTTCCTCAACATTCATACATGCACGCGCGTCGATTTCTCTGACTCCTCACATGGCCGACATTCAATATTTGATTTATTTGATCGTGCCACGTTTTCCGCGGTCCATTGCTGGTTCCATTTACATCGTTAACATATACTTTTTTTTACCATTCTTTCTTCATTCATTCTTTCCATGTGTCCAAACCATCTTAATGATCCTTTCATTACATTTAAGATTAATGAAATTACACAAATCAAGTAAAATAAGTAAATTGCACAAGATAAAGAAAGAACACGGAAATCAGATAACATAAGACAATATCATAAGATATAGAAAGAAAAAAATACACAAATCAGGTAAAACTAACTAACTAATCATCACGCCGTCTCTTCGAAGGGGTAGGCAGAAATAATGGACTGTCACACTTTGACCGATGCGGCACTCCATCCTTCTCTTTTCGCCCCGCGGGAGATGCGGTGTGATGGGTTGCGAACCTCATCGCCACCAATAGGCATCTCCCGCGCACACTTCAATCGTAAAACATCCACAAATTAAATCTAAAACAACTAATATAAAATACAATAAATACAATAACAAAATAAAAATAATTTAACACAGAATGTTCTTTTTAGGTGGTGCACATATTGTCTATTTAATTTATGTTCCACGTATCCACCGTTTTTTTTATTTAGCTACGAAAAATATGAAGTAAAATTAAAAAATGCAAGTAAATAAGACAAGATAAACAAAAAAGAATTATTTTTTAAATATACGAGTATTTTTCATGATATGTTCAAATCGAAAAATAAATAAACTAAATATAATGAAAATGTGATTGCTTTGTCAATTTTACAGTTATATTTTATTTATATGTAACGAGGGAAGGCTTATGTAGTATTATCATCTATATTACTTATTCCACGCCAACGGACCCGCAGTGCCGAAATCACGATCGTAGAAACTTGCTTTATTAGCTCTGATGGGAATTTCATGGACAACAAAATCAAGCGTTTTATTTCTCTAAACATATTAATGTTTTGTGCAAATGTGATGTAATATTGTTTATTTGATTATTAAATTTCATATAAAATATTCAAAAAAACAGTTTTTCAATCACATTAGTAATATTCAAGTTTAAAATTCACAGCGAGTTTGCTTGGATTGAAACATGTTTCATAGATATAAACTGAATTAGTATACACACATGTTTGCATTCATACACATGTCATTTAATCCAATAAATAAACTTAGGATATTTATAAAAGTTAAGCAATCCGTCATTTAGTTAGTTTAGTTATTTAGTTGAAAAAATCTGTGGCCAATCTGGTTGCCGTAATACAAGCGAGTTTTAATTTTAAACACTTTTCAAAATAAGATTTCTTATATTGCACTAAAAAGAGCACAATATGGTTTCACGATGGAACCAATCTTTCAATTCCGTGCTGCCAGAGAAGACTGGCAGGTACAAATTAAAACGTTTTGTTTTAGAAAGCTGCAACATTACATTTAGTTTTATCAAAGCTTCCGGTAAGCCCCTGAGGTAAAAAAAATGTATGATCCGTCAGGTAACGCAAGCAATATTGCGCCTCACAAATTTGTGCCCTTAGGTCTAGCATGAAAAGGATTCAAATCCATATTACTTTTATCTTCTTGTGCGAGAACTGTATAAATTTAAAAAAGTAAATCCCCAATCTTGTCCTTCATCTATATCACGATTTAAATAATATGATGTGTATTTGGTATACTTGAATATCAAAATTCGTTTGGGACTGTTATTAAGTAATGTGTCTGCTAATAGGAAAACTTCTGCAAATGCTTTTTACTGTGAAAACAATTTTTATATTCGTTTCGCTTTCTCCCCTTATGTTAATTTATTTACAAACGATACAAGAAATTTTAAAAGAAAGGAGGTACAATCAGATATTAGCAGCAATTCAACATCGTATTGTTAATAAAATACAAGAAACTCTACATTATAAATTAAGTAAATAAAAAAATGTATTAGAAACAAAGAAATAGAAACGATAAATAAATAAAGTAATTGAAACCAAACATCAGAAAAAAATTTAAAGAAGCAAAAAGATAATAGAAAAACAAATAAATAACATTAACGAGGGGAAAGTATTTGATTATACATCAGAAATATAAAAAAATCTCAGAACTAATAAAGGGTCTTCAAATAGAGACCTCCAAACTTTGATAGTTGATAGCGGCCACATTGTTAAAGCGACATCTGTCAAACTGGTTGTCATTAATTCAGTCTGTTTTGCCAAATCACCATAGACGAATATAGCGTTCAACAACACGTGCAAATGATACAATTATTTTATCAAAATGGATGTTCTTTTCGGGCAATGTTTCGCGCGCTTCGCCCTTTTTACGGTCGCCATAAGCGTCCTACTAAGAGGAGTATTCGCAGTGTGGTGGATAAATTTAAGTCCACTGTTTCATTAATCAATCAACCAATACCCGTACGTCGACGAAACGCAAGATCTGCCGAATACTTCGCCGCTGTCCGCGAGAGTGTGAATTTTACATAAAATTAATAGTAATTTAACATAACATAACATATTGCACGAGAAAGATATAAAAATAATCTTAATTAATATGTTAAAACGTAACAATTACATACTTTTTAATACATAATCAAAGAAAAAGCATTACATTTCCATCGGAAATGTTTCTTCTTTCAATACTAATAGCAAACTACGATGATATAATCTGATTTAACAGCTGATACGCCATTTTTGGTTTATATCCGCATACTCCGTTACCCCATATAATAATTATATACTCGTATTTTGTACAAATATCTATAATATTATCATAAAAGTGTCGTAAATAGGCAATTTCAATACGATAAACTAGAATTCCGATTGTTTTAATAATTGTTATATTGTAAGCAAAAAATCCTTATCATTAAACTTAATATTAATGATACGTATAGCGTCTGTTCTCTAGAAGTTAAGGAGGCATTATCAAATGTCTTTTAACTTAGAAAGATGCAACATGTTATTCTTATTAACTATAATAAGAAAACACGTTTACGTTCGTATTAATTGTTATATTTAACACGGAGTTTTTATAATTATTCATGAAACAATTTGAAAAGATAAAAGTTATGTTGTACTTAGATTTAATCATATATCTAAATAAATGTAAACAAATCTGATAGTGTAATAGGATCGTAACAGGTGGGCCAACTTAACGGGGCCACCTTTTAATATTTTGAGGTCCGTAATCGGGGCATTGAGATGTCCGAACTGATGTTTTAATTAGTGAACTTTTGTACCATAAACAAGAAGGGAAATGCAGAGCGTGTTTGAAATGAATCTCCGAATCGTTTCCTGCTTCCAAAGACAATAATAATATAGAATCAGTGTCCGAGCATCTCGATCCACAGTTTTTTGCTCCGTGTAATAACTAATGACGTATGTGTTTCGGGTTTACACAAATTTATCACTAAATGTTAAAAGGCCAATTTGTCAGGTGTATTCAACGTTGTTTGAGTCTTCTGTCCACAAGGTGTTCTGAAATGAATATCTCTTCACTGAAAGGTGGTGAAACTATGCACAGTAACATGTTATTTAAAATTAAATTGATAACAGTCTAGAAAGTTCTAATAATATTTTTTTCAACGCTTATTGCTTGTTACTCACACTAGCAACATAAAATTATTATGGATTATCTGAACGTTACTTATAAATTTCTAAAATATCTTAGAATTTTCATATGAACAAAATTTTATATTCTGTTATCAAATTGAGCCATTTGAACTTTAAGGTTTGACTGGTTTCAGTAAATGACAGCTATTTTTTTTTTTTATTCAAAAGTAATTTGGATATCTCGTTCAACAATATCTCGATATTTCGAACAATTCAGGTATCTCGGAAGCGAAGTAACCAGCTCTAATGACCTCCCCAGAGAAGTAAGGTCACAGGTAGGTAAGGCTGCAGCGGTTGCAGGCTGCCTGAAAGATGTCATATGGAGAAACAGGACATGAGGACTGACAGAAAGGTACACATTTATAAGACCTGTGTGCGATCAATCCTCACATATGGCATTGAATATTATTATATTTTCCACCTTAAATATTTTCTCCTACAAATAGTAACTAACCGTTATTTTTATTAAAATATTTAGATACCTAAATAAATTTCAGCAAGAACTTTAAAATTATATCAAAGAAATTATTCAAATTGACATAAATGTATTTACACATGAAGATTAAAAAAATCACGAAAATTTGACATTTGATATATTATTGTAACACCTGATGATGTCAACATAGGTTGATGAAACAGCTGTCGCGTAAAATTAAATACAATTGTTATACAAAAAAACAAAGTTATTCATTAACATTTAAATTGTTAAGGTATCATAGTATTTTGGCCAAAACAATTAACTATTTAACAAATAATTAATGATGAATTTTTGAAGCCTTTAGAAAAAATAAAGAAGGCCCTGAAGAAATGAGAAAGGTGTGTAGGTAGGATCGGTCTTGTTATTATTGAGTAAGTATCGCGCCTGCAGAGTGGCAAAAGGCGATGCAAATTATTGTAATTACCAACTTTGTAATTGCTCCGCAATTTAGGTGGAAGATGTGTGAGCAGACTGGCGGTCTGATGTTCTTACGCGGCTACCAGTTGCCGAATGATACCAGTAGCGCGCGGTGGACTTATCTAAGTCATAAACATTTTTTTTTATGTTACATTTTTATGCAAACCAATACTTACGTTTCAATCATAGGAATTGGTTTGCAGCGAAATATGTTTTTTTGCTGTTTCTTGGGCCTTTCAATAGGTTATTTCCCGTTCATTTCGTTTTCCCGAATTACAAAACAATTGAACATCACTCTACCAACATAATAAAAACGGAAATATATTTTTTTGATAGAGCCCGAATAATTATTATAATTATTATTATTATTTTGTTGAAAAAACTCCTTACATCATTCGATCGAAATCGATGTAAAGGGTGAAAAAAAAGAATATCAAAGTAAATATACATAGAACCTTATGAATAGGAAAAGCCAGTTATTTGCTTGCTGCCTTTATCGTAAGGGTATTTACTAATTCGCCATAATTGAATCCAAAGAGGAGAACTTCGAAGGGCCTCTGTGCGGCACGGCAATTTGGGGCATAAAATAATATATGCCCCCTTGCTCTGCTATAACTATGGGTATAACAGCTTAATCTGAACTATAGTGCGTCTGGCGACATTTGAAGTCCAAACAAATGGTTTCGAACAGTGGCAGTTCCTTACTACTAAACTGTATATAATATTTTGATGAACTGAGACTATCTGTCTGAGCTGCAAATGTAGTCAGCTGCAGTTCGAGACCTTTTTTTTACTGCAAATGAGGTCAGCCGCGTAATAGCGTGTTATACTACGACTGTCCATCATGTACGAAATTATTATTAGCTATCTATTCCCACCAATCTACTGGTTGAAGAATAGGGCCCTGAGAATGATCCTGGGACCCAAATCTGGTGTTGCAGCGGGAACTGGAGGCATAGGACCAACCAAGAGATCTGTACAAAGATACAACAGCCCCTTATAACGGGCACAGTAAGAGATGATAGCATAGCAAGAAATAGGCACATAAGCCGTGCCGAAGAGACCAGAGAAATGAAAACCCTGTACGCGTATAGGCCAACCGGAGTAGGACCTCTAGGAAATCATAGACAGCGCCTAATGGATAATGTTCTGGCTGATCTGACTAGGTTTGGCGAATCGGACTGCTAGGAGCAAAAGGCGCAGGATCTGGAGCTTGGAGGAAAATAATCAAGCAGGCTTAAACTCTTCAAGAGTTGTATTGCCATAGGTAGTGAAAAAGTAAGTATTGATTCTCATGACGTATGATAGGTTACTAGTCTCTCGTTATTTTTATTGTCATGTGAATTCTACCAGACCAAAGACAGCGTGATTTTATTTCACACTGTAATCGCCGGGAATCAAATCCGAGTACGTTCATACGAAAAACACTCGTAATTCTGGAGAGTATCTTGTCTTCCTAATGTCGAACCATCTCTCATGCGTTTCTGGTAAGTATACTATACCTGATATATTATTTTACTTGTTCTCAATAGATGCCTAAAAATAATTTTTGTAATGTCTATTGATGAAATAAACTGATATGATTTGATTAATTGATTGATGATCCCAGGACACATGATTTCTGTACCACAAATCGTCAGATCTATAAAAGAAGAAAAAGTAGAAGCATGGGTCTTTTGATCAAATTATTCACAAAAATAACCAACATGTAATTAGTATGATTGGTACGTTAATCTATATTTTTTATTATAATTAAAAATGGGACGCCACTTGCGGATGAGAACTATTTAGTGGGCAGTTACCGTTCTTAGGATATTATCGAGTTTGTAGATTTCAAAGCATCTAAGCTGCTCTTGTAAACAGCCAGCGAAACCCGTCAGTGCGCTTCCAATGGGTCCATAGAATTTTATCTATGCGATTTGGAGTCGTTTCAGCTACATTATGCATTCTACGTGATAATTCAGCGATAAATATTGTTTAGATGCAATCAAGTATTACTATTTTAGTTATGAGGGGTAGGATGAAATGATATTTTAATTGAAACACGTATTAATACAATTATAATGTGACTTGAATATGAACCTGGCAAAGACCAAGGTGATGGGCACGGAAATGCTTGAAATCAACGTGGACGGCAACAGAATTGAGAATGTCCAAGAATATACATACCTGGGACACAATATTTGATTGGGCCGAGAAAACCAAACCGCAGAGCTAAAAATAAGAATTGGACTAAGCTGGGCAGCTTTCGGAAACATGAGTTACATCCTTAAAAACCGGAAAATACCCATCAACCTGAAACGAAAAGTCTATAAAGCTTGCGTTCTGCCAGTTGGTACTTATGATCTTGAAACTTTCACATTGTCCAAACAAAGTGCCGAGAAACTACGAGTGACCCAAAGAGCCACGGAAAGAGGCATGTTAGGAATAAGCTTAAGAGACAGAGTCAGAAACGATACGGTAAGAGAAAAAACAAAGGTCACTGACATCATCCACCGGGTGGCGACTCTAAAATGGCAATGGGCAGGTCACGTAGCCAGAAGCTCAGATGAAAAGTGGACAAGAAGACTGCTGACTTGGAGACCGTGGACGGCAAAAAGAAGTGCAGGGCGACTGCAACTATGGTGGAAGGATGATCTGAACAGACACGTCGAAATAACCTGGATGCAGTTTGCACAGGACAGAGTGACATGGAAGCGAATGGAGGAGGCCTTTGTCCAGGAGTGGACGGGAATAGGCTGAGGAAGAATTATATTAGTAATTAGTACAATTATAATGTAAATTTTCTATTTTTACTAACATCTTTCTTTAGCCAGTTCCATGATTCACTTCCATACATATGGGTCGGAACAAAAACACCACTGTGTACTGCGAAGTTAGCTTTTTAGAATAGGCTTTTGTTTGCGATAAAAACTGGGATGCACCGTTGGAATTTGATAGCGTTCCTTTTTTAAAATAAAAACATTGTTTTATTTCTATATTTAAACGAAATCTCATCCTCATACACCATTATCTATGTTGTACATTCCATCTAACAAATCTTGTAAAAACGGTATAGTTTTACTTAATTGCAGACTAGTGTGTTATATTAACATGGAAAAATGGGGCAAAAGCTACCAGTAACATGCATTTAAAAATAATGACTCCATAATTCATACTATTATGTGGTGTATGAGCGTGTTCAGACTCCTAACATCTGCGAAGGGAAGATTACACCCGAGATAGCTGTTTCATCTCTTGATATGGTATTTATTAATTGCTTTTGGTTCTTTAAGGAATCAACAACAGTTTAAGCTGATTTCGCGATGATTGCAGAACGCGAGACACGTCAAATTCTTTGCCGTAGTGGAATACTAAAAAGGACTGGATTTTTCCAATAATGCTATACTTGTAAGATACTAAATACATAATATTACTTTAAATTTTATTTCTAAGAAAACTGAAGAAAAGAAAGGCTTTTGTATATAGAAGTATCGTGAGATACTGTTATCTTGAACAATGCTGTAAAACTCCGTATTAAATAATTATTACGAATGAACACGCCTGTTTTTTAGAAGTACGATTAAATTCGATAATGCTTTAGCATGGTGAACATATCATTCTCATTAAATGTAATAAAACTTTTAGAAAACAGACGTTTTCATTCGTATTCATTAAGTAATGGTGTTTTTTTTATGTCACAAGAGATTTAATGAAATTTGCGTTGACAAATAAATTGCTTGTTATTTTTATTAAGTTGTAGAATATTAATTAATCTTTGTATTTATATTGTTTATTGATAAAAAACTATCCTTCAATTGTAAAACTAAAAAAAAATGTAAAAAAATTGAATGAAATCAACGAGGAATAATTTTTAAACTGATGTGAAATATATTATTTTTTAAACAAACTAACTAACAAACCCTCACGCTTCTCCCCGAAGGGGTAGGCAGAAAAGAATTGACTGTCACTCTTTTCTTTCCTGACATATTTCTCTCGATTCCTCAACATTCATACAACGTGTCATGCACGCGCGTCGATTTTCCTGACTCTTCCTCTATTTCTAGTTCCATTTACATCGTTAACCCATATTTTTTTTACCATGCATTCTTCATTCATTCTTTCCATGTATCCAAACCATCTTAATGATCCCTTCATTATTTTGTTCATAACAACATCAATCATTTATTTTAAATTAATTTATTTTTACTGAATTGAAACACTATTTTTTTCTCAAATTAAGTTTATTTTTCATTTATTAATGTATTTTATATTAATTAATTTTTGGTACACAAACAAAGCTTCTAATGTACAGTAGTGATAAAAAAAAAGTATTATATTATATATTAACCCTTACCACTCCATTACTTTTTAATATTGTTTGTCAGCCAACTCTAATATTAATAATGTCAAAATATTTTTATTGATAGGTAGTTACAAAAAAAATCGTTTAAAGTTCATTTGTAATGATTTATTCTTCAAATAAAAAACAATTTTCAAAAAACATTATGGACTTCTTATAGTTTTGCATAGTATGGTAATTTTTAAAACAATCTCCAGGATGGAGACCAGGTTTTCTGGAACAGGTCTCAAAAAACCACACTGTTTCCCGTCCTTTGTCCAGTTTCGCAATGACGTGGGGCTTGTACTCTAATCGCTCCTCTGCATAACGTATCATGCGAAGTTCCCGCCATTTTATGTTATGTGAATTTGCAAGGATTATTTCATAGAAAAATAAAAACGGAAAATAGTCAAAATCTTATGAAATCGTGAAATTAAATGTTTTTTAAACGAATAATCACAAGAAAGTCAAGTTTTGTGCGCGAAAATACACCGCGCGCGCAAATCATATCTTGTCGGCCGCCAGCCGACAACTGAGTTGTAGCGTACATATAGCGATGTCGGCTGTCATTCGACAAAATGTGGTAAGGGTTAAAAATATAAGATGCCTCAGTTACATGTGCACACCAAGTACATAACATTAGAAGTTTAACTGTCTTGTACCACCCCTCGGTGTAAAGAACCATCAGGCAAAACAAGACATCAATGTAAGATAAAGAAACAGACAAATATTAAAGATTTTTTACCTTCATCATAAGGATGATGAAATAAATTGTGAGTTTATTTTATTATCTCGATGATACAATTATAAAACCTTCGAAACATTTTGGAATAATAAACTAAAAAGTAAAAAAAAACGTTGTTTTAAATCATAAAAAAACTCGTTTTGGAATTCCACAGTGTTAAAGCCTAAAGTTTATTAAAAAATGACGTTAAATTATTAAAACTATAAGTAACTTTATATCATAAATGCACAAAGGAGTAACAATTTATGCAGAGTAATTTTAAGGAGCGTCACTTGTGTGGTCATTAAAAAAATAATGTATCCGACATTGTGACCAAATTATATTGAAAGACATTAAGGAAAAAAGACGCCTCTTTGAACATCGTTGATTGAAAATTTACAAAATGCCGTGTCTCATTACCATAAATCTCATTAAGAAAAATTACGTTTAAATGTGGTCAGTTTCAAATTTTAAGCATTTATAAAATAAATTGGTAACCCGTTAAACTTATTTTGGTAATATCAACAAATATTTGTGTTACATACTCGCATTTTAAACTTTTATATAAATAAGTTGAATAACTCAAATCGAAAAGTATACCATGATCCATCAACATTTTCCAGATCCCTACAACAATTATGAAATACCGGTTTGTCTCAAAAAAGAAAGGTCCACGACATGTGTATACTGCCCATGATGACATACGGACTAGAGACGACAACTCTTACAGCAAAAAGTGTCCACAGGCTCTAGTGAATACAGAGGTTCATGGAAAGACAGATACTTGATGTGAGCTTGCGTGACCGCAGAAGGAATGAAGAAATCAGACGCCGCACTAGGGTTGCTGACGTCATGGACCGAGTGGCAAAATTGAAATGGCAATGAGCTAGACACTTGGCTAGACAGGATGGCAACAGATGGGCACCCAGCATACTCAGTTAGAGACCATGGGCAAATAGGCGAAGTGTCGGAAGGCCACCGATGAGATGGACCGATGAAATTGTCAAGAGGGTTGGAAAATCTTGGATACAAAGGAAGCAAGATAGAGACGAGTGGAGGAAATTGGAAGAGGCCTATATCCAGCAGTGGAGGGAAGAAGGCTAGCAAAAAAAGAAGAAGAGAAGAAATATGCATAAATATTTTTATGTTTATTTTCTTTGAATTTTAGGGACGCGATGACAATACAGTTTTTAAAATTTCCAAAATTTACTCTTACACGTTTTTGTTTTTACAATTAAGGGTTGACCATTAAAAATGTGTAAAATATAAAAAATGTCGAAAATGACATTTTGATCCCAATTGGTGTTAAAAATAAATGCCAATAACCGTGCAAAGGTGCAAAGTGATTGAAAAATATAGTGTAGTTCAAACATCACCCAAAAGATGTCACCCCTGCTATTTATATTAGGTCCTTACATATGAAATTGGCGTTTTGTATGGGAGGAACATAAAGTTGATTTTTTTTTAATATAATATATTTATTTAATCAAAGTATGTACCATTGCTATCTATGCACTTTTGCCATCTCATAGGTAGTTCATCGATCTCTTTACTAAAAAAAACATTCGGACGGGAATCAATAAAATCTTTGAAGTCGGTTTGGACTGCCCCATCGGAGTTGAATTTTTTCCCTTGCAAGAAGTTATCCAAATTTCGAAAAAAATAGTAATCTGTTGGGGCAAGGTCCGGAGAGTACGGTGGATGTCTTAGACATTCCAATTGAAGCTCTTCTAATTTGGTAGCCGTCTGTTGTGCAGTGTGTGGTCTAGCGTTATCATGAAGCAGCAGTGGCCTAGAGCGATTAACCTGCCTCGGTTGTTTAGCAGCTAGCTTTTCCATCATGGTTTGCAGTTGCTGACAATAGACATCTGCCGTAATCTTCTGGCCAGATTTAAGAAAGCTGTAGTGAACGACACCAGCACTAGTCCACCAAACGCTCACAAGTAACTTTTTGGAGTCAATTTTCGCTTGGCGCATGGTTTGGCTGGTTCGGCAGGGTTCAGCCATTGCGATGAGCGCTTCCGATTCCATTATTGTGCCGGTTGAGTAATGCAATGAGTCTTCCCTTCATTATTGTGCCGGTTGAGTAATGCAACGCAGCAGTCAACGCGCGTTTGTTGATTTGCTTCACTCAATTCGTGAGGTTCCCACCTTTCAAGCTTTTTCACCTTCCCAATTTGCTTCAAGTGGATTAAAACAGTTTTATCACTAACACCGCAGCCTGCAGCTAACTCGGATGTGGTTTGCGATGGATCCGCTTCCACAATAGCCTTCAATTCTTCATTATCAACTTTGGTCTCCGGCCGTCCACGGGGCTTGTTCTGCAGGTCGAAATTTCCAGAACGAAAACGTTGGAACCAAAAAAGCACCGTTGCCATACACATCATTAATCCTTCGAGCCGTTTCTGCAGCACTGGTGCCACGGTGGAACTCGTACTCGTAAATAACGTGATATTTCAAGTTTTCCATTTTGTAAACTGAGTGACGCAAAGAAAAAAAACAATTGAGGAAAAAACAAATGAATTATAATTTTCGAAACACAGATACTTGAGTAAACAGCTATATAAATTTGAATTTGGAATTCCTAACCAAAGAGATGTGTCAAATGCCGTTCTCTGGACCATGGCAGGCGAAAAGCCAATTAGAGAACAAGTCGCTAGGCGCAAGTGGCAGTGGATCGGTCACACTCTGAGACGGAACCCAGCCTGCATCGCTCAGGGCGCACTAGACTGGTCCCCTATGGGGGGAAAGAGAAAGCGAGGCAGACCTAGAGCCACCTGGAGAAGAACCCTGCAGGGCGAGGTTAAGGCAGCAGGTCTCACTTGGGACGATGTAAAGCATCAGGCATGCGATAGAGTCGGGTGGAGAAGATTCCTTGAGGCCCTATGCACCACGGAGGTGTGACAGGACAAAAAGAAGAAGAAGAAGAACCAAAGAGAAGATATTTGAGATCAAAGTTGCCAGTACGGCAAAACGCCAATTTCATATGTAAGGACCTAATATGTTACAAATTACTTATACAGGTTTTTCCTCTTTTTTCCTTTGTTTTATGTTTTATAAATTGAGGCGTTTAAATGAAAATTTTTAATAATATTTTTTAAATATACACATTTTTAATTGTTCCAATTTTTAATGTATATTTAGTTTCTTACTTTTGGGATTTAAGTTGAATTGTTTTCGTGCTAAGAGAATTATGTTTTATTATATTTTCGTGCTTGAGTTTTCATGTTAATAATTCCTTAATGATTTCTTCAATAAATACTACTAATTAATTCTTCCTTGAGAAATCAGATATTAAAAAATTTAAGTTTTATTATTGATGTATAATGAAAGCTAGATTACTTTTTGGATTTACATAACTAACTAACTAACTAACCATCACGCCGCTTCCCCGAAAGGGTAGGCAGAAAGAATGGACTGCCACACTTTTCTTTCCTGACACATTTCTCTCAATTCCTCAATTGTTAACATTTTTTTTTACCATTCTTTCTTCATTCATTCTTTCCATGTGTCCAAACCATCTTAATGATCCTTTCGTTATTTTTTTCATAACACCATCATTCGCACCGCGTTCACTTCTTATATTTTCATTCGACACTCTATCATACACAGAGAATCAACACATACGTCTAAGAGATCTTATTTCTATTGCATTAATTCTACTTTCATCCTTCTTTTGCCAGTTCCATGCTTCGCTTCCATACATAAGGGTCGGTAGAAGAACACCATTGTGCACTGCCATTCTAGCTTTTTTGGATAGGTTTTTGTTTGCGATGACAACTTTAAGTGCACCATTCACTTTGTTGCCTGACCCAACCCTTCTTTCAATATCTCTCTCCACTCGCCCATCTCTTGTTAACAAACTACCTAAATACACGAACTCATCTACTTGCTCCAAATTTTCACCATTCACGCTAATGTTGCAGACTGTCATGATTTCTTCTTTTTCAAACATTACCTTGGACTTTTATTGGATTTACAAATGATTTATTTATGTTCAAAATGTTATGAATAATTGTGATAAATTTGCTTCTCCTTGCGAGGGCATTCATTAACAGTTTCACACACATTTTAGCTTGAGAATGCCTTCGCAAGGCGAAACAAATTTGTTATTATCAAATATTTTTATATACAAATAAATCAATGTAAAACATCAATGTGTTTTATATTATTTGTTATTTTGGTTAGGCATGTTTTGCATAAGGCATATCAAAATAAGAAATATTACTGGCTTACTTAATAATAAAACATGACCATCTAAAGTGGAGTGGAGACCGCTTACAGGATTCCGTAGAGTTGAACGTCCCCCTACCCGCTGGACCGACGATCTGAAGAGGATTGCTGGACATGGGTGGATGGGAGCGGCAATGGATAGGGGACGGTGACGTGCTTTGTAAGAGGCCTACATTCAGCAGTGAATGACAGACGGATGATGATGATGATGATGACCATCAAAATATTTACGCTTAAATAATGGGTAGAAACAAAAAAGGAATAAAACGTAACAGCGTTTTGTCTTAGAGTCAATACATAAGTTGCCTTTTAAGTTTTTACAATCGAACAATAGATGGCGTTAGTGAGTTATGGCATCACTGCATTTGTGAACATTGACGTTTGTTATTGCAAAGCCAGTGGCAACATAGTAATTGACCGATTAGGTTGTTGATAGTGACAGCGATTTTTATCACCTCAAGAAGCTGTTGAAGACTTTCAAAACCATGTTTCTACAATATCAGCTTCAGAGTGGAGAAAATGTTTACAGAATTGGTTTGAACGTATGCAAAAATGTATAGACCTAAGAAGCAAATATTTCGAAAAGCAATAAAACACTTTGTTTCAAACTTGTTTGTTTCTGTTTCACTTTTTGTAAAAACTTAAAAGGCAACCCTTGTATTAGGTATAATTGATAAAAGCGCTTTTGAAATACCGTAAAACAATATTTTGCTCACAATTAAAGCTGATAAGTACTAAGTTTATTATTGTTTTGGTTATAAAGTCTCGGGGCGTTTTCCTATGGTGCAGAATGTATCCTACAGTTGAGATAGCGGCTAGTTTATGAACGTTTGTTTCCAAGCGGTATTTCAATTATTTAGTTATAATTAAATTTTCCGCAGTATGATCCTATAAACAGACAATGGCCAATTGTTAGAGATTCGACGATAGCCCGGAATTACGTAATTCCCAATAAATAGTCGATATCAAAGTTCTTAGAATATTCGAGAAAACCGTAATGTACAATATTATTTTTAAACATTTAACACACTAGTTATAGATATCAATAAATATCATTATAAACATACTATCTAAATATGGATGGGCTGGAGAGGGATATTCGAAGAAGGTTTGCACTTAAAGTTATCATTACAAACAATAACCTATCCAAAAAGCTAAAATGGCAGTGCACAAAAGTGTTCTTGTACTGACACTTATGTATAGAAGTGAAGCTTGGAACTTTAACATGAAGGATGCAAGTTGAAAAAATGCAGTATAAATGAGATCTCTTAGAATAATAAGTGGAAAATCTGTGTATTACAGAGTTTCGAATGAAAATATAAGAAGTGAATGCGGTGTGGATTAATGTGTTGTGAACAATATAATGAAAGGATCATTTAGATGGTTTGGACAAGTTGAAAGAATGAATGAAGATAGAATGATAAAGAAAGTATATGTAAACGACGTTACAGAATATTAAATGTCAGTCACTGGAGGAGTCGGAGAAATCGACGTGCGTGCATGACACGATGTATGAATGTAGAGGATGCAAGAGAAATATGTCAGGACAGAAAAATGTAGCGGTATATTCTTTCTGCCTACCTCTCCGGGGAGACGGCGTGATGCTTAGTTAGTTATTTAATTCTCTTTGTAACACATGTTTTTTTTATAAATACATTCGTATGAAGCACTTTATTTGTGATGTGGCATTATTAAATATTATATTAATATACTTTTAATTTTTTTTAAACCACTCTATTTTTTAACAACCAACCGGTTTCGCTCCTATGCTCGCTACGGAGCTTGTCAGGGTTACAAAAGACTTCAGATGTATAAATGTTGAAGAAGCTCGAGAGGTATGTCAGGATACAGCAGTATAGCGGTCCATCCTCTCTACCTACCTCTCCAGAGAAACGGCATGATGGTTGGTTAGTTAGTTGGTTAATATAAATAAAGTTAACGTCATATTTAAAAAAAAAATTATCACCAGATTACTTTTACAGCTAAAAACAACAACAATGACGTCACGGTACAAATTTAACAATGTGTTATACAAATTTATTCGCTGTTTAAAATACCTCTTCTGCTTTTAAAATGATACCAGTTCCGATAAAGGGTAATACACCAACGGCCAACTAATCAAACATTGAGGAACATTTACATTAAAACATAGATTTTATCATAAATAATATACACCCTTTTACTCACTTTCAAGTTTTGTAAACCATTGAATGCTCGTTTCACGACTTATACAGAGGTCTTATCGCCAAACGATTTTCTTTGCGCGCCCAGGTCTAAACCCGTGACCTTGAGATCTGACCTCTGATTGGTCTAGATCGTTGCGCGCGCAGTCGATATGGATCACCACGTGCGCGTGCGCAGTTCGGACGAGCGTGCGCGCCCATACCATTTACGGAATAACCCGGTAAAGATCCATAGACGATCTTCGATTCAATTTTAATTAATTAAATGAAAAGAACACGATTTCGTTTGTGAATTAAGGTAGGCTCCATTAATTTTATTCATTTGTATTAATATACTCTAACCTTAAGACACATCAAAATACGAGTAAATATTTTTTTAAACATTTTTAACGGTCTGAAATAACTACAGTTTGCAAGTTTTGTTACCAGTTATATAATATATGTTATATATATTAATAAAAATGTATATGTAAGCCGAAATTAAAAAGAGGATTTGAATTCTACAATAAAACATTTTAAATAATGGAAATAAAAAATAATAAAAATTCTTTACTTTAATAAATAGTACTGAACTAACTCGTAATAATAATATTCAATTACCAATTTTAATGTGCATAAAATAATCCATAATTTATCTATTGTTATAAAGAATAATAGAATAAATAATCACATATTAATTTGTTTTGTAGATTCAAATATAATATTTTTTTAAATTGTTTTTTCGTATTTTTTTTTAAACAATTTTTACCTAATTTTTCGGAACACAGATATCCTTCAAATTCCAAATTTTTAATAAATCTTTAAAAAGTTTAAAAAAAAAGTTTAATGTTTTTATTAAAGTATTTTTTTCTATGTGAAGTATTCCATATATAATGTGAACAGTATTATATTTACGTAGTATAAAGATATGTCAGAACATTTAAGGTTTCTATTAATCTTTCGATTTAAGATATATAATTCTGGCTGAGGATATTATATTTTGAAAACTCACATGATTAATGTTACTATTTTAAAACATAGTATATAGTCATTTATTTGTATAACTACGGTGAATACTTTTTAATGACTCAATATATAGACAAAAAAAATTTTGAGCACACCTGATGAGAGCTGTATGCCAGAATTCATCAACGGTGGGCATCAAGGGTCAAGTGGATGTTAGTGCTACCGTACTCGAGTTTAACTATTCAGGGGTTACTAACTATACCGACTAAATAATTGTTTTAATATATTGAACATTTAATTTTAACATTAAAATGGTTTATATAATTATTGCAAAACTTAGCAGGTTTCTTTAAACTTGTATTTAAATCAAGAAACTGAAAATAAATAACGAAAGTTTTATAAATTATGTATCTCAGATAATTGTATGGTTAAATAATTGAATGTTGAACTTTGATAAAAGACAATACATGGCGGATGAAAGTAATATAGAAATGATCAATAAGATGGTTTGGACACTTAAAAAAATACGGTGACGAGAGTAAACTTTTATTTCAAGTGTAAAAGTTTAATATAATATATATTCTTATTTATTGTATTCGTTTTGAGAATATCGTTTTGTAATAATGAACAAAAAAACAATAATATATTTATATTTTTTAATGTATACTTATACTTATATACGAATACTGGATTTCACCCATTGCGGGTTGTCAATTCATGATTTAATTGTATCTCAATAGAGACGAAGATGCAAATTGGAAACTGAATATGGTTGATCAAGGTGTTTACAGGACTTATGACCTGTCATTGGTTGGGTTAAGTGCACATTTTATGTAATTACAACATTCCCCATTCCACCTTTCTTATGATCATGTCTAACAAGTTTTTGGAAGTTGTATATATAATATGTTAAAGTACAACGGCAGAATTCACATGTCAGTTTCAATGCGCCATCTATGAAGATTTTGTTTAGTACATATATTTCTACTGATAATGGATGAATAATATTGCAAGGTGGACTAATTATCGTGAATTATTCATCTAATAATAATAATATCATAGAAATATTACAATGAAAATATACAAAATAAAGGCAATAATTTTAATAATAATAAAACATTATCGAATTCTGCTTATCAAAAATTAATACGTAAATCACATTTGAAATACATAATCTTCGACAACTTTCGTAGCCTAGTGGTAAGTGTATTAACTGCCACCCCGAAGGTTCAGGGTTCGATTCCCGGCGAGGGCAGTGTGATTGTCACACTGTCTTTGGTCTGGTGTAGAATTCATATGACAGTTAAATGGCGATAGATTAGCTACCTATCACATGTCACGAGAATCACTATGATAGCTATAATACCCTTTACATAGATTTGGCTCATGCTATCATGATGTAAAGAGCGATTCAACAAAATAATAATAATAATAATAATAATGCAACACATTTCGTTTATCGTTACATCTGTCATAGCGAGTTTAAACTATGTAAATATGAATCGTCTTGTATAATCCAGTATTTTCCTCTTATTATTCACGAATTATCTTGGCTGATTGGAGATACGCTAGGGTCATATCATCAGTGGCGGATCAAGGCTAGGGATGCCCCAAGCGGTTAAAATTTCAGGCTCCCTAAAATTTAGTAAGTAAGTTAAGGTAGAATATTTTTAAATGAAAAACATAAAAGTTATCGAAAAATTGATATGGCAAAACATATTATATTTGTCTTTAAATGAATTAACTAACAAATATATTAATTAATTCATTTAATATCGTATGTGATACCACTAAGGCAGAATTATCTATAATAACTCAGAAGAATGAACTTACTTTAGAGCATTTTCGAATATTTTTTAAACCAGAGCCTAGGCTGTTTGCTTCAAAATTCAAATTAAACACCTTTTATGTGCACCGCGCTTTGAGTCCATTGATAATGCCTTTTTGTTTATCAAAATCCCCAACGACATACTTTTAAGAAATGAAAACACCGATTTTTCGAACTATAAAACGTATTTTTCTGATTTGAATAAATGGAATAAACCTTTATTTTTTTTTAATTTGCAGACATTTTTTGGCTGTGACCCAACCTTCTTCAATGCACAAATTTTAAGCGTATTATTTTCTTTCGATATGTTTCGAGTGTATACTTTTATGTTTTTGTTGATAAAATCAATTATTGATAAATCACCAATAAAATTCACAGTGCTAACCACTATAGTTTGTCAAACAAAATATTCTTCTTCTTCTTCTTCTCGGCGCTACATCGAGGTGTGGTACTTGGCCTCCTCCACAACAGTCAACCACTGGTTCCTGTCCCTGATCATCTCTCTCCATTCTCCAGATAACAAAATAATTAAAACAATTTATTATTTTCATTTGAAAAAATAGTTTTTTTTAATCGAATTCTATTAAAATTTAACCGGGTGGTGGTCTAGGGGATAGAACGATTGGCTCCTGATCCAGGTGGTATGGGTTCAAACCTGGACACGACCAGGTTCCTTCTTCACAATAATGAGCTATTTTCTGCTCACATTAAAGATTGTAAAATAAATTCTAATATCATTGATATAAATCCTTGATGTTTTTAAAAGAAAAAGAAAAAGAATTTTGGCCAATGTTTTATGAATTAAAACACAATTTTTACACTTTTGAGTTTACTTTTGTCGATAAGTTTTTAAATCTTTACATAAATATAAACTGAATTTCTTCTATATTCGCCATAACTTTGTGTCGTAGATGTTTAATGTTTTTTTTATATACTTTGTATACAACAATCATATTTATTAATTTTTTTTAATTACAATTAAATATCAAACATGTTTCGGACTAACCAGCCCTTAATCAGTGATATTATATAAATATTTAAAATATTATAATATTGTTTACAAATATGGTCAGTTTTGACAGATATTATAATGATTTAAATCATTATAATATCTGTCATAACTGACCATATTTGTAAACAGTTTTATAATATTTTAAATATTTATTTAATATTACTGATGAAGGGCTGGTTAGTCCAAAACCTGTTTTATATTTAATTTTTTTAAATAAATGTGAGTGTTTTATACAAAGTATTCAAAAAAGAAACATATAAACTGAGTTATATTAACCATGTTATTCAGTTTATATCGTTTTCGTGATGATGAAGGTGTAAAGCCTTTGAAACAAACCGAGAAAAATAAACTCAAAAATGGAAAAAGTGTATTAATTCATAATAAACGTCATTATGGAATTCTAAAGTGTGAACGCATTAACAGTATCTAAAAAATAGCCCTTTTGAGGTTCTTTAGTAATCCCGCGCCCGCGCGACCGCTTACCGCCTTATCCGCCACTGTACATTATAAGACCGTATTTCACTCAACTCCGCGATCTGTATCTTAATTTGAAGTGAACAAGTATTCTGTTAGTAGTATCTCAATTCCTGACTAAGAAATGGATTCTTAAATGATTATTATCTTTAATTTCTTATTGTTTCGAAGTAAACAGCAAAAAGAGGTTTGATGTTATATTAAAGATTTAAATTAAGAATTCCGTACGGGCATTATTTAACTTAAATTATTTCAAACTGTTAATATTTGCGACTTACGCATTTAAAAATAAGTTATCGACGTTTTTTCGGAGACATGCATATGTTTTAAAAATCATCTTCTTCTTCTTCCTTATTGTAGACCTATGTGGTCTGTTCTCCAGAGTGTTGCTCCTCCTGTGAGGTAGATTCCCAGCTGTCCTTCCATCTTTTAGGAGGTCTTCCACGAGGACGAGTCCCATGAGGCTGATTACGCAATGCAATATAGGGGAGTCTGGTGGTGTATATTCTTTGAACATGAGCATACCAGTCCCTTTTTCGCTATCTTCTCCATCTTATGATATCCTCATCCTCACATATCTCTCTTTTTCTCTCAGTGTCTTGCCTGCAATCGTCCTCAGTGTCTTCATTTCGGAAGTCCTCAAAACTTGTTTGGTCCTTACTGTGTCTGCCTGTGCGTATTATATTCTGGTGTTCCTTTAAAGATAACTAATAAAAAAAAAATTTACCAGTAATTAATATGAATGAAAACATCTGTTTTCTAGAAGTTTTATTATAATTTATATGAATGACATGTTCGCCTGTCTAAGGCATTATCAAATGTGATATTTGATAATTCTTTAGGCAGGCAAAACATGTCATTCACGGTGATTTGCTGTAATTTACGTAAAAATCGAAGTTTTATCAATTTTTATTAAGATTTCCCAAAATATCAAATAGTGAAAGCGTGTGGAAATAGTTTATTATAATTGTTAATCAATGATACATAAATATGAATTTTTTTTAACCTTCCGCTAAAGGACAAATTTTTAAGATTTACCCGAAAGTTTGAAAGTATAATTAATATAAAACATTTTCATTCTTGCACATTTTAATGATAAACAATACAAAATTGCTAAAACAATAGTAATGATGTTCATATTTTTTTTCATTATGAACTTGCAAATACTTGTAACCGACAGTACTACCCTAAATAAGTTTACATTTTATAATTTTTAAACTAAAAAAGCTTTTAAATGTATATTTAGATAAAATCCACTTATGTTTGTGTCTTCGACCGTTTTCAGCAGCTAACTGTCATCCTTTAGTAGCGAGCTGTCGAAACCGGCCGAAGGCACAAACATTAGTGGATTTTAATTACATTTTTATTATAAAATGATTATTTTTCATTTTTTACAACGAATTTCTATCATGAAATTTCAAATAAAAAAATTAAATATTTTTTTAAATAAATAAACCTGTTTAATTTTTTTTGTCCTATTTTATGCGATAAAAATAGGTAAAATTTGTATTGACGCAAAACGTTAATTTTTTTATAAAGTATTTAGTTAAACTTGTAATTTAAAAAAAATACATATTAAGTTAAATTCCACTTTGTTTTATGACTTTGACCAGTTTCAGCCAGCAGATGCTGCCGAAAGCGTTTACAAAAATACGTATTAAAAATAATATATTTTTTGTTTTAATTATTTATCTGTTAATTTATTAAATTAAATATATCTTATATAGGTAAGATAGGACTGCCTTACTGATTTAACACCCCCATTTGGTTCTGGACTAGCTACCGCCCCCATTGAAAGCTCAAGAGTCCGCAGGGGGCGGTTCTGCTTCCGTTGGTAACCTATGTTATACAACATATTAGTAATCATATAAGAAACATAAATCTGAGAAATTCTATGGGTCTTAAATGTTTTCCATAAAACTATTGAATGCATAATGAGCATTGTATGGCCATGGTATTATACACACAATAGATTCTATTTCATAAATTGTTTTTATACTCAACGGTGCAGTGGATAGTCGTGCATCTTATCTTAATTGTAATATCTAGGGTGGTCCGTTTTGCAAAGCAAACGCCTCGTTCCCCGTTTGCATCCGTGATCATATTTTTACAATAGAATTGAGCTACTTTCGAAACTGATAAATCTAATTTAAAAGCCCGCACACGTTTCCCACTATTATTATTAAGATGTAATATCTAATTTCGGTGATATTATAGAATTATCATATTTTTTTGTTTCTTGAACAATGATGTAAAATGTTTCTTTTTTTATATATACTTTGTATACATAAAAAAAGAGTATTTAGTATTTATTTAAAAAAATATATAATATAATAAAGTATATAAAAAAGAAAAAAACGAATAAAATATTACATAAAATTTTTACATTCATAATATTTGTTATAACAAAAGCATAAAAATTCCAAAATAAATCATTATAAGATCTGTCAAAACTGACCATATTTGTTAACAATTTTATTATCTTAGTAAAATATAATTATGTAGCTTTTTGTGAAGATTGTAGCATGAATAACAAGAGTATTAAAATTATGAATTTTTTTTATAAGGTAATTTATTGACGTTATTTACATTGAACTTCTTGAAAACATAATATGTTGTTTCTACAATTATTATTATTTTATTATTTATTTTACATGTTTTATTTTACAATTTGCCAAAAAAGTTTATGGACTGTAGTTGTCACACTAGGCATGGCCTGTATCGTGACCACTACATAAAATATGATGTTAGTAGCATTGTTAGTAAAATGGCGGTTTGTTAGTAAAATGGCTTGTTAGTAATCTTATTGGTAATCACAATATGAGGTTATAATCAAAATTACTAAATCTAAAAGAAAAAAGTGTTTTCTACGTCTAACGATGACCCCTTTATAAATTTGGTTAGAGCACGTTGTCCCCATATGTTTAAGATACCAATAATGTTTCGAATTAGCGTTGCAAAAATATTTACTACGCCAAAGCCGTAGTCTACTCTACGCCTATTTAAGCCCAGTTTGCTCTATAAGGACTAAGCCCACACTAAACAAAAATCTAGTAATTCCTGTATTCACGATAGCCTCACAAACATGATCTCTAAGTGATTTGAAATAGTCTCGATATATTTAGATAATTAGGAAAACTTGTGCCGCCTCGGAGAAGGACGCAATTTCATTTATTTATTTCATTTGTTTATTTTTAAACATATCTAAAGCATTACAGATTTTTTTTCCAATACACTAAAGATACAAGTTAGAGATACACAATAATAAGTAATACATAATAGATTAATAAAAAGAGCGAGAAACATAAGATGCATGACAAATAAATAAAATAAATATACCATACAATTATAATAAAGATAGTGCTTCCCTCAGATGAGCCAAACTATCACAAAATATGTCAAACTCCGAGGTGATACGATTAAGCAAAGATAATAAAAGACTCGAGAAATCAACTTTAAAAGACATTGTCAAATGTCAGATTATCATTTTTGGTTAAATATTTGATTAAAAAATTTCCAATGTCTCTCCAGAGGATTGCTCCACTTGTGAGATGGGTTCCCAGTTGTCCCTCCATCTATTAGGAGGTATTCCACGAGGACGAATCCCATGAAGCTGACTATGCAGTGAATATTGGTGGTGTCCATTCTTTGGACATGACCGTACAAGTTTCTTCTTAGCTGTCTACTGCATCTACTAATTTATTATTTCTTAAAAAATATGTAAAACTCCATATTCAATAACTAATACTAATGAAAACGTTAGTTTTCTATAAGTTTTATTATTATTTATTTGAATGAGAATTTTCAGCTGTCAAAAGTATTATCAAATGTGACATTTGATAATACCTTTGAGAGGCAAAATATGTTATCTACGTAATTATTATAAAAATTCTAGAAAACCGAATATTTCATTCGTATCTTATAATATTCATCCTCACATCTTTCTTATTCTAATGTTTCTCATGGGATTTCTCAAGGGTCTTGGTTGCATTCATCTTCACTATCTTCTTCTCGGAAGTTCTCAACACTTAATACGAATCTTCATTTTATAAAAGTTTTATTACATATCTACACCATTGTTAAAAAAACAATAACTAACTAACAAACTAACTTACCATCACGCCGTCTCCCCAGAGGGGTAGGCAAAAATAATGGAACGCCACACTGTTCTGTCCTGACATACGTCTCTCGCTTCCTCTACATTCATACATCTTGTCATGCACGCACGTCGATTTTTCCGACTCCTCACGTGACCGGCATTCAATATTTGATTGATTTGATCGTGCCACGTTTTCCTCGGCCTTCCTCTATTTCTAGCTCCGTTCACGCCGTTTACATATACCTTCTTTACCATTCTGTCTTCACTCATTCTTTCCATGTGTCCAAACCATCTTAATGACCCTTTCCTTATTTTGTTCATAACACTTTCATTCGCACCACATTCACTTCTTATACTTGCATTTGTCACTATATCATAAACAGATTTGCCACACATTCGTCTTAGAGATCTCATTTCTACTGCATTTATTCTACTTTCATCCTTCTTTTGCCAGTTCCATGCGGCACAAGAACACCATTGTGCACTGCCATCTTAGCTTGTCATCGCAAACAAAAAAAACAATAAATAATTCTTAATACTTGTTTGTGTTAACACAATGTTTTAAAAATTTATTCTAATTTAAATTTACAGTAAAAATTGAGTATAAATAATGGTACATTATTTCATTACCTTACCATCAAAATACCATTTTCTTCTTTAAGGGAAAGATAGCTTTATTTTAAGTGCTTTCTACCATGCAATTACGCGTTAGAATTAACATGTAGAACATAGACTCCGTAACGTGCCTCATTAATTTACTTGCTTAATCCTTCAACCTCTTTAACCTATTTTACCTCGCATGTGCAATTGAAATCCCCATAAATGTCAATAGATACTTGCTTTTTGGGAATTTTAATCAATATTTTTAGAATTCATTCAGAAGATAAAATGTAATTGTTTAATTGAATGTAAGAACATTTTAAGAATATGCAGTAGAAATGAGATCTCTTATAATAATAATAATAATAATAATTAGGCTAATTTGTATAGCGCCGTTTTCGTGAATAGCTCACCTCAAGGGCGCTTTGACAATGTTTTTAGTCATGAGAGCTGCATGTGACACCAGCAATCAGATAACCGTTGTTTACATTTTATGGGATATTTTGAAAAGGTGGGTTTTTAGGTGAGATTTAAAGTCTGTCGGATTGTCAATGCATCTGAGGCGTGCAGGAAGCATATTCCAGGCGGACGGACCTGCCACTGCGAAGGCCCGATCTCCGAAATTTGTCCGGGGGTTGCGCTTTGGCTCAACTAATCTGCCTATTGCCGAGGGGTTTGCTGATCGAAGCGTAGATTGCCGCAAGTTAGGGCTATCAGCAACACAAAGTTCAGATATATAGGCTGGTGCCATTCCGTGAAGCGCTTTAAAAACCGTCCAGCATAGTTTATACTGGATTCTTTCAGGACACTTGAGGCAATGAAGATCTTTTAGATGTTGAAAAAATATGCGAGTTTTTTGGAACACCTTTTATAAGTCGTGCTGCCGCATTGAAAACGGATTGAAGTTTGTTCGTTTGTTTCTTGGGCCGTTGCAATAGTCGAGTCGAGATACGACGAAGGAATTAACAAGTGTTTTTAATGCATCAGTGGGAATATTTCTTTTGATTGCTTTGAGCTGCCTTAGGTGAAAGAAGCTGGCGCTGACTGTCTTATTTATTTGGGTTTTTAATGAGAGATCTGCTTCGAAGTTGACTCCAAGAAGTTTTATGGAGTTATTAGGGATGATGTCAATTCCGAATGTTGATATCGGAGCATGATCGACTAAGTGCTGGCGCTTCATTGAGGCGGTCCAGAGAAATTCCGTTTTGAAAGGGTTTAATTTTAATTTATTTGAGGCCATCCAATTCGATATAACTTCAATGCACTTTACAGTTATAGATTTTAGATGGCTGATGTTATGAGGGTCACAAAAGAAATAAATTTGCTGGTCGTCAGCATAGCAATGGGACAGCAAACCAAATGAATAAATTATTTTGACAATGTCATTAGTGAACATTATAAATAATATCGGGCCTAGCACTGAACCTTGCGGAACACCAGATTTGAGGGTGAAAAAAGACGATATTTTCCCTGCGACCTGAACTGCTTGTGAGCGATCCGACAGAAATGAAGTTATCCACTTTATTGTATTGCCTGTGAAACCGTAGGTAGTCTCGAGCCGTTTAATGAGGTAAAAATGATCGATGGTATCAAAAGCAGCACTCATATCTAGTAAAGAAAGCAGTGCTAACTTGCCCGATTAATAAGCTAATACCAGATCCGACATGATACGAAGAAGTCCTGATTCCGTTGAATGATTAGGTCTGTATGCAGACTGGAATTTTGATAATAGATCATTTGCTGTGAGGTGGGAATTGATTAGGCTGGCTACAATCTTAGACGAATGTGTAGATACTCTGTGTATGATAGAGTGTCGAATGAAAATATAAGAAGTGAATGCGGTGCGAATGGTGGTGTTATGAACAAAATAATGAAAGGATCATTAAGATGGTTTGGACATATGGAAAGAATGAATGAAGAAAGAATGGTAAAAAAATTATATGTTAATGATGTAAATGGAACCAGAAATAGAGGAAGACCGAGGAAAACGTGGCACGATCAAATAAATCAAATATTGAATGTCGGCCAAGTGAGGAGTCAGAGAAATCGACGCGCGTGCATGACACTATGTATGAATGTTGAGGAAGCGAGAGAAATATGTCAGGAAAGAAAAGTGTGGCAGTCCATTCGTTCGGGGAGACGGCGTGATGGTTTAATTTAACATTGATCCACGCTTTTGCTATAACATAAATAGGAATATCAGCGTTCACATGTCCCGGGTCTAAAATATCACTTTTATCATCAGTTTAACCTTAAGATGCCCAGTGGTCCCGTACGGGACCGCGGATTTGGGTCGTTCAATGCCCTACGGTACCGTACGAGACCGGTGATTAGGGTGCATTTCGCAGTCGGATTACACTGATTTATAACAATAGTTTTCAAAATACGAATATTAGCTTACGCAAATAATGTTTTTGAGATACCGATCTATAATTTTATTTTCGGTTCCGATAAATATTTTTATCATGATGCGTAATATTTGCGTTAATACCTGCGTTACAAGGTCGACTCTTGGGGATGCGTTGTTTTATTTCGGTCCGCCTAATAAAATACACAATCTACACCACTGTCTAAATTATGTTTTTATTCTTTAACATTTATATGTTTTTATACTTTTTTTTTAATTACAAATAAAGCTTTGTAAATTATAAACAATATTTTATTTTGATGATAACCTAAATAGGATGACTAGTTTTCATAACAGTTATGCGTAGGTCGCAAGTCGCGCGAATATTTCACAAAAAATGCTTGGGCAGTGGGCTACCTTTATTGCACCCGATGCACGGGCGTTTAAAGGTTAAAAGTTCAACTTGGCAGTAGTGTTGCTGGTGCCATTACAGCATGCTGCATTACGACATGTTACAGAAGCACACCCCATCGTAGTCTTACTAGCCGTCCGAATATAAACGAATTTATTTTTTACACAATATAATTCATCTTATGAACCTAATGATACTATTACATAAAATTATAAACAAAAAAAAATCACATAAATTTTTTTTTTTTAAATTTTTATTTGATAGTAAACCTCAGAGTGGATATTCCTGGTGTTGAAAGGGTTAAGTTGTTGTTAAGGTATGGACATTTAATTAGAATACCTCGTTGATCATTAATGAGGCTAGTATAAAAAACATTATAACAGTGTAAATAATGGCCATTTAAAAGAGGTAATTATTTAGATCGTTTGAATGAAGTTTCAATCAGTTAACTAAATATCTAATTACGATCATATTAATTTATTCGTGACTTTTATTGTTTATTCATACACATAAAACCCACATTGAATGTTTGTTGAAATCAATTTAATTAATTTATTTAATTGGAATATTAAGTTGCGATTGATTTCTTTATAATTTACAGATACAATGCTGGATAGAGGCCGCCGGGGTTACAATAATGGATGAGATAAGAGTAAGCTTATCAGAAGATGGCGAAAAGTCGCCACCATGGTGAAAAAGGCTAGGAATGTCGTCTGTGAGCAGAAGGGACGATGAATACATCGTCTATAAGGTCTTGCAACTAAAAGATGGAAGGAGGAGACCAGGTCGGCCACCTGCAACGTGGATGTCTACACTCAGGAACAACCTGAGGACGCTGGAGCAGCCATGTGACCCAGGATTGCGAAACTTGGCATTGTCATATTAGGAGAGCCGACCCCAAATACCGGGATAAGATTGGGCGAAAGAGGAAGGTCAATTTCTTTATAATAAATCACTATTTCGGAGAAATTACGCAATGTTCAGAGCATTGGAACGGTTGGAGAATTTAAATCAGTTGAGTATTGTATGAATAATTAATAAAGATATGCAATCAATCTATCAACAGTGGCGCTTCAGCCCACCATGGGCCCAAGACTTCTCCTCCAAAATTCTTCGCCATTCTCTCCGATCTATCACCTGTAGTCTCCAATTTGTAACACCAATTGCCCTGAGGTTCTCATCCACATCATTGATCCACTATTGATATGAATATGGAGAATGGCAGACAAGTATTATCTGGATTTTTTTCACTCTATATATGGTCTCCTGGTTATTTTGTTGAGAAAGATATGTATTTGAAAAACAAACTGAAATCTTCTTTGACCGAATGGTTTATAGGTAAGTTGATTCCTAGTGACAAATTTTAATCACCCAAGGATGGTTTTCTTTTTTTTTCAGGGATTGGGGATGATCAATAGAAATGCTAAATCTTCTTCTTCTTCGAGTGCCATGTCAGGTCCACCTGACGTCGGCTCACCCTGGCGTAGGCCTCTCTATTCTGTGCCAGACGGAGCAACTCCCCCACCACCCGAAATCCGGTTCACTCCTTGATATTCTCGAGTCAGGACATCTGGGGTCTTCCCACACCGCGCCTACCCTCGATCTTCCCTTTCATGATGAGGTGCAGCAGATCGTATTGCTCGTTGTGGAGAATGTGTCCCAAATATGCCAACATTCTGGACTTCACACTAGAAATTCTAAATGCTGAATTTTATTCCTTGTATTCTAGATTTAAGTACATTTATGAGAGACGCACAGCTTTCAGATTTAGCCCACGCTATATAAGCGGGTATATTCTGAAATATTCATGTATTTTATATATTATGCTTATTTATTCAATAAAGTACAGCGGAGCATAGAAATAAGATGGGGTAGATTAAATGTGGTCTGGCACCCCCTTGTTGTTGCCGTCTTTAAATGTAAGTCCCGGATGGACCGGGGACAGGCCCAGGGAGTGTACGAGTGAGGCTGACAAAAGGGCGCCGCTACGCTCTATAACAGTCTCGTCTATGTGGCGGGAACTTCTATGTTCCTAAAAAAAAAAGCGGGTATCCTGCAGAACATCGGACCCTCTACATTTTTATTAGTGAAAATATATAGAAATTGTTTAGATTTTTATGCTCAATTAATAAAAATAATTAAATTTTAGTTTATATCATTGATTTGCAACGGGGGCGGTATCGCTCCTCAGGGGGTGCTGTAACTATCCATGGGGGCGGTAGCAGACACAGGGGCAAATGAGGGCGTTAAGACAGCCAATAGAGGTGGCCGTGGCGTACGTACCCACCTATTCAAAAACAAATGTATAAAATACTATTTTCATGAATAAACACTTAATTTTAGAAAAACTTAAGGCGTTAACACTGTGGAATTCTATAATAACGATTTTTTTATAAATTGAAACACTATTTTTTCCACTTTTGAGTTTATTTTTATCGACATGTTTGAAAGGCGATATATGTATACTGTAAGCCTTCGAAACATGTCGTGAAAAATAAACTCAAAAGTGGAAAAAAAGTGTTTTAATTCATTTAAAAAATCGTCAAAAAACACTAAAATTATCAATTATATATAAAAATAATAATACAGTGCAAAAATATTTAAATATGTACCTACAAGGTATTTGGGTACTTTTATACTTTCGAAGACGCGAATCACGCAATTAATCATTTTTCGATTGAAAGACAAATAAAATATAGATAATGTGTAACAATATTCTAATATTTGGTAAAGCTTAGTGTTAAGGGATAAGGGGCTTTGGAATTTTATTGTTGTAAATATGGCGGCGATCCAAAAACGTTTGGGAACCTATGGTCTATATTGTACGAATATTCTTTAAGTATAAACACAGTTTGCGACATCGCTGAAAATTAATCGTTTCTAAAATGTTATTTAGAATATAGGAAATATAATGAAGCTTATTGTTATTGCGGGGTATCGACTAATATTATTGCAGGCAGTCCTTTATTATTATGGGCTATTTTCTGATTATGGTAATACATTAGCGGTGTTAAAACGGACGCTCTGAGCCATCACGACACCGCTTCGCTTGGAGAACCAGGAACGGTCCCTCAATGTTAAGCATGGTTTCAGAGCACTCGGTCTTGGTATCCTTAGCCAGCAGGGTGGTATCAGAACCCTAATAATTCAAACAAAGATTTACTTTTTCTTATTCTTATTCATCCTATGATCTATAATCATTAGTCTGTGCTTGAACAGAGGTCATCCTCTTGGGAAGTGGGACACCAGATAGTTTTCCATCTTTTTGGCGGTGTACCTGGCAGACAATGACCTACGAATGTACTGTAGGCAACGTGCATCACCTAGCTACATGGTCTCTCCAGTACTGCCATCTTTTCTTGTCCCATCTCACGATGTCTCTGTGTGACAGGTCTATCATATTATCACATTACTTTTTTTTATATTGCCGAGCCATAGAGGGCTCCCTCCGCTTACCCGAAGCTGTTATAGGCGCAACGGCGCCTTTCGTTAGCTTCACTCGTGCACCCCCTAGGCCCGCCTCTCGTCCATGCGGGAATTACGTTTAAAAAAATAAATAATAATGTATGTCTATTTGCAACCAAGGGGGACCCAGACCACATTTAAGCTACGCTACTCTCCCTCGACACAACATCAAAAGAAAATACACAATTGATACTTACATATATAACATATGTAAGAGAAAGAATAAAAAAGAAATAATGCATAGCAGGAGGCACAGGAAGGAGGGAGGAGACAAAATGCAGGATGGGGGAAATAAGGAGATTTATTTAATATGTGGAATAGGGAAGGTAACATAGAAAGTTTATACTTTATATATTTAAGAGAAGAAAAATAATCCAATTGAACTAAGGAGGAGGAGGACAAGTTTCGGCATTGCGGATCAGTCTCCCCTCCCCCCTGCAAGATAATCGCACCCCCTCAAAGGGGCAAGTCCACAGTACTCTCATCTCAGACGTGTCAATTCTAGTTTCTATATTTTAATATCTATGACCACACGCTTGTTCGTCCATAATGTGTTGTTTAAGAAGCCAGATATATGACATAAACGTAATGTATGAAATTTTTGCAGACCTGTAAAGAGTGTTAGGTGTTTCTCTTGTAGAATTTTATAATTATAATATAAATTTGTAATAATTATCCCGTCTTGCAAACATCGGTTAAAAACTTGCATAAAGACAGATATGAGATACTTCAACTAGTGATAATTTGCAAGATTGAAGAGCGACATGGATCTGGCAGAAGGCGAACGTCTTGGCTGAGCAAAATAAGATATTGAATGTTGGAATGGAAGAGTGGAGGCGTCATTTGGGGTAGCCCAAGACAGAGAGTGCAAGAGAGGATGGCAAAAGAAGGAGATATTAATAAAATACTGTTTTTTTTCATTGTTGAGCATATCTTTCTTTTCTAGTTTTGAAAGTATTAGTCGAATCAATTGAGTAATGCTTTCTTTTTGGAAAACGTACGTTCTCTAAAAATGTTATTACGTATTATGAGATTGACATGTACCTACTGTTTTTCTAGGTAATAATTAAATGTTTATAGGTAAGGTACATTCTTATAATTATTATACGCTAAATGTCGAGTTTTACGAGTACATCAACGTTCAGATGACAATATAAAATATTTTTATCAAATTTATTGTTTCTTGAACGATGGTGTAAAACTCTATAATAAATCATCAATATGAATGAAAACGTCTGTTTTCTAGAAGTTATATTGTATTTTATTAAAATGACATGTTTCATATAATTAATTCGAAAGAGAAATTCTGTTTTCTATAAGTTTTACTACCTATATTTTATGTGAATGACATGTTTCGTCTGTCTAAGGCATTATCAAATGTAGCTACATTTGATAATGCCTTAGACAGGCGAAATATGCCATTCACATAAAATATTATACAACTTTTAGAAAACAAAAATTTAATTCGGTTTAATTAATTAAATAGGAGTTTTACATTATTG
The DNA here is from genome assembly GCA_022606425.2 of Lepidostoma basale. Taxonomy (NCBI): domain Eukaryota; kingdom Metazoa; phylum Arthropoda; class Insecta; order Trichoptera; family Lepidostomatidae; genus Lepidostoma; species Lepidostoma basale. The sequence goes on along the minus strand of JAHDVF020001222.1, from coordinate 1,226,527 downwards.
CTCAAGAAATAATAAATGATTGTTTCACCTTTATAAAGTGACATCCTATCAAATGTGACATTTGAGAATTCCTAAGAAAGGTGAAACCTGTCATTCCTATTAAATAGATTAAAACTACTAGAAAACCGACGTTTTCATTGGTATTTATTAATATTTGTGTCCCTTGCCATTTCGCCCCTGCAGCATAGGTGATATTTCAATGATTTGTAAAGCGTGAACTTCGATGAATTTTGTTGTTGAATTTCTGCCGTACAATAATGTGCTCGCGTGCTCAGATATGAGAGTAATGGAACCGAGTTGCCATGTTTGAGGGACCTTTCGCCCTTCCTCCGCATTAGCCAGTTGTTCTATTACCGGCTAGAGACTACCACTGAACCGTGACACGATTTACTCCGTACCTGTGCAATCCCTTATTTTTTTTCTAGATTGCTATTAGAAAATAATATATTATATTTAACTCCGTTAGACCTGAATTATCGTTAATAGTATTTTCTCAATTTTGATAACAACAAAACTGATAATAATTCGGTTGTTGATAAAAGATTATTATATGTTGTCATTACCATAAATTATTGTATAATAGGACTTTTAAAAAAACGTACAATTTCATTCGTGCAAAATATTTATTTTTTATTTAAAATAAAATATGAATTACAAATTAAATAAATGTGACACTTGAAAAAATGAATATACTTTACATAGTAAGTTTTATTGAAAGTAAACAAAAACATTCATATTTGAATAAAGCTAAAATTCACTTTATTATGAGACAACATTGCATTTTTTTTTCTCAAATATGTTCGGGCTTGTCGACAATCTTATTTAGAATAAAGCATTATTATTTTTAAATTGATTTAAATCAAATACGCTGTTGAAATTTGTCGGTCCATAAAACATGTTTATTTAAAAAGTAAAAAGATATTTTGAAGTTTTTTTAAAAACGTTTTTTTATATATTTTATTTTACTATTCTATAATTTTTTTCATTAATTTTAATAAGCTTTTTTTAATTTACCAGAAAAGAACAGTTTAAATTTTTAAAGCAATCGAAAGTAAAACATAAAAAGTAGATTAGTTAAGTTTTGATAGACTCTACTATTAATCACTGTGCCACTCTATACTGTTTTTTTTAATTAATACACTGTTGTTTTTCCACATTTTTGGTGAAAAAAAAACAGGCTTTATTCGTAGAAAATTAACACTGTATTTCCGACATTTACCCAAAATATGTATATGTTTAGTTAGAAAAAGAAGCAATTCTTGACATAAAAAACTTATAATATTTTATTTGGAACTATCAGAAACGTTACAGTATACAAATTATACACTCAATTCAGCATATTTTATTTTATATTATATTATATTTCTCCTCTACAGCAAATTGAATAATTATTTATTAATACTATAAGTACTCACTTTATCTCTTTTCTATTTTAAAATCATAAGTACTCGTATGATATTGCATTTTTTTCCGGAAGAATATGATTTTCCATGATGACTTCGATGAATCGAAGCAAGAGCACACACTGTCAGAACGAAACGTCAGAAAATGAGAACATTGCGACCTATTGTAGGGAGAACCCTTAGGGATAGGATATCCAATCAAAATTTCGCAAATCCTGCAAAATTCAAGACATAGTGAGATGGAGTAGGCAGAGAAGACAATTTTGGAAAAACCACATCGAGAGAATGTATCCAGCAAGAATTTCTAAGATCGTGATGCACGAGAGTCCAGAGGGCCGTCGACCACCAGGACAACTACCAAAGAGATATATTCTGCATAAACAGATCGCAAGATCTACATTAAGAAGAAGATTAAGAAGAATTAAGATTAATATATATTTTTTTTTAGAGATTTGGTTTTTATACATATACCCTTATGCACATTGTTATATAAAAGATTTTTTAGAGGTATGCAAATTCACAATGAAAAAAAAACACATTAAAATAATGTTAATATATATGAAATTGGCTTTATTTAATAGATAATTTATGCCATTATTGTTTTCGGGCATATGAGTGCCACGGCTAGCTCGAATGAAGCGCAACCGTGAATCCCAATTTTCGACACCTTTATGGAGCAACTGTGTAAAATGGCAAAACGTACTTACTACAAATCAACTATTAACTATCAAAATGACAGTCTGTAGAAATAATGTAGCCAGTTTAAAAACCATACCTCTAAAAAATCACCCTATACTTCCACTTTTGACTTTTGTATTAACATAATTAAGTTCTATAACATAATTATATTAACATACTCAGATACTTGTAATTATATTATAATAATTACAATCTACATTAAGTAGAAGAAAAAGAAGCAGAAAAAGAAGAATTCAATTTTGGTTCAGTGATGAAGACGTCTAATTTTCTCTCTATTATTTTGGTAATTATCCTGGTAGTCGACGGTCTTCTGGGTCGACGTCCCTCGTGCATTACGATTTTAAGAATCCTCTCTAGATCCATCCTCTGAACGTGATCTCACCAGAATCGATTTATCTGCCTACTTCTCTGTACCAAGAGAAGGAGAAAGTTTTACGTCTTAATGACGGGCTCAAGATTTATATCCTAATTGAACAGAAAACAAGATACATATATGAAAGATGAAGAAGAAGAAAAATCTTAAAGTTTTATAAATTTACAAGACCACCGCTGTCGTATTTAAATTCTGAATTTTCCATAGATATTTTTAGAAGCCGACAACTATCTTACCTTACGACCAACTAGTGCTGAGTCTAGTACCTATAAGGAACGAGTCTTATTATAAAAGTCTTCGGGGTTCTCGCGAACGCTGTTCCGTAGTAAAATCTTCATATTATGGCAACCAATTGACAATTTAACGCGTCTTTCAGTAATAAATATTCGTTTTGGAGCATGCCGCGCGAATTAGGTCCCAGAAAACATCCCACGGATTTGCTGATATCTGCCCACATATTGGGTTCACAGGTAATAAGATTGCTTTAAATATTTTAATAATTTTTTTGACTTATTTCTCTTGTTGAAACTTAAACCTTTTATTTGTTTATTTATAAACTAGCGGACCCGGCAACGCTTCGCTATTGCGATATTAGAGTATTTATAATGCATACACAATATATGAGTTAAACTATTGTAATACAAATGAAGTAAGCTATCAATTCATTTATTCAATTGAATGGCATATATTGAGTTGTATGTGAAAAATAATATTCAATTTATGTTGGCATTGTCATACACTCGTTTACCAGTTTTCGCTTTATTGATTTCTTCTCGTACTTCGGTGTAAAGGTCATTATGGCTGTAGATCTCTACTTCCAACGATCTGAAGCTCATTACTTTCCCCACAGGTACATGTATATCATCAACAGTTAGTTTACACTTCGTAGGTTGTCTAAATACTGAAAATCTTTTTGTTTTGCTGACTGATATAGCCATATTTAGCCTTTATGATACTTACAACATTCTTTGCAAGTATTTTTTCAGATTCAGCTATTATTGCGCCAGCATCTGCATAAGAAATGAAGTTAACAGTTTTATCACCCAATTTATAACTCAGTCCCAAGCTAGCCACCTCTGCTGTGATTTCGTCCATTATACTATAAGATTTTGAGATGTGGACCTACCGACGAGTTGCCCATGTTTCACGGAGGGACCACATTACAAGTAAAGAGGTTCTCAGCAGAGTTGAAGAGAGTAGGTATGTGTTGAACACCATAGCGGAGAGGCGCGCAAGATGGATTGGTCATGTATTAGAGGGAATGGTCGAGGGATCGATTGGCAGAGAACGACCTCGCCAAGAGTATACCAGATTTGCCGAAATATGTGCTGCACCTCTTATGCGGAGATAAAGGGAGTTGCCGAGGACCAAGCGAAGTGGAAGATGAGATGAGTCGCCTTGCTACAGACCAATCATTAGATTGAGACCGGAGAGGAAGACTATAAGATTGAATAAAAAGGGGCTCAAATCATCTCCTTGTCTTATACCATTGCTTTCAGAAATTTCTCTTAACAATTAATCAATTAGTAAACAGATTTTGTTTATTTATAAATATTCTAAAGCATATTTTCTGCTTCTTCTTCTTCTTATTAGTAGTGGCCTGTTTTTTTTAACAGGAATCATTTCCTGGTTGGTGGTCTACCCGGTTTTTATTAAATATATGTCTTTTTTTAAATATTGATTTGATGAATTCGCATTGATATCAAAAGGTTTAACAATTGACAATGCGATACCGCATGTTCCCAGAGCACCCACCACTGGTTTGAGTCCAGCAGGAAAACTTCGAAACTTGTTTTTAATTGACATTTCGAGACCTCAATTAAATCACTTTTTCAGTCATATTCTTAGCGCATTTTTATGGTGTCGCCAGTATGGAGAGCTAACGATTGACGTCGTTTATATGTACAGGATCATCGAAAAATAATGCCAACATTTAAAAAAATTACAGCACCAAAACACTTTATGTTAAACGTGTAAATATATCATAGCTGGTGAACGTAAGTTTTGTTTTGGAGGTAGCGTGACCTTGCTATGCGCACACTAGATGCGCAGTAACCAAGGTCGGCCGCGGGCGCGCCAACGACTGTCACCGTTCAATACGATGTGACCGCTCAACAAAAAGCACAGTGCGTTATTTGGTACACGGAGTCACCAGTCAGTGTACAGCGGTTGTTTCATAGAACTTATCCAGGACAAGCTGTACCTGATTACAAAGCTATCATTCGATGGTTTAACCAGTTTAAGGAAACAGGGACTATGGAGAAAAAATCTAGGCCAGGCCGACCACCAACATCAGAAGAGAATATCGAACGTATCCGCCAATCTTGTCTCAGGAGCCCCAAAAATCTATTGCTCGACGAAGTGCTGAGCTACAAATTCCAAAAACAACGATTAAAAACTTACTGAAAATTTAATTACAAAATAATAAAATAATAAAATAAAAATACCCTTTTCCGAACGTTTATAGAATGAATTGCCTCTAGTAGTTTTTTTATAACAGTTATTTTAAAGATAATCAAATGATTTTACTGAAATCTCTTGATGGAAGTTCATTTTAAATAATAATTAAATAAAACGATGTTTTTTTTAACTACTTCCACTTTTGTCTTTATTTAGACAGCAACCGGTTTCGCCAGGCTCGCTGGCATCGAAAGACTGGTGGACATCGGTAGACCAGTCTGTCGATGCCAGCGAGCCTGGCGAAACCGGTCGCTGTCTAAATAAAGACAAAAGTGGAAGTAGTTAAAAAACATCGTTTTATTTAATTAATATTTTATTATTAAGGTTTTTTGAAACATGTATATTACTAATGACGGTAATGTTTGAAAAAGAAGAAATCATGACAGTCTGCAACATTAGCGTGAATGGTGAAAATTTGGAGCAAGTAGATGAGTTCGTGTATTTAGGTAGTATGTTTACAAGAGATGGGCGAGTGGAGAGAGATATTGAAAGAAGGGTTGAGGCAGGTAACAAAGTGCATGGTGCACTTAAAGTTGTCATCGCAAACAAAAACCTATCCAAAAAAGCTAGAATGGCAGTGCACAATGGTGTTCTTCTACCGACCCTTATGTATGGAAGCTAAGCATGAAACTGGCAAAAGAAGGATGAAAGTAGAATTAGTGCAGTAGAAATAAGATCTCTTAGACGAATGTGTGAATACTCTGTGTATGATAGAGTGTCGAATGAAAATATAAGAAGTGAATGCGGTGCGAATGATGGTGTTATGAAAAAAATAATGAAAGGATCATTAAGATGGTTTGGACATATGGAAAGAATGAATGAAGAAAGAATGGTAAAAAAATTATATGTTAATGATGTGAATGGAACCAGAAATAGAGGAAGACCGAGGAAAACGTGGCACGATCAAATAAATCAAATATTGAATGTCGGCCATGTGAGGAGTCAGAGAAATCGACACGATGTATGAATGTTGAGGAAGCGAGAGAAATATGTCAGGAAAGAAAGGTGTGGCAGTCCATTCTTTCTGCCTACCCCTTCGGAGAGACGGCGTGATGGTTAGTAAGTTAGTTAAAAAAAACATCGTTTTTATTTAGTTATTTTAAATGTTGGCATTATTTTTCGATGACCCTGTATGAGAGAATTTTCAAATAGCAGTAATTTAGGCATTTAAGAATGTTAATTTCCCTAGTATCGTACTGTCATGTTTCGTTCTTGATGTGTTAATCAAAAGATAATTTGTCGTAAACTTAATTAATGTTGAAAAAAATTATAATTGCTGCTCTTGATTATAAAGAGGCAATATAAAGTCGACTGGCTCCACAACTAAGAGACTGGACTGGATTTAAAAGCATGAGAAGCTGTTTTGAGCTGCCAAGAACAGATGCCTACTCTTAAATATTAGTCGTCTTCGGATATACCTACCTGACATGACACCGAAAAAACAAGATAGAAAAATAAATTGATACATCAAATTATGAATTTTAAAAATGTGTTCAATTGTTTTTTTTTTAATATATATTTTTATTTAAATACGATTTGTTTATTTAGGAAGTATGTTTACAAAGGATAGGAGGGTGGAGAAGGATATTGAAAGAAGGGTTGGGGCAGGCAACAGAATAAATGGTGCACTTAAAGTTGTCATCGCAAACAAAAGCCTATCCAAAAAAGCTAAGATGGCAGTGCACAATGGTGTTCTTGTGCCGACCCTTATGTATGGAAGTGAAGCATGGAACTGGCAAAAGAAGGATGAAAGTAGAATAAATGCAGTAGAAATGAGATCTCTAAGACGAATGTGTGGCAAATCTGTATATGATAGAGTGACAAATGCAAGTATAAGAAGTGAATGTGGTGCGAATGAAAGTGTTATGAACAAAATAAGGAAAGGGTCATTAAGATGGTTTGGACACATGGAAAGAATGAGTGAAGACAGAATGGTAAAGAAGGTATATGTAAACGGCGTGAACGGAGCTAGAAATAGAGGAAGGTCGAGGAAAACGTGGCACGATCAAATCAATCAAATATTGAATGTCGGTCACGTGAGGAGTCGGAAAAATCGACGTGCGTGCATGACAAGATGTATGAATGTAGAGGAAGCGAGAGACGTATGTCAGGACAGAACAGTGTGGCGTTCCATTCTTTCTGCCTACCCCTCCGGGGAGACGGCGTGATGGTAAGTTAGTTAGTTAGTTAAATACGATTACAAACTGTAATACAAACAACAGTTGTTTGTGAACACACCTGAAGATACAAATAATATTGCAAAACAGCTGTCGTGATAATTTCATGGAAATTAAATAAATGAATTATAACATTATCACAGTGTTCCAAATTGAACCGCTAATAAAATGTTTAAGTTAATATATATAAAACTAATTTTGCACTGCTTTTAGCAAAGTTCTATTTCCAACCCTTATGTGAGGGTATTAGTTGCAAAGCCGGCAAACTACATCATTAGATGTTTTGAGTAAATCGCAAAAAACTGATACGCTAATAAAATGCGCTTTTTTACGATATTTTTTTTTTTTCATCTCAACTAGTTAGTATTTTAAAAGTAATCAGCCATGTAAAAATCATCATTATGTTGATAATTAAAGTAAAATAATGAATTTCATTTTGGAGTGTTGCCAGCTTTGCAACACTCAAGTGCAGGTTGCCATGTTTGCAACAAACCCTATATTTTAATAGCAAAATTCTTCAGAATGAAGCCGACTTTGAAACTGAAAATCAATCAAAATTGTGTGCAAATGTATTATGCATAAGACCCAATTCATATCTCATTTTTGATTATTGGTGGAGTTTGCCGGGTTTGCAAATAACACCCTCATGTATTGAAGCGAAACATAAAAATGGCAGAAACAGAATGAGAGTAGATTAAATGCGTTAGAGATGAAGTTCCTAAAACGCATGTGTTAAAGAACGACGTACGACAGAATTTCAAACGCTAAAAGAAAGGAAATTATAAGGAAAAAAGCAGAGCGGAAGAAAATATTAAAAACAAAATTATTAAAGAATTCATTCATGCGCTTCTGGTTCGGAAAAAAGAATGATTAAGAAAGTATAAGATAATGATGTGAATGGAACAAGGAGTCAAAAAAGGCCGAAGAAAACATGACATGACCAAATTAGTCAAATTATACAATTCTTTAAGAGTTTTAGCCTCCTTGACGGTTTTCCTCCAAGCTCATCGATCCTGCAGCTTTTGCTCCCAGCAGTCCGATTCGCCCAACCTAGCCCGATCAGCCAGAACATTATCCATAAAGGCCTTCCTAGAGGTCTTACTCCGGTTGGTCTTGACGCATTCAGGGTCTTGATTGCTCTGGTCTCTCCGGCTTGGCATACGTGCCCAATCCATGCTAGGCGACCAGCTCTCACGGTGCATGATAATAGAGGTTGCTGGGTCATTGTACGAATATCTTAGTAGTTGTATTATTTTTAAATAATATCTTAGGAACCGTTTGAACTATTTTTATGCAGTGGAATTTTCGTTTACGTGTTAGAGCTTATTTTAATTACTAAATGTGGGCGTCTTATGAAAATAAATAAATAAGTGTATTACATTAATTATTTCCTGATACTGCAGAATCCTTTTGGCGCGAATTAATTTATGCACAACTGTCGTAGACCAGCTAGCCATAGTAAAAATTCCAAGATTTATCTCATCCTGAATTTAATTAAAGTTACAAACTAATCACGCTGAAGTTGCAGCGGATGGCATGTTGCTAACTTCATTAGAATACCGGACTTCGCGACTCTGTCACACTTGTAGTGAGCAGGACCGCAGGAATTTTCCGGTACAACACGCCGCTAGGGCAGTGTTCAATTTACAATACTTCTCTGATTTGCATAAAATGTTCTGGACAAGTTTGTTGGGAGATGTGTGTAGAGACAGACGTACAATTTAATACAATGGGGCACTATGGTTTATTATTACATTATTACATTTATTGATGCATGAAAATAATAATAATAATAATAAAACAGAGACGAAGATGCAAACTGGAAACTGAATATGGTGATCGAGGTGTTTACAGGACTTATGACCTGTCATTGGTTGGGTTAAGCGCACGCCCCATGTAATACAACATTCTCCATTCCACCTTATTATGACCACCATGTCTGACAAATTTTTGGAAGTTGTATATATGTTATTATCCAACATCACAATTCACATGTCAGTTTCAATCTACAGACCAGCACCATCCATGAAGACTAGATTCGCAATGGGTAAATAAAATCCAGTATTCATCTACAAGTATTTTTATACATTCAAAATGTTGTATAAATATATTAGTTATTATATGTACGAGTATACTGTCAATAAAAAGGTACTTTTCATTATACAACAAATAGTTTTTTTAATATCATTATTGAAAATGTTCATAATTATTAATAGGAACTAGTGTCCTGTGAAATGTTTAGTGAAAATTCAAAATAATACTACTTATTTTAGCTATCACTTTTTATTTATTTCGAAAATATAAGTTTAAGTCTAAGCTCAATCAATAATATCTTCTTTTTCTTCAAGTGCCCTGTCGGGTCTCCCCAACGTTGGCGATCACCTCGGCGAACCTGTCCCTGTCCTGCGCCGCTCGGAACAGCTCCTCCACACTTCGGATGCCGGTCCACTCCCTCACGTTTCGCAGCCAGGACATTTGCCTCCTTCCGGGCCCTTGGCGTCCCTCAATTTCCCCCTCCATTATCAGTTGGAGAAGGTGGTACTTTTCTCCACGCAGTATATGACCCAGATGTAAGATCTTTCGAACCTTGATAGTTGATAACAGTTCCCTGTCAACTCTAGCTCGCCTCGGGACTTCGGTATTGGTAACCATGTCTGTCCAGGGAACTCTGAGCATTCGGCGATGGAGCCACATTTCAAATGCTTCTAGTCTGTTCATTGAGTTAACTTAAAAGGTCCACATTTCACATCTGTACAATAAAACAGACCACACATAGCATTTGATCATTCTCTGGCGGAGTTTCATGTTTACGTTTTCAATCATATAAATTTTATTATTTTATAATTTATGGAAATGGCATGTATCGCCTTTCTAAGGCATTTTAAAATGTGACATTCACTTGAAAATGCCTTAGAAAGACGATACGTTTCATTCGTATCAATTATTTATTATGGAGTTTTACATCATGGTTCAAAAAACAATATAAAATCTATGCTCACAAGTAATTCCCGTGACCCTGGAGAAGGTGTCAACCAGCTTTGATGCCTAAAACTGGTACCAGGACCAATTGTCTTTGTTTTTCTACGTCTTTATACATTTGTTGAATTTAACAAAAGAAAGAAAACAGTCATGTTTTAAATACACTAGTTTCGGATAAATAAACGCTGAAATATTAAATAAACAAAAAATTCACCCTCTGTAAATCCGCCTATGTATTAGCGATTCACAAAGTGCTCTTAACGCATTTAGCATAATTCGTATGGTTAAATAGAGCCATTAACCCTATCAGGAATGCCAGGAGCTCTCAGAGTTGAAGGGGTCAAATACCCATGCACCGGATCGGGCACGACCTTACACAGCAATACGGGGTAAATAACACAAAATTAATAAATAAAAAAATTCGACGTATTTGATGGGTCATTGTACTCGTACATTATTTATCAAAGATAACAAAGTATGACAATTGCCACCTTTGAAAATTGTGAATTTCTTTTCCATCAAGCATTCTGGCAGTTGCTGTGTTTGTAACGTTATCAACCCCCCTTTTTCGACTAACTTCATTTCGTCATCATCGTCATCATCATCAGCTGTCATCCACTGCTGAAAGTAGGCCTCTTCCAAAGCACGCCACCGCCCCTTATCCATTGCCGCTCCCATCCATCCATGTCCAGCAATCCTCTTCAGATCGTCGGTCCAGCGGGCAGGGGGACGTCCAACTCTACGGAATCCTGTACGCGGTATGCACTCCAGAACCCGTCTTACCCATCGGCTGTCGGTTCTCCGACAGATATGGCCAGCCCACTGCCACTTCAGCCCGCCTATCCGTAGAGCCACCTCAGTCACCTTCACTTCATTTCAACTTCACTCATTCAACTTCAGCTTCATTTGCAGTAAAAAAAGATATATCTCAATCTGTGGATGACCGTATTTGCAGCACAGATAGATTACCCCAGATCAAAATATTAATAAGAACAATTTAATAGAGTGAGTGATTGTCACACTGTATTTGGTCTGGTGAAGAATTCTCGAGACAACAAAATGACGATAGATTAGCATCACATGTCATGAAAATCAATAACATCCAACGCCTCCTGGAAACTACACAAAATTGAAAAAACCTTTCAACACAATGGTCAGATACATTAGTGAGATAAAGTCATATTTACAGCCATCCCTATGAGACTAGCTTATAATTGACAAGAAGAAAAAAAAAGAAGCGGATGATTCAACCTGAGCGAGGTGAGAAAATACCAAAGAAGAAACAAATATCCATAAATTTACTTTCTCGGTTGTTCTATTAATGATAATTACTATAATGCAGGTTTAATCCTTAATTTCAAAATATTTTTAAATTTAAAAAATACATCCGCCTGGAGCTGGCAAAAGAAAGATGATAGTGGGATAAAATACCGTAGAATTGAGATCACTGAGAAGAATGTGCAGTAAAACGATACATGATAGAATACCGAATGACGAAATAAGGAAGAAAGGTAAGTCAAATGATTGCGTATATAATCAGTGTGAGTGGAAAGAGAACCAGAGGGAGACCAAGGTAACCATGGCATGACCAAATTAATTAAATACTAAAAGGAGGCCTCATTCGAAGTCGATGAGCGTGCATTTTACGATGCATGAATGTAGAGGAACTCGAGAGGTATGTCAGGACAGAGAAACATGTTCTGCCTACCCCTTCGGTTAAAACGGCGTAATGGTTAGTTAGTTAGAATATTATTAGCTATCTTTGCAAAATATAATATAGGAAAATAATTTCAAATATTATATATAATATTTTTATGTTGGTTTGGACACATGGAAAGAATAAATGAAGACAGAATGGCGTAGAAAGTATATGCAAACGACGTGAATGGAGCTAATAATAGAGGATAGCCGAGGAAAACGTGAATCCAGAGCCAATAGAGCGCTGTTATCAAGTGTGAAAATTAGAAAGGTCTCATATTTGGGTCATGTGCTAAGGGGTGAAAAATACCACCTCCTTCGACTGATATTAACGGGTAAAGTGGAGGGACGTCGGGGAGTTGGTAGAAGGCAGCTGTCCTGGCTGCAGAACATCAAAGAGTGGACAAGAATAACAAGAGTTCAGAACCTGTTCCAAGTGGCGCAGGATAGAGATGCCTTTCCTGTAGTGATCGCCAATGTTGGGGTACCTGACATGGCACCGAAAGATGAATAATATACTTACGAGTATATCGATAAAAATGTGTTTGTATATAATTTTTGAGTTAATTAAGATGTTTTTTGAAATATTACAAAACATTTTATTAAAAATAATGTTTATAGCAGTTTTATCCGTTTTCTTTTATAATTGCCTTGCACTTAATGTATCAAGTGAGGGGAGGTATTTTTATTACCTCTAATGTGCAGTGTCTTAGCTTGAAATATTCTGACTAGGCGATTTCTAATCAAATGGGGAACGTACCGCCTGCACGCGTGTTTACCCGAGGCTTAACTCTGCCTAGAATTCACATTAAATACAAACAGGATTACGTATTAAATTTTTGCATTGAATTTTTTCGTACAAAATAAATAAAAATAGTGATTTTTTTACTATATTTATTAATTAATTTATTTACCATTTAATGTTTCTTGAACAATGATGTAAAACTCATAATTAAACAATTAATACGTAACCTTGTCAAAAATGCAGAAGCCCTGGACTAATGGATGGAAAAACCAATGGGGACCCCAACCAGAGGACCAAGATATATTTATATCATATTATACTTAAATTCAATAGGATTAAAAATACATGTATTATTTATTCAAACAATATTTATAGATATATCAACTGTATTCAAATTAAATTCCATTGTTCTTTAAAAAAAAATTATTCAAATAACGCGAATGTCAATATTAAACTCAGTAAATGTTACATAAGTATTTTAATGTTATTCTTATATAGATTCATGTTTGCCACCCCTGATCTATGTGTATATAAGGAAGAGAGTGAATGGCAGTATCACCAATCTGTTAATACCAGCGAGCCTGTCGAAACCGGTCGCTGTCGAAATAAAGACAGATGTGGAAGTAGTTATGAAAAACATCGTTTTATTTAATTATTAATTAATCTTTTTCTTATTTTTGTCCTGTCACACCTCCAAAGAACCTTCTCTACCCGACTCTATCGCATGCCTGATGCCTAACATCATCCCAAGTGAGGCCTGCTGCTTTAACCTCGTCCTGCAGGGTTCTTCTCCAGGTGGCTCGTCTGGATCGCTTCCTCTTTCCCCTAATAGGCGACTAGTCTAGTGCGCCCTGAGCGATGCAGGCTGAGACGGAACCGAGCCTGCATCGCATTAATTAATACGAATGTTTAATATGGAGTTTTACATTATAGTTGTTTGATCAATGTCATGATAATGTTTGATTAATGTCAATTAGTGATGTCAAACATTTGATAATGCCTTATGCAGACATGTCAATCACATAAAATATAATAAATCTTCTAGAAAACAAACGTGATTTAACATAACCATAATTACTTCTTACAGGTGTTATGAACAAAATAATGAAAGAATGATTAAGATGTTTTGGGCATATGGAAAGAATGAATGAAAAAAGAATGGTAAAAAAATATGCGATAACGAAAGAATGAATGAAAAAGAATGGTAAAAAGATATACGATAACGATGTAAATGGAACTAGAAATAGAAGAAGACCGAAGAAAACGTGGCACGAACAAATAAATCAAAATATTGAATGTCGGCCACGTGAGGAGTACAGAAATCCACACGTGTAGCGTGTATCGTACACGACACGATGTATGCATGTTGAAGAAGCGAGAGAAATACGAATATGTCAGGAAAGAAAAGTGTGGCGGTCCATTATTTCTGCCTACCCCTTCGGGGATACGACGTGGTGCTTAGTTAGTTAGTTTTTTTTTGCTTTCTTCAGTCTTGAAAAATATACATCGGCTCAATTTATATCAACCTTAATGCTGGTTAAAATAATATAATCGTGGTTCAAAAGTTATTAAAATGTGAATCAATGTCACAAAATTATTCTTACTCTCATGTGTTGTATGTACAATAAATCTTTCATATTATATGAAATAAATCACGTAACTACTAGTGCACCATGTGAAACCCCATTAACCTCTATAGTGCGGCTGGCTGCATTAGCAGTCCAAAAAAATTCTCGTAAACTGAGGAACACTACATTTGCAGCTCACTTTTGAATGAATCTTATAAATCCTTTTACTTTTAATTTTTATATGAAGCACTCGCTTTAAGGTAAGACATTTTAAACTTACATCTTGCTGGAGGGTGTGATTCTATAATATGCTGCGAAACGCCCAGTTGCATTTCACCGGCAACACAACTGACTGACGTTAGCGTCCTTGTCGCGAACCCCGGGTAATGGAATCACACTCGTAGCCGCGTGATCACAGCAGATCCAACCAGCTAAGGAAAGGTAACCCCGAAAGAAAAATCCACCAGAGAAAGCAACGGGAAACCACTCGGGTCACCTTGTCCCAGGAATAACTATGACGAATACAACATAGATGCTTTGCTGCAGTAATCGTTAACGTTGGGGGGACCTGACCCGGCACCGAAAGAAGAAAAATAATGATTATTATAATTGATGCCAACAAGTTTTGCTTGGACCCAAGCTTCTTCAGAGCATTAAAATAACCAAAGGAACTAGTTAGCATAAATTATAATACTGTAACATACCGTTAAATACAAAGTGTTTCTTAAGGATTAATTGTATCTCAATAGAAACGAAGATGTAAATTATTTGGAAACAGAATATGGTAGTCAAAGCGTTCACAGGACTTATGACTTGTCATTGGTTGGGTTAAGCGATCGCTTCATGTTAACAACATTCCCCATTCCACCACATTTGAAAAAAATTTGGAACTTGTATATATGCTACTATTTATTAATAATTTCACATTGTTGTACACAAGCGCCATCTATTAAGATTATTACATCTTTGTCTCTGTTGAGATACAATTAATCCTTAAAAAATGATTAACCCGCAATGGGTAAAAATCCAGTATTTGTCTACAAGAATTTGTATACAAAAAAAAATCTACAAAGTGTTTCATTACTTTATATATTTTTACTTTAGTTCCTCACTTCTAATTTTTCGTCTATCTGTCCGAGGTGCTTGTGCAGTAAGCTGTGGTTTGAGATTTTTACTGCAAATAAA
This sequence comes from Lepidostoma basale, assembly GCA_022606425.2. Classification (NCBI taxonomy): domain Eukaryota; kingdom Metazoa; phylum Arthropoda; class Insecta; order Trichoptera; family Lepidostomatidae; genus Lepidostoma; species Lepidostoma basale. The sequence goes on along the minus strand of JAHDVF020001222.1, from coordinate 1,211,240 downwards.
GGCAGCAGCAGAAAGGGGGTTAAACCCCGACAAGTGCCAACTATACCGTATTTCCCCCGCATCCAGTGCGATCTAATTTAACATAAATTACATATATAGCAGCAAATTGAATTGCTTCCGGTAGCCAGATTTACGATTCGATTGAAATGTTCCAGCTTGCTGGACCCGCGGTGGATATTGTCAGGGCGGAGGGTAATAAAATGTAGCTTTTAACTCATTCGATGTCTTCTTATTTATCTGGTGATTGTGCAGTCCCGCTGCGGACCGCGCAGGTGAGAGAAATCAAAGGAATACTGGTGAAGTTCTCACTTAAACAATTGAATAGGATTCAGAGACGGTGCCTTATAATAAATATTTATATACTTGCGATTCCATAGATGTCTTACCTCTAGTACAAAAATTTATATACAGATGTATTATTCATAACAAGCCATATTATTTGAAGAAAAAAAAATGTCATTAAATTTACATAAAAACAAATACAGATAATAGTTTGAAAAATCACGAAAATTAAGTTTTTACAGTTAATAAATTATCGTAACACCTGTGATGTCAGCCAAGATTAACAAAACAGCTGTCGCGAAAAAAATGTGATACATTTACAGTTTTTTTTTTAAATTTAACAGTTTGTAATGTTGAAGTGTTTCGGCCAAAACAATGGACTATTTTTTATTTAAACACAAAACTCATACGTCAATGTTTGACATTTGATAATGTCTTAGCAAGGCGAAACATTTTATTCCAATAGAATATTATAAAATTTTTACATAATATATTTGTAATCATTTTAATTATTTATTTGTCGAATTTTACATCATTGTTCATGAAACAATTAATTATCTGTTAAAATTTATAACACTGTTATAATATCACAATTTTATTTATGAACTTTTTGAGAATGTTGCGACAGATGTTTCGCCAACCGATTTTTCAATCAATCAATCAAATCAGTTTATTTCATCAATAGACATTACAAATTTAATTTTGAAGGAATCTATTGAGAACAGGTAAAATAATATATTGTGTATAGTATACTACCAGAAACGCATGAGAAATGATTCAACATTAGGAAGACAGGATACTCTCCAGAATTAAGAGTATTTGCCTTCTGAACGAACTTTCACTAATATGAAAGACGTTTGTAACACCTGATGATGCCAAACATCGGTTGGCGAAACAGCTCTCCTAACATTCTTAAAAAGTTAAAAATTGTGATATTATAATAGTGTTACAAATTTTAACAATGTTGAAGTATCATAGTGTTTCGGCCGAAACAATGAACTATTCAGCAATTGACGAGTTTAATTATAAAACAGAGAAAATAAGCAAAATCTGTTTTTTATTCCATATGTCATGAACAACGGGTGGTATATTTTGGGTGACGTTTGTATTACACTGGATTATTCAATCACTTTGCACCTTTGTACAGTTATAAGCCTTTATGTTTAACACCAATTGGGATCATAAACTCATTTTTGACATTTTTGATACTTGACACCTTTATAATGTCCAGCCCTCCACTACTAAATATTTTTCTTCCAATTTTAGTAGCATCGTCACAATATTACGCCGAAAATATTTTCGAATTATCTCTAGCGGCTCATATCGCGAAAAAGCGTTCACTCGAGTAAATTCGGGTGACCTCATTCACCTATGTACTTATAGTTTATGGTACCACAAATGTACTCGAATTAAATCGGGCAACGAAAAAAGATTCCAGTCGAAGCCAAGAACCTTCGTTAATTATTTTTATCGTAGGTTTGTCGATAAACACCCAACTTCTTTTTTGTATTTCCCGCGTTATTTGTTTAAATAAAACAAACATAATTTATTACGGAAACACTCATATGTATATATTTTAATGTGAAATTTACTAGAGATTTTTATAAACAATAATAAAATAATTCATAAAATCCATCTGAAAGCACAGTTTTTACAAAATATATTATAAAATAATAATAATAATTAATTACAAATCTATGATACATACATTTAAAATCAGTAAGCAGTTACTTAAATAATTTTTTATAGTCTTAAATTGGAGAGAAATGAGATACCTATAGGAACAAGTAATTGACTATGGATATACGATATGCGCTGGACCGACGATCTGAAGAGGATTGCTGGACATGGATGGATGGGAGCGACAATGGATAGGGGGCGGTGGAGGGCTTTGGGAGAGGCCTAGATTCAGCAGTGGATGACAGACGGCTGATGATGATGATGATACTTATCGGACAGTGAAACCAAAGTTATTGTATTCGTTTATTTCATACATATACCTTTTCAATTTCTGCTTCTTGATTTTCCTCTGGTACATGTTAAGCAGAGGTCCACCGCCACCCAAGAAATTCCAAATGTAGAGATTTTCGTCTGAAGACGCGGTAGCTGGAGAAATAAAATCAACAATAGCAGTTCGTAGCAATGTTGTTTGAGGTTATGTTGGTTATGAAATTGTAAAACAATTAAGTTAGTAAGTTAGTAAGCTTCGAATATTTTCTTACCAATTTTGGTTCCATCAGGACTGAAGAGTAATGCTCTTGTCCTTCCAGAGGGAGAGCATATCTCATCAGTAGCCCGTCCTGGTCCTGCAAGTACCAGAATTCTCGAATGACCATCTAAGATATCATCTTCTGTTTCTGGTCTCCTATCTGAAAATAAAGTTATTACAATTTATAATATGATTAATATGAATTAAAACATCAGTTTTCTAGAAGTTTTATTATGTGTTATGGGAATCACATGTTTCGCCTTATTTAGGCATTATAAAATGTGGGGTCCTGACACGACACTGTAAGAAAAAATAATGATATTATCCAACATATGTCTCATTTTTCTGGCAATATTGATATGCCTAATGTTTGTTATAAGTTATATTTATTTTGACTTTAATGACAAGTCCGCCATGCCGCATGTATGAGACACTTCCTGGAATATAATATTATAAATCTGTAGTGGCAGGATAAATCCCATATACCCAGCTAATCTTTTGCGCCTGAACTCAACTACTATGCTGGCAATACCATAACACAGCTTGGAGACAAATACCCTGTCTTAACACTGGCCTCGGACGCGTCTTCGCGCACGCAGGTCACGGTGCGCGCATTTTCTTGTCTGGAACACACGCTCGCGCACAGACGTCTACTACAGCGTCATTTTTCTCTATTGTAATTCACTCAACGTTTGTGTCTGTGTCTATCGAAATAAAAATATACTACTACAACCTGTGACTTTTACTTATCGTAAACGCAAACCTGGTATTGCAGCGGGAACTTGGAGGCATAGGACCAACCAAGAAACCCTTACGATGACCCAGCAGCCCCTTATAACGAGCACCGTGAGAGCCGGTTGCCTAGTATGGATCGGGCACGTATGCCGAGCCGAAGAGATCAGAGCAATCAAGACCCTGTACGCGTCTAGACCGACTGGAGTAAGGCCTTGACAGCGCCTAATGGACGATGTTCTGGCTGATCTGGCTAGGTTGGGCGAATCGGACTGCTGGGAGCAAAAGGCGCAGGATTGACGAGCTGAGCGTAAAATCATCAAGGAGGCTAAAACTCTTCAAGAGTTGTATGGCCATAGGAAGTAAGTAAGTAAACGCAAACCACCTGTTCCTAAAAATCCAACGTTATGATGCTAACATACCGTAGAGCCAATAGCTGATGACGAGCTCTCCAGTGAGCTGGCTCCAGCAGAGCGCATCCACCCCGCAGGCCTTTGTGGGAAGTTGGTGGCAGAGGTTAGCCTGCAGAGACACGTCCCACACGGACAGGGAGCCGTCTCCGTGCCCCCGGCTTGGGCCAGATCCACCGCCCACACCCAGCTGGCACCCATGCCAAGGGTGCCATGCCAGTGCCTGTAGAATTGGAGTAATTAATATAGAACAACCGTGACATAGAAACCTTCACTGGACTTCTCTTTATTTCTCTCACTTTGACTCACTTTGTGTCTTCGACTGGTTTCGGCAGTTTGCTGCCATATTTTGGTCTGAACCAGAAGATGGCTGCGGTATATTTTTAGTGTTAGCGAGTATATTGTGTGACAAGTAGCGTACAAAAAGTTTACAAGTAGTGGACAAGTAGTGTACGAGTAGCGTAAGAATAGTGAACGAGTAGTGGGAAAGCGTTATTCTCTTACTGACTTTTCATAGTGTTATTTCAAATAAAATGCAAGATATTTTTTCATGCAAATGAAATGTTTTATTCAAATTCAAAACTGTTGTGACTTATCAGCCAATTAATTATTATAAACATATAAATTTACATTTAAAACGTCTCTTTCGGATATGATTTTAACTAACCGACCTGTTTTTATCCTCTGATAAAAGCTCATTGCTTTGTTAAATTTACTGCAAGGCATCCTAGACAGGGTTTTCAAAATCATTTTAAGGATCTAAATTTTACAATAAAAACTAAATTAGACGATCTTCGTGGCAAGAGCTACGACTGCCACTCTGAAAGTTCCGGGTTCGATTCCCGGCGATGGCAGGGTGATTGCCACACTGTCTTTGATCTGATGAAGATTCTCGTATCAAAAAAGGGCGATTAGTTACCAGTTACATAATCAGAATCAATATAATAGCTATACTCTTTACGTTGATTTGGCTCGCGCTTTAATGATGTAAAGAGCTTTTCAACCAAATAATAATAATAATTATAATAATAATAATGATGATAATAATAATAATAATAATAATAATAATAATAATAATATGAATCATAATTCTTTCGTATGAAGCACTTAATTTGTGGTGTGATATTATTAAATATAATATAATAATAATACAAATTGTCAAATTTGTATATAAATCACTTTATTTCTTATAAACACCAACCGGTCAGGGTAACATAATACACCATATTCTGTTACCCTAATAATGCTCCGGCAGGAGCGAAACCGGTTGGTGTTTGTAACGAATAAAGTGGTTATATATTTTTTTTTACAAGTGTATCATTATAATATTTAATAATAATAAAAGTAATGAAAATAATAACAACAATAATAATAATACTAATATTAGTAAGAATCTTGTTAAAACAGATTTTCAGGGCAAAAGGAGAGCTACCAGACCTACATCTCTACACCTACATCTCTCCAATACATATGACTCAATTCAAAGCTGTTTTACAGTAAAGGTATGTTTACCCTTGCAGGATGCGAATACATTATCTGGAAGAAGGGTTTCAGATCTGGCACGTGCCATATCCTAACATTGCAATCTGCTCCACAAGTGACCAGGAACTTCATATTGGGCGAATAGGAACAGTTTATAATCTCCTTGACGTGGGCTTCCTTCCGTGTTGCTATGGCCCGCATGGTGTTCCTGTTACAAAGACACAGAGTTCCACTGGCGGTACCACTGAAAATGAAATAATTATTGGTCATGTAAATACAGTCCAGAGACAACCATCCTCACAGCAAAAAACTGTCCAAAAATAAAAAAAGCACACGATACATGAAGAGACAAATGTTCGGCTTGAGTATTCGAGATAAAATACGAAATGAAGAAATAAGACACCATATAAGGATAAATTGTATCTCAATAGAGACGAATATGTAAATTGTTTTTTGGAAACAGAATATGGTGGTTGAAGCGTATACAGGACTTATGACCTGTCATTGGTTGAGTTCAGCGATCGATTTATGTAATACAACATTCTCCATTCTGCCCTTCTTACGATTAGGTCTGCAAATTTCTGCCAGCAGTGGAGAAAAGAAGGCTGATGAAGAAGAAGAAGGATCATATATATGTGTAGATTTTCAGTCAATGGCAATATGTTTTTTAGGATCTCCAACTATTCAACTATGCGTTCCATGTGTCCAAGGCAACGCAACCATCCTTTCATAATTGTATTTATTGTTTCTTGAACATTGATGTAACTAACTAACTAACTTACCATCACGCCGTCTCCCCGGAGGGGTAGGCAGAAAGAATGGAACGCCACACTGTTCTGTCCTGACATACGTCTCTCGCTTCCTCTACATTCATACATCTTGTCATGCACGCACGTCGATTTTTCCGACTCCTCACGTGACCGACATTCAATATTTGATTGATTTGATCGTGCCACGCTTTCCTCGGCCTTCCTCTATTTCTAGCTCCGTTCACGCCGTTTACATATACCTTCTTTACCATTCTGTCTTCACTCATTCTTTCCATGTGTCCAAACCATCTTAAAGACCCTTTCCTTATTTTGTTCATAACACTTTCATTCGCACCACATTCACTTCTTATACTTGCATTTGTCACTCTATCATATACAGATTTGCCACACATTCGTCTTAGAGATCTCATTTCTACTGCATTTATTCTACTTTCATCCTTCTTTTGCCAGTTCCATGCTTCACTTCCATACATAAGGGTCGGCACAAGAACACCATTGTGCACTGCCATCTTAGCTTTTTTGGATAGGCTTTTGTTTGCGATGACAACTTTAAGTGCACCATTTATTCTGTTGCCTGCCCCAACCCTTCTTTCAATATCCTTCTCCACCCTCCCATCCTTTGTAAACATACTTCCTAAATAAACAAATTCATCCACTTGTTCCAGATTTTCACCGTTTACACTAATGTTGCAGACTGTCATGCTTCCTTCTTTTTCGAAAATCATTACCTTAGACTTATTCACATTCATCATCAAATCGTATCGCTTGCATACCTCATACATACTAGACACCAGGGCTTGCAGTTCGTGCTCGTTGTCTGCAAGTAGCACAGCGTCGTCCGCATACAACAAACAGCTTACTGACACACCTTCCATTTTTGCACCTGCTTCCAACCCTTTCAGCTCTTTCATACACTTGTCCATATATAGATTAAACCACCATGGAGACATTACACACCCCTGTTTGACACCTTTATTGATATCAAACCAGGCTGTAAGATCCCCATTTACTCTGACACTAGCAGTGCTTTCTGTGTACAGCGATGTAATTGCCGTGATCAGTTTTGTCGAACATTGATGTAAAACTCCATATAAGATAATTAATTCGAAAGAAAAGTGAGTTTTCTAGAAGTTTAATTATATTTTATGGGAATGACATATTTCGCCCTTCAAAGGCATTATCAAATAATATTGTCTATATGATATCTATGGCATTATCCAATGAGCATTTGATAATGCCTAAGAAGGACGAAACATGTCATTCTCATAAAATATAATAAAACTTCTTGAAAACTAACGTTTTTATTCGTACGAGTATTAATTATTTCATAATTGTATTCATAATACTTTCTTTCGCTCTACATTCCTTCCTGACTTAATTTAAAATTCATTTAAAATACCACGTATATTCTGCTCTCATCCTTCTTCTGCCAGTTCCATGCTACACCAATATACATAATGGTTGGAACTATTACTCGATTATCCAATGTTAATTTAAAATTTACACATTTGACCATTCCTTAGCAAGAATGAAAAAAGATATAATATAAAAATTAGTAAAAATAAGTTTTCATGCGAATGAATTATCAAATGGTTTAATTGAATTTAAATATGAGCTTTCTATACAAATTATGTACATGGCGTGTAACTTACTCTAAGTTATGTTAAACGAACTTTACTAGCCTCTTATCAAAAGCTTATATTTATCCCGTATTTAATAGTTAGACACGTTCATATTTAATATTATGTAGTTAAATGGATCAATTGAATTTTAAATAGTGATAAAATGAAATGTGTACAGGCTTATGCCGCCATTTTAAATTCACACATTTCGCGGTTGTACCAAACTCGTAAATGCAGTTGTCAACCGACTTTATGTTGACACGCTTAAAATGGTATAAAATAATAATTTTATGCGAAATGTTGTACAAAGTAACCACAAACATAATTTTATGATGTGATAATTTCGTAGTAATCTTAAATTGAGTCTCTAAAACATTGTATGAAAATGATATGATGGGTCTCGCGTACTCTAAAGGCAGAAACATACTATTAACACGCGACGTGGCGTGTTTACTCCCACCACCGGCAACACGTCGATCTAGCTCGTCTGGATCGGGTGGCGTGTGCGCGCATGGCGTCGCGTCGGGTGTTCATAGTGTGATTCTGTCCATAGAAAACAATACAATTTGATTCGACTCAACACGCATCACGTGGCATCGGGTGGCGTGGCGTGTTAATAGTATGTTTCTGCCTTTAATGATACAAGATGATATGTTTTATAGACTCGATAATTTAGAGCATGAGAAATAAATAAAAATAATAACCCCAACGTTTAACTTATTAATCAAATCAAATCAGTTTATTTCATCAACAGACATTACAAATATTATTTTTAAGGCATCTATTGAGAACAGGTAAAATAATATATTGTGTATAGTATACTACCAGAAACGCATGAGAGATGGTTCAACATTAGGAAGACATGATACTCTCCAGAATTAAGAGTATTTGCCTTCTGAACGTACTTTCACTAATATGAAAGACCTCGATCTCCGAGGAGACCACGTTCAGCAGATTAATTGCTCTTCCCACCGGTGTAACAAGAGGCAGGTTGGTTCTGGCGGCCGGTAGGTAAAACAATCTATGCTGTCGGAGATATCTATCAGGGACAAAAAGCCGAACACCCTCCAGCACAGCCGAGTTCTCGAAACATCTCCTGAAGGTATGAGCAATAAACCATCTTCTCCTCACCAATACTTAATTTAACAAAAAATCATTATGTGTTACCCTATCTGCGTTGTTGTTGTGAAAATTAAAACTATTAATAAATTGCTTCCGTTGGCGTCGAACAGTCATTATGTTAGTATTAAGTATGAGGATAGTGACGTTAAATTTAAGGTAGGTACTACTACAGACTGCACTGTTCGGTCAGTCATTTCCTAGTGCGCCCTTGGAGTAATGGAGTCTTCCAAAACGGCATACTTATAATATAAATATTTATAATAATAATAATAATATGATAATAAAAAAATATATAATGTTTCTTAGAACGACGTGAAGGGTGGCGGGCGACATCGCCGTTCCTAGGCATTAATGAAAGCGTAAATGACCGTTGACAACGGAGATCTGGTCCCAACCCTTATATATGAAAGCGAAGCATGAAACTGGCAGAAGAAGGATGAGATCAGAATAAATATGGTAGAGATGAGATTCCTTAGACGTTTGTGGTGCTAGAACGATGTACGACAGAATTTCAAATGCTAAGAAAGGAATGTAGTGCGGAAGAAGGTATTATGAATAAAATTATGAAAGGATCGCTTCGTTCGGACACATGGAGCGCATGAATGGAGAAAGTATACGTTAACGATGTAAATGGAGTTCGATGTCGAGGTAGACTGAAAAAAACATGGCACGACCAAATTAATCAAATGTTAAAGGTTCGTCATGTAAGAAGTCGAAAGTATCGATGTACGTGTATGACTCGCTGTATGAATGTAGAAAGAAAATAAACTAGGAAGGTATGATTTAATATGTATTAAATGTTTTTCTTACCAAGCGAGCTGGGCTCCCGTGGGTTCCCAGGCAATAGCGGTGATTGATATGTGCTCATATCGCGTCCTTCTTTGACAGAAAGCTGGTATGGGAACTAACTTTTTTTTACCCATATCATAAACATACAGGTAACCGAGGGAGGTCCCAATCTAATAGAAAAACAGAGGATTATTATTAAAGATTGAATGCGAGAATCATTTCACTTTTTTTCTTGTCAACATACTCGTATTATGAATAAAAATAATAAATAAAGTTATTATGAAAAAAAAATAAAAGTGTGTTACTTAACTAATTAACCGTCACGCCGTGTGTCTCAACATGGGGAGGGATTTTGCAGGATTGAAGTACCTCTTAAGAGTCGTCCATAGTCAAAGTATCTTCTTCTTCTTCTTCTTCTTCAGCCGTCTCTCCACTGCTGGATGTAGGCCTCTTCTAATTTCTTCCATTTTTCTCTTCTTTGGGCTTCTCTTATCCACCTGCTACCCGCGACAGGGACAATATCATCGGCCCAACGTTTCTGAGGCCGGCCTATTCCTCTTTTCATGTCCCATGGTCTCCATCCTAGGACTCTGGGTGCCCATCTGTCTGTTCCCTGTCTGGCAACATGACCTGCCCATTGCCACTTTAGCCTGGCAATACGATCCACCACGTCGACAACCACCACGTCGACAGTCAAAGTATAAAAGGGCATTAACCATCCAATTTTTAGAAAAGACCCTTTAAACTTTTCATTGTTCCCTTAACATTTAAGCGACTGAGCGGGTATCTTACCTTCACTCTCCATTCCGCTGACCAACTGGGTCCTTGTTCAAATCCCGCGTCATATTCTTGTTAATATGTTGGGCTTCATCGTCCGAACCGCAAGAGTTTTCAGAGATCCCAATGTGCTCAGAGTACCATACAACGCATTGGTTCGGAGCAGACTCGAAAGTGGTTCTGTGATATGGAGTCCTCACGAAGCGAGATATTCCGTTATGCTGGAGAGGGTTCAGAAAAAAGTTCTGAGATATCTCTACATGAGGGAGTATGGTAGCTATCCGTGGCTCTATCCCACGGCATTTATTTTGAGAATGCTTGGGACCAACTCTCTGCAGTTTCGAAGAGATGGGCATCTCATAACTCTAAATTTCTTTAGGTTACTCAGGAGATTTTTCGAGACCTCGGCCGTGCTGGAGGGTGTTCGGCTTTTTGTCCCTGATAGATATCTCCGACAGCGACAGCATAGATTGTTTTACCTACCGGCCGCCAGAACCAACCTGCCTGCTTTGAAGTCTTTTTTCTAGAAGTTGGCTGGCTATTGCATTTTCTTACTTCGACTATCGACGACTCTAAGGGGCTACTACAATTTTGCAAAATCCCATTCCGAATTCATATTCCTAAATCGTGCCCTTCTCCTGTAAAATGTGGACTTAGAAGAAGGACTGCCACGCTTTCTTATTATGATATAACTCTCTAGACTCCATTTAAGTGTTTATTCGTAATGAATCAATTAGGTTATTCCATATTTATTTTTTGTATTAATACTTACAGCAATAAATACACCAAGCGGATCCCATTTGACTACAAGTATTATGTCTTCGAAAGTGTGAAGCTTGAAGACCTTGTTGTAAGAAGAATCCATCATAAAGATCTGGTCTCTGAGTCCAGCCACCACAAAATTGCGTCTGCCCCAGTCAATGATGTCGTTATCTGGATGTATAGTTATTATTCCATAATTAATACAATTTGTTTTCATATGAACCAATCACTTTGTGGTTACACATTTTATACTTAAAGATATAAAATAATAAAACACTTTGTATTTAAATAATGTTTTTTTAATGTATGTTTAATAAAATTCACTAATGTCATAAAAAGACAAAAGTCTTCGACCGGGTTTCAGTAGCTTGCTGCCATCTTCCTAGTGATAAAGATGCCAGCGAACTGCCGAAACCTGTTGAAGACACAAATATTAGTGGATTTTATACTAACTAAATATACATAAAAAAAAATAATACAAAAAGTTGTTATTTTCATTATTTTCAATGAAATTTCAAACAACAAAATTAACTCTGTATTTAATCACGGGATCGTTTTTATAATTGATGCCAACTAGTTTCACTTGGACCCAAGCTTCAAAAGGTCAATATAATAACTGTTATTGTATTGTCCTGTTGAACATTGGGTCCAAGCAAAACTAGTTGGCATCAAATATAATAACCATACCGTGGTTAAATACAGAATGTTTCCTTATTTTAAATATAAAAATAAAATATGTCAAATGTGTTGGTAAGCAAAGATTTTATTCCATATTTAAATAGAGTTTATTTGGTAATTATTGCTATATACAAATATCATTCTCCCAAGGATGGTATAATACCTCCGAAGGAAGTAATGCAGCGAATGAAGAAAGAAGAATAAATTGTCATGACCACAAAGCGCAGAAACTGAAAAACTTCGGCCAAGTTATGAGAAACGATAAATACCAAGCACCGCAAGCAAGCGAAAATCCTGTTAAATGAATACGAAACTAACTAACTATCCATCACGCCATTTCCCGGACGGGTAGGCATAGAGGGTGAACCGCCACTCTATCCTAATATAACTCTCGCGCGTCTTCTACATTCAAACATTGTGATATGCATGCTCGCTGAATGTTCCTACTTCGAACATGGCGCCTTTCAGTAATTGATTAATTTTGTAATGCCATGTCTTTCTTGGCCTTCCTCGACTTATTTTTCCATTAACACTACTTGTATATATCTTGTTAACAATTCTTCCCTCATCCATTCGTTTCATATATCTACACCATCTGAGTGACCCCTTCTCAATTTTATTACGGACAATCCGGTATTCTAACATTCATTGTATTTTCCGCACATTCTTCTTTGTGATCTTATTTATACAGCATTGATCCTACTTTTATCTTTCTTCTGCCAACTCCAAGCTTCTCTTCTATATATAAGGGTCGGCACTAGAGCTCCATTGTGCACTGCCATATTTTCTTCAGTCAATATACTCCTATTTGCAGTAATGACTTCGATTGAATTATTACGAAATTTATTTTTGTTACACTTACACATGTTTTCTTCATAATCCGGTAAATCAAAAATGGCGTCTGGTTGGAGAATTACAGGGCGCTTACGTGGGGCGCAGCTCCACCCCCGGGGTTGCGCTGCCTCGGGCACCGGAGGGCGCACCCTCGCCTGGGTGTATCGTAAGACCGGAGGTTCCCCGTCTAAACCCAGACGCGCCCCTAATAAACGGGAGTAGCTGCGTAGACGCCAGGACTGAGGAGCCTATAACAGTAAAAATACACAAAGTAAAAATACATTTAAAAAATGATATTAAAAGTTAAATAAAGCGTTAAATACCAAGTCCTAACCAAGAACTATCCTTAAATACCACCTCATAGAATAGTCAAAATAGAGTAGAAGGAAGTGTCCTGGCTCCGAAATATAAGAGACTTGACGGAAATGAGCAGAATTGAGAACCGGCTCCAAGTGTCACAGGACAGAAATGCTTTTGGTGCAGTGATCGTCAATGTTGGAGGGACTTAACACGGCACCACAAGTAGAAAAAATATCAAGTGTAATTCTATTTATTCAAATGTATACGTGACTAATTTAAATAAAGCACAACTTATTTTTCGATTTGCAGATTTGTTTCTTCGATGCACAAATTTTAACAATAAGATAACACAGAATTGTCACTTTTATACTTAAAAATTAAACGCAACAACAACAACAACAAACCATCACGCCGTTTCCCCGCAGGGGTAGGCAGAGAGAATGGACCGCCACACTACTCTATCCTGGCACACCTCTCTAGCTTCCTCCACATTCATACATCGAGTCATACACGCACGTCGATTCTTCCGGCTTCTGACATGACCAACTTTTAATATTTGATTAATTTGGTCATGCCAAGTTTTCCTCGGTCTACCTCGACTCCTTACTCCATTTACATTGTTAACGTATACTTTTTAACCATTCTTTCTTCACCCATGCGCTCCATATGTCCGAACCAACGCAGCGAACCTTTCATAATTTTGTTCATAATACCTTCTTTCGCTCTACATTCCTTCCTAATATCAGCATTTGAGATTCTGTCGTACATCGTTCTACCACACATACGTCTTAGGGACCTCATCTCTACCGCATTTATTCTGCTCTTATCTTTATTCTGCCAGTTCCATGCTTCGCTTTCATACATAAGGGTTGGAACCAGAACTCCATTGTGAACGGCCACAATGTGAAATTAAACGCACTTAATGCTTTATAATAATAAAGTTGCCAAGAAAAAATAGGCCAGACATATGTTTGCGAAAAGTGCAAAAAATGCATGATTTTTTGATGATGATAAGCATGATGATGAAAGCATGACGATGAAAGCATGGTGATGAAAGATGAGATTTTTTTATGAATTAAAACACTTTTTCCACTGTTGGTAAAAACGTATACTCGTATATCATTCTCCCGATGATGTAGGTGTAAAGCCTTCGAAACAAGTTAAGAAAAATAAACTCAATATTGGAAATATATTGTGTTTTAATTTCTAAATAATTCACCCTTATATAATTCCGCAGTGTAAACGCCTTAAGTTAATCCAAAAATAAATAATTTTAGATAAATATGGCGTTATCACTGCGGAATTTTCTATAAGGACGATGTTTTTATGAATTATAATGCTATTTTTCCAAACTTTGAGTTCATTTTTCTTGACATGTTTCGAAGGCATTACACCTTTATTAACGGGAGAACGATATAAACGTTTTATACCAATAGTAGAAAAAAATGTTTAATTCATTAATCGTAGTTTATCTTTTTTTAAATACGCCCCATTCATTCAATTGATTTTGTAGCGGAGCGCTAGTGATTTCGTTCGAGAGCCGAAACTATAAAGTTTTGTCCCGACATAGTTTAGTCGGCATCATTTGTTGGAACAGTGAGGAGCGTGTGTTTGACATTGAGGCATACTTTTCAAACGGTTGTTCAAGGGTGCGGCAGCATAACTTCCTTTTTTCAAAACTTAATAAAACCCATCAAAAATAAAATCCAAATTCAAAAAAACCCATAGAAAAACATCACAAGGGAACAAATAGAGAGAGCGGGATAAACACTTCAAATCGCTCCTAATTGAAATAAGGCGCTCTGGGAAGTGTTCCCTCAAAACAGTCATCCCATGGCAGAAATCCAGTGTTTATGTGAACCGTCCAGGGACCCTAAAGTATTTGAAGACCAACATCAAGGAAGAAATTGTCAAGATAACGCCTGACATGATAGCAATAGTTCGTTGACGACCTTCGTGGCAGAGTGGTAAGAGTTCTGACTTCCATACCGAAGGTTCCGGGTTCGATTCCTGGCGATGGCAGTGCAATTGTCACACTGTCTTTGGTCTGGTGTAGAATTCACGTGACAATAGAATGGCGACAGATTGGCTACCTATCACATGTCACGAGAATCAATACAAAAGCTAAAAATAAATTGTATACAGTAATTGGGTTCAAACGACCTGTTTTATACGAGTACATAAAATTTTTTTAAAAATGACAAATGCGGTAGCCAGAAATCGGTTTACTCGGTGTATGGGGAATGGAGACGTCACCTACCTAATTTGATCTTCAAAAACTAAATGAAACAAAACTTTAGGTATGTGCCTACATTATAAAAAACAAAAAAAAATTTACTGATTCATATAATGGGTTTTATAAAGTTTTGAAAAAATGCAGTTATGCTGCCGCACCCTGTATGTCTAGCATTTTTTAAATAGATAATGAATTATATTAACATTTTAAAATAATATTGTATAATATTTTTGTAATGCATTACAGAAATCACATAAGTACTATAATCACCCAAAGATTTACGTTCTTGCTATAACATGTTGTTATTTTGGTACAGTGAGACGTCTCTTGTCATAACATAAATTCGCCTTCGGGGACATTTTATTACAGTGAACCCAAGTATTAAATATATTTTAATGTTTACATTAATGCTTATCGTCTATACATGTTTTAATGACCATAAAATAAAATGAAGATAAATGTAATGTTTCAATTTATGTAACGAACTTCGTGGCCAAGTGGTAAGTGCTACGACCGAAGATCCCGGGTTAGATTCAGATGGCAGTGTGATTGTCACACTGCCTTTGGTCTTATGTAGAATTCACGTGACAGTTAATGGGGATAATCTTCCTACACATGTCATGAGAATCAATATAATAGCTATAACCTTTACATCGATTTGGCTCGCGCTGTGATAATGTAAAGAGCGATTCAAATAAACAATAAGAGTAATAATATTTTAATAAAAAAATAAAATTAATAATAATAATACTAGCATACCCGACAACTCATCACCATTACTATAATACATGAATTAAACAATTACATACAATTGAAA
This sequence comes from Lepidostoma basale, assembly GCA_022606425.2. Taxonomy (NCBI): domain Eukaryota; kingdom Metazoa; phylum Arthropoda; class Insecta; order Trichoptera; family Lepidostomatidae; genus Lepidostoma; species Lepidostoma basale. Next base: position 1,195,418 of record JAHDVF020001222.1, on the reverse strand, counting down.
TTCTATATCAGTTCATTGATACCATTTAACGAAATACATCCAACAACGTGTTTCTACAAATACCTGATGTTTGACAATTAAATCTATTATTGATTGCAAAAAAACATGTGCAGTAACGTCATGACGATCGACAGCTGTCATTTAAACCCATTTGAGCGGCATCTCTTGGTGATTTACATTACATACAATTAAACACTTGCATCAAACAAACAAAAAATACACACTATATATACTGTAACGCCCCTATCAATAGAATTACTATTTGCCTGTCACTAAGAATTCATTTATACCTATGTATTATATTTTCAAAAAGCATCTAGTAATATAATCGAGTCTATTGGTTCAATAACCATGAACATTGTCTTTTATATATAGAGATTAATTTTATAAAATACAATTAAAACTAATTTTATATGTATGTAAGTAGACGAATGTGTGAAAAATCTGTGTGTGATGGAGTGTTGAATGAAAATGTATCATGTAGTGCGAATAAAATTGTTATGAAAAAAATAATGAAAATAACATTAAGATGGTTTGGACTCATGGAAATAATAAATAACGAAAGAATGGTAAAAAAAATGTAAACGACGTAAACGGAACTAAAACAAAAGAAATTCTATCAAATCAATCAAACATTTAATGTCGAATACGAATTTTCAGGAAGCGAGAGAATTCTTTTTGGGTACCCCTTTGGGAGACGGCGTGATGGTTGGTTAGTTAGTTACCTGGATGAACATTTCATCTGCTTCCGTGGCAGGGTCAAGCCTTTCAGAGTATATCTTAGATCTCACAGCCTGGTGGTCCATACCAGCCCTTCGGGATACAAAGCGGTCCGCAGGACATGTCTGCAATGAAACATTTTTATTTATTTAATCAAAGGTTTATTTAGTTTTCAACAAACAACGTTGAATTCGAATTATCGTAAAAACCTAGTTTTTATTCCACATTATTTTATTAAACGTTACTATAAAATAAAAATATCGACCACAATATTTCGGGGGTGACATCCATTCTCAGGTGTAAATATATAATTAAACTCTAAACTTTGATACAAAGCCATTTGGTGGATTAACATATTTAAAAATCAAAAAGGTGAAAGATATCGCTTACGATGGGACAGACAACGCAAAAGATACTGGAATGCACACGTGCAGAGGATGGATCTCTCCGGAATCCCAAACCTTATGGCACATCAGTTCCTGTTGGCTTCTGTCCTCCCGAAAGACCGGCTCCCGAGAGATAACTGGAAGTCAACATCTTAAGAGAGGTCAGCCTGACTACAGAAACAGACCAAAGGTCTAAATGGAGAAGAAGATTTTAATAGAGACATTAAATTTAACAAATATTTATCAATGTTTTCTAATTACAAAATCGTTAAGGGCAGGTTAACGAAAATTATCATACATGTAAACTAATGGATGGAGAAACCGTTGGAAAAGCCAACCAGCGGACCAAAATAGATAAAATATTATATTTAAATTCAACAGGGTTAAAATACCAAGAAATGGAGTGTCAAGAGGCCACCTAAAATATGGCCTAACGATACTGAGTGAATAGATGGAACGACCTGGATGCGGAAGGGACAAGACAGGAACGAGTGGAGAAATATGGAAGAAGCCTCTATCCAGCAGTGGAGGGAAGAAGGTTGAAGAAGTAGATTAGTACATATTAATTATATCTATTATGAATATAATTTCCAATGTATGTGCTTTAAAAACACAATAAAAATAACTTTTTTATCAATATTTAAATTCAGTAAATTATATATAAATAAATATATTTTTTATAAAATCTTCTTTATCACCCCTGTATGTGTATATAAAGGAGTCAGTTAATAATAGTGTCATCGGTTCGATGCCAGCGAGCCTAATGAAACTGGTCAAAAAAGAAATAAAGAGAGAGGTGGAAGTTGTTCTTTCAAAAATATCGAGAATATTGTCAAACACTGTTTATAATAAATGGTCCTGCTTTGTACCATGTAAATATTAAGTTTCATGTATGCAAATTATATATGCACCCTATTTCTCCGCTGGGGAGATGAATTTAAGTGCATTTATGCGTCAATTATACCAGCATGAGCTAACCCCTTGCTGACCGGTCTATGCTTCCCACGGCTTCTGAATAGACAGCTGATGCTGTAAACAGGTATTTATTTTCGTTTTTATCCCACTCGAACATCTCCAGACACTCAATCCATCGACTTTCCTAATAATCTTATATGCATAAAGCGCTTAAAAGCTTTGAAATACATAATATTATACATAAGATTTGTCTGATGTCTATTAGTCTTATAATTATATAAGATAGATGCTAAGTTATTCTAAGATGAAAAAAGCGCTAAAAGGACTTTACGTGCTTTGAATACGTTTTTTTTTTGCCCATAAAACATATTTTTCTACAGTATTAGGATAATTTGTAATAAAATTATATGTTTAGAATAAATAGTTTGATTTTTCTATTAATAAAAAAAGAATTTTTTCATTATACAACACTTATAGGTATAATCTTTTTTTTAATTACATAGACATGTTACGGACAACCAGTACTTCAGTGATACATATTGTAAAGATACATATTTAACTAACTAACTAACTAACTAACCATCACGCCGTCTCCCCGAAGGAGTAGGCAGAAAGAATGGACATGTAAAGATACATATTTTAAATATTATAAAATTGTTTATATGATCTGACAGATGTTATAAATATTTATTTATTTATTATGAAAAATAAATCTTCATAACATCTGTCAGATCATGTAAACAATTTTATAATATTTAAAATATGTATAATATCTTCACAATATGTATCACTGAAAAAGAACTGGTTGTCCGAAACATGTAATTAAAAAATGTAATTAAAAAAATATATATAAGTGTTGTATACTCGTATACAAAGTATATAAAAAAATAAAAAGAGAAATAAAGCATCTACAACACAAAGTACGATGAATATAGAAGAAAAAAAATATTTTTTAATTTTTCACATGGAGTACTAACTTTGTGGTTGATTAAACTAACTTACTAACCATCGCGCCGTCTTTCTGAAGGGATAGGCAGAAAAACTGGATTGCCATACTTTTCTCTCTTGATTATCGCTTCCTCAACATTCGCACGTACCATATTTTATGAATTATCAAATACGTAAAATATAAAAAGAATATCATACTCATTTATTATATCAAATGTTTTTATACTGCCCTGATGAATCCTGGGTATAAGCAAAACTAGTTGAATTTCTTCTTTATTCACCTTCACTTTGTGTTATGGATTCATATTTGAATAAATATTATTAAACTTAGTATTACAACACTCGATTGTTGTCAATATAATTTTAGATAATCTTAAGGCTTTTAGATTGTGGAATTCCATAATGACGATTTTTTTTTTATGAATTAAAGCGCTGTTTTTTCCACTTTTGAGTTTATTTTTCTCGACAAGTTCCGAAGGCTTACGCCTTCGTCATCGGGAGAACGATATAAACTAATGTCAAGGTTCAAAAGCCCTTAAAAACATGTCGAAAAAAACAAACTCAAAAGTTGAAAAAACAGTTTTTTAATTCATAAAAAATTCGTTGTAATAATATGTTTCGGTTGACACATAATCTTTATCAAAGTACCCAATTTTAAAATTGTGTTCATTGATAAACTTATTAAGTTGCCTTTATTAAATCATTTACAATATTAATTATAGTCTCCCAAGAAAAATCAATTAATCTTTTAAACTCATAATATGGTTATCATTGAATTTGATCTAGAAAAAATATACTAGTGAGTGAATTAACAAATTAAATTCTCGTCCGAGATTCAACTAGTTTTTTTTTTAATAGAATTAGAATCACTGAATATTCATCACTCAAATTGATTGAATTGTGCATAACGTGTCTCTAAGACAATTTCTTATATTAATAAGATACTTCACAAAAAATATTTTTTTTTTATATTTTTTTTTATTGCGGGAATAGTGAACATCTTCTTCTTCTTCTTACTTAGCCTATTTCAGTTCACTCCTGGACAAAGACAGGTTATTCCGACGTGTCTGTTCAGATCATCCTTCCACCATAGTTGCAGTCGCCCTGCACTTATCTTTGCCGTCCACGGTCTCCAAGTCAGCAGTCTTCTTGTCCACTTTTCATCTGAGCTTCTGGCTACGTGACCTGCCTATTGCCATTTTAAAGTCGCCACCCGGTGGATGATGTCAGTGACCTTTGTTTTTTCTCTCACCGTATCGTTTTTGACTCTGTCTCTTAGGCTTATTCCTAACATGGATCTTTTCATGGCTCTTTGGGTCACTCGTAGTTTCACGGCACTTTTTTTGGACAATGTAACAGTTTCAAGACCATAAGTACCAACTGGCAGAACGCAGGCTTTATAGACTTTTCATTTCAGGTTTATCGGTATTTTCCGTTTTTTAAGGATGTAACTCATGATTCCGAAAGCTGTCTAGCTTAGTCTAATTCTTCTTTTTAGCTCTGCGGTTTGGTTATCTCGGCCCAATCGAACTTTGTGTCCCAGGTATGTATATTCTTGGGCATTCTCAATTCTGTTGCCGTCCACGTTAATTTCAAGGCTTTCCGTGCCCATCACTTTGGTCTTTGTCAGGTGATATTCAGGCCAATAGTGGACTATCGCGAAGTTATACAGACACGTTGTTACAACCCGTTTTAATAAAATATCGCTGAACTGGCCCTCAGTTGCTTTGAAGAATAAACGAGGTAGATCTGAACTTTCCTGGAGAAGAACCCTTCAGTAGAAGATTAAGGTAGTCAGGTTTACTCTAGGTAGTGTGAGCCATCATTTTTGTAATTGAGACCAAAGACAGTATGATAATCACACTACCGTCGCCGGGAATCAAATCCGAGACCTTCGATGTGGCAGTCAAAGCTCTTGCAACTCTGCCACGAAGATCGTCATGGTTATTTAATTAGTATGTTAGACATTTTTTAACCATTTTAATTTGAGTATATTGATAAAATGTAACAAAAAATATATTCTCATAATACGAGGGTCGTTTGATGGAAAGCTGGCCGTCAATAGATGGCGTTAAGTGACAATGAACACCATATGGTTTTGACATCTGTCATTGACATCAACGTCTGTCAAAATTTGAAGTAAAAATAACAATTAGTTTGGTTTTTACGGCCATCGCAAGCAAGCAACTACTTATGTGTTTTATGAAAAATGGAAAAAACCGATTATTGTTCAGTGATTAAGTTCTTTCACAAGAAAGGGGAAAAATTTAAAACATTGCAGAAATCATAGCAGTAGTTAAATTTTGGAAAGCTGAATTTTTTTGTGGTTATACGAGATTTTTTTATGATAACCATGCAGAACCCTCAAATATCATCACTACACCAGAAATCACCAACAATCTTCATGATTAAATTATAAAAAAAACACTTGTTTTTTACCACTTGAGTAAATAAATAATTTAACATTTACGTATACTCAAGTGGTAAAAAACAAATGTTTTATTTATAATTTAATGTGATAACAAAGTGAATGCCGAAACAATAAATAACATAAAATTCATAATATAATTATTGTAAACCATCAAATCAAAATCCGCGAACTAGCAGAGGCTGCATTTCACTGAGACTTCACACTGAGAATTCACGAACATTTGGATGATATGAAAAATCTACCCGCGCGAAGAGTGCCAAGTTTGCTCACTATCGACCAAAAACGCACACGTGTGACGGATTCAGTAAAGCTTTTCGCGAGATAAAACGTAGTCCGAAGAATTTTTTTCGTCGATACGTCACTAATGCAATATGGGTACATTACTAAATGCTAGAGACAAAGGAACAGTCCAAACAGTGGAGAAAACGTGCCGAAGGTCTACCGAAGAAGAAAAAAACAACCTGATCAGCTGGTAAAGTGATGGCGACTATTTTTTGGGATACGATAGGTATTATTCTTATTGATTACTATCTAGAAAAGGTCAGGACCTTCAAGTATCTAGGCGTAGACTGGGTGGGGCGAGCTGATCTGCGGGAAGAAATACAAGCCCAAGTAAACAAGGCAGCTGCAATCTCTGGGGCTCTGAAAACCACAATATGGAAAAAACAAAGACATGGCCATTAAGAGTAACATGAGAATCTATAAAGGATTCGTAAGACCAATGATAATATATGGCGTCAAAGCAAGGGCAGACACTGTAAGGACCAAACAAGTTTTGAGAACTTCCGAATTGAAGACACTGAGGACGATAGCAGGCAAGACACTGAGAGATCGCGTGAGGAACACCAGAATAAGATAGATATGTGAGGTTGAGGATATTATAAGATGGAGCAGACAGCGAAAAAGGGGTCTGGTATGGTCATGTTCAAATAATGGACACCACCAGAATCTCCTATATTGCATTGCATAATCAGCTTCATGGGACTCGTCCTCGTGGAAGACCTCCTAAAAAATGGAACGACAGCTGGGAATCTACCTCACAAGAGGAGCAACACTGTGGAGAACAGACCACATAGGTCTATAATAAGGAAGAAGAAGAAGAAGAAGGTTACTGGGTAAAACACTAACTGATGATTACTACGCAGTAACATTGGATCGTTTTGACGCCGAATTGTAAAAAAAACGCCCTGGTTTGTCTCGCATGAAAAAATTCTTCCATTATGACAACGCATTCGCTCACAGATCGGCCATAGTGCAGGCAAAGTTTAACAAATTAGGCTACAAATTGATCGACCACCCACCGAATTTACCAGATCTAGTCCTTTGTAACTGTTCCCAGACCTTAAAAAATGTCTCGGAGGATGCCGTTTTGCAAAAAAACGAGGAAGAGACGACTGAAACATTACACTATTTTGAAGAGCTCGAGCAAAATTACTTTTCGGAAGGGAAGAAGAAGTTAGAATGTCGTATTTAAAAGTGTATTAACCTAAAAGAGGACTATGTTGAAAAATAAATTACCGAAACAATAAAACTCGTGCGTTTTCTTATTCAGGCTAGCTTTGGGCGAGAAACGACCCTCGTACACGGTAGAATCTATTGAAGTACTCCATTAGTCACGAATGTTCCAGAATTTTGTTTATACAATCAAGTATGCAGATGTGCGCAGACTCGTGCATTTGTAGATTAAGCTCACATGTCGCATTGGTGACCCTAAATTGCGCGGACCGGTTAGATTGTCAATGGTCAGAGATACATACAGAATGCTGTTGTATTGTGTCTCCAAACCTGACCCCGTCCTGTAAGTCCATTGTGCGAGATTAGTTCTGGCCAGTCGCTTGTCGCAGATGGGGAACGCATGCAATTTACTTAAGTAAGTACGGAGGTGTGAATGTTAAGAAGCGCATTTGAAGAGTATTTACATAAATGTTTAATTATTTAATGTTTCTTTTTTTTATATGCTCACATTTATTAAAAAAATTAAATATCAAATATGTTTCGGACTAACCAGCCCTTCATCAGTGATATTATATAAATATTTAAAATAGTATAAAAACTTTAATTTAATTGTATCTCAATAGAGACGAAGACGCAAACTGGAAACTGAATATGGATGATCAAGGTGTTTACAGGACTTATGACCTGTCATTGGTTAACAAATTAAATACATTGTGACAAATTAAATTAAATTTGAATTAACCACCCACCATGGGTGAAAATCCAGGATTCGTATACAAGTATAAGTATACATTAAAAAAATATTAGTATAAAAACATTTACAAATATGGTCAGTTTTGACAGATGTTAGTTTAATTATTTATTTATAGCCTAGGTTCTCAAAGTGGATGATAAAGCCTTCTTGTAGGCGTTTGAGACTTTCAGGGGGGTAGTAGAAGACCCAAAAAAATAGAGAGCGTGGGCAGATAAAAAAATAAAGTCTAAAAAGACAAAAAAAAAAACACGCTAATCATTTCTTCCTTTTCTTCGTTCAGTATTCTACCATATGTCGTTTTCATATACATAAAAGATTTAATAATATTTTAAAATTCAACTACGTATGTGTTTCTAAATATTTGGAATAACTTTTATGGGAGGGGGGCGTTGAACGTTTATTTTTCTTGTAAAGGGGGCGGTGGTCCAGAAAAGATTGGAAACCTATGATTTAGGGTAACAAACAGCGATTGTAATACATATATAAAACAATAAATTTTAACGATGTAAATGGAACCAGAAATAGAGAACGATCGAGGAAAACCTGGCACCACCAAATAAATCAAATATTAAATGTCGGCCCACCTGAGAAGTTGGAGAAATCGCCGGCCGTGCACGACACGATGTACGAGTATGTATGTTGAGGAAACGAAAGAACTATGGCAGGAAAGACCAGTGTGATGGTCTATTATTTCTGCATACCTACTAATGGAATAATTAAAGTAAAATAACATAAGAATAAATGCAGTAAAAGTGAGATCTCTTAGACGAATGTATGTCTGTGTGTCTGGAAATAAAATAATTTAATACAGTGCGAATGAAAGTTATAAATGAAATAATGAAATATTTTATTTATAACATTCAAAATATCATTAAGATAGTTAGGACACAAGAAGAATTTAATCTTACTCCTTCAAGGAGACGGCGTGATGGTTAGTTTGTTAATTAAGTGACATTATGGTTTCACCTACGCCGAAAGTTTTTATTTTTCTTTATATTCTCGTATACATAATTATTTGTACGGGCGTATGTAGTTAAACTCCTCTTAAACGACTGTACCGACTTTATGAAAAAAATTGCATATATTTGAGTGGGTCTCTGGATGGCTTAAATTCACAAATGGACCCGATAGGTGACCGGTAAAACCTTCTGAGAAGATCATTTATAACTGACCTTCTGATAATAATGCATAGTTATGTTTGTTTGCTATAGATGACGCTGATCTTTAATTCAGTGGTATTTGATTTAATCATTCACAAATCACTTGCGTTGTAGTGTAGCGTAGATTTAAAATTATGTTCGTTGTGTTTCGATATTCCATGTATGGCATGTATATATTATAATTGCATGCATATTGAGAGTATTATTCTTGGACAAAACATATTGAAATAATGCTTAAAATCATAAATTAAAAAAAAAACGTTTGCTGAATCAGCTAATAGAAGGCAAGCCAACGTTCGGGCAAGACAATGCCTATCGGATCCGCTAGTATATTTAATGTATATAAAAATAACATCAATTAAATAAGTTTTATTGTATGATGTGTAGGATACATTGTTCATAAATGATATTACTTTGCAGAAATTGTATGACCGTTTTTTTTTAAAAGAAATGTGATGAAAAACGCAAACCGTCATTGGTAATATTGCATAGTTTATACTAATGCATAATGAATAAAAATTTATGAACACATCAGAGCAGTTTAAAGAAGATATATCCCATTCATAAACAGTCGTGAGCGAGAACTGGTTTTTACTTAAAATTGCACATTAAATGTTATATGAAAAGATAAATTTAAAACTTCTTCATAGCAATACATACCTCATGCAGGTGAATTAAAATTTCCGACATGAGGGATATGGGGGAGTTGATCTGTGGGGTAGTGTTAGCAACATGTTAATACAATCTATGCGGACAATTTACAAGGTAACGTTCGCACAACGATACAAATATATAAGATAAAAAATATATATTCCTCCAAACATGTATTTGAAACGACAAAAAAGGGTCCTGTGCATTACGGCGGATGAAGCTTCGCGGCTCACGGGTGAGTCACTCGCGTACAAGATAAGCAAAGGAAGACTCCCGGGTGAGTCGCCAGCGGATATTGGGTTATCCTATTACAAATCCTAAGCAAGGCGAAACAAATTTGTCACTTCTTCTTCTTCGATGGCCCTACAGCCCATATCAAGCCTTAGCCTCCAGTATTCTTCGCCTCCAGCTCCTCTTGTCCTCCGCTTCGACCCTCCAATCGGACACTCGTAACAATTTCGCCCCATCTCTCCCAACTTCATCCTCCCATCGCAGCTTTGGTCGTCCAATTGGTCTTCTACCACTTGGGTGCCACACCGGGAATCTTTTTGGGGTTTGCAATGACTTTACCGTCATTCACAGGTCCCAGAATTCTGCGCAGCACCCTTTCCTCAAAAGTATCAAGTCGCTCTGCGGATTTTGCTGTCATTGTCCACGCCTCACACCCATAGGTCACTACGGTTCGAATGATTGTTTTAACAGGATGATTTTGGTTTTCCTGTGTATTAAATTCGTCACTATTTATATAATTTTTATAAATTAAATTCAAGTAAAGTCAACAATCGTGTTTACAACAAGTTACAATGGACTTTTATAAAACTAGAACTACAACCACCAATATTTAATATGGAGTTATACACCATTGTTCATGAAACCATCAATCGTTTTACTTAATTATCATAGGTATAAAAAATGAGGAAAAATTGTATGAAACTTATTTTTTAAATAAATTTTTGGTCTTGATGAGGTGTCTGGGTTACCCATATCTCCCCTAATGGAAAAATACGACATTGCATACAACACGAATAGTCGTAAAAATGAGATTGATATCTTTTATAAGCAGGCTTGTTGCGAGGAATCCAAGGATCTTTTAACAAGGTGTTTTATGTGCTTTCCTTCGGGTATTGGTATCGGATATCGTTTATGGCATTATAATGGAAAATATTATTACCCATGTGTAACTGGTTTAGTGTTCACTTATCACTAAGGATGAATACTCAGGTGTTATTGGGGGCCGTGTTACAAAACACTGCTTGAGCACTTATTGTTTCTGAGCGCTGGGTACTGGATACATTTTTATTACTTAGTGTTTGTAAAACGAGTAATAAAATTAACAAACTAAATAAATAATTAAATCGTTTGTGTGAACGGTAAAAATCTGGAACAAGTAGATGAATTTGTTTATTTAGAAAGTATGTTTACAAATGAGAGTGGAGAAGGATTGGGCAGGCAAATGGTGCTTTTGAAGTTGTCATCGCAAACAAAAATCTATCCAAAAAAGCTAAGATGGCAGTGCACAATGGTGTTCTTGTGCCAACCTTTAAGTATGGAAGTGAAGCATGGAACTGGCAAAAAAAGGATGGAATCAGAATAAATGCAGGATAAATGAGATCTCTAAGACGAACGTAGTTAAATCGGTATATGGTAGAGTGTCAAATGCGATTATAAGAAGTGAATGCGGTACGAATGAAAGTGTTATGAACAAAATAATGAAAGGGTTCTTAAGATGGTTTAGATACATGGAAAGAATGAATGAAGATAGAATGGTGAAGATGGTATATGTTAATGACGTGAACGGAGCTAGGAATAGAGGAAGGCCAAGAAAAACTCGGCACGATCAAATCAATCAAATACTGAATGTCGGTCACGTAAAGAGTCTGAGAAATCAACATGCATGCATGGCGGTAAATTAGCGGTCTATTATTTCTGCCTTCCCCTCAGGATAGACGGCTTGATGGTTAATTAGCGAGTTTGTAAATAACTAATCACCACGCCGTTTCCCCAGAAGGGTAAGCAGAAATAATGGACCCCGAACTACTCTGTCCTGACCTACATAATATTGTCCTTTCTCTACATTCATACATTGTAACACGCACGCTCGCCAATTTTTCCGCTATAGAACATGGCCGTCTTTAAGCAATTGAAAAATTTGGTCATGGCATGTTTTCCTTAGCCGTTCTCGGCTTCTTTTTCCATTCTCATTGCTTTTATACAATTGTTTAACCATTCTTCCCTCATCCATTCGTTCCATATGTCAAATCAAACCAAATCAGTTTATTTTCTCAAAAGAATTATAAACGACAGGTTAAATATAATATTAAATACCAGGAACGCATTAGAGATGATTCGACTTTAGGAATACAAGATACTCTCCATAGTCAAGAGTATTTGTGTTCTGAAAGTACTTTCAATAATATGAAAGACGACGATCTCCAAAGCGATCATGTTCAGCAGTTGGATTGCTTTCCCCACTGGCATTACCAGAGAGAGGTTGGTTCTGCATGTTGGGAGATAAAACAGTCTGTGCTAAAGATTTCGTCGATAACCATCCGAAACATAAAGATGTCTAAACCATCTTTGCAATCATTATTTAATTTTACTTTGTCCAAGTACATGCTTAATTTTTGCATAACAAAAATAACGGTTAAAGTGAGTCGAGCTTTTAAAAATATACATAATTGAAATACAAAGTACACACTTAAAACTTAAAGTTCTTAATTTTGACATTATCAATATTTCTGAATGGTTATGGTCGTATAATAAAAAACCAATTGAATAATAATAATATACCATTTCTTGAAATCAGCTCACAAATAGCGGAGCAATTCTCTCGTTTTCATTGTGACTCATCAACAAATTTGCAATGCAAATTGTGCAATTTCGTGACTCAACCTGGCTTGGTATTTGCTCGTGGTATGTACACTACTATATAAAAATTATTTTGAGCAATAAAAATAACATGTTTAGTGTATGGCTTTAGTTTTTAATGTGAAGCCGTGAATCAAAATATTTTTTTTACTTTTATTTTTGTGTATTTAAGTTTGATGAATTTAAAACTTTTGGTTAAAAAATCACATTTCGCATTTAGCATTGAAGACTAGTTTTGCTTTTTAAGGGCATAATTAAGTTAGATCATCCAATGTTTGGCGGAAACACTTTGATATTTCAACTTTATAAACTGTTTAAATAAAAACACTGTAATAGTATATCACAATTGATTATATTTCTTTTAAAATTGTCGCGAAAGCTGTTTCGCTAACCGATTTTAGTATCGTCAGGTATTACAATCATCTGCATAGTTGATTGTAACACCTGACGATGCTAGCATCGGTTAGCAAAACAGCTGCCGCGCCAATTTCGAAAGAAATATAATCAATTGTGATATTCTCTAACAGTGTTTTTATTTAGACACATAATTAACTTGATAACAAAAATAAAAACGAACAAATATTGCAAGGCATAGGTAAAATAAGTGAGAAGCAAAAGTTAAATTAAAAAACAGACATGCAAATATTTTTTCGTTAATGATTTATTTTCAAAATAAATTATAAAATGGAATCTTGCCATAATACATATAAAATGGATAACAGCAAACTTTATAACTTCGTAAAAAACATAAAAGCACTTTGATAAAAGTTAGAATGAATGTTATGTTCTTGTGAAAAAGAACATGGCCTTTTAATGATGTCCTTTTCCAAATAATTCATGATATCTATTACTTTAAAAATTTATATCAATTATTAATTCATAAAAAAATCATTTAAATCATTACTTGTAAAATTTATTATCAATACTAGAATTCTTGAGGCATGTTTTGAAAAAATATAAATAAAATTTGCTTAAACTGATAATCTAGGGTAAAATTAACTGTCACGAGAAGAAATAAATTTTCTGAAAATAAAAACGTAAGAAATACAGGAATGTTGTGATGTAATATAATGTTTTCTAGCAAGAATTTATTTATTCACATGACACTTTGCGTTTCCCGTTAATGACATTTTTTGCCTTTTTATAAGGTATTATCAAAATTTGATACAGTCTTTGAAAAATTTGATAATGCCTTAGAAAGCTGAAAAATAAAACTTCTAAAAAACAGACGTTTTCATTCGTATTAATTAAAACGAAGTTTTTTAATAACTGCTTTCACTTTTGTCATTATTTCAATAGTGACCGGTTTTCCCAGGCTATCGGTTGCGGTCGAAACAATGATAAAAGTATAAATAGTTGAAGAATACGTATAAGAAGAAGGAGAAGAAGACTATGATGTTATCCAACCTCCGATAGCAGGGAACAAAAAGCAGAATCTCCAATGTGAGCAAGAATAATGCTCATTTTTATGAAAATGTAACCAGGTAGTTAGTATTCAAGCCTGAACCCAGCTCCCCCGGCTTATGAGACAAGGGTTTTCTCTCTTAGACCACCAATTTATTCTATTTAAATATGACTGATTATTTATTTTATTTAAGGAGTAGTTATTTTATAAAATCTATACACAAATACCGGATCTTCTAAAAATAAATAAAAATAAATTTAAATTTATATTTTGAAAAGATTGTACCATATTTTCACAACATATTGTTGTACTTTTCATAAACATGTTTCGGGCCACAGACGCCCTTCCTTACTGTACATATTTTAACCTTTAAATGTAGTTGTTAAAATTTCTACACCGAGGAAGGGCGTCTGTACCTCGATATAATATAATTTACCTGTAATATCGAACCATCTTTAATGCGTTCCTGGTATTATATATTTATTATATTTTACCTGTTCTCAATAGATGTCCTAAACTAAAATAAATATTTGTAATATCTTTTGAGAAAATAAACTGATTTGATTTGAAATAAATTAAAATTGTTCGTATTTTTAAAATAATTGAATTTATAAGAATATGTAGAAAATTATTTTCATGTTCCAATTGATTCGAATAAATGAAATTTTGGTATTTGGAAGAATATTTCTGTTTTCATTCACTGAACGTTTTTTTTTATATTTCAATTAATAGAGCAATAATACTCATTTGATTAATATTCTTTTAGTTACCAGTTTTATCGAAAAGATATTAATTAATTATGACACCATTATGTCCGTTTTATAATAAGAATAAATTATGTACGAATAAAGACAGTCAATTATTTTATAGCTCTGTTTGTATATTCACATTTGGTTAACACTTTTTGTTTGTCCGTATTTAGATCATCGGCACTGATGGTCAATCATAGAGATGGGCGGATAATCTTGAGCATCGATTTACGTAAACGAACTTATTCTTGCTTTCTCTCATAAAATAGCGAATGAAATTTGACATTCAGTTTTTCTTTTATATACTCGTATTTGGCGAGTCTATATTAAAGTAACTTAAACTCTTTTATACAATTAGAAAACTTGATTTTAATTTTAATCAAAAGTTCAACTTTTTTCTAAAACTTTGCACGTTGCTTCTACTTATGTTCTTTTAATGGTTTGCGGATAGGGGTTCTAATTGATGTATAGATGAATGGTCAATATTAGCAACGATTAACAATATGTGCATCTCAGGCTTATTTCAATCAAATATTTTCTTGAGCTGAATTTATTTTTGTAACAATAAATTATGTATGTCTTTTTAGTCTAATTTTGCTACATTATATAATATAAAATACTGTAATTGTAACATACACTCATTTTTAAAAACTAATTCTAGATGTTTATCAGAAATATATAAAATTTAACATATGAGAAGGGTTCGGATGAGTAGTACGGCTACGATGGAGTATGCTTTGCTGGAAAGTATGCCCCTAAAAATATCGTAATGCGGCATGTTGCAACAATACCAGCAACACTACTACCAAGTCCAACTCTCTAGCGTCCTAGAGTGGTCTCTCAGACCCCGCGAACCCCGGGCAATGTGACCACTGTCAAAGCAGATAGAGAAAGGGCAAATGGCGCCATAAAACTGGATACCCCTTGCTATGGGAAAGTAACCCCGATAGAAAATCCTCCAGAGAAGGCAAGGGAAAACCACTCTGGTCAATCTCCCAAGGACAACACAGAACAAAGAGGACTAAGCCAAAGTGATAGCCGACGTCGGGGAGACCTGACATGGCACTCCAAGAAAAAGAAGAAGAAATATAATATGCTAGAGCAGACACAGTCCGGACCAAACCGGTTTTCATGACTTTCGAGATAAAGACACCAAGGATGATGGCATGTAATACATTAAGGATCACGTTAATAACGCCAGAATAAGGTAGATATATGAAAATGAGGATATTATAAGATGGGATAGAGAGCAAAGGAGGAACTGGTATGGCCATTTCCATATAATGAATATCAGCTGATTCCCCTATATTGCATCACGTAATCGGACTCACTAGACATCCTAAAATATGATAAGATAGCTGGAAATTCACCTCACAGGAGGGGTAATTCTTTGAAGAATAGATCGCATAGGTCTATAACAAGGAAGATACAGAAAAAATATTTTGGGTATGTATATGTCGTATCTATACGTATAATGGTTAGATATGAAAAAATGGATATTTTAGAGGGTACATCACTACAATAGCAAATGAAGCACTTGTCTCGATAGCGAAATCTCAAGCAAGTGACACGAAGCTAACTTCATACGTGTCGGTCTCCAACATGGCTGGAGCGATCGGCGATTTAAGTGGTCCATGTTTATTATGGCCAGTGATTATTATCTATCGTCGGGAGAATGCAAAAAGCCTGAATGATAGACGTACATACTTGAGAGGAGATGTAGAACGAACATAAAAATCAAGATTTCTATTGCCTACTGAATTTTCATATACGAACATTAATTGGTATCTCAAACATACAAACTACTACATTCGCAATTATACTCTCCAGTTGTTTGATATAATATTTAAAAATGAATAATTTACAAGATAATAAATAAATAAAATCAAATCAGTTTAACTCAAAAGACATTACAAACAGTAAAATGTTTAAGGCATCTATGAGTACAGGTAATATATTATAAAAACACAACATAATCCCAGGAACGCATTAGAGATGATTCGACATTAGGAAGACAAGATACTTTTTTAAGTCAAGTAGTCGAATAGTAGAGTATTTGTCTCCAGAACGTACCTTCAATATATGAAAGAGGTCGATCTCCGAGGAGACCGCGTTTAGCAGACTAATTGTTCTTTCCACTGGTGTCACCAGAGGCAGATTGGTTCTGGCGGCCGGTAAGTAAAACAATCTGTGCTGTCGCTGTCGGATAAATCAAAAAGACCATCACCATCTAGCACGGCCGAGTTCTCGAAATATCCCCGGATTAATTTAAAGAGATGGGTAATGAGATGCCCATCTCTTCGAAGCAGTAAAGAATTGGTTCCGAGCATTTCCAAAAGAAATACCGTGGGATAGAGTCCTACCCCTCATGTAGAGATACCTCAGAATTTTTTTCTGAACCCTCTCCAGCATAACGGAATATCTCGCCTCGTAAGGACTCCATATCACAGAACCACTTTCGAGTCTGCTCCGAACCAACGCGCTGTATAGTACTCTGAGCACATTGGGATCTCTGAAAACTCTTCCGGTCTGAATGATGAAGCCCAACATCCTCTCGATATATGCACGAAAAGTCAGCCTACTCTCATAGATGATTACGAGATCCTTCATCGTAGATACATGTGTTACGATGTTTTTTTATTAACTATTTATACTTTTATCATTGTTTTGACAGCAACCGGTAGCGTGGTAAAACCGGTCAATATTGAAATAATGACAAAAGTGGAAGCAGTTATTAAAAAAACATCGTTTTACTTAAAACGAATGAAAACGTCTATTTTCTAGAAGTTTTATTCTTCGCCTATCTAAGGCATTAACAAATGTTTCAAACACTATATCAAACATTTGATAATGCCTTAGAAAGGCATAAACAGACGTTTTCATTTGTAATAAATAATTAATGTGGAGTTTTCCATCATTGTTCAAGAAACATCATATGATTTAATTGTTATTGAAAATTAACTTTCATAAAGAAAAAATTAAAGACGTTTTGCATAATTATTATTGATTTTAAAAAGCTCTTCTGGCACAGATGAAATTAATACGTTATTATAAGCAAATGTTGGATTAACATTAAAGTGGATGTAAAAAAAAGTCACTGATGAATTTTGCACCAGGGATATAAGTTTTCACGGGATTCGATTAGAGTCGAAACACGATAAAATAAAAATTCTATTTACTACCACCGTTAATATGGAGTCTAAAACTAGATCACGAGACACATATTTGTCCAAGATATAGATTACATATGTCTGAAACGATAGGGTGAAAGAAAAAACAAAGATCACTGACATCGTCTACCACATACCGACTCTAAAATGGCAAAAGGCTGGTCATATATCGTCATCTAACGAAAAATGGACTGCTAACTTGGAGACTATGGGCGGCAAAGAGAAGCGCAGAGGAACCAGAGCTACGGTGGAAGGATGACCTGAACCGTCATAAATAGGAAGCAGTCTGCACAAGACATAGAGTGGCGTGGAAGCGAATGGAAAAAGCCTTAGTCCGGGGGTAGATGAATTCTGCCGTACATCGTTTTAACACACATACGTCTAAAGGATCTCATCTCTATCGCATTTAATCTGCTCTCATCCTTCTTTTGTCAGTTCCATGCTTCACATAAATATATTAGGGTTGGTACTAATACTCTATTAAGACCGGACATTTTTACTTTCATTGATAAATTGAATTTCAAGTTTCATTTAATAAACAAAAAATACTGGTTTGGACACATGAAAAGAATGAATGAAGAAAGAATGGTAAAAAAGTATATTTTGACGATGTTAATGGAACTAGAAATCGAGGAAGACAGAGGAAAACGTGGCATGATCAAATAAATCAAATATTGAATGTCGGCCACGTGAGGAGTCAGAGAAATTGACGCGCGTGCGTGACACGATGTATGAATGTTGAGAAAACTAGAGAAATATGTCAGGAAAGAAAAGTGTGACAGTCCGTTCGTTCTGCCTACCCCTTTGGGGAGACGGCGTGATGGTTAGTTAGTTATTTACTCGTACTTAGTTAAAAATACATTTTTTCATTCAATTAAAGTTGAATTCTTATACCAATTAAAATCTAGAAAATTTTATCAACACATTTAAAAAAGTCAAGGTTTATTTTTGTAGCCTTAAGAAAACTTGAGAATGCGATGAAAATAAATAATATTGAATTAGATCACTTAACTATGTTTTTCCTTAAGTATCACAGAAATTGCTTGACAGGTCATTTCCTTAGCTTGAGCAATCAATCTTAATTAATAAATGCAGCAAAGCTGTTCGTAACATTATGGCTGTAAGAAAAAATCCTTCCTACTCATGCCAAATTGGTACCGGTTTTTATAAAACTATATTTCAAACGTATACTTAATATGTCTGTTCAATTGAATATTAATATAATTAATTTAAAAATGAAATCATATCTTTAAAAAAACTGTACGGTTAAAAATGTTCTAAATACCTATGTAATTGCTAAGCTTGAATTGATTACGCAGCATTACATGTGAAGAGTAAAGTTTTTATATGTTTAACTTCTACACAAAAGTTCACAACATTTTTTTAGAGTATGAATAAGTAATCACACAAATTCAAAATAAATTAATTCAGAAAATAATCTGCAATTCTGTCGACGTATTAGAAAGAAATATTGTATGTAGCAATTTTTAATCGATTATATCGTATTTTACAGATTATTCGAGGACCCTCGTTATGGAAGTTCATTTTAAATAATAATTAAATAAAACTATGTTTTTTAACTACTTCCACTTTTGACTTTATTTCGACAACGACCGGTTTGCCAGGCTCGCTGGCATCAACAGACTCAGACAGAGTCTCTCGATGCCAGCGAGCTTGGCGAAACCTGTCGCTGTCGAAATAAATACAAAAGTGAAAATATTTAAAAAATATATATATTTTATTAAATTTTTAGTTAATATTTTTATTTTAACCATATTTGAATAGAAAAGCATATAAGCACAAAAACATAGTATTTTTAAAGTGAAAAACAGAGAATTTATGAGGGAAAGAGACAACACAACAGTGGTATATTGTGTTGTCACGTTGTCTCTTTCATACGGGTATCTTGTTTCATTTTTCAACTTTTCAATTTTTCGAGATAACACGTTATTCTCGCAAAGAGGTGATATGGTAGTGTGGTGTTGTTTTACATCGAAGGTATAGTTGGAAGGTCGGTGGTAATTTAGCGTGAAGGGGTGTTCAACAGAATAACTATTTTAAGCTATAATTAAGTTTTATTGGGTATGTTCGATTTTTCAAAAGTAATTTGATTTTTAAGCAGGCCCTTGCGCGGTCCAGTACCATTTGGTCCACGGCTGGGCCGCGGCCCAGTGGTTGGAAACCACTGAATTAGACCATTGAAGGAACAAAAATATTTTTAATATGGTGTTGTTCAAGATCAATTTATCTTTGTTAGTCTTTTATCATAAATAAGACGCCGAATCAGAATTGTCGCCTTATACTCGTAGATTGTACAGCTAAAATGAAGTAGCAATAGGCTAGACATAACAGCCATATAGATAGACAGTGCAGAACCAGAAGGGCACCTAGAATACTCCAATGGAGGCTATGGATTAGAACAAGGGTTTCCGGAGACCACCTTTAATGCCCTGAAAAACGTTGCATGATCAAATCAATATTTTATTTAATGTCGTTCAAGTAAGGATTCGGATAAATCGGCATGAAAAGAATGAGTGAAGAAAAAATGGTAAAAAAATATATTTTAACGATATAAATAGAACTAGAAATCGAGGAAGATTAAGGAATACATGGCACGATCAAATAAATCGAATATTGAATGTCGTCCACGTGAAGAGTCAAAGAAATTGACGCGCGTGCATGACACGGTGTATAAATGTTGAAAAATCGAGAGAGGTATGTCAGGAAGAAACAGTCTAGCGGTAAATTATTTCATACTTTTCTATCGGGGAGACGGCGTCATGGTCGGTTAGTTTGGTTTAAAATATTATACGTTTATTTTTGAGTTTACGATTACTACGTAATTTCTGGATTGCTGTTGCCTTTCATCTTACCGAAATACTGATATCACGCCGATATTGTGACTTCGTTAGAGCAGAAGTTGTGTGATTTACATATCTCCGTTTTATGTAATTTTATCGGGTGAACAAAGGTGTGAGTTCGGCGAATCCTTTGCGGCCGATCGTATCGCCGGCGACACGGCTGCCAGGGCTCGCCCACCCGGTAGGGAAAAGCCCAGTAGCGGTGGGAGATAACATAATAAAAATAAAGAATTAAAAAAATAAACATACAACCAAACACCACATTAGCCATTGGACTAAACTCCAGAAGCCTTTTGCACTGCTCAATGATTAAAAAGATTTTTATTTATATAATATAAGAGCAAACGGTGAGAAATAGAGCAAGTTACTGAATTTGTTTATCTGGGAAGCATGTTTACATAAGATGGAAGAATGGAGAAAGATACCGGAAGAAAGGTTGGAGCTGGAAACAAAATAAATGGTGCACTCAAAGTTATTACCGCAAATAGAAATATATCGACTGAAGCGAAGATAGCAGTGCACAATGGGGTTCTAGTCCTAACTCTTATGTATTGAAGTGAAGCTCGGAGTTGGCAGAAGAAGGATGAAAGTATGATTAATGCCATAGAAATAAGGTCACTAAGAAGAATGTGCGAAAAAACAATGTATGATAGAATATCTAATGATGAAGTAATAAAGGAATGTAAGGCGTATGAATGCGTGATAAAAAAAAAAGAAATCGTCCCTAAGATGGTTTGGATATATGAAACGAATGGATGAGGGGAGAATGGTTAAAAATATATATATACAAGTAGTGTGAATGGGAAAAGAAGTCGAGGAAGGCCAAGGAAGACATGGCATTAACAAATTAATCAATTACTGAAAGGCGGCCATGTTCGAAGTAGGAACAATTGACGAGCGTGCATGTCACGATGTGTGAATTTACAATAGGCGCGAAAATTATACCAGGATACAACATGTGGCGATCCATCCTCTCTGCCTACACCTCCGAGGAAACGGCATAATGGTTAGTTAGTTAGTTATATAAACCAAAATAATATACTGCTGGACACCTACAATATAATCTACTCTTCTTTCCCATTGCCATTTCTCATCATCTGGGGTTGGCCCTCCTCGTACGAAGACGCCAATTTTTTTATCCTGGCTCATCGCCACTGTCAGTTTCTCACGTTGCAACTCATTTTCCATGTTGACCCACCATGTTGACATTGGGCGGCCTCTTCCTCCTGGTTTTGTGGGAATGCAGAGGGCTTTTTGAACAATATTTTTGCTGTCTCTTGGCATCACATGACCGTACCACCAGAGTCGAGATTCTCTCATCTTGTCGTTATTGGGGCAATCTTAAAGCTACCCTCACATATTCGTTCCTTACGTGGTCCAGCCTTATGACGCCTCCGGCCCACCTCAAAACATTATCATCTCGGCAGCATGGACTCGACGTTCGTGGAATTTTTGTTGGTCTAACACTCTGCTCCATTAAGCATGGCAGGCCTCACTGTAGTTTTGTAAACATTATCTTGATTGGACATTTTTGTGAATTTTTTTGTGAAATGCCAGACGGTGTTCTTTCCGTGTTTGACATCAGTGTCTACGTTAGCGTCTGCAGTAAGGACCGACCCAAAGTACTTTAATTGGAACACCTTGGAACACAATTACTTTTTTAATATGGAGATTTACGTAATTTATTTCTCTTTTTCTTTTTATATACTTTGTATACAACACTTATATTAAAAAAATAAAATTACATAAACATGTTTCGGACAAACAGTTCTTCTTCAGTGATACATATTATAAAGATACATTTTTAAAAATATTATAAAATTGTTTTCATGATCTGACAGATGTTATAACAATACAAAGTATGGCGTATATAGAAGAAATTTACATCATTGTAATTTCTTCTATATACGCCATAACAAACAAAAAAAAACAATAAATAAGTTGAAGTATTATAGTGTTTCTGCCAAAAGAATTGATAACATGATTTAGAAATCAATAATTCGCTTCTACCTTAAATAAGTTGACGAGTCGCACTGTTTTAAGTGCCACTTACAATAAAAAGCGACGGACGGATGGTCGAATAGTATGGCGGAGTATAGGACGGCAACGGGTGGACAAGCGCGAAACCCCAGAGATTATGTTAACCAACACAGAAGCTTTCGACTCTGCTATCTGTTTAATGCGTTAGTCATTGAAGCGGAAAGTAATAAGATTGCAACAAACACATAATAATACATCTAACAAAAGTGCAAAACCTTATAATTATAACCAAAATTTTTATCACGATTAAAAAAAACTTATTTTTGTGTTCATCTAGTCCTAGCGAGCCGCGTGTTTTATCAAAAAGATTATATTGAGAACTATAATAAACGTTATTAGAATTGTTCACATATACGTACAGTAGACTTTGTTATTACAAAAGGTTTACAATAGTTGCAACATATTTTTCATTATCATAAATTTTTGACCACTAAAGATTTTTTGTGAAAGTTGTGACAGCTGTTTCGCCAACCGATGTTGGCATCATCGGGTGTTACAATAAACTGTCGTTATAAAAATATAGTTTATTATAACACCTGATGATGCCTATCGCGACACTCTCAGACAATAAAAATAAATTGTGATATTATGACAGTGTTATAAATTTTAACAGTAATAATGTTGAAGTATCATAGTGTTTCGGCCGAAACAATGGACTATATTTTTGGCCGGGGTGTTGTCGGGTTGTTATGATGGTTTATTTCTCTTTTTATTTTTTTACATACTTTGTTTATACGAGTACAACACTTATTCTGTCAGATCATGTAAACAATTTTATAATATTTTTAAAAATGTATCTTTACTGAAGAAGGACTGTTTGTCCGAAACACGTCAATGTAATTTTATTTTTTTAATATAAGTGTTGTATGAGTATACGAGTATACAAAGTATATAAAAAAGAAAAAGATAGATATTTTTTTTAAATTTAATGTCACCAAAATAGTTGTTTACGTCTTAAACACCCTTCAATTGTTGACCGTGCAAGTCCTTTAATAGTAAGATTACTCTGCTGTTAAACCCTGAGAGTGGTTGTTAGTCTGGTTCCTAATATCTGATTCCACTTCGCACCACAAAGGCAGACTGATGGAGCGACAATATAAACAACATAAACAACGTAACTCGGGTCACACAGAACAACGTTACTCCGAAAAGACAGCTGATTAAACACTCGATATGTAAATTTCTTTGAGTTCATGCTGTGTTGGATATAACATTAAATATTTACTTTTTTATTACATATAAAAACACGTACTACTTACAACATTTTTGAATGTATACAAATATTTGGAGACGAATACTGGATTTTAAAAATGTTGTAAAAACAAAAACTGGTCCAAATTATACCATATAAATTGGAGTGACATCTCCAGGCGTTATCTAGCAATACGATAACGGCAGTAGCCTTTCAAATTGCGATAAAAAGATCTTCTGCTTAATGCTTAAAATTCAATCTTCATAGATGGCGCTAGTGTGTAGATTGAAACTACTATGTAAAGGGTGGTGTTACAGATTAACATATATACAAAATTCCAAAAATTTGGCAGACATGGTGGTCATAAGAAAAGGAGGAATGGGGAATGTTGTATTTATTACATAAAGCGTGCGCTTAACTCAACCAATGACAGGCCATAAGTCCTGTAAACACCTCGATCACCATATTCTGTTTCCAATTTGCATCTTCGTCTCTATTGAGATACAAGGTACTACTTTCATCACCTTTTTCAAAACATATTTACTGGCAATAGAAGGGTGAACATAGAATAAATGGAGTAGAAATGAGATCTTTTAAAATAATATTTGGTAAATCAGTATATAAAGGCGTATTTTTTTAATGGCGTATTTTCAAAGCGTATTTTTTTAACACCAATGATTTAAATCAATGATATTAGAATTTTGTACACAATTTTCAATATGAATAGAAAATAGCTCATTATTATGAAGAAGGAATCTGGTCTTGTCTAGGCTTAAGCCCAAGTCCCCTGGATCAGGAGCCGAGCGTTCTACCCCCTAAACCAAAACCCATATATAAAAAGGGAACGTAGTACGAATAAAGTGTTATGAAAAAAATAACGAAAGGGTCATTAAAAATGTTTGGACATACGAAATTAATGAATGATAATGAAATTATATGTTAACGATGTAAATGGAACATTTAATATAGAAAGGACGAGAAAAAAGTGGCATGATAAAATCAATCATATATTTAATGTTGGCCACGTGAGGAGTCTGAGAAATCGACGTGCGGGCATGACACAATATATGAATTTTGAGGAAGCGACCGAAGTATATCAAAAATTTTTTCGGGTAAACGGCTTGATGGTAAGTTAGTTATATTATACCAAAAAACTATATTTTTTATTGAATTCGAGATATATATTTTCTCAAATTGATAAATATAATATGTATATAATAAAATATATTGTAATATTAATTTTAAATGAGTTATTCTAACATATTATATGAGATTTGGGTGAATTAGAAATTCCAATAAAAAGAAAATAATGGCTTGACTACACTGAATCTTTCTAATGAATTTTTACTCGGGTACAGATTTTTACAAAGTTATTGCACGAACAATATACATGTATAAAGTATATTTTTAGATGATTCTATTATGAATCAATTGTCACATATTGAAATCAATTGTCACATTACAGCCCTAAGTATAGTCCTAAGGACCGGCAAAGACGATAGACTTTGATAGAAACCAACCTCTGGGAACGAATCTTAGAAATAATATAAAATATAAAAAAACAAGATAAAGTATAAACAAATAAATAACTATTTAATACCAGTCTGTCGATGCCAGCGAGCCTGGCGAAACCGGTCGCTGTCTAAATAAAGACAAAAGTGGAAGTAGTTAAAAAACATCGTTTTATTTAATTATGATTTAATACTTTATAACTAAGTGGTAAAAATAATACCTCAAACTTGTTTTTACGTTAATTTGACGTAACATTAATATTACGGGAAATTAAATCACTTAACTGGTTTCAATACAACAAAGCACGGCTGAATGGTACAACTGATTTCATATCATTTTAGCTCAATCATTTAATCTTTAATCAGAATCTCATAGCCTTTTGTAAGTTATTAACTTATTCAATTACAATTGTCCATTTACGGTAAGGGCAGATATAAAGGATATACCACCACACCTTATAACTGTGTTAACGGTCGCAAATCTAGTAGTGTACGGCCCATGGTGGTGCCATAACACGGAGGCGTATCCCTTCCGATCGTGAACAATGTTAAGGCGCAATAATACTTCACTTTGCAATGAATAACCTGATTCGAAGGTAAAACTACCGCGGGGAAGATGGGCTTACGATTAGAACACCTTACTCTCGGGTGGAGCTAACTACGTACATGGGTGCTTTGCCTAGATATCATCAGTAGCTGGACTGCTTATCCTGAAATAAATCAATTTTTTGTAAGCGTAATGTTTTAATTTATTTGTATCTATTATGAATGATGCAGGAGAGGAATTGGGGATGAATATTAACACCAAAAATACAAAGCATTTGACAGTGCATAATACTCTAGCACAACACAACTGTTGACTTTAGAGAATATCTTGTATTTCTAGAATCAAAGCATCGCTCATACTTTCCTGGTATTTTACCTGTTTACAAACAGATATTAAATGCTAACAAACATACCCACCACACGAAGACATGAAATATCTGGAGCGGTCACGTAACACAAAAAGTTGGAATTCAAACAAAAATACACAATTAGAAAGAAAAAGCTATGTATAAAAGTGAATAAATATAAAAATCGTAAACTGAAATATTAAATGTTTCCTCATTTTATCCGAGATCTCGCTATTTTCTGATCGTAATTACCGAGTTCGGCTGTATATCTAATCAAGTAATTAAAGTTGTATAAAATCTTAAATTTGGGGGTACAGAGAGAATGTTTTTTTAGTTTACATGCAAGGTATATCTTGCTAATTAATAAACCAATTATTTATGTATCAAGTTGAACGTTCGCCTTATACACATAAAATATTTACGTTAAAGTCTGGGCAGGGGCACTCCAGTTTGGATAAGAGATTTATTTTATTTCCTTAATCTCCCTCTGCGTACTTTAATGCAGCCTCCCGGTTCACATACACGCTAACTCCGGCTGTAATAAACTTCATACTTGTGGACACAGGGCTGGCGCAGGGGAACTTGATAATGACACATGCACGTGAGAATGCAAATACAAAAATAAGAAACAATTACAGACAACCTGTAATATAGCCGGCGTTTTGCTTCGTACTGTTGACACTAGCTAATTACTTACGAGTATATCAATTATCAACTGTTTTCAATTCTTACATTACGGTTTCATCATCAAGGGAATTATCAAATTATGGTTTTTATATTGTTGATTTAAATAGTCTATTGTTCTGGATGGAATACTATGATACTCGTACTTCAACATTATTAACTGTTAAAATATAAAACGCTTGTTATGGTATCACAATTTTTTATTTTTGACGATGTCATCATCGGTTGACGTAACAGTTGTCTCGAAAACTAAAAAATTGTGGTACCGTAAATACCGCATTATAATTTAACAGTTAATATTGTTTACTCGACAATGTCCTTATAAATTTATCAATACGATTGAAAACGTCTATTTTTTTTAATGTTAGAAGTTCAATTATATTTAATGGAATAACATGTTTCACCTAGCTATATTTGAAAATACATTCACAAGACAAATCAAGTAATTCCTATAAAATATAATCGAAATTCTATAAAACTAACGTTATGTGTTATTATAAGTTAGTGATGAAGTTAAAAATTAAATAAAAATAAGAATAAATCAGAGGTTTGGTTAATGCTTAGCTTATGATTTAGAAAATAACCCGTGAAATTATTTGCAAAGAAGAAAACATTTTTATAGCACATTAAACAAGTATACAAGTATATTAACCAAGTATTATATATTCCAATAGGAATAACCCGTTATATGGAAGAAAAAAAATCTGCGCTATGTATACAATCAAAACTAACTAACTAACCATCGCGCTGTCTCCTCGGCAAGGAAGGCAGAAATACTGGATCATCACACTGTTTTTTCTGATATACTTCTCTTGATTCCTCAACATTCATCATCCTGTCATGCGCACACGTCGATTTTTCTGACTTCGCGCATGACAGACATTTATCTTTGATTGATTTGATCATGCTACGATTTTCTCGGTCTTCCTCTATTTCTTGTTCCGTTTACATCGCTTACAAATGCTTTCTTTACCATTATTTCCTTATTTTCTGTTTTTATTTTATTCACAATAAATTCATTAGTATTGCATTTACTTCTTATATTTGTATTTGGAAATATATAATATACAGATTTACCTCACACTCCTATAAGAGATCTTATTTATATTGCATAAATTCTATTTTAATCAATCATAATCGAATGTAACAATGGCAAAGAGTAAAAATATGTTTGAGCTTTGAAATTATTTGGCTTATATGATGCCAAATAATTACCTTTTGACATAGCTAATTTCACTGTCACAAATTGTAAAAACAAAAATTCTAATTATAATGTTACTTTATTTGCGAGCTTATTATTATTATTATTATTATTATTATTATTATTTTGTTGAATCGCTCTTTACATCATCACAGCATGAGCCAAATCGACGTAAAGGGTATTATTATAGCTATCATAGTGATTCTCGTAACATGTGATAGGTAGCTAATCTATCGCCATTTTATTGTCACGTGAATTTTACACCAGACCAAAGACAGTGTAACAATCACACTGCCCTCGCCGGGAATCGAACCCGGAACCTTCGGGGTGGCAGTCAATGCACTTAGCACTCGGCCACGAAGGTCGTCGATTAACACACAGTAACAGTTGCTTGAAATTGAAATAATATTACATTTAATTTTATGAGTTCTTTAAAATGTGTTCAAAATATGTCACTAAAATTGTGTAAAAATACATTTCCAACAGTTTACTCAGAGTTCTTTAAATAGGTATTTATACTCTTCCTACCGGTTACCGCCGGTCCATTAAACGGGTATTAATACCCTTCCCGTATACAATGCGTTAAACGAGTAAAACAAAAAAATGTGTGGCAAAATAAAAGCCCGAGCCGGTGCTGTGCTAGATAACACGAACGCCACCGGCGGAAATGGTGTGAGATCTCAATTTCAGAACTTAGAAATATTAACAACCACGAACTGTACAATTTGTGTATCGGCCTATCAGTGTAAATCAGACTCCCGTGACACGATTTAAGCTTCATCTTTTCCGCACATCTATTAACATATCCGAGCTGTAAATCTTAATTTTAATACCAAAAGCTGAACACGAGTCCTCCTTTAATCGGGAAAATTAATATCACTATATAGTATTGATGAAAACGTCCGATTTCCTGTTATTTAATTATATATAAAAGGAGTGATGTCTTGAGCTTTGATAGGGTATAATATGGAAAGAGAATATTAAACAGTGTAAAATCTGTACTCAGCCACGATGTATGAATATTGAATAAATGAGAGAAGTTTGCCAGGAAAGAACAGTGTGGCAGTCCATAATTTCTGTCTACCCATTTGGAGTGATGGCGTGACGGTAAGTTAGAATGTTAATATAGTTAGTTAGTTAGTAATCCGCTTAAAGCATAAAATATTTTTACAAAATTAAAATATTATTCAGAGACAATAGCAGGGGACTTCCTACATCTTCAGGTGTTAAAATAACTGTAAACATAACCATTATATTTACTTCTATGTTAGCCATACTTTGTGTTGTAGATATTTTATTTGGCCTTTTCTTTTTTATATAGTTTGTATATACAACACAAACTTTTTAAAAATTTAAATTACATATCAGACATGTTTCGGACAACCGGTTCTTCTTCAGTAATATTTTCAAGATACATACTTAAAATATTCTAAAACTGTTTATAAATATGATTTGTTTCGAAAAATATAATAAAGATTTATTTTGAAACGTTTTTGCTTTTGTTATAACAAATATTAAGAATTAATTTAAATAATAGAAACATAACTTCGAGCATTCTCGAGATTATTTAAATTAAAAAACCATTAAAAAGAAAGAAAATATTATAAATAATCAAATAAATGTAACGTCAAGTCCAATCTTTGATTTATTTCCTTTATAGCAGGTAATTACCTGAATCCCAAAAAGAAAATTTAATTATTATTTTAAATTATAAATTGATTCATAATATTTGTTATAACAAAAGCATAAACGTTCCAAAATAAATCTTTATTACATCTGTCAAAACTGATCATAATTGTAATCAATTTTATAATATTTTAAATATGTATCTTTATAATACGAGTATCACTGAGAAAGAACCGGTTGTCTGAAATATGTCTGATATGTAATTAATTTTTTTTTAAAGTTATTGTTGTATATACGAAGTACATAAAAAATGAAAAAAGACTAATATTATATTTACACCCAAAAATGGAAGAGGTCATCTCCGAAACATATTTGGGATAATATTTTAATTTTAATATATATAAAATATTACACGAATTAAGTGAATTACGAAGTGTTAACGTATTTTCCTTATACTGACTAATTATTTAACTAAAACATAATGTTGTAATTTGAATTTTCATGGAAGAAATTGATTGTTGAAAAAATGAAAAGATTTATTTTTGTAAAAAAATCTTTTTAAAATGTATATTTAGTTAATATCCATTAATGCCTGTGATCATTCTTCCCCGAAGATGGCAGCGAGCTGCCGAAACCGGTCGAAGACAAAAACATTTTTAACTGACCAACTAACTAACCATCGCGCCGTCTTCCCGAAGTGCTAAGCGTAAAGAAAGAACTGACATAATTTTCTTTCCTGACATATTTCTCTCGATTCCTCAACATTCATCCATCGTTTTATGCACGCGCGTCGATTTCTCTGACTCCTCACATAGCCGACATTTGATTTATTTGATCGTGCCACGTTTTCCTCTATTTCTAATTCCATTTACATCGTTAACAAATACTTTTTTTACTATTCTTTCTTCATCCCTTTTATCCATGTGACAAAACTATCTGAATGATCCTTTCATTATTTTGTTCACAATACCATAAATCGCAACGCATTCACTTCTTATTTCTAGAAAACAAACGTTTTTATTCGTGTTAACGATTTAACTATTTTTTTATGTCGTAGGAAAATCACATTCAACTGCTGTAATCGTTGTCCTTCCGAGTAGGTAAAATTAGAAACGATGTAAATCAGTGTTCAGCTATTAAGTTATAACCTCTCCTACGACTCTAAAATCGTAATTTATGAACCATTTCACTGCACAGTCAATAATTTTAAGTCTTGGCTTGAAATCTTTATCGTGCACTAAACAACTCAATAACTAGATCTTCACAGACTAAATAATAACCATTAAGAGCGTATAACCTAACCAGACCCTATTGCCTCCAGTCCGGAGGAACCGATTCCAAACAGTTGTTAGTAAATCAAAGCATTTGCCTGAGATTACGTCTAGAAAGTGCTAATAATTCACATCACGATAA
This sequence comes from Lepidostoma basale, assembly GCA_022606425.2. Classification (NCBI taxonomy): domain Eukaryota; kingdom Metazoa; phylum Arthropoda; class Insecta; order Trichoptera; family Lepidostomatidae; genus Lepidostoma; species Lepidostoma basale. Next base: position 1,164,385 of record JAHDVF020001222.1, on the reverse strand, counting down.
GAGAGAATAGTTGTTATTTTGATAGCTTAAAATGCTATAATATTTATAAATAATGAGTAAGCTGGATAATCTAACCAATGTAAGCACTATAAAATTAGAAAATGAATTATGCAATAACAGTATTCATTTCAAATTCCTTTTACATAAATTTATTGTCAATATATCGGAGTTCTAGCAACAACCCTTGCATATGAAATGAAGTTTAGAGTTAACAAATAAAATCGGTAAGAAGAATGAACGGAAAAACAATGTAGGATAAAATACCGAACAAAGACGACCTTCATGGCTGAGTGGCAAGAGCTCTGACTTCCATACCGAAGGTCCCGGGTTCGATTCCTGGCGATGGCAGTGTGATTGTCACACTGCCTTTGGTCTGGTGTACAATAGAATTCACGTGACAATAAAATGGCGATAGATTGGCTACCAATCACATGTCACGAGAATCAATAAAATAGCTAAAGTAATTAATTGTATACAGTTATTGGGTTCAAACGATCTGTTGTATACATAAAAATAAAGCCAACAATTCTGATTCATTATATTATTATAAAAGACTAAAAAGATAAATTGATATTGAAAAACACCATATTAAAGATATTTTTGTTCTTTCAATGGTCTAATTGACTTCATTAATGTTAATCACTAAGAAATTGTATACATAAAATAAAATAAAATAAAATAAAAAAAAGTAATGTAAGTCAGATAATTGCATAGTCACAGGCAGATAAATTTGTCCCTAATAGATTAAAGTAAGAGTCACTAAGATGGTATGAACTTATGTAACGACTGGGTGAAAGAAAAACGGTTAAAAAGATATATCAAGTAGTGCAAGGATAACATGACAGGACCAAATGTATCAATTACTAAATAGCGTCTATATTCGAAGCTGTAAAAATCAAAGAGCCTGCGTGAATGTAGAAGAGTCTCTAGATTTAAGTCACGATATAACAGTATGGCCGTCTATTATTTTTGCCCACGCCTTCGAAGAAACGACCTAATGGTTAATTAGTACGTTTATTTTTTTAACTTGTTTCTGGATTATTTTATTCTGATTATTGTTGTTCGACAGCAAGAGTAAGGGAAAACAATTTGTTATTATTAATTGTAAAATTTAACCTATGTGAATAAAAATTAATACATTAAAAGTTTTAACTTATTACTGATTACGATTGTACAGTGAATCAAGTTTTGAAAAAATGGAAAATCTTTACTTCCATGAATATTTCACGGGCTGCAAATAGTGTTCTAAAATCTTCAGTTATCTTTAAATGGATTTTACATAATTTTATTTAATATTTGAATATGGTAACACTGTATTTAGATTAGTATAAAGGCATGATATAACACGTTGAAAGTGATTCATTCAACAAAACAGGCCAAGCTATTCAACATAACGTGTATCTTGTAAATTAATTAAACAATACTACCACAATAAACACATTTGTTGAGACCGATTTTTATATTCACTATAAAAGTGTTATAAACTACACAAGTGCTTAGGAATGCCAGATTTATTGATCATTTTCTTAAACCAAATACAAACTTAGAATCGTTTATCATATTTTGATTAATAAGATTTATCAATAACGTGTTTGAACTAATATAAAACCACGTTTTTAAGATATTAAACGTACTTTGTATAAACTAAAGCATTTATTTTTTCTTAACATTCACATTTCGTATTGCAGACATCCTTCTTAAATTTATTTTTTTAATATGTAAATCATTTATTAAAATCATTACATGAGTTCGATTAATGAATATAACGATAATGATAATTAATATCAATATAAAATTTATTTACCATTTTTACAAATTAAATTACCCTTCAAAATAAGAATTAAATAAAACAAAAAATATATATAACTTAAAGCCCATTTTTTTATATGTTCCCATTGCCTGTACACTTATATCCATCCCGTTTCACGCGAGGAGTCAGAAAAATCAACGTGCGTACATGCGCGGTGGTTCATTATTTCGGCTTACCTCTTCAAGGAGAATGCCGAATAAAAAGAAATTCAAATGTTTATCTAGTATTTAGAATTTATATTATGTAAATAGTAATACTTACACGTTGTATACTGAATAATATATAGGTGCATAACGTTTATTTACTGTAATAAAACAGACTCACAACACAATTGGTTTTTATAATGTTTACTTTAGAAATCGAAATGTGTTTCTAACTATTGTAAATCGAGAGCTAAAGCTTATCAGGATTATTCACATACAACTCGTATAATCACATTCACTTCCGGTGACTGTGAACAAATATCAGGGTACTCCGAATTCCATTATATAATATTCTTGTACGTTTTAAAGTATTTAAAACTAACTAACTAACTTACTAACCATCACGCCGTCTCCCCAAAAGGGTAGGCCGAAAGATTGGACTGCCGCACTTTAATCGATGCGGCACTCCATCATTCTCTTTTCGCCCTCGCGAGAGACGCGGTGTGATGGGTTGCGAACCTCATCGCCACCAATAGGCATCTCCCGCGCACACTTTGATTGTCCAACGTCTACAAAATAAATCTAAAACAAATTATATAAAATACATTGATATAAAATAAAATAACAAATGAAAATAATATAAATTATTTATCAATTATTTAATAGATTATATTATATTATCGGCGTTCATGAAAGCATCAGCAATGACTACCATACTTAAGGTCCCAGGCGATAAGAGTACAAAAAAAAATTCTCAACCTGTCTTTGGTCTGGTAGTCATGAGAATCAGTTGCTTAAAATGTTATACAGTAATTGGGTTCAAATAAAGAGTTGTGTATAAACATGTGGAAAGCAACGGGAAACTACCACATTTAATAGGGTTAAGTGGCATCCAAAGAAACATCTAAGAGAAAAGCTGTTAATAATTTACTTTACTGTTAACAAATCCCTAAGATTGAATTAAAAAAAAAAGCTTATGTATTTGTTGTTTCTTGAACAATGATGTAAACCTCCGTATTAAATAATCAATACGAAGTAATACGTCTGTTTTCTAAAAGTTGTATTATATTTTACGTGAATGGCGTGTTTCACCTGTTTAAGATATTCTGAAACATAAAATAATGCACTTAGGAAATTGAAAATAACTTTGTTTAATCCACTATTTATTAAAAAATATTTAAAAACGTGACATGTTTCGGAGGATATCTCCATCTTCAGGTGTAAAAATATAATAAAAACTTAACAAAGAAAGACTAAAAAAAACGCATTTAAAAGTCGATTTAATAATTAAAATTTGAAAATTAACCTGGCCCATTTGTTACAATTATTTTTTTAATAGTAAGAAATAGTAAATAATATGAAATAATAATAATACAACATGTTACTGAAAAACATGTTGTATTATTATTTTTATTACGTTTATTACTTTTATTTTATTACTATTATTTTTTTTAACTAAAGTGGATTAAACAAAGTTATTTTCAATTTCTTAAGCATATAACTATGGAATTCCACCGTGTTAATGCCTTAGCGTTTAATAAGTTGATTTAATAATGCCTTTGACTGGCGAAAAACTTCTAGAAAACAGACATTTTCATTCGTATAAATGAGCTTAAATGAACTTTTTACATTATATTAGATATACGTTTAAAGTCATCTTAGCCGCGTTTTTTTAATTTTGTAAAACTGGCTATGATTATTCAAATATTATTGAATATTTTGCTTCGTAAATACGTGTTAGCATTTTTTATGTAATACGGTTTAAAATTTCAAAATAACATGTCTTAACCATTAAAAAAAAACTTTAAATATGCCCACAAATCACTCGCCAGACACGAGATACATTATATTATAAACACATGTTTTCGCGAGAGAAAAAACTAATAATTTTACACCACACCTCACATATTTTCTGACACCATTTGCACCTAATTTGGACCAAACCCGTATACTTAATGCGGAGTATAATATGTTACACCGAGCGCTCTTGCTGCTGACCCATACTTGAGAGATGTTAGTGATCCGATGATCTGAGAACCTTGTTCTAATTTTAATATGTTCTAAAACAAAAACTACATATTTGTGTGTTGTAATGATTTTTTTCTACCACATATCGCAACGTTTTTTACCGCCATCTATAAGCATGAGGTGACCACAACTAAGCATATTATAAGAAATTTCATTAATTATAAATAGACTTATTGAAAGTTAAGGCATTAAAACTGTGGAATTCCATAGTAATATAGTTAGGAAATTGAATTTTTTTGTTTAATCCACTAATTATTAAATAATATTAAAAAAACACGACATGTTTCAGAGGATACCTCCATCTAATTCTTAGTACCTACATATAACAAATAAATACTTTGTCTACATTTAATCTCCCAAGCTCCCATTCCCAATCAAATGCAAATTAATCATTTAATTATTTCTATATAAATTATAATATGTCTTTTCAAATATATGTTTTTTCTAAATTACAATTTTTTCTAAATTATATTATCATCATGTATTATTATTATTTATTATTTCTTACTGTTAAAGAATAATTGTTGGTACCTACTTATTACAAATAGCCCAGGTTAATTTTTAAATTTGAATTATTGTATCGAATTTAAATGCGTTTTTTATTAGTCTTTCATTGTTTAGTTTTTGTTATATTTTTACACCTGAAGATGGAGGTATACTTCGAAACATGTCGTGTATTTTAATATTTTTTTTATTAAAAAGTGGTTTAAACAAAGTTTTTTAATTCCCAAAGTAAATTATAAATAATATTAAAAGGGAACATACAGACCACATAAGTTTTATACAATATAATTTTCACGGTTAAAATTTAAAACACTGTTATAATATCACAATATCTTTTTATTCTATGAGAGTGTCGTGACAGCTGTTTCATCATGTTGGCATCATCAGGTGTTACAATAAACTGCTCTGATGATGCCAACATTGGTTGGCGAAACAGATGTCGCGACACTCTCAGTGAATAAAAAGAAAATTTGATATTATAACAGTGTTTTAAATTTTAACAGTAATAATGTTGAAGTATCAAAGTGCTTCGGCCAAAAAAAAATACTATTTAATATAAATTTCAAAACAAACAAACCTTCACGCCGTTTTCCCGAAAGGGTAAGCAGAGAGAATGTACCGCCACACTACTCCATGGGATGGATGTAACCCCTTTTTCCGAAAGCTGCCCAGTTCAGTCCAATTTGTGTGTCTGATAGTCCGTAAAATACGGTATGTTTTGACGAATGGTCGCCGCATAAGCATCAGATGTTGCAACACATTTTTTCAGCACACTCCCAACTGCGTGTACGGACCAGACAAGATCATTCGGATTCCGCTATGATGGAGAAATAAATTGTACAATATCACCGATAAATCATCGCCGGATAGCGATGTTGTTTTTATGGACGGTAAAAAGTTGGGAGGACAATCAAATGGCGAATAGGCAAGAAGCAAAGTTGATTAAGAATCGTTTGCTAACTATTTTATCCAATGCAAATAGCGTTTGAAGCCTGAACTGTAAGCACGTGACCGTATTTTACAAAAAAGAAGAAAAAATCAGTTGAGTAATATACACTAGAACAAATCTAATTAAAGTGATAAGTTATTAGAATTTTATCATTTAAATGTTCATTAGAAGCAGACATTTTAAAATTATAACTAACTAACTAACTAACTTACCATCACGCCGTCTCCCCGGAGGGGTAGGCAGAAAGAATGGAACGCCACACTGTTCTGTCCTGACATACGTCTCTCGCTTCCTCTACATTCATACATCTTGTCATGCACGCACGTCGATTTTTCCGACTCCTCACGTGACCGACATTCAATATTTGATTGATTTGATCGTGCCACGTTTTCCTCGGCCTTCCTCTATTTCTAGCTCCGTTCACGCCGTTTACATATACCTTCTTTACCATTCTGTCTTCACTCATTCTTTCCATGTGTCCAAACCATCTTAATGACCCTTTCCTTATTTTGTTCATAACACTTTCATTCGCACCACATTCACTTCTTATACTTGCATTTGTCACTCTATCATAAACAGATTTGCCACACATTCGTCTTAGAGATCTCATTTCTACTGCATTTATTCTACTTTCATCCTTCTTTTGCCATTTCCATGCTTCACTTCCATACATAAGGGTCGGCACAAGAACACCATTGTGCACTGCCATCTTAGCTTTTTTGGATAGGCTTTTGTTTGCGATGACAACTTTAAGTGCACCATTTATTCTGTTGCCTGCCCCAACCCTTCTTTCAATATCCTTCTCCACCCTCCCATCCTTTGTAAACATACTTCCTAAATAAACAAATTCATCCACTTGTTCCAGATTTTCACCGTTTACACTAATGTTGCAGACTGTCATGCTTCCTTCTTTTTCGAAAATCATTACCTTAGACTTATTCACATTCATCATCAAATCGTATCGCTTGCATACCTCATACATACTAGACACCAGGGCTTGCAGTTCGTGCTCGTTGTCTGCAAGTAGCACAGCGTCGTCCGCATACAACAAACAGCTTACTGACACACCTTCCATTTTTGCACCTGCTTCCAACCCTTTCAGCTCTTTCATACACTTGTCCATATATAGATTAAACAACCATGGAGACATTACACACCCCTGTTTGACACCTTTATTGATATCAAACCAGGCTGTAAGATCCCCATTTACTCTGACACTAGCAGTGCTTTCTGTGTACAGCGATGTAATTGCCGTGATCAGTTTTGTGTTTATTCCATATTCCGACAATATTTCCCACAGTTTACCTCTATCTACGCGATCATATGCTTTTTGCAAATCGACAATTATAGATATAAAATATTAAAACACTACGATTTTGTTTTTTTTAATTCATGTCAACTTGTTTCGCTTGGACCCAAGTTTCACCAGGGGAATATAATAACTGATATAATATAAAATAATAAACATATGAAAAAAATAATAATAAAAAATATGAAAAAAAAATTATGCGTTGGCTCGGATGGAGAAATATGGGTTAAGAAAGTATATGTTTATGATGTTAATGGCGTACTGAGTCAAGGCAGACCGAGGAAAACATGGCATGACCAAATTATTCAAATTTGAATGTTTGGTCATGTTAGAAGTCGGAAGAATCGACGTGCGTGTATGACTCGCTTATTGAGTGTGGAGGAAGCTAGTGAGGTGTTCCAGGATAGAGTAGTGTGGTGGTCCATTCTCTCTGCCTACCCCTGCAGTGAAACAGCGTGATGGTTTGTTTGTTATAATATATAATAATGGTTCATTGGAACACTGTTATAATATCACTATTGATTTAATTTCTATGAAATTGTAGTGACAGCTGATTTTCTAACCGATACTGGCATCATCAGATGTTAGAATCAGTTGATCTAATACCTGATGATGCTAACATTGGTTGGCGAAACACTATCGCGACAATTTTTTAGAAATTAAATCAATTGTGAAATTATAACAGTGCTGCTTTAAAATTTTAATAATTTTGATATATCAAAGTGTTTAAAAAAAACAATGGTTTATGTTGTGCCTTTTGTATCCAATCGCTAGCAATTCTTCCAATGTCATCGGACCATCGTGTAGGGGGTCTCCCTCTGTTTCGTTTGTCCTCACGGGCTCTCCACTCTACCACCATTCTGGTCCATCTATCGTTTGCCAGTCTGGCAACATGTCCCGCAAATGACCAATTAAGCTTCGCTACCCTTGCGACGACATCTATAACTCCCGATCTTCTACGTATTTCAGTATTTCTGATCCGGTCTGAGAGTCCTACGCGTTTGAAATTTTTCTTTGAAAATTCGACACAACGTTGCATTCGAAAACGCACGTGTTTTTATATACTCTTCGTATATTTTGGTAAAAACCGATTGGTTTGAAATCTTGTTGTTATTTCCCGATTGATTCGGGTGGGGAACATTGATTCACCATTTGGGACCAATTTAACCAAACTGAGCCGCAGCAATGCGTGACTGAGTACAACTTATAAATAATATAATACTTGAAATTTAAAAAATCCTTACATAGATACGTTACCCCATTATTAAAATGAATGTACATTTCTATAGAAACAGGTTTTTACGGATTTATATGTTAAGTAAGCAAGTCAAAGGTGAGAATAGTATTAGGGAATACAAAGTTCATAGGTTAATAAATATGTCAACCCTAGAAATAAACTGTTTCTAAAATATTCACTTATCTATTCAAATAAATTAATCTCCATATACCTTACTGTTGCGAATCTTAAACTGTGCGATTATCGGTGAGGTCCAAATTTTATTATTTGATTTCGTAAACAATGACGTGAAATTACATAATAAATAATTAAAACAAATGAAAACGTCCCTTTTCTAGAAGTTTTATAATAGTTTTGTCTTTTACATATACTTTGTTTACCATTCGTTCTTTATTCAATATTTCCATGTGTCCAAACCCTATTCACCATTATTATATATTATCTTTTCATTATTTTGTTGATAACGCCTTCATTCGGACCGCACTCAGTTCTTATATTTGCAGCACTTCTTATGTTTGCGTTGCACACTGTCATACAAAATATATATATAAAAGATAAGGAAATAAAAATATCAATTAACAAAAAGTATATTTGAAGACAATAAAAGTAAAAATATTAATAATAATGATTTGTGTATTAACGTTGATTTAATAAATGGTTGAATCAGGGGGGGAAAATAAAACTATTTAAATTATGAACATTTTGATCATACAAACAGTAAAATTCTGTGCATCAATGTTTTTGATATATAATAAAAAAATAAAAAAACTGAATCTCACCTAGAAAGAGTGAGATAATAGTTTGCATACAAGAGAGTGAAAGAGGAATGCTTCTTTGAATTTTGTTCTGAATATTCTTGTATGACAGAAATATAGAAAACAATTTGGTTTTGTTCATTGTGAAATTTCAACTTGTGTGAACAAAAATATTTATAACTGTTAATGAAAAAACTTTGTTTTTTGTATCACAATTGTATTTTATTTTACGCGACAGCTGTTTCATCCAATGTTGTAATCATCAGGTGTTACAATAATATGTCGCGTAAAATAAAATACAATTGTGATACAAAAAACAAAAAGTTTTTTCATTAACTGTTATAAAATGTTAAGGTATCATAGTGTTTCGGCCAAAATTTGACTATTTAAAAATATTTACATTAAAAATTACAACTTATTACCGATTACGACTGTGAACTAAGTTTTTATATGGTAGAATGTATTTACTTCGGTGAATTTTTCACGGGTTCTAACTAGTTTTAAAATATTCTATGATTCTCGACTTATCCTTAAACTAAATAACAACATCTCAATAATAAAATTGTAATCTATGACAAAGTGTAAGATTGCTACTAAGACGTGAGCTAATATAAATTATTTTGTGTAACCGTTCCAGAAGAGTCTTATTAGGGGAGAGTCTATGATATGATTAATGGTTCTTCAAACCAGTTAGTATACAGCTGACCAACCCTATAAAGAATAACGGGTATAGTATATACCCACCAAAGTTAATGCACCAACAGGGTGTTTATAAAAGATGGATAATATATCAATTGAATAGTTTTAAAATAGTTATTGTGTTAGAATACACATTGTCGTAAGTTAATATAATATTATCTCCGTAATTCAATCCATGAGCTCAATAAATATTCAGCCCCTAAAAACATACTAATATAAATTTATATTCCATATAGATTTCAGACTTATCAGGGGATTCTTTGAGAATTCCGTCATCTTGGAGGCTATCCGTCTTTATGTTCCGGATGGTTATCTTCGACTGTTTTATCTCCCAGCATGCAGAACCAACCTGCCTCTGGTGATGCCGGTGAGAAGAGCAATCAAACTGCTGAACATGATCGCTTCGGAGATCGATGACTTTCATATTCGTGAAAGTACGTTCAGAAGACAAATACTCTTGACTTTGGAGAGATGAATAACCTAAACTAAATATGATAGAATAACCTAATGTCGAACCATCTCTCATGCGTTCCTGGTATTATATATTTGTTATATTTTACTTGTTTTCAATAGATGTATTAAACTATAAAAATTGTTTGTAATATCGTTTGAGAAAATAAACTGATTTGATTTGATTTGATTTGATTCATAATTGATATATCAAAGGTAGAGCATTATTACTTTATATAAATTAATTGGAATTTTAGCTGCATAAACCTGTTTTATAAGTGGAAAAAGATGGAATAACAATATGTTAAAGTTAAGAGTTTAACATTTAAAAAGGATGTAAAAACCATAAAAATCATAGGTACAGAAAGATGTACATGGAGCTGCATCTATTTATATACAAAAGTATTTCAAAAACACATTATTAAGTTAATTTATACTTCAATATATTCAAAACAAACAAATAAACTATCAAGCCGTTTCCCCGCAGGGGTAAGCAGAGAGAATGGACCGCCACACGACCGGCCATTTGCTGTGAACATGCTACATAAATACACAAATTCCCTCACATGTTTCAAGTTCTCTTCGTTCACACTTATATTACAAACTGTCATTTGCTCTTCCCTTTCAAAAACCATCACCTTGGACTTTCCGACATTCATCCTTATATCATTTGACTTGCATACCTCATACATTCTCGACACCAAGACTTGTAGTTCGTCCGAGAATGGCATCGTCCGCGTAAAGCAGACAATTATTAGCAGTATTCAAGAAACAGTAAATAGGTTTTAAAGCATTAATTAGCAATTCAAATGTTAATTTAAATTCAGAATGTTTAATTATATTGAGAGAAAAAAATGAACATAAGATTGTTTGGATGAACGAATTTTATTTGTAACTGCATTCCAATTTTAAAAAAGCATTTTAATAGAACCGCAATCGAAACGAGTATCAACCAAACCAAACGAAACACGAATAATAGGTTTTCTATGAATGATTGGTTTCATGCGATCAGATAGGTTTCTTTTTTATCTATTTGCACGGCGTATGTAGTAGACATTGTACTATCGGGACCGTTATAAAACGACAGCTAGGAATATTATTAAAATTCGCTTGACGCGGAGAAAAAAAAGTGAATTCGTTTTACTGTAACACTATACTCTAATCTTTAACTGACGGCCGGCGTCCTCAAAGCAAGACCTGTTTTAAACGTGTCATGTGTTCTCACTTGTTGTAAAAGTTAGTTTAAACTCTGAACTTTAAATTCAGACTTTGAATTCCCAAACAAACAGTTAATCAAACCTCAAGATTTAACTTAAAATATCACAGTTAATACAACAACAAAAATACACAATAATAATGGTAATGTGGTGGCATAATGGTGGACTTATTTTTTTTTTTTTTATAAATTAAACGCCGTTTTTTCCAATACTCGGTTAAATTTTCTCGGTGAACGATATGAACTGTAGTTATTATCGCAATGATTAAAGCTTCAAAACTAAACTAAATTTCTTCTATATACGCCAAACTGTGTGTTGTTATGATGGTTTATTTCTATTTTTCTTTTTTATGCACTTTGTATTATATATACAACATTGATATTAAGAAAATAAAATTAAATAGACATGTTTCGGACAAACAGTCCTTCTTTTCTCTCTAAATGTTATAAAATAAATCTCTACAACATCTGTCAGATCATGTAAACAAAAACAATTTTATAATATTTTTATAAATATGTATCTTTACGGAAGAAGGACTGTTTGTCCGAAACATGTCTATATAATTTTATTTTTTTAATATCAGTGTTGTTTATACAAAGTGTATAAAAAAGAAAAATAGAACTGAACTAAATTAACTAAAAAGTGGAAAATCAAAGTCTTGGGTATGTCAATGTCCTAGGTCTATTCGTTCTAAAAACATAGTATATCTTAATTACTTTAGATTGTTAGGGTTGTTAAAATGAAAATTTCTCGGATCTTTGATATAACCATGTCTCTTTCCTATTAAATCGATGTTTTGAAGATCGTTTATTTTAAAAATATGTATTATAAATAATATAAATATAAAAAATATTATAAATATTTGGTTGATTTTAATCAAAACTGTTTTTGTTTCACTTAAGAGAATCATATAATTCAGAGATCTAATTGTTCTTTGAGATGATTAATCCTTTTTTTATTTACATTTAATTTTCCATTATTACACAAAAAAGTCTGTTATCTAAGAGTTTTATTACAATTTATGGAAATAAAATGTTCCGTTTTGCTAAGGCATTCTAAAAAATAAAAGATAACGCCTTTGCAATTCAAAACACGTCTACCCCATATAAAATTATAAACTTCTAGAAAACAGAAGTCTTCATTCATATTTATGACTTAATATTGAGTTTTACGTCATTGTTCGAAATCGATAAATATTTTATCCTTATTTTGGCAGCTCCAAGCTATTTTGTAATTTACGAACTTGAATTGTTGGTTTAGTTAGTATATAGCGAATACCACTTATTTTTAATAGTAAACGATAGATTGGGTTATTCTTATTCAAGGGTACCTTATTTACCAATGATTATAAAACTTTATGGAGAATTGAAAATCGTATCTCGTGCCGTAGAAAAAATGTCTTAATGTCTTATTTGTAAAACCAGACCTCTAACCGCTAACTACTCTAATTATTTACAAAATATTAGGACAATTTACACTCGTAAAGTGTAATTGTCTTACCAAACCAGATGTACGGTAAACGTAATCAACAGGAATTGTAAAACTTTTATAAGGAATTTGATGATTTAAATATCTTTAATTCACCTCCTGTAGAAAATGTTCTATGTTACAACCTGCTTAAAAACTATATTCTTTCTATTCCATATTTACCATTACTTTATGTTACGGATTGAACTCTAATTGAACAATATTTTTAACTTTATAAGACAATACTTTTTTAAAAATGGAAATGAAATTAAAATTAAAACTAATGCGTGAATACTGTGGAATTCCGAAATGACGATTTTTATTATGAATTAAAACATTGTTTTTCCCACTTTTGAGTTTATTTTCCTCGACAGGTTTCAAAGGCTTTAAACTTTCATCAAATTTTTCATCGTTCTCCCGATGATGAAGGTGTAAAGTATTAAATACATGACAAGAAAAATAAAGTCAAAAGAGGAAATGACATTTCATAAGAAAAAATCTTAAAAAGGAAACATTAAAACAAACCTGTTTCGGGACACAGAAATCATATATTATATATACAAAATAAACATCTAAACAAAAAAAAAATCATGAATGTGGTCCGTTTAAACAGATGTTGATAGGAATAATGTTAATATTTTTAATAAAATGTTGTGTTACAAAAATAAAACACCGTTCAATTATCTTTTTTTCTTTTCCATATCCCCACTTTAATTTGGGTTGGTCCTCCTAACATGATTTCTTCAGGACGCCCTGCATTGATTTTGCTATCTGTTGAGTCCACATTTCTTTGACGAATGTAGTTAAGGTCTGCAGAAATCGCCTGATGAGCCGACTATCTCGTATGCTTGGATGTAAAAAATTGTGATCATGCAACTTGTGCATTGCAAAAGACGTTGCTGATCGCAATATAAACTGCCTCATATTTAAGCTTTTGATGCTACCGAATTTCGATTTCATTTGTTTATTAAAAAAAAAAAACATTTTTTAGAAACTCATGTAAATATAAGGTTTTTAAAATACAATTAACAATTGAAATCAAAATGGTTGCTTACGCATGTTATGGATACTCCCATATTTAACGCTAAATCTAAAACTCATCCACTCGGACTGGATATGATTTCATGGTTAACAGACAACGAATTTATGTTTCCTTAACGACGATGATTGCCCTGTTTAGCAGTCAAAATCTAATTAATACGTTATATCTGGTTAGAAAATGCGAATAGCCCAACATTCGCCATAATTCTAATACAGTTTAAAGCTTTCATAATCACATATAATAAAACTTAATATTTTTAGAAAGCCATTTCAACAAATAAATTTGATAATTTAAACGAATGAAAAAGTCTGTTTTTTAGCAGTTTTATTATATTTTATCATAATAACGTGTTCATCCTGTCAAAGGCATTTTATAATAATATGCCTTTGCGGAACATGTAATTTACATAAAATATAATAAAAGTTTAAGAACACGGACTTTTTCATTCGTATAAATTATTTAATATGGAGTTTTGCATCTTTGTTCAAGAAACAACAAATAAATAAATTTGAACTTAATACTTTGAACAAAAGTAAATATGGTTACAAATTAAGAAGAAATCAATGATGAATGAATCAGAAAGTAAAAATATGCTTTTGAGTTAAAAATATCTAGAAATTTTAAATCTCATTATTTAATTATCAGATTAATCTCAATTAAAAATATACAAAACCTGGGTACGGAACTGACATATTATGGCATTGAGACCAGAGCGGATACCACAAAAACGAAGGCTAAAGTGCGTGTGGCAGAGATGTGGACGCTGAGGATGATAGTAAGAAAGACTCTTTGAGATAGGGTGAGGAATACAGCTATCCGCGAAATCGGCAGGTGGAAGATATCGTCAGACGGAACAGACAACGCAGAATATACTGGAATGCGCATGTTGTGGCAGAATCCCACACGTTGTGGCACATCAGAATCCTGTTGGCTATCGCCCCCTCTGAACACCCCCAAAGAGATGGAGGTATAGTTGGGGGTCAACATCTCAAGAGAAGCCAGCTTGACAGCAAGAACAGACCGAAGTTCTAAAAGGAGAAGAAGAAGAAGAAGATTAATCTGACTTATAGTCCAATACTCAACAAACTAATTTACTTGCTAATTATCATGCCGTCTCTCCGAATGGGTAAGAATAAATAATGGACCGCCACACAGTTCTTTCCTGACAAATTTCCTCAATTCCACAACATTCATACATCGTATCATGAACGCACGTCGTTTTCCTCGGTCTTCCTCTATTTTTAGTTCCGTTTACGTTGTAAATAAATGCTTTTATTACGATTCTTTACCATTCCTCACAATTAGATTAGTTACCTTAATAAATATTTTTTATGCGTAAATGTTTAGAAATAATGAAAATAAAAATAATTATGAATTTCTCTTAAATCAATGTCGAATGTATATATTTAGTGTAACTAATTAAGTATTTTTTAGTCGATTGTAAGACCTGACGATCCTAACATCCGTTAGCGAAACAGTTGTGACAAAATATAATCAATTGTGATATTTATAACAAAGTTTTTTTTATTTAAACAGTTAATGATGTTGAAATATCAAACTGTTTCCGCCAAAACATGGATTATCTATGTATATATTTAGTGTAATTCCACATAGGTATATGACTTCGACTCTTCGAATATGTGGCGATATACTTAAATCCAATAGCTTTTCCACTTTTCATTGCTTTCATAATAATAATAATAATAATATGATAACTTTCAAAGCGCCGTTTTTGTGATGTAATCACCTCAAAGGTGCATTAAGACGTGTTTTAAATCTAAATGTGAATGCTGCATCAGATTGATATTCGCGATCGATTAGAAAGTATAATAGAACAAATATGCAGGTTTTGAATTGGGTACGAAATATGAAAACGATGGGTTTTCAGCTTAGATCTGAAATCTGTCGGATCATTTATGTATCTTAAGTGTGAAGGAAGATTTTTCCAAGCTGATGGGCCGGCTAACGCAAACGCTCGATCCGCGAAATTTGTACTAGGGCAACGCTTTGTCTCAACTAATCTTCCTATTGCCGAGGAGTTTGCCGAGCGAAGTGTGGATTTCCCTGTATTTAGGCTGTCCGTTATACAGAGTTCGGATATATAATTTGGAGCCATTCCATGTAGCGCTTTGAAGACTGTCCAGCAGAGTTTATACTGGATTCTTTCTGGACTCTTAAGCCAGTGAAGTTCTTTGAGAGGTTGTGTTATGGTATATGGGACTTTGGAATACCTTAAATTAGTCTTGCTGCTGCATTGAACGCAGATTGAAGTTTGTCTAATTGTTGTTTATAATAATAAATTCCATTACAATAGTCAAGTCGTGACACAACGAAGGAATTTACAAGAGTTTTGAAAGTGTCATGGAAAATACTCCTTTTGACGGATTTTAATCGTCTTAGGTGGAAGAAACTAGCGCTGACCGTGTTATTAATTTGGGATTTTAGGGACAGATTGGGGTCAAGATGAACACCAAGAAGCTTTGTGGAGTTTTTGGGAACGATATCATTGTCAGCTGTTGAAATTGAATAATGATCGATAAGA
Source organism: Lepidostoma basale (assembly GCA_022606425.2). Taxonomy (NCBI): domain Eukaryota; kingdom Metazoa; phylum Arthropoda; class Insecta; order Trichoptera; family Lepidostomatidae; genus Lepidostoma; species Lepidostoma basale. Next base: position 1,148,233 of record JAHDVF020001222.1, on the reverse strand, counting down.
TGTCGACGCTTTGCGGAAGCAGTCCAGATAAATTCATGGATGTTTCCATCCCATTTGTATTAATTTAATATATTACCATTAATAGGTCCCGCAGTTGGTTTGTTAAAACAAATAAAGTGACGTAAAATCAATGAAGAAATCAAATAAAAATACGTCAGATATGTTAATAGGCATGTTAACATTTTGACTATTTACAAATTATTTATTTACGTAAATACTTAGATTACAAAATTTTTAACGTATAATTACAAAGAAGTTTGGTCTCTCCTATTAAGAACAGATTAATCATAGAGAATGTACTCACTTGATACTGCATTGTGTATTAAAGCACAAAGTAACATTAGATGTATTATGATCCGGTACACCTGCTTGGTTCCTCTCGTTTGTGGTCCAGACGAGTGATCTCGGATGATGAACGAGCGCGTATTGACTTTTTGAGAGGCGTGTCAAAATGAATTAATCACTTATGACTTGGATCGGGCAGGCCAGAGAAGATATAACGGGAGATCAATTAAATTATAAGCGCGTTAATAATTTTGTCAATTTCAAATGGCGTTTTGGGTATTAGGATAACATTTATTTTAAACATCTGATAAAATGCATAAATTGCTTTATTTATAAATCATAGAGGGCGCCCCCTAAAGAAATATGTGCGAAGACAATGTGTTGAGTTTAACAGGGCTGCAAAATACCGAGCGCAATGGAAGACGAGACTGAAGACTTTGCTGCAAACCAATCCCTATGATTGAGGAAAACATATACTTAATTATATAATAAAGGGTGTTTTTTTAGAGGTATACAATACATATTCAAAAAGAAAAAAAAACGCATTAAAATATTAATAATGATATTGGCTTTATTTAATAGATAATTTTATGCCATTATTGTTTAAAAATGATTTCGGGCATATGAGCGCCACGGCTAGCTCGAATGAGGCGCAATCGTGATGTCGAATTTTCGACAATTGTCGGCTTTGTGGATGCGTATTATCCACTAGAGTGTACGTGGTGCGAAAACGATCCACGGTCTTCCGAATTACTTGCTCGGATGAATGATTATTTCGACCGTAAAATGGACCTAGTCCACGATAAAATTGGCGAACCGAACCATGATTTTCACAATAAATTTGCACAATTTGCAAGCGCTGTTCTGACGTCAGTCTATTCATGGTAAAATGGCAAAACGTACTGACTACAAATCAACTATCAACTGTCAAATTGACAGTCTGTAGAAACAATGTTGCCAGATGAAAAACCAAACATCTAAAAAATATAAATATAAGCAGAGTATGACAAGTTTCAATCAAGGAGTATGTACTTTTATATAATAAAAATGTTAAGTATTAAGGTTAAGTGGGGGAGTTGTCCTGGCTAAAAAATGACAGAGAAGCCTTCGCAAGGGTGAAAGCCAATGTCAAAGTACCTACCTGACATATTAGTTTTAGAAGAATAAAAATGAAAAGGTTACTGAATAAGAGTTTCAATTTTACTTTTTTATTATAGTATGTCCTTATTTTATAAATGGTACCACAAGTTTTTAACAAAAAAAAATTCTTAACGTCAAAAACTGGTACATTATTTTAATATTTGTATTTAATTCGCAATGAGCAAAAGTATCGATACAATATTATAAAAATGAGATATCAAAAAATCCAAGAAAATAATTTAAATTTAACCAGTTCTTCTTTAGTACCTATAATATATATTTTTTTGTTGTTGCTAGAACAATGATGTAAAATTACATATTAAGTTTTTGATAAAATGTAGACGTTTACATCATGGAACTCCATAATATTATATGTTTAATTAAAATACTGTTATATCCACTGATGGTTAAAATTATCACGACGCCTTTCGAACTTATTAAAACTCCAGCCTCGGGAAAATTGTAATAATTGCAACTTCAAGGGGCAGAAAATAACAATAGACAAAAATGAGTAAATAACATTTTTCAACAAATTTATAAGTAAGTAAATAACAGTGTTTTAAACTTTGAAAAGAAGCGATTACTTGGTGGTGGGACATATTTAACACTTAATTGAACACTTTTTGTACTTGGTATACAAACACTTTATTTGTGAAGCTCGCATAGATCGAAACTAGTAGTCCCTCATCCTTACAAAAAAAAATGGTTGTATAACAAGTACAAAAAATGTTTAATTAAGTGTAAACAGTGTTTTAATTCATATATTATATTTCAAGTTCATTCAAATTTATTTTTCCGAATATGTTCTAACTTTGGACTACCAGAACAAAAAGCACTTTTTATTGTCAACTCGTGGAAGTTCTCTTTAAGGTATCAAGACTGGACTATGTTTTACTACTGGGGGACTTTAATGCTAGAATTGGTAGAGAATCCATCTATGAAATATGTCATAAGGAGGAACGGAATGGGGAATATGAACGCTGACGGAGAATGCTACTAACGAAATGCGCAGAATATACCTTACAATTACAAACACCTGTTTCCGAACGACAAATTTAAGGGTACATGGCGACATCCCCGATCGGGACACTAGCATAATCTGGACTACGTCATTATAAAAAGACAATATCTCAAATATGTGACAAAAACAAAAGCAAGAATTGACATTGAGTGCTGGACCGATCACCGGATCGTAGTATTCAAACTAAATATAAAACAACTTATTGAACGCTAAGGCATTAACACTGTGGAATTCCATAGTATTATACTTAGGAAATTGAATTTTTTTTCTGAGATGCTAACCATTTTATTGAATTTGACCATCGTTTCAATAAAAAATGACAAAACATTTCTACACACGGTTAAAAATAGCAATAAATTAAACAAACTTGAAAATTTAGAAATCCTCAAGTCGGTGAAATTAGATGAAAATATAATTAATAAACAGATTCCTCCTTTTCCTCCTTTCTCCTTAAATACTTTGGTCTACGTTTAATCTCCCAAGCTCTCATTCCCAATCAAACGCAAATTATTAATTTATTCATTTCTATATAATTTTTTTCCCTTCAAATGTAGTTTTTTTTAAAATTAATTTTTATTATATATTGTCATCATGTATTATTCTTATTTAATATTATTTATGAGTTCTTACTGTTAAAAAATAATTGTCAGTACCTACTTATAAAAGAACATAACAAAATACTTAAAGCGCAGGTTAATTTTTAAATTTGAATTGTTGTATTGAATTTTAAATGCGTTTTTTATTAGTCTTTCCTTGTTTAGTTTTAATTATAATTTTACACCTGAAGATGGAGGTATTCTCCGAAACATGTGGTGTTTTTTAATATTTTTTATTAAATAGTGGACAAAACAAAGTTTTTCAATTTCCTAAGTATAAATATAAAACTAAAACCTAAGTCAATTTCATAACCAAGGAAACGTTTTCAGGTTGAAAAATTGCGCGATCCAGAATTAAGGCATAATCTCTACTCCCTTGTAAGTGCCAGAAACACCAAAGACAAAAAAAATGATGTATGACCTATTTATAACGGGCATTTGCAATACCATAGAATAAAAATCACCATATGTGTGTACCTAAATTCCAAACACTATTTATTTTCTTGCTTAATATATAATAAGTATAATGAATGTATTTTGCAGGTGCTTGCACATATCTTAAATGTTATTATGCGCATATGCACCCATTTTTTTTGGTGTCTTACATAGTTAATTTCTCAATTCTATTGCAACACCAAAAGGAAATTACCCATAAAAGTAACAGTAACCTTGCAATCGATTAAAAGTAAACAAATCAATTCCGATCTAAATAAAACATTATAAAAAAATGCATCGCAAACACGTCAAGCATATTTAAGATCTATCAATGCATCGACTTAAATAAATAATGCACTTAGTATCGTCACAATGGCATAAACAGTTGTAGAAATTGATTAAACGTGTTTTAGTTTATCTAACTAATTATTATTATCAAGCCGTCTCCTCGAAAGAATAGGCAGAAATAATGGGACTGCCATGTTGTTATTTCCTGACTTGCTTCTTTCGATTCCTCAACAATTAAATGTCGTATCATGCACGCACGTCGATTTATTCGACTCTTCACGTGGCCGTAATATATAATAATATTTGATTTATTTGATCGTTCCATGTTTTCCTCGGTCTTCCTCTATTTCTAGTTCCATTTACATCGTTAACATAAACTTTTTTTTACAATTATTTCTTCATTCATTCTTTATAATTGTAATAACCATCTTGATGATCATTTCATTATTTAAATCATAACACTTTCTTTCGCATCGTATTAACGTTTTATATTTTCATAAATTTGTTTTTAAAACACGTTATTGCACTATTCACAAACATATTTTAGATTCTCGTCTTTCTACAATTCAAAAACTGTAAGCTTTTAGTATTTTTTTAAATACAACGCTTAGAGTTTTTTTTAAATACAACGTTTTTTTAAATTCAACGTTTACAATATTTAGAGCCGTTTTACAGCATTTATATTTTTATTTGTTATGTACTCGTATATGAAAAACATTTGTCGAACGCCGTTGTTTAATTTATGTGTTTCTATACCTTCTGTTTGGTATGTATATATACGAGTATATATATCTAAATTCTGTTATATCTACACATTGGTTCTGAGAAATAATCTCCAAACTTGCCGAGTCATGAACGTGCATTAGGCAAAACATATTTGGAGTGCGAAAAGCATTCGAGCGGCAGACCGTACAGTTTGCAAAATACTCTTCACAAACAGGCCCTACTGATCATACACAGATAGTCATTTATTGATATTACAAACCGGAAAAATTACAACGTATCTTATTTAAAAATTTGTAAAAGGAAAAAAGGCGTGTTAGTTATTATAACCACATTAGAACCTCTGATTACGACCACCTCACATTAAGATTAATTCCCATAAATAGTAAAACAGATTGTGATAAAAATGCTTCTTTAACTAGCGATATTTCGCATAGCGAGTGACGCAGAGAGAGGAAGTCCCATCTTCTCGTCAGCGAGATTGTGTCTTTGACCAAAACAATGGGACTAGACGTGGATAACAACGATATTGAGGAGATTGTGGAAGAGCATAGTCAAGAGCTGACTACCGAAAAGCTTATTGAGTTGCATTGTGTTTCACACCAAAAAGTTATAGAGGAGAGTTTGTGAGTGGAGGAATGATTTGATGCCTTAGAAGGGCGAAATATGTCATTCACATAAAATATAATAAAACTTCTAGAAAACTGACGTTTTCATTCGTATTAATTATTTAATATAGAGTTTTTACACCATTGTTCAAGAAACCATAAATAAGTCTAGAGCTTTTTAGTGAACAATAAAAAATATTTGCCATAATTTCATAAATAGTAAACTATAGAATTTTTTATTGGTTTTTGAACATCGAAATCACATTTCAGGTTGTTACGCTCTTTAAAAATTTCTAATAATGTAATTTTATTTTAATAAACGTTACAATAAAAAAAAGTATTTATTTTCGGCATGGAACACATTACCGAATTTTTCAATCATTTGTGTTTCACATAACTAGTAAAATACTGGAAAGAATTACTCGTTATGAGAGCTTCTACTGTATTTCGTACATACGAGTATATACGATATTTTATTTCGGGTCAGACGCAAGCAATGGAGCAAACAAAAACCAATCGATACAGACGTGCGGTACATAATTTTGAGATCAAAGCTGTATAGAAATTATTGACCCTTGGACAGTATTGCAACGGTTAAACTCATATCACTAGTATCTATAGAGTTAATTTGGTATGCATACGAGAAAACACAATCTAAGACTGTCGTCTAGGCCTTGTAGACAATGCTCTTGATGTCTACCCTGTGTAGAAACACGTCACGATTGTGTATCACCAATGTGATAGTACAAAGTGTTCCAGAATCAACTTTACGTATCACCAACACAACGTTAAATATATTTCGTTTTCATATGAAATAATTATCAAGTATTTATTCTGTACGAAATCTTAACAGTTTTTAACCGTCGCGTTGCCATGTGGTCAATTGAGTTTCCACTGCCAATTTAAAGTTGATTTTCTTAAAACCTATGGACCCTAATATTATAAAAAAATTGTAATCCTCCATTGAAGTGTTCTCAATATTTCGTAATAAAAAAAAAGCAAAAAATTACTTCCTTCATCCCAAAAAAAAATATTTTCTAAGACTGCCCTCACCTTCATTCGTGTTAAGGTAGAATTTGTTTTGCTAATATTTACAACTTTATCAAAAGTGACAAATACTTACTCGCTGTTTTGAACGTATTATAAATTATATGTTTGGCCTTTTTCATAGGTACGTAATAATACCGAATGGACGGAAACGCAGCACGCAACTTAATAATGTCAGAACTGTGAAAATATTAACACTTTACCAAAAGGGACAAATATTAATACGTACTCGTTGTCTTGAACGTACTATACATTTTGCCTAGGTGCCTTTATCATACGTAAAATCTCGTAAAGTCTCGCCGCCGCCGCGGCGCCGCGGCGCGAGACAAGTTTATACTTGGTGTCCAGTTGCTCGTATGCTGTGACGCATTCCATATCAGAAATCGCATGGTTCCAGAAAAAAATTAATAATGATATGTTTTTCAAATAATCCATGTATGTTATAGATATCGATCTATTCCTAATGAAATTCCCTACAAGATGACATAAATTAAATTTTGATTCATCGAGTCATATGCTTGATATTTAGATAAAGTTAGCGGTAAACTGAATTGACCACATGGGAGCGAGCGTTTTGTTTTGAACACGGTACGTTAAGGGTTAAAGGACTTCAAGCCGACTATTCGACTTTTCGCTGCCAACCGTAAACGACTAAACACCGATTAGTCGGTTTTGGTTTTCTTTTTCCTTTCTACTTCCTGGAAGTTATTCTTACAATTACGTAAATGACTATATCCATTTTAAATTTGGAATATTAATTTAAAAGGGATATTTACTACAAACATAACATTTTTTAATTCGCTAGTAAATAAAGGGTTAACATTATATTGTTTAATCCTTTGTTTTGTCAGAAACGCTACGATGCTTCAACATTATAAAATGTTTAATTATGAAACACTGTTTTTATACGTATGCATAACAATGCGAATAAACTAAAAAATAGAAGAAGACCGTGAAAAACGGGCACGATCAATTCAATTAAATATTTAATGTCGTCCACTCGAGGTGTCGGAGAATGAAATGTTAAATAATGCCCTAGACAGGCGAAACATGTCATTCACATTAATTAAAATAAGCTAGAAAAATAGCTCTAGAAAAAAGACGTTTACATTCGTATTAATTATTTAATATGGAGTTTTACACCATTTCAAAGAAATATTTATGAAACACCGTGTACAAAGAATATTTTTTTGTATATTTTATACCTCTCATGAACGTTATTTCTACGTAGCATTTTTTAATCTTCGCCAGCCTATGACGCTACATCGTATCATACGAGAGATTTGTTTCTTTACACAGACTCCATTGTTATCGTAATCTTGATCTCGATCAAACTAAATTATTTTAGCTGCTTCAAATCGCCGTCGTTTTGGATAAGTCAATGAACTTAATACAAACAAAAAACAGACAGATCAAATTCCTATCAAGGCCGAAATAATTTCACACAGAGTTTAGATCCAACCGCGCACTTGAAAAGGACAGTTGTCAAAATTTTAAAAATTTGAAATTTATCTTTCATAGTACCTCATTTAGGTAGAATGCACCATCAACTTCTATGAGCTTCTATCATACTTTGATAATCTGATAAACACAATTCAGACGTGATTTGGACATATGAAACGTATGGATGAAAAAATAATGATTAATAAAAGTGTACGACTAACGATCACGCCATTTCCCCGTAGGCAGAGAGGATGGACCGCCACACTACTCTATCCTGACACACCTCTCTAGTTTTTTCCACATTCATGCAGCGAGTCATAATTGCACGTCGATTTTAGTACAAAAATATTGCTAACCATATCAGTTCATGGAATGCATAGCTTTATACAATGAAACCACATTTCGAATGCCTCTAGCCTGTTCATAGTTCTGATTCTATTTATTATATTATTTTTATATATATTCAAATGCTGTTCTAGTTCCAACCCATATGTATGGAAGTAAAGCATGGAACTAGCAAAAGAAGGATGAAAGTAGAAATTTTTTAGTAGAAATAAGATCTCTTAGACGAATGTGTGGAAATCTGTGTATGATAGAATCTCGAATGAAAACAGTGCGAATGAAAGTGTGTTAAACAAAACAATGAAAGGAACATTAATATAATTTGGATACATATAAAGAATGAAAGAAGATAGAGTGGAAACAAAATCAAATCAAATCAAATCAGTTTCTTTACTCAAAAGACATTACAAACAGCATAAATTTTAAAGGTAACATTACAGATGGTTCGACATTAAGAAGACAAGATACTTTCTAAGGTCGAGAGTATTTGTCCTTTGAACGTACCTTCACTAATATAAAAGACGTCGATCTCTGAGGAGACCGCGTTCAGCAGACTAATTGCTCTTCCCACTAGTGTCACCAGAGGCATTCAAAAGTATATGTTAACGATGTTAATGGAACTAGCAATAAAGAAAGACCGAGGAAAACGTGGCACGATTAAATAAAGAAAATGTTGAATGTTGACCACGCGATGAGTCGGAGATATCTACGTGCGTGCATGACACGATGCATAAATGTTGAGGAAGCGACAGAAGTATGTCAGGAAAGAAAATTCTTTCTGCCTACCCCTTCGGAGAGACAGCGTGATGGTTAGTTAGATAACGGTTTCTACACCGTCATACATTTAAACAGCAAAAAGAAATAATCCAGTTCTCACCTGAGACAAGAACACATGTACATGTATTCAATAGTGAGTGGGAATAAAAAAAAAGACACATTTCTTGTTTTAAAATACCACTTAACACTGCAAATACTGTTATTATAAAAAAATATTGCCATTCAAGTTGATTAGATGCAAAAATATGATTAATAGTCTAACCGATTTCCATATAAATAGCTCATATAATCATATATTCTTCTTCAAGTGAACAGTGGAACAGCTCCTCCACACTTCGGATGCCGGTCCACTCTCTTACGTTTCGCAACCAGGACATCCGTCTCCTACCGGGCCCTCGGTGTTCCTCAGTTTTCCCCTTCAATATCAGTTGGAGAAGGTGGTAATTTTCCCCACGCAGTACATTTCCCAGATGTGCGAACCTTGATAGTTGACAGCAACTCCCTGTCAACTCTAGCTCGTCTCAGGACTTTGGTATTGGAAACCATGTCTGTCCAGGGAATTCTCAGCATTCTGCGATAGAGCCATATTGCAAATGCTTCCAGTCTGTTCATTGAGTTGACTTTTAAAGTCCATGTTTCACATCCATACAATAAAACAGACCACGCATAGCATTTGATCATTCTCTGGCGCAGTTTCAAATTTATGTTATCATCATATAATATTACAAAGAAATTATTCAAATCGACATATGAACAAACACATAAAGGTTAGAAATATCACGAAAATTTAACCGTTGATATATTGTTGTAACACCTGATGATGTCAACATATGTGGACGAAACAACTGTCGCGAAAAATATAAATAAAATTGTGGTACATAAAAACAAAGTTTTATAATTTAATCGTTTATAATGTTGAAGTACGAGTATCATAGTGTTTCGGCCAAAACAATGGACTTAAATAATCAATATCATCGTATCACATAGAAAACGAATATTTAAAAATGTATATTTATTGTTCCTTGAAAAATGTGTAAAACTCTATATGAAATAATTAATATGAATGAAAAAATCTTTCTTCTAGTAGTTTTATTATATTTTATATGGTATGACATTTGATAATGCATTAGAAGGACAAAACATGTCATTCCATCTATTAGATGTTTCGGAAAGTTCTGTCCGTTTTACAATAGAGGGCTGGTTGCTTCAAATCCTCAAATCTGGGGGCCATTTTTTTTACGCCTGAGCATTTGTCAATTATGTTCAGTACGCAAATGTTTGTTATTCTCACAACAACATTTGTTTTATCGCTCCTTAAAATGTCGAATTTCGTGGTAAATAAGAAGCATTTGCGGGAAGTTCTGCTGTTCTGTTATAATTAGAAGAAGAGTACAATTGAGGTGCATAAAATGCTTGTGGAAGTTGATGGCGATCATGCCCCATCGTATAAAACATGCAGTTAATGGGTTAGACGATTCAAAGCTGGTGTTTTAGCGTTGACGACAATGATCGCCCTGGAAGATCAAAAACGTTTGACCGAAAAAAGAACTCTTCAAACCAATGAAACGGTCTCGGAGGAAGTGTACCGACAACAACTAACGCGATTAAAGCACTATTTGGCTGAAAAATGACCGGATGGGGCAATAGGCACAGCAAGCTGATTCTTCAAAACGACAATGCTAAACCTCACATCGCAATCGCGATCATAAATGACATACAAAATGTGTGTTGGGAGATTATACCGAACCCGCCTTATTCACCAGACGTGGCATCATCAGACATCCACTTGTTCCGATCCATGACGCATGCCTTAGAAGAGCAGGACTTCCATTTATATGCAGTGGTCAAGAATTGGGTCGATGTCTGAATTGCCTCAAAAGACGAGGCGTTTTTTCGACGATGAATTGCCAGGAAGATGGGAAAAGTAGTGGCTATCATTGGAAAATACGAATGTTTTTTTTATTTTTTTAGCTTTCAAATTAATGCGATTTTCATACAAATAAACGAACCTAACATTCCGAAACACCCATGAAAATATAATGAAACTCCTAAAAGACAGACGTTTTCATTCATATTAATTTTTTATATATGTAGTTTGTTAAAACTAAACAAATTTAGATATCACGTCACTTCCAAGTATGGGTGGGCAGTGGCAATGGAACACATTACTCTTATATTCTAATAAGATTCTATAAACTCGTCAATAATCATACGTGTTATTTTCTTTAAAAAAAGCGTTGTACTGTCAAGTTTTTACATTATTTTCTCAGAATAATCATCTAGTAACTAACATGTTTAACATCACGCTGTCTATCCGGATGCGTAGGCAAAGATAATAAACCAGTTGACTCTTATATCCTGATGTACTTCTTAATAAGAACTCTACGTTAATGTGATGGCTAGGATATTATCGAATGTCATTTGATAATATCCTAGTTAGACGATACATCTCATTCCCATATTTTTTTGTATGCTAGAAATCGAACGTTTTAATCAACATTAAAGTCTTAAGACACTGCTAATCTGGGCAGCCTTCGGAAACATGGGTTACATCCTTAAAAACCGGAAAATACCAATCAACCTGAAACGAAAAGTATATGAAGCCTGCGTTTTGCCAGTTGGTACTTATGGTCTTGAAACTGAAACATTGTCCAAAGAGCCATGGAAAGAGACATGTTAAGAATAAGCCTAAGAGACAGAGTCAGAAACGATACGGTGAGAGAAAAAAACAAAGGTCACTGACATCATTCATCCGGTGGCGAGTCTCAAATGGCAATGGGCAGGTCACGTAGCCAGAAGCTCAGATAAAAAAATAGACAAGAAGACTGCTGATTTGGAGACCGTGGACGGAAAATTGAAGTGCAGGGCGGCCACAACTACGGTAGAAGGATGATCTGAACAGACACGTCTGAATAACCTGGATGCAGTCTACACAAGACAGAGTGACATGGAAGCGAATGGACGAGACTTTTGTCCAAGAGTGGACGGGAATAGGCTGAGGAAGAAGAAGAAGAAGACACTGCTTTCTTCTTCTTCTTCAGCTTTCTTCCCTCCACTGCTGGATATAGACCTCTTCAATTTTCCTCCATTAGTCCCTATCTTGTCCCTTCCACATCCAGGTCCACCTTTTAGGTGGCCTCCCGACACTCCTTTTCTTTGTCTTAGGCCTCCATTGAAGTATTCTGGATGTCAACCGGGTAATGCCACTTTGATTTAGCAGTACGATCTATGATGTCGGCAACTTTGGTTCGGCGTCTTATTTCTTCATTTCTTATTTTGTATTGAAGACTCACGCCGAACATCTGCCTCTCCATGGATTGAAGTGTACTTTTTAATTTGTGGACACTTTTTGCTGTGAGGATGGTTGTCTCTAGATTGTATATTAGGAAAGGCTAACACACTCATTCATTCATTTCTCGGCGCTACATCCCGGTGTGGGACTTGGCCTCCTCGACAACGGTCCTCCACTGACTTCGGTTTCTGACCATTTCACTCCATTCCCCAGCTCCTTCCATGTTCTCCCAATCTTCTTCCACGCAATTTGCCCATCTTTTCCTCGGTCTGCCTCTTGGTCTCTTTTCGCGGGGAACCCATCTGGATATAATTTGTGGTGTTCTATCCTCTGGCATTCTTTCCACATGGCCAGCCCACCGTAGTCGTTGAGACTTACAGAATCTCACTACTGTTTCCTGGTTAATCAATACTTGAAGCTCAAGATTTCTTTTAATTCTGTAAGTCCCATCCTCCAGCGTGGGTACAAACTTTTTTCTCAGTAGGCTAATATACTACGAGTTGACAATATAATCATAAAAGCAAAAGGATAACTTACTATGTTGAGATAAATTAACGTAGAGAAAATAGAATTTTGATTCATGGAAAATCTCAATTCTATTTTCTCTACGTTAATTTATCTCAACAATATAAATTATCTTTTTACTTTCATGATTATAGTGTCAAATCGGCAATATGTCATTTTCCTATATTCTTTTGCAAAAAATGAAAAGGAGCGAAATGAAACATCCAAGTTAATTTAAAAAAAAACTTCCATTAAAAAAATATAATAAATTGCGGATTGGGAGGCGCTGATCAAAATGTATCAACTTATTAATATGATACCAGTTATAGAATATACATTGCTGGATGGGAGAGATGCGAGTGGAAGGGGGACAGCGCGTGTATAAATAATAGTCCGACTTTGTCTTACACATTGTGCCATAGGAGAGTTCAGTAAATCAAGTTAAATCTAAAGCAGCTAGCCCTTATTACGCGAGCTAAACAATTTCTAGAATGTGTAAAAAATATTTGTTCAGTAAAATAATGAACTTTATTGTTATTAGAGGTTGTAGTACAATTCAGATTATTTGGAATTCGTTTGAACCTTAAAAGGGAAAATTTTAATGTGGCACATTGTACAAGAGCAAGAATATATGGCGTGTAAAACACCACTTTTTTCACAAATATATGGTTAAACAGATTCGTGATATGTGATATTATTATACTAAAATCCTCCAAATTGAATGCGAAAACAACGTTTTGTAAAATACAAAGATTACATATCATTAAAGGTATGTTTATTAAAGAGATATTTAAAATATCTACAACAACAAAAACCTGAGCATTTCTCTTAAAAACATATTGTTAGTAATAAAGAGCAATGATTTGAATCTTTAATTGTGTTTTTTTATGACTCATTATCTGGGATCTAGGATACCTACACCCATATATTTTTGTAACCTTTACGACTGACGTTTTGACTCAAAGTGTACTCTAAAGATGAAGACAGCAACAATATCCGAAATGTAAAACATTTATTAACCAACCATGTAAATTTATGCAAAAATTGTTAATTTTTTTAATGCAACTAATTAATTAACAAACACGCCGTTTCCCGAAGAGGAAGCCAGAGAGGATGGACCGCCAAACTGCTTGGTCCCGACGTACCTCTCTAGTTTTCATAACATTCATACATCATAACATGCACGCTTGTCGATTTTTGCGACTTCAAATGTGGCCGCATTTTGATATTTGATTAATTTGGTCATGCCATAATTTTGGTCTAACACGACTTCTCTTTTCACTCACACTGCTTGTATACAACATAACAACCATTTTTCTCTCGTCCACTCGCTCCATATATCCAAACCACCCCAGGGATCCTTTTTATATTTTTACTTACGATCATTCATCCTTATTTTGAAAGCTCGAAACTTCACTTCAATACTTGCAAATAAGATGTTTATTTAACACATTTTAAAAGCAAAGGCCTGTTTTAAAAACGATAGGTAACATGGTAGGTAATATCATTATAAAATAAATAATATATTAATAGACTTGAAAATTTATATTTAAACCAATTTATTATTGACAACAACCAACCGGCTTCGTTCCCGCAGGAGCTTCGTCAGATTTACAAAAGACACAAATTCAGTGTCTTAATGACCATGGCGAAGTTTCGGCGGGACCGAAACTGGTAGGTTGTTATAAATAATGAAGTGGTTTAAATACAAATTTACAAGTCTATTCATATTATGGAAGCATGGAACTGGAAAAAAATGATGAAAGTAGAATAAATGCAGAAGAAATGAGATCTCTTAGACGAATGTTAATTAACCTATTTTACCTCGCATGTGCAATTGAAATCCCCATAAATGTCAATAGATACTTGCTTTTTGGTAATTTTAATCATTATTTTTAGAATTCATTCAGCAGATAAAATGTAATTGTTTGATTGAATGTAAGAACATTTTAAGAATTTGCAGTAGTAATGAGATCTCTTAGACAAATGTGTGAATACTCTGTGTATGATAGAGTGTCGAATGAAAATATTAGAAGTGAATGGGGTGCGAATGATGGTGTTATGACCAAAATAATGAAAGGGTTTGGACATATGCAAAGAATGAATGAAGAAAAAAGAGTAAAAAATATGTATGTTAACGATGTAAATGGTACCAGAAATAGAGGAAGACCGAGGAAAACGTGGCACGATAAAATAAATCAAATATTGAATGTCGGCCATCTGAGGAGTCAGAGAAATCGACGCGCGTGCATGACACGATGTATGAATGTTGAGGAAGCGTGAGAAATATGTCAGGAAAGTAATGTGTGGCAGTCCATTTTTTCTGTCTACCCCTTCGGGGAGACAGCGTGATGGTTAGTTAGTTTTTTATTTATTTATTCATATTATTTCATTTCATTTCATTTATTTTGATAATAATCACAAACATTACAGACATACAATTCTAAATCGTTTGCAATTACATTATAAAAGAGAAGCATTAAAAAATAAAAATTAAGCTTAAGAATAAGAAATAAAAATCATAACATTGATATTGCATCCCTGAGGAAACTCACACTATCACGAAATATGTCGACCTCCGAGGCGATCCGATTAAGCAATAAGATTGCCCTACCCACAGGCATAACCATTGGCAGGTTGGTTCTGCAGCGTGGCAAATAAAACAATCTGTGCTGTCTTTGACGAAGGTAATTATCAGGGACAAATAGACCTACATCACTCAGGACATCCGAGTTCTGTATACGGCCGCCAATCAGCTGAAAGAAGTGAACTCCCAATATAACCAAGAAGTGAACTCCCTTCATACGAAAGTATAAAATAAATAGTTTTGTAAAGGAGCTCTCGTTAGTCACTGTAATAATGGCTTTGTAGAAAAACTGGTTAGTCTATCGGTAATATTATTGCGGTTAGATGTGGTGGTTAAGACCGCTACCACCGGGCGCACTCTACCTATACCCGTGTGTGCTGTAGAGAGAGACAACTAGACGATTAACAGGTACGAAATGATTGTTCACCTTCCTAATACAGAATTCCTAAACGTTTCCAAATAGTGAGGAATTTATAGAAGTATAATTCAATTTTTATTTTTAATATAAATAACATGTATACTATAAAGATAAAATGAATAATTGTATCTCAATAGAGACGAAGATGTAAATTGTTTTTTTTTTAACAGAATATGGTGGTCGAGGCGCTTACAGGACTTATGACATGTCATTGGTTGGGTTAAGCGTTCCGCCCTTCTTACAACCACCACGTCTGACAAATTTTGGTAAATTTGTCAGATTTTGTTAAATTTGTTAGATGTGATCAGACGCAATGGGTGAAATCCAGTATTTGTCTACAAGTATTTGTATACATTCAAAAAAACTAAATGTTATAAAGATAAAAGTTTAAAATTTGGTAAGAAGCCAGTACTTGGTGTTTTAACATATTTAAAAATCGAATTAAAAACGTCTGTATAAAAACCACTTTATTATAATTAGTTAGCGTTAACCGGTTTCACTCTGTAGCGAGCTTCCTCAGGGCTATACACAAACCGTGTATAGCCCTAAGGAATCTAGCTACAGAGTGAAACCGGTTGGCGCTACTTACTCGTAATAAAGTGTTTTGTATACAAAGTATAAAAAAGTGGTAAATTCAATTTTTAGACATAAGTTTTTTAAAAGTTTTTTGAAATTGTCGCAACAGTTGTTTCGCCACCATATGTTGGCATCATCAGGTAAAAAAAAACTGTTGTATGTTGTCAATTGTTAGTTGTTTGTAACACATACGTCATGACAATTTCATAGATAAATTGTGATACATACAGGTATTTTAACAGTGTTTCAAAATTCGTATTCTTCTTTTTCTGTTTTTTTTAATTTTTTTTAAAGTCTAATATGAAGGATATCAATGATATTAGAATTTATTTTACAATCTTCAATGTGAGCAACAAATAGCTCATTATTATGAAAAAGGAATCTGGTCGTGTCCAAGCGTGAACCCATGTCCCCTGGATCAGGAGCCAAGCGTTCTATCCCCTAGACCACCACCCGGTTAAAACGACCTGTTTCCCGGTTTAGTCCTAGTGACCTGTTTCTTAAGAGAGTGGCTTTAAAAGAAAATTAAAACATATTTATTAGTTCTTGGACATTGATGTTAAACTCCATATTATAAAAAAAATTCAAGTTAAACGTTTATTTTCAAGCTTACATTTTAAGGAAATGACATATTTCACCTTGCAACAATGTCACATTTGAAAACTTAGAAAGCGAAACTTGTTATTCACATAAAATATAATAAGACTTCTATAAAACAGACGTTTCATTCATATTTATTGTAAATAACAGACATCAGTAAGTAAGTATCGAAGAAATGTGAGGCAGATGATTGCTTCATAAATAGAATTAAAGAAGGATTCCTGAGATAGTTCGGACATATGGAACGAATGAACGAGAGAAGAATGGTTAAAATGTTGTATACAAATTATGGAGTACAAACTAGAGAGGTAAGTCAGGACAGAGCAGTATGGCTGTCCATCCTCTCTGTCTACCCCTCCGGGGAAACGGCGTAATGGTTGGTTCTGACATACCTCTCTAGATTTATCCACATCCATACATCGTAACATGCACGCTCGTCGATTTATCCGACTTCGAATGTGGCCGCCTTTCAGTATTTGAATAATTTTTTGGCCTTCCGTGACTTCTCTTTCCACTCACACTGATTGTATACAACAATTTAACCCTTCTTTCTTCGTCTATTCGTTCCATATGTCCAAACCATCTCAGGGATCTTTAAAACATTCGAGAAAAATAATCACAAAATTTGAATCAATGTTGGTTTAGTTTATAAAAAAATAGCAAATGTACGAGTATATGTTTTCATTAAAATGTAATATTTGAGTATATGAAAAGCGTACAATAATGTCATGGAATTATTGATATTAATAAAAAGGAACATATGTGAAATAATTAATTAATTATGTAGCTTTAATATTAATCCAAAATAATAATAAATATGTTAATGTAAAGATTCGGTCAATTTCAATTAATAAATATGATCATTCGATCGATAATTTTTTAACGCTTTTATTTTATTTTATATATTTATTTATATTTAGTTTAATTCCACTTGATTTAATGGCTTTGAACCGATGTTGTTAGCTCGCCGCCGTCTTCTGGTATTTTAAATTGATTCCATTGAGAAGATGACAGCGATCTCTCGAAACCAATCGTAGTCATAAAATCATGTGAAATTGAACTGAAAATATGTTATAAAGATTTTTCTCCCTTTTTTTAAATTAACTTCTTTAAAGAAATTTTAATTAACAAGCAAAATATACAATTTTATTAAAATGAAACACGTGGCATTTTTTTTAATGAAACGCAATATCTCTGGTTACGTGTTTGTTTTTCACCGATACGATGTTTACGTCATCTTCGCGTTAATGAGATTTTGACCTTAACAAAAGAATGGATTTTGTTTGCCGGACATTTGCGTCTAATACTTTGAGAAGCGCTGACTCGACGAAAGATTCAGTGTTTGGTGGAAATGGCAAACGCTTAAATGTCAACAAATCCAATGAAAATTCTCGCGCAGGACGCAAGATTGAAAATAAACTTCTTAACAACCATCTTTTACGACTTCCAACGGAGACATTTGATTTTGAATTTACATACAGACGATTGGAATTTGTGTTGAGATTGCTATGCCGTAGTTGCTAAACGTTCGTGTTATAATGGTAACTGTTAGTTGTTAGAAGAATGTGTGTCACTTTGGGAAGGGGGAGGGAGGAGCCAGCTAATCCCCTCTTACGAGTAACATGTCGAGTTTTTTTACTACTGATTAAATCAGATTCCAAGAATCTCACTTCGAAGAAAATAAATAAGTGACTTTACGATAAATAATTAACTAATTAGTTTATTATGTATCTCGCTTTTTTATAGACTTACGCAATTTTCTAGATATACATTATTAACCATAGACACGCCTACAAACATAATGTCCTTTATATACAAATTTTCAGTCATAAAGGAGAGATTTCTATTACTCATTCTTTATAAATATATTTTATGCGGATTTAACTATCTTTTTTACGACAGGATTCGAAAATAGCACATTTTTATACTCGGAAGAACAAATTAAATTTCTGATCATGAAATAATAAAAAGGAATTAATAAATTATATATTATAATAAATGAAAATCAATGTTAATGAACGATTTTAAAAATTTCTTCTATATTCGCCATCACTTTGTATTACGGATTCACATTTAAATAACATTTTGAAAGCTTTGTTTTTTCACAACACTTTTTTAAAACTTTCAAAAACATGTTTCACGTTGGTTAACATTCATTAGTTCATGAACTGAAGAAGGGAAGTCTATGTGCCGAAACATGTTTGTGAAAGGTGCAAAAAAGTGTTGTGAATATTCTTTGTTTTCAAAAAGTTATTTAGATAATAAAAAGTTCATATTCACAATTCACACTTCTAAGACTTTCAAAATTTTGTATTTTACATAACGTATTTTGGAAGGCAGACGGTCTACCTTGGTATTGAAGAGACATAATCGTTTCTTATATACTTAATATGAAGGGGGAAGGAGGACTTATGTCTAGAAGAAGGCGTATATGTTATTTTTGTATGAGAACATTTTAATAATTAGACTTGAAGCCAAGATTGGGAAGAATAATTTCTTTTTTTTAGTGTAAATAATAAATTTATAATTAACTAAAAATGGGATACTTTGATTGGAACTGCTTAAGAAAACTAACGTTAAAATATTATAATAGTTTAAAATACATTATGCGATACGTAACTCTAATATATTCTTCTTTATTTTGAGCATTGTTAAATGACACACACGCGAAATAAATTATTGGAAATAAAAATATTTAAATCATTTTGGAATTTCTGCACACAATCAAATCGAATAAGTACGCTTGGATGCATTGTTTAACTTACTTTTTAAAAATCATTTAAATGAATTTTATTACATTCTATACATATGCATCTCACATTAATCTTTAACATTTGGTTAAAGGCATGGCGATATTATTACATCTTTAAATTTCATACTAAAAAATCTATTGTATTATTTGTATACCAATAAAATCATAAAAAAATAC
The DNA here is from genome assembly GCA_022606425.2 of Lepidostoma basale. NCBI lineage: Eukaryota > Metazoa > Arthropoda > Insecta > Trichoptera > Lepidostomatidae > Lepidostoma > Lepidostoma basale. The sequence continues at coordinate 1,128,622 of JAHDVF020001222.1, read as the reverse complement.
TCCGACACCATATTACTATTGACGATTTTTTATGAATCCAAGCACTGTTATCTCCATATTTTAGTTTATTTTTCTCAACATGTATCAAAGGAAATAATGAAAGTAATAAAAAAAGTGTTTATTTTATTTAGTTTAAATCCATCATTTGGTCTACCATCTACTGACAAAGATGATGGCAGCGAGTAACCGAAACCGATCGAAGCCGTAAACCCTTAGTAGATTTAAACTAAATATATACCTACTTTAAAGAACTTTTTTTATATTTGTGAAATGTATACTTATATCTGTATACGAATCCTGGATTTTCACCTGTGGGTGGTTAATTTAAATTTTTAATTGTATCTCAATAGAGACGAAGAAACAAACTGGAAACTGAATATGGATGATCAAGGTGTTTACAGGACTTATGACCTGTCATTGGTTGGGTTAAGCGCACGCTTTATGTAATTACAACATTCCCCATTCCACCATTGTTATGATCATAAGTGGATACTCCAGGCGACTTCTAACAGTGCGATAGGAGGCGGTAGCCTCTTCGCATTGTGTTAATAAAATAGTTTGCTAAATGCTAAACAATCATTCTTCATAGATGGCGTTAGTGGATGGATTGTATAGATTAATCTTAAAAAAATAATTAGTACAATCAAATCTACATAGATGGCTAACTGGAACTGCCACGTGAAGATATGTATGGATTTGGAGTATATATACAACTTCCAAAAATGTATCATACATGATCATAACAATGGTGGAATGGGGAATGTTGTAATTACATAAAGCGTGCGCTTTACCCAACCAATGACAGGTCATAAGTCCTGTAAACACCTTGATCATCCATATTCAGTTTCCAGTTTGTTTCTTCGTCTCTATTGAGATACAATTAAAAATTTAAACTTTTTTTATTTTTATTTTTCATTAATTAACAGAGAACTTCAAAAACAACAAGTTTCAAAGGTTCATTTAAATAACCAAAAATATTTCAAACAAAATTTCAGATCCAACTTCATAGTAATTTGTGAGTGTAATTTTTCACTTTTTTTACAAAGAGGCGAAGCTTAGCTTTACAAATAGATAATTTTTGTTACATAAATGGTGGTTATTGTACCGAACACCTGGAAACAGTCAATTTTTACGATTAATATACAATACTAAACTGTATATAGCGGTTATCTCTCCAGATTATTTACAAACATAATTATTTTTGAAAACGTTTTTATAGAACTTCTTGAATTTCTAGGCGTAATCAATGAAACCGTAAAACATATACTGAAAGACTTAAAAGAGTAAAATCGGAACCTACCCCCAATGCTCGGCAGCAGTAGAAAGAAATGAAAATTTCCATTTTTAAATTTGCAGCCTTTTCCGAGTGATCCCGATTCGCAAACGTTTCTCCCGAAGTCACCCGATTGGCGGGCAGAACGAAATGGTGGTCCGAACTGTTGAGGTAATCCTGGCTCATTCGCCTCGCGAACGCGCTCGCGGGCGGGTGTGCGCGGCGAGCGGGGCTCCAGTAGTTTGTGCCGCGGATATTATTACGATAACTCCAAATATAATATTATTTTAAACTGTTTTGTGTGAAAAGAAGAGGAATATGGAAAATTAGGAGAGAAAAAAATTACAAAATATTTTTTTTAATGTAAACTTTTCCTAATTAAAAAATAAGTTAAAAATTTATCATTATCTACTATCTCACATTATTTAAAAAAATGTGTATTAACACACATATAAGAATTTTTTTCTTGGCCTCTTAAAGACTTCTGTAGAATTTCAACTTTGTTTTTTTGATAATAGGAGCTTGGATTTTTATTAGACGTGCATTCGTAGTCGTAAAAAATACGAATAAAAACAAAAGCATGTCGGGTGATTTTTAAGAACGAATAACCAAGGTTACTCGTTCATTAAAATCTGATGTAAGGTTGATGAACCTTATTTATCAAGTTCCGGTCGTCTCCTGCGTCAACCCACGTGACCACCAGGCAGACGACGGTTTCCGGAACGGAAGTGGATCGGTCGCAAGATGCTGAAAGCATTCATTTCCAATTTCCGGTCAGTTTCACTGATTGAAAGACTTCCATCTAAGTATGAGATACCAATTAAAATTTTATATCATGTAAATTTATTACGTACACGCATAAAGCTAAAAAACGTCAAGTGGTAATTTAATCATTTTTATTTTATGATATTAATATATGTGGTAAACCCTGTTTGATACAAACTAAAATGTGTTTTTTTTATGTACAGTACTTAAATTATTATTTTAGTGAATAAATAAAATTCTTTTCAATTTAAATGTGAAATTAATTTATATGGTGTTGTGACAGTGGTAATAAAATTAAAAATTGAATCCTATGTACCGCAAGTGACAATCGAGGCTTTACATTGAAACTTATTGCATTAGCTTGCCGACGGTGTTTTGAACAAATAAATGGTAAGGCAATAAAATTATTACTTTTCTTCCTAGAATCTTTCAATTGAAAAATATGTTAACATATATTTTTTATTGCGATTCGACATGTTTCGCTTCATTGAGGTAAAATACAATTGATTTAATTGAATTGAAACGCAAATTAAAACTTTTATACATAAAATATTTACACTTTCAAACATCGAACAGAAAATAAATCAAAACACAGTTATAGTTGTTTCTTTTAATTTAAGGAACATAACACTGTGAAAGTCTGTAACAATTATTAATTTAAACTTTCGTATAAAGCACAAAACATAGTGTTGTGACATTATTGAATAAAATAATAATGCACTTTTAGTAATTGTATTAATACCACTTTATTAGTGGTGTTTATACAAATTACCACCACTAGAAAAGGGGTGTTAATACAAATTAGTAAAAGTGTATTATTATAATAAATAATAATAATAATAAATTGGATAATTTATAAAGCGGGATTTTTATGAATTGCTCATCTCAATTTTATTATTTAATTTAATTATTTATTTATTTATTGTTTGACAATACATAAAATAAATAATTATAATGAATATGTTTATTAAAAGATTTGTTAATATGTTTTATGGAAATGATTTGTTTCGCCTTGCTAAGGCAATCTCAAATGTGTAACGTCTTAGTAAGGTGAAATATGTCAATCCCATAAAATATAAAACTTCTAGAAATAAAACGTTTTCAATAATATTTAATAATTGTATTATTTAGTTTCCCCAGCGATACAGGTTTAATATATTCAAAACAGTTGAAAAAACATGTATTAAAAGCGGAAAAAAGTATTTCTTATTTTCTTCAAAATATTTTTTTTACAAACGGCAAAAAAGGAAAAACGACAAATTACTTCCCCGTGAAAAATTTTCCCTTATGTAGAGAAGTGAAGCATGGAAATAGTAGAAAAAGGATGAGGGCAGAATTAATGCAGTAGAGATGAGATCCTTTAGACGCACGCGTGCTAAAACCAAGCATCACACAATTTCAAATGCTGATATAATGAAAGAATATTGATCAGAAGAATGTATTTTGGATTAAAATTATGAAAGGATCAATGCCGTGGTTTAAATTGAAACGCATGGATGGAGAAAGAGTGATTAAATAAGTGTACTTTATCTATGGTATATGAATCATCGGTATCGGCTGTCTCTCGTATCTTAGGGAGACTGTCCTTCGTGCTTGTGCGTCCTCGTGTGACTAAAAAATATAATTATAGACCCGCACACCATGGGTCATCTGAAGCAGGCATCGGAAGACGATATGAATAGAGTACGGCTCGTGGAAGACCGAGGAAATCATAGCATAAACAGATTAATAAATCGTAGAGTCGATGCAGTACCTATCAAAAAAAGCTAAAATGTCAGTGCACAATGGTGTTCTTGTACCGACTCTTATGTATGGAAGCGAAGCATAGAACTGGCAAAAAATGATGAAAGTAGAATAAATGCAGTAGAAATGAGATCTCTTAGATGAATGTGTGATTACTCTGTATGTGATAGTGTCGAATGAAAATATAATAAGTGAATACGGTGCGAATTATGGTGTTATGAACAAAATAATGAAAGGATCATTAAGATGGTTTGGACACATGGAAAGAATAAATATAAAAATAATGGTAAAAAAAGTATAAGTTAACGATTTAAATGGAACTTGAAATAGAGGAACCGAATAAAACGTGTCACGATCAAAGAAATAAAATATTCATTTCGGCCACGCGCGGAGTCAGAGACATCGACGCGCGTGCATGACACGATGTACGAATGTTGAGAAAGCGAGAGAAATATGTCAGGAAAGAAAAGTGTGGCAAACCATTTTTTCTGCCTACCCCTTCGGGGAGACGGCGTGATGGTTGGTTAGTTTTTTTTTAGGGTCGATGACTCGCTGTATGAATGGAGAGAAAGCTAGAGCTGTTTGTCAGGGTGAAATAGTGTAGCGGTCCGTTCTCCTATTTGTCTAGAAAAACGGTGTGATTTTTTATTGTTTTCGTGAAGAACTCGGTCTTCCAACCCCAGCTTTCATGTTAAGCTATGGTGCAATTGCTTTAAAAAAATTAAGCTACATAAAAAAAAACAATTCGACATGCTTTATGCTTAGAATTAGAATTAGCCCTTATTAGCATAATTGTACTTTAATATATATGAAAACAAATAATATTTAGAAAATACATTTCTTTGGTTGTAACATTGGGATACTTAACTAACTAACTAACTAACCATCACGCCGCATCCCCGAAGGGGTAGGTGAAGAGAATGGACTGCCACACTTTTCATTCCTGACATATTTCTCTCGCTTCCTCAACATTCATACATCGTGTCATGCACGCGCGTCGGTTTCTCTGGCTCCTCACATGGCCGACATTCAATAATTGATTTATTTGATATATTCACGGAAAAAAAGATTTTCAACCCTTTAAAAACTTAGTTCACTTAACAATTGTATTACGTATTGTGATACTTTAATATGTTAAAATGTTTAAATTTATAACACTGTTATTGCGGTGACTAGCTTATAATAATATAAATAGGCAAAAACTCGGATGTCATTAAGAAAGAGTACGAGAATATTTTGTATACAACAGATATACTTTTTAAATTTTTTTTCGATTCTTAATCTAATTTTGAATTTCGTTCTGATTATTGTTGTATGACAGAACTGTAAAATACAAATGGAGAACAATTTAGTATTATGAATTGTGAAATATGAACGTGTGTGGGAAAAAAGTAATTTACATTAAAAAAATTAAATCTTAATACTGATTACAATTGTAAAGCGAAACAAGTTTTATAGGGTTGAAAATCTTTACTTCCGTGAATATTTCAAAGGTTGCAACTAGTTTAAATAAATCGTGATACAGAGTAGGTACTAAATTTAAACATTTTAAAGTTAAACTTTAATAAGTAGGAACGAAATAGTTGGCATAAAATACAAAAAAGGCACACCTAATACGCAAGGGATGCTGGTGCGAGTCCCGTTCCATATTCGTAATAATTCGTTTACTACGAGATATAATTCTTACCGAAGAATTTTTTAAATGCTACGATTTACTCAACTTTATAATTTATTTTTGCACGACTTCCGTTTCACGGAGGACATATTACTAGTTAACACGTCTTATTAACTTCCGTGTAAATATAAAGACAAATTGACATAAGAGTGTGATAGTCAAGTGTAAAAAAAAACTAATTGATAAATATTTCATATTAAACGTCTTTTTCTGGATATTCTGTTTTATATTATGGGAATGAAATGTTTTGTTTTGCTATGACATTATTAAATGCATGATATTGTATACATTTCATAACTAGCAAAGCAAAACCAATGTCATTACCATAAAATATAATTAAGAAGTCCTTTGTTTTGGCCAAAACACTTAGATACTTGAAAATGATAATGTTTTTATTTCATTATTAACTGTTAAAAATTATACCACCGTTATGATATCACAATTGTTATTTATTGTTTCTTGAACAATGGTGTAAAACTCTATATTGAATTATTAACATATTGAATTATTAATATAGTTTTCAAGGAGTTTTATTATAATATTTATATACGACATGTTTTGCCCTTCTAAGGCATTATCAAATGTGACAAAACTTCTTCTTTTTTATTTATATTATATCATTTAGTATTACCTAACTACGTAAGCAATGTCATAAAATTTCTTATCGAGTTCCAAGAAACACTTTCTAATATTTCTGGACCTACCCAAATAATTATTTGTTAAAAATGTATAAAGTCAAATCAATTTTCGTTAATTACCATATTCTGTTCCATTTACTAGTGTACTAGTATATAAACTGCAACGAGTTGAAGTTTCGTCACATTTGATAATGCCTTAGAAGGGCGAAACATGTCATACATAAATATTATAATAAAACTACTTGAAAACTATCGTTTTTTCATAAATATTAACAATTGTTATTATTCACTTTCTGGGAGTGTCGCGATAACTGTTTCGCCAACCCATGTTGGCATCATGTTTTACTCAACAGTTGTTTCTTACACCTGATGATGCCAATATTGGTTGGCAAAACAACAATCGCGACGCTCCCAAAAAGTGAATAGTAAAAAATATGATATAAATAAAACAGTGTTATAAATTTTTAAAATATAATATTATACAATATTTAGAAAACGCGTTTTTGATAATATGTAAAAGTTTATGTCAAATATGGAGTTTGACGTTGATGTAACTTTTACTGATACTTTTAAAATTAATTTAAATAGTATCAATAAATGAAAATAATAGTGTTATGATGAAATGATAATGGAATAAAACGATGTTTTTCAAGAACTACTTCCACAATTATCTTTATTTAGAGAACGACCGGTTTCACCAGGCTTTTTGGCATCGACAGACCAGTCTATCGATGACAGATGTCTGGCGAAACCGGACGCTTTCGAAATAAAGTCAAAAGTGGTGGTAGGTAATTAAAAACATAGTTTAATTAAATTATTCTTTAAAATAAAATTCCATCAAGGGATTTCAGTAAAATCGTTAGAATATCTTAATAATAGTTCAGCTGTATTTTGTTTTCGGGTTGTCATTATCATATTATAATTATAATGTGCCAAAAAAATGGTTCTATAGAACGAGTTATTTCATTTGGGAGATATAAATACCATAACTTGGTAAATGACCAATAATCTCTTAGATTATTTAAAACAACCCAAACTTATTTCCTTGTTAGATTAGAATCCAAACTTATTTCTTTGTTAAATAAGAACACACACTTTTTTCATTATTATATTAAAACTTAATTTTTCATTATATTAGAATGGAAATTAATTTCTTTGTTTGATTAGAGATTAGTGGTAAGAGCTATGACTTCCATACCGAAGGTCCCGGGTTCGATTACCGGCGATGGCAGTGTGATTGTCACACTGTCTTTGGTCTGGTGTAGAATTCACGTGACAAAATGGCGATAGATTGGCGATAGATTGGCGATTGATTGACGATAGATTGGCGATAGATTGGCGATAGATTGGCGATAGATTGGCGATAGATTGGCGATAGATTGGCGATAGATTGGCTACCTATCACATGTCATGAGAATCAATATAATAGCTAAAAATAATTCTAATACAGTAATTGGGTTCAAAAGGACCTATTGTATGCAAGGAAAAAAAAAGAACAGAAATTTATTTCTTAAGTATATTAAAACAAAGATTATATTCAGTATTTTCAACGGGCAGGAGTTCTGCATTCGTCTATGAAGATTTTCCCCCTCTCTGCACAAAAAAAAAACTTTTCTTTCTCTATCACCATTGATATTATGATATTTGATGTCATGATAAACATTTTCAATTCGCCCATCTACTAAGAATACAAATCAAGATATTTAATAATGTTCTCTAAAATGACGTATTCAATTAAATATAGTAATTACAGAGCATAGCCTGTGGCAGTGTTTTGCCAGTGTATCTCTTTAAAATAAGTTTACCCAACCAACCAAATTATCAAAAAAAAAAAATTAATGTAACTACACTTTGTAATCTATTAAAATTTGAACATCGATAAAGTAAAGTACCGAAACATGTTTGTACAGTAATTATATTCAATCGATTATTACGAAAAGTACTTATATTTATTCAAATTTGAATTCATAACACAAAGTGAAGTCGAATATAGAAGAAACGTAATTATTTATCGTAATTAAAATGTTTTTAAAAATACGCAAAATGGAATGTGTGATATGAACTTCATTTTTTTATTATTATTTTTCATATGAAGCACTCACTTTATAGTTAGAACTTTTAGAACATATATAACAATAACTATATAACAACTGACTGCTAACTTGGAGACCATGGACGGCAAATTACGGTGAAAGGATGATCTGAACAGACACGTCGGAATAACCTGGAAGCGGTCTGTACAGGACAGAGTGACATTGAAGCAAATGGAGCAGGTCTTTGTCCAGGAATGGGCGGGAATAGGCTGAGGAAGAAGAAGAAGAAGATATATAATAGTAAAAAAACTTTGAATTAGACCACGGCATACAAATTATAATTGAAGTCAACTAGTTTCGTCTAGACCCAAGTTTCATTAGGGCGATACCATAAGTTTAACGATTTATTATACTATTAAAAATAAACAAAGTGGAAAGTGGGATATGAACTTTAAATTGTCTTATTATAATTTATGCCAACTGATTTTGGTTGTACGCAAGCTTCATCAGAGTGATTTAATAAATTTAACGATTTATTATATCGTTCAGATGAAACTTGCGAACAACCAAAATCAGTTGGCATAAATTATAATAAATGGTTAAAGTGTTATAATATTTTAGATCCATAAGTTTAAAATGTCTAACCAACAAAGTGAGGGCTTTATATTTATGGAAATTTAAAGTTCATATCCCACTTTCCATTTTGTTTATTTTTAAAAGTATAATAAATTTTAAAAGTTAAAATTATGGTATCGCTCTAATTAAACTATGAATCAAACATTTGATAATGCTTTAGAAGGGCGAAACATGTCATTCCCATAAAATATAATATAATAAAACTTCTAGAAAACTGACGTATTCATTCGTATTAATCATTTCTATTGCATTTATTCCACTTTCATCCTTCTTTTGCCAGTTCTATGCTTCACTTCCATACATAAGGGTCGGCACAAGAATACCAGTGTGCACTGCCATCTTTGCTTTTCATAAATATGGTTTGAACTAAGTTTTGCCATTAATTGAAATATTTTGGAAAAAAATGGCGATTGGATATATTATTTTCAAGCCGACGAGATGATAGAAATAGCTCGACCAACCAGTGAAGTCTCCATTGAGCAGTAATTAATAGATGTAATGTGGTGGCGGATGTCGTGGGAGTTGGGCAGCTGTGGAGCCGCAGGCCACCACCAGTGGCAACACATTTAAATGTCCCTACCCACAAGATGTATAAAAAATGCATTTCTTATATTCCGAAATCATCGCAGTAACCATCGTCTGGGTGGTGGTTATGTTGCGTTAGAAACCACGACAGTTAAATAAACCGCAAATTTAGTTTCTTAATATTATAAATCATAATAATGAATATGAATTGAAACGTCTGTATTCTGGGAGTTTTATTACATTTTAGATGGAATGGCATGTTTCACGTCTCTAAGGTATTATCAAATACCTACATTTGATAATGCCTTAGAAGGGCGAAACAAGTCATTCCATCTAAAATATAATAAAACTCCTAGAAGACACACGTTTTCATTTATATTAATTATTTAATATGGAGTTTTACATCATTGTTCAAGAAACAATAAATAAACCACGATCATAAGCAAACACAAAAATCTTGTTTTGGATATAAAAACCATTTTTTTTGGTACGAGGGAAATATGTTGTTTTGTAGCCGACAGAAGGACACATGTCCTGGACAAATAAAGGGACTATCTGACGACGACCTCCATGACAGAATGGGAAGGGCTCTGACTACATACCGGAAGCCACATTGTCACACTGTCTTTGGTCTGGTGTAGAATTCACGTTACAATAAAATGGCGATAGAGAATCAATGTATGGTATGTTAGTAGCTAAAAATAAATTGTGTACAGTAATTGGGTTCAAAGGACCTGTTGTGTACAAATAAAAGACCACCAAAGAAAATAGACACAAGACCTTGTCCAGATAGCTGCCAGTGCCTGGATGCAGTGGTAGTTTCTCGTTGTTTTTCACAACAGATGAAGACTAGAGAGGAAGAAAAATAATCAATATTATTGTACAAAGTTTATTTATTTTTAAACAGCACTATGATAATGGCAAATATAAAATAAAATAAAATATATTCTATGTTCGCCATACTTTGTGTTGTAGATGATTTATTCGTCTTTTTCTTTTGTATATACATTGTTTATACGAGTACAACAATAACATTAAAAACATAAAAATTACATAACATGTTTCGGACAACCAGTCCTTCTTCAGTGATACATATTATAAATATACGAGTACATATTTAAAATATTATAAATATTAAATAATCTTTATAACATCTGTCAGATCATGTAAACAATTTTATAATATTTTAAATATGTATCTTTATAATATGTAGCACTGAAGGCGGACTGGTTGTCCGAAACATGACTGTGTAATTTTTTTTTTAATTTTAGTGTAGTGTATACAAAGTATATAAAAAGAAAAAAAGAAATAGAAAATAAAATAATTATTGTTTTTAATTTATCATATTTTATTGGAGATAATAAGATGTGCGCCACTGACTAGGGGAAGAAAAAAATCTGAATACCAAATCAACTTTGAAGAATATATCCCCATAAAGATTTATGATATGTCGTATTAAATTTAATATATATTGTTTATACGGCCATTTGAGTTTCTAAAGCTGGTAATCCTTTATATCTAGTGCAAGATATACAAATGAATATAGATTTAATAAATATTCATAAGTTTGTACGAATACATAAAAGATAACAAAAAGTAGTATTCAATTAATTTAAATGGGAAATGAAGTCACAATAAGCACACAAAAAAACACTAACCAACTGCAAAAATCATCTGTGTTTGTGGATATCAAATTTACGTAAAGTGTGCGTGATACGTACATTTTATAAAGAAAAATCTAGAGGTAAGTCAAAACAAAAGTGTTTTATGGTCTTTTGAATATCCTCTTAGAAATACGAGACTGTTAGTAAAAAAATTACTAAGTTATGTTGAGTGTTGCCATTTAAATCGATTATTAGTATCAACTTCTGATTTACATAATTAATACAAATGGGGCTCTAAAATTCACAATATTGAAAAACAAAGACATGGCCATTAAGAGTAAGATGAGAATCTATAAAGCATGCGTAAGACCAAGCAAGGGTAGACACAGTAGGGACCAAACAAGTTTTGAGGACCTCCGAAATGAAGACAGTAAGGACGATAGCAGGCAAGACACTGAGAGATCGCGTGAGGAACACCAGAATAAGATAGATATGAGAGGTTGAGGATTATATATAATAAGAAAGAGCAGACAGCGAAAAAGGGACTGGTACGGTCATGTTCAAAGAACATACGGTTTTATTCATATTAATTTCATAATATTGAGTATGTATCATTGTTCAAGAAATAATATATCAAATTTCAAAGAGATAGAATTAGTATGGCGAATTAAGAATAAATTAACACTATGTTGTTTTTTTACACGCTTGATTAACAATAACAAACACTTATTTATTGTTTCTTTAACAGTTACGTAAACCTACATTTTAAATAATTAATAGGAATCTATTATATTTAATGGCAATTAATATTGCACAAGCATGGTTAAAAGTGTCAATCCCATAAATATTTACGAGTTCCCGTAATTCCATAAAGATTACTCGTAAAAAAACTTATAGAAATTAGATATAGTTATTCATATATGTACATTATAGCACGAAGAGTATATTTCCACTTAAATATTCTATTCAACTACATATATTTTTGCTACAAATAAAAGTTCTGGCATAAATGACGAAATAATGAAAATATATACATCATTTGTTTTGTCGATAATTGGGGTGGTTGTTGTGTTATTGACGATGTTAAAACTCAACATTTCAAGTGTTCATATTGTTTAGAATTGACAACGGCCGATTTCGAAAAATAACAAGCGTTTTTTTTTATCATCATCGTTGCTATAGTATTTAGTACAATAGCGACATCAACGAACAGCTAAGAAGAAAACCCGTAAAAAAAGTGAATAAATTATCTACAACAATAAAATAGACAAATTATGCAAAATAAACCTAACGAACTAACTCGCTTTAAAATTTATTTAATATTATACAATTACATATTTATTTTACCAAAAATATATGATTCCAAATGTTATTTTATATTTAAATTTACGACGTAAATAGTTGCATCCAAAGAGTTAACGAGGAACATAATTTACATGATAATTAGACAATTTAATTGGGTCTTCGTGTATAACTGAGCAATATGCAATCTAAATAAAGCAACTGTGAATTTTTCATTGGTTGAAAACGTCTGACCAAAATAAGTTGGGTAAATCAATTAATCCACAACTCGATGTAACATTATTAAATAATGGGTCAACCACTCTGATTAGTTTGTAATAAAAAAATATATTGACTCTCAGTTTACTTCAAAAAATAGCTGTAAAATACCTTCAAAGTGATTGTTATTTATTTAAGAATTTAATCAAATAATATATTTGTAAGAAACCATATAAATATATAAACTACATCATTACATCATACCTTATAGAAGGTAGATAGTATGAACTGTCGAGCATTCTTTACCTTTGTACATTGTATCCCAAGCACTCGTCAACGTACAGACTACGAACATGGCATGATTATATTAATGAAATATAAAATACATAACCATCACGCCGTCTCCCCGAAGGGGTAGGCAGAAATAATGGACTGCCACACATTTCTTTCCTTACTCCTCACGTGGCCGACATTCAATATTTGATTTATTTCATCGTGCCACGTTTTACTCGGTACACTTGTATTTCTAGTTCCATTTACATCGTTAACATATAATTTTTTTAACATTCTTTCTTCATTCATTCTTTCCATATGTCCAAACCATCTTAATGATCCTTTAATTAAGATGGATGATCTCGGATTTGGACATTTTCAGTGTCAGTGAGGGTATTCATAAAAAAATATTGCAAATTCTGGAAAGAGTACTGCCTCACTGACGTCGACATATTTGGATTCCTTCTGATATGTATAATTTTTTTGGTCACATGTTGTTTTGTTTTATTTTATCTTTGTAATACCGTTTTGTGTCCAAATGAGTCGCCTAAATGTTTTATCGTTTGTAATGTCTCATTTGTGTATAATGTATAAATAAATAAATTACTTTGTTCAAAACACTATCATTCGCACCGCATGATATTTTCATTCGACACTCAACATACACATAGTATCCACACATTCGTCTAAGAGATTTCATTTCTACTGCATTTATTCTACTTTCATCCTTATTATGCCAGTTCCATGCTTCGCAATCATACATAAGGGTTATTTTCATACATTAGTTAGTTTTTAAAATACATAATTTTGATAGGAGACTATAAATCAGAAACATATTAAAATTGGGAATTCAATCTTAACTAGAATTTTCTGTGCGCTCTGTAACGTTGTGTTAAATATTAACTAGATTATAGATTACGGAAGCAATGTTTTGAAGTAATATTCAGGTTGTTTTTTTTTTTGGAATTTGTTCGTAACTTAACACATTAGGTTTTATGTTTTTTTTGCCTCCCCCTTCCTGCCGCTGTAACCGGAACCGAGCCGGCCGAGACGCCACCGGTTCATGCCCCGCTGTAAAATAAAACGGCACGACTTTTATTACCAGACGATGACTCGCCCGTTTGCCCCCGAATCTTACAAAGGCGGCTCGTGATTGTATTCCGGCTATAAATTTTAAACCGTTGCTTGAAAATTGCATTCCTACGTCATTATTGATTGCCGAAAGATAGCTAGCTCCTTCGCCACCTTCTTTTCTACAGCTTCTCCATCTCTGCGCTTTTATTCATCACACCAAACTTTGGTTCTAGGTTGCGATCATATGCTTTAGTATACAACTTCAACTATAAATTAGTAAAAAATATATATTAGAACAAGAAATAGTGGAAGGTCAAGGGAAACGTGGCACAAAAATCGTATGGAAAATCTGTGTATGATATAATTCTTCTTCTTTTGGGGCTGTGACAGGTCCCCCCGACGTTGGCGATCACTGCAGCAAAGGCATCTCTATCCTGCGTCACTTGTAACAGGTTCTGAACTCTTGTTATTCCTGTCCACTCTTTGATGTTCCGCAGCCAGGACAGCCTTCTACCAACTTCCCGACATCCCTCCACTTAACCCATTAATATCAGTCGAAGGAGGTGGTATTTTTCTCCCCTTAGCACATGACCCAAATATGACACCTTTAAAATTTCACACTCGACAACAGATCTCTATTGGCTCTGGCTCTCTGTAGTACGTCTGCATTACTGATCCTATCGGTCCACGGTATACGGAGCATTCTGCGGTATATCCACATCTCGAACGCTTCTAACCGGTTCATTACATTCACTTTCAGAGTCCAGGTTTCGCAGCCATATAGTAGAACAGACCACATGTAATATTCAATCATTCTTTGCCGGAGTTTCAAGTTAATGAATGTTCGAATGAACGTTGCAAATGAATGTTCTCATTTTATCAAATGTAGCTTGTGCAACTTCAATTGTGCATTTTATTTCAATGTCCGGGTCAAACGCTTTGGTGATAATGTTGCCAAGGTATTTAAATCGATCGACCATTTCAACATTCGCACCATTCAGTTGCAGAGAGGATGAGGAATAGTTTTCGTTGATTTTCAAGCCCAGATCCTCTCTTGCTATATCAACTTTATTTAGGAGTTCTTGAAGATCGGGTATGTCGAATGAATATAAAAGAAGTCAGTGCAGCGGGAATGTCGAATGATTTTTTTTTTTCATTATTTACAATGAACTTCTACCAAGAAATTTCAATCAACAACATCAATAATAAGAAGTCAGTGCAATGCGAATAGACGTGTTATGAACAAAATAATGAAATGATCATTTAGATGGTTTGGACACATGGAAAAAGTGAATGAAGAAAGAACGGTAATGAAAATATTCTTAACAATGTAAACGAAACTAGAATGTCGAAGATAACGTGATACGATCAAATCAGTTAAATATTGAATGTCGGCCACGTGAGGAGTCAGAAAAACCGACACGCTTGCATGACACGATGTATGATTGTTGATAAAGCAAGTAAAGTGTGTCAGAGTATAAGAGTTTAGCGTTCCGTTCTTTCTGCATACCCTTCTGGAGAGACGGTGTGATAGTTTGTTAGTTAGTTAGAAGTCTGCGTTCTGGCAGTTGGTACTAATGGTCTTGAAACTATAACATTGTCCAAACAAAGTGCCGAGAAACTATGAGTGACCCAAAGAGCCATGGAAAGAGCCGTGTTAAGAATCAACCTAAGAGACAGAAACGATCCGGTGAGAGAAAAAACAAAGGTCACTGACATCATCCACCGGGTGGCGACTCTAAAATGGCAATGGGCAGGTCGCGTAGCCAGAAGTTCAGATGAATAATGAACAAGAAGACTGCTGACTTGGAGACTGTGGACGGCAAAGAGAAGTGCAGGGCCACCGCAACTACGGTGGAAGGATGATCTGAACAGACACGTCGGAATAACCTGAATGCAGTCTGCACAAGACAGAGTGACATGGAAGCGAATGGAGGCTTTTGTCCAGGAGTGGATGGGAATAGGCTGAGGAAGAAGGAAGATGTAAGCTTGCAAAAAATAGGATTATACCTAAAGATCATAAATATGATTGAGAGAAAGACATTTACTCAATAGTTTAAAAAAAATTGTATCAAGAGTTTTGTATCATATACATATTTTTTGATATTATTTTTCCTTCCTACGACATTATCTTACGATAAAACAATAGCATATAGAAATGTGCTATGTCCAAATGATATGTGTAAAACTATTTAAAAAATTGTTTTTAATTTTTACCAATTTCTAGGCAAACGTAAATAAAATCGTAATATTTTGACATATTTTTAGTAAATAATTACAAATCTATTTAAATATTTATGTATGCAAATCACATGAATATTTTTGTTGAATAATTAAAAATGATTATTTTTAATTATTATTATCATCATTACAAGGCAGACAGAGGTACTCATTATAAAATGAGTCACTTAATATTATTATTACGTATTATATATAATTATTATATTATATAATTAAAATATGATATATTAGTAAAGTGTTTTTTTTTACATTCTCACAGCATGATGAATATGAGTGTGAGCTATGTTCAATAATAAATAATATTAATTATTTCAACTTTACCGCTATGGAGATGAACAGAAAATTTAATTAAATGTTTATAAGTAGGCGTCAAGAAATAAAAGAACGAGAAATTGTTTTAAAATATTTCAGGAGGTCACATTAAATATAAATAGACTTGAAATACAACGATTTACACATTCATAATGCAGACGCTATCATAGTAATTAATTGACTAGATCAAAGCGTAGAGCGGCAAAGCTTTCTCATAATAATAATCAATTCATTATTTATATTTTTAAAATTAAGAACCGGAAAAAATATTAAACACCTTTTTCAATTCGCTAAATAAAACTGACGCTTATTAATAAACATGAACACACTTGGAAGAACACTAAATACATAATAATAAAGAAATTTTGTATCAATTTTTTTTTTTTTCATTATTTAAAATGAACTTCTACCAAGAAATTTCAATAAAAAACGTGAATTATTAATAAAAATATTTATTTTATCGCCCCATCATGACGTATGGAATAGAGGTCAGAGCCGATACCAATAGAATTATGAACCTACTTAGAGTAGCAGAAACGCGAACCCTACTCTCCATCGCAGGCAAAACCCTTAGAAATCAGATCAGAAATGAAACGATAAGGTCTGTCTGTGGTGTTGAGGACATAGTGAGATGTGGAAGAAGCAGAACGCGCTGTGGAAAGACCACGTGGACCGCATGGAGAATACAAGAATTGCAAAAATTGTTAAAGATGAAAACCCAAGCAGCAAGAGATTACCAGAAAGGTCGCCAAAGAGATGGAGAGATGGCTGGACATCATCATCCCAGGACAGCCCACCGCCACAAACAGGTCATATGACCTAAACTAAGAGGAAGAAGAAGAAGAAAATAATATTTTATGTTAATGAGATGTTTCACGGTGGCACCTTGCTAAGGCAATATCAAACATAATAATTAAGTTCTGATAATTAATTTCTAAGGCAAAACATATAATTTCCATTAATTATATTTAAAAAACTGGGAAGTCGAAGATGTGGTCAGATGGGGATGTCAAAGACGACGATACTGGCATCAACACGTCGAAAGGATGAGCTCAAATAGGATACCACACATAGCTCTCCATGGAACGCCAAACGGACAACGCCGACCAGGAAGACCCCTGAAACGGCGGAGAGAAAGCTGGAATTCAGCGTCTCAAGAGAACCCGCCTGAAATAACAGACTCCTGAGTCTACCAAAAGTGAAGAAGAAGAAGAAGAAGAAAGCTTCTAGTAAAGAGAAGTTTTATTTTACATAAATATTTAAAAAAATGTTTTTTTTAATACTGATGACCTTATATTACATATTATGTAAATAAATATGATAGAATATATTAGGTCCTTACATATGAAATTGGCGTTTTGCCGTACTGGCAACTTTGATCTCAAATATCTGCAATGGTGCAAATGGTGCATATTGCAATTGCAGTGTCAGTATTACGAACTTTTAAACATCTAATTGAAGTATCTAATCTGATATAATTTTGTTTTTTTATTACTTATTATGTATTATATTAGATCCTTACATATGAAATTGGCGTTTTGCCGTACTGGCAACTTTGATCTCAAATATCTTCTCTGGGTTAGGAATTCCAAATTCAAATTTATACAGCTATTTACTCAAGTATTTGTGTTTCGAAAATTATAATTTATTTGTTTTTTCCTCAATTGTTTTTTTTCTTTGCGTCACTCAGTTTACAAAATGGAAAACTTGAAATATCGCGTTATTTACGAGTACGAGTTCCACCGTGACACCAGTGCTGCAGAAACGGCTCGAAGGATTAATGATGTGTATGGCGACGGTGCCGCAAAAGAAGACACAGTGCGTTTTTGGTTCCAACGTTTTCGTTCTGAAAATTTCGACCTGCAGAACAAACCCCGTGGACGGCCGGAGACCAAAGTTGATAATGAAAAATTGAAGGCTATTGTGGAAGCGGATCCATCGCAAACCACGTCCGAGTTAGCTGCAGGCTGCGGTGTTAGTGATAAAACTGTTTTAATCCACTTGAAGCAAATTGGAAAGGTGAAAAAGCTTGAGTGAAGCAAATCAACAAACGTGCGTTGACTGCTGCGTTGCATTACTCAACCGGCACAATAATGAAGGGATTTTGAATCGAATTACCTGTGATAAAAAGTGGATCCTGTATGATAATCGGAAGCGCTCATCACAATGGCTGAACCCTGCCGAACCAGCCAAACCATGCTCCAAGCGAAAATTGACTCCAAAAAAGTTACTTGTGAGCGTTTGGTGGACTAGTGCTGGTGTCGTTCACTACAGGTTTCTTAAATCTGGCCAGACGATTACGGCAGATGTCTATTGTCAGCAACTGCAAACCATGATAGAAAAGCTAGCTGCTAAACAACCGAGGCTGGTTAATCGCTCTAGGCCACTGCTGCTTCATGATAACGCTAGACCACACACTGCACAACAGACGGCTACCAAATTAAAAGAGCTTCAATTGGAATGTCTAAGACATCCACCGTACTCTCCGGACCTTGCCCCAACAGATTACTATTTTTTCGAAATTTGGATAACTTCTTGCAAGGGAAAAAATTCAACTCCGATGGGGCAGTCCAAACCGACTTCAAAGATTTTATTGATTCCCGTCCGAATGTTTTTTTTAGTAAAGGGATCGATGAATTACCTATGAGATGGCAAAAGTGCATAGATAGCAATGGTACATACTTTGATTAAATAAATATATTATATTTAAAAAAAAATCAACTTTATGTTCCTCCCATACAAAACGCCAATTTCATATGTAAGGACCTAATATTTAAAACTGTTAATTGAAAAACTTTGTTTTATATCACAAATTGTATTTATTTGACTTTACGACAGCTGTTTCATCAACCAATGTGACATCATCAGGTGTTATAAAAATATATATCAAATGTCAAATGTCAAAAATTACGAAAATTTGACATTTGATATATATTTTTATAACACCTGATGATGTCAACATTGGTTGATGAAACAGCTGTCGTTAAGTAAAATAAATACAATTTGTGATATAAAACAAAGTTTTTGAATTAACAGTTATAAAATGTTAAAATATATACACGTCTCGTTTATACATTATTATAAATTAGCGAGTAAGAACTTTTTCTGCATTATAAATTTTGACCCCTGGCAATCTGACAAGACATTTCACACAGCCTGGTATCCGTTTAATTGCCTGGTTATGATCGTACATCGACATCCATTGTTTTACCGGTATAACAATGCCTCAGAGTCATCTCCAAATCAGAGAGGGATGACTCGGCTAAATCAGGTGATTACAGATAACAGTTTGTGCGTTAGACGAACACTTCGTTACGCCCTTTCTAAAATGATGACCCGTGATATGTATATTGTACATGTTCTGCCATGAGTGTTGACATTATCTAGTGATTGTTGACACATGAAAACCAGTTTAATTTATCTTCGTTTTTTGATTGTTGATACTGTTCTTGAATTTTTTATTACGTATGCAACAGGTCGCTTGAACCCAATTACAGTATACATTTTTTTTAAGCTGATATATTGATTCTCGTGACATGTGACAGATAGCCAATCTATCGCCATTTTATTGTCACGAGAATACTACGCCAGACCAAAGACAGTGTGACAATCACACTGCCATCGCCAGGAATCGAACCCAGAACCTTCGGAATGGGAATTAGAGCTCTTACCACTCTGCCACGAAGGTCGTCATGTTCTTGAAATGAGATAACTAAGAAAAATGTGCGGGAAAACGTTTTATGATAGAATACCGAACGATGAAATAAGAAAAAAAATGTAAGGCAGATGACTGCATCATGAATAAAATTAAAAAGGATCCCTGTGATGGTTTGGACATATGGAACGAATAGATGAGAGTAGAATGGTTAAAAAATTTTACACAAGCAGCATAAGTGGAAAAAGAAGCCGAGGACGACCGAGGAAAATATGGCATGACCAAATTAATGAAGTCGGAATAATCGACGTGCGTGCATGGTACGATGTATGAATGTAGAGGAAGTTTTATAAAGATTCTGGAAATTTTATAAAGACCAGGGAAAGTATTTGTACTTAACGATCGGTTAAATAAAAACATAGAGCGGATATATTAACAGCTCAAAGCAGCCATTAGAGAAGAAGATGGGAAGAAAATCATAACCATCGAAGCGCAAATTCTTCATAACTTTAATGAATGATTTAATATCATGCATGTCTAAGAAGGAAGACGAAGCGAGAGAAATATGTCAGGAAAGAAAAGCGTGGCAGTGCATTATTTCTGCCTACCCCTTCGGGGAGACGGCGTGATGGTTAGTTAGTTTATAATTGTTTGTAGAGATTTAGGTGTGATTTATTAAGAAAAATTGTATTTTTAAGAAAAAATATTTAAACTTCAATATGATGGTAGAATAACATTTACATACATGTATATTTTAGTGTTTTTAAAAGAAACTTTACTTTGATGAATTTTTTATGATTTAAAATACAGTTTTTTCTAGTTTTGCATTTTTTTCATGGTGGTTTCAATTTATATAAAAATGTAATTTTGGAGTTCCAGTGTTAACGCCTTAAGTTTATCAAAAACATTTGTTAGATCGTGAGCCAGTTAAAAATAATCGTTCGCAGTTTGCCGACCTCTGGAATATACCATAACGATACAACCATAAATTAATTGGTTGTTTGTTTGAAAACGTCTGGGTACGTATGCATGTAGGTTATGTGTGAAATTATTTATGAATATTCAGTAATAGTGCCATAAAAGTTAATATCCGTAACAATATGCAGTAGGAACAATAATTACTATTCCAATAAACCAATCATTTATTCAAAAATAACTGTTTTCGCCGAGTAATTGCCTAACCATAAAGTACAGCGAAATTAAACTTAATCATTAAGAAAATAATATTATTGTTGCACATTTAATGGCTAGAAAAAATATTATTTGCATGATAGGCATAAAATTCGAAAATATCATAGTTTTATTTAATAACTCCACGAACAAGCGGTTAATTCACGCGCTAACAGTAATAGCTTAACACAGTAAATAAATTCGGTTAGTTACACACACTGGTCTAGTTTAATACAGAAACTATTTTAGGTAAGAACACACACTCTAGTAGCTTAAAATGGTTAATAATTTTGGTAAATACACACACTCTAGTGTCAATAAATTTAATCGACACAAACTCACACTTGAGCAGCTTAATAATTTCGTTTAATATATACACTCAGTAGCTTAACAAAGTAAACAGTTTTATGATATCAAACTCCATTTAAAATATATGTTTTAACGTAAACTTTCATGCAATTTTACACTGAAAAAGTATTTATTTGAATTGATAAATATTTATCTATTTTTGTATGTTCATTATAGAAAACACATACACATATATTTGCTATACTTCAAACACAAGTGTTTAAAACATATATATTTGTTTATTTTCATAGGACTTACGCAAGTTCATTTCAATTTTCAACCACCAACGTACCTGATATAGGATATTTTAACTCGCACAACTTGCTGCAAACTCTGCTTATTGACTAGCAGGAGGTGGTGCAATAAAATGAACTCGCTGAAGTTTATAAGGAAAAGTTGCATAACTTGTGGTTAGGAACTTTTCCACGTAAGCTTCCTGAAAGTTCACTTTACTGAAATTTTTTTAATAAAACATTAAAATAGTGCTTGAATTAAATCAATAATAGTAATCTTACTATCGTTTTTATTTTGTACACATCAGGTTATATGAGTTCAATTACAGTATACATTTTTTTTGCTATTGATTCATTGATTCTTATGACATATATCAGGTAGGCAGCATTTGTATTGTCACGTGAGTTCTACCAGACCAAATAAGTTTTTTAGATAAACTTAAAGCTGTGGAATTCCATATTTACGAATTTTTATGATTTAAAACACTGTTTTTTCCACTTTCAAGTTTATTTTACTCGATACGTTTCGAAGGCTTACACCTTCATCATCGGGAGAACGATATAAACTATCGTTCTCCTGATGATAAGGGGGGTAAACCTTCGAAACATGTCGAGAAAAATAAACTCAAAAGCGAAAAAAATCTGTGTTTTAATTCATAAAAATTCGTGAAATTAGTTTTGTTTAATTTGTTTTTTTTTTCAAACTGCCAACGCCGAGAATTGAACCCGGGACCTTCGGTGTAGCAGTCATAGTTTTTTTATTTAAAAAAATACTAATTCCATGGATTTTAATTAATGATATTAGAATTTATTTTACAATCTTCAATGTGAGCAGAAAATAGCTCATTATTATGAAGAAGGAATCTGGTCGTGTCCAGGCTTGAACCCAAGTCCCCTGGATCAAGAGCCAAGCGTTCTATCCCCTAGACCACCATCATTGTAAAAAAATACTAAATGACTTCTTAATTGAACCTTTTTTTAGATATTATTTACGTTATTCTTAGAAGCCGCAAACAGAATATTGTAATTAATTATTATCATAATTATTACTTATTAAATATTATTATATACAAAACATATAGGCGTTATGTTACCACTTCCAGTTCTACATTAAAAGCGAGAAACGATAATTATGACGAATTAACTCTCAGATTAGTTATAATCTCAATGGCAGAATACGCTTGAAATAAAAATCACTTCCTGCCCAAATCTCGTTGAAAAAATGCCCGGAATAATAATCACGTACTGATGAAGATACTCTGCACTTGGCACGTTGTGATTATCTTCAAATATCCAAGTAATTGATTATTCTCTTGAGTAAGCACTTAAAAAAATCAATTCTACATGTCGGTACATAATCGACCAAATCTATCATTTTAACGCTTTCGTGGAATCCATTTGTAGAAGATTTTTTTTGTGTCTGAATGTAATTGAACAGAATGGAATTAAGTCGACTGCAGTTAAAAATAGATTGACTATAGATCATTGTAAACTTGGAAGACGTATAATAATTATCTTGCTTTCTAGAATAGAAGTTCCAAACATTGTTCATATACTACAATATTTATTGTGATGGTCTGATTTATTTTATTTTATGTGAAGTTCCATAGATAAAGTGAGCAATTCGTGAGCGGTTTCATCAACGAATGGCTAAAGAATAAGGGCCCGGCTTTACCAAAAGCACTTGAAATTTATTTCCTGATATTAAACGCCAAGTCAAAATACACAAAATAAATTATAACCAATGTGCCTAAACGAATATCTTATGATTTCACTTAATCCTGCCAGTTTTATAACTCGGCGTAAAGCGTATTAGGCAATTTAGCTCCCCATCGTCTTTGCTTATCCGATTCTTTGAGCATAGCAGCATCTTACTCATCCGAATACAGACAGTGTGGTAGAACGATGTACGACAGAATCTCAAATGCTGATATTGGAAACGAATGTAGAGCGAAATAAGGTATTATGAACAATTATGAAAGGATCGCTCCGTTGGTTCGGACATATGGAGCCCACGGATAAATATAGAATGGTTAAAAAAGTATTCGTTAACGATGAAAATGGAGTACGGAGTCGAGTTAGATCGAAGAAAACATGGCATGACCAAATTAATCAACTTTTAAAGGTTTGTCTTGTTAGAAGCCGGAAGAATCGACGTGCGAGTATGACTCGTTGTATGAATGTGGAGGAAGCTAGAGAGGTATATCAGGATAGAGTAGTGTGGCGATCCATTGGTTTGTTGTAGTTGTTATCAATTTAAACTAAAAAACATTTGATAATATATTACCAAGGTGACGCATATCATTCACATATATTATATAATAAAACTTCTATAAAATGGAATATTTCTTGTTGTACAAAGGCTCGGCGTATTCGACAAAGGCTCTGAATGCAATTCGATTAATACATCAAAATCTTGGTTCATGACTTCCAAGTTTAATTCATTCATCATTAAAACTATTTCAATGGTGATAGTTTCCTGATATTCTTCAGGGTTTAGATGATCGCGGATCATTTAATCTTATGTAAGGGCAAAATATGAACACATATATACTGTATATAAACAGATAAACCGGCATAACGCGTAGTGTCAATCCGTACTGCAAAGCAAGACTGAACTTGTTTCAAACGTATAAACGGAGATGATAGCAACTGCACGTGAGAAATAAGTGAGCAATCGTATGTCGAACAAAAAACGACGGTCGAAAAATGTGCGAAAAAGCGAATTGTGCGAAAGTCAAATTTCGAAAGTCGGGGGCCGCCTGTTCTAAGTTAGGAAAAATTATTTATTATTTCTTGAACAGTGGTTTATAACTGTATCGAAGAAATATTTATAATATAAAAGATGATTATATGTTTTACTGACATTTCTGCGAAACAAGATGAGCTCAAGTGGTCACTTAGACTCCTGAAACGGAGGCATTGGAACAACAGAAGAGGAATAGGAAGACTACAAAAGGGTGGACGGATGATGTTATGCAACTTGCGGGTCGTAAGTGGCAACAGATAACCCAAGATAGAGAATGTTAGAAGAATTTAGAAGAGGCAGTGGAGTAAAATTTGCTAAAAAGAATGAAAGAGAAAGTATATATTTTGAGAACGTCATATTTCTTATTAGTGAAACAGTATCAAATATCTGTTAAACACATTTCATAATGCCCAACATGTCTTCTTCTTCATCCTTGTTGTAGACCTATGTGGTTTGTTCTTCAGAGTGTTGCTCCTCCTGTGAGGTAGATTCCCAACTGTCCTTCAATCTTTTAGGAGGTCTTCCACGAGGACCAGTCCCATGAGGCTGATTATGCAATGCAATATAGGGGAGTCTGGTGGTGTCCATTCTTTGAACATGACCGTACCAGCCCCTTTTTCGTTGCCTGCTCTATCTTATAATATCCTGAACCTTACATATCTCTCTTATTCTGGTGTTCCGCACACGATCTCTTAGTGTCTTCATTTCGGAAGTCCTCAAAACTTGTTTGGTCCTTATCGTGTATACCCTTGCTTCGACGTGTCAGTTTGTTTAAATAAACATAAACTTCTAGTAAATGTATTATTTATTGTTTCGGCATTCACTTTGTGGTAGGACATGATTAAATTGTAAATAAAACACTTGTTTTTCACCACTTGAGTATTATATTTTACACGACTAGTTTCGGAAGCTACAGATGCTTCCATCTACAGGTTTAAATATAAACTAAAATATAAAAGTTTATAGTTTATAACTAAAATATAAAAGTTTATATTTAAACCTGTAGATGGAAGCATCTGTAGCTTCCGAAACTAGTCGTGTAAAATATAATACTCAAGTGGTGAAAAACAAGTGTTTCATTTACAATTTAATTGTAGTAAATGGATGATTTAATATTTTTTTTATGTATTATATTATATTTATACAAATTGCCAAACATCAATTCAAGTATTTCTAAAATGTCAGTATTAATAAAATGATAGATATATTTTGTTTTTGACAATGAGGTAAAACTCTATATTGAATGATTAATACGAATAAAAACTATTTTCTAGAAGTTTTTATATAATATTTTATATGAAAATGACATATTGTACTTCCTAAGGCTTTATCAAAATTTGTGAATGCATTAGAAGGTAAAACATTTCATTCTCATTAAATATATGAAAACTTCTAGAAACAGACGCATGCAATGTATTTGATAATGTCTTATATAAAAATATTTCATCTTCATATAATACAATAAAACTTGTAGAAAATAGACATTTTCATTCGTATTAATAAAAATGATACATATTAATAGTCTGCACGTGAGGCCAAGAGTGCTCAATTAAGAAAATATTAAAATCATTTTTGCTATCCGCAATCTTCGGAATCTCTTAGCGGACTCAGATGTACCAATCCGTCTAGTCTGTCCGGAATACATCAGCGATGGACTGTTATATGATGCGATGGCAGATAGAGTGCTGACCGGTTCATTTGCATAGAATTATCAGGCCTTACCGTATTATAGCAGGCGGCCGTTTGGCCAGCATTCCTATCCGCGATTTTTTGCAACTAGCCGGACTATTTTGTCAACGACCGGATTCGGGAAAGTGACTGAAACGAATCGATAAGCCTCCATACTAATTCAAATCAAACAGATTAATCGTCTCCTTTATTACATTCAAATGAGAGCTGTCAAAATTTTACCATAAATTATAATTTTTCATTGTGATCGTTAGAATTTTTTTTTCTTCTAATTCATCTTATTTAATTTGAATGAAGAAGCCAGCTTCTTCAAAATGAGTTCAATTCTTCAACTTGTGCTATGCAGCAGAGATCAACCTATCCAATTGAGAATGATAATAGTTCGATATAACGTGCCAACCGTCTTGTTCTACGGTATAGAAAAATGGACCTTGAACTTTGAGTAACACCTAAAAGCTGATTGCCTTTGAAATGTGAATATATCATAGAATATTCAAAATTTGTTTATCTGGGAAGCATGTTTACAAGAGATGGTAGAATGGAGAAATATCGGAAGAAGGGTTGGAGCTGGAAACAAAATAAATGGTGCACTCAAAGTCATTACCGCAAATAGAAATATATCAACTGAAGCAAAGATGGCAGTGCACAATGGAGTTCTAGTCCCGACCATTATTTATGGAAGTGAAGCTTGGAGTTGGCAGAAGAAGAAGTGACTAAGAAGCATGTTAAAAATATCAAATTAGAGTCAAATTTGATATATTTTCTTCCGATGATGTGTACTAAATTCAAAACATATCTAACTGACTAACTCACTAAACATCACGCCGGTTCCCCGAAGGGGTAGGTAGAGAGGATGGATCGCCATACCTTGATTCCTCCACAATCATACATCGTCACATGCACGTTCCTTGATTTTTCCGACTTCGAATGTGACCGCCTTTCAATAATTGATTAATTTGGTCATGCCATGCTTTCCTTGGTCTTCTACAACTTCTCTTTCCACTCACACTGCTTGTATATAACATTTTAAAAATTCTTCTCTCGTCCATTGGTTCCATATCTCCAACCTCTCTGAGAGATCCTTTTTTAATTTTACTTATGATGCAATCTTCTGCCTTACATTTCTTCCTTATTTCGTCGTCGGTATTCTATCATATATCGTTTTACCGCACATTCTTCTCATTGATCTCAATTCTACGACATTTATCCTGTTTTTATCCTTTTTTTTCAGCTTCAAGCTTCACGTCGGTACATACGATTTATTTGGAATATAATTAACAACACTTTTTAATCCAGTTTAATTTATTTTTGAAAGTAGATTTAACTGTGTTATTATTTCAATTCCAAATAACAATGGAATTCCACAGCACTTAAATATCCAATAAAATGAAAACACATACGTGTATTTAAAATGAAAACGCTAACAAAATGGTAAATGGTGGAATCCTACAGGGATAATAACTAAACTATGATTTAAAGTAGTAATATTTTAAAACTCCTATTAAAAATGTGTTTATTTGTATAGTATGAAAATTAAAACACTTCTATAATTGATGCAAAGTAGGCACTTTTGCAGTTCGGCCCAACCTTTAAATATCTAAAGTTTATCGTAAGTATTCATTCTTATTTCAAATATTTCATCGAAGGCTCGAAGTTAGCGTGGGCGGGGACTTGCCGAACTAAAAAAAAATATACCATATTAGACTGGAGCGCAATTAAATAAATTGCTCTCTGCAATAGGTGCCTGCCTAGTTTACGTACGTGCATGTTATTATGCAGATTAAAATGAATTCATAAACGAATAGGTGAGTACGTTGAACGAAGAACGCTATTCTGTTCATATAAGCAAAGCAATGCACTTACATGGCGAAACATAATATCTAAAGTTATCGTAGGATAAAAAAACTCTTATTTTATAAAGTGTTTCTTCCGTGATCGAAATCTACTGAGATTATACATTATAGTTATTTATTTACTTAAGTTATATTATATTATTGAGATAATAATATAATATATATATCTAGACCTCCTTCAGGCTACTCTTTCTTCTTTTAATATATTTTCTTTATATTATATATATTTTTTAAGTGTTATAATATCATAAAATATTTGAATACTTAGAAATTTAAAGCATGGACTTTAATAATGAAATAAAACACCATTATTTCCTTGGAATAGTATATTTTTCTCGACATGTATCTAAAGAATAATCTTATCTCATATAAATATTTTAAAGAATAATCTCAACCCATATAAATATTTTAAATATTCATAAAACCATTTTTTCTTTTGTAAATTTCTGCCCTTTGAAAGCTGTTTAAGTTTATTTTAGTTAGTTTATTAAGTTCGAGATTTAATAAATTCGAAACATGTCGAGAAAAATATGTGTTTCCCATTAGTGGATATAAAAGCTTTTTATTTCATATATAAATCATTATTATAAAACATGTTTCTTCATATCTAATTTTGTTAAAATTAGTTTGTTTGCTGTTGTCTATCATATAATTCTGATTTTAAAATTTTTAATTTACTTTATATATTTTTATCAGAGATTTCCTTCCACTTCATCATTATCTCCACTTTTATTTCATACAGATTTAAGGAGTCCTTAGGTCATGGATAAAATAAGAGAAATCATATTTTTTCCATATTTAGAAAGGCCTTTTTATATTATATAAATAAAAGATGATTTCAAACAATGGTATACGAATTTATTATACAATCTTCGATATGAGAAAAAGTTGCTTATTATTATGAAGGAGGATCCGAGTCACGTTCAGGCTTGTAACCAAGCACATTGAAGCAATAGCCAGGCGTTAAATTTAAAGACTATTTGTGTTCGCGCCTTAAGTTTATAAAAAAAGAACATTAATCAAATTAGAAAATTATCAAGGGGTTCAGAAAACAGATTTTTTTACAGGGGTTTGAAAGCATTTAATAGCTTGCCGCAAGTCATGAAGGACTCAGATAATGTTCACAAATTCCACAACCCATGTTTAGTGTTTTATTTTTTTTAATTATTAATCTTTTTTTTTGTTTAATTTCTTATTTGAATGTTGGTGCCTATTTGCTTTTTTTAATGTTTTCATTATATATTTAACTATTATGTATTAAAAATGTCGTACACTTGTTGTAAGAAATATGTAATTTTTTTATATCTATTATAAATAAATACACTAAGGAAATTGAAAATATCTTTGTTTATTATCCACAGAATATTAAAAAAAACACGCCATGTTTCGGAGGATACCTCCATCTTTAGGTGTAAATAAATATTTTATATTTACACCTAAAGATGGAGGTATCCTCCGAAACGTGTCCTGTTTTTTTAATATTTTGAGGATAATAAACAAAGCTATTTTCAATTTCTTAAGTGTATTTATTTAGTTATAAAAAAATACATATTTCTTACAACTAGTACATATATGACGTTTTTAAGACATAATAGTTAAATATATAAAGAAAACATTTTTAAAAAAGCAAATAGGCACAAAACACTTACATGCACGTTGATTCTTTCGATTTTTAACGTGGCCGACATCAAAGATTTAAATAATTTGGTTATGCTGTGTTATCCTCGATCTTCCTCAACTCCATTCTCTATTCAAATTATAAAGATATACTTTCTTAACCATGATTTCTTCATCCATGCGTTTTTACCAAACCAACGCAGTAATCCTTTCATAATTTCGTTCATAAAACTGTCTTCCGGTCTACATTCCTTCCTTGCGCCAGCATTTGAAATTCTGTGGTACATGTGTTACACATATATTTAAAGAATCTCATCTCTATCACAATTATTCTGCTCTCATCCTTCTTCTACCAGTTCCATGTTTCACTTACAATCATAATGGTTGGAACTAATACTCCATTATCAAATGGTCATTCAAAATTTACGCTTATTGATGGTTGCGGTTTTAATTTGGTAAAACTCCATTATAAAATTAATGCATGAATGAAAGCGCATTTGTTTTTGGGTTTTACATTGATTTATATATAAATAAATCAATTTGATTTTTGTACTTGTAGGCAAATACTGGATTTTTACCCATTGCGGACTAATCATTTTTAAGGATTAATTGTATCTCAATAGAGACAAAGATGTAAATCTTTTTTTTTAAACAGAATATGGTGGCCGAGGCGTTTACAGGACTTATGACCTGTCATTATTTGGGTTAAACGATCGCTTTATGTTAACAACATTCCCCATTCCGCCCTTCTTACGACCACCACGTCTGAGAAATTTTTAAAAGATGTATATAAGCAACTATGATGAGACACACTTCACATTTTTAGGTCAATCTACACTAGCTCCATCTATTAAGAATAAATGTAAGCATTAATATAAATTATAAATCTTTATTAATGCAATGTGAAAGGCTTCGCAACTATCATACATTGCTAGACAACGTCTGGAGATCCAATCTCCAATTTTTATGCTTTTAACTTGGATCAGTTTTTATGCAATTTGTTTTTTGAATGTATACAAATACTTGTAGAAAAATACTGGATTTTTACCCATTGCAGATTAACCATTTTTAAGTATTAATTGTATCTCAATAGAAATGAAGAAGTAAATTGTTTTTTTTTGGAAACAGAATATGGTGGCCGAGTATGGTGAATATGGTGGCCGAGTATGGTGAATATGGTGGCCGAGTATGGTGAATATGGTGGCCGAGTATGGTGAATATGGTGGCCGAGTATGGTGAATATGGTGGCCGAGTATGGTGAATATGGTGGCCGAGTATGGTGAATATGGTGGCCGAGAATATGGTGGCCAAAAAAAAAAACAATTTACATCTTCGTCTCTATTGAGATACAATTAATCCTTAAAAATAAATCAATATTTAAGAAAAACCAAAGCGCCCTCATTAAACATTAATTTTAAAAATTACACGTTTTACAATGCCTTATCATATATAAGATAAAATAAAACGTTAATAATAGAACGTTTTTATTCCCATTAATTATCAGATATGTTTAATTGAATTTTAATGTGAGCTTTCTTTACAAAGTTAATGGCATGACATTCCTAGATTCCTTCCTAAGCATTTGAAATTCTATCGTACATAGTTTTACTACATAGACGTTTAAGGGATCGTTCATATAATACTGCACACATATATACAATATTAGGTATCTACAGTCGATGTGATCAGATGTATGTAAATAGAGTATATAGTTAGCATATTACAGGACAGGGGCCTACTCGCCTGTCCTTATAGACAGGTAATCTGCAAAATGTTTTAAAGATTTCTATTACTTACAAAGTTGTATCATTATACTCGGCTGCGTTGGCGGCAGCATTTGCGGCGAGAGATCAAGTCATTATAATTCTGACAATATCATCACGATATACAAAACAGACTATCAAGAATACATAAGACATTTTTTAATCCATTCAATTTAATACATAATATTTATTGTTTCTTGAACAATGATATAAAACTCCATATGAAATAATGAGTAACAAATAATAATAATAATAATAATAATATGCTAACTTTTATAGCGCAGTTTTTATGATGTAATCACCTCAAGGGCGCATTAAGACGTGTTTTTTAATCTAAAAATCTAAATGTGAACGCTGCATCTGATTTTCGCGATCGGTTAAAAAGTATAGTAAAACAAAGTATAAACGTTTAAATTGGGCATGAAATATGAAAAAATGGGTTTTCAATTTAGATCTGAAATCTGTCGGATCATTTATGCATCTGAGGTGTGAAGGGAGATTGTTCCAAGCTGGTGGACAAGCTACCGCGAACGCTAGATCCCCGAAATTTATACTGGGGCAACGCTTCGGCTCAACTAATCTTCCTAAAAGTGAATGGAGCTTTAAAAATAGTTATTGGAAACAAGAATTTATCAATGAAAGCGAAAATGGCCGTTCACAATGGAGTTTTGGTCCCAACCATTATGTACGGAAGCGAAGCATGGAACTGGCAGAAGAAAGATGAGAGCAGAATAAATGCGGTAGAGATGAGGTCCCTAAGACGTATGTGTGGTAGAATGATGTACGACAGAATCTCAAATGCTGATTTTAGAAAGGAATGTAAAGCGAAAGAAGGTATTATGAACAAAATTATGAAAGGATCGCTGCGTTGGTTCGGACATATGGAGCGCATTGGTGAAGAAAGAATGGTTAAAAACGTATACGTTGACGATGTAAATGGGGTACGGAGCCGAAGTAGACCGAGGAAAACATGGTATGACCAAAATAAACTAATTTTAAAGGTTGGTCATGTTAGAAGAGCCGAGTGTATGACTCGCTGTATGAATGTGGAGGAAGCTAGAGAGGTATTTAAGGATAGAGTAGTCTGACGATTCATTCTCTCTGCGTACCTCTGCGGGGAAACGGCGTGATGGTTTGTTGTTGTTGTTCAATAATTAATATTAATGAAAACGTCTGTTTTCTAGATATTTCGTAATATTTCATGGGAATGAGCTGTTTCGCCTTTCTAAGGCATTATCAAATATTTGAAACATGTCATACCCATAAAGTATTATAAAACCTATAGGACATAGACGTTTTCATTCGAATTAATTGTTTATTGAACGTTATTTAAAAAAAAACATGCATATGTTATATGCCGTTTACAATAAAGTTTCGGTTCCATTCCTTATGCATAGAAGTAAATCATGAAACTGTCGGAAGAAGGATGAGTGAAGAATACACGTGACAGAGATGAAATCCCTTAGACAAATGTATGTTACAACGATTTATGACAATATTTTAATTGGAATGTATTAAATTATATTAAAAATACGTGCATATATGCAGTTCTCAATGAAATTCAGGTTTCAATATTTATATATAGAAATAAAACATGGAACTGACAGAAGAAGGATGAGGGCAGATTATTTGCGCAGATTTAAGATCCCTTAAACGAAAATGTGGTTAAAACGATTTATGATAAAATTTCAAATGCATCAGCAAAGAATGTAGAGATTATGAAAGGATCATTGAATTGGTTTGGACATATAGAACGCATGGATGAATCAACAATTGGTAAATAAGTATTGATAGCATAATGATTATTAAGTATACTTTAACGGTGTGAATCAAATACGGAGTCGAGGAAGAAGAGAAGAAAATATGGCATGACCAAATTAATGACATTTCAAAAGTCGGCCATGTAAGAAATTGTAAAAAACGACGTGCATGTGTGACTTGCTCTGTGATTGTGGAAGAAGGTAGAGAGGTTTGTAAGGATGGATGGATTCATTTTTAAGTCCAAGTTCCTTGTTATTTTTTTTATATTATAAACTCCATGTTTTACATGATGATGTACTCGTATATTATAAACTCCATGTAGCAATGGTTGCTCAAGAAACAATTACAATAAAAATGTATATTTAAAAAAATATTTTTAACGTTAATAATATAAAAGTGTGTTTTTATTGTTTTGTTATTTGACATAATGCGTGGCGCTATATGTAATC
Organism: Lepidostoma basale; assembly: GCA_022606425.2. Taxonomy (NCBI): domain Eukaryota; kingdom Metazoa; phylum Arthropoda; class Insecta; order Trichoptera; family Lepidostomatidae; genus Lepidostoma; species Lepidostoma basale. The sequence goes on along the minus strand of JAHDVF020001222.1, from coordinate 1,095,043 downwards.
TCATATTAATATTAAAATTCTGATATTTATTTATAATAAAACTGTATACGGTGTTCTCGAACCGACCCTTGTATGTATGGAAGTGTAACATGGAACTGGCAAAATAAAGATGAAAGTAGAATAAATGAGATATTTTAGACGAATATGTGTTAAACCTACAGGTATATATGGTAGAGTGACAAATGATAATACAAGAGGTGAAAACAGTGCGAAGTGAATCAAAGTGTTATGAACAAAATAAAAAAGTATCATTAAGATGATTTCGATAAACGATACGAATTAATGAATAAAAAATTAAAAAGAAGGTATATTTTAACAATGTAAAGGGAACAAGAAATAGAAGAAGATCGAGGAAAACGTGGCATGATCAAATCAGTCAAATATCAAAAGTCAACCATGTAAGGAGTCGGATATATCGATGTGCGTGCTGGACACGATGTATGATTGTTGGGGAATCAAGATACGTCAGGAAAGAGCAGTGTAGTGCTCCATTCTTTCTGGCTACCCCTTCGTAGAGACAGCGTGATGGTTAGTTATTTAGATAGTTTTATCTTAAGTCAGTGAAGGTTTAAAATACATTAAATAAATTAATTTAAAAATTCGCATACATATAGAAATACAAGAAAATGTAGTTAAATATTATATAAACATGGCATATAAATAATAGAGCGCAGAACGTGGTATTTTTGAAGTCATGATAATTCATGTGAATGTGTGTCACAAGGTATGAATGTAAAAGAATCAGAGAGGTACGTTGGAATATAACAATCCAATGATTAATCTACAGGCTCTGTATAGAAGAATGATTAGTTTTTATAGTAAATTAATATTTTGCAGTAACAAATATGAAGCTCATAATGGCTTATGTTTTTGAAACAAGATTATATTAAACGTGTTGCGAATAAGAAAGACTCTTCTAAACAACGCTTGAGGAGATGGCGTGATAGTTAGTAAGTTAATAAAATAGTATTATAATAATAGAATTATTAAATACCTAAAACAAAACAGTTTGAATAGTTTTATTTTTTTGTTATTTGAATAGTTTTATTTTGAAGCACTGTTACAAACCTCAACTCGCTCGAGTGAGTTTTTTCATAAATTAATAACATAGTAGAATACTTGGAATGAGAAATGTATGTGACACGTGAAGTATTGACAATACCCACCCCTACACAATCAAAAGCTAGCTAGTAATTACTGCGATATTTCCATTAGTGATATGTTATGAAAAGTAATGTGCAATAACCGTCAATTTTAATAATATTTTTTTAAAACATTTAAATATTCATAAATACTGTAAAAACAAAATCAAAATCATGTTTTAAAATGATAGATACTAATCTTCAAATCTCACTGCAAAACTACTTTCGGTTTCTGTTGAACCCAATCATAAATTTGAATAAACTTTTTTAACGAAAGTCAGGACCATTTTTTTAAATTCATTTACAATTTTTTTTTTAAAAGACTAATACCAAGGATTTAAATCAATGATATTAGAATTTATTATTACAATCTTCAATGTGAGCAGAAAAAAACTCATTATTATGAAGAAGGAATCTGGTCGTGTCCAGGCTTGAACCCAATTCCCCTGGATCAGGAGCCAAGCATTCTAACCCCTAGACCACCACCCGATGCACCAATTGAGTACTTAAACTTGACGTTTAATAATATTTTGAATAGTCATTATTTTATTCATATTTGACATTACTTTTCAATAAATAACAAAAAAGTTTTTTTGGTATATCCGTGTAACTTGTCTTTCTTGTTTAGCATATACTAGGTAGTATGTACTAGATAGTTATAGCATAACTACCCTAAAAATGGAGACTACAACGAGCTCCAAAACTTTGGTCGAGATTACACGAATAAAAAAAGGTATTGTTACCAACCATGATAATCTACGCAATCAGTTACAAATTTCACGACATTTTAATAAACGTCATTTGATGTCAGCGACGTTAACACAATCGGTAATGATAGTAATAAAACTGTTGAATATTATTTAATAAAATAAATATGAAAACTGTTAAAATAAAAAACTTTATTTTATGTACCACAATTGTATTTTATTTTACGCGACAGCTGTTTTGTCAACCTATGTTGACATAATCAGGTGTTACAATAATATATCAAATGTCAAAATGTCGTAATTTTTTAAATTATTAAGACATTATTCAAATTGACATAGGAACAAACACGCATAAAGTTTCGAAAAATCACGAAAATTTGACATTTGATACTATTATTGTAACACCTGATGATGTCAACATAGGTTGACGAAACAGCAGTCGCGTAAAATAAAATACAATTGTGATACATAAAATAAAGTTATTTATTTTAACAGTTTAAAATGTTAAGGTATCATAGTGTTTTGGCCAAAACAATGGACTATTTAATATAAATATGTTTCGAAGATAGTTTACCTTCATCATCTGTAGACGATATATACAACTGTCAGTTCTCTATATTCATCAAGTCAATGGTAAACAAGTTTTGTAGGATAATAGGCAAATCTCTTATTTTCTCTTACCATTGTGGTGGAACGTTTGGCCGACTTGGTGTCCTTTACAGGGGCGCCTGTTGTTACGGTTATAGTAGTGTCACACGAAGAGGTACATTTCTTGCCTCTGTCAGTTTATATAAATTCCCATCATTCTATAGATCATGAAGTTAAAATATCTCGAAAATGTCGAGAAAAATATTTGTTTAAATGGACAAATGCAAACATTTTATTTCAGTAAACGCCTAAAATGAATCAGACATCATACTAATTAAGCTTTTGAATTAATTGGTACAAATGAAAACGTTCGTTTTTTAGAAGTTTTATTATAAATATTTTATGGGAATGACATTCCCATTAAATATAATGAAAGTTTATATAAAACATACATTTTCATCCGTAAATAATGAAAAGAAGAAAATATTGAAACTAAATTATTTTATACGTTTTATAAATATTTCTTTTTATTTCACTTGATTTTAAGCTTCGACCGGGTTCGGCATCTCACTCACATCTTCTAGTCTGGCAGAAAGCTCCCGAAACTGGTCGAAGCTAACAATCAAGTGGAATAAAACTAAATAATCAATGTAAAGATTGATTTTATTATATTTTTGATATATTATTAACGATGAAATTTCAATTAAAAACATTATTGTTTTGATTTGTATGAATTATTTTTAAATATGGAGTTATACATCATTATTCAAGAAACAATAAAAAAATATGTTGACATTGGATTTTTACAACTCCTTATTATATTCTTCGTAGACATTTTTCGGATGGTTTTCATCAATTTTAGGTCAACAAATGTTAATAAAACAGTTTAAAATTGCATCATACATATAAAGACTGGGAATTGAAGTTAAATTTATTTAGAAGTTTTTAAATTTAAAACACCGCCAGAGAATGATCAAATGCTTTGTGTGGTCTGTTTTATTGTATGGATGTGAAACGTGAACCTTAAAAGTCAAATCAATTAACAGACTGGAAGCATTTGAAATGTGACTCAATCACCGAATGCTCGAAATTCCCTGGACAGACATGGTTACCAATACCGAAGTCCTGAGGCGATCTAGAATTGACAGGGGGCAACTATCAATGTTTCGAATACCTCACATCTAGGTCATGTACTGCGTGGGGAAAAATACCACATTAATTGATATTGAAGGGAAAAATTGAGGGACGCCGAGGGCCCGGCAGGAGATAAATGTCCTGGCTGCGAAACATAAGAGAGTGGACTGGCATCCGAAGTATGTAGGAGCGCAAGCGGCGCAGGATAGGGACAGGTTCGCCTAGGTGATCGCCAACGTTGCGGGGACTCGACAGGACACTTGAAGAAGAAGAAGTGTTTAGTTTTTAATTTATTTTTAATGGATTTTTTTTTCTAAAACTCTTTCTTTTTCTAAAATTTTACTATATTTTACAGAGTTTTCATTAGTTGGGGGTTACCGCGTTTGGTTCCGGGGTAACAGTGTTGATCAAAAGCTCTCCGGATGTCATTGATCATGAAATGTGAAAATACCGTACCGCAGCTCCGTATTATGTTATCGTATTAATGCTCACATTTAGCAGATTACAGTCCGCGAGTAATTACGGAACTGGTTTCGCCAGAACCCACTTACCCCTTGTTTACGAGGCACAGATTCCAAACAAATAAACATTAAATACAAAATTGCACGCAATCCGTTGGTATCGTAAAAGAGTTATTTTAAACATATTAAAAAAACGGTTCACTCAAAGTCATCACTGCCAATAGAAAATTGTTGACTTAGTACATTTATGAATTAATACGAATTAAAACGTACGTTACTAGAAGTTTTATTATTTTTATGGGAATGACATATTTCCCCTGACTAGGCGAAACAAGAGAGAAAAAATAAAGGTCACTGACATTATCCACCGGGTGACGACTCTACCGATGGCAATGGGCAGGTCACGTAGCCAGAAGCTCAGATGAAAAATGAACAAGAATACTGCTGACATGGAGACCGTGGTCGGAAAAGAGAAGTGTAGGGTGACCGCAACTACGGTGGAAGGACAATCTGAACAGACACGTCGGAATAACCTGGATGCAGTCTGCCAAGACAGAGTGACATGGAAGCGAATGTAGGAGGCCTTTGTCCAGGAGAGGACGGGAATAGGCTGAGGAAGAAGAAGAGGGCGAAGCACGTAGTTCCTATAAAATATAATAAATGATATATAATAAATGATCCCTTCATTATTTTGTTCATAACACCATCATTCGCACCGCATTCACTTCTCATATTTTCATTCGACACTCTATCATACACAGAGTATCCACACATTCGTCTAGTAGATCTCATTTCTACTGCATTTATTATACTTTCATCATTATTTTGCGAGCTCCATGCTTCGCTTCCATGCATTAGGAACACGGAAGTTTTCATTCGTATTAATTACAATTTTTAATGATAAGTTTTGTTTTCCAAAAGATATCATATTTCTCGCCTAGCCAAGGCTTTTTCAAATGAAACATTTCAATCTTATAAAATAAAATATTTATTATTATTGTTATTATTATTTTGTTGAATCGATCTTAACCAATACAGCGCGAGCCAAATCGATGTAAAGGACATAGCTCTCATATTGTTTCTCGTGACATGTGATAGGTACCTTATCAATCGCCATTTTATTGTCACGAGAATTCTGCACCAGACCTAGGCGGCGTGACAAACATACTGCCATCGTCGGGAATCGAACCCGAGACCTTCGAAATGGCAGTCAAACACTTACTATTCGGTCACAAAGGTCGTCATTATAAAGTTTACAATATTTTTCATGAACTTTACATAATTACATATATTTAACTTTACATATTAACACTTTATGTATATTAGAAGCAAACGTCTTATTAAATAATATTAATACATTTATTAATGGTATCAATCATTGATAACCCACAAGTTATAAGCGGGTAAATCAACGTGATTCCATAGAAGAAGAAAAAAAACATATGAAATTTTATAATTATTGGCTTACTTATACCTGTAAGGTTATTGCCATTTTGCGTTATTTAAATTCACTCACTGCACAATGCACGATACATTTTATTCAAGTTTCCAACTTCAGAATTTAGATATGTAAATTTATAAAAAAGACGGTAGGCGATATTGTGGAATACAACAGGAATAATTCCACTAAGGAGATTTGTTATGCAAGTATGCGAAATACGGTACTTAGGGAATTCCTTCCAGCAAAGGTCCATGAATAAAACATCCAAAATGAATTTGATTATCAGGAAATTGTCTATACGTTAGAAATCACGTGGTTTTACTAAGATAGTTAAAACCAGATCGTTTAACTTGAATCCAAGTTTATTACAAGATGAAGAATGCAGATTTATTATGAAGATAATAAATACGAATTAAAACGTGTTTTCTAAAAGTTTTATTATATTCAATGTGAATGACATATTTCACCTGTCTAAGGCAATATCAAATATCTTATGCATAAGACAAACGAAACATGTCATTCACATAGAATATAAAATAACTTCTAGAACACAGGCGTTATCATTCGTATTAATTATTTTTATGAAGACAATAATGATTTTGTATGAAGCACACAATATCTGGAGTGTCATTATTAAATATAATAATAATACGCTTGTAATTTGTTAAATACCACTTTATTTTGGCACAACCAACCGATTTCGCTCCCGTTACTAAAGTGTCTTTTGTAACCCTGACGAAACACCGGTGGAGCGAAACCTGTTGGTTGTACCAATATAAAGAGCGATTTAAAAAAAAAGGTAGCAATCGTTTTGTAAGGTTAGGGTGCCCTATAATTTGATTAACGTCCCTGTTGATTACATCATATATTTTCACGCGTAATAGATTTGCACAGGAGTTATGCGCGTATTCAATTCAAGTTTCCTCTGTAAGTACTGCACATTACACATTAACAGGGATACTTACTTCTGTAGTTAATCTATTAGTTCTTCTCATTACTCTGATGAAACGGACGGAGATTCCGTATGCAAATGCGGTCATTTATTACATCGTACTTAGGCAACATTTCAATCAAAACATGTTCAAAGTCTACAAGTCATATTTTCACAATTAATCGTATTAAATGTTTAAATTTGATAATTAGAATCTAGCGTATTAACAACGTTAGAAAAACATGGTTATAAATATATATTGAAATCAATTACTCTATTGTATTGAAATTGCAAACACAGCTTTCGGAGCTTTATTTCAATAATTATGGGCACAGTAATAACCCATTTTAGATAATCATAAAGCGTTTACACTTTGGGATTCCGTAATGACGAATTATTTATGAATTATAACACTGCTTTTTACACTTAAGGGCTTATTTTTATCCACATGTTGCAAAGGTTTTACATCTTCATCATCGGGAGAACATTATTAACTGTTTATATCATTTTTCCGGTAATGAAGGTATAAAGGGTTCGAAATATGTCAGGAAAAATATACCCAAAAATGGAAAACCAGTATTTTAATTCTTAAATAATTCATCAAGGTAATAATCATAAGTAATCTTATTTTTGGATGATTTATAAACTTTCTCGTATTTAAAGAAGAAAATAAACGATTTCGAAGTCCAGAACATTCCAATTTACTTTATCGCCCAAACGCTCAAATCCCATTTTAATAAACTGAAAAAGTTGAGTTTCCACAGCACATCCTTGAATAACTCATATCGGTGGTGAGAAGCTGAGCTGTTCTGTATTATCATTTCAAGAAGAATCTCAGGCTACTGGTTCTATCCCCGCGGGTCACTTATTAATAAAGGAAGTGCACGTTCATACATAAATATGTAACGTTACATATTCAATGGTAAATACAACATATACTTATAAGGCAAAATAAATACGGTTAATATTGATGTGAACGTCAGTTTTCTATATTTTTTAACGTTATATGTCAGCCAGATGTTTCGCATTGCAAGTACCATATATTATCAAATATTGTTCTCGCTAATTAAAAATTATATTTATGTATTATATATTTTTTCTTCTTTCTTATTTTGAATTTAATTTTCTATAAGCATTATTATCGCGTTTATTATACTATTTAAAATATTGAGTAAATGAAAAAATTGTATTGTAATATATTGTGGTATTACCCTGATAAAAAGGGTTGGCCGACTACGTCAGGTGCAGCCCTCATACTAAATATGTTTTTTATTAACTAGTTCATAAAACTGAGCATTTTCTTCAGCGCCCTTGAGATGAGTTATTCATAATAATGGCGCTCTATAAATTATCCAATTATTATTATTATTGTTATAATTATTATTATTATTATCAATATAAATAAATAACGGAACTAGAAATAGATGATCACCGAGGCAAACGTTGCATGATCAAATAAATCAAATATTGAATGTCGCCCACGTTTCTCGACACGAAATCAAAAACGAGAATTCTAAGAATGCCAATATCAGTACAAACTTTTAAAATACTAAAAAATAATGAACTTTTAAAATAATGAACGAAAAAACAAATAATATCTACTCGTATAATTCAATATATACCTTAAATCGACGTAAGAATCGACGTGCGTGTACTCTCTGTATGAATGTAAAGGAAGCCATGGAGGTGTGTCAGGCTAGAGTAGTATGGCGCTCCATTCTCTTTTGCTGGAAACGGCATGATGATTTGTTTGTGTACCTTAAATATTATACAATAAATATGGAGTTTTACATCGTTATGCAATAATGCATGAAAATGATAAGGTTTTTATTTCATTATTAGCTGTTAATTTTACAACACTGTTATAATGTCACATTTATTAATTATACACTTTTTGATAATGTCGTGACAGCTGTTTCACTAACCGATGTTGACATCATCAGGAGTTACAAACAACTGTTGTTTTTGTGACACTTGATGATGCCAACATGATTTGTGAAACAGCTGTCGCGATATATATAAAAAATTGTAAAATAAAAAATAAAAATATTTTAACAGTATAGTAAATATAACACTTAAATTTTTTATCACAGTGTTTCAATGGACTGTTTTTTTTCAATCTATGTAAATTTTTAAAACTCGTACATACTATACAGTATATATGGATACGAAAACGATTAAATGATGTTACAAAATTAAATATATTATTTCTTCTGTATACACCATACTTTATGCTGTTATGGTAGTTTATTTATCTTTTTTTTAATATACTTTGTATACGTATTGTATATACAACACTTACATTTAAAAAAAAAATACATAGACATGTTTTGGACAAACAGTCCTTCAGTAAAGATACATTTTTTTAAATATTATAAAATTGTTTACACGATCTGACCAGATGTTATAAAGATTTTAGAAAGATACCGTCTCTCAGACAATGTAAACAATTTTATAATATTTTTTTAAATGTACCTTTACTGAAGAAGGACTGTTTGTCCGAAACATGTCTATGTAATTTTATTTTTTTAATATAAGTGTTGTTTATACAAAGTATATAAAAAAGGAAATGAGAAATGAAATATGTTATGAACACAAAACAACGAAATAACTTAATTTATTATTAAATAAGATTGCAATGTTTGTATGAAATTATTTCTTCCACAAATGTTCTGACACGCCCGATTCACTATAACAAAAACTGTTTTCAGATTAACTATTTTAAATTACGCCATCACACTCTCAGTATAAATCCCGCACCTGCCATAAAGATAAAATGTAAATGAGATGAATTTTTTTACATAAATAAATATATCGGAATTCGTGTCTTTAGCTACCGAATGTCAGATGTCGATTTACTACGTAATTATCACAAACTTCTTTTCCCAGATTAATTTATCTGATTGGAGGACGTTGTTTACAAGTATGTGATAACCAGGCTACGTTAATTAATATATTTATACTATGCGTATCGTCAAATACATCTTCAAAAGTTTTTTACAAAAAAGTTGTGAATGATAAAAACGATACAAAATATAGAAGAAGTCTTAAAAACACTCATTAGTGTGATTATTAGTCATAGATATGTAGTGACAATCTCATAAAAATAATCAAATGATTTTACTGAAATCTGTTGATGGAAGTTCATTTTAAATAATAATTAAATAAAAACGATGTTTTTTAACTACTTCTACTTTTGTCTTTATTTCGACAGCGAGCCTGGCGAAACCGGTCGCTGTCGAAATAAAGATAAAAGTGGAGGTAGTTAAAAAAAAACGTTTTATTTAATTATTTTCATAAAAATAAATTGTGATACTTGTAACACTGTTTCAAAATAAAAACATTTCTTCTTCTTCTTCTTCAGCCTATTCCCTTCCACTCCTGCACAAAGGTCTCCTCCATTTGCTTCCACGTCACTCTGTCTTGTGCATACTGCATCCAGGTTATTCTGACATGTCTGTTCAGGTCATTCTCTATATGTTTATATAACCTTTTAAATGAAATAATCATATTTCAATATTCTACCTACAGTTTACAATAATTAAAGAAAAAATTCGGTGGGATTTTTTTCTTTGAGTAATAAAATAAAATGCTTTCCGCGTACTTCATTGACACTTGCACTGTGAACTTATTGTCAACATTTACAAAACCGGTGACTATTACAAATATCTCAAAGAGAAATAAAAAGTAAATAAAATACTGCCTTCACAATTTTTTGTAAAATGTTTATGTATTTTCCTGCAACTCAAGTAAGTCCAATATAATAAATTTAAATGTATATTGAACGTATGCATTTTGAAGATTATTGCAAACATCATTTTCACGTAATTATATTCACGCACTGACCAATATTCACGCACGCAATGACTCACCAGCAAAACAAAACAATTACCTTGAAAATAAACAACTCGCAAAAGTTGATCGCAGAACACACCTCGAAACATTAACACATTCCTTGAATTGACGTTTCCTTGAAACATTGAATCCAAAATTATTATAAATGATATTAATAATAATATAATTTTATTTTATGTATTTAGTTTTATTCCAATTGGTTTTAATTATTTACTTATATCTGGCAAAAAATAATAAATGCAGTAGAAATTAGAGTTCTTAGATGAATGCATGGAAAATCTGGGTATGTTAGATTGTCAAATGAAAATATAAGTGAATGCAGTGCGAATGAAAATGTTATAAACAAAATAATGAAAGGACACATTGAAAGAATGAATGAAGATATAATGATAAAGACTGTACATATATGTAAACGATGTAAATAGAACTAGGGATAGACAGATTTTTTACCATTCTTACTTAATTCATTCTTTCCATGGGTCCAAACCATCATAATTATCCTTTCATTATTTTGTTCCTAACACTATCATTCCCACCGCATTCGCTTCTTATATTTTCATTTCACATTATATCTCTACTGAATTTTAATCTGCTTTCATCCTCCCTTTGCTATTTCCATGCTTAGCTGAATATGTATGTACTCGGATAAATGTCATGTCATTAATATCACTCGACAGTTATTTAATATATTAATAGAAGAACATAATATTTACTGTACAATATATAACATAAATATAATGACGAATCAGATCAAAAAATTTAAGCTAGTGAAAAAAATCAATCACAGGCAAATGTTATTTGATTATGATTGTAGAAAAATTTCAACCTGTGGTGAAATAAAGGAATGTTAATAGAAAAATAAGTCTAATACAAATTTAGAAATATAAAATACGATTTAATACATACATAGTGGCTTGATCAATTCTTCTAGGAATCTTCAGATTAGATAATAAACATATTGGGAGTTTAGAAACATATATAAAATTTAAAAAAAAACTATCTAATTCGCCAAAACGACACTCACTTAAAACATGTTGACAATATAACATGAAGGTGGTTACAGTATGGTCCGATGTGATTTCATACTTTAACGCCATCTCTTGTTAATCTTTTAAAACTTATATTATACGTGGTATTGTGCGTTAGTAATACTGTTCATTTTACCTCTAGATTATAGAATAAAAAAGGGACTGAGTGATAAAGAAGGTGTCTCCACGTGCGGTGTTCATAACACTCTCTTTGAATCAGCAAAAATCAATCAAACTTTCTACCGCAATGGCATCAGAAATAGAAGAAAAGAACTTTCCATTGACCTGAAGAAATAAACGGTGAGCATGGTGCAATATTATACATTTTCATATGAAGCACTCACCATGCCGTAAGACATTTTAATTTATTACATTTATATTGAACAATAGGATAAGATATCAAATCTAGTTCTATGATGAAGACGTATAGATCTCTCTCCATCTATTTGGTGGCCGACGACAGTATATTCCACTTGTTTATTAATTTCGCTGTCATCTTATGGTGCCAGAGTCTTCCTCCAGAAGATGGCAACAAGACGCTAAAACCCGTGAAAACTAAAATGGAATAAATGAAATGCATATTAAAAATATGGTTTATTTTCAAAATATTATTTAATTATTAATACCATGAACAGTAAAAGTGTTATAAAATTTCATTTGACTCTTCTGACAAATAAATCATTGATGTTCCAAAATGCTAGATATGAAATATGATAATTTACAAATATTGTACACATATTCGAATCTTAGAGTAATCGAAGATTCGAAAAATTACGAAAATTTGACATTTGAAATATTTTTGTAACACGTGATGATGTCAACATAGGTTGATGAAACAGCTGTCGCGTAAAATAAAATACAATTGTGACACGAAAAACAAAGATATTTAATTTAACAGTTTAAAATGTTAAGGTATAATAGTGTTTCGGCCAAAACAATGGACTACATATTTAAATGTTTATTTATTGTTATATGTAATTTGATCCTACATGTTTGTTGTTTGTGTACCCTGATTATCAATTAATTAAACTATTAAAATTGCGTTAGCTATTATCGAAAACGTAAAACTATCTATCTGCAAAAAGTAACGATCCAGTTCTATTTTATAATATTTTGTTTTGCTATGCTTATGCTGCAGAGAAAAAAAGTGATATTTTAGAAATACTTCAAAATAATTACACAACTCTGTGAAATACAATTATTCAAATTGAAATATTCATGTTTTATATTTAACTTATTGACGTTACATCCAGGATTTCAAGATGACCAAGGTGTGTGCTAGATTGGACAGGTGTGAATGAGTACACGCATCGCCAGTTATAGTTGGCAACAGCCATCCGAGGTGTGCCATCTCATTCCGAGCCCACTGAGATAGCGATCGGCGCGGTACGGAGATACAGATTACAGCAGTGAGTGCGTTAATTAAGTACACATGCATACATTACTATTTGGTCTGAGTTCCTCCGGCCATATCTGTCTCATGAACTCGAATACGCAGGCGCATGTTTAAGCCAATCAGATCGAGCCACGTGTAAATAATTTAATACGTATATTAAATTTATGACTGGGCAGTTTCAATCCGGCAATACTGATATATTATTAATATGTATGAAAAAACGAGAGTTTTCAGGGAATTTTCTTATAATATTTATGTATGACATGTTTCGCCCTTCTAAAGCATTATCAAATGTCAGAGTGTATACATTTGATAATGCCTTAGAAGGGCTAACATGGTATACATAAATATAATAATAAAACTCATTGAAAACTATCTTTTTTTCTTACATATTATTAATTCAATAATGAGTTTTACACCATTGTTCAAGAAACAATAAATAATACTGATATAACTAATTACGTTCCCTTTAAATATAGTAAATGAAGGGGTTATATCTATTTTATATCCCAAATTGCTACACAGAGGCGCTTTGAAGTTCTCCTGTAATGAAGGCATTTTTTTTTATACAACAGGTCATTTGAAACCAATTACTGTACACAATTTATTTTGGCTATTATATAGATTCTCTTGACACGTGATAAGAAGCCAATCTGTCGCCATTTTACTGTCACGTGAATTCTACACCAGACCAAAGACAGTGTGACAATCACACTGCCATCGCCAGGAATCGAACCCGGGACCTTCGGTATGGATTTAAGAGCTCTTACCACTCAGCCACCAAGGTCGACTTTCAATTCGTCTTTTAAACGGGATGACATCTGAGGTGGACCTTTTTAAATGCAGTTATGGTGAATTTATGAATACTCTAACGATAAGACCAAGAAATAAAAACTATCATATTTATTTTCACATTTTCTACGCATATTTCCTTTGATGTTCGTTTTTTTCACCCTTAATATCAATTTGGCTCGCGCTGTTATGATGTAAAGAGTTAATTGTGAATGGATTTCTGGCTATATGTATTTAAATATCATTCATATTTTGACACCTTCAAGTTTCACCCCTATACAATTCTTTAGTCAAAAGTAGGCTCGAGGGAGGTGCCTTGATATGTAGTCATCATGAGGTTCAATATTCTCTTATGTTGAAGAGGGTTCTAAAGAAATTTTTGAGAACCCTCTACCTGAGAGTTTACGGAGTATATCCTTGGCTATATACAGCGGCATTTCTCTTGGGTATGCTAGAGTGTAAATCCCTTAAACTGAGGAGGGAATGGTTTATGCGGCAATTCCGTTGTTCTTCACTCTGTCACGCAGAACCAACATGCGTTGGTGATGCCAGCGAAATACCAATTCGGACGTTGAATTCAATTGCCTCGGGTTATGACATTTTATTGTCGGTATATTTGGGATATATCTGAGAAATGTTATTTCTAATTTTTATATCGTTATTGTATTTTTGTTAAACCGCTTTGAATCCAAATGAGCCGGTGAATTGTTTTTTGTTCATATATAAAGAATATAGAGTACATGAGGGATCATACTAACAATCAAACTCTTTTTATATTTTAAATTCGAAATTCTGTCAACAGATAAAATGTTTTCAAGTCAACAGATCAAATAAATTACCAAAGAGATCCATATCTTAAAGTTGGCTATAATTATCATATTAACTTACTAAGTCATTTTGTTAAGTAAAATTTGGAGTCATACGCAATGGAGTTAGTACACCTTGTGTACTTACTACTAATACTAAACTTATAACTAACTAACTAACCTTCACGCCTTTTCCCCGGAGGGGTAGGCAGAGAGGACGGACCGCCTTACCGTTATGTCCTGACATCTAGATACCTCCACACTCATACATCGTAATATGCACGCTCGTTAATTTTTCTGACTTTGAATTTGGCCACCTTTCAGTATTTGATTCATTTGGTCATGCTATGCTTTAATAAATATATATGATTGAGATAGGGTGAGGAACACGGCTATCCGCGAAATTTGCAAGGTGGAAGATATCGTAAGATGGGACAGACAACGCAAAAAATACTGGAATACGCACGTGCAGAGGATGGATCCCTTCAGAATCCCACTGATTCAGATTCCTGTTGGCTACCGTCCCCCCGGAAGACCGACAAAGAGATGGAGAGATAGCTTGGAGTCAACCTCCCAAGAAAGACCAGCCTGAATTCAGGAACATAATAAATGTCTAAAAGAAGAAGAAGATGAAGGATATACCTGTTTTCTAGAGGTCGTATAATGTTTTATGGGAGTGTCACGTTTAATCGAAAAAGAGACGTTCTCATCAATATTCGATATAGATGAGATTGAAACAAGGAATAAATCAAAATGCCTTCGAGTTATAGAGATTTTCACTTATTATGTGATTAATATTTATAATTGATCAATTTAGTTTATCATTAATAACTCTTGCTAATTTAAAATAAATTAGGTCCTCGTATGGTCTGAAAGAGTTAATTATTCTAATATAACTCTCATTACTCACGTAAGTACCCTGGAATATCCATAATTAATAACGCATTGGTCGGATTGTATATCTTATCTCCATGTATGATCTATGGTGAGAAAATGTACTTCTACTAGAGTAATTTTCTTGTGAATTAACTTACAACATTTCACCACACTTATATGTTTATTCACATACAACATTTAAATAAATTGAAGTCTTTGTAATTTCCCTAGTAAGACTAATTAATTGTATGAATCGTATTCAATTTATCATACCGAAAGGTCACAACATGTTGTGGATAATACATTTATTTTGTGCAATGCGATAAATTGTTGTAATGTATTGAGTCTCTCTGTGAACTCCCTTGTCGTTTGACGTGGATTTAATTGAAATGTCGCATTTAAAATATCGTCATCAAAGTCGGAAGGGCGACCCCCCATTGAAATTTGAAAATTCACAAACCAATTTCTAACAATCCGATCGGTGATAAGGCTTTCATCGTATACATTGCATATATTTTTCTTGTGTCTTGTTTAAATTCCCAAAGTATCACATAACGAATATACACTTTTCGATTTTCCATTTTCGGGGCTCGGAATAACAACTCTGAAAAGTCCTTCATACTCTCTATTATCCTTTTTTGTACCCATCACTATTTCTCACAGGAATGTTGGATTTCAACACTCTTGAAACTCGTCGAATGATCTTTCTAGGCAAGCATTTTTTTAAACTGTTATCCGGAGGTATTTACAATCCAGGAATACTGAGAGAACTAAATCTATACGTTCCCCATAGTGATAGTAGAGCAAGGGGGCATATATTATTTTATGCCCCAAATTGCCGCACAGAGACCCTTCGAAGTTCTCCTGTATTGAAAGCGATTTGTCTTTTAAATGAGGTTGCAAAAGAGATAGATCTCTTTGGATCCAATTATGGCGAATTTGTAAATACCCTAACGATAAGGGTAGCAAGGAAATAACTGGCATATTCTTATTCATAAGGTTCTATGTAAAAACAGTGGATAACGTGGAATAAAAATTAAATAAACACAAATGTCCGGATCGTCCAGCTGACGACAAGTGCTCCATCTAAAAGAACATTATGTGTTAAATTATTTTTCTTTGTTATTTTATTTTATATCATTGTATTTCAGATAATTTGTTTTAGATTTATTATTTAGACGTTGAACGATCGAAGTGTGCGCGGGAGATGCCTTTTGGTGGCGATGAGGTTCGCAACCCATCACACCGCGTCTCTCGCGATGGCGAAAAGAGAAGGATGGAGTTCCGCATCGATTAAAGTGTGGCAGTCCATTCTTTCTGCCTACCCTTTCGGGGAGACGGCGTGATGGTTAGTTAGTTAGTTAGTTAGTTAGTTCTATGAATATTTCCTTTGACATTCTTTTTTTTTCACCCTTACATCGATTTGGCTCGCGCTGTAATAATGTAAGGAGTTTTTTCAACAAAATAATAAGAATAATTTTAAAAAAAATACTAAATAGTTTTCGAATGACTGAGAGGCTACTAGTGTAAACAAAAATCCCCTTGTCCGGTGACTCACTGCAAATAAATCCAAACAATAGAAATTCTCTACCTTAATCGGATGTTATTAAAGACATAATGAAATATTTTTTAAACAACGTGGATTATTCTGTGTTTAATATTCTACTCATATTCATAATGAGTAATCTTTGTTTGTGTATTTATAAGGACAATTTTTTTTTTTTCATTTTTAAATATTCAACATATTCATTGGCTCATACATTAAGTTTGTTTATCGACAATTTAAAAACATATCCATCAGAGACCAAATCTCCATTGACAGGCCCCAAATTTATACACTTACATTACCACTCCAATTATCCGGCAAATTTTAACAACCATAAATCAAAGGTATATTAATTACATAATACGCTTACATTAGAGCAAGTAAGGGAAATATGATTAATGTATCACAACAAAAAAAAATTAATTTCAAATTGAATTTTGTTTATTTTAAAAATATACAAATTATAGTACCCAAATCGTTTATTCCTACATCATACATTAAATATTTAAACTGTTAAAATTGATGTTTCTTTTTTGTATATTTTGTATACAACACTCACATTTATTTAAAAAAATTAAAATTAATTACCAAAAATGTTCCGGACTAACCAGCCCTTCATCAGTGATAATATATATAAATATTTAAAATATTACAAGATTGTTTACAAATATGGTCAGTTTTGACAGATGTTATAATGATTTATTTTGGAACGTTTATGCTTTTGTTATAACAAATTTTATTGATATATTTAAAATAACAATTTAAATTTCTTTTTGGGGTTCAGATATTAACTTACAATAAAGGAAATGAATCAAAGATTGGATTTTAATTTTTTTTTATTATTTATAATATTTTGCTTTATTTTTATTCCTAAAAATTTTTAATTGTTTAAAGTTATATTTCTAATATTAACATGCAGAATTTCAACGCCATTATCTTTATTAAATGAATGCTCTCTTCAAATGGATTGTTTGGAAATTCAGAAAAGTCATTATTAGAGAGACTTCTTGTGATGACGACGTCAGTTTGTAAGACAAATACAATTATATTACTCAAAACAATTGAGTTATAATATATATTCTACCAATAAATCAGCAGAAAATAAATGATCACGAAAATAAAAAGTGAGTCCATTTCTAGCTGTCGGTAGACAAGTATGGTATACCAAGTAAGAAATTAGTATGGTTTAGTCTTCTTATGCTTCTTCCACTTGTCTCCACTCGTCCTTGTCTTATCCCTTCCGCATTCAGGTCGTTCTAGCTATTCAGGCAATGTCATGAGTCCATATTTTGTCTTGTTTCTCGAAACTACTTTTATTTGTGCAAGGCCTCCATTGGAGTATTATTATACTAACCTGTCTGATGATATGTCCAGCCCATTGCCACTTCAATTTAGCTGTACAATCCATGATTTCGGCATCTTTGGTTCAGCGTCTTCTTCACTTCGTATTTTATCTCAAAGACTCACGCCGAGCATAGATTGGCCATAAGTAATAAAGTTATCATCGGGGTACAGAAAACGTAAAAACTTTTTATATACCTTATTTATCATCAATCAACCATACATTCACAATATATAATTATCCTGAATTAATACCTGGTATATAAGAAAGTAATACAAATCTGTAATTTCATTCAGAATTAATGAAACATCGTCATTTGAAATATGTCTTCATCTCAATGCGGTATATTATATTTTCTCTGGTTTACAAACTGGATATATTATTAAGTATGTTTTCAATATAAAATAAAATGTAATATATAGTAAGTTAGACGTAATAAAGTCCCAATATTATAGTTCTGATTCCAACCATTATATATGAAAGCAGTGCATGGAATTGGTAGAAGAAGGATGAGAGCAGAATAAATGCTGAAGAGATGATATCCCTTAGATATAGGATGGACTAATATGGTCACCAATCATGAAGTGTTACATAGAGCCAAAGTAGGAAGAGAATTGTTGTTTGATGTGAAGTCTAGAAAGATGGCATATTTGGGATACATTCTCGGCAATGAGAAATCTGCTGCACCTCATCATAAAAGGGAAGATCAAGGGTAGGCGCGGTGTGGGAAGACCCCAGATGTCCTAGCTCGAGAATAACATTTTTCATCTTTTTAATCAGATTTCTTCTTTCTACTCTAGTTTCTCTCTAATCAGAGGTTGAACATTGGTTTTCTAGCCGGGTTATTTTTATTTTTCCTGCACTTCGTTTTCCGCTAATTTTACCTCGGTAATTACGTTAATTGCAGCACAATTTATTAATATTTTCTCATAATTTACATATAATATATCAGATTTATACTATTAAACACGTTTAACCCCCCGCGCTTAATTTAGACTTCCAAAGGAGGGCACGACATAGAAAATTGACTTCTGGATCGAATATTGCAGGATTGTTAAGAGTTGTTTATAGTCAAAGTAAGAAAGCGCAATAGTTAACCAATTTCTAGAAAAAGCTTTCAAAATTTTCACCATTGCTTATATATTAGAAATAAACAAAAAATTTAAAAATTAAACAAGAGCATGAGGCGGGATTTGAACCGGGAGACCCAACCGGCCAGCGGAATAGAGAAGGAAGATACGTTATCCGCTCAGCCACATAAAAGTTGAAACTAGTGGTGAATTTTCTAATATTATATATAAGTAATGGTGGAACATTTAAAAGTTTTTTTTCTCTAGAAATTGGCTGGTTGTTGCGCTTTTTTACATTGATTATGGACGACCCTTAGAGGGTATTTAGAGGGTAATTTTCCATGTCGTGCCCTCACTTTGTTTAGATATGTATCAAAATATAACATTTGACGCACCAGAAGGTAATGCCCTAATCATTTTCAATGTGTTCGTTATAATCTTATTCACCTACAGATTTGCATTAAAAGTTCGTAAAATAAATAAATAATGCAAATCTATGATCGTTATTCAAATTTCAAACTAATAGCGCAATCAATGAAACAATTATATCAATAAATCTTAATACAGTCGTGTATCGTTTGAGATAATAAAATCACAGTTATAGATAATTGATTAAGTTGTATATATCAAATATGAAATTTCTGATCAGTATTTAATACTAGAATCAGACCAATTTGTTACCAGTGGGGGGCGAGCTGAAAGTATTGTGTTGTAAGAACTGAAGAACGGACGGATAATACCGTATTAAGTTGAATTAGTTATGGGAGCCATTTGAGACATGCTTACAATAAGGTTTAGATCGAAATGGTGGGAATGCAAGAATGATCTGATAGAAAATTAATAAATACTATTATTATTATCTAATAAAGTATGTTTCTATTTGTGATAAATTACAGTATCGATATTATAAATTAGCATTAATAAAATGATACATATTATTGTTTCTTGAACGATGATGTAAAACTCCATTTTAAATAATTAATACGAATGGCACTGTATGTTTGTTAGAAGTTTTAATAAAAATTATGGGAATGACATCTTTCGTCTTTTTAAGGCATTGTGAAATGTTTAACATTATAAATATTTATCAAAATTAAGGCATTATCAACATTTGATAATATCTTAGAAAGGCGAATACGTCATTTCCATAAATTATAATAAAACTTCTAGAAAACAGACCTTCTCATAGGTATTATAATTCAGTTAGTTTTTATTTGTATAATTTTTTTAGACAATATTTAATATTTATAGTTTGTTAACCTTTTGGTGTGATAATGCAATATAATTTTTTTTTCTCAATAATATTTTTGGTTTATATATTTTATAAAAGTTACATACAAAAATATAAGATTATTAATTGAACTCAGCCGTAAAATGTAACGTGTTACAAAAAAGAAAGATACAATGTGCATTTAAATAAAATTCAGTCTAGTTTCTTAAAGGAAAAAATATATTTTCAACAGTGTCTTATCATTTAAGAGCCTTCGCAAATAGCAATAACATAAAATGTTAACGTTCAACTGCACGTTTTACATCTACCACAATTATCAGTTGAATGTTGATGAATGAATTATGATCTGATAGAAAATTAATAAATACTTATATTTTCTAATAAAGCATGTTTCTATTTGTGATAAATTACAGAATCAATATTATAAATTAGCATTAATAAAATGATACATAATATTGTTTCTTGAACGATGACATGAAACTCCATTTTAATAATGAATACAACACTGTATATTTTCTAGAAGTTTTAATAAAATTTATGGGAATGGCATCTTTCGCCTTTCTAAGGCATTGTGAAATGTTTGGCAAAATTAAGGCATTATCAACATTAAGGTAATACTCGTATCTTAGAAAGGCGAACACCTCCTTTCCATAAATTATAATAAAACTTCTAGAAAGCAGATGTTTTCATGGTATTATAATTCTGTTAGTTTTTATTTGTATATATTTTTTCATACAATATTTAATATTTATAGTTTGTTAATCTTTTGGTGTGATAATGCAATATTTTTTTTTTTCTCAATAATTTTGGGTTTATATATTTTATAAACGTTACATATAAAAATACAAGATTATTAATTGAACTCAGCTGTAAAATATAACGTGTTGCAAAAAAAGAAAGAGATAATGTGCATTTAATAAAATTCAGTGTACTTTCTTAGAGGAATTAATTATATTCAACATTGTCTTATAATTCAAGAGTTTTCGCAAATAGCAAGCATATATTTTTCACGTTCAATTGCACGTTTTACATCTACCACAATTATCGGTTGAATGTTTAACGGTTTTGACTCTTATATCATAATGTTTCAGATAAAATTAATCACCATTTGAAATGTATTATGTGGTTCTGTGGAATTGAGAGCAAAGTAAAAT
This sequence comes from Lepidostoma basale, assembly GCA_022606425.2. Taxonomy (NCBI): domain Eukaryota; kingdom Metazoa; phylum Arthropoda; class Insecta; order Trichoptera; family Lepidostomatidae; genus Lepidostoma; species Lepidostoma basale. Next base: position 1,073,543 of record JAHDVF020001222.1, on the reverse strand, counting down.
ATCTATCTGATGAAAAAAATCTCTTCGGAAATAATAACGGGTTATCCGACAATCTGTCCATTACCAAATCCAGCGGCCACAAAATAATTTACAATGATAGATCGGTGGCTGGAGAGATATGGGAGACAAGACTATGAGCATTATCAAATTGGAGAAATAACCTCCAAACGACCACCCAGAAAACTTAGAAAGTCGAGGCATTAAACAAGAAACTAATATTTCGAAATAAAATCGTTCAGAAAAACCAATTTACTGGATCTTAACTTTTCTGTCATTCGGAACATTGATGAATTTGTCTCTCAAATCTTCAAGGTATCGGTTTTATTTTGAGTCTGTAAACCGGTTTTTGACAGCTCGACTAGCAGTACGTCGATTAATAATCTATCTCGTACATTACTTATTTTGAGAACAGGAGCTGATAACTAAAACATATAGTGAGTAACTTTTTTCTTAGGATTTACGATGTCGTTGGAACATTGCGTGCTTTGATACGGCCCTTTAATCAACTATTTGCTTTTAGAAACGATACTAATATTTACAATGAACACTATTAAAAAGTTATAATTGTTTTATTGGAAAAATTCTTTGGTGTTGATAAATAAGTATATTAAAATATAGAAATACTTATTTCTAGTTACTAAAACTAATTTTTAAGGATTACTTGTATCTCAATAGAGACGAAGATGTAAATTGTTGTTTTTGGAAACAAAATATGGTAGTAAAGGCGTTTACAGGACTTATGACCTGTCATTGGTTGGGTTAAGCGATCGCTTTATGTTATTCCCCAAAACTAATTAAATGCGGGAAAATTGTTCAGCATACATATCGCTTCTTATAAATGCATTCAATATAATAAAACAATATTTCAATTATGGACAAAACCAATTTTTATTAGGTCGCAAAAATTTGTTAAAAGTACACGCTTACTTTTAAATTAAGTTAATATATAAAATAAAAAACTAACTAACTAACCATCACGCCATTTCCCTGAACGGATAAACAGAAAAAATGGACCACACACTGTTCTTTCCTGACATACTTCTTTCGTTTCTTCAACATATATAATACAAATATATGTGATGTCATATTATTATATCTTTGTGTATATTATCATATATTTTTTATGATTATGAGGAATAATTTGTGAATTAAAACACTGTTTTTATCACTTTTGAGTTTAATTAACTTGATATGTTTCGAATGCTTTACACCTTCATCGTCAAAAGAACAATATAAACAGTTTATATCGTTCTCCCGATATTGAAGGTGTTAATCTTTCAAAACGTGTAAAGAAAAATAAAGTCAAAAGTGGAAAAAAAAATTGATTTAACATTTTAAAAATTGTCGTAATTTAACTTAATCGATAATATTAATATTACTTTTGATGTTGTTTTTATCCATTTTTACCATTGATTTGGTTTGCGCTGTAATAATCTAAATAATTATTCATACTGTTTTTATGAAAAAATGTATCATATTATTATTATGTATCAATAATAATAAAAAATTGTAAAGAAGAAATTACATGCCGCTTAAGTGGAAGAAATTCCAAATACCTGTGTTTGTCATATTTAACAATGATTGTAAAGTAATGACAGTCTGCAAATTATTGTGGCAAATAAATTGTCAGACACTGTTATTTAATATTTTAAAGCAGGGGTCTCTAAACCAAAACTCGCGGGCCTAATCCGGCCCGCCGGTGTCATCAATCCGGCCTGCGTCAGCTAATGACCAGTGTCATCAATCAGGCCCGTGACAACTAATTATTTTTTTAAGATCATCAAATGATTCAACTGAAATTTCTTGATGGAAGTTGGCTGGCTTCGACAGGCTGGTCTGTCCACCAGTCTGTCGTAACTGCGAACCTGGCGAAACCGGTCGCTGTCGAAATAAAGACAAATGTGGAAGTAGTTATAAAAAAAACTATTTTTATTTAATTATCAGCTAATTATTCAATAAAACGGATTATTAAATAACAATTTGGATAAAAAACACAGAACGATAGAACCTCGGCTTTATTTATTTGCTAGGTAAAGGCTAATGACAAGTATAATATGCAGAAAATTTAACTTAAGAACAGTAACGAACAAATAATTGGAATGAATCTAACTATCATTATAAACATACATAAACATTATTATTCTTCTTCTTCTTCTTCCTCAGCCTATTCCCTTCCACTCCTGGACAAAAGCCTCCTCCATTCGCTTCCATGTCACTCTGTCTTGTACAGACTGCATCCAGGTTATTCCGACGTGTCTGCACTTCTCCTAGCAAGTCAGCAGTCTTCTTGTCCATTTTTCATCTGAGCTTCTGGCTACGTGACCGGCCCATTGGCATTTTAGAGTCGCCACCCGGTGGATGATGTCAGTGACCTTTGTTTTTATCTCACCGTATCGTTTCTGACTCTTAGGCTTATTACTAACATGGCTCTTTCCAGGCTCCATTCACCCCCAGCTTAGTTAAATTCTTCTTTTTATAAACATTGTAACATATAAATATACATATAAAAATGCCTATTGGTGGTGATGAGGTTCGCAACCCATCACACCCCTCTCTCGCGGGGGTGAAAAAAGAAGGATGAAATACCGCATCGGTTAAAGTGTGACAGTCCATTCTTTCTGCCTACCCTTTCGGGGAGACGGCGTGATGGTTAGTTAGTTGTAAATAAAATACTAATGAGATTTATGTAATTGTGATTTTCCACTTGCCCTTGGAACCTACTGGAGTAATAAGTGTGGCCCCAAGGCTGGAAAGTTTGGAGACCCCTGTTTTAAAGGATGCCGCACACCTTTTTATTGCGTCAAGAATTTTTCGCTCGTGGTTCCCGGGAAACAATTTTCATTCGGGTTTTGTTCTTCCCCGACCACTCGAGTCTCTTCCATTATGTAATTAGTTGGTGCGGAATCTCAAACGTATTGAACAAAATTATCCGAGTTCCTCGGTGATTACAATATGAAATTCTTTATTACGAAAATATTCATATTAAAAACACATCCCGTTGAGACTAAATTACCTTTAATAAGGAGAGCAGTACACATGCAGCCAATGTAGTACTTTATATTTTTCAGTGCACTATTTTAAACGATTATTATTGATAGCTATTTGGAAATACATATAATCCATTGTTTTGGCCGAAACACTATGATACTTTAACATTATAAACTGTTAAATTAAAAAAACTTTGTTTTATGTATCACACTTGTATTTACATTTTTCGCGACAGCTGTTTCGTCAACCTATGTTGACATCATCAGGTAAATTTTGGGTGTTATAAACAAACAACTGTTGTTTGTAACACTTGGTGATGCCAAATCGGTTAGCGAAACAGCTGTCGCAACACTCAAAAAGTGAATAATACAAATTGTGATACCATAACAGTATTATAAATTTTAACAGTGAATAATGTTAAAGTATCATAGTATTCTGGCCAAAACAATGGATACTATTTTTACATATTAATTATAAAAAAAATCTATGTTACAACAAAAAAACAAATCCCTTTTATAATACATATCCATAAAAAGAACTGTATTTAAAAAAAATCATTACCTATATAAAACATTTGTTCATATGGTTTTAAATATCTTAATTATTACAACTACATTATAAATAATGAAATTTATAACAAATAATTGTTAAATAACTCCTATTTTTATATTTCAGTGACACCGACGACGCCAATAAAAGCCTCAAAAAGCTTTCGCGGTGTGGAGAGTTACTCAAGACTTCGCAATTACTATCAGAATATTCAGGTATACTATATAAATTGTAATCTAAAACTATATATTTATATATATTAACTTTACGATGATTTCTTAAATTGTTTAATTTAAAACAAAAGCTAAGACATTTAAATTTTTTGAAGGTAGTTTACCGTTATAATCACAACAACAGACCAAACAAAAACAATTTTTAAATTAACTTTCAACCACTTATTCGTACGAATATTTATTTAGTGTAATGTGTGAATACGTGTAAATATTTGTCGATGTACTCGTAGATGCATGAGTATTAGTAATTTCTCACGGCATTTAAAAAAATAACATTCTTACAAATTCCATTGGGTTGGATATTATTTCTGAACATCTACATTTGTACAAAGACCATCCATTGTCTACCCACATACGATTTGCAATTTTAGAATTCGATAATACTAAATCACTGGAATACATGAGATACGGCTGTACAAATTTATCGATTCTCTATACACAACGTTTAGCATTTGAAATTTACATGCATATTGCCGGCTACTATAAAAAGTAAATCAAATGGCTATTCAAGTGTGATAAAGTGCTCATATCTTAGCTTAGGAATTTGGTCATTTTTCTCGGGTATTATCTATTACCGCTGTCATTCTGTTTCTATAAGCCCAGAAGCCGCTGCATATATGCTACGATCAATTTATTACACCAATATATTCTTGACTTTCGCCTCAAAAGATAAACTTACGTTCAGTGGCGCCTCTTGTACTATTACATTTCATAAACGGGGTATGTTAATATGGTCTTATTTAACAGATTCGTGTTGTTTAAATAAAATAAAAATACGTAAATATAGACACTCTTCCTAGCCAGGGGGTTGGGCCAACAACCTAAGTTCATAAAACAACCAACGTTACAAACCCTTCAAAAAATTCGTTTTTTGGAGGAGGCTGAGACCCGCCAAGGGTTGGAGCGCCGTAGAAAAAAAAATATACCTATATATAGACACTGACAAGAGGTCAAGTGTATTAGTTGTAGGATGCCCAGTGCGCCATAAAGAGATCCATCTTTGTAATAACTTTTGAGGACAAAATTAGAAATTAATTTAATCGACAACGAAGCAATGTGACTGATGTGGCTCTGAGATTAGGCGGGTTGAAGTGGCGGAGAACTGGTCATATTTATCGGTGAACCGACAATCATTGGAGAAGACGGATCCTGGAGTCCTTCTGCTCGTTGGACCGATGACATTGTAAGGATTGCAGAACGTTGATGGATGAGAGTGCCAATGGTAGTGGGATGCTTTGGCCTCGTTGAGAGAAATAGGTGAATTGTGAGTGTACTCATTTTATTTGAAAAAATCGTAACACAAATAAATAATTTTAATAGATAATCGTATAAATGCAATATTTAAATAATTAACTGACAAACTTATATTTAATTCATTGGGGTAGGTTTGGTATGTAATAATTATTTACTCAAATATAACTTATAAAGAATGTTTAACAGTATGCATAACCATTCTTTTATAAACACAAAAAAATGTGTTTTTACACAGAGTAATCTTTATTTTATTCTTAATTAGCAATGAAATTCTACAGCTTAAATCTTCTGCTTTTTGGAGTGCCATGTCAGGTCCCCCTGATGTCAGCTATCACCCTAACGTAGGGCTCTCTGTCCAGTGCCAGAAGGTTCATAGTGATGTTCTGGTGAGTTTGCCCAGAGTCATTTCCCTTTGCCGTCTCTGGAGGATTTTATGCCAGGGTTTTCTTCCCTTGGCTGGGCGTATCCAGTTAAATAGCGCTAGAAACTCGCTATTCGCTCTCTCTCTCTATCTGCTATGACATTGTTCACATTGCCCGGGGTTCGCGGTACCCGAAAGACCACTTGAGGACACTAAAGAGTTGGACTTGGTAGTAGTGTTGCTGATGTTATTGCAGCATGGCGCATTACGATATTTTAGGAGCATACTTTCCAGCAAAGCATACTCCATCGTATCCCTACTACTCATCCGAACTCCAAGCTAAGCTCAGCTTGAATAAAATTACTCAAATTTTATATCAGATGATGATATATGATGTTATGTTATTTATTGTTTCGGCATTCACTTTGTGGTAGGACGAGATTAAATTGTAAATAAAACACTTGTTTTTCACCACTTGAGTATTATATTTTACACGATTGACTACAGTTGCACGAGAAACTACAGTTGCTTCCATCTACAGGTTTAAATAAAAACTCAGTTTATATTTAAACCTGTAGATGGGGAAGCATCTGTAGCTTCCAAAACTAGTCGTGTAAAATATAATACTCAAGTGGTGAAAAACAAGTGTTTTATTTACATTTTAAATATGTTGTTAATAAACTCAGAAGTAAAAATGTATACTACAGCTACAGATTATAATTTTTCTATTTTTTTTTTAATCTTTCAAATAAGATATGGAGATGTTTATTTATTCAAAGTTTTCATTATTTTGTGTAATATATTGTTATATAATTAACGATACAACAACCCGCCACTGGTAATTGATGCTGCGAACAGTTTCCTGTATTGACCACTAGATAATTACTTTTTTTCTCATTATATGTCTATTAGATTCGGAGTAAAAGATGTGTTTAGAATAAAAAAAAATCGTTTTCAACACATTAAAAATAGATAGTTATGTAAATTGATCTCCGGCGTATAGCAGAGTTGACCAACTGCAAATTAATGCGAAAGTGGGTTTTTTTCACTTGACCAACTGCTCCAAATTATATTATGCAGATTTTTAAGCAAGTTATTTCTTATGCAACTGCGTAAAAGATCTACTTTATTGAAAAGTGGTTTTAAACTAAAAAAAACGCGTTTGTGTAACATATATAAACGCAATTACGTAGATTTGATTGAATAAGCCAATTTATATACTTCAAAAATAATCAATAGACGAATGAATTCATAGTTACATAGTTCACAGTAAAGTTTCCAAAATTATATGATTATTTATACGAACAATGTCGCAAAAAGTATACTATTCACCTCTTTAGGATTCTTCAACCATATTTGTAAGCCTGCTACGTTAAAATAAAAACAAATGTATTTCAGTATGTTATAATTATTATAAATTCGATCTGAAATATCGCATTTGGTAATAGACAAGCTACCTATCGCATGTCAAGAGAATCAATATCAATAAAAATAGCCCGTTATTTGGTTTAAATAACCCATTGTACACAAAAATGTGGAACGGGAAACTACCACATTAAAGACCCAAGTAGCGTACCAAGAACCAGGAAAAAACCAATCCCTAGGATAACTAACTACACATCACGCCGTGTCTTCGAAGGGGTAGGCAGAAATAATGAATGCCACACATTCCTGTCATATTATAATTCTCACGCTTCTACAACATTCATTTATTGTGTCAAGCACGCGCGTCGATTTCTCCGACTCCTCACGTGGCCGAGTGCCACGTTTCCTTCAGTCTTCCTCTATTTTTAGTTCCATTCACATCGTTTACATATACTTTATTTTACCATTCCTTCTTCATTCTTTCTTTCCATGTGTCTAAACTTATCTAATCTATCCTAGGATTGAAACTTAAAATAAAACATCGCAGCGCTTTAATCTTAATTGATGCGATTATTAAATCGGCATTGTCCAAGAAACAATAAATATGTTAAAGTTTAATATAAATAATTATAAAAGTTTAGGTTAAGGATTAGATTTAATGTACGTGGTTCTTCGATATTTCCTCCTCTCAAGTAGGCACGGCATCTACGCATGCGTGGACTGTATCTTCCTACACCGAGCAGACCTAATTGGTCCAGGCCGTACCCGCTGATTACGGTCAGAGCGGTGGCCATTCCATCAACGGACCTTATAATTTGGTGCTCGATAGCACTATTTACGGGTCCGCTGTACAAACACACGCCGGGACGTTCAGGGCCAGTTTTATAAACATTCCGATATCTGTTGAGACGTATGTAATCGACCAATCGCGTCCTAAAAGCTTCAATACCCTTAATGAGGGATACACGTCAAAACTGATTGATATGTTTGAGGACCCTTCAATTAATCCATTTATCTTATTTGGTATAAAACTATTATTATCATTGGTTATCATCATTAAAAGAAAATCGAATATATTTCACGACCGTTTTGTCCCCAAGCGGCTTAAAAACTTAATCCATTACTTACTCTTCTTCTTCTTCTTCTTCTTCTCCTTATAGACCTTTGGTCTGTTCCTGAAATCAATCTGGCCTCTCTTGAGAGATTGACTCCAAACTATCTCTCCATCTCTTCAGTGGTCTTCCGGGGGGACGACAGCTGGCAGGAATCTGATGCGCCACAGCGTGTGGGTTTCTGGTGGGATCCATCCTCTGCACGTGCGCATTCCAATATCTTCTGCGTTGTCTGCCCCATCTCACGACATCCTGCACCTTGCAGATCTCGCGGATGGCCGTGTTCCTCACCCTATCTCGAATAGTCCTTTCTGCTATCATCCTCAGCATCCTTTGCTTTGGTCTCAATGCTATATGTCAGTATAGGCCTTACGCAGGTTTTTTATATTCTGACCTTACTGTCAGTTCTCATATACTTGTTTTTCTATATTATATCCTTAAACTTAATCTAATGTATTGAAAGGTTTTATTAAATCAGATTAAATAACAGCAAATTCGATACTTATGAAACAGAATTATTTCTTATATTTGATTAATATTTAAATGTTCTATGTTTATTATGTTAAAAATAATATTTTACCTGTTCTCAATAGATGTCTTTAACTATTGTTGTTTGTAATATCTTTTGGGAAAATAAACTGATTTGATTTAATTTATCACGATAACAAACAAAGCGATTTATTATGACCTATTTGAAAAGAACCTAAAATGGAATGGTTTTTTATTTATTTATAAAACTAGGGCAAGGAATGAACCTCTACGTGTAGTATTAATATAAAACCCGGCGCCCCTGAAAACGACGCAAACGTGGCCAAACATTTCAGCACAATGGCAGGGGAATAAGAGAGATATGGTATATTTAAGGACTATCCCTGCAAAACTAGCTTGCCATTATAACAACGACTAAGGGTATTTGTAATTGAGTACCACCTTTATAAGATAAGCATTTACTTAGAAAAATTGTATTTCATCAAACCTTATAATTATATTTTGTTTTGTATGTTTTTTTGTTTCAATTGATTTTTATTTCGCTGTATTTTACCGCGATTCTATACATTTTAAGGGCGATCAATACATTAAATGACTTGACGTCGGTAAAAATAATAATAGTAACAAAACCGATTGTCGAATTTTTTTCAAAATCACTTAACTTTTCACAAATATATTATATTATGTTTCGGATCGCAGACCTTCCTTAGTGAGAAAAAAATATCAAATACACATGTTTATTCATATGAAACTAAATGAAGATATTTCTTGCAACAAAATGGAGCTAGACGTGGAAGACGGTCACAAACCCGACCTTCCACGCTACCTTGTTAAGGCCACTAGAAGAATTTCGCGCTAGGCCAGGGTAATTTTATGATAATGAAGGCGGTTCTTGAGAAAAACGTACATTTAAACTGTTGTCCGTAACGTGTAAGTTGAATAAACTGACCATAACCATTAGATTGATAGCTTTCTATCAACTGCATAATGCCTCGAGACAGGTTCTACTTAGTTGGCTCGCCGTGGACAACAGAACTTCGGTTGAATTAAGTATTCATACAAGGGGAAGCAAAAAGCTACCTACATAATGCTTTACCCGTGATCTAGAAAACGTTCGTACTTGTGCCTACATAATAACGTTCCCTATTGACAGCTAGATTGCCGAGTACTCTCCCAACCAATGCGGTTGTTATCAATGGTATTATTATTATTTAGTTAAATACATATTAACATCACATTTTAAATTGATATAATTATTGTAGGAGATATAAAACGTTTTGAATAAATTAGTTATTTTCTGACATTAAAAAAATTCTGTATTCGCCTTTATACCTATACTTTATGTTGCGGATTCATTGAACAATGTTTTTTACATTTTAAACTTTGAAAACAACACTAACTTTATTAAATATGGAAATTAAAATACAAACATGTTTCGGACACAGAAGCCCTTCATCTCTGTTTTTTATTTTATACAAAATAAGTTTTTGTGTATACAAAATAAATATTTAAACAAAGTTTTCATGAATGTAGCCAGTTTCAACATATGTTCTTCTATGTTCGCCATTAATGTGGTCAGTATTAACATAGTATGAAAGTGAAGCATGGAACTATCAGAAGAAGGATGAGGACAGAATTAATGCGGTACATATACGACGTATTTTTTTGCATACAACAGGTCGTTTGAAACCAATTACTTTATACAATTTATTTTTAACTCTTATATTGATTCTCGTGATATGTGATAGGTAGCTAACCTATTGCCATTTTATTGTCACTTGAATTCTACATCAGACCAAAAAACAGTGTAACAATCACATTGTCATCGCCGGGAATCGAACCCGGGACCTTTGGTGTGGCAGACAGAGCTCTTACCACGCTCCCATGGAGGTCGCCGAATTTTAAATAAAACGCGCTTCTTACTAATAGACGAATATTTCGTCTTGCGTCACAATCTTACTCCGTTTAATACAGTATCGGTTCGCTTTTTTTTTATAAATTCCAATTAAGGTGTTGCCTAGTAATTTGGAAACTAGTTTGAAACAGGCTGCGGTTAGTAAAGAAGTAGTTCCACCTTTCCCGACTTATCCACGTTCTGATAGATGGCTCTATTTGTCTCTTTTCTCAAAATGCTCCCAGCCAAAATCCGGGGACCTTTGTTCGTTGATTTGCTTTGCCGCTCGAGTCGAGAAATACGAAAATCTAGTAACAGTAAAAGTCAAATAATCACCGGAAGCACATATCTTATTGATATTTCTCACACAAGATGAAAATAGTTCTAAGCGTTTGTATATAAATCAATGCTCACGAAAATTATATTTCGTTATTATTTTTAATGGTTCGTTAGTGTTCATCTATAACTGGTTATAAATCATAATTTCAATATACTAACTAACTAACTAACTAACTAACCATCACGCCGTCTCCCCGAAGGGGTAGGCAGAAAGAATGGACTGCCACACCTTTCTTTCCTGACATGTTTCTCTCGCTTCCTCAACATTCATACATCGTGTCATGCACGCGCGTCGATTTCTCTGACTCCTCACATGGCCGACATTCAATATTTGATTTATTTGATCGTGCCACGTTTTCCTCGGTCTTCCTCTATTTCTGGTTCCATTTACATCATTAACATATAATTTTTTTTACCATTCTTTCTTCATTCATTCTTTCCATATGTCCAAACCATCTTAATGATCCTTTCATTATTTTGTTCATGACACCATCATTCGCACCGCATTCACTTCTTATATTTTCATTCGACACTCTATCATACACAGAGTATCCACACATTCGTCTAAGAGATCTCATTTCTACTGCATTTATTCTACTTTCATCCTTCCTTTGCCAGTTCCATGCTTCGCTTCCATACATAAGGGTCGGTAGAAGAACACCATTGTGCACTGCCATTCTAGCTTTTTTGGATAGGTTTTTGTTTTTTCAATATACATATATACATAATATATTTTAACACATACAACAACTATTTGTATAAATATAAATTTATCAATGGTGTTCTTGTACCGACCCTTATGTACAAAAGTGAAGCATTGAACCAGCAAAAGAAGGATGAAAGTACAATGAATGCAGTAGAAATTTGATATTTTAAATGAATGTGTGGTAAATCTATATACGAGTATGATAAAGTTTCGAATGCAAATTAAATAAGCGAATGCGGTGTAAATTAAATTGTTATGATAGAAATAATTAAAGGATTATTGAACGAAGAAAAAATGTAAAAAAAGTATTTGTTCACGATATAAACTGAAGAAATAGAATAAGACGGATAAAATCAATAAAATATTTATTTTTCTTCTATGTTCGCCATACTTTGTGTTGTAGATGTTTTATTTGTCTTTTTAAATACTTTGTATATACAATACTATTAAAATTACATATCAGACATGTTTCGGAAAACCAGTTCTTCTTCAGTGATACATATTATAAATATAAACTAACTAACCATCACAGGGTTAGGCAGAAAGAATGGACTGCCACACTTTTCTTTCCTGACATATTTCTCTCGCTTCCTCAACATTCATACATCGTGTCATACACGCGCGTCCTTTTCTCTGACTCCTCACATGGCCGACATTCCATATTTGATTTATTTGATCGTGCCACGTTTTCCTCGGTCTTCCTCTATTTCTGGTTCCATTTATATCATTAACGTATAATTTTTTTACCATTCTTTCTTCATCCATTTTTTACATATGTCCAAACCATCTTAATGATCCTTTCATTATTTTGTTCATGACACCATCATTCGCACCGCATTCACTTCTTATATTTTCATTCGACACTCTATCATACACAGAGTATCCACACATTCGTCTTAGTTATAAAATTATATCTCATTTAATATACATATTTAAAATATTATTAAACTGTTTACAAATATGATCTATTTAGAATGTTTTTTTTAACAAAAGAATATGACAAATAAAATATTTATTGTCGGCCACGCGAGAAGTTGAGGAAAGCTACGCGCGTACATGAAACAATGTATGAATATTGAGGAAGCGAGAGAAGTACATCAAGAAGGATCAGTATAGCGGTTTATAAGTTCTATCTACGTGATGGTTAGTTATTATTTTGAAATCTATCAACATAATTAAAAAGAAAACGTGCGCTTTATACAAGTTTTATAATATTTAAATCCTGTGGCATGGAAGCGTTTTATCAAGTATGTGATGGAGTTTTAACAAGATAGATTATAATTTAAATTATACTGCAGAACCAAGCGGACGTCATCTAGTTCATAAAACTTCAGCGGTATAGGTGGGCTTGACATAGGTGCGAATGGAGAAGCTGTCAACACCTGCATTATTGACATATACGAGAAGACCGGAGGGAAGACGCAACGTGGGAAAACCGCTGCTTCATTAGTTGGACGATGTTTTGAAGGACCTGCAAATGTTTGGACACAGACTCGAGAAGTGAAAGTGAAGAGCTCAGCTGGAAGAACTTTTTGAAAGCGACTGAAAAATTAACTAATGTAACAATTTATTGCAACAACATGAACCTGCATTCACTTTTAAACCCATTCCACAGAAGTATGACAGTTTGTAATATAAGTGTGAACGAAGAGAACTTGGAACAGGTGAGGGAATTTGTGTATTTAGGTAGCATGTTCACAGCAGATGGCCGAACGGATAGTGACGTCGAAAGAAGGGTTGGTGCGGGTAACAAAGTGAATGGAGCTTTAAAAATAGTTATTGGAAACAAGAAATTATCGATGAAAGCGAAAACGGCCGTTCACAATGGATTAATGGTCCCAACCCTAATGTATGGAAGCGAAGCATGGAACTGGCAGAAGAAGGATGAGAGAGAATAAATGCGGTAGAGATGAGGCCCCTAAGACGTATGTGTGGTAGAACGATATACGACAGAACCTCAAATGCTGATATAAGAAAGAAATGTAGAGCGGAAGAAGGTATTATGAACAAAATTATGAAAGTATCGCTGCGTTGGTTCGGACATATGGAACGCATGGATGGAGAAAGAATGGTTAAGAAAGTATACGTTAATTATGTAAATGGGGTACGAAGTCGAGGCAGACCGAGGAAAACATGGCATGACCAAATTAATCAAATTTTAAAGGAATCGACGTGCGTGTATGACTCGTATGAATGTGGAGGAAACTAGAGAGGTTTGCCAGGAAAGAGTAGTGTGGCGGTCCATTTTCTCTCCCTACCCCTGCGGGGAAACGGCGTGATGGTTTGTTTGTTTCCACAGAAGTAAAAAATATAACATGACTGTATCAGTGGCAAAGACTAAGAGTAATTTCTCGAAGTCCGGTGATAAATAGCGTGTCCGTGGAAGGCGTTTCAGTGGAACAGATTGAAGTATTCAGACATCTGGGTGTGGACTTGTGTGGTCAAACGGATCTACCATGTAAAGTGATGGGTCAAGTTAATAAGGCTACAGTCATACAGGATGTTTTAAAAATTCAATATGGCAAACCCTGACATCAGAAGATTTAACAAATGGATCTCTAAGACTTGTGTGCGACCGATTATGACATATATGATCGAATGCAAGGCGAACACCACGAATTCAAAGAGTACTGCCTCACTCAATTATGTATGATCATCTGTTATTATCTAAATAAGGATTTTTCCACCTTTATTATAAATGTCTTTCACTTGTCGAACCCCTTTTCTATTGATGTTATTTGCTTCACTATTTATATCTCTTAATTTTATTGACACGTCAATATTGAATTTGTGTTACTCTTGAACCTAATTATTACTGTTTTTTCCCATCTTTATTATAATTATTTACAATATTATGTGTAGTTTCTTCCCCCCTCCAAATAATTTAGTACATAAACTAAGTCTTTCTGATTTATTTAATTGTAAGACCTGACGATGCTAACATCGGTTAGCGAAACAGCTGTCGCGAAAAATAAAATTCAATTGTGATACAAAAAACAAAGTTTATTCATTAATAGTTTAAAATGTTAAGGTATCATAGTGTTTAGGCCAAAACAATGGACTATGTGTTTTTTTACTGTTTTGTGTCCAAATAAGTTGTTAAATGTTTTTGTTTACGTCTCATTTGTGTATAATAAAAATCAATAAAAACAAGGAACGCGCTCAGAGAGTCAGAAATGTAGACGCTCAGAAACATATTTGGTAAGACACTTCGCGATAGAATTAGGAACTCAAAGATATGAAAAATATGCGAGGTCGAGATGTCGTTAGGCTAATTTAGGTTAGGTTAGGCGGAGGCAAAGGAGATGATTTTGGTATGCACACGTGAGAAGAATGGATCCATCCAGACTCCCTCTAATTGGGTTGCACGGCCAACCCCAAGGTAGACTACCCCGAGGCAAACCACCAAAGAGATGGATAGATAGCTGGGAATGAACCTTGCAGGAGGCCAATCCCTCTTCAAAAACCGACCACGAGGCTTTCATTAAGAAAAAGAAAAAGATGACCATTTTTGAATGTTGGACATTGCCTGAAAATAATAAATTGTATGAAAGCTAAAATATTATATATAGAGTCCAATAACATGAATCTTAACCTCAGAAAACAACTAATAAAAACATTGGTGTGGATTGTCTTACTATACGGATGCAAGACTTGGTGCCTCAGCGAAAGAGAGCGCAAAAGGCCGAAGGCGTTTGAGATTTGGACCTACCGACGAATTGCCCATGTTTTATGGGGGGACCACGACAAATGAGGAGGTTCTCAGCAGAGTTGAAGAGAACAGGCACACATTGAACACCATAGCGGAGAGGCGCGCGAGATGGATTGGTAATGTGTTGCGACACGAATGTTTCCTGCATGATATATTGGAGGAAATGACCGAAGGATCGATTGGCAGATGACGGCCTCGCCAGGAGTACCTAGACCAGATTTGCCGAGATATGGGCTGCACCTCCCATGTGTAGTTGAAGAGATTTGTATAGGACCGAGCGGAGTGGAAGAAAAAATGCATCGCCTTGCCGCAAACCAATCTTTAGATTGAGACCGGAGAAGAAGTACATTACCTAGTTTATTTATACACCAAATCTATTAGATTGATATCATTATTTCCTTTTCTGCAATCACTGTATTATATAGAATGTATGCATTCGTGAATTCATCGCGCATTTACAATGTCGACATTGTTTTAACATAATAGTATAAACGTCTTTCATATTAGTTGAAGTACGTTCTGAAGGCAAATACTCAATTCTGGAGCGTATCTTATCTTCCTCATGTCGAAACATCTGTCAGGAGTTTCTGGTAGTTTACTATACACAATATATTATTTTACCTGTTCTCGATAGATGCCTTAAAATTTTATTTTGTAATGTCTATTGATGAAATAAACTGATTTGATTTGATAAACAGAAACGGTCCTCCGTGTCCAATTAAATCAATTACATGTACCTTCCACAACAATAAAATTTTACAAGGAGTTCATTATGTAAATGTACTATATTATTATCGCATTTTAACTGAACATATAAAATAAGGTGGAAGTACGGACGGTCTAAGAACGAGGTCGACAACCGTATACATCAGACAAGGCTTGTATTTAATAAAAGGTCGAAAATAATATATTCGAATAATATAGACCTAAAACTGAGAATACTCCTCATCAAGACCTATGTATGGAGTATCTTGATGTACGGCTGCGAGACATGGCGCCTATCCGAAAGAGATAAACGGAGACTAGAGGCTTTTGAGATGTGGTCCTATAGAAGACTATTAGGAATTTCCTGGAGAGACCACATTACAAATGAGGAGGTTCTCCAAAGAATCGAAGGAGGAAGGCACCTGCTCAAGCAAGACCTTGTCCGAAAGGCGTGCAAGATGGATCGGCCATGTAATACGTCAAGAAGGCCTCTTGAATGCCATAATGGAGGGTATGACCGAGGGGACAAACTCTAGGGGACGCCCACGCCGAGAGTACCTGGAGGACCTGTTGGTGGATGTGCGCTGCTCATCATATGCAGATTTCAAAAGAGCCGCACAAGACAGGGAAGAATGGAAGAGAAGAAGATAGGAAATTGCTGCAAACCAATCCCAGGATTGAAACCAGAGAGAGAGATAAAAGAAGTATTAATTTTGTATGTGTTCCAAGCATATTACAATTTTGAAAATAGCCTATTAACATACATATGTGGAAATATTTAATAAGGCATATTCAAGTATTTCAAGAGTGTCAGTAAATGTATACGATTTCATGCAAATTTATTGTAAAAACTTAATAATTAATGATACCTGAATTGTGTTGCTCCTTTCGTGTTTAAGAGTACCTTTCTACTTGAGTGCATCCATACATTATTTTCATACGATGATCGTGACGTTTCGAGCCAGTGGTTGCAAATGTTTACCTGTAGAATCCCTTTAATTTCAACAGCTAGAAAAAGTAATTTATTTGTATATTAAGGGTAATTTATTTAATCAGTTATTTATTTATTTATTGTCGATACACAAAAAAACCTTCAATGTACAGTCGCGATAAGTAATAAGAAAACTAACTAACTAACCTTCACGCCGTCTCCCCGAAGGGGTAGGCAGAAAGAATGGACTGTCACACTTTTCTTCCCTGACATATTTTTCTCGCTTCTTCAACATTCATACATCGTGTCATGCATGCGCGTCGATTTCTCTTACTTCTCACGTGGCCGACATTAAATGTTTGATTTATTTTATCGTGCCACGTTTTCCTCTGTATTCCTCTATTTCTGGTTCTATTTACATCGTTCACATATATTTTTTTACCATATTTTCTTCATTCATTCTTTCCATATGTCCAAACCATCTTAATGATCATTTCATTATTTTGTTCATGACACCATCATTCGCACCGCATTCTCTTCTTATATTTTCATTCGACACTCTATCATACACAGAGTATCCACACATTCGTCTAAGAGATCTCATTTCTACTGCATTTATTCTACTTTCATCCTTTTTTTGCCAGTTCCATGCTTCGCTTCCATACATAAGGGTCGGTAGAAGAACACCATTGTGCACTGCCATTCTAGCTTTTTTGGATAGGTTTTTGTTTAGTAGGTTTTTGTTTAGGTATAAAATTATATATTAAAAAAAGCCAAAGTCGTAGACATTAACATTGTTTTAATATGTTTAGTTTTTCATTTTATATACGAGTATGTATTGCATACCCCTAAAGAAAAAAACACCCTAATAAAAATAACGGACGTTTACATTCCTTTTATAAATTAATTACCTTCAAATACGGACATTAATAAATTGAAACAATTCCTTGCTGCAGTTAGCTCTCTTCAGATATTCTTAATTATTGATCAAATCTGCCCACATTATACAAAATTACTCTTTGTAGGCACACATGTCATCGGACTCTTTTTATATGCATGAGCAATTCAACATTGTTTATAAATTATGAAGCGAAACCCGCGATTTGTTTCGTTTTGAATTATTTATCATCTTTGGAATCTCTTTATAAAACAGAGGTCCGCCGATGGTCTCCGGAGCCGAGAAGGGTACTTTTTTCTTTAATTTACAAGATTGCCACTCGAGCGGAACATGGAGTTAATCAACGCCTCCTGGGCACGCTATCCAGTTTGTTCGTCACAACAAAATAAAATTATAATTTATGTAATGAGATAGCAAGTAGGTGCCCACAATGTGAACTGTACAATCTTACATACAATGTGATGTGGTGATAAGATGTCTATCATTCCTTAGTCATCGATCGATTTGATGGGCGTGTCTTTCACTGCTAGCCCCCTAATTATTACTAAACACTATCTCACAATCCTTTGACCATCATAACTGCTAGAAATAAAATGATAGACATTTCCATGTAACAAATTAACATAATAAAAAATCATGTTTTAACTAACTAACTAACTAACTAACCATCACGCCGTCTCCCCGAATGGGTAGGCAGAAAGAGTGGACTGCCACACTTTTATTTCCTGGCATATTTCTCTCGCTTCCTCAACATTCATACATCGTGTCATGCACGCGCGTCGATATCTCTGACTCGTCACATGGTCGACATTCAATATTTGATTTATTTGATGTTGATCATGATTTATTTATTTGATGGTGATCATGTTTTATCTATGAAATAAAGTTAAAAAATAAAACTAACTAACTAACTAACCATCATATTGTGCCTGTTAACTGATTTAACTAACCTTCATCACTTATCATCATATTGTGATTACCAATGTTAGCATAAGATTACTAACAACCGCCATTTTACTAACAAACCGCCATTTTACTAACAATGCTACTAAAATCCTATTTTATGTAGTTGTCACGATACAGGCCACGCCTAGTATGACAACTACAGTCCATAACCTTTTTTTGGTAAATTATTATTATAACATGTAAAATAAATCAAATAAATCAACCATCCAAGAGACGATGGATAACCATATTATTCTATCCTGACATAATTCTCGCGCCTCTTCTAAATTCACACATCGTGACATGCACGCTCGCCAATTGTTCCTTCTTAGAACTTAGCCGCCTTTCAGTAATTGGTTAATTTGGTCATGCCATGTCTTCGTTCTTGGCCTTCCTCGACTTCTTTTCCCATTCACACTACTTGTATATATATTTTAAGCCATTCTTCCTTCATCCATTCGTTCCATACGTCCAAACCATCTTAGTGACCCTTTAATAAATTTTATTTATCACGCATTCATCCGCCTTACATTCCTTTCTTTCCTCATCATTAGGTACTCTATCATACATTTTTTTTCGCACATTTTTCTTAGTGACCTCATTTCTACGGCATTTATTCTACTTTCATCCTTCTTTTGCCAACTCCAAGCTTCACTTCCATACATAATTGTGCACTGCCATCTTTGCTTCAGTCAATATATTTCTATTTGCAGTAATGACTAAAAATAAAATATTTTAAAAGACGTACGTTTCATTCTTAAATATAAATCGGGTGATTTGTTTTCTCAGAATTTGTCTCCTCTTACGATGCGAAAAACCAGCCTCTCGCCATCTTTTGGGTGGCCTATCACGACATTATCCTACGTACACTTTCGTGATTTTAAAATAATTGACATGTATTATAAATGGGCATCTTACTATCAATGGTAGACACAGTCAGGATCAAACAAGTTCTATGGACTTTCGAGATTAAGACACTGAGGATGATAGCGGTCAAGTCACTCAGAGATTGCGTGAGAAACACCAGATTTAAAAAGCTATGTCGCTAAGGATATAATTATATGGTGTAGACAGCGAAAGAGGAACTATTTTAGGTCCTTACATATGAAATTGGCGTTTTGTATGGGAGGAACATAAAGTTGATTTTTTTTAAATATAATATATTTATTTAATCAAAGTATGTACCATTGCTATCTATGCACTTTTGCCATCTCATAGGTAGTTCATCGATCCCTTTACTAAAAAAAACATTCGGACGGGAATCAATAAAATCTTTGAAGTCGGTTTGGACTGCCCCATCGGAGTTGAATTTTTTTCCCTTGCAAGAAGTTATCCAAATTTCGAAAAAAATAGTAATCTGTTGAGGCAAGGTCCGGAGAGTACGGTGGATGTCTTAGACATTCCAATTGAAGCTCTTCTAATTTGGTAGCCGTCTGTTGTGCAGTGTGTGGTCTAGCGTGATCATGAAGCAACAGTGGCCTAGAGCGATTAACCAGCCTCGGTTGTTTAGCAGCTAGCTTTTCCATCATGGTTTGCAGTTGCTGATAATAGACATCTGCCGTAATCGTCTGGCCAGATTTAAGAAAGCTGTAGTGAACGACACCAGCACTAGTCCACCAAACGCTCACAAGTAACTTTTTTGGTGTCAATTTTCGCTTGGGGCATGGTTTGGCTGGTTCGGCAGGGTTCAGCCATTGCGATGAGCGCTTCCGATTATCATACAGGATCCACTTTTCATCACAGGTAATGATTTGATTCAAAATCCCTTCATTATTGTGCCGGTTGAGTAATGCAACGCAGCAGTCAACGCGCGTTTGTTGATTTGCTTCACTCAATTCGTGAGGTACCCACCTTTCAAGCTTTTTCACTTTCCCAATTTGCTTCAAGTGGATTAAAACAGTTTTATCACTAACACCGCAGCCTGCAGCCAACTCGGACGTGGTTTGCGATGGATCCGCTTCCACAATAGCCTTCAATTCTTCATTATCAACTTTGGTCTCTGGCCGTCCACGGGGCTTGTTCTGCAGGTCGAAATTTCCAGAACGAAAACGTTGGAACCAAAAACGCACTGTATTTTCTTTTGCGGCACCGTCGCCATACACATCATTAATCCTTCGAGCCGTTTCTGCAGCACTGGTGCCACAAATACTTGAGTAAATAGCTGTATAAATTTGAATTTGGAATTCTTAACTAAAGAGAAGATATTTGAGATCAAAGTTGCCAGTACGGCAAAACGCCAATTTCATATGTAAGGACCATGTCCTAAAAATGGACACCACCAGATTCCCCTATATTGCACTACATTATCAGCCTCACAGGACAAGTTCTCATGAAAGACTTCCTAAAATATGGTATAAATACATAGACAACTGCGAATCTACCTCACGGGAGGAGCAACCCTCCGGAGAATAGACTACGAAGGTCTATAACAATGAAGAAGTAAATATCTTAAACTCCATAGAAACAATTTTTTTTCTTGGACGTTTTTTTTTGTCGATTTCTGTCGATTCGAATGTTTTCTAACTTAAATTTACTGTAATACCATAACCAAAACATAATCTATCGCCAAACATAAAATAAATAAAAACATTATTTATTGTTTCCTGAACAATGATGTAAAACTCCATATTAAATAATAAATACGAATGCAAACGTCAGTTTTCCAGAAGTTTTATTATATTTTATGGGAATTACATGTTTCGCCCTTCTAAGGCATTATCAAATGCATTGATTGACATTTGATAATGCCTTAGAAGGGCGAAACATGTCATTCCCATAAAATATAATAAAACTTCTAGAAAACTGACATTTTCATTCGTATTAATTATAAAAAAAATCATTGCAATAAATTTTATTGTTTTCATTTAAATCATTTCATAAATTCAATATAAGCATATAATTGATCTGGTTATTAAGAAAAGGGAGCAGTTTGATCAATGATTTCCTCTTGACCAAGTCCGGAATGCTTAACTTTATATAATATTAAAATTATTGAATATGTAATTTCAATATTTAGCACATTTTCTTTAATATTAAATACTTCATACCGAATTTCATAACGCTGCTCAAGCAATAGTAATAATATTAAAATAACGAGTGAAATATAACGCCATGAATTCCATTGACGTTAATAAGTTTATGGTAATATTCACATTAAAGATACTCGCTCATGTTAGAGAGGATTCAAAAAAGATTTTGAGATATCTCTACATGAGGAAGTTTGGTAGCTGTCTGTGGCTTTATCCCACTGCATTCCTCTTGGGCATGCTGGGGACCAATAATCTACAGATAAAGAGAGATGGGTTCACACTTACTCATTTCTTCAGACTTATCAGGGGATTCTTTGAGAGTTCCGTCATCTTAAAGGGTATTCATCTTTATGTTCCGGATGTTTATCTTCAAAAGCGTCAGCACAGACTTTTTTATCTTTCAACATGCAGAACCAACCTGTCTCTGGTGATGCTGATGGGGATAGTAATCAAACTGTCGAACATGATCGCTTTGGAGATCGACGTCTTTCATATTCATGAAAGAACGTTCAGAAGACATATCACTCATGCTTTCCTGGTATTATATATTATATTTTACCTGTTCTCAATAGATGCCTTAAACTATTGTATAATTGTGGTTTGTAATATCTTTTGAGAAAATAAACTGATTTATTTTATTATCAAAGCTACATAGATAACTTAGAAAGCACCTATCAAATCAATAGAGCATGGTTTGGAGAAGCGGGATAAATTATCGCAAATTGTCTCTTATTCCTTAAAAATGGGGAATCAAAACACTTAATTAAAACAATGTCAAAAGTGTATTATTTATAATTGAAAATTTTTTACAGCTGCAAATATTAGAACTAATGTAATAAACAGTTAGATTCAAATATTGTCCCTTGATCTAACGATCTATTTCAGATATGAAAGCTTAAATGGTAGCCGAAGCTAGATACTTTTAAAACTTGATTAAAAAATAAAGCTTATATTAAATTTGAAAACTGCAAAGATTTTTAAAAATGTGTGTTCTTTGGAATTACCATTATTTGAGAACCGAGACTAGACCCTATATCGTATTAAAAAATATATAGAAAAATATCCCTTTTGATAGTTTTAATACATAAATAAATTCTATTTTCTAAATTGTTATAATTTATTTCTAAAACAGCCTGTTGACAACTGCAAAATGTCCACTTGAACAGTTTTTTGACTATCAATTAAAAAAAAATCTGAAACGCTGACAAAGCTCTGGTGACAAAGCGAAACCGGTTGGTTCGTTAAAACAAATCAAGTGGTAAAAAGTCAAAATATAAATGTGTTATTATATTATTATATTTTTAAATCGCTTTTCCGTATTCCTACGGTTTTTTCTGGAAAATTGACTTATCATTCATAATGGCGAAAAAAATACATTCATATACTTGATAGTGATTGACTCTAAACAAGTCCTTATCAGCATATATCTAATTTTCACGTTAGCTTGCAATATGATATATTTTAAAAGCTCTGCGCTTCGATGTATATCTACGTAATTTAAACCTCTCTTTAGTACGGGATACCAGCGATTATCAAAGAACGCCGCGGATACGCATCAGCGCATAATTAGTTATATCATCGTCTCATTACACCGGGAACTGTTCCAACCTTCTTTTCGAGATGAGACGTCGAATAGACACAGACCAATATTTTCGCAAATCATTCTCAATTCTTTATGTGGGTTTTATACGTACCTGAGATGTGACAGCTGTGATTATGTAAGAAATAACATGCTTTTTTTAAATAATAGTATCAATTTGTTATAAAATTTCTTTATCAATTCGTGCTCAACATATTTCATCGTCTGTTTGTGTGAATATTTCAATCAATATTCAAACAGATAGACGTTCATGCATTCGCTGTAGTCTGAGAGTTAGTTATAGATTAGCTACCATGCCACTTGAATCAATATAATAACTAAAAACTAATTGTACACTAATTGGGTTCAATCAACTTATTGTATAAAATCATTCATTTTATTGATGGTTGTGGTATTAGCTTTGTAAAACTCCATTATTAATTTATAATAGTAAACACAATTGTTTAGTGGTTTTACTTGGATTTAATTTATATCATTTATATTATAAAATGCCACTTGCAAGGGCATTCTCAAACATATGTTTGAGAATGGTTTGAGAATGTCCTCGCAAGGCGAAACAAATTGGTCACAATTCTTATAAATTAAATCCGAATAAAACCACTAAACAATCGTGTTTGCTTTTATAAATTAACATTCTTTTTAATTATTATAAAATTATTGTAGTCTCGATGTCAATAGAATAAAAAATAATGTTTTAAACTGTTAATGAATTAACTTTGTTTTTTGTATCACAATTGTATTTTATTTTACGCGACAGCTGTTTCATCAATCTATGTTGACATCATCAGGTGTTACAATTGTGATTCAAAAAACAAAGTTTATTCATTAAAATAAAAAATTTTGTGAATGTATACTTATACTTGTATACGAATACTGGATTTCACCCACCGTGGGTTATTAATTCATGATTTAATTGTATTTCAATAGAGACGAAGATGCAAATTGGAAACTGAATATGGTTGATCAAGGTCTTTACAGGACTTATGACCTGTCATTGGTTGGGTAAAGCGCACGCTTTATGTAACTACAACATTCCCCATTCCACCTTTTTCTTTATGACCATGTAAGACAATTTTTTGGAAGTTGTATATACGAGTATGTTACAAATCTATGCCTAATTTCACATGTCAGTGTCAATGTGCCATCTGTGAAGTTTTTGCTTACATATGTTAATCTTTTTAAGATTACTCTATTAATTCACATACTAACGCCATCTATGGAGATTAATTTTAGCATTTAGCAGAACACCTTTATTAATACAATGTGAAAGGCTATCGCCATTAGCGCATTGTTAGAAGCCGCCTGGAGATGTCACTCCTATCTATATGCCAAAAAAATTTGACCAGATATGATTACAATATTTATAATAATTTATTTATGACCATGTATCATAAAGAAAAATGTGGAATGGGGAATGTTGTAATTACATAAAGCGTGCGCTTAACCCAACCAATGACAGGTCATAAGTCCTGTAAACACCTTGATCAACCATATTCAGTTTCCAATTTGCATCTTCGTCTCTATTGAGATACAATTAAATCATTTATTCATTAACATTTTAAAATGTTAAGGTATCATAGTGTTTCAGCAAAAACAATGGACTATTTAATAATAGTGTTGTTTCGTTGCGGAAACCTATATACTCGTATGAATACGTAGTTATATTGTGTATAAAATAGATAAGATTGAAAATCTCTTTGTGAATATTAATTCAAAATACGTCGTGTCAAAGTGACGCGGTCGAGGGAAACGTAATTTGAAATTGCTGGTATAATGTTATCTATAAGGCGTTTATGTGCGCACGTAATCATGCTTAAATACCACTTTAATGGGATTCTTATCAAGCTGGAGACGGCGGCGAGCCCCTAGGTCCGACCGCTGCACCTTCTTGCTTACTACTCGTATTCCGTAATACCACCCTAGGTGTACGAGGTGCTGTGATGTGAATAGCTAAGTAATCATAATCAGCAATAATTATACCACGACCGCGAGATTGACGTGAAGGGCGCGGGCTTTTATTTTACCAATTTCAGTATCGTATTACACAGAAGAGGTGAACGGAATAACTTGGAATTAATTAACCGACTGTGTAATCATTTTACAAACACAACTCTACCAGTCAAACTGTTACATTATAAATAATAAAAATTCTAAAGCTTTTTATACTACTTTTCCACCTGTAATTGTAATTTTATCATGAACATTTCAAAAGTACGTTTTGCAGATAGTTTAATCAAATAATAATTCCATAATGTATCTACAAAAAAAACCTATCCAAAAAAGCTACAATGGCAGTGAAAGCGAAGCATGGAACTGACAAAAGAAGGATGAAAGTAGAAAAAATGCAATAAAAATTAGATCTCTAAGACGAATGTGTGGATACTCTGTGTATGATAGAGTGTCGAATGAAAATATAATAAGTGAATGCAGTGCGAATGATGGTGTTATGAACAAAATAATGAAAGGATCATTAAGATGGTTTGGACATATCTAAAGAATGAATAAAGAAAGAATCGTAAAAAAAAATTATGTAAACGATGTAAATGGAACCAGAAATAGAGGAAGACATGGCACGATCAAATAAATCAAATATGTCGGCCATGTGAGGAGTCAGAGAAATCGACGCGCGTGCATGACACGAAGTATGAATGTTGAGGAAGCGAGAGAAATATGCCAGGAAAGAAAAGTGTGGCAGTCTATTCCCGTTCGGGGAGACGACGTGATGGTTAGTTAGTTAGTTAGTTCATGTATCTATTAAATTCATTTTGTTTCACAATAAATAAATGGCTAAAAACATTATAAACAAAAATTCTTCTTCTTCTTCTTCTCCTTCCTTGTTGTAGACCCATGTGGTCTGTTTCTCTTCCTGTGAGGTAGACTCCCAGCTGTCCTTCCATCTTTTAGAAGGTCTTCCACGAGGACGAGTCCCATGAGGCTGATTATGTAGTGCAATTTAGGGGAGTCTGGTGGTGTCCATTCTTTGAACATGACCGTACCAGTTCCTTTTTCGCTATCTGCCCCATCTTATAATATCCTCAACAAAAATAATCTTACTAATTAGCTTTGAGAAATAGAATGATTCAGATCACCTAAATAAAAATTATGTGTTTTGGTTAAGATTATTTTATACGAATTATTATTATTTTAAACACTTTTTTTCGTGCTTTAACTTTATTAATAATATTTTCTTTGTATGTTTCTAAGATATTGTACCTTCGTTAGAGGGAATAATATAAAATTACTTCTGATTTCGCCATACATTTGCATTGCGGATTCATTGATCATATTACTTTAATTAATTAATAAAAACATTTTTTAGATAAATGGCTTACCTTTTTTTGAATCGATCTTCTAAAAATAAACTTTCTTTTGAGACACTCTGTACTTCTCATTATTCATCTGCAGCCATACATGTACTTTTCTTAAATCAACTCTAGATACCATAGATCGTATAAGCAAATATATAATATTTTACCAAGCGCAAACGAGTCGTGACCATATTTAAACATTCCCGAAGATAAATAACACAATGCATTTTATTCGTGTCCCGCCCACACACGAGTCGCGATTGATTTCATTATGGAGAACCGATAGCCAAGTGTTGCATATTGAGCGGCATTAGTGTTGCGAACACGGCGACATCTGTAATGCGATGTGACAAACATAAATCAAACATTACAATTGTTTGTATTGCTAGAGACTCTATTGTCTATTCTGCTTCATATGATTTTATTTGAATAAATGTCAATTATTTTTACCGTAGACTAGCGACTCGGCAACGTTCCGGCGAGTCCCATGAGGCTGATTATGCAATGCAATATAGGGGAGTCTGGTGGTGTCCATTCTTTGAACATGACCGTACCAGTACCTTTTTCGCTGTCTGCTCCATCTTATAATATCCTCAACAACATATCTCTCTTATTCTGGTGTTCCTCACGCGATCTCTCAGTGTCTTGCCTGCTATCGTCCTCAGTGTCTTCATTTCGGAAGTCCTCAAAACTTGTTTGGTCCTTACTGTGTCTGACCTTGCTTCGACGCCATACGTTATTATTGATCTTACGCATGCTTTATAGATTTTCATCTTACTCTTAATAGCCATGTCTTTGTTTTTCCATATTGTGGATTTTATAGCCCCAGAGATTGCAGCAAAATATATTAATTTAACAAATTCAAAAATAATTTAAAAGCATGTTCATATTTCGTTTTTCATCATCATCGTCATCATCAGATCTTAGTTGTTCAGTGTTGAACATAGACCTCCCTTCCCGACTTCCACAACTTTCGAGAGACTAACGACCCGACAACGTTCCGCTATTGCTATATTCGATTATTAATTAGTATTTTGTTATTATGCTACTTCAGAAATGCAAAGGTACTACAGAGAGCCATAGCCAATAGAGAGCTGTTGTCAAGTGTGAAAATTAAAAAGGTCTCATATTTGGGTCATGTACTAAGGGGAGAAAAATACCTCCTTTGACAGATATTAATGGGCAAAGTTGAGGGACGTCGGGGAGTTGGTAGAAGGCAGCTGGCCTGGCTGCGGAACATCAAAGAGTGGACAGGAATAACAAGAGTTCAAAACCTGTTCTATATGGCGCAGGATAGAGATGCCTTTGCCGCAGTGATCGCCAACGTTGGGGGGACCTGACACGGCACCGACGGAAGAAGAATCATGCTACTTAATTTGTTTAAACAGTACGGTACCTATTTGGCAAAAGGCTACTTTTTTTATGAATTTTACAGGAGACCAAATATAAGATTTTTACATTATTTTGATTATTTATAAGGCATTTGAAATGAATAATTTACAAATTGTTCATTTCAAATGCCGATTTACGTAGCATAACGTTATCTTCAAGATATATTAGTAACTAAATTAAAAAAATATATGTATGTATTAAAAAAAATAGGGGTTGAATGCAATAAAAAAAAAGTACAGCTCTAACGTTTTGTCAAAACATAAAGTGTGCAAAAATAATATTGATGGTATATTTAACTCAATTTTTCAAAAAAACGCATCTGGGACCTTTTGCCCAATAAGTACCGAGTAATTTTCGAGCTTTCGGGTTTATTACATTTCTCACCCTATAACTAAGACTCACTGCAGTGTTCCGCAAACGGTGTGCCGCGGCACACTGGTGTGCCGTGAGCCGGATCAGGTGTGCCGCGGCCAAATACATAAAGAAAAAATATTTTGTCGGAACAATGGTGACCTTTTATAATTGTTTTTTTAGGCTATTCAGCTTTTTCGTGAAAAAAGTTACCGCTACTTTTCTACTGGCCGGAAGTTGCTAGCAAAAAAAGGTCACCAACGCCTCCCGAGCTGATCGACGCCTGCGTCCAGACCGAATTTTAGCTTTTGGTGTGCCGTGGAATTCTAGGAAGAACTTAGGTGTGTCGTAGGTGAGAAAACTTTGCGGAACAATGACTTAGTGCATAAAGGAGACTAAAGAAATACACAATAAACACATATTACGAAAAATATCTCTAAAACATCTAAAAGATAGAAGCAGCATTGTTTATTTTATTATAATATTATTTAGATAAATCAAGTACTCGGAACCAAACTGTACAATATAATAAACAAAACCATAAACGACCCACAAATAATAACAATAAACACCTACAAAAAATATGTTACTGTCATCTTGAATACAATAATTCTTAAATAAGTTAAAAATAAGTAAATTGTATGAGTGTTAATATTTCATATCGTACAATTATTTTTAATTTCATGTACGTTAAGGTATGTTTTGTTCCCCTTATTTTCAAATTGTTCCCATTTTTTTTTTTTTATTGAGATTTTATGCGAAAAATGCTTCCCTGGAACGAGTTACCCCAGTTGGGAGATATTAAAACCATGTACTTAGTGAATGATACATAAAGTATTAATTATTATATTGGTACATTAAAATTATAAGTTATATAACCAAATGTTGGTCATTTTATGTATGTTAGATTGTATTTTGAAAATAATAAGTTCCTTGTTTTGTTTCAGATGGTGAGTGACATCCCAAAGAAATAAAATATATTTGTATAAGAGGGCGCAGATAACATCACAAGTAAGAAACTTTGATTTATTTTATAAGTTCGTATTTTTCTCTTCGTGATGAGGGTATGGTAAGATATTTTTAACATGTCGAAATACACAAGCTTAAATAATTTGATATAAACAGATTAGGATTCAGATCATATTACAACAACATACAACAAAAAACTAATTGAATACATCTTTAAATATATCTTTCCCTTTTTATTTGTGTTTCTGCAACACAATTCACAAGAAATAGTAGCTAAATTTATGTAAATTTGCGTAAATAAATTTTCATAAATGCTTAACAAAGTCATTGAATCATTTTCGTCAGATGATTGATGATATGATTGCAAACATTTTAGTTATTGTATATTTTAGATTTTTCATATATTAAATTTTATATTAATTACTCATAAAGATTACTCATATATCTTCTTCTTCTTTTTGTCCTGTCACACCCCGTGGTGCATACGGCCTCAAGGGACCTTCTCCACCCGACTCTATCGCATGCCTGATGCCTAGCATCATCCCAAGTGAGGCCTGCTGCCTTAACCTCGTCCTGCAGGGTTCTTCTCCAGGTGACTCTAGGTCTGCCTTGCTTTCTCTTTCTCCCCAGAGGGGACCAGTCTAGTGCGCCCTGAACGATGCAGGCTGGGTTCCATCTCAGAGTGTGAAAGATCCACTACCATTTGCGTCTAGCGACTTGTTCTCTAATTGGCTTTTCGCCCGCCATGGTCCAGAAAACGGCATTTGACACTGTTTGGGGCCAATAGATTTTGAATATTGAGCGAAGGCACCTATTTATAAACACCTGGAGTTTACCAAGAACTCATATACGTATAAGATAAAAAAAAAATCAAAAATCATTTATAATATGTAATTAGTTTAATTCCACTTGACTTTTCGCTTAAACCGGTTTCGGAAGCTGGTTGTAATTTTCTAGGAGATTAAAACTAAATATAGTATATAGTATTTTATAAAATAATAAACTTCTACCATTTTTTTTTTATTAACAACATTACTTTCTTCTATATTCGCCTTCAATTTGTGTTGTGGATTCATATTTGAATAAATATATCTGCACTTAGTATTACAAAACATTATTTCACTTATAACAGTGATGTTTCGGTTATACGAGTAACAACTTTTCAAAGTACCAAACTTTATCTATAAAATTTTGTACATCGAAAAAGGTTATGTTTTAACCGAAACTTGTCTGTAATAAGTGAAATAAAGTGTTGTTATACTATGTAAGTGCAGTTATGTTTCTTCCATGTTTGCCATACTTTGTGTTGTATTATATAAAATAAAATAAAACATTATTAATTAAAGCCTCCTGGTTTACAAATGCTTTAAATATATAATATTGTAATAATCAAAATCAAATGAGATCACTAAGAATAATGTGAGGAAAAACGTTGTATGATAGAATACCGAACGATGAATTAATAGAGAGAAATGTAAGGCAGATGATTGCATCATGGATAAAATTAAAAAAAGATCCCTGAGATGGTTTGGACATATGGAACGAATGGATGAGAGAAGAATGGTTAAAAAGTTGTACACAAGCAGCGTGAGTGGAAAAAGAAGCCGAGGACGACCGAGGAAAACATGGCATGACCAAATTAATCAATTACTAAATGGCGGCTAAATTCGAAGTCGTAATAATCGACGTGCGTGCATAGTACGATGTATGAATTTAGAGGAATCCAGAGAGGTATGCCAAGACAGAACATTGTGGCGATCAATCCTCTCTGCCTACCCCTCCGGGGAAATGGCGTGATGGTTAGTTAGTAGTTTAAAATGAACATAATATTGTAAAAAAACTATCGTTACAATAAACTAAAATAAGAAGTATGTTAAAAAAATCTAATGGCGTTAAATAATGATATTATTGTTGCCGAGAAATATGCAATAAAATTATCATAACTTCGCAAAATTAACAGCTTTTAAATTTTAACGTTTCTTCCTGCCATTAAACGTTTTATAATAATCGTAAAATGAGGTCCACTTGACCACAGGATGTGAGATACGGGGATCATTTGCATATAAAGTGTCGAAAAGTATTGAGAATTATCTAAAGATTTAGCAGAAGAGATTTCTCACATTACGTAATGTTGATTACGTGTGAATTTAATGTGTCAAGTTACGATTGAGTTATTTAAATAATTGTTTATACTACTGGTCAAAGAACGATGCTAAAATTTATTTCAAATCAGTTATAAGTTTTATATAAATTACAAAATCTTATATTGAATAGTATATTTACCTTCGTGGCCGAGTGGTAAATGCGTTGACTGCCACCCCGAAGGTTCCGGGTTCAATTCCCGGCGAGGGCAGTGTGATTGTCACACTGTCTTTGGTCTGGTGTAGAATTGACGGAACAATAAAATGGTGATAGATTAGCTACCTATCACATGTCACGGGAATCACTATGATAGCTATAATACCCTTTACATCGATTTGGCTCATTTTGTCATGACGTTAAGAGCGATTCAACAAAGTAATAATAATTATTATTATTATTATATATTTATATTGATTTTATTAATATTTATATTATTTATATTTATATTTTTGGAACCACGCTGGAGGATGGGACTTACAGAATTAAAAGAAACCTTGAACTTGAAGTACTGATTAACCAGGAAACAGTAGTGAGATTCTGTAAGTCTCAACGCCGACGGTGGGCTGGCCATGTGGAAAGTATGCCAAAGGGTAGAACACTACAAATTTCTCGTATATCCAGATGGGTGCCCCGCAAAAAAGGGACCAAGAGGCAGATCGAGGAAATAATGGGCGGATTGCGTGGAAGAAAATTGGGAGAAAATGTATGGAACTGGGGAATGGAGAGAGATGGCCAGAGACAGAAGTCAGTGGAGGACCGTTGTGTCTCACAAGTCCCACACCGGTGCCGAGAAATGAATGAAATGAATTTATTCATATTGATAATACGTTCTACTACGCTTTTTATTTATAATTTACATAGAAATTAAATAAAACGGTGTTTTTTTTAACTACTTTCATTTTTGTCTTTATTTCGACAGCGACCGGTTACGTCAGGTTCTCTGGCATCGACAGACTGGTGACACTGTTATTAACTGACTCCATGTTTTAAATGTAGAGGAAGCTCAAAAAGTATGACTTGACAGCAATGTGGCGGTCCATCCTCTCGGCCTACCCCTCCGGGAAACGGCGGGATGATTAGTTAGTTAGTTTGTATTATATTTTAAAAGTTGTTCTTACCATGGATAAGTGCTTTAATCATTTAGTCTTTAAAGGGAATAGGTTGAGTGACGGATTAAATTAATAATTATATATATATATATATATATATAATGTGATGGAATATAATGAATATGATCGTAATAACCATTTATATAAAGCTTATTTTGCAAAGACACGATGTTTTGTTACACAAACAAAATATATACATGTTCCACTATTCGCAAAGCTGTAAGTAAAGCTGAATTTTAACTACTTTCATTTAAGTATAAATGGCATAAATAAGATAATTGTTATGCCTTATTCAATCTTCGCATTTATTACCCGGTGGTTATTATTATTTTGATTCCTTAATTACGCCTTCCCGAGACATAACTAGAATCACCCCCGAGTGTTCTGTCATTTTAATGTGTATTAAATTATTCCTTACAGCTGCCCGGTTCTTTAAATGTTTAAGCCATAGGTTCTCAAACTTTTTTGTCCCGTAGACCCCTGCTGAATTTTTCTGTTTTATGTAGACCCCCTGCCTTCCTAACATTGATTTTTTTTACATCTATAACTATGAGGGTTTTTTTAAATCTGACACAGCGCAACTCACTTTGATAGAGTTAACTAAAGAAAATAAATGGTTTTAATAAAGTATGTGTAAACCTATATTGTAATCTATTTATTAATTAAAACAAAACAAAATACAATTCCAACATTTTAACATACAAATAAATATTATATATAAAAAAGAAATATTATTAGGGAATTTATGTCTATAATAAGATAGTATATAAAACACCTACATTGGTACTATATTTGCGGTGGATTAATTCATTGCGAGAAGCGAAAATTTTGGTGACGGTCGCCTTAATGGGATCCACTCTGGTGGACCCCCATTTAAATTTCATGGGCCCCCAATTTTTTTTTGACGTGGATACCTCGCAAGCTGAAATCGACCCCTGGGGGTCGATAAAGACCAAGTGGTAAGAGCTTTCAAATTTTACCGCTCACCTAAAAACTGAATACTTTCAAATAACCAATTTTATTTTATTTATTCATTATTAAACTTATAGATATAAAAAAAATAAACACTTTGTATTTAATTGACAATAGTAAACACGGTTGTTAATTTGTTTTACTTGAATATATATTTCGCCTTGCAAGGACATTCTCAAACTGAGAGCCCTCGCAAGAAGAGAGTTTGAGACTGCCCCGCAAGGCGAAATAAATAAGTCACTACTATTTATATAATTTATTATATAAATTCATTCCAAGTAAAACTATTAAACTATTGTCTTTACGATTATGTATTTATAATGGGGTTTTACAAACTATTGTTATTATTATTGTTAATATTATGCGCGTGCATGACACGATGTATGAATGTTGAGGAAGCGAGAGAAATATGTCAGGAAAGAAAGGTGTGGCAGTCCATTCTTTCTGCCTACCCCTTCGGGGAGACGGCGTGATGGTTAGTTAGTTAGTTAGTTAATATTATTTTTTTTTTTTTAAATTGCTCTTGAAATCATAACAGCATGAGCCAAATCGATGTAATAAGTATTATAGATATCATAGTGATTCTCGTGACATTTGATAGGTAGCTAATCTATCGCCTTTTTATTGGCACGTGAATTCTACACCAGACC
Source organism: Lepidostoma basale (assembly GCA_022606425.2). Lineage (NCBI taxonomy): Eukaryota > Metazoa > Arthropoda > Insecta > Trichoptera > Lepidostomatidae > Lepidostoma > Lepidostoma basale. Next base: position 1,039,540 of record JAHDVF020001222.1, on the reverse strand, counting down.
AAATACAGTGTGACAATTAGTCGATGCACTTACCACTCACCCACGAAGGTTGTCTAATACCTCAACCATCCATACTTTGTATTTAACCACGGTATGGTTATTATAATTGATGCCAACTAGTTTCGCTTGGACCTTCGTTTTATCAGGGCAATATAATAACTTTAGTTAATGTATTGCTAGTTTTGAACTGAAAATCTACCTCACAGAAGGAGTAACCTTACAGAGAATAGGCCACACAGGTCTATTGCAATGAAGAAGAAAATAATATAAATGCCTTCGTGACAGGAGCTTCGACTACCCCTCTAATAGATGGAAGGAGAGCTGGTTATCGATCTCAGAGGCAGAGCAATCCTCTGGAAAACAGACCACATAGGACCATAGCAAGGAAGAATTAGAAGTACGTATAAGATCAACAGTTATGAACAGTGCTAAATATGTTTTCCTTTATACCTTTTTAATTAGTAAGCCCCTCGAGAAGCGTCTAGACGTTAATGCTTCGGAAAGTATAAACTTAATAGCTACAGGCTACACGACTATTTGTACTAATAAATTGAAATCATGTCAAAGTTTCTCTAGCGAGGAGTAAGTTTCTTATACAAATAAAATATAAGGTTTTCTTTTCAAGTTTAATGCGTTTATGGTAAATCTGTCTGCCTCATTTCATATTGACTATTAACTTGAATAATAAACTTACCAATCATAGAACTGGCATTTAATATATTATTGACATATAATTATGGTTTCTTAAGCAATGATGTATAACTCCGTATTAAATAATAAATTTGATTCAAAATGTATATTTTCTAGAAGTTTTATTATTTTTTATGAAATCGTCATTTTAAATGTCCATTTCTGATATGTTTTCGCTATATTTTTTTAATATCCACGAAAACTTCTTGTAAACAGGCGTTTTCGATCATAATAATTTAATACATATGTAAACGTCTGTCTTGTCTCGTATTATTAGTATACACACAACAAAAATAGCTAAAACTGTGTATAGTCTATCTATACATGTATGTGGGCTTTCAAAGGGCTCAATATTCAATTATGAATAAATAATTTATGATAATCTTATGATTTTATCTCTTAAAAAGAGTCCATTTTAAATAATATTTTGTGTATTAACTACTTCCACTTATTGTTTTGATTTCGACAGCGACCAGTTTTACCAGCCTAGCTGTCATCGACAGACTGATGACATAGTTATAAATTTCCCCCTTATACAGAGATACGTATCAGGGGCAGTAAACAAGATTCAAGTACAATGTCATTTAATTTGATTACAGCTGACATTTCTATACACTATTGTTTGTATATTCATACCTCAGGGAGTATAACTACTATCCTTTTTGTACCCTCAGTAATTCTTATAGGAATGTTGGATTTCAACACTCTTGAAACACGTCGAATGATCATTCTAGGTAAGCATTTTTTAAACTATTATCCGGAGGTTTTTTATAATTCACGAATGCACAGACAACTAAATCTATACGTTCCTCACAACTTTAGCAGAGCATGGGGACATATAATATTTTATGACCCAAATTACCGCACAAAAGCGCTTCGAAGCTCTCCTATATTCGTATTTTAAATGGCGTGGCAAAGGAGATAGGATCGACCTTTTAAAATGCAATTATAGTGATTTTGTGAATAATTTTACGATATGACAACGAATAGATAACTGTCATATTTTTATTCACATGTTTCTATGTATATTTCCTTTCTTATGATTTTTTTTTATTGTTTACGTCGATTTGGCTCTAGCTGTAATGATGTAAAGAGCTTTTAAACAAAACAGTAATAATAGTTGATTTAACTTCTTACAAAGGCAAAACAGGTCGACCATTTAAATTACGTATCAACGAACACAAACAAGCTTTTACCAAACATACATTTTTTTTCTGTATGGCTAACCATTGTATTGAATTTACCCAGAGTTTCGATAAAAATGACACAATATTTCTACACACAGTTAACAATAGAAATAAGTCAAACAAACTTGAAAATTTCGAAATTCTCAAGTCGGTGAAATTGGGTGAAAACATAATTAATAATCAGATTCCTCCTTTTACTCCTTTCTCCCCTAATACTTTGTCTACATTTAATCTCCCAAGCCCATTCTCAATCAAATACAAATCAATCATTTATTTATTTCTATATAAATTATGTATTTTCAAATGTATGTTTTTTCTAAATCACAATTTTATATTCTCATCATGTATTATTGTTTAATATTATGTATTAGTACTTATAACAAATTTTCCAGGTTAATTTTTAAATTTCAAATATTGTATCAAATTTTAAATGCGTTTTTTATATTAGTCTTGCTTTGTTATTTTTTATTATATTTTTTGAAGGATGGAGGTATCCCCCGAAACATGTCGTGTTTTTTAATATTTGTTTATAATTTGTGGATTAAACAAAGTTATTTTCAATTCCCTAAATAATTATAGTAATAATATATTTTATGTATTGATTATATTTCGCTGCGAATATTATTGTATTAATACTTAACAATAATCCAATAATAAATAAAAAGTTATTTATTGCATAATTCTATGTTGAGCCTCGTGAAGCAAGTACACTTGTATTTCTAGTTTGGAAACACTAATAAAAGCCGGGAATTTACGACCACAGACTGGAACAAATCTTGCCACCACTTAGCAGGAGCTTTTGACATGTTTGTTTATAAGACTAGGGTATGGCGTGAGGCCGTGCGTGGAGGAACTCGGATGAAGTTATAATGGAGTCAAAACGGAGCATGTCTATCGGTAGTTACTCCAGCCACTTAGCCTCGGACCAGAGGTTAACTGTTGCACTATTCTGCACTAGAACAATTTAATACAATTATTCACGGAGTCATTACACAATTCGCTCGCCTCAAGTTACGAATAGACCACCCTTATATTAATAGTACAATTAACATAAATATAAGAAGTGAATGCGGTGCGAATGATGGTGTTATGAACAAAATAATGAAAGGATCATTAAGATGGTTTGGACATACGGAAAGAATGAATGAAGAAAGAATGGTAAAAAAATTATATGTTAATGATGTAAATGGAACCAGAAATAGAGGAAGACCGAGGAAAACGTGGCACGATCAAATAAATCAAATATTGAATGTCGGCCATGTGAGGAGTCAGAGAAATCGACGCGCGTGCATGACACGATGTATGAATGTTGAGGAAGCGAGAGAAATATCTCAGGAAAGAAAAGTGTGGCAGTCCATTCTTTCTGCCTACCCCTTCGGGGAGACTGCGTGATGGTTAGTTAGTTAGTTAGTTTAATTTAACAAAAGCTGCCTAGGAAGGGGAGTAAATTGAAATAACGTGTATTTTTAACAATTAAACACTTTAAATACCATATTCAAAACAACATGAACAACAAACCTCTGACTTCCGACTTAAACCGACTTCCCTTGTGTGTTTTAAAGAAAATATTCGTCAAGAAATGGCAACCATCGCGGAGTCTATGTACTTGCCGAGCCGTCATAAGAAATTTTACTGTTCGACTAAATGAGTGCCGCGAACTCGAAGGTTTACATTTGGATGATGTTATTTTTAAGAAATAAATTCTCAAATTGTGTACTTTTATAATTATAAACATTTTTTCGATAAATGATTACCTTTTTAAATCGACCTACTTAATATATACTTTATTTTGAGTCATCCTATAGTTTGCCATAAATGAACAACAAATCTGTTGATCAATATTTCATTATCTATTTCACTCCTTATATTCTTATTTATAATATATCTTATTCTTACAAATAATTCTTAACCACTTTTCCTAATTTTTACAACACTTGATTTTTGTTCCGGTTTCGCTCTCGCAGAAGCTTCGTCAGGGTTACAAAATAAAAAAATGTTGGATAATTAAAACGAATGAAAACGTCAGTTTTCTAGAAGTTTTATTGTAGTATATGGGAATGACATGTTTCGCCCTTCTAAGGCATACGACCTTCATGCAGAGTGGTAAGAGCTCTAACTTCCATTCCGAAGGTCTCAGGTTCAATTTCAGGCAATGGCAGTATGATTGTCACACTGTCTTTGGTCTGGTGTAGAATTCACGTGGCAATAAAATGACGATAGATTGGCTACCTATCACATTTCATAAGAATCAATATAATAGATAAATTAAATTGTATACAGTTATTGGGTTCAAACGACCTGTTGTATACAAGGAAAAAATTATTAAATGTTTGATAATGCCTTAGAAGGGCGAAACATGTGATTATCATAAAATATAATAAAACTTCTAGAAAACTGACGTTTTCATTCGTATTAATGTTTAATATGGAGTTTTAAATCATTGTTCAAGAATCAATAAATAAAAAAAGTTAAGTTTATTTTGTAACCCTGACAAAGCTCCAGCGGGAGCGAAACCGTTTAGTTTTAACAAAAATAAAATGGTGCAAAAACTAGTAAAAGTGTTTCAATATTATTTTTAATAGTCCCACACCGAAAATGAAGTGCCTCATACGAGAGTTTTATCTAGTTAAGTTACAATACATAAATCAGATTTTAGAAATATTAGTTCTTCCATAATTTTCCCAGTAGCATTTGGTTTACCGTAAAACTTTATGTATTCTGTACTAACAATAAACCAAGTTAATTAGTTTGTCTCCTTTAAATATCTCACTGCTTCTATATTCTTACCTGTTCAACGAATTTATCGACGTCTATAAAGGTGTTTCCTAAGCGAGTTTCTCGTAAATACATTAGTTAACCTATTGGTTTAAGATATTCCTACAGTAATTTATCGCGTTATTTTTAATAGGTATTTTCTATTTATTATTGTAGGATAGATTTATTTAAAAAGCACGAAAGATCTATTGTGAAAATATCTTGATTGATTTAGCATAATAAATAAATTTGTTTTATTTTATATATTTGTAATTATTATTGAAAGAAACTAACGATAAACTTAAGGAGGTATTCTGGGTCTTGACGCCCGAATATTAGGTGTTTTTTCGGGCGCTATAAAAAAAACAATAAATATTTTATCACACATTTTTCATAAATTATTTATTGATATTTCAATAATATAAAATAGTGTAATTATAAAAAAATCAATAATCCAAAAAGGTGCAGGTCGGCAAAGCGGGGGCTCACAAAAAAATAGTACGTCCTGGTTGACATGATTCTAGCCCTTCCAGTGATCTGAGAAAAAAAAATTCTTTAAAATTCTTAAATAAAAAGAATGTTGTTATCGCATGACATAGGAAAATTTGGAAAAAAATATTCGCAAAATGGTGATTTTAATAAAAAAATCACTTTTGCCCTATTTTTTTCATCTTTAAATTTTTTTTTAAATAGTTAAAAACAAAACTTTTCAAAAACCTCTACGTCATGCAATACTGACATATATAAAGTTGCTCTGTGCAAATTTTCAAGTAAATCGGTATATCAGAACTTGAGATATCATGTCAACCGTGTAGGAAAAAGTCAGTTTTGGAAAAAACGCGTTTAAAGTTTGGAGTTGAGTTTCGCGCGATCTGAGTCATAGAATGGTGTGTTATACGTACACATTTTCAACCAGTGATCCTAGCTTATACAATTTTCGACCTTCCATGAAGTCGATTTCTAATGATTTATTGGGTACGAGTGTTTTCCTAATGTGAGCTTTTCCAAGGTAATCAGAGTTTGCCTGCTGTCTATCGTTCAATCTTCCGGCCGTACCGATTTAGTCGGCGCGTCAAAAAAATAGCTGTAACTTTTAAAATATTCAGAATTTCAGAAAATCCTCTTAGAGTCATATATTTAAAATTTGAAACTTTAAAAATATGCAAAAAAGAAAAATAGATTAATTCAATTTTCTAAACTAGAATACCCCCTTAATACGTTGTTTCCTTCGCTGAGGGTCGTGATCTATGGAACTGCCCGTGGCTAAAACAAAACGCCTTCAATTCTCTATGTTATCCGCAGTTCGCGCTGCTGAGTAGAGGATTCACCCGGTCATCTCTTTAATCTGGTCGCACATCTGCCTCTATTTTTTTTGCCTGGAACACTTCCGTTGACAATACTTTTTTTCCAGGTTCAGCTTTTTACCAAGCTCTCTCCTAGCAATATGACTAAAGAAACTCAATACTCGCCGACTGCATATTACAGATAGTCTTGCTGTTATTTTGCATTCACCGAGGACTGAGTCGTTCGTCCTTTTTGCAGTACACGGTATCCTCAGTATGCCACGCCAACACCAAATTTCAAAGACGTCAATCCTTTTGTGGTCACGGGATTTCACTGTCCAAGTTTCAGCAACATAATGAGATATTGGGAATATGAGGGTATGCATAATTTTAATTTTGGTGGAATTGAAAATACCTCGATCTTTCCAGGCTTTGTTCAATCGAGTTAGAGCATTTTTGACTATGGCAATTTGTCTTTTAACTTCCTTTTCACACCCACCCTCGGCACTGATTTGAAAACCCAGGTATTCAAAGTCTTACATCTTAATACGTTAAGACTGAAATTTTGACGAGATCAAAATTCGTTATCAAACTTCCGTTACTCTACTAAAGAATTATTGCATTTCTCTCTAAAATTATTTTCAAACACAAATTAGCCAGTCGTTTTTTTAAAAAAAGTTGAGCACAAAAACGTTATTATTAAAAAAAATTAAAAAGACAATATACTTAACTTAAGAGCAATTTAATGTGTACTGACATTTTAGTTCGCTTTAAAAATATCTCATACAATATATAATTATTTTTCGAGTCACCGTGTATTTAAATTATCTATTCATTAAATATTTATACCTACTTGGAGGCAGAAAATGATAGATGGCAAATTGGAAAATGATCAATACGGCAGTAATAGGCTGCGCAGATCGCAGGGCGCATATGTATTAAACGTATATACACATAGATAGCTGATATTGACAAGATCGGACCTACCGAGTCACGCACATACTGGCCATCCTACCAAAGTGTTCCATCAAAGTCAATTTCGAACAGAATTCAAATTCAAATTTTATATAATCCGTTATAACTATCTTTCGTCAACAATCAATTTAAAAAACATTTTAAATTGTGCGTTTTATGTTACATTCGTTTTTTTTTAATGTAAATTTATTTTTATAAAGGAACAGCAAATATTCCAGAAGTCCAGAACTAAGGATAAGATCGACTGGAGAAATTTTTTGGAGGTTCACCCAGGACTGTAGAGACAGATAAAAGAAGGAAATTATATTTAAAAAATATTCATGTTATAATAATTCATTAAATTGTTTCGTTCTTTACTATAAGCTATCACGTCGTATTGTGGATTGAATCACTTTATAAATAAAGCTTTATTTTTTCACAACTCTTTAAGTCAAAATAAATCTAACATTAAAAAAAATTGTACCGAAGAAGGATTGGAACAATCCAAAACGTGATTTAGTTAGTTCTAATTTCTGTTATTTATATTTTTTTAAATCAGCCACACGAATCAATGTCTTTGGGAATATTTATATTATAAATTTAAAATGCGAATGTATTTTTTTTTCTAAATATCTTAAATTGTTTTTAGAACTACAAATCGTTTTCACTCCTATTCGAGATTTGTTGGAGTAACTAAACAGTTTATTTTGTCACCCTGAAAAATTTCCGGCTGGTTTCGTGATATGAAAACAGAATGAACTTATTGAAAGTTAAGGCATTAACACTGGAACTTTTTAATAAAAAAATATTAAAATACACGACATGTTTCGGAGGATACCTCCATCTTCAGGTGTAAAAATATAACAAAAACTAAACAAAGAATTTTTTTTTTAGTTTTTGTTATATTTTTACACCTGAAGATGGAGATATCCTCCGAAACAAGTCGTGTATTTTAATATTTTTTTATTAAAAGTTTACCCAATGTTTTTTTAATTCGCAAATTAGAAAACAGAATGATTAAAATAAATATACTTGATATAATGTGAAGTTTTAATCTAATGTAAATATGTATTACATTTAAAATATTGTTTATTCCACTGTTGGGTATAATTTTCTAAATATATTTCAAAATCTTAATCGTCGGGAAAACTAAAAAAAACTACGAACTAAATATAATAACGAGTTTATTTAATTTAACCAACGGCAACTCTCTTCAACTCCGCACAGGAGGTGCAGCCCATATCTTGGAAAATCTAGTCATTTTTTGCCAATCGATCCTTCGACTATTCCCTCCAATATATCATGCAGAAAACATACGTGTCGCATTACAACTAACCATATATACAACTAACCATAGATACCAATCCATCTCGCGCGCCTCTCCGCTATGGTGTTCAATATGTGCTTATTCTCTTCAACTCTGTTTAGAACCTCCTGATTTGTAACGTGATCGCTCCATGAATCATGGACAATTGCCTTATTTTATTATTTCCCTGTGTTTTAATACATGTATTATTTTTACATGTATTTGTTTTTCTTAATGAATAATAACGTCCCACTAAAAATGAAGCGCTTCTTAAAAACCTTACATTTTTGATTATATTTATCAAATGATAATCATGGATCAAATTTATGTGAGCGTAAAATTACAATGTTTACTCTCTCCCTTCCACAAAACATAGATTTTGTCTCATGAACCCGATCTGAGGAGCGTGTGGTGCGGTGATAGACCAGCAAGCTTCTTGGATAACGAGGTGTCTAATCATGGGATATATTTATCGAACTTGCGTGGTCTAACGTTAAGTGTAGCGTACTGGTTTATGGGCTTTACGCCTGTTATTTTACTTACTCTAACTCACAAGCTAGTAATCGCGGGTATAAATTATACAAAAGGATAACAGAGGAAAATATTATTTAGCAATTATTTTAATTGTGCAACTTGGTTTATAACATACTTGTACATTAATTTAAAATTGCGTAGTTTAAACTTACATCAATTTAACGAATTGTTATGAATTAAAATCCTTTTTTTTTTACTTTTCAGTTTATTTTTCTCGACGTGTTTCGAAGGTTTACACCTTCATCTTCGGGAGAACGATACAAATATCGTTTATATCGTTCTACCGATGATGAAGGTGCAAGCCTAAGGTTGAGGAAAATAAGATGGATCGCCAAACTCGTTTAATGTGAAGTTTTTCTCTAGAGTATCTTAAACCTATTCAGCGTATCTTACAGGTTTGTTGATCGTTCCAATTTCAAAATACAAGTATTGTCGGCATTTAAGCTTAATGTTATTTAGTCGCACCATAATAACCAAATGTTAACCAAAATATATACAAATGAAAACACCTACAGTTTTGTTTAAATTAACTCATTCTAATTTGTTGTTTAAAAATGTTAAACGTTTTTGCTCCAGAAGGAGCTTCAGAGAAACAAAACAATGTCACCCTTATAAAGCTTCGTTTGAAAATCGGATTTAATTTTGTTATGAAGAATCATTTTATTACGAATAATTCAGTATTTTCTGCAAATACATATTTTTACAATTCTCATCCAAGCTTTCAGCGATCAAAACAATTGAACACTGAATTTAAATATTGTTATTAATAAGTTTTTCAATTTTATTTTTAAGTTCATAGGATTTTAAACGGATAACATCTGATATTTATATAAAATAATGTAAACACTACTAATTTTAAATACGAGTATATCATATTAAATATTAGGATAAATAGCTTTCTGGATCTTTTAATATAAATTTTGAGAGATTGGCATGTTTTGTATTGTGTGGGTATTATCAAAAAATTACATTTTTTGAAGATTAAATGTAACGTTTTGTAAACGTAAATTTAATACGGTATAAAATTTACTACAATACAATTGAAAATGTTTTTACCCTTATAAAGCTCCGTTTGGAAATCGGGTGTTATTTCGTTATGAGGAATCATTTTATTACGAATAATCCGGTATTTTTGGCAATTGCATATTTTTACAATTCTCATCCATGCCGTCAGCGATTAAAACAATTGAACACTGAATTTAAATATTGATATAAATATTTTTTTCAATTTAGTTTTTAAGTACAAAGGAATTTAAACGGATAATATATTTTTTTAAATATACTCGTATCATATAAAATATTATGATAAAAAGCTTTCTGGATGTTTTAATACAAATTTTGAGATTAGCATGTTTTGTATTTTTCATCTTTTTCTTTTTCTTCAGCTTATCGCCGTCCACTCCTGGACGAAAGCCTCCTCCATGTCCCTCCATGTCGATCTCTCCTGCGCAGTCTGCATCCATAGCACCCCAGCGTATCATTCCAGGCCATCCCTCCACCTCATTTGTGGTCTTCCTACTTTTCTTCTCGTGTCTCTCGGTCTCCAATTCAGCAGTATTTTGGTCCATCTTTCGTCTGCAGCTCTAGCGACATGCCCTGCCCATTTCCATTTTTAAGTCGTCACCCGGTGGATCACGTCTGTGACTCTTGTTGTATCCCTCACCGTTTCGTTCCTGACTCTATCTCTAAGAAACAGGCCTATCAGGGCTCTCTCCATCGCTCGCTGCATGTTTCTTAGTCTCTCTGCACTGTGCTTTGTCAAAGTGGCAGTTTCAAGACCATATGTACTTACTGGCAGAACACAAGTTTCATATATTTTTCTCTTCAAGTTGATGGGTGTTTTTTTTATTTTTTTTAATATGTATCCCAGTTTCCCAAAGGCAGCCCAACTTAGTCCGATTCTTCGTTTTAGTTCTGCCCTGTTTTGTATTGCGTGGGTATTATCAAAAATTACATTTATTAAAGATAAAATATAACGTTTAGTAAACGTAAATTATTAAACGTAAATAAGGTCATAAGTCCTGTAAACGCCTCGACCACCATATTCTGTTTCCAAATAATTTACATCTTATCTCTATTGAGATACAATTAATCTTTAAAAAATGATTAACCCGCAATGGGTAAAAATCCAGTATTTGTCTACAAGTATTTGTGTACAAAAAAACAAAAACCTAAATTTAATACAGTATAAAATTTACTACAATACACTTGAAACCGATTCTATCGACACGTTGATACAACGATATACCACTACATAATTTAGTAACCAAAACACAAGGTGAATTAAAATTCTTGCGCGATATCGAGTTTTACGTCGTTTCATGTATATAATTTTCCCGATTAAAACTATGACGGCCGCGTAGCGCTATTTCTTAAACGAAAGAATAACTGCTACTGAATACATACATCTTCGGCGAGCGGCCATTTGGGAGCAGGTTTTGTTTATCTGGGAATGTTAACATGGGCACGGTATCTCGTAAACATGATGTTAATAAAATACCGTAAAATTTTATTGCGGTCCCATTCAAAAATACAGCATTATGTTATATGGACTTGTTAGATAATTAAAAGTATCCAAGAAATATCTTCGATTATCATAAATTTCAAATCAGAATTGAATCTAAATCCAAGCGATAATTTATATGTTGGCCGACAGATATATCAACTCACTCAAAGAAGGACCCAGAAGAAATGAATCGTCTGGCTAAAAATGTTAACGGTAGCCTTTACAATGAAGTGGCGATGATTTACCAAATTAGGTATACGATTGTTGACGCTTGATATGAATGTAAATCTTTACCTTTTAATAGTTGAATTAATTTTTTGTACAAGTATTTATGAGTTTTCAATGCAAAGCAATAATAAACAATTTAATTACTAGAATGTAAAGCATTTGATTCATTATGTGACATCGTCATATTCTCTAAACGATATATAGATATTATGTTCGCTCCCAGAGCTTTGTCAAGGTAACAAAACAAATTGCTATTTAATGTTCCATGAACAATGATGTAAAACTCCATAATAAATAATTATTGCTAATGAAAACTTCTGTTTTCTAGAAGTTTTGTTATTATTTATGTGTCTAAGGTATCATCAAATATGTGACATTCAATAATGCCTTAGACAGGCGATTTACTTCAATTAAAATAAAAAGGTCCTGAAAACAGACGTTTCATTCGTATTTATTACAAAACAAAACGAGTACTCGTATAATGCTTTTTTTTTTCATATACTTTTTACACAACACTTAAAAAATTAAATATCAAACGTGTTTCGACTAACCAGCCGTTCATCAGTGATATAATATATATAAATATTTAAAATATTATAAAATTGTTTACAAATATGGTCATTTTTGACAGATGTTATAATGATTTATATTGGAACGTTAATGCTTTTGTTATAGAAAATATTATGAATAAATTTACAATTTATAATAATAATTTAATGTTCTTATTGAGGTTCATCAGGGTTCAAAACCAACTCGTTGAAAAATATCATTAATTTAATAAAAATAATGGCGTTGAAATTTTGCATATTAATAATAGAAATATAACTTTGAACAATATCGAAAATATTGTAAATAATCAAATAAATTTAACGTCAAGTCCAATATTTGATTTATTTCCTTTGTTGTAAGTTAAACAAATCAACTTCCATCAATCAGGATGTATACTTTTTATCGAATTGTTATCAAAGTTCAGTAGTATTTGTTAAATTCATTATATTCTCCAATACAAATACTCGATTATTCAATAGCGATGCGTTATCGAATCCGCTTGTATAATAATAATTGCAAAAAATGTAAACACGCAACGTATACATACACCATGCGCGCGTGACAGTTGCGACTGGAATAAACTCGCACATGGTTACTTGCTATAACTGTGCGGGATCTGTTAACGTAGTTTTTTTATTTGTTAAGACTTTTATAATATAATATTTGACCATAAATTATATTTGAATTGTGCTCTTAATAACAAAACGCAAAAATTCATCTACACAAATTTACAATAGATCAATCTCCTTGTAAATATATACATTAACCTTTAAACGCCCATGCGCCGCGTGCAATAAAGGTAGCCCACTGCCCTAGCACATATTTGCGCGACAACATTTATTTTTTTTATTTTTATAACACCTACGCGTAAGTGTTATAAAAATAATTATATCTCTAAGATTAGTCATCCTATTTTGGTAAAATACAAAGCATTAAGAAAAAAAAAAATTATAATATACATAAGCTTTATTTGTTTTCACATTTGGTATAATTACACATTAAAGTTAAAGAATAAAAACATAATATATTTTAATTTAAACATTCACAACAGCAATGTGATTACAACCGTCCAGTTCAGAAGATGACGAAACAGCGACAGTGGTGTAAATTGTTTGTTTTATTACGCGGACCCTAATAAAACACTGCATATTCCAAGAGTAGACCTTGTTTTGCCGGTATGAACACACTGGTACTATGTATCATGACACAAATATTTATCGAAACCGAAAATAAAATTATGGATCATTTACATTAGCTAATATTCATATTTTGAATACAATTGTCGTAAATCAGTGTAATCCGATAGCGAAATCACCGGTCCCGTACGGGACCGGTTGCCACTGAATGACGCAAATCCGCGGTCCGGTACGGGACCACTGGGCGGCTAAAGGTTAATATATCGAAGACATACAACCTATTATTGCTTAGACATATTAAGTAACATAGACTATGCTAATTTTCAAAGTTATAAATTGGATTTTATACTTATTTTATAACCATAATAAGTCATTCTTGCAAAATTTATTTTAAATCTTGCGGCTAAATATATTGTCGTTCTATACGTAAAAGGTCGAACTTTTACGAGATCTGTCAACGGACTTGTACGCTTTAATTGTTTTTCTTTTCACGACCGTTAATCTTAAACCGTTCACACGTAAAGCATGAATTTAAAAAGATACTATTTTATCTGATGAGACTGTATTTTTTAAGATCTTGCAAGTGAGCATACATTATTAAATGTATACAAGTTCTTAACTAGTTTATTTTACGGTATAATAACTTATGATGTGAAATATATTTCAATTTAGAACAATCAAGATAATTTGGTGAGAAAGGTAAAATAGTAACGGTATTTCGTTTTCTCTCGTTATTTTTTTAAGCATTAAACAAATGAAGGTGTCTGTTTTCTATTAGTTTAATTATATAAGGTCCTTACATATGAAATTGGCGTTTTGTATGGGAGGAACATCAAGTTGATTTTTTTTTTAAATATAATATATTTATTTAATCAAAGTATGTACCATTGCTATCTATGCACTTTTGCCATCTCATAGGTAGTTCATCGATCCCTTTACTAAAAAAAACATTCGGACGGGAATCAATAAAATCTTTGAAGTCGGTTTGGACTGCCCCATCGGAGTTGAATTTTTTCCCTTGCAAGAAGTTATCCAAATTTCGAAAAAAATAGTAATCTGTTGGGGCAAGGTCCGGAGAGTACGGTGGATGTCTTAGACATTCCAATTGAAGCTCTTCTAATTTGGTAGCCGTCTGTTGTGCAGTGTGTGGTCTAGCGTTATCATGAGCAGCAGTGGCCTAGAGCGATTAACCAGCCTCGGTTGTTTAGCAGCTAGCTTTTCCATCATGGTTTGCAGTTGCTGACAATAGATATCTGCCGTAATCTACCATTTTATCACTAACACCGCAGCCTGCAGCTAACTCGGACGTGGTTTGCGATGGATCCGCTTCCACAATAGCCTTCAATTCTTCATTATCAACTTTGGTCTCCGGCCGTCCACGGGGCTTGTTCTGCAGGTCGAAATTTCCAGAACGAAAATGTTGGAACCAAAAACGCACTGTGTTTTCTTTTGCGGCACCGTCGCCATACACATCATTAATCCTTCGAGCCGTTTCTGCAGCACTGGTGCCACGGTGGAACTCGTACTCGTAAATAACGTGATATTTCAAGTTTTCCATTTTGTAAACTGAGTGACGCAAAGAAAAAAAACAATTGAGGAAAAAACAAATGAATTATAATTTTCAAAACACAAATACTTGAGTAAATAGCTGTATAAATTTGAACTTGGAATTCCTAACCAAAGAGAAGATATTTGAGATCAAAGTTGCCAGTACGGCAAAACGCCAGTTTCATATGTAAGGACCTTATATTTTATTGAAATGACATGTTTTGCATTGCTAAGACATTATCGAAAGGACATTTGATAATGCCTTAGCAAGGTTAAACAAGTCATTTCCATCAAATGCAATGAAACTTCTAGAAAACAGACCTTTCCATTCGTAAAATTATAAAGAGTATTACTCTATAGTTCAAGAAACAATAAATTAAACTAGAAAAGTTGCATTATTATTTAAAATTAAACATCTAAAAAATACATGAATAATTGCGTGTGGAATTATTTATGACACAGATAAAAGACCTAAAAAAATCATTCAATCTGCTTCATCACAAAACTTACACAAAAATTGCATGTTTTATTATTAACTGTTTAATTTACAACACTGCTATAATAATAAAAAATTATTATAAACTTTTTGAGAATATCGCGACAGTTGTTTGGTTGTTTGTAACACCTGATGATGTTAACATCGGTCAGCGAAACAGCTGCCGTAACATTCTTAAAAAGTGTAAAATAAAATAAAATTTGATCTTGTAACAGTATTGTATATTTAATATGTTATAATGTTGTAGTATCAAAGTTTTTCGGCAAAAACAATGGAATATTTGAATAATTATTCTTATGGTATTAATGTAATTAATATTTTAGTTTTCAGTCACACAACGCAACTGGTAATTCTTTAACAACTATTTATTGCATGTCAAAAATTATTTTAATTGATAAATTTAAAGCTAGGGAATTATCACTGTAGAATTCCATTGTAATATACTTTGGTAATAAAGGAAATAAATGAATAATAACTTTGTTTTAAATTCACTAAAATATTAAATATCAAGACATGTTTCGGAGGAGACCTCCATCTTCAGGTGTAAAAACTAAACAAAGAAAGAGTAATAAAAACTCATTAAAAATCAATAGAATACAAAGGAACAACACATTTGAATTTTTTTTAAATTTCCTTGACTAATTGCTTAAAGTACTAATTATTCATTTTAATCATTAAGAACTAATAAGTAAATTTTAACAATAATAATACAGAATAATTCAAAGATAATATAAAATAAAAATGTGATTCGGAAAAAAGTGCATTTGAAAATATATATTTTTCAAAGATCGTTTGATCTTAATTGATTAACAATAAAAATAAATACTGTAAAAAGTATATTTTTAAGACGAAAATGGGACTAGAAATATAAGTAGACCGAGAAAAACATGGTACGATAAAATAAATCAAATTTTGAATGTCGGCCACGTGAGAAGTCGGAGAAATCGACGTGCGCAACATGACACGATGTATGAATCGAGAGAAGTATGTCAGGAAAGAAATGTTTGGCAGTCCATTATTTCTGACTACCTCTTCGGAGATACGGTGTAATGGTTAGTTATTTATAATAGTTAGTTTTGATTTAGAAGCAGAAGAAGGATGAAAGCAGGATAAATGGCGTAGAAATGAGGTCACTAAGCTGGATGTGAGGAAAAACAATGTTTGATAGAATATCTAATGTTGAAATAAGAAAAGAATGTAAAGCGGAAGGGTCACTAAGATGGTTTGGACGTATTTTAACGAATGGATGAGGGAAGAATGGTTAAAAAGATATATACAAGTAGTGTGAATGGAAAAAAAAGTCGAGGAAGGCCAAGGAAGACATGGCATAACCAAATTAATCAATTACTGAAAGGCGGTTATGTTCGAAGTAGGAACAATCGACGAGCGTGCATGTCACGATGTGTGAATGTAGAAGAGACCCGAGAGTTATATCAGGATAGAATAATGTGGCGATCCATCCTCTCTGCCTACCCCTCCGGTGAAACGGCGTGATGGTTAGTTAGTTAATTAACGGAATTTAAAAAATATTTCAATTTAAACTCAAATAATACGAAAGGAATCTAATGAATAATATTATAAAAATGCTCACTATAAAAAAATGATGTATTGTTTTAAATTTCGAGTATTTTTAGCACCTTAAAAATTCAGACCGTTATCAAAGAACTATCTTGGAGATGATTGATTATTTGTATAGCGGAGAAGTAAAATTGTTTTTGGGTGAGAGCTGTCTGATTATCTTGAGATTTTCGTTTTTATTACATGTTCTTTATAGTCATGATTAGACTACATAATTCATCAAGTCTATTTAATATTATAAAATGATTCATCATCTAATTTATATTTGTTAAAATTTATAACTATTTTAATATTTGTTTTTTCAAAATTATTTGATAAGTTCAATAACATAAAAAAGAGGTTCTTTCATCGTTAGATACCCTTAGAATAAATATGTGAATAATTTAGATAAAACTGAGTGTATACCAGAGACTGGATATTAATTACTGTGTTAAGACATACATAATTACAGCGTATGTGCTTTTCATAAAACGAGCTCGAACCGAATCGCAGATTTATACGATTCTCTTAAAATTATTACCCACTATGTACCCGAAAGGGAGGCTGGGCGCCATTTGACGTATTAAATAATACTTTGAATAAATATTACTACACTTCGTATTTTTACAACACTTTTTTCTATGAAAACGGTACGACATGTTTCGGTTGTGACCTTACATTTTTGGATGTACAATTTTAAATCAAAATAGCACAACAAAAAAGTATATAGAAATAGTTGTAATAAAGTGGAAAGTATGAAGTGTAGTTATATTTATTCAAATATGAATTAACAACACAAAGTGAAGTCGCTATGATACTTCATCATTATTATTGTTACAATTTAAAACACTGTTATAATATCCCAATTTCTTTTTATTCACTGAGAGCGTAGCGACAGCTGTTTCGCCAACCGATATTGGCATCATCAGGTGTCACAATTAAACATTTATTGTAACACCTGATGATGCCAATATCGGTTGGCAAAACAGCTGTCGCTACACTCTCAGTGAATAAAAAGAAAATGGGTTTTTATAACAGTGTTTTAAATTTTAAAAGTAATAATATAATACTTAATTGAAAAAACACAATGTAATATTCAAAACGAACGAAATTATGAAAAAAAAGAGGAACATGAAACTTTTCATAGTGAGAGGCAGCATTAATTTGTTTGAAATCAAATACAATCACGTTCAAGAAACATACGTAAAAATAAATTCTTCTATAAATGAAAACAAACATGGAGACTTGTTAATACGAGCGAAAATGTCTGCTTTATAAAGGTTTTATCATATATTATAATAAAAGCAAATAATATGTTCACTAAGGTATTATAACTTTTTAAAGACATTTGATAATGCCTTAGTAAATTCAATGTTTATATACAGTTTTTTTTAGATAAATTCATATTAAAATCAATACCTTTATTAAATTATTAAAATAGCTTAAGTTCACTGTACTAGAAATAAGGATTCACAAAGAAAATGTGTGATAAATAAAGTTTGGGTATTTTTAATTCCACCAAATATATAATAATTTTTTTTTTGAGGTATTTCCAATTCCAGCAAAATTAAAACAATACATATTCTCATCTTTTTTATATTTCTTTACACTACTGAAACTTGGACAGTTAAATCTCGCGATGCGTCACGATTATCGCCATTGAATTGTGGTGTTGACGTCGCATGCTAAGGATCCTGTGAACTGGAAAAAGGACGAACGACTCGGTTCTTAATGACCTAGAAATAACAGAAAGACTGTCTTTAATATGCAGTTGGCAAGTATTATGTTTATTTGGTCACATAGCCAAGAAAGACTTGAATAACTTGATAAAAACTATTGTCACAAGAAGTGGTCCAAACAAAAGAAGTAGAGGCAAATCTCCTACAAGATCCGTGATCATAAATTAAGGATGATTGGAGCAGACTTTTATTCAGCGATGCGGGCTGCTGTTAACAGAGAGGATTGGTGGTGTTTTATTTTAGCCACGGGTAGCTCTATGGTTTACAACCGTCAGCAGTGAAAGAACGAAGGAAGTATAAAATATTTAATGGAGATTTCAAATAGTTCCAATCATACCCAGTCTCCCCTTACATAAGTTATGCGGCCGATGACCGCATGCGCAGGAAGCTCTTAGAAACACTTTGGCAACTTCCTCATATAAATAATTATATTAAAACATCGTTCAACACAGATCTGCCGGATAACATGAATGAAGAAATGGGTTTTTGTAGCTTGTCAATGAAATTCAAAAATAGATTAAAGAACTACAGTTTGAAAGTTTTTGCTTAAGTAACGATAATTATATACCAACTTTACTGGTAATTTGTGGGTATGTAGGTATAAAGCGATTATTATATTTTTTAACCGTAGATACTCGTACTTTTCAAGGAAACAATTTTAGTCAAAAATTCTTGAAGAAAAAGTTTTGTTTTATTTATTGTTTCTTCAAAGCTTGTATAATAACCCCCGTAAATTGTTTTTTATGATTTATGAAATTTTATGTTTACTTACCCCCGTAATTTATGAAAACACATGCTTTAAATTTTCTTAGATTGATATGTAACGCTTAAGTAAGATTATATCAAATGTCATAATTATTATTTATTGCCTAATCATGTAAAAAGTAGATAATCCATTGTTTTGGCGAAAACAATTTGATATTTCAACATTATTAACTGTTATAAATATCACAATTGATTATATTTTGTCGCCATAGCTATTTCGCTTACCGAAGTTAGCCAATTAAAAACTTTTTAATAGATTGTAAGACCTAACGATGCTTACATCGGTTAGCGAAACAGCTGTCGCGACAAAATATAATCCATTGTGATATTTTTAACAAAGTTTTTCATTTAAACAGTTATTACAAAATATGAAAAGATGCAAAAATATGTTACTCCCATTAAATACATTGAAACGTCTAGAAAACAAACGTTTTCAAAAATATTACAAATTAAATGGTTTTATTTAAATAACAGTATACGTTCTAATATTATCTGAATAATATTATAATCTCCTTTTTGATTAACTATACGTTGTAATTAAATCATACAAAGCATATGTTAATTAAAACTTTTGGTTAAGTTAATGCATTTGGTTTTACTAAGCGTTGATGTCACCGAAGTAAAGATATAATAACATCCCGTGTACAAATATGTTTGAAGAGATTTCAACGCTTGGATAAATGTAAAAACTTAAGATTATTTTTATTTGCTTAGGTACACAGGGTTCAATCTTAATGGTACAACATATAACAAAACTGGAACTAGGGGTAAATAATGTTCTTGGGTACATATTTATTTAAAGTAAGTGAAAAATAAAGAAAATACGAGACTTAAAAAAACATGAAATTAGAATTTTTCAAATAAAATTATATAAAATACGACCTTAAATATTATGTAGTGAGAAAGCGTATGTTGAAATAATTTTTTTTTTCTTTTATATAAAATATATCTACTTGTAGTCAAAATGATATTGTTTTAAGAAATACTATCACTTTATCAAGGTTTTTCTCTAGTTCTCTTTTATTATTTTTTACGGTATACTATGCCAATTGCCTAAATTATATTATTTTGCTCCATTAAAACGTAAATCTGTATTCTTTGAAGGAAAAAATATTTATTATTGATGAAATGTACTGTTTAGGAGTATATTTATTATAATTAATGGAAGTGATTTGCTTATCTATTGCTTTATCAAATATTACGTCCGGTCTCATCTTCCCTATCGGATCGGTAATGCAGACATACTACGCAGAGCCAGTGGCGGCACTCCAATAGAAACCCAGAAGCCCAGAAGAAATTTTGAATCAAAACCCCCAAATCTAAGTAATCATGCCCCCGCATAAACCAACAACCCGCCAAATCACCTTCCAACAATGTTCCAGTCAGACGTAAGAGGAATAGCCACAGGAGCTGAACCTCTGTAAGCCAGAAGAGGTGTTGATTCAAAATTTCTTACGCAAGCCGGGCTGCTCGGCTTCTATGGGAGTACCGCCACTGCGCAGAGCTAGGGCCAATAAAGAGCTGTTTTTCGATTGTGAATGTTAGAAAGGTCTCATATTTGGGTCATATGCCAAGGGAAGAAAGATACCACCTCCTTCGACTGATAATCATGTTCAAAATAGAGGAAAATCGGGGAGTCGGTAAAAGGCAGTTGTTCTGGCTATCAAACATAAGAGAATGCCCAAGAATGAGCAGAGTTAAAAACCTGTTCCTAGTGGCGCAGGACAGAGATGCTTTTGCTGCAGTGATCCAATATTGAGGAGATCTGACACGGCACCAGAAGAAGTATAAGGCAATATCAAATGTTCTAGAAAACGAACGTTTTCGTTCGTATTAGTTATTTAATATGGATTTATTGTTTCTTGAACAATGATGTAAAATTCCATTTGAAATAATTAATATGAATGAAAACGTCAATTTTCTAGGAGTTTTGTTATATTTTAGATGGAATGAATGGAATCTACGACATTTTTAAATGTCGTAGAAGGGTGAAACATGTCATTACATCTAAAATAAAATAAAAACCTAGAAGACAGACGTTTTCATTAATATTAATTATTTAATATGAAGTTTTACAGCAAGCAATAATATATATTACATATTTATTTAGCAAAGGTATCTCGACCATTGGGAGTTGAGAACCTATTCCAAATGGCGCAGAACAACGATGCTTTGGCTGCAGTGATCGCCAATTTTGGAAGAACCCCGACATGAACCTGACAACCTTCGTGGCAGAGTGAAAAAGAGCTCTGACTTCCATGCCGAAGGTTCTAGGTTCGATTCCCGGCGATAGCAGTGGCATTGTCACACTGTCTTCGATCTGGTGTAGAATTCACGGGACAATAAAATGCCACGAGAATCAATGTAATAGCTAATAAAGAAAAAAATGAACACAGTAATTGGGTCCAAACGACCTGTTGTGTACATAAAAAAAAAATAATAATTAAAAAATTATACCAGAAGAAGATGGTAATGAAATAATAATCTGTTCTGATGATCATGTG
This sequence comes from Lepidostoma basale, assembly GCA_022606425.2. Lineage (NCBI taxonomy): Eukaryota > Metazoa > Arthropoda > Insecta > Trichoptera > Lepidostomatidae > Lepidostoma > Lepidostoma basale. Next base: position 1,017,804 of record JAHDVF020001222.1, on the reverse strand, counting down.
AAATAATTTCTAAGGTATTTAAAATTTTTGACACGCATCAGGGGTTTTCTATAGATCGAAACGGTATTTATCTTGATTCAATTTACCACAATTCTCTCGCAAACATTTTCAGCTCAGGTCTTCCGTAAATCATTACATCAAAGTCTGTAATTACACGCTGAATTATGCTCGTCTCTGGAGAGTCGGCGGTGATCTGGTTATTATAATATGCTCTGCTCTAATCTCGAGAACGCCCATGCCCAAAATGTAAAGCGGTAAAAATTATTCAAATCTCGTCAAGTTTGGTGCGTTGACACGATAATGACCTCCACCGAGAATACTGTAATCGAGAAAAGGTGACTAAAATCGATGAAAATTTATTATGCAGCAAGAATGATGATAGAAATTGACGTTTCACCAGTTACTAAAAAAACAGTTAATAAATGTTTCGTAGGCGTTAAAAAATTATTAAACTCCGCCATCTTTTGAAAGAATTTTTATGACAGGTGTAGTCTTTGTTTTTTTAGTTTTCTTTCGTTCTCATGAAAATTTCTAACATCTCTCTTCTGAATTCTTATTATAATTATTTCGTTCTAAATATACTTAACAAAATACTTTATTTTGTATTTCTCTGTTGTTATTTTTTGCCCTTTTTACTCTAAATAATTTTATTGTATCTTAGTTTATTTAACTAACTAACTAACTAACTAACTAACATCACGCCGTCTCTCCGGGGGGGAAGGCAGAAAGAATGGATCGCCACACTGTTCTGTCCTGACATACTTCTCTCGCTTTCTCTACATTCATACATCTTGTCATGCACGCACGTCGATTTCTCCGACTCCTCGCGTGACCGACATTCAATATTTGATTGATTTGATTGTGCCACCTTTTCCTCAGCCTTCCTCTATTTCTAGCTCCGTTCACCCCGTTTACATATACCTTCTTTACCATTCTGTCTTCATAAATTCTTTCCATGGGTCCTTATTTTGTTCATAACACTTTCATTCGCACCACATTCACTTCTTATACTTGAATTTGTTACTTTATCATACACAGAGTATCCACACATTCGTCTTAGAGAACTCATTTTTACTGCATTTATTCTACTTACATCCTTCTTTTGCCAGTTCCATGCTTCACTTCCATACATAAGGGTCGGCACAAGAACTAGTTAGTTTATTTAAGATGGTTTATTGTTACTTTAAATCAATATTTAGAAAACCTAAATTTATTTAATTTTACGAACACCAGGCTGTAAAAATAAAATAAATCTACAATCTGAATAAATAATATTTTTTAAGAATTAATTGTATCTCAATAGAGACGAAGATGTAAATTATTTGGAAATAGAATATGGTAGTCGAGGCATTTACAGGACTTATGACCTGTCTGGTTGGGTTAAGCGATCACTTTATGTTCACAACTTTCCCCATTCCGCTAATAAGATACAATTAATCCTTAAAAAATGATTAACCCGCAATGGGTAAAAATCCAATATTTGTCTACAAGTATTTGCATACAAAAATAACAAATTAAATGTCGGCCATGTGAGGAGTCAGAGAAATCGACGCGCGTGCATGACACGATGTATGAATGTTGAGGAAGCGAGAGAAATATCTCAGGAAAGAAAAGTGTGGCAGTCCATTCTTTCTGCCTACCCCTTCGGAGAGACGGCGTGATGGTTAGTTAGTTTTAGTTAGTTTAGTTTATTTAATTCTCCGGGTGACGAAGATTATATAATATCGCGATATGGTGGAAAAAACAATGATTTAATTTTCATATAAATGATGAAAACAAAAAGAAAAATATTCGTAACTTCTTTATTATTATATATTTTGTGGGCTTCCACTTGTGTTTATCGTCGACCGGTTTCGGCAAGAAGATGGCGGCAAGCTGCTGAAACCGGTCGACGATAAACACAAGTGGAAGCACTCTAAATATATAATAATAAAGAATTTTTTATAACTAACTAACTTACCTTCACGCCATATACCGAAGGAGAAGAAAGAATGGACTGCCGGACTTTACATGTACATGCCAACGACAAAATCGAGTAATTTTATGAACAAACTTGAAATGAGTAAGACTGAAAAAATCCAATAAATTTTGATTATTAACATTTTTTGGCTAAAAAAATTATCAATATATAATAATGATTTGAAGGCGCATATATTGTTTAATATTATATATTCATAAAGCCATAGCTTAAAATTGGTATACACATTGTTTTTAGCGTTTTAATATAGTTCCAATCGTGCTTTTTCAGTACTACATTTATTTAATTAACACTTAGTACTTTAGTAGACATGTTTATAAAACACTTTGTTCTTAATTGCATTTGTTTATTAAACATTTTATCCTTAACTGTATTAATTTATTGAATGCTTTATTCTAACGGCATTTGTTTATTTAACATTGTGTTCTTAGCTGCAAATGTACATATATTTAACACTTTGTTTTTGCCTCTTCAATTACTTTTAATTTTTTTGACAAACGGTTAAAAAAGGATCCCTGAGGTGGTTTGGACACATGAAACGAATGGATAAGAAAATAATGTTTAAAATGTAGCCGTGAAAGGCCAAGGAACGCACGGCATGACCAACTTAAATAATTACGAACAGGGGGCCAAATTTTAAGTAGGAAGATTTAACAAACATGCATGTTACGATGTACGAATGTAGAGAAAACTCGAGAGGTATATTAAGACAAAGTAAGATGGCGGTCTATCCTCTCGTGGTGGTTAGTTACATAATAAGTAAGATAACGGTTTCGATTCCACTGCTTCTCAGAGGCATTTACGTATAAATACTTTTTGATGTCAAAAGAATATTAGTATTCTGATTGTTACAATTTTCAGTGAAGTGGAAATGAATTTAATTCAACTTGATGCCTCAAAAAGTATGAAAACTTGCTTCTCGAATATTTAATTACTCCCGCAAGACCTGTACCGAGAACAGAGTAGCCGTTTAAACGTTGATGACACGCAAACGGAATATAATTCTTGTTTAATTTACGGCAGTAAATTTTCGTGTGAATCGCTATTCAATTACGGTGATCGAGTTACGCAATTATTTTCAAGAATTTTCGCGGTCACCGCTTGGAACTTTTCGAATACATAGTATGAACGATCGGCTATCGGGAACTCGTTTAACAAAATGTATTTTAAAATAAAAACGAAGCAAAATATATTCTTTAATGACTTCTTCTTCTTTCGGTGCCATGTCAGATCCTCCTGCAGCAAAGGCATCTCTGTCCAGCGCCACTTGGAACAGGTTCTGAATTCTGCGGTATATCCACATCTCGAACGCCTCCAACCGGTTTCTTTCTGGGGTTTCTTCTTCTTCTTCTTCCTCAGCTATTCCCGTCCACTTCTGGACAAAGGCCTCCTCCATTCGCTTCACTCTGTCTTATGCATACTGCATCCAGGTTTATTCAACGTGTCTGTTCAGATCATCCTTCCACCGTAGTTGCGGTCGCCCTGCACTTCTCTTCGCCGTCCACGGTCTCCAAGTCAGCGGTCTTCTTGTCCACTTTTCATCTGAGCTTCTGGCTACCTGACCTGCCCATTGCCATTTTAGAGTCGCCACCCGGTGGATGATGTCAGTGACCTTTGTTTTTTCTCTCACCGTATCGTTTCTGACTCTGTCTCTTAGGCTTATTCTTAGGCTTAGGCTTATTCCTCTTTCCATGGTTTATTGGGTCACTCGTAGTTTCTCGGCACTTTGTTTGGACAATGTAACAGTTTCAAGACCATAAGTACCAACTGGGAGAACGCAGGCTTCATAGACTTTTCATTTCAGGTTGATCGGTATTTTTCCGTTTTTAAAGGGTTTAGAACGGCCTAAAACCGTAAAAACATCCGAAAATTTAATAGCCCTTCAAAACCGCACTGTCTTTGCTGCACCTTATACATTTGACAATATACTTATATAAAAATGTTCCACACATTTGTCTAAGACATCATATAAAATCTCTTTCGTTCGTATCTCTTCTATAATACTTAATAAGACGTCTAGTCTGTTGCCATGATTGCCGCATCAAAATATCCTATATGTCTGGTGGATGAATTTATTAAGACACAAACTAAGAGAACATGGGCATCACAAGAATCTTGTACGTAACAAAGTAAAGCGCTGTGTGAATCCTTCCAGCCGATGGCAAAGTAAATCGGCTCTTGCTCTACATACGTAGTTAATGTTTCCGCTCGATATAAATTAAGCAGTCGCCAGGCCGCGGCTTTAACGACGTCTCATGTCAACTGGCCATCCGTCTCAAATTCCCATACCATTTTCCCTCGCTTAATACATGCGTAAATGCAATACGATACGTAGCAGTAATCGTCATTTTCACGTTTGGAATTATCATATTCTCGGAGTAATAATATAGCCTTGGACAGTATTAAAGACCTCCCATTACAGTATCCTAATAATTAATACAAATGAAAACGTCAAGATTAAAGAAGATTTATTATTGTTTATAATAAAACTTATATCGACGTTTTCCTGAACCTGATGTGACCATAATATTACATTACATTTATATATTTTTTTTGTTTAATTATAATTATTATAGTTGATATTTTCACCTCAATTTTCTTAGTTTATAATTTTTAATGTGGTCTGCTCTCCAAAGTGATGCTCCTCCTGTGAGGTAGATTTGCAGCTGTCCCTCCATTTTTAGGAGGTTTTCCACGAGGAGTCCCATGAAGCTGTTTATGCGATATAATATAGAGAAGTCTGGTGTTGTCCATTCTTTGAACATGACCGTACCAGTCCCCTTTTTGCTGTTTGACCCATCTTATGATATCTTGATAATTAAAATTTTAAGCAACGCATTTTTTACATTTTTAATTTCGATTAGTAAATAATGTATATAATTGATATGAATCATGTATATTTATGGCACTTACATTGTAACAAATATTTTACACACTTGGTCATAAAATACAATGAATAGGCAATAAGAGAAAATTGATGAGGTACGTTACATAATATTACAATAAATATTTATATCTATCCATTCCGGCATCAATTGAGTCTTGCGTTAATTAAATCAACTTAAATCGTGTAACCCCTGATGGATGTACGTATCAAGTATCAAAATATTAGAATATTTTATTGTGTATAGATCGAACTGATAACTTGGAGGAGACCGTTTTTTTAGCTTGACTCGTTTTGACGGTACTTGAGAATGATTATGTAAAATACCGAAGAAATTCATTTTGTGTCAGTAATATAGGGTATTTTTTTCGAGGTTTGGTTTTTAAACTTGCAACATTGTTTTAAAGACTGTCAATTTGACAGTTGACAGTCTTTAAAATTATTTTGAACTCAATACGTTTTGCCATTTTACCATGAATAGATTGACGTCAGAACAGTGCAAATTTATTTTGAAAATCATGGTTCGGTTCGCCTAACTTATCGTGCACTACGTCTATTTTACGGTCGACATAATCGTCCATCCGAGCAAGTTATTCGGAAGACCATGGATCGTTTTCGCATCACGTACACTCTAGTGGATATTACGCATCCTCAAAGATGACAATTGTCGAAAATTGGACTTCACGATTGCACTTCATTCGAGCTAGCCGTGGCGCTCATATGCCAGAAATCATATTTTTACAAAAAAGTATCTATTAAACAAAGCCAATATCATAGCCATTAACATTTACATTTGTCCATGGAGCGAAGTAGATCGGATGATTAGTTAAACAAAAATAAATATAATAAATTATTTTTTTAGTAAACACTGAATAATTAAACTGGGAACAAATTATAACGAATTAACTAACCCTCACGCTGTCTCCCCGAAAGGGTGGGCAGAAAGAATGGATTGCCGCACTTTTCTTTCCTAACATATTTCTCTCGATTCCTCAATATTCAAACATCGTGTCATGCCCGCGCGTCGATTTCTCTGACTCCACACATGGTCGGCATTCAATATTTATTTATTTGATCGTGCCACGTTTTCCTCGGTCTTCCTCTATTTCTCGTTCCATTTACATCGCAAACATATATTATTTAAACCATTCTTTCTTCATTCATTCGTTCCATGTGTCTAAACCATCTTTATGATCCTTTCATTATTTTCTTCATAACATCATCATTCGCACCGCATTCACTTCTTATATTTTCATTCAACACTCTATCATACACAGAGTATACACACATTCGTTTAAGAGATCTCATTTTTACTGCATTTATTCTACTTTCATCCTTCTTTTGCCAGTCCCATGCTTCGCTTTCATACATTAGGGTCAGTTCAAGAACACTATTGTGCACTGCCATTTTAGCTTTTTGGATAGGTTTATGTTTTGCGATGACAACTTTAAGTGCACTATTCACTTTGTTGCCTGCCCCAACCCTTCTTTCAATATCCCTCTCCACTCGCCCATCTCTTGAAAACATTCTACCCACAAACACGAACTTGTCAACTTTCTCCAAATTTCACCTTTCCGCTAATGTTGCAAACTGTCATGATTTCAAAAATCATTACCTTGGACTTATTCACATTCATCATCAGATCATTTCGCATGCATACCTCATACATACTTTACATTTCGTTTATTTTACCACCAGGCCGTCTAGAGGCGGAGGCAAAAATATGGATCGCCAAACTGTTTATTGATACCTCAACATTTATTAATCGTGTCATGCACCCACGTCGATTTATTCGACTCCTCACCCGATATTTACAATTTGATTGATTTAATGTGCCGCGTTTTTCGCCATCTATATCTAGTTCGTTCTCGATTATCATCATTAATTTTAATCATTCTCTCTTCTTCATAAATGGTGACCTTCGTGGCAGAGTGGCAAGAGCTCTGACTGACATGATGATTCCCGGCTATGGCAGTGTGATTTTCACACTGTCTTTGGTCTGATGTAGAATACACGGGACAATAAAATGAAGATAGTTTAGCTACCAACATATCATGAGATTTAATTGCTAAAAAGTCGTGTTCTTTACGTAGGCGTCTGGTGAGCTTACCATAGAGTACGATGACGCAACTTTTAGCTCGCGATTATATGTTGTGAAGTCGTCTTAAAAGGGTCAGGGCGAAGGAAGCCTCAAAGTAGGGGAGGAAGCAAAGACTATGGACGCATCGGGCGAGATAAGGGCTATGAATGATTGGGTGCATTTAAGATGATTGCACACCAATTGATAAGACTACATCACTTTCCACATTTATGTACACATGGTTATTTGAAGACAATGATAAAGAACACGACTTTTTAGCTATTGAATCGCATGAAATGTATAGGTAGCTAAACTATCGCCAGTTTTCAGCTTGTTATCTCGATTTTCAAGGTAAAACGCTAATTTGGACTAACGGATAACTACAACATTAAAGGTCCAAATGGCATTGGAAGAACCAGCAAAAATGTTACTCTTTGCTGCAAACTAATCCATCGGATTGAAACGAGCGAGCAATAAAATTTAATAAAATGCTAAGTAATTCATGCATAAGTTATGAACTTGCAGTGCTTTATTTAAATGAACTATAAGAATAAACCTTTACTTGTCATTTAATAGATTATTTGTATATCCAAGCGGCCCTTACGTAAACGTTTGCTGTTTTACTAAATGTAAATATTAAATTGATACACAGACCCTACAAGAGTAACAAGCTCTCTGTACATACAAGCTTTATTTTATTACTAAGCCAACCCATTAACACGTATTCACAACTCGAGCGATTGAACTTGGCATCCAGTTTTTGCGTCTATAAACTTTTATTGATATCGTCTGCCGTGAGGTTTGAAGAAAGAGAAAGAATTTTCCCTGCATTCTTTCAACATGTAATACTGTTAAGTCGTCAATTACATGTGAAAAATATTTTATTACATATTTAGATGATTGTACCATGGGAAACTAATAAAAAGAACAATGTTTGCCTATTTAAATGTAAAATTATACTTCTAATACTCGTAAATCATTAATATACTTTACGCTCCGAAAAAACAAACATTCACGTTTCCCGTTATCAAAAATAAAGACTGAACGAATGAGAACGTCTGTTTTCTATAAATTTTATTATATTATGTTATATGGGAATTACATATTCCACCTGTTTAAAGAACTGTCTATTGTGTATTGTATTGGCTTTTGATAATATTTTTAAAAGGCGAACCATGTCATTTCATAAAATATAATAAAACTTTTAGAAAATATACGTTTTCATTCATATTAATTATTACGGCGTTTTACATCATTGTTGATGAAACAATAAAACAGTTATTGTATTTATTTTTTCTTGAACAATAATGTAAAACTCCATATTATATAATATATTTAATACGAACGAAAACGTTTGTTTTGCAAACGTCAATTGTATAAACCTTTGATAATGCTTTCGCAAAGCAATTGCTTTTTAAGTCGAAACATGTCATTACCATAAAATATAATAAAACTTTCAGAAAACAGATGTTTTCATTCGTTTTATCAGTTGTTGCATTAGATAAAATAAACATTTTGATTAATGTGAGACACGATTTCATAAAACATATATTTTTAAACTATAAAACATATTTCCTTGAATAATATTCATATTTGAATAACATTTTGGAAACATTGTATTATCACAAAACTTATTTGGATTTTTCACAAACATGTTTCGGGACACAGTGTATTAATTTTAGCCTAAATTAAATTTAAGTGAATTATTATCTAAGTTAAAATTCATAGACCGAAGAAAGGAAGTTTGTGTCTCGAAACATGTTTGTGAAAAATGTAATAAAGTTTAATGAAAATACAATGTTTCCAAAGAGTTATTCAAATGTGAATCCACAACACAGAGTTATGGAAGAAATATTCATATTAATTATTTATAATGGGATTTTACATCATTGTTCAAGAAATAATAAATATTGTTATTCCAATTTTTTACTTCTTTTTCTTTATAAATGTAGTTCAAAAGTATCAAATTATGCTACTAAGTGACATATAAGATTTCATAAGTTAATATGTTTATATATTCCATTGCATTTCCCGCCGATATTATCAGTATCAAGTTGTTCTACCAATTGCGTGATAACACTATCTGTGATGAGCTGTCAGAGGTTTCCGTCGGAGGTATGAAGATGAAATATTCAAGCACTGAAGTCTTTTTACAATAATTAGAAGAAGAAAATCAAAACCATATATCCGATTTAAATTAATCGAAGATTTAAAGTTTTGGAAAATATTCGAACAGCCACTGATCATGAAATATTTCAAACTGGCCCGATGTCAGATGTAACCTTCATTGATATAATGAATGTACCTCATCTAGTTTTTGTCTTAGAAATTAGAACATCCAGACACCTACGTAAAACAAAAAATCTAAACTCGTTATGTTAACTAGCATTAGAGTTGTTTTTAATCTCGGAGAAGATGTTGAAAAAGAAAAAATCTTCGGCTAGGTGTGAATTATTTAAAAAATTTAGTGACTACCGTTTTTAAGTAATCGCAGCAACAGTGCATAGTAAATTGCTTGATTTATCTGGCTACCAACCTTCAACTGCGAGACGAGATTTCTTTTTATTAAGATGATCATTCATAACAATTTTTTATGCCATAAAACTGATCATATTACATTTCTAACCAAACTTTATTTAACCCAACCAATACAAAGAGCTTCTTCTGTATTCACCATCACTTTGTGTTGTGGATTCACATTTAAATAACTTTTTTTAAATATAACACTTTTTGCGCCTTTCACAAAACATGTTTTGGGACACAGACTTCCTTTCTTCAGTGTATGAATTAATGAATTTTAACAGTCAAATAAAAGATAGTTATTACTTATATATTAAATGAAATGTGAAAAAGTGGAGGGCGGGAAACTTAAATTAGCGCCGGGGTATATTGTTGGTTATTTTGAATTTTAAGACAGGGGAAACAAATCGATTATGGGACAAGAAGTTAAGTTTACTTGGTTATTTATAATATCTTCGTTATTTATAATGGCCTTTATAATTATTGGAAATTAGCAAGGCAAAACATGCATTACACTTCTAGAAATATTATATTAATAGCAATGAAAACATCTGTTTTATAGAAAATTTGTTATAAATGTTTTATTGAAATGATATGTTTCACAAAAACACACAAGATTCCCAGCTGTCTTATCATCTGTTTAAGGGTCTCCAAGGCATTTTTCTTCCCTCTGGTTTCCCATGTAGGGCAAAGTGTGCTTATCTCTGGGTCTCCATCCTTTCTACATGGTCCCTTTAATACCTTTTTCTCTGTCTCTCCCATCTGACAACATCTTGCATGTCACAAATCTTTTTTGTAGTCGTGTTTCTCATTCTATCACGTAGAGTCCTGCCTTCTATTTTTCCAGGGTTTTCACCCCTGTGGTTCTGAGAAATGATTTAGTGCGAACTATGTCAGCTCTTATAACAATGCCATATTCAATGTTTTGTAAATTCGGAGTCTACTCTAGAAGTAACAAGTGCTTTATGTGTACAAGTGCACAAATGTTAAATGTTTAAGTGAGTAATTATTTTTAAATATAATACATGTATGTTTGTAAAAATATTTACCAACCCTGATCTGTATGTACTCGTATATAAAGAACTAAGTTTACAATAGTGTTACCAGTCTGTCGATGCCAGCGAGCCTGGCGAAACCGGTCGCTGTCTAAATAAAGACAAAAGTGGAAGTAGTTAAAAAACATCGTTTTATTTAATTATTATTTAAAATGAACTTCCATCAAGAGATTTCAGTAAAATCATTTGATTACCTGATGATATCTTTCTATTCTATTTCTATCTATTTTTCTTTGTTATTTTATTTTATATCATTGTATTTCAGATAATTTGTTTTAGATTTATTATGTAGACGTTGAACGATCGAAGTGTGCGTGGGAGACGCCTTTTGGTGGCGATGAGGTTCGCAACCCATCACACTCGCGTCTCTCGCGATGGCGAAAAGAGAAGGATGGAGTGCCGCATCGATTAAAGTGTGGGATTCCATTCTTTCTGCCTACCATTTCGGGGAGACGGCGTGATGGTTAGTTAGTTAGTTAGTCAGTAACACCTGATGATATCAACGTAGGTTGACGAAACAGCTGTCGCGAAAAATAAAAATACAATTGTGATAAATAAATTAACAGTTTATAAAATATTACTGTTAATTGACAACCCCGTGGCCGCAGCCTAATAAAATCGCTCTTCAGCATAAAACGCAACCTGTATAATGTAAAAACACTTTTGAAGTAACCTCTTCTATAAGAAAGATTTTGCAAATCATCTACGTCCACACGATCTATCAGAACACCCGCATTCACGTGTCCTGGGACTGAACATTATACTTTGTCCGTCTCCCTTTCACGTCCTTCATGCTTCACGAAGACATCAATGCGGAGAATGAACTGCTATCGATGCCATTAGGATTAGTATAATGACTGTCACGAAAGAATTACAGCCAGCCCGGGGGCAGGAGGCGACTCAAAGCTCCCCGCTTAGAACCTGAATGAACCTTTGTGGCGGTTCTGATTCGTGGAGAGGGGATAATTGTTATTGCTTACATTGTTCCACGATGTATTGCCTGTCTTTCTAGTTAATCCCATTAATATTGTATTCATTTACTGTATTACATTCGAATCGCTGAGCAAGCCGCACGCTTATCGGAAAACAAATAATTCAATGGGGGATGTAGTCGTGTTGTTTAGTTAACACTAGATTAACGGTACTAAATTCATCCTTTACACGCGGTGCCGGACTCTCAGTGTCTATTATATAAGAGTTCAAAATTTACGATTTATAAACTAACTAACTAACTAACCATCACGCCGTCTCCCCGAAAGGGTAGGCAGAAAGAATGGACTGTCACACTTTTACTGATGCGGCACTCCATCCTTCTCCTTTCGCCCCGCGGGAGACGCGGTGTGATGGGTTGCGAACCTCTTTGCCACCAATAGGCATCTCCCGCGCACACTTCGATCGTCCAACACCTACAAAATAAATCTAAAATCAGGCCTTTATAATGTATTAATAATAGTAATAAATTTGATACTTTGTGTATGATAGAGTGTCGAATATAAATATAAGAAGTGAATGCGGTGCGAATGATGGTGTCATGAACAAAATAATGAAAGGATTATTAAGATGGTTTGGACATATAGAAAGAATGAATGAAGAAAGAATGGTAAAAAAATCTATATGTTAACGAAGTAAATGGAACCAGAAATAGAGGAAGACCGAGGGAAACGTTACACGATCAAATAAATCAAATATTGAATGTCGGCCACGTGAGGAGTCAGAGAAATCGACGCGCGTGCATGACACGATGTATGAATATTGAGGAAGCGAGAGAAATATATCAGGAAAGAAAAATGTGGCAGTCCATTCTTTCTGCTTACCCCTTCGGAGAGACGGCGTGATGGTTAGTTAGTTATAAATTTGATGATTTATAGAACGTCGTTTTTATGAATTAATCATCTAAGGGTGCTGAAGAAAATGCTTCATTTCATGAACTAGTTAAAAATATACATATTTAGTATTAGGGCTGCACCTGACGCAGTCAATCAACATTTACATCAGGATAGGATGATTTGAAAAGGTAAATTTTCTGTCTCTATCTAAACCATGACAGATTCTAAATGCGCTTGAGGTCTGCAAGAAGACTGTTCCAGGCTGAAGGATCGGCAACCGCGATGGCTCGGTCACCAAAATTTGTGCGAAGATAGAATTTCGGTACAAACAATCTAGAGATCACAGAAATCTTTGCTGATCGTAATATAGATTACTTCAAATTCAAGTTTTTGGTGATAACGAAGCTCCGATGGGAGTCTTACAGAATGGTTTCTTAAAATGAAATAAAGTGGTTTAAAAATAAGGTTTATAATCATAATTAGCTTTAACAATTGCTCTATCATAAATTTTCCTTCATAGTTTCTAACGAGGTCTTGCATCTTGTCCTCCAATCCGTCCGGTTATCTATAGCCTTCTTTACTCAACATATGAAATGCAGTTCATGTCCTCGCATACCTGTTTCAGATACTCCATACGCATGTTTTGGTAAGATGCTTTTGGTGCTTTAGATTTACGTAAACATCAAATGCAATTGATTCCACTCCCAGCTCTCTAATCCGAACGTTAATCGTGCAGTGGATCGTTCGGATTAGAGAAAAATGAGAGAGAAAAAAATTCGGTTTATGAAAATGCTCTTAATATTACATTTTTATTTAGGTACTGAATAAATAATTTTTAAAAAATAACAATTTCATTTAAGCTTAAAAAATCTGATATTTACTTTTGAACCAACGAACCTAACTGGTGTTCAAAGGCTCAATCACGAATTTATCCCAAAACCATCAATTCCTCAGTGTTCTGGACGACTTCTTCAGCCAAGTTGATGGCTATGTTGAAAGCTTTCACGGCTGCTCGTCGTCATCAGGCATCACACAAATTTTCCCAAATTTTCGTCTATCACAATTTTTTAAAATTTGTGTATTGCGCAAATTGCATAATCCTTTGGATTGCAGCGCGTTTCGGATTACGGGGCGTTCGGATTAACGAACTTGCACGGTAATGTGATAATATTTCATTTTTATGTTTTCTATGCCTGGGCGATAATCCGACAGAAAATATATCGTGTGTGTAAAACGTTATAACCCCAATTCGTATGGCATTTATCACCGTAAGGCTAGTGATAATACATGAAATCACTTCTTGTTTAAACAACTATGTAAAATCGCGTAAACAACCACAAACTTAATAAATTAATACATAAAAACCAATCGAATACAGATACTTACACCTATTTGCGGACCTCAGAATCGATTGGTATAAACCAGCGGTTCTCAAAGTGTGTTCCGCAGAGCCCTGGAGCTCCGCAACGCCTCTGCGAGGACTCCGCCGCGACAAGCGATAAATCTACTAGATTGCTACAATCAAAAATTGCAAACACACTGCAGGATTCATGATGAATATACGCACATACTTTCGTGAAAGGGGATTCTCAGCATATGAAGCTATAAAGACAAAATACCGCAGTAGACAGAATGCTGAACGTGACACGCGTCTTCAACTCTCTTCTATCACGTCTAACATTAAACAGTAAAAAAAATAGCTTCATACCTCCCATTAAATGGAAACAATTTTATCAATTTATAGTGGAATCAATACAGTGTTATTTTGTTTTGTATTGTAATCGTATACTGTTGTAGTAGTCAGTAGTGTACCATATGAATATATTTTGAATGATTTTCAATAAATCATAATGATAATATAAATAGTAATCATAATATAAATAGAGACAAGATAATTCAATTCGAAATGCACACGATGCGCACGCCCAAGAACGTTTCTGAATTATTTTTATTCTGATTATTGTTGTATAACAGTAGTGTAAAAAAACAAAATGATAACAATTTTATATTATTAGTTGTGAAAATTTCAACGTGTGTGAAAAAAAATATTAACAATAAAAGTTTTAATTTATTACTGATTACAATTGTATAGTAAACCAAGTTATTAAATGGTAGAAAATGTTTAATTCCGTAAATATCTAATGAGATGCAATAAGAAATTAAATAATGAACATAAATCTAGCATTTGCTTATTTCATTTTATTTTTATTGTATCCATCAGAGAAGGGGGTTCCCACCACTTACCCTAGGCTGTTATAGGGCGAAGCGGCGCCCTTTCGTCAGCCTCGCTCATGTACATCCTAGGCCTGCTTACAATGTATGTATGTTTAATGTATGTATGCCTATTATATACAACAGGTTGTGTAAACCCAATTACTGTAAGCAATTTGTTTTAAGCTATTATATTGATTCTCGTAACACGTGATAGGTAGCTTGTCTATCGACATTTTATTGTTCCGTGAATTCTACACCAGACCATAGACAATCACATTGCCGTTGTCGGGAATCGAACCCGAGACCTTCGAATTGGCAGTCAAAGCACTTACCACTCGGTCCCGAAGGTCGTCATTTTAAAGTTTACAATATTTTTCATGAATCAATAGATTTATACTTTGGAAATTGAAAATAACTTTGTTGAATCCACAAAATTATAAAAAAATATTTAATAAACACTACATGTTTTGGAGGATACCTTCATCTTCAGGTGTAATAATATAATTAAAACTAAACAAAGAAAGACTAATATAAAAAACCTATTTAAAATTCGATACAATAATTCAAATTTAAAAATTAACCTGGGCTATTTGTTATTAGTTCTTATAGTTTTTATCAGTAAGAACTATATACGGTGATAGTATAAAAAATATAAAAAATGTAATTTAGAAAAAACATACATTTGAAAAGACATTATAATGAAAACAAAAAAAATATACATAAAATTTCTTTATTATTGTGTATTTAGTGTGCTTCCACTTGTGTTTATGATCGACCGGTTTCGGCAGCTTGCTACCAAAAGATGGCAGCAAGCTGCCGAAACCGGTCCAACATAAACACACTGGAAACACGTGGAAGCACACTAAATACATAATAATACAGCAATTTTGTATAAAAAAAATTGAATCATTATTTAAAATGAACTTCTACCAAGAAATTTCAATTAAAAATATTAATTATTTGAAAAGACGTAATTTATATAGAAATTTATAAATTATTAATTTGCATTTGATTGGGAATAGGAGCTTGAAAGATTAAATGAATATAAGATTTATTTTAATGTGTTTTTAGATGTTAAATTAACATTATACATATAAAAGTGCAATCGTCTAATTAAATAATATTGATACAATAATTAATGATATCAATCATTATTGATAACAAACAAGTTAAAACGTGTCGAACCCGGAACCTTCGGTATGCAGTCAGAGCTTTTACCAATCTGCAACGAAGGTCGTCATTTTAGGGCTACGTAAAATATTTAGTATTCTTCTGCTTAATGCTTAAAATCCAATCTTCGTAGATGGCGCTAGTGTGTAGATTGAAACTACCATGTGAAGTGTGGTGTTACAGATTAACATATATACAACTTCCAAAAAAATTGTCAGACATGGTGGTCATAAGAAAAGGTGGAATGGGGAATGTTGTTAACATAAAGCGATCGCTTAACCCAACCAATGACAGGTCATAAGTCCTGTAAACACCTCGATCACGATATTCCGTTTCCAATTTGCATCTTCGTCTCTACTGAGATACAATTAATCCTTTAAAATATTTAGTGTTTCAAAAGGGTCCGCCGCCAAAAAGTTTGAGAGCCGCTGCTGTAAACAATTTGCAATCTTTTGAATTTGATTTAGTGCTCAAATACGGGATAATAAAATACGAAATCTCCATCATCTCGCATTCCCCGCACTTCCGCGGGTATTTTACACCCCGCCCGAGACCGGTGGCAGTGGTAATAATTCCAATTGTGTACAATTTGTTCGGCATCCGGATAATTGGATTCGTGTTGGGGCATGCGCAGTGTAATCTCGTCATTGTTGGTCAGCATTAAATATGGCCATTATTAATATTTCACTATCTGATCACCGCCGCTGCAAAGGTTCCTTATTATTTGTCTCCGTTATTAAAATTACTGCCGCCTATACAAATATGACAGCAAACTAAGCGAGGTTTTGTTCTTAGCAGATAGCCTTATTACATAATGAAAATATACGTTTTTGTATACTTAGGAAATTGAAAAAAACTTTGTTAAATCTACAAAATATTTTTAAAAATATTTAAATAACACGACATGTTTCGGAGGAAACCTCTATCTTCAGATGTAAAAATATAGTTAAAACTAAACAAGGAAAGACATGTAAAAACGCATTTAAAATTCGATACAATAATTTAAATTTAAAAATCAACCTGGGCTATTTGTTATGAGTAGGTACTAATAATTATTCATTTTTTTTATCAGTAAGAACTTAAAAATGATATTAAATAATAATAATACACGATGATAATATAAAATAATATTTAAAAAATATATATATATTCGTATATAAAAAATACATAAAAAATGTAAAAAAAATATGTTTTCGTATAAAAAAAGCCATTTATAACACAAATATAAGTGGAATTTAATTCAATATACTTCAAAAAGTATTTACTTGTTGGATTTATTAATTTAGTTAATGCCCTCGCAAGGCGGAACAAATTTATCACTATTATTTATATACGTTTGTATGTATAATAAATAAATCAATTATTATGTACATTAAATAAAAATACTTATTAATGTATAATGAAAGCTTGATTACTTTGTGGTTTTGAATTGATTCATTTACATGCAAACATATATTAATAATAGTGATAAATTTGTTTCACCTTGTGAGGGCATTAACTAAATTGATTAATCCACCAAGTATTGGTCACATAACATATATCAAAACATAAGACATGTATTTACACAACAACAAACAAACCATCACGCTATACTACTCTATCGTGATATACCTCTCTAGAATCCTCCATATTCATACAGCGAGTTGTACACGGACGTCGATTCTTCCGACTTTTAACATGGCCTACCTTTAAAATTTTATTAATTTGGTAATGCCAAGTTTTCATCGGTCTCCCACGATTATAATATGGTTATTAAAAACATGGTTATACGTAAGTATCATCATATAAAATTTCAAAATAAATTATGAAATTAAAACAATTAAGTTTTTTATATTTTTTTTTTATGCTCGCATCTCGATGAAAACCAGATGATATAATAATCAATCTCTCCTGGCAGTTGGATTCATTTTTGCTTCTGATTGTATATTGCCACTTGTAATTTCTTACAAGCCGTCAACAATTTTACAAGTTTGATGTGTAAAGTACAGTGCGTTCGAAAACGTCAGTTTACTAGAATATTTATTATATTTTATGGAAAGGACATATCGCCTTACATAAAAAATGTCAAGTTTTGATAATACCTTAGCAAGGCAAGACGTTACATTCCCATAAAATATGATAAAACTTCTATAAAAAAGACGTTTTCATCTGTATTAATTATCGTTCTTATTACTTTAATTTTTTTTTTGTTTATACTCCCCAATCCTAATTATAATAACATATTGGTACCAGCCAAAATATGCTTATTATAATTTCCTCTTCTATTTCTTCTTAGTCTAGGTCTTATGGCCTGTTTACGATGGGAGCTTTCCAGAAATGATAACGTCCAGCCATCCCTTCATCTCTTCGGCGGCCTTCCTGATAATCTCTTGATGCTGGAGTTTTCATTTTAGATAATTTTTGCATTTCTTGTATTCTCTATTCGGTCCACGTGATCTCTCTAAAAGTGCCTTCTGCTTCTTCTCCACCATACTTCAACACCACAGACAGGCCTTATCGTCTCATTTTTAATCCGATTTCTGAGGGCTCTGCTTGCGTTGGATTAATTGGTATCGGCTATGACTCCTATTCCACATATGATGATGGAACGGACGCATGCCTTGTATAGCCTGAATTTGCTTTCGGTTAGCATGTATTTGTTCCTCCATTTAGTGTCGCGCAAGCAGCCAGCCACGGCTGTCGCTTTGTTAGTTTGTGTCCACACTTCACCATATATAACAAATATCGATGAGCAGTTTTCATTTGAGTGTTTACTTTTGATATAATTTCCCCACCCTTGATTTCTCTAATATCATCTATATAAGGACACACTGCTTGGCGATCAGGGTTAGTTTGAGAATAATGAAGAAGAAAAACAGTTTTCATGTTTTTTAAGTATTACGTATATCGTTTAGAATATATTTTTAATAATTAATTGTATCTGAATAGAGACAAAGATGTAAATTGTTTTTTTGGAAACAGAATATGGTGGTCGAGGCGTTTACAGGACTTATGGCCTGCCATTGGTTGGGTTAAACGATCGCTTTATGTTCACAACATTCCTCATTTCCCCCTTCTTACGACCATCACGTCTGACAATATTTTGGAAGATGTATATATGCCACCATTTTCAGAAACACTTCACTTTTTTTTACTTCAATCTAGCGCCATCCATTAATATAAGTGTCAGCATTAAGTCGAAAATCTTCATTAATCTTTATTAATCCAGTATTTGTCTACAAGTATTTGCATGTATACATTCAAAATGTTGTATATTTTTAATAGATTTACGAATCGTAGTATATTATAAATATTAAATTGTGAAGTTATTTTTCTGTCAAACTGTACCAAGAATATTAATATCTTCAAATATCTTATGAAGGATTTGATCGATCGGAACTGCTAACGAATATCGAGTACTGGACTCGTTTCTTGCGGTAATTAATAATAAGTTGTATGCATGCAATTTGTACGGGCGATGAAGGGTTGAAAGGTATAAATTGATATTCAGAAGAAACAGAAGAGAAACGACCAATGCGAGAATTATACTGGCGCAAGTGTGGTTTGAGTGATTGCAGCGCAGCTGAAGCTTTGGGGGATTATTTTCGTGTGTTTGCGATGATTGAAGACATAGTTATTCTGGAATTGCTACTTACAATGAACTCAATGTGCCGAAGATCATTTTTTTGCGGATCGATCTGATTAAACTATAACGGTCGGTTACAGTTTACTCAATAAAAAAGTTGTTTGCCGAAAAAAAACCAATTTATTGTTAGCGTTCAATAAGTTAATTTATTATTAAAATGATTTTTTTAAATATCAAATAATACATATGTTCACTTGAATTGCATTATCAAATGTGTCGATTTTTACATTGATTTGATTTACTTTGTTTAGTTATTTGCATTATTCTTTAAAAAACATAATCTAGTACTTAATTTTATTTGTAAATAATTAAAAGCAATATTAAAATTAAAACACTAAAAAAATTATCAGAATATTTATATGACAATGTCTTAGTAAAACAATGTTTAATGAATTTACAACAATTTTTTCTCTGTATTTTATTACAAATCTCATTTTAAAAATATAAAATAAACGATTATGTATTCATGAACAGACATATATCAAATTAATAAATAAAATCCAAGAACACTTCTTCCTCTTCTTTCTTTTTTTTGTTCTGTCACACCTCCGTGGTGCATAGGGCCTCAAAGGACCTTCTCCACATACAATACCAAAATTGCTAGTTAAGGCATTAAAAAATACCTCCTTCTTCTTCTTCTTCTTCAGCCGTCTCTCCACTGCTGGATGTAGGCCTCTTCTAATTTCTTCCATTTTTCTCTTCTTTGGGCTTCTCTTATCCACCTGCTACCCGCGACAGGGACAATATCATCGGCCCAACGTTTCTGAGGCCGGCCTATTCCTCTTTTCATGTCCCATGGTCTCCATCCTAGGACTCTGGGTGCCCATCTGTCTGTTCCCTGTCTGGCAACATGACCTGCCCATTGCCACTTTAGCCTGGTAATACGATCCACCACGTCGACAACCTTTGTCCGGCGTCTGATTTCTTCATTTCTGATTCTATCTCTCAGACTTATGCCTAACATTTGTCTCTCCATAGATCGCTGTGTACATTTTAATTTATATATGGTCCTCGCAGTTAAGGTGATAGTTTCCAGACCATATGTAAGCACAGGGAGGATACATGTTTCCTTACCTTAAAAATACCTTACCAAGTCGAAACATGTCATCCCCATAAAATATAATAAAACTACTAAAAAAGAGACATTTTTATTCGAATTCATTATTAATTTTGAAGATTTAGATTAATTTTGAGGAAACGAATAAAAAATGAAAATCTCTATAGTCTTCTGAAATTCCACAAAAAAATAAATCTATATTATATCGTAATAACTTTTAGTTTAAATCGTTTTGATATACGGGATTAAAAAATATTAATATAATTATATTTTATTTATTGTTTCTTCAACAATTATGTGTTTCCATATTAAATATTTAATACGAATGAAAACCTCTGTTTTCTAGAAGTTTTGCTATATTTTATGGAAATAACACGTTTAATACCTTAAAAAGACGAAACAAATCATTTATTATTTCTTGAACAATGATGTAAAACTCCAAATCAAATAATTTGATAATGCCTTACCATAGAAAGATGAAACATGTCATTCCATCTAAAATATAATAAATTTATATAAGACCGACGTTTTTATTCATGTTAATTACGAAACGAATCATTGTAATAAAATATCGAAAACACACATTTTCGTTCGTGTTAAAATGTATATTTATATAAAGGATTAATTGTATCTCAATAAAGACGAAGATGGAAATTATTTGGAAACAGAATATGGTAGTCGAGGTGTTTACAGGACTTATGACCTGTCATTGGTTGGGTTAAGCGATCACTTTATGTTTAACAACATTCACCATTTCGCCCTTCATACGACACCACGTCTGATAATTTTTTGAAACTTGTTTATATGTTAATATTTTTAAATAGTCCATTGTTTTGGCCGAAACACTATGATATTTTAACATTTTATAACTCTTAATTCAAAAACTTTGTCTTATATCACAAATTGTATTTATTTTACTTTACGACAGCTGTTTCATCAACCAATGTTGACATCATCAGGTGTTACAAAAATATATATCAAATGTCAAATTTGAATAATTTCTTTTAAAAGAAATTATTCAAATTGACTTATGAACAAATACACAAAGATTCGAAATATTACGAAAATCTGACATTTGATATATATTTTTGTAACACCTGATGATGACAACATTGGTTGATGAAACAGCTGTCGTAAAGTAAAATAAATACAATTTGTGATATAAAACAAAGTTTTTGAATTAACAATTAAATAATATTTTTTAATAACTTTACTGTTGGTAGGTACATCTACACTAGCGCCATCTATTAATATAATTTGTAAGCATTATTTATATATTACCACAATTGTTTATGTTATACGTATTAACAATATCTACCTATGGTACAGTATATAATATATTTATGTTGACTTATATCATAATACAAAGTAATTGCGAGCTACAAAAGTATAAGAACATTGGATCTTGGCGTAATGTGAATATAGCTATATAAAAAAACAGTATGTTTTTCATTACACTCTGAAATTCATATAAGTCTATACGTTTTGATTGCAGCTCCATATTGCTTTTGCCTTGCCAAATGGCAAAAACTGAAACAATTTACCGCGCGCCCGCAATTGAGATAAGTGAGTGGTGTAATAAAATAAGGTGAAACATCAATGATCGCCATTCCAGTCAAGTGGGGGCTCGTGAAAACACATTTCGATCGGATGGCGTTCGATTCAAATAAAAGTGGCGAGTGTGGCGCGCATGCGCCTCGGGCCCGAGATAACCAGAACAGTTCTTCATCTCACACCGGCCGCGCACTTACAGCGATTTAATGGTTATGTCTTGTGCACCGGGTGTTTGGAAATAACATGTTTCGAGGTGTAAGTACTCGTATCTCTAGCGCAAGGGGGCGCTCCTACTGCCCCGATAGAATGAAATTTTGAGAAAAACTGTTTTAGTTAAAATAACATTTCAATAAATATCTTGCTTATATAATCCATTGTTTTGGCCGAAAAACTATGATACCTTAACGTTTTAAACTGTTTAAAAAAAAAGTTTTTTTTGTATCACAACTAGCTGACCCGACGAACTTCGTACCGCCTCAGAATCAATAAATGTTGTGTTAACTTATAAGCTAAATTTAATTCACCTTTTTATTGAATTACAATTAATACTTAAAATGAATTAAGTTCATGAAATGTGCAAAAGTCAAAATTAAAAATATGAATTACAATGGAATATAATTCACGTGGAAGCCTGCATTAATACTTAAAATGAATTATAAATTGTTAATTAAAAATTTTGTTTTATGTATCACAATTGTGTTTTTATTTTTTCGCGACAATATATTCAACCAAAGTGGAATCTACCAGATTAATTGTGAGGATTGTGATGCCGTGTATATTGGAAAGACGGGTCGATCATTTTGAAGAGGTTATATGAACACAACATTTAATACAAAAACAGAATCATTGTGTGAATTTTGACCATCATTTCAATTCCAAAAACACATTTTTTTTGCATATAACAAACAATTTAAAAAAAAATGATAAATTAGAAAATTTTGAAATTTTTAAAGCAAAGGCACGTGAATTGAATGTTATAAATAACCAAATTCTAGCTTATTCCCCCTTAGTATATATGTAGTACATTAAAAACTTTTCCTTTATACAATCTACCAAAAAAATATTAATACTACCTTCCATTTTTGTCCCTTTCTTACTAATGTAATCTGCTTCCTTATAATGTTTATCGTCTTTAATACTCGTATATTAGGATTCGTCGTTTTTGACTCTATATTATGTATGATTGTTCCTTCTAATTACTGTTTGAATTATTATTATGATTATTATCATTCTTATTATTTTATTATTATAAATAAATGAATTTCATACAACAACACTACAACAACAACAAACCATCACGCCGTTTCTCCGCAGGGGTAGGCAGAGAGAATGGACCGCCACACTACTCTATCCTGGCACACCTCTCTAGCTTCCTCCACATTCATACATCGAGTCATACACGCACGTCGATTCTTCCGGCTTCTGACATGACCAACCTTTAATATTTGATTGATTTGGACATGCCATGTTTTTCTCGGTCTACCTCGACTCCTTACTCCATTTACATCGTTAACGAATACTTTTTTAACCATTCTTTCTTCACCCATGCGCTCCACATGTCCGAACCAACACAACGAACCATTCATAATTTTGTTCATAATACCTTCTTTCGCTCTACATTCCTTCCTAATATCAGCATTTGAGATTCTGTCATACATCGTTCTAACACACATACGTCTTAGGGACCTCATCTCTACCGCATTTATTCTGCTCTCATCTTTCTTCTGTCAGTTCCATGCTTCGCTTCCATACATAGGAGTTGGGACCAGAACTCCATTGTGAACGGCCATTTTCGCTTTCATTGATAAATTCTTGTTTCCAATAACTACTTTGAAAGCTCCATTCACTTTGTTACCCGCACCAACCTTTTTTTCAACATCACTGTCCGTTCGGCCATCCGCTGTGAACATGCTACCTAAATACACAAATTCCCTCACCTGTTCCAAGTTCTCTTCATTTACACTTATATTACAAACTGTCATTTGCTCTTCCCTTTCAAAAACTGACACCTTTGACTTTCCGACATTCATCAAAACACGTTAAAACAATTAAATAGCAGACAACATAATTTTGAATAAGTGTGATCCATCAATGAACTCCGTTTTCATCATTAGCATCATCATATTCATCATCTGAAGAGTTTGATGATTCAGTGTCCCTATCAATTGAAAAAAGAAATTCCTCGTCTTCATCTAGCCAAATATTTCGTTTATTAAGTACTCGCGGCTGAATTTCCTATGGTAACAATTCTCTGGACCGAATGTACACAGATACACCTATAAAATCAATACAAAATATACAATACGTATTTTTATTATTATTCACTAATCATAAATCGGTTATTTAATCTCTACGGAACACTCATCTGTCATCTTTTTCGAATGGTAGGTATTAATGGCGCAAATATTCTCTGCTCTCCTTCACAAAAGGGGTTTAACTTTTAGAATAGTCTCTCTTATACTGATTTTTATAACTTTGGGCATTGTTAATCTAAAATTAATAAAGAAAACCAAAAATCCCGGCGACGATTAAAAAATAACCTCAAATCTTTCACATTGAGTATTGACATCTGGCATCAACAATACACCACCTACGGGCGTTTCCGAAACTAAAATGGAAGCCATGATGTTTTTTGTACTTTGTCTCAAAAGTCAAATGTAGTCAAATTTATGACAAATATAATTAATTTTAAATCATTTAAGTGATTTTTTCAAATGTTTTAATAATTATTCTGTTATCCGGAACGGAGACAAATCCAGCAAATATAAGATCTTCAAAATTGGTCCAGCCGTTCTCGAGTTATAAATGGTGTAACTAACACGATTTTTGACTTTGTTTTATATATATAGATTGTATTTTATTATACGCGACAGCTGTTTTATCTACCTATGTTGACATCATCAATGGAATACCTGATGATGTCAACATAGGTTGATGAAACAGCTGTCGCGTATAATAAAATACAATTGTGATAAAAAAAAAAACAAGTTTTTTTATTTAACAGTTTGAAACTCTTATGTGTTGCGACAGCTGTTTTGCCAAACGAAGTTGGCATCATCAAGTGTTACAATAAACTCTAGTTTATTGTTACACCTTATGATGCCAACATCGGTTGGCGAAACAGCTGTCGCGACACTCTCAGTGAATAAGAAGAAATTGTGATATTATAACAGTGTTTTTAAATTTTAACAGTACTAATGTTGAAGTATCATAGTGTTTCGGCCAAAACAATGGACTATGAAACACTCTTATTACTATCACAATTTATTTATATGAGTTTGTCGTGACAGCTGTTTCGCAGCCAATGTTGGCATCATCGGGTGTTACAAATAACTCACGAATATTAAATAAGATGGATTAGTCACGTGGTAGAAATGAAAGAATAGAAAATAGTCAAAAAAGTATATGTAAACGATGTAAACGAAACTATAAATCTACATACTATTTCCACTATTCTCTAGGAATCATGATCAAATCAATCAAGTTTAAAATATCTGCTACGTGATGACGTGAATACGATTATTTGTACTTCAAGACTTTAATATTTATTGTTTCTTGAACAATGATGTTAAACTCCATATTTAGTATAGCTATAATTTTATTTTATTTTATTTTATATCATTGTATTTTATATTATTTATTCTGTGGGTGTTGCACGATCGAAGTGTGCGCGGGAGATGCCTATTGGTGGCTATGAGGTTCGCAACCCATCACACCGCGTCTCCCGCGGAGCGAAAAGAGAAGGATGGATTGCCGCATCAGTAAAAGTGTGACAGTCCATTCTTTCTGCCTACCCTTTCAGGGAGATGGCGTGATGGTTAGTTAGTTAGTTAGTTATAATTTCATTTTTTAAGTACTTTTTGTAAAATAAACAATTTACAAAAATACGATATAATAATATAAGTAGTCAAAACCCAGATGTCGTCAAGAAATGGTACGAGAATATTTTGAATAAAGCGAGAGAAATGCACACGATTCGCATGCCCAAGAACATTTCTGGATTATTTTGTATTTTGTTCTGATTATTTTTGTATGAGAGTAGTTTAGAAAATAAAAAGAGAACAATTTAGTATTTTAATTTGCCCAATTAATATTATTTTTATTATTATTATCATAATTTTGTTGAATCCCTCTTTACATCATTACAGCGCGAGCCAAATCGATGTAAAGGGTATGGATATCATATTGTTCTCGTGACATGTGATAGATAGCTAATGTATCACCATTTAATTGACACGTGAATTTTCCACCATATCAAAGACAGTGTGACAAGCACACTGCTATTGCCGGGAATCGAACCCGGAACCTTCGGGGTGGCAGTCAAAGCACTTACCACCCGGCCACGAAGGTCGTCATATCACGTATAAAAAAATTTTGGTACATTAATATTTAAAACTTATTACTGGTTACGATTGCGGAGCTAACCAAGTTTTTAAAGGGCAGAAATTTTTTACTTTCGTGAATATTTGATGGGTCGCAACTAGTAAACTAAATATTGATGTTTGATGAAATAAAATTTCTTCGCAGGTAAGAGAAAATAATAAAAATATCTTTGCAATAAATACTTTATTTTATTTCACTTGTTTTTCCAGTTCTGGCCAGTGTTGGCAGCTCGCTGTCGTCTTCTAGTGAATGATGAATGAATCCTAGCATCACAAGAAGAACACAGAAAACTGCCGAAACCGGTTGTAATTACATACAAGAACAAATGGAATAAAAATAAATACTTGACTTACCTCCAGAGTTGATTTTACCTCCTTCATTCAGCATGTAAGAAACTAGTTTTTTAATAGGTTTTTATTATACCTAATGACAATAAAGTACTTGGACGTTGTGATTAAAATTACGACCGTCAGAAACGCCCGTAATTGTAGAAAAAACAATCTATGGATTATGCACGATGATAATGCGCCATCGCGTAAAGCCACAATTCTGACGAAATTCAAGGCCAAAAATGGCATAAATATAATCGATCAACCACCATATTATCCGTATTTGGCTCTGTGTGACTTTCTTCTGTTACCAAAACTTAAATTATCTCTCCGTGGAACCAGTTTCCAGTCAATTGAAGCCAAAAAACTAAATTCGTGGAAGGTGTTGAAGGATATACCAGAAAGTGCCTACCAGAAAGGTTTTGAAGAGTGGAAAAAATGCCGGCATATGTATATTTCATCATGAGGGATACTTTGAAGGTGACAAAATAAATATTGATGAATAATTAAATTCATTGCATTTTAGTTACAATTTACGGGTACTTTATTGTCATAGTATTATAGTATATCAATTGTACAAAATTAATTGACTTTTTTTTTCGTTTCTCTTACTCACAGTATGAAAATGAAAATCTTGTGTTAAGGAAAGGCGTATCTATAAGATTTTTCTTAAATGTTAGTAAATTATAACCAACAAGCTAACCATCACGACATCTAAACGAAGGAGTAGGCAGAAATAATGGAACACCACGCTGTTCTATCCTGAAATACGTCTCTAGATTCCTCAACATTCAAACATCGTGTCATGCACGCACGACGATTTCTCCGTCTCTTTACGTGACCATTATAACTGTTAGAGTTACCATTATAACTGATACAGTTACCAATGTAAATGTTAGAGTTACCATTATAACTGATACAGTTACCAATATAACTGTTAGAGTTACCATTATAACTGATACAGTTACCAATATAACTGTTAGAGTTACCATTATAACTGATACAGTTACCAATATAACTGTTAGAGTTACCATTATAACTGATACAGTTACCAATATAACTGTTACAGTTACCATTATAACTGTTGCAGTTACCATTATCACTGTTACAGTTACAGTTATAGTTACACTTGAAGATGGAGTATATCTCCGAAACATGATGTGGGGTATAATTTTTTGTATCAGAGATGAAAACCTCCATATTAAATAATGTACGAAATAAAATTAATATTTATTTTATTTTATTTTATGAGGATGACATGTTTTGCCTTGCTATACAGTATGAAACGCTATACAATATGGTACCTTATCCAGGTGAAACTAGTCATTCCCATTAAATGTAATAAAATTTCTTGAAAACGATTTTATTAATATTAATTATATTTAAATTATTTAACATTAAATAAAATATTCCTTCCAAATTACCAATGGATTCCAATAAAGTTAAATGCTTTTAACTTGAATAAAGTTAAACGTTTTTTTTTATAATTAGTAATTTGTGTGTTGTATTGTGACAATTTTTATGCTATGTTATATTTTCTTTCAAATATGAATTTACAACAAAAAATGAAAGTGAATATATAAGGTATAAGATATTTGATATCATTCTGTAAAGAAAATTCCTTGTGTTGAACGAATGTTTATATACGGGGTGCTTTAAACATTTATAAGCAAAAACATGAATGTTTTATGATAATGTTCGGTCTATGAATTTGCGGTGAGCACTGTCTACCTTCGCATGTGTAAATATATGATCTACACACATACCACGATAAGCATTAAATAATGCAAAATCACTTACATGTAACATGATAAAATAAAAATACAAGGTGGTTGTAACAGTTTATAAAACAAAATAAATGACTTTTTCTTCTTCGTCCTATTGTAAACGTAGGCCTTGTGGCTTGTGCGAGGTAAATTAATCCTGTGAGGTCGACTCCCATCTGTCGATCACTCTATTTCGTTGCAAGCTCGGGGGTCGTCTTGCTAGGGGTTGGCAGTGCAATACAATGAGGGCGAGTCTGGATGGATCCATTTTTCTCACGTGTGCATACCAGTATCTTCTCCTTTGTTTTCTTCACCTTACGACATCTTCGCCCTTTATATCTCCTTTATCCTTGAGTTCCTTATTCTATCTCGTAGTGTCTTGACATATATATTTCTGGGCGTCTTCATTTCTGAGAGTCGTAGTTTTTTTTTGTGAATAAATGTAGTATACCAAAGAAAAAAGAAAACAAATGTGTGTATATGAAAGAAAATTCGTTATTCCTACTTATATGCAACTTTTTTTTTAAGTATTCGTTTAAATAATTGCTTCAAGTGCTTACATAAAAACTTGGTTACTGTCTTTTCCCCACACCTCGACGACCCTCTATTTTACCTTAAAGGATGTTCTTCTCTAAGCACATGACCCAGGTAGGGCAGCTTCCGGACCTTGAAATCAATTCGCAATTGTCTATCTATTATTACTGTTGCTCGTCCAAAATAAAGGGATTCTCAATAATATTTATTAGCGTTGATAATATTCATAAATACTCGGGTAATCTTCTTCTTCATCTGGTGTCAACGGCAAGCTTGTCTTATTTTGGTAAACGTTACCCAAAAAAGTTTTACCTCTCATTTACACTTGCCTTTGTGGTAGTAGGTTTAGATAAGTTATTAATTTTACGGATAAATTTTTCTTCTTCGCTTTATTTAGTTTGTTCAACAATTGGTATTAAGAAACCGGATGTTCCAGAACACTTTATTCTTCGTGTGTCATGTCAGGTCCCCTCGAAGTCACTTAAGCGTGTCTTGCAAAGTTCTAAATGGTGCCTTGAGAGTTCCAATTCCAGTCCAGCCAGGAATATTCCAGAGCCAAGAGATTCGGCCTTCTTCCCTCCACTGTTGGATATAGGTCTCTTTCATTTGCTCCCACTCTTCCCTGTCTTGTCCCTTTCGCATCCAGACGGTTCAAGCTATTGGGGCAATATTGTCCGTCCATCTTTTAGGTAGCCTCCACACTCATTTTCTTTGTCCAATGTCTTACTTTATGTCCAGCCCATTGCCACTTTAATTTAGCTGTAGGATCCATAATGTCGGCAACTTTGGTTCGGCGTCATATTTCTAATAATCTCATCTCATTTTCTCGCATGGTCTGATTTAAAACTAGTTTGTAAATTAATACATAAATAGCTAACTATGCATACATAAATATAGAGATATCAAAAACGGTATTAGATATTCTTTCTTTAATGTGTCAATGAATGCATTACTTTAACGTGACAAAAAAGTATATTGGTTATAATTTACATAAATCAGTGTGTTTCTGAGAAATATAACTACTTTTTTGTGATAAAACACCTCCCTAGGCTACCGATTCTATGTTTTCAATACCAGTTTGTTAACTATAGCCATAATCATCGGTAAAATTAACTTACGATTAAGGGAGTAATACGTATCATTAAATGTTTCAAAATATCGATGTCTGCAAACGTTTCTTTCGTATGACGACTTGGAATAATATGGTTGACAGTCGCCTTTAGCCTGTCATTTAAAAGCGTTTTGAATAATAATACGCGACATGGTTGCGTGCTTAAAAAAGTTATCATAACGGGCAGGTTATCAAGAAGGGGCAGTGGTGGTAAATGAAACATTTGGAATGAATAATTTCTGGCAACATTTTCACGATAATTTTAGACAACTTCTTCTCCTATTACACTATTGTTTTTTATAAGCCTCTCGTAGGAAGTTGACTCCAAGCTATCCCACCATCATTTAAGTGGTCTTCAGAGGGGACGAGAATCTAGCCAACAGGAATCTGATGCATCACAACGTGTGGTATCCTAGAGGGATATATCCTCTGCACATGCGCATGTCAATATCTTCTGCGTTGTCTACCCCATCTGACAATATCTCCCACCTTGCAGATTTATCAATCAAATTAACCAATCCAATCAAATTAATTTCAATATCTCTAAATGCGTAATTTTATATTTTACGAGAACATTGCGTACTGTTTATTACAGATACACAATGGATAACCAGCAACTTAAGCATGTTTCAATGATAAAAAATCTTGGTATTGTTTATGAAAGTAAGTTGAATTTCCATGCTCACATCGAGAGAATATGTGGAGTTGCACTGAAAATGTTGGCATTTTTTCTCCGAACTGGTAGAGTTTTCAGGAATCCCTATGTTTTGCAAATTTTGTATAAATCATTGGTCCGGAGCTGGCTCGAGTGTGGTTCGGTAATTTGGAGTCCCCACGAGGCGAGATACTCGCTCATGTTAGAGAGAGTTCAGAAAAGATTTCTGAGATATCTCTACATGAGACAGGACATGAGAATAGATTAAATGTGGTCTGTCACCCTTTTGATTGATGACAAGAAAAGGCTAAATTAAATTAACGTAAGTCCCGGATGGACAAGGAACAGGCCTAGATAGTGCAGCGAGACTGACGAAAGGGCGTCGCCGCGTCCTATAACAGTCTCGGGTGGTGGTGGGAACCTTATATATCTCTACATGAGGGAGTTTGGTAGCTATCCGTGGCTTTATCCCACTGCATTCCTCTTGAGCATGCTGGGGACCAATTGTTTACAGATAAGGAGGGATGGGTGCACACTCACCCATTTCTTCAGACTCATCGGGGGATTATTTGAGAATTCCGTGGAGAAGTGGATACATCTTTAAGTTCCGGATAGTTATCTCCGAAAGCGTCAGCACAGACTGTTTTATCTCCTAGCATGCAGAACCAACCTGCCTCTGGGGATGCCGGTGGGAAGAGCAATCAAGCTGCTGAACATGATCGCTTTGGAGACCGACATCTTTCATATTCGTGAAAGCACATTAAGAGAGTATCTTATAATCCCGTAGTCATGGTCGAATCATCTCTCATGCTGGTATTATATATATTATATTTTACATGTTCTGAGAATGTCCTGAATCCTATCACATATCCTGAGAATCGATATGATAGCTATACCCTTTTTGGCTCGCTCTGTTATGATATAAAGAGCATTTCAACAAAACAATAATGATATGTCAATATCGGCCTTAAGCAAGTTTTACTTAAATAATTAAATAATAAAAATCTATTCTTAAAATAATATTGTAAATGTCACGTCGCGTCGTTTCGTTTGTGCAATAATTGACGACATTAATTTATCATGTTTTACGTTTTTTTTGTTTCAGTTTTTATTTTCACTTACCTTCACTGTGTTGAGTCAACTGGTATGGCCATCATTTGGTGTACCAATCTAATTATATACTTATACCCCATTGGTATCTCAGTGTTTGGCCCAACGTAATAAGTATTCAATCTTCTCCTAGTCTTGGCCGATTAGTTTGGAATGGCTCAACGCACTTGCGGCGTTGTTGTACCGCATTCTCAGACGTTAATTGTTAAGTATACAACGAATCGTTTTTCTCCCACTAACAATCTAATACATCATTAAATATACCGTGTTTCCAAAGGACTAAGATTATTTTAAATTAAATTAGTTATTTTTAATGTAAACAAATACTTGTAGACAAATACTGGATTTTACCCATTGCGGGTTAATCATTTTTAAGGTTTAATTGTATCTCAATAGAGAGGAATTTTTTAAATGTGAAGTATTTTTAACATAGTAGCATATATACATAAAAATTAAATAAAACGATGTTTTTTAACTACTTCCACTTTTGTCTTTATTTAGACAGCGAGCCTGGCGAAACCGGTCGCTGTCTAAATAAAGACAAAAGTGGAAGTAGTTAAAAAACATCGTTTTATTTAATTATTATTTAAAATAAACTTCCATCAAGAGATTTCAGTAAAATCATTTGATTAGCATATCGTGGGTATACTGGCAAAAAACGTTAAGTCGAAAATTGGCAGTTTTGACTTAGTGATGCAGTATTGTAAAGTTTACAATGCTCTACAAATTGGCAAAATACACGAAGTCGAATGAAACAGATTTTTTCTCTAGTTTTAAAAATAAATTTAACGTTAAATCGTACAAAAGGTATTTCATACAGGCTAAAAGCTTCAAAAAACTTAATATTTTTCGAAGAGTCTTGTTGAACATTTTTGTACTGGAAAAAAACGTTAACTCTACTTATTGTCTTCGGCTGAAAAAAATTCCCTCGATTGACTTTTGACAACGGCACTTATATGTTTCAAATTTAAAGAAAACTTAAATGTTCGATTTCTCAAAACAGCGATTTTAGACTTAACGTTTTTTGCCAGTATACCCACGATATATACAACTTTCAAAAAAATTTCAGACGTGGTGGTCGTAAGAAGGGAGGAATGGGGAATGTTGTTAAACATAAAACGATCGCTTAACCCAACCAATGACAGGTCATAAGTCCTGTAAACGCTTCGACTACCATATTCTGTTTCCGAAAAACAATTTACATCTTCGTCTCTAATGAGATACAATTAATCCTTATTTCAAATTGTTTTTATTTAACATTAGGAAAGGATAAAAGATGGGTGAAACAGAGAAGAAAATTCAAGTCAGTATTTTGCTGTGTTTCCGAGTTCCAATGATTATTTTAAATAATGATGAAGATTAATTATGATTTTTATAGCGCCATTTTCGGAAGAGATTCACTTCATGGGTTTTGTTAATCCGGAAACCTTATCTTAAAAAGGAAAGTTTTAAGAGAGCTTCTGAATACTCCTTCGTTGTCTTGATTGCGGATACTGAAGGGCAACTTGTTCCACGACGCCGGTCCCCCAATGCCAAAAGCACGAGCTGCGAAATTTTAAGCTCCTTAACACCCCGGGACAAGATGTTTTTGTATTGCTTCTTCTTTTGAAGATCGCAGAGTTAACTGCCGAGGGTTAAGATCGATTAGCTTGCAAAGGTCTGTGAGGTAGTGGGGTGCTTGTCCATGTAAGGCTTTGTAAACAAAGAGACATAGTTAACTTAACCATTGAAGTTGATAGAGCATTGAGATTACTTGTATGAATTTTGATGCACCAAAAATGAATCATGCTGCAGTATTGATTATAAATTGCAGCCTATCCAGTTACTTCTTGGGTTTTCCGGCAAACCATGAATTGCAGTAGTCGATACATGAGATAACAAAATAATAATATATATTTGGTAAGAATAAATAAAACCAATGTTTAATGAGATGTAAATAGTTTCCTGAGATCACTATTATATTTATGAGGATGCAATTGAGTAGACGAATTTTTAATAATATTTTTAATTTATGAATTAAACTATTTAATGGTTAATATATTTCAGACGTATAAAACGTACGTATAAAACGTACAAACCAATAAATTCGAATGACGACTGAACTTTATATTCTAGAATATTTATTTAATTTGATGGGAATTACATGTTTCATCTTGCAAAGGTATTATCAAATGTTTTAACTAGACATGAGATTATGGAATAAATTTTGTTAATTGAATTTTCATGGTAGAAGTTCATTGTAAATAATAATAACAAATAAATACAATTTGAATTTATTTTCATTGCGTGATTATGGCAAGGCAGAAAATATCATTCATGTTAAATAAAATAAAACTTCTATGAATTAGACATATTCAAATTATTGTTTTTTGAAGAATGATGTACGAGTATAACTACATAAAATATTATTCAAAATTTAATTGTATCTCAATAGAGACGAAGACGCAAACTGGAAACTGAACATGGATGATCAAGATGTTTACAGGACTTATGACCTGTCATTGGTTGGGTTAAGCGCACGCTTTATGTAATTACAACATTCCCCATTCCACCTTTGTTATTATGATCATGCATGACACATTTTGGAAGATGTATATACTCGTTTACTTCAAAAACCATATCTATCTTCACGTGTCAGTTTCAATCAGCCATCTATGTAGATTTGGTTGCACTTGTGAATTTTTCAAGATTAACCTTTACAACCGATAATGGAGAATGATTTTCGGCATTTAGCAAACTACCTTATTAACACAATGCGAAGGCTGTCGCCTAACATGTCGTATACAGGTATAAGTATACATTCACAAATATTTGTTCTTAACATATTATTAATACGAATAAAAACTTTTGCTTTCTAGAAGTTTTATTATATAGTCCAAACAGAAACATCTTTTCGGAAATGGCCAAACATTGTGTGAATTTTGACCATCATTTTGAGACCAAAAACACAAAAATTTTACATATAGCAAATAGTCCTCAAAAATTTGAAAATGTTTACATTTTAAAAGCCAAAAAATCTAAACTAAATGTATTAAATAACCAAATTCCTTTTTATTCCCCATTAGTAAGTACATTAAATACTTTTCCCCTGTACAATCTAGCTAAAAAATAATAATACTACCTTCAACTTTTGTCACCTTTCCTATTAATGTAATCTATGTACTTCCTGTTATTGTTTACCGTTTTTAATTTATTATATTTCTATACTATGTGAAATTGTTACTTCTAACTACTGTTTTTTTATTATTATTATTATTATTTTATTATTATTATTATTATTTTTTTTTTTTTCTCCTATAAATAGTAACTAACCGTTTTTTTTATTAAAATATTTAGGTACCCAACTCAATTTCAGCAAGAACTTCAAAATTATATCAAAAAAAATTATTCATATTGACATAGGAACAAATACACATCAAAATTATAAAAATCACGAAAATTTGACATTTTATATATTAGTGTAACACCTGATGATGTCAATTGTGATACAAAAAACCTACTTTATTCATTAACAGTTTAAATTTTATTATAGTTTATGGTAATGACATGTTTCGTCATTCCCATAAACTATAATAATTATTTTTAGTAAACAGACGTTTTCATTCGTATTCAATAGTTTCATTCGTATTAATTATTTAGTATGAAACTTGACATCATTGTTCAAGAAACAATAATACCTAAACAATAATAAGGAAAGTTCCGCAATAACCTGGCTGTTATTATGATTGTTTCTTAATGTCTAAAACAAACGAAACAATTATGTTTTATACTCGTAAATTAATATTTTGCAAATTTATACCCCTTGGCATTACACAGAACGGCGGATCAGTAAGTTGCTCATTTCACACAAAACGGCCATAAAACTTTACGACGCTACCCCCGTGACCCGTAACCATTTTGCAGTTAAAATTGACCTTTTATTGATAAACGGCCTTTCCGTTAACACTTGAGTACCTAAACCTCCACTACAACCATCTACCAAAGGTGTAACTGAACAAGAACTTTATATATAATATTTTGAAATCCAAATTTTCGAACAGATTGATTTCGTCATTTAGGTTTGACATTTTACTGGGCATTATCACAGAATATCACAGAAAGAATTATCACAGAATTATCACAGAAAGAAGGAACTCATATCATAAACAGTGTTTAACCTATGTCATAAATAGTGTTTAAAAAACTCATGCAATAAATAGTGGGGTATCAATAATGAGAGTCCTCTCTCATGATACTCCCATATGAAGTCGAATAAATAAAAAATAAATAAAAAATATCGGAAATTTTAAACGCATTAATTTTTATATTTTTCTTAAAAATCAATCTTAGAGATTGGTTTGCAGCAAAGTCTATGAACTCTTTGCTAATTTTTGTGATGCCACTTGGGCATTTTCAAAGTGCAAGTTTCCCATTGCTTTTCACATTCTTATATAAAGGTTATTTGTATACAACAGATTTTTT
This sequence comes from Lepidostoma basale, assembly GCA_022606425.2. NCBI lineage: Eukaryota > Metazoa > Arthropoda > Insecta > Trichoptera > Lepidostomatidae > Lepidostoma > Lepidostoma basale. The sequence continues at coordinate 981,492 of JAHDVF020001222.1, read as the reverse complement.
GTATAGAGCATATTATTTGAACCCAATTATTATTATTTTTTCGCTATCAATTCTCATGACATGCGGTAGGTATCGCCATATTTATGATAACCTGATTTCTATCAGACTAAATATCGACAGCGTGAGAGAGAAAAATACGCTTTGTGAATTATAAATTGGTTGGTTTCTGAAACAATGACGTAAAATTCCATATTAAATAATAATTACCTATGAAAACATTGTTTTTTTAAGAGTTAATGTTATACGTATATTTAATGGAAATGGCATGTTTCGCCTCTTATCGGTGATGACATGTGATAATGTCTTCCCTTAAAATCTTATCTCTATAAAAGAGATGTCTTAATAAGCATTAATTATATTAAGTGGGACTACATATTTAAATATCACTGAGTTTACGTAGATCTTGTTTATAAGCATTATATTTGCTTTCTAATATGATATTATCAATTGACACATAGAGAAATTTTAATTCAATGTGAGTTTTTAAATATTCTCGAAATTATAATTGACATCATCTTATAATTAATACGAATAAAAACGAAGTCAGTTTTCTTGAAGTTTTATTATATTTTATGGAAAACATGTTTCGCTCTTCTAAGGCACTATCAAATGTTATGTAAGGGCGAAATATGAGATTCTGAAATACTATACATAATATACCAATATCCACTTTAACATGCTATCATAAATACTATTACAGGTAATCAATTAAATAAAATGTCACTAGCTAATTTTCAGTCGTGTTCATATTCCTCATTAGTACATAAATTTTTTTAATCCTTCCTTCTACTCCTTATTTTAATACTCATCATCGTCTTAGCTTGCCTTTGGCTTTAATTTACTGTTTCTATATTAAAATGTCCTTAGATTTATGTTACTTATCTTTATTCACAAAAAGTTTAATGGAGTTAATGCCGTTAATAACAAAATAAATAAATAAATAATATAAAAATATTCAATAGAACTTGATTCATAGGGTTTGCCCTTAATATCTTCATGATTATCTGATCAATTCGGCTTAAGGAGCGAAATAGATTCTGATAGACTTTTTTACTAATTTTTTTGGCAAGGAAGGAATACATAAAACGTATCTGACCACTTGTTAAACACATATTCAAGTAAATACAGTAATTTTTTTAAACTCTTTTATTGGAAAATATTGAAGATATCAACCGCCATCTATCGGAGGTCATCTGTCGAAGTTATTTGTGTATTTTCTGAAGGTCATATTTTTCATCTTTAATCAATAGAAATTTACTTTAAGACGTGTTTAAAAAATATTATAATTTGTTTAAATTTTTTCACAAAAATATTAAGCAATTATATTAATCGGAATTGAGGTTGATACAGAGCGCAAATGTATAAAAAAAATTAATATCAATTTTCAAAAATATTGATGAAGAACTTTTTTAGGAAGAGTGTATACAAATTCCAAAAAAGTCGTTTCGAGAAAAATGAGTTTGAAAAAACGCTCATTTGACCGCGCATATGTAACTTCAGAACGAAATGAAATTTTTATTTGAAACTTTCAGAGCGCACTTTTTTATAGTTTTACTAACGATCTATAGAATAAAATTAAATCTTTTTTTCTAGTCGTCTAAACCAATTTACCTCCTTAACGCATAGTTCGTTCACTCTTCACATTCATTAAGCAGCAAAAATATTCCAAACCCTTCGAATCTGTTTTGACATTTTAGATTTGGAATAACATGATAAAAAAAAAACTTTTTTTCATATTATATTATACTCGTATATTCGTACAACACATTGTTAAAACATGTTTTATGAAACTTGTGTTTTGTACGATTTAAAATGTATTATTTATTTAACAATTAAACAAACAAACCATCCCCGAGAGGCAAGTCAAAGAGAATGGACCGCCAAACTTCTCTATCATGACACACTTCTCTAGTGTCCTCCACCTTCATACAGCATCAATTCTTTCGACTTCTAACATGGCCGACCTTTAAAATTTATTTAATTTGGTATATTTTACTCGGTCTTCGTTCACTCCGTTCAAATTGTTAACGTATACTACATTAGCCTTTACATCTACATCCATGCGTTCCATTTGTTCAAATTAACACACTGATCCTTCTATTATTTTGTCCTTAACATTTTCAATTGCACTGCATTCACTTCTTTTATTTGCGTTTGACACTCCTTACCTACATACACAGATTATCATTTACATTTATAGTCTTCTTCGTCAGCTTGTCTCCATCCACTGCTGGACGTAAGCCTCTCTCCACTCCAATGCCATCTCTCTCAGTCTCTCGCCAGTGTTCTCCAGGTCCTTCCCGCCGTCGCCGTCGGCACAATATCATCGCTCCACCTGGTTGGCTGTCTCCCGACACTTCTCCGGCCCAACCTTGACCTCCATTCAGTAACCCTCTGGCTACACGTTGGGTATATGGTCTCTATGCGAGATACCCAACATGGATCTTTCCATGGCAGGTTGTGGAACTTTGATTTTATGCATTGCTTCTTTAGTTAACGTCCATGTCTTGCATTTACAGATTATCACAGGTAACACACACTGGTCCACCACTTTTGTTTTTAAATTGTGTGGCATGTCCGACTTAAAGATGTTGCTCAGCCTTCCGAATACATAGTCTAAGAGATCTCATTTCTACTTCGGGTTTTCTATATATGATTCATAAATAACAATGATACTAAAGTTTTATACTTTCATAAAGATGTTAGTCTGAAGGACTAGTAAGCAAACATAATAAATATTTTAGTGCTGGTTATTTTAGGCTTGGCGAAGCTCTGTCACGAGCTAAACCAGATATGCAACTCATAAAATATGCATTGGATTCTTATCTGTAAGCGAACACAAATGTTTATTTGTATGTTTTATTACAATGACAGGAGGCTAAAACGATAAAACAAATTAGATTTTTTTGAACTTCGAGCGTCAACAGAAACAAATTGTGCTAACCAACTGCAATTTAAAACAATTCATTTGTTCTGATTTAACTCTTCATTTAAAATTTGCTACAAACCAGAAAATCAACTGATATTGTAGAATATTTGAATATCATACATATTCTTGTTGTACGCTACACTCTCTATTCCCATTTATCTATTAAGATTCACAAGCCGTTGCTAGCAGCGCTAGTTAACAAAAAATCCATTTTACTTAGGCATTTGGTTAACGGTTAACGTGGTTAGATTACTGTCAAAAAACGTTGTCTTCAAACGTAAAAGAGACGTTTTCCTCAAATTTAACAATAAAATATACTCGTAGATTAAGGATTAATTGTGTCTCAATAGAAACGAAGATGCAAATTGGAAACAGAATATGGTGGTCGAGGCGTTTACAGGACTTATGACCTGTCATTGTTGGGTTAAGCGCACGCTTTATATAATACAACATTCCCCATTCCACCCTTCTTACGACCACCACATCTGCCAAATTTTTGGAAGATGTATATATGCTACAATGTTGGGGAACACTTCACATTTTTTAGTTCAATCAACACTAGCTAACTGGGTAAAATCCAGTATTCGTCTACAAGTATTTGTAAACATTCAAAAAATATAGATTAGCTACCTATGTCATGAGAATCAATTTAAATATCTTAAAATAAACGGTATACAGTAGTTGGGTTAAAACGATCTATTGTTTATAAGAAAAAATATTGAAACTTAATTTCTAGGAGAGCACTTGTATGTTTTATGTAACAATGTAAAATATCTCTATTATTTTATAAACTTTTTTTAATATAATCAAATGATTTTACTGAAATCTCTTGATGGAAGTTCATTTTAAATAATAATTAAATAAAACGATGTTTGATTTAATTATTACTTGTCCATATTTGACCAGTCTGTCGATGCCAGCGAGCCTGGTGAAACCGGTCGCTGTCGAAATAAAGCACAAAAGTGAAAGTAGTTAAAAACACGTTTCATTTAATTATTATTTAATTAAGCTTTGTTGCAAATCTGGTAAAAATACATTTTTATCGATATAATGATAAGGGGCGCGTGTTTTTTATGTAATTACCGTTTAGATATTTAAAAAAAAACAATTGAACTTTTTGTAACAATTTTATATTAATACGAAAGATCACAATCTTATTTACTATTCCACATAATTACCACCAATTGTCATGTTGAACTACAAGCTTTTGTATTCCGTAGTGATAGAAGTTTGCCTGCTGACTTTTCTTGAGCGTTATAATGCTGAAGGTGACGATTGTTTAAACCAAATTGTTACTGGCAATGAAACCTGGGTGGCGTACGTTACACCAGAAACAAAACAACAATCCATGGAATGGCGGCATTCAACATCTCCTATCAAAGTGAAGTTTAAGCCGACAATTTCAGCCCGTAAAATCCTGTGTACCGTTTTTTGGGACAGGGTGTTGCTTGATGATTTTTGGCTCCACTTTCATCGGCGATGTTGAATGCCGCGATTCCATGGATTGTAGTTTTGTTTCTGGTGTGTCTTCGACTTTCAGTAATTGATTAATTTGGTCATGCCACGTCTTCTTTGGCCTAACTCAACTTCCTTTTCCCTTCACACTACTGGTATATATTTTTTTAACCATTCTTCCCTCATCCATTCGTTCCATATGTCTAAACGATCTTAGTGACCCTTTCTTAGGACTCATTCATTCGCCTACATTCCTTTCTTACTTCATCATTAGATATTCTATCATACGAATTGAGTTGTTTACATACAAATTTTAAAAGTGCATTATTATTCTCAAATCGAATATTGTTTAAGTTACATTTTATGGAAAATTTCAAACCATGGGAGAAAAAATAAATATTCCCTTAAACGTTTTGAAGTGAAATCTTCACCCTTAAGACTACTTGTGCACATTTTTTTAACCATTCTTCCCTCATCCACTCGTTCCATATGTCAAAACTATCTTAGTGACCCTTTCTTGATTTTATTTATCACGTAATTATCCGCCATACATTCCTTTCTTACTACATCTTTAGATATTCTATCATACATTGTTTTTCCGCACAATCTTCTTAGTGACTTTATTTCTACGGCATTTATCTTACTTTCATCCTTTTTCTGCCAACTCCAAACTTTACTTCCATACATTAGAATCGGCATTAGAACTCCATTGTGCACTGCCATCTTTGCTTCAGATATTTCTATTTGCGGTAATGACTTTGAGGGCATCATTTATTTTGTTTCAAGCTCCAACCCTTCTTCCGATATCTTTCTCCATTCTTTCTTCTCTTGTAAACATGCTTCCCAGATAAACAAATTCGGTAACTTGCTCTCATTTCTCCCCGTTGCACTTATGTCACAATCCGTCATACATTCTTCCTTTTTTAATACCACAACTTTGACACGTTCATCACAAGGTCATACTTATTGCATACTTTGTACATTCTTGACACTAGGACTTGTAGTTCGTTCATGCTGTCACCGATTAAAATAGCGTCGTCTGCATATAACTTTCCAAGTCCAAATCCGGTAACTTTCTCTAATTTCTACCGTTCGCACTTATGTCAGTATCCGTCATACATTCTTCCTTTTCAAATACCATAACTTTAAACTTTGACACGTTCATTAGTGGATTTTAAGTAAATATACATTTAAAAAAGATTTTCTTTTATATTCGCCATGCTTTGTGTTGTAGATGCTTTATTTCTCTTTTTCTTTTTTATATACTTTACATTAACATTAGCCCAACTTGCCCCAAGCGAGAGCGTTCCCCGTGATGTGAAGAGGTGATAGTCAGATGGCGCCAGGTCGGAGGAGTACGGCGGGTGCGGAGGGATGTTCATTCTAAATAATCATACGTTGTAATAATAATGTAATAATCATCAGAACATTAACATTAAAAAAAAATTAATTACATAGACATGTTTCGGACAATAAGTCCTTCTTCAGTGATGCGAGTACATGTGAACGTTCCAAAATAAATCTTTATAACATCTGTGAAACCATGTAAACAATTTTATAATATTTTTAATATGTATCACTGAAGAAGGACTGGTTGTCCGAAACGTGTCTATGTAATTTAAATGTTTTTAATGTTAGTGTTTCATATACAAAGTATATAAAAAAAGAGTAATTAAATAAGATTTTTTACAATTTTAATTTATTTTCATATTGCATATTACGTGTGTTTGGTGAAATAAAAGCTATGATGTTTTATTATATTATTATAATACTTAAGATAAGATTTACGTTTATAGGTGACAGCTTTATAAATTTCTGTTGAACCACTGAACGTTATGAAGCCGTATCTTTAATAAAGATCTCTCGCCAATTTAATACGCTTTCAACCATTTATTTGAAGCAAATGCACACTGCGTCCCGCTTTAAGTGGATTCCAGGGTGTAAAGGTGTCGGATATAATTAATAAAATTATTATATAAGCAATAAACATCTCGATCAAGTCGGGGCGATTAAATTGAGTGAACGTTTTATTATGCTTTAGGACAATTAATGTCCCAGCCTCCGGCCAGAGTGACTGATTGCTCTTTCTGAGCTTAACGTTAAATGCCATATAAATCAAATGCTTGCGTGTACCTATATACGTTTGACCCACTGTTAACTAAAGTTGAAATGTTTTCTATCAATCACATTAAATATACAATTCATAAAAAAACATTTTTTTGCTTGTACGCCTTAACAAGCTTATGACCGCTCTAATACTATAGTAGTATACTCGTATATCATAAAGCATATGGTAACTGTTTTTTATTGAAATTTCTTTGTAAACCAGGTGTATGCATAAGTTTTTGCTGGCTTTTATGGTAAAGAAAACACGTAATTTTCAAGGGAAAATTAATTTTCATTTATTCAAAATATTGGCCATCGGTTATAACACACTTCGCCCATCTTTGCTCCCTCACTTGCCATAAAAACTGTTTGTCTTTTGAGGCAAACCATTCGTCAAGCCATTTTCCAACTTGCCCCGAGCTTGCGAGCGCGTTCCCCGTGATGGGAAGAGGTGATAGTCAGATGGCGCCAGGTCGGGGGAGTACGGTGGGTGCGGAGGGATACTAACTAACTAACTAACCATCACGCCGTTTCCCCGAAAGGGTAGACAGAAAGAATGGACTGCAATACTTTAATCGATGCTGCACTCCATCCTTCTCTTTTCGCCAACGCGAGAGACGCGGTGTGATGGGTTGCGAACCTCATCGCCACCGCGGAGGGATACTCATTCTAAATAATCATACTTTGTAATAATAATGTAATAATCATCACAAATTGTTAATTATCGTCGGGAATCGAACCCGGAGTCTACGGTGTGGCAGTTATAGCTGTTGTCAATTATAAACAATTTTTCGTATTTTTCGTATTTCCGGCAGCTCGTAGTCATCGTTTGTGATGCCAGCGAGCTACATAAACCGATCGGAATAAATAAAATAAAAGTGTAATATTGTTTTACAATTAAACTATTGTTTTTATTATGATTAAAGTACAGTACAGTTGTGTTCAAATAACAATGTTCATGTTCTCGCATAAGAATCCAGGAATACTGAGAGAACTAAATCTATATGTTCCCCAGAGCTATAGCAGAGCGAAGAGGCATATCTTAATTGTTAAGGGCTCAAATTGCCTCACAGATGCTCTTCGAAGTTATCCTATATTGAAGGCGATTTGTCTTCTAAATGAGGTGGCATCGGAGATGTACCACTTTGGATGCAATTATTACGAATTCGTGAATACCCTCACAATAAGATCAACAAAATGATAACATCAACAGTATAAAAAATGAGATCCTAGGGATGCCGACAAAACATGGCATCTCCGAATAAATCAAGTACAAAAGGCGGCCATGATAGAAGTTGAAACAATAGGCGAGCGTGCATGTCACGATATATGATCAATAAGAACAATGTGGTAGTCCATCCGCTCGGCTTATCCCGTGGCCAATAATATGTGCATTGACACGATTTAAATATAAAAGGGTGAGGGCTAGTTAGTTACGTAACGTTTGTTATTTGAATAGAAATTATAGCAGACGGAAGCTTTCTGTGGTAAGGCAATGGACAAGGGTGCTTAGAATTTAATCTTATGGTTAATATATAATATTATAATAAATAGTCCATTGTTTTGGCCGAAACATTATGATACTTTAACATTTTATAACTGTTAGTGAAAAAACTTTGTTTTTGTAACACAATTGTATTTTATTTTACGACAGCTGTTTCATCAACCAATGTTGACAACATCAGGTGTTATAATAATATATTATTAATGATGATGTCAATATTGGTTGATGAAACAGCTGTCGTAAAATAAAATACAATTGTGATACAAAAACATAATAGTAATAATAATAAAAGAAATACAGAGAGAGAGAGAGAAAGAGAGAGAGAGAGAGAGAGAGAGAGAGAGAGAGAGAGAGAGAGAGAGAGAGAGAGAGAGAGGGTATACAATAATATTGCGAGCAAAACATAAAAAAAATGTAAACATAGGATGACAAAGGGAGTTAAACAAATCATTATTTTTTTTAATTTAATCCTAATATCACGCAGCTATACAATATGTTATACGGACTTATTTTAATTTTTTTACAGTCTTTGTTCTGGTTCAATATGGGACAGTAATGGCGATAGATTAGCTACCTTCCTGTCATGAGAAAAAATAATCGCGCTGCAATGGTGTAAAGAGCAATGGAACAAAATAATAATAATATAAAAACAAATTGAAACAATAAAATAAAGCCAATTAAATGCTACCAAGAAATAAACGAATAGAATAATTAAAAGTACAGACAAATTAAACAAAATCGGAGTTAAACTGACACATACAAAATAAATAAGAAAAAGAAATATAATAGTTAATAATAATTATTATTAAGGAATAAAAATAGTAAACAAACAAAGTTTCATTTACGCCAATTTTTTATTATAAACAACATGTACTCGTATATATTCTCGTATCTCTATGAAGAAACGGCGTACTAGTTATGATTTATTTACTGATAAGAATAATGTAGTATTTTCCGATTGCTTACTAATATTTATTATTGTTTCAGATTCATACAATAAATGGAATCACACCTCAACATTATAATGGTAAGTCAGCCAAAGTTATTTAAAAATACATTGTTATCAAATTACTTGTTCTGCATTCTTGTGCATTAATTTATATTAAAATTTCCCAGCGACAAAGCTATATATACTCGTAATTTATATAAATTACCTCCAAACACGAAGACAGGTGTCCCGAAGAAATCGTATCAGCAGGGCCGACCCCAGTTGAGTGAGTGATGACAAAGAGAAAAAAGAAAATAATAAATATGAATTGATAATAAAAATGATACATCTCTGTGTGAATTATTGATTGTTGAGGTAAATAATTTTGTAAAACTCCACTATTATTTTTAAAAGTAAACACGATTGTTTTGTGGTTTAACTTGGATTTAATTTATATATATATATTATTTAAATTGTGACAAATTTGTTTCGCCTTGCGAGGGCATTCTTAAACTTGGAGCAGCAAGGCGAAACAAATTTGTCACAATTTACACAATTTAAATCCAAGTAAAACCACTAAACAATCGTCTTGCTGAATTGTTGGTCCGGATTTTTTCTTACTTTAAGCTTTATCAATCCGTTTTCACTGTTTTTATTTTAAGCTCTGACTTCCATGTTGAAGGTCCTGGGTTCGATTCCCGGCGATGGCAGTGTGATTGTCACACTGTCTTTGGTCGGTCTAGAATTCACGTGACAATAAAATGGCGATAGATTGGCTACCTATCACATGTCACGAGAATCAATATAACAGCTAAAAAATAAATATTGTACACGGTAATTGGGTCCAAACGACCTGTTGTGTACATAAAAAAAAAAAAAAATTCCTAATCTACACGATAATAAATGTAAATGGTGTATATTTTTCATTCCTTTGCGCATCATTATTACACAATATACTTTATGTAGCTTTAGGTGTATTTATTCATGTATTCCATGATGTAATCAGCATTTAATTTTTTTTACATTATAACTCACTTATAAATATATTTTATTTTGAATCAACCTCGCGTAATCTTACCATTAACTAGTATATCCAGGAGACACTATCGTACTTATAAAAAAATGGTTATCCCTTTTAGAATACGGTAGAAAATAATTATTTTCTTCTGACACTTCCGCGTACGATTTCTTACAGACGCCGCCGCGATTCATCACAGCTACAAAGAGCAAGAAACTGTGTATAAAAAAGTGTAAGATGTCTTCTTCGAGAACTACAGGGACTTGTCAGGGCAAAAAACAATGGCGATAGGAATTTATCTAACAAGGTCATGGCAACACTCCGTCCAGTGGCGGGAAAGATGACCCTTCTGTTGAAAAAATGTTTTATACATTATGTGGCGTCTTGGCGAGTGACGAGTGGCGTTTGTTAGTGGCCAGTGACAATTCACTCTGTTTTAACGGTTTGATTGAATGGATGTATTGTGAAGCGGCTCACGAATCAAGTATGGAATCAGGAAGAGAAGACGCGTGAAATTGCTACGAGTTTTGCTTGTGGATATACTAAGAAAGGGTTTCTCGATTCTGGATTTCTAAAGGAGAGCAGAACAATAATTAATACAAATTAAAAGGCGTCAATTTTCTAGAAGTTTTATTATAATTTATGGGAATGACATGCTTAATCTGTCTAAGGCATTTTCAAATGTATTTGATAATGCCAAAAACAAGTAAAACATGTCATTCCTATAAATTATAATCAAACATCTTGAAAACGGATGTTTTCATTCGTATTAATTAAAGATATTTGCTGTATTTATAATTTACAAAAATAAATACAATATTTTAATGCGACAGGAGCTTCATACGAAAATACAATTCAATTTAAGTATGAAAAAACATAATTTTGTTATTCTATTGTTTTTTTTAACAACCAAGTGGTGTAGAATTAACGTATAAATACTATGAAACTAATGCAGATAAAAATTAACTAATTATTAAAGGTAAAATTTGTTCAATTGTATTTTTTAAATAATATTAGTACATATTATATTTGTCTTAACTAACAAAATGTTACAATCTTTTTTAATAAGCATAGTGGTATATTAAACTATTGTTTCTTGATCAATGACGTGTAACTCCAAATTCTATCCTTAATACGAATAAAAACGTATGTTTTCTAGAAGCTAATTATAATTTATGTGAGTGACATGTTTCTCCGGTTAAAGACATTATCAAATGTGTTATATCATTTGATAGTACCATAAACCGGCGAAACACGATATTCATATTAATTATAATAAAACTTCTAGAATGCAGACGTTTTCATTCGTATTAATTATACTTCTACTACTACTACTTCTCTGCGCTACATCCCTATGTGGGACTTGGTTTCCTTCAGTGGTTTCTCACTCCATTCCATGATTTCCATTTTCTCCCAGTCTTCGTCCACGCAGTCGGCCCATATTTACTATAAATTTATTAATTATAAATTTATAAAATTTAATTGTATCTCAATTGAGACGAAGATGCAAATTGGAAACTGAATATGGTTGATCAAGGTGTTTACAGGACTTATGACCTGTCATTGGTTGAGTTGAGCGCACGCTTTATGTAATTACAACATTCTCCATTCCACATTTCTTTATGACCATGTATGACAAATTTTTGGAAGTTGTATATATGTTAAAGTCCTATGCCAGATTTCACATGTCAGTTTCAATGTGTCATCTATGAAGATTTTGATTACATATGTTAATCCACGGTGGGTGAAATCCAGTATTCGTATACAAGTATAAGTATACATTCACAAAAAATATTATAAAATTTGATTGGTATTTTCAATTTTTTTTCATAAACAACATTCTTATACCAAAACGCTTTAGTCATAATAAAAACATATATGTTTTTGTTATTTTAAAATTCAAATATGCTACTGAATTTTTTACCCAACGCCGATGGATGCGGAAGGCGCTATCTTCCGATCTCGCGATGCGATCCCGAGATAACTTCTAGCATCCGATAGCGGGCCCGATAGCCCCTGGACCTGCCGCTAAGGACTCCCATTGTTGCGTAACTTAACACCAACTCTGGAGGAATGTGAGGGCACTGCTTCTGCTACGTTCCACAATCGCAAATGTACATATAAAGCAAAGTTTTAAGCCCTTGCCTACCAAAAATAGAATTGAATTGATTATCCTTGATAAAAAAAACTTTTTTTCTTAAGTATAATGTCAGACGAAAAAACCAGAACGATACAAAATAAAATTATACACAATTTTGGTACAGACAATGTTACAGTAGAATTCTGTTTATTGTTTCTTGAACAATGATGTTAAACTCCATATTAAAAAAATAATACAAATGGAAACGTCCGTTTTTTAGAAGTTTTATTGTAATTAATTTATAATATAAATAATGGAGTTTTACAAAACAAATACCTGAACCATCAATTTATTGTAATTTATGAGAATGACGTGATTCCTCTTTCTAATACATTATTAAATGCATTTAATATTATATTATGTCTTTGAAAGGCAAAACATATCATTCACATAAATTATAATAAAACTTCTAGAAAACAGACGTTTTAATTTATATTGATTAATATAATTAGAGCTCTTAAAACACAGTCGTGAATTGAAATAAAATAAGCATTTACCTACAGAAACAAACAAGTATTATTTGAAAGAAAAAAATTATAAGAATTTTACTTCAAATGTTTAAAGAACTACATAATTTCAAATGTGACGTAGATTTTTAAGATTTGTACACTACACTTTTTGATACATGGTAAGATAAGACGTTTGGTTAATACTTTTTAATCTTCGTAAATTCACCAAGCTTCAAAAAATGCTCACTAAGATTCATCAGGGCAATATAATAATCAGTTAACATATTATCCTGAATAAGCTTTGGTCCAAGCAAAACTAGTTGGCACCTATTTTAATAACCGTGGTTCAATACAAAGTATTTTATTATTTGATTTTGATAGTATACAAGTAAGATGGATGGAGTGCTTTAAAAATATAAACGGCAGTGAAATGACTGTGAGTTAAATGAGAATTAGCGTTACAAATGTGAGTTGCACGAAGAGCGAAAGAGATATGACAAAAACGTTGAACGTAACTGTATGAAAGGTGGAAAAGCTATTGGTTATGATTTGGAGTTTATTAAAAACGGTGGGCCGGTGGTTTCAGCGTGGTTATATAGACTCTTTAACCAGTATTAAAGAGGGAAGATATACGCCGCTCAATTGGAGGAGGGCTGTTATCATGCCTCTATATACGGGAAAGGGGTCTTGTACGGACTGTGGAAATCACCGGGCAAATAAGTCTGTTAAGCGCCGTTGGTAAGCTTGACGGTTGAATTTTAATAGAAAGAGTAAAAAAGACGACGACTGAATGTGTGTTGGGTGTACAAAAATTGAAAGAGAATGTATGGATCAGATTTTTGCACTTTGAACGCTTACGGAGAAGTTTATGGCCAAAAGGCGTGAGTATTTCTGTGCGTTTGTTGATTTACAAAAAGCCTATGATCGAGTCAATCTTGTCCGAATACGGAGTGAGTAAAAAACTGATACGGACGGTTGCTTCTGTTAGTTAGTTGTTATACTTAAGTTGTTTGAGTGCCTTCTCCTTGTCGAGTTACAGCACTGATCTAAAATACTCTACGTAAGACCAATTTACTTCATTGGAAAGTACCTAATAATCAATTATATCTGGTTCATTTGCAAGGCGCGTATTCTATGAAAAGTCCTTAATTAAAAGTCAATCTACAGGCAGCGGCCACACGTATCTGATCGGGATCGGCACAACCAATTATTACTTCAGCCCGTCTTACGGCTCCCACATTAATTCGTTTTTAAATGAAACAATTACAGCCGAGAAGTTCATATTAAATCGCCTGTAGTTTAACACCGTTTTGACTCCAAGATTTGAGATTAAACTAAAATAATAACGATGTACAACAACAGTATCTCATACAAACGCTTAAGTCATTGAATTCAATGAACTTTCGGATTTAGTTCGGTGGGAGAATTCGCTGGATTCCTGTGGAATGATACTGTATTTAAAACACTTTTTATTCAGCTATCGAAGTCTGTCAATCGGTGGTTCCCAACGTACTCCGCCCACTATGGGCGATAAAAACTAAAACTAACTATCCATTAAGTCGTCTTACCAACGGGGTAGGCAGAAAGAATAGACTGCAACACTTTTATTTCCCTACATAATTCTCTCGCTTCTTCAACATTCATACATCGTGTCATGCACCCACGTTAATTTTTCCAACTTCTCACGCGGCCAATATTCAATATTTGATTTATTGTATTTTTGAACAGTGATGTAAAACTCTATATTAAATAATTAATACGAATGAAAACGTCAGTTTTCTAAAAGTTTTATTATATTTTATGGGAATGACATGTTTCGCCCTTCTAAGGCATAATGTGGCGAAATTTCTCAAACAACCAACCGGTATTCCTCCCGCTGGATCTCTTCTCGTCAGGGTTACAAAATTCAAGTGGGGGAAAAACTAATTAAAGTGTTTTAATATTATTTTATTAAATTTATGACTTCGTGATTTTATTTTCTTAAGGGGCACCTAGCCAAAAAAGTTTTGGAACCTCTGCTGTAAATTTGCTTTAAGCATTCCTTAATTATTAATTGTTCCAATCAGAATTTATTTAACCTTTGAGTAGTGACGTGGTTAGTTCAGGTCATTCATAGTGATGTGACGACTCACAGACGGCCTGTAATTGTAGGTATCATTTAATATACTTTTAATATGAAAACATGTACAGATTATTTAACATGTATGAACACAATTTAGTAAAAAGATTAATAAAAAAGTAAAACAAAATACAGGGTGAGGCAGCATAACTTCCTTTTTTCAAAACTTAATAAAACCCATTATATCAATCTGAAAATGTTTTTTTGTTTTTTTATAATGTGCCTATATTATAAAGTTTTGTTTTACTTAGTTTATGAAGATCAAATCCGGTAGGTGACGTCCCCCATTCTCCATACACTGAGTAAGCCGATTTCTGCCGTTTGTCATGACTCTTGCCAGCAAATCAGGCGTTATCTTTGGATGTTGGTCTTCAAATCTTTTAAGGTCCCTAGACGGTTCACATAAGTACGGTATTTCTGTCACGGGATGGCTGTTTTGAGGAAACACTTCCCAGAGCGCCTTATCTCAATTAGGGGCGATTTTAAAAAAGGAAGTTATGCTGCCGCACCCTGTATAATGTATATCCAAAATCAACCTTTATTTGGCTTGTCTTATAACTTATTTTCAACTATATTTAGGAACTTTTTTTACTTAAAAATATAATAAAATATATTTATAAAAAATAAATTAATATTAGCAGAAAAATATATGAGTCTGAAATTTCAGTAGTTTCAGCGCATTCAAACAAATTGTTTTAAAACACCCGAGGCATATAGGCTTGCGACATGTTACACATGTGTACTTAGTACGCCTTTTGAGACCGATGGCCATCGAAGCTAGCGGGCGCGCGGGGGTAAATTACTTATAACACCGAAATAAGGAACAAATTTGTGAACGCGCCGTCTGTGGGACACCCACGTCACTACTTAAAGGTTAAGAAGCCTTTACGACGTCAGCATGTTCTCTGGAGAGGTATTATCAGATTCAATTATCAGAAAACCAATACTTTCACATGTCACCAAAAAAGATTTTAATTGCTACAGATTTATTTTAATTTTCATCTGTCATTTTTTCTGCGTACCTACCAACGATATCTTTATATTTTGAACGTGATACGTCTTATTATCTGACCGTTGCGCTTAAGATCGGTCCATCGGGCCTCTTGCAGTTCCTTAATGGAAAAATATTTTCACGTAGCGCTTTTTGTGACAAGGTCTAGATATAAAAAGCGCTTGTTTTTTTAATGATTATTTGTAGTGGTTGTACCAGCCGTTACCGTTGCAAATCTTCAGAACTAAAAGGTGTGTTAAATTTTATAATAATAGACAACCCAGATCAAAATATACATAACACCGTAGATTCGCAAAATTAGTTCTAGTGGTTCATTTACTATTCGGCATAATAAACTGAATTTACTATACGAAATCAATAATTATTAAAAAAAAAAAATTATATGAATAATAAATAATAATAATAAAATGCTTACTTTTAAAGCGCCGTTTTTGTGATGTAATCACCTCAAGGGCGCATTAAGACGTGTTTTAAATCTAAAAATCTAAATGTGACCGCTTAAAAAGCGATCGGTTAAAAAGTATTATATCAACATTACTCGTAATATTACACTTACCAGTATCATATATATTACATTTTCTTAAAGATATCATCTTATAGATTTCTTAATACTAAATCTTTAAGAAAATGTAACATAAATATTACATATGCCTTTAGATTTCTTTTAAACATCTGCCACCTTAGAAGTAATACATATTTTATAATAATAATAGTAAAAAACGTCTGTTTTCTAGAAGTTTTATTATAATTTATAGCAATGGCATATTTTGCTTTTCTTGGGCATTATCAAATATTATATAGAAAAACAGACATTTTTTTCTCGAATTCAATATTTGTTCAAGAAACTAAGGTATGAATAATGCATATTTCTTTCAAATTTTTAAATATTAAATAATAAAATACTAAAATTATTATAATTGATGTCAACTTGTTTCGCTTGGACCAAACCTCATCAGGGTTATACAATAACAGTTATTATATTACCCTGATAAAGCTTACGTCTAAGCAAAACTAGTTGGCATCAATAATTATAACAAACAACTATACCGTAGTTAAATATAAAGTATTTTTTGTTTTGATGTAAAATTACAAAAATATTGTGACTTTTGAAGTTAAAAAATCTATATTAAACAATCGCGGGGGATTTGATATACCTACCAATATATATAGCAGACTGCGCTGACTGGATATAACTATGAACTCCTGCATTATGGGTATAACATACTGTATATTCATGTATATTACGGCATTTTATTGCAACGGATTCAGTCGATGACTGTAGAAACTCGAATTCTATTTTAATAAGGCAAAACCCATAAAATCCAAACCCATCAAAAATACTTTTTTTGTATATAATAGATCTTTTAAGCCCAATTGCTGTATAAAATTTGCTTTTTAGATATTATATTGTTTCTCTTGCCATGTGATAGGTAGCTATCTTCATTTTATTGTCACGTGAATTTTACACCAGATCAAAAATAGTGAATGAATCACACTTCCATCGCCAGGAATCGAACCTGGGACTTTCGGTATGACAGTCATGGCTCTTGCCACTCTGCCACTAAGGTTGTCTTTATATATATTTGTGATGCGTAGTTTGGTGTCACTTAAATGTTCATAAAATAAAATAAATTCCTCAATAATTAATAAAAAATAGTAAAAAGGGTGATTTATAAAGCACCGTTGGTATCTCAGAGGATAAGGTTTATATCAACACATTATTTAAAACTTATTCTGGGCCCTATCGAAAACCCTTATGTTCTGAAATAAATACCAACCTGCCGTTTGGACGTTGAATTTAATCGTCTCGGATTTGAACATTTTAGTGTCAGCGAGGCGGTGTTGATAAAAAAAGCATATTATCAATTCTGGAAAAAGAACTGCCTCACAACTGTCGACATATTTGGGATCATTCTAAGAAATGTTAATTTTTAGTTTTATGTCGTCATTGTATTGTATTTTGAGTCGCCAAATGGGTCGCCCAAATGTTTTTTTGTTTGTTATTTTTCATTTCTGTAAAAATAAAAATAAATAGATCTCAATCAATCATCTTTTATAAGGAAATCGAAAATAACTTTGTTTAATTCACAAGATATTTAAAAAATATTTAAAAACACGACATGTTTCGGAAGCCTCATGATTTTTTTCTGAGATGGCTAACCATTGTATTGAATTTGACCATAGTTTCGATAAAAATGACACAATATTTCTACACACAGTTAACATTAGCAATAAATTAAACAAACATGAAAATTTTGAAAGTCGGTGAAATTGGGTGAAAACATAATTAATTATCAGATTCCTCCTTTTACTCCTTTCTCCTTAAATACTTTGTCTACATTTAATCTCCCAAACTCCCATTAGTGGCAGTTCTACCATAGAAGCCCAGAAGCCCGGCTTGCGTAAGAAATTTTGAATAAAAAAACCCAAATCTAAGAAATCGTGCCCCCGCATAAACCAACAACCCACTAAATCACCTTCCAACAATGTTCCCATCAGACATAAGAGGAATAGCCACAAGAGCTGAACCTCTGTAAGCCAAAAGAGGTTTTGATTCAAAATTTCTTACGCAAGCCGGGCTTCTGGGCTTCTATGGGAGTACCGCCACTGGCTCCCATTCCCAACCAAATGCAAAATAATCATCTATTAATTTGTATATAATTTTTTTTTTCTAAATGACATTTTTTATATATTTTGATTGTATCGTCATGTATTATTATTATTTAAAATAATTTATTAATTCTTACTGATAAAAAAAAAATATTAGTACTTATAACAAGACAACTTCCGAAATGAAGACACTGAGGACGATAGCAGGCAAGACACTGAGGGATTACTGATACCCCACTATTTATGGCATGATATGGAATTCCACAGTGTTAATGCCTTAGCGTTCAATAGGTTTATCTTGTATAATATTATAGTAAGCTTACTATGTACTCCCATTATCTCAAAAGCATGTATGAGAGCTATATTCTACCATATAAATATCCATATATAATGGAAAATATATACATTAGAGATCGCATTATAGAAAAAATTGTCACTTACTAAAGAATGTCTCTATTTAATGATAAGTAATATCTAATAATATCTTCTTATTATATGTTTATTCCGGATTGTGACCACAAAAAGCTATAGTTCGTAGTCTGCATCTGAGCAATAATGGCATTAATTGACGAGTTATATCGCATCCCATCGCGAGTACACTCGCCCCCGAGTAAACTGATTACTGATTACAGAGTGTACTCCGCAAAATACTCTGATTTATTTTATACAAAAAACTCTCACGTACAAAATCAACAAATCCTGGTTTATTTCATCCGAGTCGACAACCTGGAGCGAATCTCGGCTAAATGCGGCAAACACGGCATGAAAAATAAAGCGAAAATGCCCATAATATGTTTAATAAAATTACAAAAAATTAAAACTTGTTTATTATGTTTCTAGTTTTCGTAACTTTGTGATATAAATATGGTGCTCATTATCCTTGATTTTTAAATGTTCATTTAATTATATGAAAACTTCAAATTTTAAATGTAACATAATTTTTAAATCTTTGGATCTCTAGAACAAATGGATGAGACAAGAATGGTAAAAAAATTCAAACAAGCAGTGTGAATGGGAAAATAAAGTCGAAGAAAACATGGCGTGACCAAAATTATTAATGTATTAATGGCGGCCACAATCGAAGTCAGAATCTATGAACTTGCGTTAAGAAGTATGAAGTGGAGGAAGCTCGAATTCAAGCTCTTACCAATAAATTATAATATAATATAATTTTATTTTTTTATCCATATGAAGCACTATCTCTGTGGTTAATACATTTTTTAATGAATGTATATATATTTTTTATCAAATACGGCGTTTATTTCATTTTATGTATTTATAATTTTTAAATAGTTAAAATAATTTTAACTTATTGAACGCTAAGGCATTAACACTCTGAAATTCCATAGTTCTATACTGAGAAAATTGAAAATTTTTGTTTAATCCACTATTTTATAAATTAAATATTAAAATAGTCTTTTATTGTTTAGTTTTTATTACATTTTTACACCTTAAGATGGAGGATCCTTAGAAACAAGTCGTGTTTTTTAATATTTTTTTATTAAATATTAGATTAAACAAAGTTTTTCAATTTCCTTATTATATAAAAATTATTCTAGTGTTTTATTTTAGAATATTATGTGTTCAACGTTGAATAATGCAGTGTATTTAATTGTATATAAAATTTAATATAAGGCGATATATTTTAATGTCATGTACGTGATTTTTATTATGTAATACTTATTCTTTTATTTATGTGTTGACGTCAATAAACATATGTTCTCTGTTTATATGGGTCTATCTATTAATCACTACTACTTTGTTACTAAGCATGTTATTTTTTGTTAAAACCCTTGTGACGTTTATATCAAAATAAAAATAAAATAAAAAATAATACGTCAGCGAGGCGAAATACACGTCATTTACATATAATATAATAGCTCTAGAAAACTGACGTTTTTATTGATGTTATGTATTCTATGGAATCTTATAAAATTATTCAATGCGATATTTTGCTTTGTGGTAATTCCTTTGGTTTTCTTTCTTCACGCCAGACAATGGAAGTACACGCCATCTATTGTCGGGTACCGCAAGCGGCAGACCGAGTCATCGCTGATTAGTCCTGCACCGATGATTGATCACTCGATCTGTATGGCGGTGTGTCCGCTCAACTTCGGGCCATAAGTAACGATCGAATAATATTGGCAACATGCGAATAATTTAATTTGGATTGATGACTTTGTGAATGCCGTACAAGAGCCGGCTCGTATCCGCACTTGTTTAGAATATCCGAGTGATTGAATAATTCATTTCATCTTAAGTGGGAGCACGGCTCCTCCATGTTCAATTTGAATAAGTGCTCATCACCATCTTCTTCGTCTTGTTGTCTTTCTCCTATCGGAAGTTGAACAACATCATGGCTTATTAGTACGAATTAAAAGGGCTATTTTCTATACGGGATATTCCGATATGCTGGAGAGGGTTCAGAAAATATTTTTGAGGTATCTCTAGATGAGGGAGTATTGTAGCTATCCGTGGCTCTATCCCACGGCATTTCTTTTGGAAATGCTTATGATCAACTCTCTGCAGCTTCGAAGAGATGGGCATCTCATTACCCATTTCTTTAGATTACTGAGCGGATTTTTCGAGAACTCGGCCGTGCTCGAGAGTGTTCGGATTTTTGTCCCTGATAGATATGTCCGACAGCGACAGAATAGATTGTTTTACCTACCGGCCGCCAGAACCTACCTGCCTCAAGTGACACCGGTGGGAGGAGCAATTAATCTGCTGAACGCGGTCTCCTCGGAGATCGACTTCTTTCATATTAGTGAAAGTACGCCCAGAAGGCACAGTTAATTCTGGAGATAATATTGTCTTCTTAATATCGAACCATCTCGCTTGCGTTTCTGGTATTATACTATACACAATATATTATTTTACCTGTTCTCAACTGCCTTATAAAATTATTTTGTAATGTCTTTTGATGAAATAAACTGATTTGATTTGATTGAAAATTATATTATTTTTTATCTAAGGAATTAAATGCCGAAACATGTCATTCGCATAAAATATAATAAATATTCTAGAAAATATTCATTCATATTAATAATTTCAAATATTTAAAATAATTAATAATATAATATGTAAACAATTAAAAAGGTATTTCTTGTTTCCTATTTTTGATATCGAAATAATATATCGTATTTGAAACAGTGCGTAGTTTTTTATATGTTTATTCCACTGAGGTTCTTTGAACGAACGAGTTCAAATAAATATCGAATAAAACTTATTTTATCTTGAAAATCTTACACTTAATAAAACCCCCACGTATGCTCTTAATAAGGTCTTTGGAAGCTTTTGATTATCTCTATGGGGAATTCAGTTTTTAAGAATTTCACGATATCTTTAAATCAAAACATTTCGGTTCGCGGAGCATGTCTGACTCGAAGTATATTCAATCGGTGATCTTGACTTTTCTTCCCTGGGATTGGATCTAAATGCCACAGCGGTCAAATTAAATCATAAGAACAACACGCCAAAGAATTTGCCAATTTTATATTTATTTTTAACATATTCACTTTTTAAAACAATAATCTAAATATCGCCTTTATTTTTATTAATTTATTTGTTATAAACGGAATAAATTCCAATTAAAATTTTTTTATACAGACAGTTAACTTAGATGTAAAATTTAGCCTAGGACGAGTTTATACTGTGATCACTATTGAGAATGCAGGTAGGTATGTAGATTTTTAAAGACATAAGGACACTTCTATAAATAAGAATACAGGTATATAAAATATTAAATAAAGAAGGACACTATTAAATTTAAGAATAGAAGTATTAAGATTACTAACGAGAGAAAGACAATAATATAATTAAAAGATGGGCATCTCATAACCCATTTCTTCAGATTACTCAGGGGATATTTCGAGAACTCGGCCGTGCTAGAGGGTGTTAATATTTTTGTCCCTGATATATCTCCTACAGCGACATCATAGATTGTTTTACCTACCGGCCGCCAGAACCAACCTGCCTCTGGTGACACCGGTGGGAAGAGAAATTAATCTGCTGAACGCGGTCTCCTCGAAGATCGACGTCTTCCATATAGTGTGAGAGTACGTTCAGAAGGTAAATACTCTTAATTTTGGAGAGTTTCCTATCTTCCTAATGTCGAACCATCTCTCATGCGTTTCTGGTAGTATACTATACACGATAAATTATTTTACCTGTTCTCAGTAGATGCCTTAAAAAATAATTTTGTAATGTCTATTGATGAAATAAACTGATTTAATTTGATTTGGTAAAACCGGCATTCGCAAGAATACAAGAATATGGATTATTAAAGAAATAAGGAAATAAATAATTATACTTGAGATGAGCAATGCTAACATGATTGACAATTAGCTAATAAACTTGAACTGGTATTCAAAATATAGGGTGTGGTGGAGGTCGATAATTTTTAAGTGTAGAAAGTAAAGAATTTAGATTTACTCCAAAATAATCTACATCTTGACAAGAGTTTGAAAGTCTAGTCATTCTTGGTGTAAGTGCATTGTATTCATAGAGTGTTTTTAGCGGATTCTTTTGAAAGAGTTTAAAATGCGTTAGACTTACTTAAGTTGCCTCAAACTAGTGTAATTTGACAATCCAGTAGAGAGGAGAAGCGTCGGCGGGACAAAACTGCGATGGTTGGATGGTGCCGTGGCAGACTGTCGGGTCCTGGAGCAGCAAGACTGGGAAGTGGCGGTCAGATATAGAAGTTTCTTGGAAAAGGCTCAGACCCACGATGGGTTGTAATGCCGGAGAAGAAGAAGAATACGAATTTACTTATTATTAAAAATGAACTTCCGTCAAAAGATTTCAGTGAAACCATTAGATTATTATATTTATATTACCTAACCTATTGAAATTTTTAATGTTCCTCTTTAAACAAAGTTTTCATAAAAAAATTAAGACCAGTGTTTCTTAAACGTATTGAAAGAAACGCCCCTTCACCACAGTAAAACTATCCAAGACCCCCCCGTTCTCCCAAACAAAAAAAAATTAAAATTTACACTTTTCTCTAAGTAGGTATGTATTTCATGGAATGGATTTCCTACTATAAATAAATAAAAGCCTCGTACGGTATAAAACTTATCACATATCAAAACAATCATAGGTGATATTTTGATACTTTTTGAATGAGCTTTTATTTTATATGAAGAACAACATGGTGGTCATAAGAAAAGGTGGAATGGGGAATGTTGTATTACATAAAGCGTGCGCTTAACCCAACCAATGACAGGTCATAAGTCCTGTAAACATCTCGACCATATTCGTTTTCCAATTTGCATCTTCGTCTCTATTGAGATACAATTAATCCTTATATGAAGAACATGATATTGAGTATTATACCCAAGTTGAAAAAAATCGCGTGAAAATGTAGTTTATTTGACCGAACTTATAAAAGCAAAGCTCCTAAAGAAAGTGAATCAATGTGCATAGCTCGTGAATGAGCTTATTTTTCTATATTGACACAATGCCCAAATGCAAAAAAAAAATTAAAACGCCCCGCCAGACTTCCAAAACGCCCACAAAAGGGCGCTAGCGCCCCGGTTATGAATCACTGATTTAGACTATGATCAATACGAAGTCCAGGGCGATCGTATAAGATAACTTTACCATTTGTTTTTAATTAAGGCACTGGCTTGAATTATTGCGATGTACGCATTAATATTTCACACGGTTAAACTGCAGAATCTGACATGCTGTGGAGTAGCGTGTTATTCCCCGGAGTATCTAAACCAATAAATACAACATCCGAAGACATTAGTAGTCGTCTGAGGAATGCGAAATCAATTTATCGAGGCCTTGTCTCAGAACGAGTGCTTGGATGTAATACGGCTAGTTCCTGGGTCGTAAATGAGTATGCAAATAAAAAATATATGGAAATTCTATTCGGTTATAATGATCAAGAAATGAGCTTACTTACGACACTTTTTAATGTCGTCAATTGGATTGTATAATACAAAATTATGAAAGGATCGCTGCGTTGGTTCGGACATATGAAGCGCATGTGTGAAGAAAGAATGGTTAAAAAAGTATACGTTAACGATGTAAATGGAGTACGGAGTCGAGATAGACCGAGGAAAACATGACATGACTAAATTAATCAAATTTTAAAGGTTGGTCATGTTAGAAGCAGGAAGAATCGACGTGCGTGTATGACTCGCTGTATGAATGTGAAAGAAGCTAGAAAGGTATGATAGAATAGAGAAGGTAGTGTGGCGGTCCATTCTCTCTGCCTACCACACCACAAATTAATGCCACACCACAAATTAAGTGTATCATACAAAATTATTTAAAAAAATTAACATAAACAATACAAATTTAGGTTGTTATCTGAAATTTCTTGGTAGGTTTTCGTGAAATGCATGTTCGTCGATTGTTCCTACTTCGAACATTACCGCCTTTCAGTAATTGATTCATTTGGCCATATACGAGTACGTACCATAATCAAATTTATATTTAGTTAAATATCATTTAGAGTTTTGGCTTCGACCGAAACCATAACCCTAAGTGGAATTTAACTAGATATCTATTTACAATAAAAACAAATTCACTATTTTTATTTATTTTCATTATAACATAAACACATTTATAGGTATGTTTATATGATTTTTTATCATATAATATAAATACGATTTTTTAAGACGTACGATCATTAATTTCGTAGGTTATTCTTATACCACAGTCTTCAGGAGGTGGTAGGCCATCCAATAAAATTATACAATCAGAGAAATAGCTGATTAGATGAAATTAATAGCCAATAATGTTGTCTGAGTTCAGACCTTACAATCTTCGTAGGTCTGTTAGTCGGGAATTCTGACACCGTCGATATCTTGCCTATAACTTTTCCCTCCACGATAAGCGCAATTTCTAAAATCAGAGCCGATGTTTAAAATGTGTTATGTACCTCGCCTGCACTGCAAAGGCAGTAATTTATTTTCAACTATTTAAATAAGAACTTTGTTTTGTGCTCTGTCCTTGTATATATTGTGCTGGTTTGTTTGTTTATTGTGTTTGCTAATTTGTTTTTAATATAAAGGTATATAGAAAAATGTAGCTATATATAATAGTATAGGGTGTTTTTTAAGGTTTGTTTTTTAAACTGGCAAGATTGTTTCTACAGACTGTAAATTTGACAATTGATAGTCGATTTGTAGTCAGTACGTTTTGCCATTTTACCATAAATAGACTGACGTCTTTGTGGATGCGTATTATCCACTAGAGTGTACGTTATGCGAAAACGATCCATCGTCTTCCGAATAACTTGCTCGGATGGACGATTATGTCGATCGTAAAATGGACGTAGTGCACGATAAGTTTGGCGAACCGAACCAAGATTTTCAAAATAAATTTGCACAATTTGCAAGCGCTGTTCTGACGTCAGTCTATTAATGATAAAATGGCAAAACGTATTGACTACAAATCAACTATTAACTGTTAAATTGACAGTCTGTAGAAACAATGTTGTTATTTTAAAAACCAAACCTAAAAAAAACACCCTATACAAATGACTCGATGATGGACATAAACTTTAAAAAAATAAATTACACATCAGACATGTTTCGGACAACCGGTCCTTCTTCAGTGATAATTTAAAGATACATATTTCAAATATTATGAAGAAAAAAAATATTTTAAATTCCATTTGAAATAATTAATACGAATGAAAACGTCTGTTTTTTTAGAAGTTTTATTATAATTTATGAGAATGACATTACCGCAATTCTGAGGCATTATCAAATGTCTTTAAAGATTTAATCCATAGATATTTGATGATGAAAGACGAAATATGTCATTTCATATAAATTATAATAAAACTTCGAGAAAACAGACGTTTTTTCGTATTAATTACTAAGTTTTCAATAAAAACTTTATATAATAAACGTCTTGTTCTTCTGTCACAATCCTCGTGACTGAGAGTCGTGTCCATCTACCATAGATCGCCATACACCGGTCTGTCAAACGCAAGCTTGTAATTTTTTTACGTATTATGTATCATTTTATAAATAATATTTATTTAATACACGTTCATATACATATTTCCGTTCTCGTGGATTTAAAACTCATTACATATTTTTAGCTTTTAATTGAATTCGTTTAATGCAATTAATATTTACGTCACTTTTTGATTAGCCTACATTGCTATTTGTTAATTAAAATAAATCCATTCCGAACAGCTGCCGGAAGCGTCATACTAATAAGGTCAATGTACGTTTATATAAGTATAATACCTTGATGTATCTATGTAACTTCATTGGGAAATTTAAATAAAATTAATTATGTATCAATTTTCTTTCACGTATGCCATCTCACGTTTTAGAAAATGATCGTGCAAAAAATATATCAAGCTGAAAACCACCACGTTATATACATATAAGGCCCAAATGCATCCCATGAACCAGCAAAAAGTTTTGTAGTATTTGTTGCAAACCAATCCCTAGGATTGAAACTTAAAAATAATACATATTAAAACATTTAGCTGGGTTGTTTGACGTTTTAAAATAAGGTTGAACACTTATCACCTAGTATAAACCATTTTCTTGAGTTCGTAGCGCTAAACGGTTTCACCAATTTGAGTATAACCCTGAGAAAGCCTTCTATTGAGTGAAACCGATTGGCGCTACTCACTCAAAGTGGTTTATATCATGTGAAAAGTGATGAATTTATTTATGAATTGAAACACTGTTTTTTTCCACTATAGAGTTTGTTTTTATCGATATGTTTTGAAGGCTTTTATCATTGGGAGAACTCAAAAGAGAAATAAATTGTGTTTTTATTCATTAAAAAATGGCATTATTGAATTCGAAAGCGTTAACGCCTTTCTTCGTCAGCTTGTCTCAATCCACTGCTGGACGTCAGCCTCCCCACCCCCCATGTCGCCCCTCTCGGTCTCTCGCCAGTGATCTCCAGGGACTTCCCGCTGTCCGCACAATATATTCGCTCCACCTGCTAGGCTGTCTCCCGACACTTATTCAGCCCAACCTTGGCCTCCATTCCGTAACCCTCTGGCTCCATCTTCCATCGTCCCGTCGGCACACATGCCCCGCCCAGATTGGTTATAGAAATGTTTGTATGTAATGTCTCTATAGAAAGAACAAAGATGTTAAGACCGAAGGGTAAAAAAGTAGATGCTACTTAGTTTAAGATTAATCAGGACAACTTCCAGATATATCTACCCAACAAATTTGAAATACTTGACGAATGTCATTGGAAGATATTGATGCAATCCATGAAAAAAAATGTAGCACAATTTTGGAGGTAGCTAAAAACATGGGCAAATATCCACTATAAACAAGTCATCGAAAATATCTGAAGAAACCATAAATCTAATGAATTGAAGAAGACATATTACTAGAACATTATTATGTAAAGCATATTACAAATTCTGGAAAGAGTACTGCCTCGCTGACTTCGACATATTTGGTTTCCTTCTGATATATCGCGCGCTTAATAGTAAACTGACCGATTATGGTTTAGGTCATAATTGAGTTAACATTAGACAGAAGTTTGTGTTAACGCTATCCATTCGTACGTACGATAATCGTTCACAATGTTGACGTTATCCATTCGTACGTGTTTTTATTAAAACACCGACTCATGTCAGATTTAGCAAAACTTGCTTTTTTAGTTAAACCAGTGTTCTATTAAGCGTGCGATATATGATTTTTTGATTTCTTTTTTGTTTTATCTTTGTTACACCGTTTTGTATCCAAATAAGTCGTCTAAATTGTTTCGTTTGTTATGTCTCATTTGTGTATTATATATAAAAAAGGAAATAAGTAACAAACATTGTTTTTCTAAAATTAAGGTTTTAGTTTTATATTTTTAATAAAAAAAATATTTCAAATAAGTACAGAACACAGAACCGATATATCGAATACACGTCATTTTTAAACAACAAACAACAACAACATTTAATACGTATGTTAGATTTTATAGTACAATACTAAACATAGTAATTTACCATCCACTTTATGAGATACGAAGCCATTATATGTCTTGAATTACTAGTATCTTAAATGGACAAAAATTAGTGAGCTCGTTGAAAATACAGCTAACATTAAAATGCTTTACGTACTGTATGTTATGGAATGGATTTATTACAATGATATTTGCCCACCTGTTTCGATATAATAATCTAGATATATATTTCTGATTGCTGACGACGCTTATAATTAGCCGTTTTCTAAAAGCAGTCATCCAAGATTTGAAACAAAACTATAATTAAGAAATATGACATTATAATCTATGTCAATAAGGAGGCGTAAAAGAATTAATCTTTCGATTTATATGCATACAAGAATGAAGTTTGATGAATATTTTATATTTATTTTTATAAATGACTTACACCAAGGATTTATATCAATGGTGTTTGAATTTATCATATTATCTCCAATATGAGGAAGTAGAAGACCAACTGGATGACCAATGCTACGATGGAATAATGAAGTGGGGCAGTAAAATTATTACGACTGTCAAGTAAGAGGTCATTCACATAAAATATAAAATAATTAAACATCTAGAAAACAGACGTTTTCATTCGTATTAATTATTGAATAGTTCGAATTTTACATAATTGTTCACGAAACAATAAATAAGTAATAATTACAGTTAAAAGTTACGAGGAAAACATGGCATGACCAAATTAATCAATTACTAAAAGGCGGTCACATTCGAAGTCGGAATAATCGACGTGCGTGTATGGTACGATGTATGAATGTAGAGGAATCCCGAGAGGTATGCCAGTACAGAGCATTGGGGCGATCCATCCTCTCTGCCTACCCCTATGGGGAAATGGCGTGATAGTTAGTAAGTTAGTATTACAGTTAAAAATTGTATTTTTGAACCTCACAAAATGTTTACATATTGTCAATGGTTTGGTTTGGACATGCTAATTTAACGCATCCAGAAACCATTTTTCCCTGTCTTAGTACCTATACACAGAGCACAAGTTAATGAAAACGATAAATGGCCGATCGCAATAGAGTTTTAGTAACTGGCAAAAGAACGATGAAAGCAGAATAAATGGAGTAGAGATGAGATCCCTTAGACGTATGTGTGATAAAACAATATACGACAGATTTTCAAATCCAGACAAAGGAAAGAATATAGAGCGGCCGAAAATATCATGAACAAATCAAATCAATCAAATCAAATCGGTTTATTTCATCAATAGACATTACAAAATTATTTTTAAGGCATCTAATGAGAACAGGTAAAATAATATATTGTGTCTAGTATACTACCAGAAACGCATGAGAGATGGTTCGACATTAGGAAGACAGGATACTCTCCAGAATTAAGAATTTGCCTTCTGAACGTACTTTCAGTAATATGAAAGACGTCGATCTCCGAGTAGACCGCGTTCAGCAGATTGATTGCTCTTCCTACCGGTGTCACCAGATGCAGGTTGGTTCTGGCGGCCGGTAGGTAAAACAATCTATGCTGTCGCTGTCGGAGATATCTATCAGGGACAAAAAGCTGAACACCCTCCAGCACGACCGAGTTCTCGAAATATCCCCTGAGTAATGAGTAATCTAAACATGGATAGGGAGCAGAGGCGTGCTTTGGGAGAGGCCTACATTCAGCAGTGGATGGAAGACGGCTGATGATGAATCTAAAGAAATGGGTTATGATGAGATGTCCATCTCTTCGAAGCTGCAGAGAGTTGGCCCCAACTTGGGGGTTTATTTTCTCAAAAGATATTACAAACAATTATTATAGTTTAAGGCATCTATTGAGAACAGGTAAAATATAATAAATATATAATATCAGGAACGCATGAGAAATGGATGACATTAGTACTACAAGATACTCTCCAAAGTCAAAAGTATTTGTCTTCTGAACGTACTTACACGAATATGAAGTACGTCGATCTCCGAAGCGATCATGTTCAGCAGTTTGATTGCTCTTCCCACCGGCATCACCAGAGGCAGGCTAGTTCTGCATGCTGGGAGATAAAACAGCCTGTGCTGACGCTGTCGAAGATAACCATCTGGAATATAATGATTGAAAGACTCCAAGATGACGGAATTCTCAAAGAATCCAAGTCAAGTCTGAAGAAATTCGTAAGTATGCACCCATCTTTCGCTATAAAAAAACTAATTATAAAAATATCGCCGTACGTCACTGGCCGGAGTCTGCGATGTCCACACAAAAATTTTGGGTCGGCTCTCCGCAGACACGCTCCTAAGGTATCTTTATGTCCAGTTAATCAATTACCTGTTTTTCAACTTGTCCGCTCCAATTAATTTGAGAGGAGATATTTCATAAGCCGTTATACGAGTAGAGCTATATTTGCGTTTCTTTAACAGAGCATTCTTTCTCGGGTATTGTATTTTTATTCAATTAAAATCTAAAATAGCAGTGCACAATGATGTTCTTTTACCAACCCTATATATAGAATCGAAGCATGGAACTGCAAAAGACGGGAAAAAGTAGATGTTACTGTCTATCATTATGAATTGAACCTCAAAATTTCCTAAAAAATTCAGTTTTAATGTTATTGCTTATTTTTATGTATTGAACCTCAAAAAATTCTAGAAATTTGGTTTCAATTTATTTATCACTCATCATTAGTTCCAAGAAAAACCCTAAAATTGTTTTATTTAACAACTGAAAATTTTCATTATATACTTTTTGACTTAAGATTTCTAAATTCAATATAAGGACACACTGTTTGGCGATTAGGCTCAGTTTGAGAATGCCCTCGCAAGGCGAAACAAATTTGTCACAATTTATATATTTTATATTAGGAATTTTAATTTGGTAGAAACTATTTCGAGAAAGAAGCCGACCGAAGAATTCAGTTGGGTTGGGCGGCCTTTGGAAAATTACGTCATGTTTTCACCTCTAAAATACCACAACGCCTCAAGTCTAAAGTCTTCAACCAGTGCTTTTTGTCAGTCATAACGTACGGAGCCGAGACTTGGACACTGACAAAAGTTCTAGTCTACAGATTCAAGGTCGCCCAACGTGCCATGGAAAGAGCCATGCTTGGAATAACCTTGAGGGACAGATTAAGAAACGAATTTATTTGACAACAAACCAAGATGACTGAGGTGGCTCTGAGGATGGGCGGGCTGAAATAGCGATAGGCTAGCCATATCTATCGGAGAACCGACGGCCGATGGGGGAGACGGGTTCTGGAGTGGAGACCGCGTACAGGATTCCGCAGAGTTGGACGTCCCCCTGCCCGCTGAACCAACGATCTGAAGAAGATTGCTGGACATGGATGGATGGGAGCGGCAATGGATAGGGGGCGGTGGCTTGCTTTGGGAGAGGCCAACATTCCGCAGTGGATAACAGGCGGCTGATGCTGATGGTATAAATTAAATCCAAGTAAAACCACTAAACTATTATAAATTAATGTAAAAATTAGAACAAATGCAGAAGAAGTGAGATCTGTTAGATGTGAGAAATATCTCTGTATGATAGAGTGTCGAATGAAAGTATAAGAAGTGACTTTAGTGCGAATAAAAGTGAAATGAACAAAATAATGAAAGGAATATTAAGATGGTTGGGACACATGGAAATAATGAATGAAGAAAGAATAGTTAAAAAAAGTATATGTTAACGATGTAAATGGAACTATAAATAGAGTTTAACCGAGAAAACGTGGCGCGATCAAATAAATCAAATATTGAATATCGGCCACATGAGGAGTCTGTGAGGAGACGACAAAAGTCATGTGACATGTTTCATGTTCAGAGTGTAGCTGTTGGTGGCTCTAGTAATTATTATCTCGAGCGTAAAATCTAAAACACATACTTAATGAAACCCTTATTAGTAAATGTCTCGGAATGTTGTATTGCGTGTACCTTGGGAAAGAGAGGAAGAAGCTATGCGCCAGTGATGGATAACGAAATATCTACCATTTCTTGTATATTCGCCATTATTTTGTATTTTGGATTCACATTTGAAAAACTTTTTGTAAACATTATATTTTCACAACAATTTTTTTGCACTTTTAATAAACATACTTCAGGACACTGAGAAATACGCTTTTCCTTTCTAATGCATTATCAATACCAAATGATTAATCAACATGATGGCATCCACTAGGGATGCAAAACATGTTATTTGATTGAGTCATAAATGAATTAATGAAAACGTCTGTTTTCTAGAAGTTTTATTATAATTTATATAAATGATATCGTTCGCCTCTTTAAAGCATTAATGCCTTAGATGATGGAAACATGCATTATAATAAAACTTCAGGAAACAGGCATTTTTATTATTATTTATTTCATAATATGGAGTTTATATCATTGTTCAAGAAACAATATATTAAATTTTATAGAAACATAATTGTTATGGCGAATAAAGAAGAAGTTTACACTTTATTGTTTCAAACTGTTAAATTATAAAACTCTGTTTTTAAGTATCACAAATTTATTTTTATTTTTCGCGACAGCTGTTTCGTCAACCTATGTTGATATCATCAGGTGTTAAAATAATATATTCAACTGTTAAAAAAATGCATATAGCAAACAATTAAAAAAATATATAGAAATTTTAAAAGGAAAGGAAGGTGAATTGAATGTTATAAATAACCAAATTCCAGCTTTCAAACCTTTTCTTTAATCAAATCTAACAAAAGATATAAATACTACCTTCCAGTTTTGTCCCCTTTCTTATTAATGTAATCTGCTTCCTTATAATGTTAATCGTCTTTAATTTATTAATCGTTTTTGACTCTATATTATGTGTAATTGTTCCATCTGATTACTGTTATTATTATTAATATTATAGTTATCATTATTTTATTATTATTATTATTTTATTTGTATATTTTTTCCACCTTTAATATGTTTTTCTATAAACAGTAACTAACCGTTCTTTTAGTTCATTGAACTTTTAATTTTAATAGTTGAATAGATTATTGTAACACCTGATGATGTCAACATAGGTTGACGAAAAAACTGTCGCGAAAAATAAAAATTTAATTGTTATATTAAAAGAAATAAAGTTTTATAATTTAATAGTTTATAATGTTGAAGTATCATAGTGTTTCGGCCAAAACAATGGATTATTTAAAAATAAATAACTTTTTTATACAAGCACGTTGTAAAAATTAGTACTTCTATTATACCACTAAGAAATTTTCAATTAAAATAGTAATGTATTGAGAAAGAATTTATTGCGATTGCCCATTGGCTACATTAATGACAAATAAATGCGAGAAATTTAAATAAAGTATCCATATTCCGCATACGAACGGTTAGATCGGACTAAATGGTCTGATCGTTACATTTTATACGTCTTCACGGTGATCTAAGATCAATTATCGGAAATAATGGAAGAACGTTATTATCCTGAAACCATTTATACAGCGACAAAGGCACTTGTGCAATTCCAAACTAATAACTTTCTAGTTAGTCTATTTGAATTAATGATAATATACGCAATCTGAAAGTTAATTTAATTTGAAAAACCTTTGAATAACGTGTGTATATATTTCCAATTTCCAGCAATTTCAATTCATGTTTCGGATTGTCTTTCATTAATGAACTGAACTTTTAAACTAAACAAAAAATACACTGAGGACGGACACGTACAGTCCGAAACATATTTGTGAAAGTGGAAAAAGATATAGTGACAAATGCAAGTATAAGAAGTGAATGTGGTGCGAATGAAAGTGTTATGAACAAAATAAGGAAAGGGTCATTAAGATGGTTTGGACACATGGAAAGAATGAGTGAAGACAGAATGGTAAAGAAGGTTTATGTAAACGGCGTGAACGGAGCTAGAAATAGAGGAAGGCCGAGGAAAACGTGGCACGATCAAATCAATCAAATATTGAATGTCGGTCACGTGAGGAGTCGGAAAAATCGACGTGCGTGCATGACAAGATGTATGAATGTAGAGGAAGCGAGAGGCGTATGTCAGGACAGAACAGTGTGGCGTTCCATTCTTTCTGCCTACCCCTCCGGGGAGACGGCGTGATGGTAAGTTAGTTAGTTAGTTAGAAAAAGATATTGTGAAATTAAAATGTTTTACTAGTTGTAGATGGTTTATTTGTCTTTTTCTTTTTATGTACTTTGTATATACAACACTATTAAAATTACATATCAGACATGTTTCGGGCAACCAGTCCTTCTTCAGTGATATATATTATAAAGATACATATTTAATTATAACAATTTTAAAAATACATTCATTATTTCATCAGATACACATTAAAGATACATCTGTCAAAAAATTTTATATTTGTAAACAATTCAATAATATTTTAAATATTTATCTTTATAATATGTATCACTGAAGAAGGACTGGTTGTTCGAAACATTTCTGATATGTAATTTTAAAAATGTTGTATAAACGAAGTATATGAAAAATGAAAAAGTTAAATCAAATGTTTTAATTTTGAAACACTGTTATTATATGTATCACAAATTATTTTTAATGATATTATTGCGACAGCTGTTTTGCCTAAAGTTGTATTTTATTTATTTCTAAAAATTTCACACCAATTATTAAGTGATGTTTAATACAAAAGAATTGATGTTACTAAAACTTTACTAAACATAAACCGGTAATACTGTAAAATTCCACAATGAATATTTTATGTATTAAAACACTGTTTTTTTTTTCACTTTTTGTTTCATTGTTCTTTACATGTTTTTAAGGTTTTACATCATAATCATAAGAAAAACGATATAAACTTTGATGTATAGTTTAACGTGAACTGTGATATTAGTTAGTCAGTTAGTTTATTTTATTCGAATTAATTTAAATAACATTTTTTGTCCATATAAGGCAATTGGCTAACATTTAATATAAAACAAAAAAACAGGCGTTTTCATTCGAATTATTTTTTAAAAATTAGAAATATAAATACTATTGAATTTTATGTGAGATTATTTTGTGTTACATTTCCTTAAGATTATCAGATTTTTTAAGCCATTAAAATACACATATTTTATACGCTTTTTAATGGTTGTTTATGTCTAAGATTTCATAACCTCAAAAGTTCAACAGTTATTAATTGTGTAATATTGGGACACAGTAATTGAAGAACGAAATTCGGACAGGGATAAGTGATAGTCGCTGACAATATTTGTGGGAAAATGTCAGTATGGAGTGACTTATTGTCTCGGCCAGTTATAAATCGTGTACCGGAGTCTGAGGTAGCCACACGGGCTACAGATTTCTATGGCCAGAGGAAAAATTTACTCCATCACATTCGGCATATAACAGAAAAAAACTGGATCGATTTGTTACACCCACATTTACCGAATTTCTGAATGCAAGCTGACTGGTATTAATCGTAAATGGTAAAATAAAAGGCTAATTCTGTGCTCGTTTATATTTCCATGATACCATCTGAATTTAAATAATATTATAAATTGTTGACGTGTTTTGTCCTGCTAGAATGGTATCAAATAAATTATAATTATATGCGATTATTTTCAAATCAACATCTGTCAGATCATGTAAACAATTTTATAATATTTTTAAAAATGTATCGTATGTATCACTGAAGAAGGACCGGTTGTCCGAAACATGTCTATGTATTTTTTTAAATATAAGTATTGTACGAGTATAAACAAAGTATATAAAAAAGAAAAAGGGAAATAAAGCATCATGACAACACAAAGTGTGGCGAATATAGAAGAAACAAATCAAATCAGTTTATTCTCAAAAGATATTACAAACAATTATTATAGTTTAAGACATCTAACTCTTACAGCAAAAAGTGTCCACAGGCTCAAGTGTACACAGAGGTCCATGGAAAGACAGATACTTGGTGTGAGCTTGCATGACCGCATAAGAAACGAAGAAATCAGACGCCGAACCAGGGTTGCTGACGTCATGGACCGAGTGGCAAAATTGAAATGGCAATGGGCTGGACACTTGGCTAGACAGGGTGGCAACAGATGGGCACCCAGGATACTCAGTTGGAGACCATAGGAAAATAGACGAAGTGTCGGAAGGCCACCGATGAGATGGACCGATGATATTATCAAAAGGGTTGGAAAATCTTGGATGCAAAAGGGGCAGGATAGAGACGTGTGGAAGAAATTGGAAGAGGCCTATATCCAGCAGTGGAGGGAAGAAGGGTAGCTAAGAATAAGAAGAAGAAGAAGAAGACATCTATTGAGAACAGGTAAAATATAATAAATATATAATACCAGGAACGCATGAGAGATGGTTTGACATTAGGAATATAAGATACTCTCCAAAGTCAAGAGTATATATCTTCTGAACGTACTTTCATGAATATGAAAGACGTCGATCTCCGAAGCGATCTGCAAAATTACTGCAAAAATATAATTAAGTTAACTCAACTTATTTAACGCTAAGGCATTAACACTGTGGAATTCCATAGTAATATACTTAGGAAATTGGAAATTTCTTTGTTTAATCTACAAAATATTAAAAAAACACGAAATGATTCGGAGGATACCATCCATCCATCTGCAGGTGTAAAAGTATAAAAATATGTTTTTACTTTGGTTTAGACCACTTTTTTAATAAAAAAAATATTAAAATACACGACATGTTTCAGAGGATACCTCCATCTTCAGGTGTAAAAAGTGTAACAATATTTTTTTACTTTGGGACATTGTTTAGACCACTTTTTTTATAATAATAAAAAAAATTATTAAAATACACGACATGTTTCAAAGGATACCTCCATCTTCAGGTGTAAAAAATATAACAAAAACTAAACAAAGAAACACTTATAAAAAACGCATTTAAAATTCGATACAAAAATTCAAAATTAAAAATTAAGTTTGGCTATTTGTTATAAGTAGGTACTCAAAATTATTTTTTAACAGTAAAATAATAAATAACATTAAATAATAATAAAACATTATGATAATATATGATAATATAACAATACATAATGATAATATTTTTACACCTGAAGATGGAGGTATCCTCCGAAACATGTCGTGTTTTTTTAATATTTTGTGGATTAAACAAAGGTATTTTCAATTTTTTAAGTATAAGTTAACTCACTGTGAAAACAATAAGTGTACATTTAATCAGATCGGAATTTGAAGAGAATTTTGTTTGCGTCTGAATTGAATATTGTAAATAGTTATAAAAAAAGTACTGCGCATTAAAAATTAAATAGTCTCAAATATCTCAAGGTAATAGTTTATTTTTAAAACAGAAAGACATAACCAGTAAAAATTTACAACATGTCTGGACTAGATTTTTTTGTGACTCTTATGGTGCATACAATAAATTAAAACCAATTTATAGACTCTATGAACATTCAAGACTTATTTTATGTAAAGAGATATATTTAAAAATTGATTAATTCATTTATTTATTTTTAAGAATAACGTACAACGATTCTAAAATAAATATAAAACACAATCTCCCAATCTCCCATTCCCAATCAAATGCAAATTAATCATTTATTAATTTCCATATAAATTATGTCTTTTCAAATGTATGTTTTTTCTAAATTACATTTTTGAATATTGTTTATTTTATCATCGTGTATTGTTAGTATCTACTTATAACAAATAGCCCAGGTTAATTTTTAAATTAGAATTTTTGTGTCAAATTTTAAATGCATTTTTTATTAGTCTTTCTTTGTTTAGTTTTTATTATATTTTTATACCTGAAGGTGGAGGATCCTCCGAAACGTGTCGTATTTTTAAATATTTTTTTTAATGAATAGTGGATTAAACAAAGTTTTTCAATTTCCAAAGTATTTCCGGGTGGTGGTCTAGGGGATAGAACGCTTGGCTTCTAATCAATGGGACTTGCGTTCGAGCCTGGACGCGACCAGATTCCTTCTTTACAATAATGAGTTGTTTTCTGCTCACATTGAAGATTGTAAAATAAATTCTAATATCATTGATTTAAATCTTTGGTGTTAGTCTTTTTTTTTTAAAACACACACACGAGTATAATAGAACAATAGAGTAAAGCCAGTACATGCTGCCACATATCTTCTGTCTATGTCGACTTGTCTGTCGATGCCTACGAGCCTGGCAAAATCGGTCGTTGTTAAAAAAGAGGCAACAAGTGTTAATAAGAAAACGTCATTTATTTAATTATTACATTTAATGTACTTGAATCTTATGTTTGTTACTTGAATAAACTTTAATAGAGTCTTGTTAGTATTGTGATTCAACGGATTTGGTATCTTTCTTTCAATATATTGAAACCGAAATCAGTTCTTTAACTGTTTCTTATTCTTCTCCTATCAGAGATTGGACAAGATCGTGGCTTTTTTTACTTTTGATACATCAGCTGTAAATAGAGATGATTGCTGCCACTGAAACATTCTTAAAGGTGTTCTAGTCAAGATTTCTTATTCTACCGACTTATCATTTTATTTCAATTTTACCTTGGATAACCATATTGCAGTTATTTATTTTTTTCGTTTCTCATATCGTAGTCGAAGTATTCAAGTTTCCTGCACTTTATGGTCATAATGATGTATCTTTCTTTCTTCATTCGTTGCAGTACTACTTCTTTAGTGACTCTTTCTGTCCATAATATTTTAAATATTATAGGATATATCTACATTTTAACGGCACTTTAAATCAAACTAAGAATAGCAACAGCCAGAAAGAACAGACAGCCACACTTCTTTCCTGACATATTTCTCTCGCTTCCTCAACATTCATACATCGTGTCATGCACGCGCGTCAATTTCTCTGACTCCTCACGTGGCCAACTTTAAATATTTGATTTATTTGATCGTGCCACATTTTCCTCGATCTTCCTATTTTTTTTTTTTTTTTTTATGTACACAACAGGTCCTTTGGACCCAATTACTGTATACAATTATTATTTTTTTAGCTATTATATTGATTCTCGTGACATGTGATAGGTAGCCAATCTATCGCCATTTTATTGTCACTTGAATTCTACACCAGACCAAAGACACTGTGACAATCACACTGCCATCACCGGGAATCGAACCCAGGACCTTCGGCATGGAAGTCAGAGCTTGTTAACGAGTACATCGTTAACATATACTTTTTTACAATTATTTTTTCATATGTCCAAACCAGATGAATAATCGTATAATTATTTTGTTCCTAACACTATCATTCTCACCGCATTCACTTTTTGTATATTCAACCGTCACTCTATCATACACAGAGTTTTCTCACATTTGTCTCATTTCTACTGCATATTTTCTACTTTTATTCTTCTTTTGTCAGTTCCGAACTTTGCTTCCATACATAAGAGTCGGTACAAGAACACCATAGCCCATTGTGTATAATAAAAATAAATAAATAAATAATTTCTTCTCTGGCATAACAACCCTTGGGAAGTCTTAGCCTCCTCCAAGAAACGTCTCCATCCTGTCCTGTCTCTGACCGCCACCTCCCAGTCTTGCTGCTCCAGGACCCGACAGTCTGCCACGGCACCATCTAACTATCCCAGTCTCGCCCTGCCGACGCTTTTTCGCCCTACTGGATCCCCCATGCGGTGCAAGTACCCTAGCCAGCTGAGTCTGTTAATCTTTATAAACTTGACCACGCTGACGTCCTGGTATAGATCGTAGAGCTCTATGTTGTATCTCCTTCTCCACGTCTGATCATCCTTAATGGGTCCGAGGATTCTGCGGAGAATTTTCCTTTCGAAGCAGTTCATCTTAATTTCATCACCTTTAGTGAGTGGCTAAGTCTCCGAGGCATAACTTCAAACTGGTCTAATCAGCGTTTTATACGTGTGGTCTTTGTCTTTCTGGACAGTAAACACGACTATAGATCTTATTGAAAATAATATGCTTTATAATTTATCATCCTAACTTCGTGGCGACCTTCATGGCAGAGTGGTTACGAGCTCGGGTTAGATTCCCGGCGATGGCAGTGTGATTGTCACACTGTCTTTGGTCTGGTGTAGAATTCACGTGACAATAAAATGGCGATAGATTGGTTACCTATCACATGTCACGAGAATCAATATAATAGCTAAAAAAAGAATAATTGTATAAGTAATTGGGTCCAAACGACCTGTTGTGTACATAAAAAAATCAATTAATGACATAAAGAACATTAAACATGCTCTAAAAAAAAAAAAAAATAATAAATAAAAATAAAAATAAATAAAAATATCCGTATTTATTATTTTTTTCTTTTGGAAAGCTGTTTGAAATCCATATTTATGAAGTAAAGTAATGTGCAGTATATTCTGACGTAAGATATATCAGGTAAAGCCTTAAACATGTGGTCTCCGGAGGTGGCGATAGCGCCCCGCCGTGACTTTGGCGGTAACTTTTCCATAACTTAACATTCTATATATGGGGTTGTTATATTATATTAAAGAATATTGCATGTTTATAGAATTCTAAAGGAAATAGAAAACCACTCACACTCAACTTACAAGTATTCAAGATTATTAATATTATTATTTTTTCAATGTGACAATCACACTGCCATCGCAGGGAGTTGAACCCGGGACCTTCGTGTGTATTATTATTATTATTATTATTATTATTATTATTATTATTATTATTTTCATTATTATTATTATTATTATTTAATACTTTTTTTCAGTGTGACAATTACCAATCGGCCACGAAGGTCTAATGATTTTACTAAAATCTCAACTGAAATATTAAAAATTAAGTTTTGATTGTTAAAATATAAAACGCTGTTTATGTTATCACAATTTGTTTCATGATTGTCAACCATTTGTTTGACACCTGTGTTTCAGATGTTACAACATTGCAACGCATGATGATGTCAACAAAGGCTGATAAAAAGTAATCGCGTAAAAAAGGAATAATAAAAACTTGTGATATAATACAAAGCTTTTTAAATTCTAACAGTTAATAATGTTGAAGTATCATATTGTTTCGGCCAAAACGATGAACTAAATAAAATTCCGGTTCAAATGTTGACATATAATAAATCTAAACTAGCGGTTGGCAAACTTACTAGTCAAAAGATGGAATTCCTTTTAAATAACAATGAAATAAAACGATGTATACTTATTAACTACTTCCACTTATTGCGCATATTGGAAAATATAATAGATAAGAACAAGTTAATATATAAAAACTTTGTTTCATTTAATTATTTTTAAAGTAATTTCGGCGAAAGTATTCCTCTCTCGCTATCTCGTATTTAAAATATTCTCGTACTCTTTCTTTGACAACATTCGGGTTTTTTCCTATTTATATTATGATTTTGAAACTAATAATATATTTAAGAAATTGAAAATAACTTTGTTTAATCCACAAAATATTTTTAAAAAATCAAAAACATGGCATGTTACGGAGGAAACAAGTTCAGGTGTAAAAATAAAATAAAAACTAAACAAAGAGAGACTTATACAAAATTATTATTAGTACTTATAACCAATTTTATGTGCGTTTTTACATTAGTCTTTCTTTGTTTAGTTTATATTATATTTTTACATCTAAAGATGGAGGTATCCTCCGAATCATGTCGTGTTTTTTTTTTTTTTTTGTGGATTAAACAAAGTTATTTTCAATTTCCTAAGTATATTACTATGGAATTCCATAGTGTTAATGCCTTTGCGTTCAATAAGTTTAATAATATTTTGTTGACTGTAGTCAAATGCTTTAATTGTTTTTTTTTTATAAAATTCCCATATGATAAATTATTAGAAAACTCCACAATTAGTAGTATTACAGGATAGTCAGGTTTTTTATGAAACGCGTTTTACACTCGAAGCCGTCACCATAAATCGCCTAATCTTTCTAGAAGCTTCACGAATCACTGAAATCCGATACGAAAGTTTCTATGAATGATTCAAAGTTAGTTGGTCTCTAAAGCCGCGTTCCTGCACTATGCGCCTCGCTTAACAGTAGATTGATGATAGAACACCCAAAGGAGATGGATAGTCTGGCACTGTTGACAGTTAAAGACACGATGGGAACGCGACAGCGAAATTTCTTATGTTATGCGATATGCGAGTCATGACTGGTTGGACTTTGAATTTAACCATGGGGATTTTAAAATGTTGAAATGATTATTTTTTACAATGTTGTGAAATCATTCGTAGACGAGTAGATATATTTTTTAAAGTTCGAGTGACAGAAGAATTTTAGGTATCGTTTCAGATTATTGCGATAAAAATATGCGATTTTTTTATTCGTTTTGTACCACACAAGAACACACATTGTTTTTTAACTTATACATGAATACGTCTTCTTCTTCTTCTTCTTCTCCTTATAGACCTTTGGTCTGTTCCTGAAATCAGGCTGGCCTCTCTTGGGAGGTTGACTCTCAACTATCTCTCCATCTCTTCGGCGGTCTTCCGGGAAGACGGCAGCCGGCAGGAATCTGATGCGCCACAGCGATAGCCACAGTGAATACGTAATTTTAGTAAAAATGTTTGCATATACCTATACCTGTGGTTGGCAAACTTTTAAGTCAAAAGAACCAAATGTCAGCAGTATAATTATTTAGAATTGAGAAACAGCAGATTTAGAATTATTTTGAGAACAAAATTTAAAAAAAACATTTTTTTGGAAATTG
Source organism: Lepidostoma basale (assembly GCA_022606425.2). Classification (NCBI taxonomy): domain Eukaryota; kingdom Metazoa; phylum Arthropoda; class Insecta; order Trichoptera; family Lepidostomatidae; genus Lepidostoma; species Lepidostoma basale. The sequence continues at coordinate 938,788 of JAHDVF020001222.1, read as the reverse complement.
GTTACAACAACATACTCTAAATGATAGTAGATGTCATATTTTATTTATAATCTTATTTATAACAATTAATTTATTATATTTTCATGGATAATTTAATCAATGTTGGTATTTTTAAATGTATTTTCAAGACATCAATTGTTGAAGAGACGGAAGAGACGGGTTCGATAAGCCAAAGAGCCACATTTGGCTTGAGTACTTTGTCGACCACTAACCTAAACAATTCACCAGAAGATGGCAGCCAGCTGCCGAAACCGATCGAAGACGCATAATTTGTGGATTTTTGCTAATTAAAATAATTATTATTTAAAAAATTTAATTTATTCATAATATTTGTTATAACATAAGCATAAATGTTCCAAAATAAATCTTTATAGCATCTGTCAAAACTGATCATATTTGTAAACAATTTTATAATATTTTAACCGCCCTACCTTCAGGTAATTTTCCGAGAAACGTGCAAAAAAATTAGGTTTTTTATTAATGAAATTGAATTGCATATTAATTTTATTTATTTAAATTACGAAACGTCAAATACTCGGCCGCACACTTCACCTGCCCCTTGTAAAACCATCATATTAATGAAGACTTGTACTCTAGTGTTGTTGGCACATGCGCGTATCCCTAACAGTTTGTACATTTTAGGTACATTACTTTTTCTCAAGCGCGTACGTGATACGGGATAGCGCAGAATGGTACAGTCAAAGTGAACGTATCACGTACGGGAACGCGTAGGGTAACAGCGTAGGGTGGTTAAATATCTATATTATTTTATATCACTGAGGAAGGGCTGGGTAGTCCGAACATGTTTGATATTTAATTTTAATTTGTTTAAAAAGTGAGTGTTGTATTCAAAGTATATAAAAAAATATATGTATGTTTTATATTAATTTCATTTTTAATTAAACACACAAAACTTAATACAATCAAAATACTATATCTCATAAAGTACTCAGCTTGTAAAATTGTATGCTTAAAATAGAACAAACGTTTGACAAGTCTCAAGTGACGTTTACACCAGAAACTAAACTCACCGTAGCCGCGTCCATCATGCTGAGGCAATAAAAGGTCTCACAATCGCCCGTAGGAAAACCACTAAGACAGCGTACTTAGCCTCCTTAAGAATGCCTCGCTACATTGTGACAACCAATTAAAAATCCCCAACAACGGATACAAGTGAGATTTAAAGAGCCAATTAAAAAGTAGATCATGTGAGTAACCGTGTCTGGATCCGAAATAAGAAATAAAAATTATATTACACTCCTATTCGGTGGGAGCAGGACTGGCTCGGGAAAACATTTGCCCATCTAGTGCCGAAAAAACGTCATTCATTGATATGGGTCTTTATGTATTAGATTGACTCAAAGGCCTTTGTTAGGTACTATAAAGGCTACATGCATTAATATGTTGCTAAACAGCCTTCTGTTTTGAGCAATTAACAACCAGAATTTAACTGAAAAAATGCATAAATTGTTCTGTTATTGTATTATCTAATGCAAGCTTGAAAAGCCTATCCAAAAAAGCTAAGTTGGCAGTGTATAATGGTGTTATTGTGCCGACCCTTATGTATGGAAGTGAAGCATGTAACTGGCAAAAGAAGGATGAAAGTAGAATAACTGCAGTAGAAATGAGATCTCTAAGATAAATGTGTGGTAAATCTGTATATGATAGAGTGTCAAATGCAAGTATAAGAAGTGAATGCGGTGCGAATGAAAGTGTTATGAACAACATAATGAAAGGGTCGTTAAGATGGTTTGGACAGATGGAAAGAATGAGTGAAGACAGAATGGTGTAGAAGGTATATGTAAACGGCGTGGACGGAGCTAGAAATAGAGGAAGGCCGAGGAAAACGTGGCACGATCAAATAAATCAAATATTAAATGGCATGACTAGATGTATGAATGTAGAGGAAGAGAGAGAAGTATGCCAGGACAGAACAGTGTGGTAGTCGATTCTTTCTATCTACCCCTCCGGGGAGACGGGGTGATGGTTAGTTAGTTAGTTAGTTAGTTTAACCTTAATTTCATTAGTAATGTATATTTATAAATGAACTTGAATTCGAATAATGAAAATAAAAATAAAAAATCTAATCGTTTTTCCGGAAGAGTAGGCAGAGAGAATGGAGAGATCCTTCACGTAATTCGATTCTTCCGACTTTTTACATGAATACATTTGTATTAATAATGTAGGGTAAAAACAAAATATGGAGTTTTAAGGACTGATTGTATCTCAATAGAGATAAAGATGTAAATATCTTTTTTGGAAACCGAATATTGTGGTCGAGTGGTCTACAGGATTGACCTATCATTGGTTGGGTTAAGCGATCGCTTTATGTTAACAACATTCCCCATTCCGCCCTTCCTTTGAACACACCACGTCTGACAAATCTTTGGAAGCTGTATATATGCTACTATGTTGGACTACACTTCACATGTTACTAGTTCAATCTAGACTGGCGCCATCTATTAAGAATAGGTGTAAGCATTAAGCAGAAAATCTTTTATAAATGCAATGTGAAAGGCTACATTTGCTAGACAACGCCAGGAGAATACTTCTTTTATGCTTTTTTAAGCGATTTACATCTTCGTCCTTATTGATATACAATCAGCCCTTAAAAGATATTAACCCGCAATGGGTAGAATCCAGTATTTGTCTACAAATATTGGTAACATTCAAGAAAAAAAAATGGAGTGGTTTTAATTTGTTTTTTTGTTGCACTTGTGCCGGAACTAGTTCGGTCCTGCTCTCCGGTAACAATCGTTTACATTAATTTGAATTCTTATTAAGATCCGGTATTTTGCCCACGCGTTCAAAAACTGGAATTAATGTATTATTAATATGCAATTATACGTATGTAATATGCGAGTGTTTTAACAGATGGGTTCGGCGACCTTGTATGGATCAGGGAGCACGCTCAGTGGCTATTCAAAGCGGAATTCTGCATTCAACTATCGTCCATTCATAAAACTTGCTTGTGAAAGAAAACTTTTTAATAATATCAGCCATCTTTGGACAAAAAAAACAACATAAAAAACATATTGTAGTAAATAAAATTATACTCTGCATTTTCACAACACTTTATTTTACTATTCGCAGACATGTTTCGGTTGTGAGACAACATTCATCGATGAGTAAAATTTAACAAAAAATAAAATGATCAAATTTATTTAAAAAATTAAATATCAAACATGTTTCGGACTAACCAGTCCTTCATCAGTGAAATTATATAAATATTTAAAATATTATAAATTATTAGGAGGGTCCGATGTTCTGCGAGATACCCGCTTGTACAACGCGGGCCAAAACTGAAAGCTGTGCGGTCCTTCGTCTGTGAAAGCACCCCGTTTTATTATAAAATTGTTTTCAATATTTTAAATATTTATATAATACTCGTATCACTGATGAAGAGCTGGTTAGTCCGAAACATGTTTGATATTTAATTTTTTTAATAAATGTGAGTGTTGTATACAAATTACATAAAAAAGAAACATTAAACATCTACAACACAAAGTTATGGTGAACATAGAAGAAAAAAAAATTGAAAACGATCAATTAAATTCTAAAGAAGGGATGAAATTGTGTCTTATGATAGGGGTGAATTTTATTTAATTAGAATTGAGGGGGAATGATAATGGAAAGATTTGGAACAAAAGTTAATTTCAATTGTTGTTTATAATAGTTTCATTCTTTTCAAAGGCTTTTTATATTTCTAAAATTTCAAAGTTAGGTAATGAACAATCTACATATATTATCAACGTGCAAAATTTCGATACCAATCATATTCAATTAAGTCAATTATGAAAAATTTTGTATCGAAAAAGATTGACTCAACCAAAACATGTCTGCGAAAAGTGAATCGACAATACAAAGTGAAGGAAATAAAAACATATAACGAAATATCTGCTATGGATGTTTTTAACGTGTTATGTTTTTTTTTTAGTACAATTCATTGTGCGAAGATTTGCGAAAAAAAAGTTTAATATTATTTATGGCGAGGCTTGAACCCGCAACCCTTACGCAAGGTATTATCAGTAAAAAGATACTCGTACATAGTTGATATGATTTGACTTGCTTTAAAGAAATATTTCATTTGATTTCCGAAACCTTTTTTGTAATAAATTATTTATCGTAAAAATTGTTTCAGCTTATTATTATTATTTTTTTTTATTAAAAAGACTAATACCAAGGATTTAAATCAATGATATTAGAATTTATTATTACAATCTTCAATGTGAGCAGAAAATAGCTCATTATTATGAAGAAGGAATCTGGTCGTGTCCAGGCTTGAACCCATGTCCCCTGGATCACTAGCCAAGCGTTCTATTAAATGTAATATTTTAAGAAATTATTAAACATTTAAGAAAAGATTAAATGTAATATTTTAAGAAATACCCTTATGTATGGAAACGAAGCATGGAACTGGCAAAATAAGGATGAAGTAAAATAAATGCAGTAGAAATGAGATCTCTTAGACGAATGTGTGGATACTCTGTGTATGATAGTGTCGAATGAAAGTATAAGAAGTGAATGCGGTGCGAACGAAGGTGTTATGGACAAATAATGAAAGGATCATTCAGATGGTTTGGGCACATGGAAAGAATGAATGAAGAAAGAATGGTAAAAAAGTATATGTTAACGATGTAAATGGAACTAGACATAGATGAAGACCGAGGAAAACGTGGCACGATCAAATAAATCAAATATTGAATGTCGGTCACGTGAGGAGTCAGAGAAATAGACGCGCGTGCATGACACGGTGTATGAAAGTTGAGGAAGCGAGAGAAATATGTTAGGAAAGAAAAGTGTGGCAGTCCATTCTTTGTGCCTGCCCCTTCGGAGAGACGGCGTGATGGTTAGTTAGTTATAACGATTTTAAAAATATTGCATCAGCTGTCACTGGGTTTAGCTAAATATCATATTTACAATTTCACGAAGCTTAAAATACATACCCATTTAATGCCGTTTTTTTAAAGGAAATAATCATTTAAAAACTTAGGGCTTAATATGTATTAATATGCAAATCTGATATGGTTTCAACTTGATACATATTAAGTTTTATAAACTTGAATCTCGACCTTATTTTATATAGTTTGTATAATGAAAAAAGGCTTTAAAAAGATAATCTGCATTTTTTTGTTTTTAAATCGCCTTAAATATATTTTTAAATTCGGTTCTTGCAGCATTGTTTCTCACGAAAGAACTAATCTTCTTCTTGGTAAACTCTTCCCTATCCTGCGCTGTCCGGAATAGCTCCTCCACAGTTCTGATTCCCGTCCATTCCCTCACATTGCGTAGCCAAGAGATCTGCCTTCTCCCTGCCTTCTCCCTCCCCCCCTGTGGCCCTCTATTTTTCCCTTCAATATTAGATGCAGCAGGCTATACTTCTCTTCTCGCAGAACGTGACCCAGATATGAAATCTCGCGGACTTTGATTAATGTCAGCAGGTCTCAATTTACTCCTGCACAATTCAGGACTGAAAGAACTAATAACGAAATGCGATTAGCAACTTGCATATTGCATTGACGACAGATTTTTATAAACACTATTAAAATTATATTATTTTACTAGCGGACCCGACAGACGTTGTCCTGCCTGAGTTTTGGCTTGCCTGCTATTGCGTTTTTTTGATATTCGTATTTTTGATAAACTATATACTAAATGATAACACAATACGCACGCAATTATAATATGATACATGTTATACATAGAATGAACTTCCCGGAAGTTTTAACAGTTATCTGATCCAAATGTAAATCTAAACCATCCAGGGACACACAAAATAATTCGTCAAAATCAGTCAAGCCGTTTAGGAGGAGTTCAACTACATACGCCCGTGTGGAAGAATTATATATATAAATATTGGCACCACTGATAGGAATACTCTTATTAATAAAATGATTTTATTGCGTAAAATAACAATATATTGGTAGGTCTACTCAGAGAACCAGGTGCTTGAAAGATTGGGCCTCCTAAATCCTAAAAGTTTTATTATATTATATTTTATGGGAGTGATATGTTTCGCCTAGTTGAAGCATTGTCATATTAAGTTTTAATTCCACTTAAGTTTATGGATTCAACCGGTTTCGGCAGCTCGCTGCCGTCTTCTGAAACCGGTGAAAACGGGTAGAATTTAACGAAATATCTACTATAATTTTTTTTTTTTTTTCATTATTTACAATTCACTTCTGCCATTAAAATCAAATAACCACATTAATGTTTTCGTTCACATTAGTCAGTTAATATGGAGTTTTAGAGAATTGTTAAAAAAACGCCACTTACTCTTTAAATTGTAAAAAATATTTTATGAATTAAAACACTGTATTTTCCACTTGTGAGTTTATTTTTCTCATCGTGTTTCAAAGTCTTATTCCTTCATCATCGGGAGAACGATATAAACTGTTTATTTCGTTAAATATCGTAAAGGTTATATCGTTCTCCCGGTGACGAAGGTGTAAGACTTCGAAACATGCCGAAAAAAATTAACTAAAAAGTGGAAAGCACAGTGTTTTAATTCATAAAAAATCGTTATTATAGAATTCCACAGTAAGAACGCCTTGAATTTATCAAAAAATTTAAATATAAATTTCAAATTATTTGTATAGCAAAAACCTTTTAACGTTGTATATGATGAGCACCACGTCTCTTTTTTCTTCTTCTTCTTCTTTAAGTGCCCTATCGGGTCCCTCCAACGTTGGCGATCACCTCGGCGAACCTGTCCCTATCCTGCGCCGCTCAAAACAGCTCCTCCACACTTCGGATGCCGGTCCACTCCCTCACGTTTCGCAGCCAGGACATTTGTCTCCTACCGGGCCCTCGGCGTCCCTCAATTTTCCTTTCAATATCATTTAGAGAAGGTGGTACTTTTCCTCACGCAGTATATGACCCAGATGTGAAATCTTCCGATACTTGATAGTTGATAACAGTTCCCTGTCAACTCTAGCTCGCCTCAGGACTTCGGTATTGGTAACCATGTCTGTCCAAAGAATTCTGAACATTCGTTGATGGAGTCACATTTCAAATGCTCGTATTGTTTTTAATTGGACTCAGCATTAATCTTATTTTTATAAATGTACATAATTTTTTTTAATCCATGTGAAATGAGTAGATGTAAAGGTACGATCGTTTCTTGTATCCGCATAGTTTGGTCCATCGGTATTCTACGTGCCTTACCCGATGATTCATTAAAATCAAAATTATCATTTAAAGACACTTACTTTAGTGTCGGAATCTCGCGTTACTTCTAGTCGTTATTCCGAGGACGAGATCGGGATAAGGTAACTGCGGCATATGCCACATACTTGACAACCGCAATATCGCGTCGTTACAACCATAAGCATGTCCAAAGACATGACGAAAAGCTCGTATATACTCGTATATATATTTTTTTATGATTACGAAAAATATATTAATAATTATTTTGCAAATAGTTCAAATATTCTTCAAAATATTTTGTATTCTTTTTCTTTATAATAAAATTATTAAAATATATTTGTTTCTTTATTCATCTTATTTCAGGATTAATATGTATCTCAATAGAGACGAAGATGTAAATTGTTTTTTGGAAACAGAATATGGTGGTCAAGGCGTTTACAGGACTAATGACCTGTCATTGGTTGGGTTAAGCGATCGCTTTATGTAATACAACATTCCCCATTCCGTCCTTCTTACGACCACCACGTCTGACAAATTTTTGAAAGATGTGTATATGCTACTATGTTAAACACTTCACATTTTTTAGTTCAATCTACACTAGGATCTTATTTATTAATTCTGACATCTTATGAATTCTTGCCTATTTTTATTCAGTTTTAGAATTTTTTTTTTCTATGCTGTTAACTCATTATTATCAGACTATCGCGTTTATATGAAATCGTTTTACAGAAAATACAAGTATAACTTGTGAACATTATAAAACATGAGAAGTTCTGACATATGTAATATTTTTGATATATTGGAGAAAAAGTAAATTTAGTCAATACTTGTTAGTTGACACGTGTGTCAAATGGTCCGTTGCAAGGCATTCTTGGAAACGCCACAGTCAGTAATTGTATAAAATTAAATAATATTGACATGTGTCTTTGATAAGCGTACGTGCATCAAGAGTAATCTTTGCCAGTACTTTTTTATAACTATAGGCACGATAAACTTCGTCGCCCAGATACTTATTTGGTATTATTCTTCTTCTTTTTTGCTATTAACACTTAAATCACCACGTAAGCCTCGTTGGTATGATATTTTTGAGATGCATTATCAACCGCATACTCCACGTTGGCGCCAACAGCTATACACAACTTTGCTTTTAAAAAAAAACAATATCTAATATTTATGGTTGAAAATTTCACTCCTCGATTTGTAGGATATGCATGCGGTTTCAGGCGTGCGCTTCCGGCGAAATCTCTTAATTGATCTGACGATATGTGATACAGAATCATGTATTCTGGGGTAATAAGGTCTAACTGTCCCTCCATCTCTTAGTGGGTCTTTCAGGTGGGTGGTGTCCGGAGGGGATTTCTTAAGCGGCTGTATATGCGTGTCTGTCACTATGTATTCTGGCTAAATGGTCCCTTCAGTATCTTCTTCTAGATCTACTCCACCGAACGATATACTCTATTTCGCTAGTTTTTTCTTACGTCTGCGTTACGGACACGATCTCAGAAAGTTTTTACAGTAATGAATCTTAAGACCTTCATCTCAGATGTTCTTACCAAATCGGTCCGCGTCTCTACAGCATACATCATGATAGGTTGCACGCGTGTCTTAAAAATTCTTACCCTTTGTTGTCAATACGTACGAGCTTGTTCTTCCAGAACAGATTCTTCTGACATCCTTAAATGGTAAAGGTTTAATTGACTTGTTCTCGTTATTAAACGTGTATGTTTGATGTAATTAGAAGAAAATTGTGGAAAATTTAATTTTAAAATATTTTATAGATACGATTATACTGAAAATATTGCTACCAATGGTGACTTATTTAAGCAAACATATGAGGACATAATCGTCTTATACGGCGTCTGATGGGACCATGTCTATTTTGAGTATTCTGTAAGCGAGTCCCATCCACGACAACTTAAGTCTACCACGTCCTCTGAGTCGCCGGTCCATTTAAATATTGATAGATATCGATATTTAATTAACACTTTTTATTTTAACGGACCATTCTATTGAAATATAGTATAAAAAAGATGCAATCATATTTCTGCATTTATTTAAACATATCAAAAGCATCATATAACAACATTCCAATACACCAATGATACATAATGTTATTAATAAAAAGTTTAAGGCACACAATGGTAAATAATGAATAATGAAGTAATATGATGAACTCACAATTATAACAATGACAGAGACAGCGCCTCCCTCAGGTGAACCACACTATCACAAAATACGTCGACCTCTGAGGTGATACGATTTAGCAAAGATATTGCCCTGCCTACCGGTATAATCATTGGCAGGTTGGTTCTGCATCGTGGAAGATAAAACAATCTATGGCCCCTTTGTCGATGATAATTATCAGGGACGCACGGACCTACATCACTCAGGATTTCTGAATGGCAAGTGAACTAGTATAATATAATTATATATATTATGTAACCTAATAATATAATTGACGACCTTCGTGGCTGGCTTCTGAGGATTTCTGAGTTCGACCTATCAGTCGAAAAAAGTGAACATCCAAGTGAATGTCTCGTCTCCTCTCGAGTGACTGGTAGCCTAGCATCCCTAGCAATAAATCGGTCGGAAAGAGCCAAGGGCTTACTTCCTAAGATAGAGGTATAGCAGAAATTTCTTCTGCACCCTCTCCACCATCGGGGAATATCGAACCTCATGCGGCGCCCAAATAATTTAACTAAATTCCAACCGACTTCTCACCAGAGAATTATACAATTACTTCAGCGCCTAAATATGATGAAAGATCTAGGCGTTTATGATGACAAACCCAAGCATTTGAGGGAGGTTTTACATAATGAAGTTATATGAATATTATTATTATGAATAGTCAAATGATTTATTTCTATTTTTCTTTTTTTCTACACTTTGTATACACAACATTTATATTAAAAAATAAAATTATATAGACATGTTTTGGACAAACAGTCCTTCTTCAGTAAAGATACATATTTATAAAAATATTATAAAATTGTGGTTGTTTACATGATCTGTCAGATGTTATGTTATGTTTATGTTTTAATATTTTTATAAATATGTATCTTTACTGAAGAAGGACTGTTTGTCCGAAACGTGTCTATATAATTTTATTTTTTAATATATGTGTTGTGTATACAAAGTGTATAAAAAAGAAAAATAGAAATAAGCCATCATAACAACACAAAGTGTGGCGTATATAGAAGAAAAGTAAAATGGTTATTAAAATTATCGTACGTAAATGATTATAATCTTTTCCCGCTAGGCACACGTTAAAAAATAAATAATATTAAAAAATCCTTAGAGGAAGTACAGTGCCTTAATGTTATTTTAAAGGGACATTTGTAAAACGCTTGCGCCGGTCTTGCAGCGCGCAGGCATGCCAACCTGGAGCGGTTTGCAGCGCGAAAAGCCGCGCGATTTATGCCTACAAGGTGCCATAACGTGTCATTACTGCCACACTACAAAAGGTACGCACGTAGGTAAACACGCGGCCAGTGCTGTTAGAAGCACCCACCCTGAATAACAAATCATTTTAAAGCCGCCCTTTTGTGTTATGTTTTGCCGCCTAGAGAACTCAGGGGTGTAATACTCACGGCCCCTTCACATTTACGCGAAAAACTAACTAACTAACTCACCATCACGCCGGCTCCCCGGAGGGGTAGGTAGAAAGAATGGACTGTTCTTTCCTGAGATACATCTCTCGTTTCCTCTACATTCATAAATCGTGTCATGCACGCACATCGATTTCTCCGACTCCTCACGTGGCCGACATTAAATTTTTGAAATATTTGATCGTGCCACGTTTGCTTGAATTGAATCGCGAAAAACGAGAAAGCTATAAAATTAATACGAATGAAAATCTCTGATTTCTTAAATTTATATTAACATTTGAGAATGATATGTTTTGTCTTTCTAATGCATTATCATTTGATTATCATTTGATTATCATTCGATTATCATTTGAGAGTGCCTCGGAAAGGCGAAACATGTCATTCCCATAAATTATAATAAAACTTCTTGAAAACAGACTTCTTGAAAGGATAGAGTAGTGTGGCGGTCCATTCTCTCTGCCTACCCCTGCGGGAAAACGGCGTGATGGTTTGTTGTTGTTGTTGTTGTTGTTGTTGAAAACAGACGTTTTGATTCGTATTTACTGTTACTTGAACAACGATGTATAACTTTATATTTAATAAATAATACGAATGATAATATCTGATTTCTTGAAGTTTTATTATAATTTACGTTTTTTCTTCTATTTGGTTTCATGTTTGAAATAAATTTGTATCCTTATTCATCATTCAACATATATTTTCTTTACCATTCATTCATTCCATGTATCCCAACCATCTTAATGATTATTTGTGAAATGTATACTTGTATCTGTATACGAATCCTGGATTTTCACCTGTGGGTGGTTAATTTAAATTTTTAAATTGTATCTCAATAGAGACGAAGAAACAAACTGGAAACTGAATATGGATGATCAAGGTGTTTACAGGACTTATGACCTGTCATTGGTTGGGTTAAGCGCACGCTTTATGTAATTACAACATTCCCCATTCCACCATTGTTATTATGATCATGCATGATACATTTTTGGAAGTTGTATATATACTCCAAATCCATACCTATCTTCACGTGTCAGTTCCAGTTAGCCATCTATGTAGATTTGATTGTACTAACTAATTTTTTTTTTAAGATTAATCTATACAATCCACCCACTAACGCAGGTACCCAACCAATGACAGGTCATAAGTCCTGTAAACACCTTGATCATCCATATTCAGTTTCCAGTTTGTTTCTTCGTCTCTATTGAGATACAATTTTAAAATTTATCTTAATGATTATTCATAAATTATGTAATTAGAAGCAGAAATAGAAGAAGAGATAAAATATTTAATGTTACCCACGTGAGGAGTCGGGGAAATCGACGTGCGTGCGTGACATGATCTATGAATGTTTAGGTAGGTAGCGGGAGAAATAATAAGAGGAGATTGTCAGGAAAGAACAATCAGGTGGTTATCTTGAGGATCTTGGCTTCTAATCCAGAGGATTTGTGTTTAAGCCTGGACACGACCAGATTTCTTCTTCATAATAATGAGCTATTTTGTGCTCATATTGAGCAAGATTGTAAAATAAATTCTAATACCATTGATTCAAATCCTTCAAGTAAGTCATGTTTTTTAAATAAAAATAAACAGTGCGGCGGCGCTCCATTCTGTATACCTACCCCTTCGAGAGACGCCGTGATGCTTAGTTAGTTAGTTAGTTCATCATTTTACGGCGGTAACTTTTCCATAGTCTTGTGATCGTAAATTGATTGATAAAAAAATAATACTGAAAATAGTTTAACTTGTTAAATTTAAGAACTTTGTTTTATGTATCAAAATTGTATTTTTTTAAATCAAAATTATATCAAAGAAATTATTCAAATTGACATAAGAACAAATACACATAAATGTACGAAAAATCACGAATTTTGACATTTGATATACCAATTATTGTAACACCTGATGATGTTAACATAGGTTAACGTAACAGCTGTCGCGAAAAACAAATAAAATATAAATTGTGATACCATTAAAACAGCGTTTTATAATTAACAGTTAATAATTTTATGTTGTAAAAAGTATATGTTTTAAATAGACTTTTATAACTATTTTATAAATATAAACTGTTAAATTAAAAAACTTTGTTTTATGTATCACAATTGTATTTTTATTTTACGGGACAGCTGTTTCGTCAACCTATGTTGACACCATGTCAACATAGGTTGACAAAACAGCTGTCGCGTAAAATAAAAATACAATTGTGATACGTAAAACAAAGTTTTTTAATTTAACAGTTTATAATGTTAAAGTATCATAGTGTTTCGGCCAAAACAAAGGACTACTGTTAATATTATTTCATCTTACTTGTGAAATAGTGTAAATCTCCTTATCAAAATTGTTCAATTATGCGCATTTGTCCCGTAATAAGATTAATTCAATCTCTAGATAAAGCTATCATTCCCCACAAAGGACGTCGTCTGATATTTTATTTATGCCTGCATTGATGCATTGAGTCCAGTAATCCTTTTTACATTTCATGCCTTATTTGGAAATCCTGCGTGAACGTTACAATACTCGTACAGAGTAATAATATGAAATGGTTCATTAAATCATTCAAGATATTTTTATATTTCTTTAAGAGATTGTTTACATGTAGAGTGATGCGATTATTTATTGTGAGAGCACACTCAATGATTATATAAAATCAATTTATCAGCATTATTTCATATACCTATAGATTTATCTCGAAAATAAGCGAAAAATTAACGTTATGATGTTGCTTCACAAAAGTATACACTTCAAATGAGGCAACTTCGAACTTCTTAGCAAATTATTACTGAATACCCTATGCTTCGCAATAGTGTAAATCGTAAATGTAAATCGGAAAATCGTAGGAAATGTGAGACTTGGAAATCTACCGCGGATGTTATTGGAAAACTCCAGGTGTTTAAGGGGCCTTTGCTCAATATTCAAGATCTATTGGCCCCAAACAGTGTCAAATGCCGTTCTCTGGACCATGGCAGGCGAAAATCCAATTAGAGAACATGTCGCTAGACGCAAATGGCAGTGGATCGGTCACATCACTCAGGGCGCACTAGGCTGGTCCCCTATTGAGGGAAAGAGGAAGCGAGGCAGACCTAGAGCCACCTGGAGAAGAGCCCTGCAGGACGAGGTTAAAGTAGCAGGCCTCACTTGGGATGATGTTAGGCATCAGGCATGCAATAGAGTCGAGTGGAGAAGGTTCCTTGAGGCCCTATGCACCACGGAGGTGTGATAGGACAAAAGGAAGAAAGAAGAAGAAGACCCCTATGCTTCGCACAAGACATACTGCGAGCCAAATATATCACCTTCCTGCTTATCGAATCAACTACGCTCAGAGCGCGGCAATGTACCGAATATGCGACATTTACAACAAATGCTTTAATAACATCGATGTGTTTTTAAAAAATGGTTGAAGCAACCCTTCAGGGCGAATGAAACTATGTTACTCTACATTTTCCTTTTTGACATTTATAAATTATATTTCATATTTAATTATTCATTATTATTAGTAATACATTTTTTCTCTTTGACTCATTAAAATATTACTTTAATCTTCTTGTACATATGTCAGTTGTTATATAATATTTGTGGTAGCATGTAATTGGACTTGTTTTGGTGTCTCTATGTATTTGTATATGTATATTGAAATCGCTGTTTGTTACCCTTATGTATGGAAGTGAAGCTTGGAGTTGGGAGAAGAAGGATGAAAGTAGGATAAATGCCGTAGAAATGAGGTCACTAAGAAGGATGTACGGAAAAACAATGTATGATAGAATATCTAATGATGAAGTAAGCAATGAATGTAAAGCGGATAAATGCGTGATAAATAAAATCCAGAAAGGGTCACTAAGATGGTTTGGACATATGGAACGAATGGATGAGGGAAGAACGGTTAAAAATATATATACAAGTAGTGTGAATGGAAAAAGAAGTCGAGGAAGGCCAAGGAAGACATGGCATGATCAAATTAATCAATTGCTGAAAGGCGGCCATGTTTGAAGTGAAACAATCGACGAGCGTGCATGTCACGATGTGTGAATGAAGAAGAGGCGCGAGAGCTATGTCAAGATAGAACAATTTGGCAATCCATCCTCTCTGCCTACCCTTCCGGGGAAACGGTGTGATGGTTAGTTAGTTTGTTAGTTAGTTAGTTGTTACCTTTAATTTAAAAATAAAAAAATAAAAATATATATTACAGCAGGAAGTGCCATGGTAAGACATACTCTGCTGGAAGGTATGCACTTATAAAATACCGTACATCAAATGAAATCAGATCACTTTATTTCTCTCAAAACATGTTAACAGTTTAAGGCATCTATTTAAGAACAGGTAAAATACCGGGAACGCATGAGAGATGGTTCGACTTTAAGAATACAAGATACTCTCTACACTTAAGAGTATTTAGACGTCGATCTCCGAAGCAATATGTTTAGCAGTTTTATTACTCTCCCCTCCAGAGGCATGTTGATTTTGCATGTTGGGAGATAAAACAGTATGTGCTGACGCTATCGAAGATGTAATGATATAATGTTTCCTGCATAATGTGTTGAAGGGAATGGTCGAGGGATCGATTAGCAGAGGACGACCTTGCCAAGAGTACCTAGACCATATATGCCGAGATATGGGCTGCACCTCTTATGCGGAGTTGAAGAGAGTTGCCGAGGACCGACCGGAGTGGAAGAGGAGGTGAGTTGCCTTGCTGCAAATCAATCATTAGATTGAGACCGGAGAAGAGAAGATCGAAGATAACCATAAAGATGGATACGTGCTTCCTCTAGATCTGCAGATAATTTGTCCCCATGGGGACTCTAGGTGCAAATAACTTTGAAACTAACTAACTAACTAACCATCACGCCGTCTCCCCGAAAGGGTATGCAGAAAGAATGGACTGTCACACTTTTACTGATGCGGCACTCCATCCTTCTCGTTTCGCCCCGCGGGAGACGCGGTGTGATGAGTTGCGAACCTCATCGCCACCAATAGGCATCTCCCGCGCACACTTCGATCGTCCAACACCCACAAAATAAATCTAAAACAAATAATATAAAATACAATGATATAAAATAAAAAAACAAAATAAAAATAATTTAACACAAAATGTTCTTTTTAGATGGTGCACATATTGTCTATTTAATTTATGTTCCACGTATCCACCGTTTTTTTTAGATTTAGCATATAATATAATATAATAACACATAATGTTTGTTTTTTGATGTTGCACATGTTGACATGGACGATCCGGACTTTTGTGTTTATTTAATTTATGTTACACGTATCCACCGTTTTTTAAATTAGCTGTAATTAGGCACTTAACCAGCAAGAACTTAAAAATAATATTGAAGAAATTATTCAAATTGTCATTGAAACAAATGAAAAATTTATTTTTACACCTGTCAAAATTCTTTATAAAAACGAAAAAAAAAAACGAAAAAACTTTGAATGTTTGGTATTAATAGGCGTGGTTTTCTCTGTATAAGTGATGAGCAATATTAATGCTCCAGAACAATGCATATAATAATTTACGTACATTCTATTTAGAACGTTTTTTCACCTTTTGAATAGACAAACAGTCCGTAATTATAAAATCCCGTACTGTTTATTGATTACCGCTTGAGGGCGGTGCTGATTAGAAAAGACTAACATATATCAGGTGTCTCATATTTAGCTATTTCGCTCCGAGGAACGGGCGCGCCGACACTGCCCTATTCGTCAATACAACAGAAGCATTGACTTTCACATTAGACGAACAAGAGAGATATTCTTTTAGCCGCGAGACACGGCTTCTTCGAATTTATTCCGATCGTTTGCTTACTTAATATATGAGTCTGCGTACTAATTATACGCGATTATTCAAATGTATGTCTTGGCTTAAAATACAGTTTGTGGTGTTGATAAATAACGCATAAAAAATACTGTATTATATAATATTATTGAAATCTCAACATCCGCTTTTATAATAAGTCTCATTAAATTGCATATTAATACGAACGAAAACGTTGATGTCAGCGGAATCAAGAATGTCCATGAATGGGACACAATATTCGATTATGCCGAGAAAACAAAATCGCAGAGCTCAAGAGAAGAATTGGACTAAACTAGACAGCTTTATGAAAACTCAGTTACATTCTAAAAAACCGGAAAATGCGAAGAGAAAAGTTTATGTAGCGTGTGAACTACCAGTTGCTAATTGTGCCCTCGAAACCGTAACATTGTCCAAACAAAATGCCGATAAACTACGAGTGACTCAAAGAGCCATCGAAAGAGCCATGCTAGAAATATGCCTAACAGACAGATAAAGAAATGATACGGTGAGAGAAAAAACAAAGGTCACTGACATCATCCACCGAGTAGCGACTCTAAAGTGGCAATAGGCAGGTCACGTAGCCAGAAGCCCGGACGAAAAATTAACAAGAAGACTGCTGACTTGGAGGCCGTGGACCGCAAAGAGAAGTGCTGAGCGACTGCAACTACGGTGGAAGGATGACCTGAACAGAAATGTCGGAATAACCTGGATACAGTCGGCACAAGACAGAGTGGCGTGGAAGCGAATGGAGGAGGCCTTTGTCCAGTAATGGTGGGAATAAACTGAAGAAGAAGAAGCAGATGAAGATGAATGAAAACGTCTGATTTTTTTAAGTTATATTATACGAATTTAATGTGAATGGCATGTTTTGCCTGTCTAAAGCATTACGAAATGTAGCGAAAATCAAGCGCGTTGTTGTTTATACACACGAGTTAATAAAGTGAAATACGGCTATTTAGGTAATTTACGTGGTCGAAAACAAATAAGGGATAATCCCCAGAAAGGAAAGTATTCCCTGGAACTAGTTAAATGTATTAATACAATGTTCGCATAGATAATGACGTCATCACCAGACGTCCTATACCACCCAAGACAGACAGTCTTGGAACATTAGACTAAACAACCTCAAATAAATGGAACAATGCTAGGAAGCAGAAGAAGAATAATGAAAACGTCTGGTTTTTAAATGTTTAATCATTATTAATTGGAACGAAATGATTCGCATTGCCAGCAAATGTAATGAGAATAAAAAAAAGGAAAAAACTGTGTGGCAGTCCATTCTGTCTGCCAATCCCTTCGGGGGGAATGTGTGATGGTTAGTTGGTTTGAAATAAATAAAAGTAAACGTTTTTAATCGTTTTAATTGCTAAATAGATTTTTTTTATTTTTGTTGTCAAGAAAATATTAAGTCTCCAAATAAATATGTACCTGAGAGCTATAATGTCTTAAGTACAATATATAAAAGCGTGCGCTTAACCCAACCAATGACAGGTCATAAGTCCTGTAAACACCTTGATCATCCATGTTCAGTTTCCAGTTTACGTCTTCGTCTCTATTGAGATACAATTAAAATTTGAATTAACCACCCTTTGGTGTAAATCCAGGATTTGTATACAGGTATACGTATACATTCACAAATATTTGGTCTTCAAATATTCTGGTCAAAATTCTTTGGCATATAGAAAGGAATAATACTCCTAGCGGCTTCTAACAATGTGTTGGTTGACAGCCTTCGCATTGTGTTAATAAGGTAGTTTGCTAAATGCCGAAAATCATTCTCCATAGATGGCGTTAGTGGGTCGGTTGTATAGGTTAATTCTTGAGAAAAAAAAAATTCACAAGTGCAACCAAATCTACATAGATGGCTGACTGAAACTGCCACGTGAAGATAAATATGGATTTTGAAGTATATATACATCTTCCAAAAATTTGTCATGCATGATCACAAATAACAAAGGTGGAATGGGGAATGTTGTAATTACATAAAGCGTGCGCTTAACCCAACCAATGACAGGTCATAAGTCCTGTCATAACACCTTGATCATCCATGTTCAGTTTCCAGTTTACGTCTTCGTCTCTATTGAGATACAATTAAAATATACAAACATATTATGGTGTCATCAATACAGTATCGTCTATAACCTGTACAAAATATATGTTAAAGTATAATTAATACGAAAGAAAGCTGACAATTCCACTCGTATAAATTATTTAATATGAAGTTTTACATCATTGGTAAAAAAACGATAAATATTAAAGTATTGTAAAACGTAACGCCAAAAGTGGAAAAACGTAGTATTATTCCATAAAAAATCGTCATAATGGAATTCGACAGTGCCTTACGTTTATCAAAAAAAACGTAACAGTTGACAGATAATTGTATAGTCCATTGTTTTGGCCGAAACACGATGATACTTCAACATTATGACTGTTAAAATTAAAAACACTCTTATAATATCACAATTTCTTTTTATTCACTGAGATTATCGCGACAGCTGTTTCGCCAACCGATATTGGCATCATCGGGTGATGAACATGATAATTGTAAAGTCCATTGTTTTGGCCGAAACACTATGATACTTCAACATTATTACAGTTAAAATTTAAAACAATGTTATAATATCACAATTCCTTTTTATTTACTGAGAGTGTCGCGACAGCTGTTTCGCCAACCGATGTTGGCATCATCAGGTGTTACAATAAACTGTTGGCATCATCAGGTGTGTAACAATAAACTAGTTTATTGTAACGCCTGACTATGCCAACATCAGTTGGCGAAACAGTTGTCGCAACACTCGGTGAATAAAAAGAAATTGTGATATTATAACTTTGTTTTAAATTTTAACAGTAACAGATAATTGTCATAGATGTAAACAAAAGATTATGATAAACTAACTCATGT
The DNA here is from genome assembly GCA_022606425.2 of Lepidostoma basale. NCBI lineage: Eukaryota > Metazoa > Arthropoda > Insecta > Trichoptera > Lepidostomatidae > Lepidostoma > Lepidostoma basale. The sequence goes on along the minus strand of JAHDVF020001222.1, from coordinate 919,344 downwards.
CGGTCAAAAATTCACTTATGGCACAGATTTTATGGCTCTCAGCTACAGATATTATTTAATATTTCTATTCAGTGGAAACATGTTACATTATATTGTACGTTGTATTAAAATGTATTCAATGCACTGTTAGAGTAAAAAAAAATATTTACATTGACTTGCGTGATGTATCGTACACGTTATTGCTTACTACGAAAAAATTCCTTTCATCAATATAAAAGCCTTAATCTGTCATTGGCTGAGAATGCTTTCAAAGTAACTGAATCTAAGAATCAATATAGTAATCTCTCTAATAATCATCACTGCATATTTCTATAATTGGATATAAAAGGACGCATACACGAGAATATTATTATGATGCCATATTTTACAAGTTAGCTATCATAGATTATGTTTAATTTACTGGCAACAATGTAGGAATGGGGGGAATTCGATAAAAACAAGTGGCCTTTCATCGGACTTCAAGAAATTACTAGTTTTTGCAGCGCTTTACTTTATTAAGAATCGTTATTTCAGGAAACGGGGCTGTTGGAAGAGTGACAGAAGTACGGCGTGTGTACCATCACTTACCTCACCAGCCAGTGGCGCCTCGCCAGTATCTAAAAAATCTTCACTGAATCAATACTTGTTTATATTTATTTTAATTAAGTTTATAATCTTTGTTTACTGGTAAAATATAAAACGCTGTTTATGGTATCACAATTATTTTTTTATATTTTTTAGTTTTCGTGACAGCTGTTTCATTGACCTATGTTAAAATCATCAGGTGTTAATAGTTTTTCAATTTGAAACTAAAATTGTCAACCAAATGATTTTACTGAAATCTATTGATGAAAGTTTATCAGATTGGTCTGTCGGTGCCAGCGAGCCTGGCGAAACCAGTCGCTGTCGAAATAAAGAGAAGAGTGTGAGTAGTTAAAAAAACATCGTTTTATTAATTTATTATTTAAAATTATTTACACCTGATGATGTCAACATAGGTTGACGAAACAGCTGTGGCCTAAAATTAAAAAAAAATTTAATTTACTGCATATGCAGTCAACCGCACTATAAAGGTTAAGGACCACAACAAATCTACTGGTTTGAGAAAACGGTCCGAAGAATAATCCTGGGAACCAGATGAAGAGCTTGGCATAACGTCATCAAGAGTTGTAATAATGCCCAGTGCCCGTGAGTAAGAGCATAATGAACACAAAAGTATTTATTTTGTGCCACTTACTATGGCTATATAGTCCTATTTTAGATTGATAGACTTTGTCACACTCTGGACAAGGATATTCTGCCCTCACGGCTGGACCCCGTCCTCTCCGTCTCTCTGGCCCCTGGAACGAAGCGACGACTCTTCTCCACTCCGACTTATCGGTTTCCAACTGCTCCCAGACCAAGAGTACCATCATATGAAATGAAATGAGAAAGTATGATTTGATTTATTGAATGAGCCTTCACGCACCGCCCCGATGATCGCCGGTGGTAGGTGGCGTCCACCGTGAGAATCGCCTCACGTAAGAATTGACACGTTCCACAGGAAGAAGAAGATGACCGTGGCTGCGGAAATTGCCCGATGGTTATATGCTTGAAGGGCGTGACTTGCATTTTACCTTAATTAATTGTACATCCCTAAAGGGATATAGTCTCATTAATTAAAAGGGAAACTATTTTGCCGTTCGAGATTTTATACACTCTTCGTAATAACTAGTTTTAGTATTAAATAACTTCTTAACATTTGCTCGAATAACGACTTAAATATTTAATACTAATGCACAGTTTCTGTAAGATCTACTTTAACATTTGTATACAAATTAAATCAAATCAGTTTACTATCTCAACAGACAAGCAATATTATTGTTTAGGGCATCTTTGGTATTGTGCATAGGTAAAATATAATCTTCTTCTTCTTCTTCCTCAGCCTAATCCCGTCCACTCCTGGACAAAGGCCGCCTCTATTTGCTTCTATGTCACTCTGTACTGTGCAGACTGCATCCAGGTTATTCCGACGTGTCTGTTCAGATCATCCTTCCACCGTAGTTGCAGTCACCCTGCACTTCTCTTTGCCGTCCACGGTCTCCAATTCAGCAATCTTCTTGTCCACTTTTCGTCTGAGCTTTTGGCTACGTGATCTGTCCGTTGCCATTTTAGAGTCGCCACCCAGTGGATGATGTCAGTGACCTTTGTTTTTTTCTCTCATCGTATCTTTTTTGACTCTGTCTCTTAGGCTTATTCCTTACATGGCTCTTTCCATGGCTCTTTGGGGCACTCGTAGTTTCTCGGCACTTTTTTTGGACAATGTAACAGTTTCAAGACCATAAGTACCACCTGGCAGAACGCAGACTTTATAGACTTTTCGGTTCAGGTTGATCGGTATTTTCCGGTTTCTAAGGATTCAACTCATGTTTCCGAAAGCTGCCCAGCTTAGTTAAATTCTTATTTTAAGCTCTGCGGTTTGGTTATCTCTATAATATATTAATTTTGTAATGTAAAATATAATATATACGATATAATGCCAGGAACGCATTAGAGATAGTTTAACATTAGGAAGACAAGATACTCTCTTTCGCCTTGCTAAGGGGAAAACACATATTGCGATTGATAATGCCTTAGTCGAATCATGGCTTTGTCTCACAATATTACTGATTTTATAGATTGGTTTCCAGAAAACAAATGTTTTTTAATAATTTAAAACTATAAATAAATAAAAATAATTAAGTAAAATTAGTCCATTGTTTTGGCCGAAACACTAAGATACTTCAACAATATTACTGTTAAAATTTCTATATCACAATTTCTTTTTATTCAACGAGAGTGTCGCGACAGCTGTTTCGCCAACCGATGTTGGCATCATCAGGTGTTACAATAAATAAAGTTCATTGTAACACCTAATAATGCCAGCATCGGTTGGCTTAACAGCTGTCGCGACACTCAGTGAATAAAAAGAAATTTTGATATTATAACAGTGTTTTCAATTTTAACAGTAATAAGTTAAATTAAGTAAAAATAATGAAAAAAATTAAGAAATAATAATGAACCCCTTAAAAAAAATTAAAAAATTGTTCAGAAAATACAATGTTTTATAAAAATTATTCAAATGTGAATGCATAAAACAAAATGATGGTAAATACAGGACAAATTAAAAAATCCATTTACAAAATCGAAAAAGTGTAACGATATATTGCTAGTGCTCTAATTAATTAAATTTGCAGTAACGCTTTCATATTGGTTGAAACAGGAGTATTCAGTGGTAGTTCTGTTAAAATATTTAAATGTGGAATAAAATCGTTTAGATGTATCCCAAAATTGATATATTTCAGCCAATTCACAAACGGTTTGCCAACTAGAGACAAATAGAGATGAGCCAAGGGAGAGAGAAAAACTGGACACCTCAATGGCACAAAACGGGTTCGGCGAGCAAGAAATGACAATCGTGTTTGGCGGGAACACATCGTTAAGAATTTCGACGACCGCAAAGCGGAACAGAACATCTGAATATTAAAATGTATATTTCAATTGACCCTTCGTGTTCTAAAATATAAAACGTATAGGGTGCCTACTTTGATATACGAATTATTATTATTATTTTGTTGAATTTCTCTTTACATCAGCACCAGCCAAATGTATAGGGTATGCTATCATACTGATCCTTATGAAATTAAGTTATTGTAGGGTAACATACAGTGATTGTTAATAGACATACAAATGAATAAACATGCAGTTGAATCAAGACATAGAAGGTTACCCACCGCTTACCCAAAGCTGTTATAAGACGCAGTGGCGCCCATTCATCAACTTCGCTCATACTATATACTGATATTTGGAAAGAATGTAGAGCGGCAGAAATTATTATGAATGAAATTATTAAAAGAACATTGCGGTTAATTTGGACGTATAAATTGCAACAAAGTATACATTAACGATATGATTGAAGTACGGAGTGGAAAAAGATGGATGAGAGCAGTATAAATGCTGTAGAGATGAGATCCCTTAAACGTATATGTGTTAAAACGATGTATGACAGAATTTCAAATGTTGATATTACATAAAGAAGGAATGTAGAGCGGAAATAGTATTATAAATATGTAAAATGAAGGAATCACTGCGTTGGTTTGGATACATGGAATGCTAGGATTAAGAAATAATGATAACGAATTTTTATGAATCAAAACATTGTTTTTCCACTTTTGAGTTTATTTTTCTCGACATGTTTCGAAGGCTATAAAAGCTATAAAAGTTTGTATCGTTCTCGACGAAGGTGTAAGCCTTCGAAACATGTAGAGAAAAATAAACTGAAGAGTGGAAAAAACAGCAAAAACCGCGGCGCTGCGAAAGGCGCCGCGGCGCCTTTTGTCAGCTTCGCTCATTCAATCTCTAGGCCCGTCCCTCGTCCGTGCGGGACTTACGTTTAAAAAAAATATGTGTAAAAGAAATCAAGAGGGACCAGGCCACATTTAATCTACTGCTAGTTTATAATTAATACGAAAATGTTTCTCTCTTCTAAGGCATTATCAAATGTGATATGATAATGCCTATGCCATTTGATAATAATAATGCTATTTGATAATGCCTTAGAAGGGTGAAACCTGTCATTCCCATAAAACATAATAAAACTTCTAGAAAACTGACGTTTTCATCTATTATTGTATTAATTATTTAATATGGAGTTTTACAAGAACAATAAATATACCGCTATTTTCCTTTATGTCCCGCCTAACATGCATATAACACGAAAAACACAATATTTCTCTCCGGCCATTCTGTATATTGACATATCAAGATACATTTGTCGGAACAAAAGTGTGTGGCGTTCAGCTTTCAGTTGAGAAAGAATGCTACAAAATATAACTCCCGCCAAATGACGCCATTTTTGCATTTTTGTTTCAGATTCTTTTGATGGAACAACTTCCCAGTTCTAGGCAAGACTCCACATTCCTGAGTGAGTACTTATACTTATAATTATTATGTAGATTTATATTATCGTAATAACTGTTCTTAATTACATAAACAGAAGTAGTTCGACCATTTATTTAATAGGATACGATAACCATACAGGGTAATCTCTTATCGCACCGCACAGTCTAGATATTAAAGTTATTCCGTGATGGGAACTGTAACCCATTAAGGTCTAATATTTCAATTATTTTATATCATTATATATTTAGATTTTACTACCTAGCTTAATTAGATGATAATCTAATGATTCTTAAAATACTTTTTTTTTAAAACAACGAATGTATGATTTGCCACCATTGGCAAAACAGCTGTGGTGACAATCTCATAAAAAAAATTAATTGATTGTAATACGCATTATTAAAGTGTTTTAAAAGTTAATATTCATAGGGTTACGGCCAAAACAGTGGATGATCTAAATCAGTGATTCCCAAAGTGGTCTATATACACCTCCAGGGGTCTACGACAACTTGCAAGGGGTCCATGTCAGCGAAATAAAAATTGGGGGTCTATAATATGAAAATGGGGGTCCACGATAGTGATCTCATGTCGAATCGTCGAAATCGTTGGCGACCTTTTTTTTTAGCTCATTAGGTAAAATCGGCCCGTCGAATCGATTGGCGACCTTTTTTTAGGAAAATCATATGTCCGATCTTTGCCAAATGAGCTAAAAGAAAGGTCGCCAACAGTTTCGATGACTTTGTAAAAAAAACAATTTTAAGAGTGCAAGGGGTCTACACAAAATAGAAGAAATCGGCAAGGGGTCTACGGGACAAAAAAGATTAGAAACCTCTGATCTAATTTAACAAATTACAAAAGTTAATTATGTCTGCATATAGCAAAATACTTGTTAAAATAAAATGTGATAGTTCTTATTCGAAACGATTGGTATTCATATAAAAGTAACTTTAAAGTACATATTATACATAGTTTACTCATATATTGTACAATACAATATACTTCTATATTGTATAATATAACATACTTCTATGTTGTAAAATAAACATCAATATTGTACAATATACTTCTATATTGTATAATATACTTAGAACCTCGTTCACTGTACAATTGTAAGCAGTAATAAGTTTTAACATTTGAAGTGAATCTATTTTTTCAAACGCGCCAAAAATTTAACAATTTAATTGTTTTCTGACTGTCATAAAATAAACAAATTTCAAAATAACGTTCCGAGCATGCGCACTAACAATCGGGCATGCGCGAAGCTCATTCGAATTATTTATCTGTCGCTTGTTCACAGGCATGTGTAAAAGAAGTATTTCTCACTCACTCTCTCGTATTTAAAATATTTGCCTATTCATATTATTATTATTATTTTTTTTTTCAAAAGACTAATATCAAGGATTTTTTCAATGATATTAGAATTTTTTACAATCTTCAATGTGAGCAGAAAATAGCTCATTATTATGAAGAAGGAATCTGGTCGTGTCCACGCTTGAACCCATGTCCCCTGGATCAGGAGCCAAGCGTTCTATCCCCTAGACCACCACCCGGTTGAGTTTATTTTGTGTGTGTTTTGTGGGGAATGTGGGGTTTTATATCATTGTTCAAGAAACAATAAGTTAGTTGTATATTAATTTAAATAAGTATTTACAATAACTGAGGATTCAAAGGGTTGGCAAGTTTATATCGATCGCGCGGTAAATTTATGCACATCGCATGTCTATCTGAGACCGAAAGGATAACCGAACAGGTGCGATGTTCACCGATGACTTATGGCCCGCCTTACTGTTCCGGAGTCCCGCGGGGTGATGGTCAGAGGTCATCTCGTGCCCTCTCCCCCCCCCCCTCATCGTGCCATCAAAGCTCCGCACACCAATCAGCAGGGAAGCAACGCTTTAATTGATATTCCACCGCATCCACTGAATTACTTGCGCTTTTATATAATATAATACAACAAGTTGAAAAATATTGTTCCAAATTCTCCATCATTTTGAGTTCTGGATTCACATTTGAATAACTCTTGAAAAACAAGTTATTTTAGATAATCCTTTGAAGATGCTAGAGGCTGTTATAGGACGTAGCGGCGCCCTTTCGTCACCCTTGCTCATACACTTCTTAGGCCCGCATTTAATATTTTTTCCTTCTATGTCCCACTAACACACGTAAACTTACAGTATATTCTTATAGCTAACATTTAGTGAATTTAACCTAACATTAAACATTATCTACGACCCAAATACCTCCAGCCGCCATAAGCGCATCGATCCTCCTTCAGAGGAACACTCAAGGCCACACAAATCATACCCCGCATAAAATAACAACCCACCAAATCACCTTCAAACAATTTTCCCATCAGACGTTAGACGAATAGCCACATGAGCTGAACCTCTGTAAGCCAGAAGATCCAAGTCTAAGTCCAAGTCTAAATGTTTTAAATTTGAAACACTGCTATTTAACTGATAACAGTTTATTTTCATAAGCTTGTCGCATAGCTGTTTCGCGAAGATTGGCATCATTAAGAATTGTCCAGAATTCCTTCAAGCCGCTGATACTAGAAGCGTGAGATCTCTATTCAACTGATAATGAAAAAAATATCGTTTAAAATAACGTAAAGACATAACGTAAGACTATGTAATAAATTACATAGAACTTTTTGCTTATATTTCCACGTTGCAGTCGATTTATGAACTTTATAATGTTCATCATATGTTCGTGAATGAGGATCATAAGGCACTCTACATGTTCAAATAAGGTAACATCGAGTAAAATATTTTATGAGATGTTACGAGTATTTATAGGCTTAGATTTATGTTCACAGTATCTTCATAATACTCACCTTTCTAGGTACCATAATAGATTAGTTGAGACACTTTGCTACGAAGATGTGAGATACAAGTCAATAATTTTCCAATACAGACTAAGTTTTATTTGTTTTACATATTTTGAAAAGAGATTACATAATTCTGTTTTACCAGGGAATTGGCAAACGTTCGGATAATTGATTTAAAAAATACGAAGAATTCGATAATAAATGCGTTTAATTTTTATTCGAAATATCTGAAAACATGTTTTAAAATACTAAAACTATTTTTAAAAAATAACCGTTATCAATTTAGCAAAAAACGGGAAGAATGTTGTCGTGTTGATAAATAATTTATTATTGTTTATTATTATTATTTAGTTAAATCGCACTTTACATCATTACCTCGCGAGCCAAATCGATGTTAAGAGTATAGCTATCCTAGTGATTCTCGTGAAATGTGATAGGTAGTTAATCAATCACATATATTGTCACGTGAATTCTACATCAAACCAAAGACAATGTTCCAATCACACTGCGATCACATTTAAACTATCCATTTCCTCTATGTCCCGCCGAAATGTAAACTTATTCAATAAACACAATACAAAAATATTATATACAGTTTTAAACAAAACAGAGCTACTGGAAACTATCACATGGGTACATAACAGCGGGAGGTCAGGTGAGGATCAGAGGAGGCAAATGCGGACAGGGGAGGTTTGGAAAGCAATTTTACATTTAGAACACGGGATAGGTTTAAGGAAGCAAAAACATAATAAAAGTTTATAAATAAATATGAAAAGTGGACAAGAAGACTGCTGAGAAGACTGCTAAGACTGAAGAGAAGTGCAGGATGATCTGAACAGAAACGTCGGAATAACCTGGATGCAGTCTGCACAGGACATAGTGACATGGAAGCGAATGGAGGGGGCCTTTGTCCAGGAGTGGACGGGAATAGGCTGAGGAAGAAGAATAAGAAGAAATAAATATAATATCGTCGTGAGGGAAAAGAACGAGGAAAGGGAATCTCTTTTGATTTGTAAATATAATCATTCGGACAGTGGGCTAGTGTCTGATGCAAAGAAATGATCTTAAACTAACTAACTAACTAACAATCACGCCGTCTCCCCGAAGGAGCAGGCAGGAAGAATGGACTGCCACACTTTTCTTTCCTGACATATTTCTCTCGCTTCCTCAACATCCATACATCGTCCAGCGCGTCGATTTCTCTGATTTCTCACATGGCCGACATTCAATATTTGATTTATTTGATCGTGCCACGTTTTCCTCGGTCTTCCTCTATTTCTGGTTCCATTTACATCGTTAACATATAATTTTTTTACCATTTTTCCTTCATTCATTCTTTCCATGTGTCCAAACCATCTTAATGATCCTTTCATTATTTAGTTCATAACATAATCATTCGCACCGCATTCACTTCTTATATTTTCATTCGACACTCTATCATACACAGAGTATCCACACATTCGTCTAAGAGATCTCATTTCTACTACATTTTTTCTACTTTCATCCTTCGCTTGCCAGTTCCACGCTTCGCTTTCATACATAAGGCTCGGTAGAGGAACACCATTGTGCACTGCCATTCTAGATTTTGAAATGTAAAATGTAAAAAAAAAATATGATATCTTTTAAATGTAAAATTTATTGCGCCGTTGAAATAGACGTGAAGCAAAAAGAATAAATGTATATTTAAATGATATAATTATTTGTATTTAGTTGGTAGTAATTTCTTCATTCTTGATGCATTCATGAATAAAATAGCAGTAAACGCGTCCACTAACAGGGCGATGGTATCAGGAGCACACAGCACGCGGGGAGGCACACCGCTAAATAGCTGTCCGCCGCGGAGGCCTTCCAACACATATTTAAGGGCGACTCACACCAACGTCCAAGATCCATGTAGGATCCTGATACGTGATCATTTATTTAGTCGAACTAACTAACAGTTTTCTTCTTTCTTATTTTTGTCCTGTCACACTTCCGTGGTGCATAGGGCCTCAAGGTACCTTCTCCACCCGACTCTATCGCATGCCTGATGCCTACTATTATCCATAAATCGTTAGCATATACTTTTTTTACTATTCTTTCTTCATTTATTATTTCCATGTGCCCAAACCATCTTAATATTCCTTTCATTATTTTGTTAATTTAACTTTTATTCGCACTGAATTCACTTCTTACACTTTCATTCGACACTCTATCGTATCTCTTATTCTTCCTTTTGTCCTGTCAAACATACGTGGTACATAGGGCTTCAAGGAACCTTCTCAATCCGACTTCATCGCATGCCTGATGCCTAATATCATCCCAAGTGAGGCTTGCTGCTTTAAACTCGTCTGCCTCGCTTCCTTTTTCCCCCATAGAGTACCAGTCTAGTGCGCCCTTAGCGATTCCGTCTCAGGCTGGGGACCGTCTCAGAATGTGACCGATGCACTACCATTTACGTCTAGCGACTTGTTCTCTAATTGGCTTTTCGACTGCCATGGTCCAGAGAACGGCATTTGATACTGTAACTAACTCTAACTAACAGTAGGCAGAAATAATAGACCGCCACATTTTTCTGTCCTGAAATACTTATCTCGCTTCATCTATATATAATACATACATCGTATCATACACGCACGTCGATTTCTCCGACTTTTCACGTGACCGACAATATATTTGATTGATTTGATCGTGCCACAATTTCGTCGACTTTCCTCTATTTCTAGCTTCGTCGTTAACATATAGTTGTTTCACCATTCTTTGTGTGTCCAAACCATCTTAACGACCCCTTTATTTTGTTGGTAATACTTTCATTCGCATCGCATTCACTTAATCTCTTTGCATTTGACACTCTATGAAGTACAGATTTAGTCTAAAAATAATATTTTTTCCAGCGTTTTTTTTTCAATACCCAAATAAGATTATATTATATCAAAGACATTATCAAACGTAATAATATGTATAATAAAACCTTTAGAAAATGGCTGCTAGAAATCATTCGTATTAATTGTAAAAGATTGTGATAAAGATTAACATTAGTGATACATTTTTAATGCTATGATAATTTATTCGGAGAATACTATTATTGGCACCAGAATCCACTACAAATCACAAAAAAAAACGCTCTCAGGGTATCAGAAATGAAGACGCTCAGTAATATTTCTGGCAAGACACTGCAAGAGAGGATAAGGAATACACGTATAAGGGAGATATGCGAGGTCGAGGATGTCGTAAGGTGGGGAAGGCTAAGGAGAAGATACTGGTATGCACACCAGTATCTTCTCAGACTGCCCTTCATTGTAATTAGACTGGATTTTTTCAAAAGAAAATACTTTTTAATATTCCACTTATATTTATAGACTACACAACATGTTTCAGAGTTATTTCCATCTTCAGGTGTAAATATACGACTAAAACTAAAACAAGAAAGACTTATTAAATATAAAAAATCCCAACAATATCCTCTTTCTTGTGTTGCACGGCCAGCCCCGTGGTAGACGACCCCCGGGCAGACCACCAAAGAGATGGATCGATAGTTGTTCGTCTTAGAAACAGGCCACTAGGCCTACACTAAGAATAAGAAGAAGAAAAAGAAGAGGAGACTATTATGGGCACCGTAATAATTGTTTTCAATATCCTTATATCAATATATCAATATCAGGGTTGGGGCAGGCAACAGAATAAATGGTGCACTTAAAGTTGTCATCGCAAACAAAAGCCTATCCAAAAAAGCTAAGATGGCAGTGCACAATGGTGTTCTTGTGCCGACCCTTATGTATGGAAGTGAAGCAAGGAACTGACGAATGTGTGGCAAATCTGTTTATGATTGAGTGACAAATGCAAGTATAAGAAGTGAATGTGGTGCGAATGAAAGTGTTATGAACAAAATAAGAAAAGGGTCATTAAGATGGTTTGGACACATGGAAAGAATGAGTGAAGACAGAATGGTAAAGAAGGTATATGTAAACGGCGTGAACGGAGCTAGAAACAGAGGAAAGCCGAGGAAAACGTGGCACGATCAAATCAATCAAATATTGAATGTCGGTCACGTGAGGAGTCGGAAAAATCGACGTGCGTGCATGACAAGATGTATGAATGTAGAGGAAGCGAGAGACGTATGTCAGGACAGAACAGTGTGGCGTTCCATTCTTTCTGCCTACCCCTCCGGGGAGACGGCGTGATGGTAAGTTAGTTAGTTAGTTAGTAATATTTTTTTGCGGATACGATACGTATCGGAGGCGCACCGTGTCTGAAAGCGCCCTTAACGTTTGTAATGGGACAGCCGGCGATGGGAATCTCTGTGGACTTCGCGGCTCCAACAGCAAAAGCATTTTATTTTCTGTCGCATTTCGCCAGGCGACACGGAAGGACACGAGTTTTCTTATTGGCCTGGCTGGAGACGTTACTAACTAGTCAGGGAATTCTTGAGATCCACAACAGCAAATTAAGCAATTCTTCACCAACATTCCACACCTGACAAAATGGAAAACACAAACAAAAGATTGATTTATAGTACGAGTATTTGGATTTTTGAAATACTGAAAGGATCATTAAGATGTTTTGGACACATGGAAAGAATGAATGAAGAAAGATAGCTAAAAAAAAAGGATATGTTAACTATGTAAATGGAACTAGAAATAGAAATGATCAAATAAATCAAATATTTAATAGTCCATTGTTTTGGCCGAAACACTATGATACCTTGACATTTTAAACTGTTAAATTAAATACCTTTGTTTTTGTATCACAATTCTATTTTATTTTACGCGACAGCTGTTTCATCAACCTATGTTGACATCATTAGGTGTTACAATAATATATCAAATGTCAAATTTTTGTGATTTTTCGAATCTTTATGTGTATTTGTTCCTATGTTAATTTGAATAAATTATTAATAATTTAATATATTATTGTAATAAAGAATTGATTAATAATTTAATATATTATTGTTATTAATAATTTATTAATAATTTCATATACGAGTATAATATTATAGTAACACATGATAATGTCAACATAGGTTGATGAAACAGCAGTCGGGTAAAATAAAATATAATTGTGATACAAAAACAAAGTTATTTAATTTAACAGTTTTAAAATCAAATATTGAATGTCGACCACGTGGGGAGTCAGAGAAATCGACGCGCGTGCATGACATGATGTATGAATGTTGAGGAACGAGAGAAATTTGCCAGGAAAGAAATGTGTGCCAGTCCATTATTTCTGCCTACCCCTTCGAAGTGACGGCGTGATGGTTAATTAGTTACTTATATTTTTGAATATGCCAAATCGTTATAAGTACAAGGGCAAGAACGAAATAAGCAACTTTCCATAGTTTGCCAGTTACCCCCTTGCTACCGTAACTGAAAGAAAATATTAAATTGTATTTGATGTACTCACTTTGAGGTTAGACCACCGTTTCTAAAAAAAATTTGGTGACGGAACTCTAAAATATGGAAATTGTGGTTTTATATTTATTATTTTATTACTAAAACTAACTACATAACAATCACGCCATCTCGCCGAAGGGTGGGCAGAAAGAATGGACAACCAAACATTTCTTTCCTGACATACTTCTCTCGATTACTTAACTTTCATAAATCGTGTCATGCACGTCTTTCGATTTCTCCGACGCCACGTTTTCCTCGGTCTTCCTTTATTTCTAATTTTATTTACATCGTTAACATATACTTTGTTTGCCATTCTTTCTTTATGCATTATTTCCATATGTTCAAACCGTCTTAATGATCCTTACATTATTTTGTTCATAACACTTACATTTGCAATGCATTCACTTCTAATATTTCAAGTTCAATTTACATCATTAACATATTTTTTTAATCATTCTTTCTTCATTCATTCCTTCCATGTATTCGAACCATCTTAATGGTCTATTTGTTATTTTGTTCAAAACACTTTCATTCACACTGTTTTCACTTATTTTATTTACATTCATTTATTTACGAATTTAATAACTAGATAAAACATAGGTTTCCAATCTTTTCTGGGCCACCGCCCCCTTTGCAAGAAAAATAAACGTTCAACGCCCCCCTCCCAAAAAAGTTATTCCAAAAATGGGAAAATGATTACAATACATACAATTACAAAATAAACCAATATTTAAATTTAATTTGCTTTATTAGTACCTACGTGATTAGCGTGTTTTTTAGACTATATTTTTTAATCTGCCCACGCTCTTTATTTTTTCTGGGTCTTCTACTGACTGATTTTTTATAATAAATGATAAAACTGATTTTTTCAATTATTTCGGAATCAGGTGGATACGTCAAAATCAAACATAGCAAGGATTATAGAGGGCATAATCTTCTACATTACTTGTTTCGACATCTACTTCATATCTCTGCCCGTTTAAAAGCAGCAGACATTATAAATTTTAATTAATTGTTACGAGTATAAAGTGGTTTCGGATTTTTTGTTAGATGCATAAATATGCTAAAATCACTCCATTATTTTGTAAAGGAACGCGATGATCATTTATGCATATAACAAAAAATCCGAAACCACTTTATACTCATAATAATTAATTAAGATATATAATGTCTGCTGCTTTTAAACGGGCAGAGATATGAAGTAGATGTCGGAACAAGTAATGTAGAAGATTATGTCCTCTATAATCCCTACTAAGTTTGGTTTTGACGTATCCACCTGATTCCGAAATAATTGCAAAATTCAGTTTTGCTTCATACAAAAAACAACAATAACATTTTTTTTCTTGGAAATTAGCAGTTATATCAAGAAAAGTTCAAATTTAAAAGTGGTTTGGAATCACACAAAGGACCTAATTTAAAAAAATCATGGCAAAATTCGGAGTTCGACCCCTAAGTCCCTGTTTTTGCCAAATGGATCCAGTGTGCGCCGTCTCCCCGAATGCAGAAAGGATGGACTGCAACACTTTTCTTTCCTGACATATTTTTCTCGCTTCCTCAACATTCATACATCGTGTCATGCACGCGCGTCGATTTCTCTGACCTAGGATTTAAAATGTAAAAAAGCGTTTTTTTTCCTTTAATATCTTAATTGTCAATAAATGGGCCGTTTAAAATGTAAATTACAGCTTACTATGTCAAAAGCTTTGTAGAAAAAAGTTCGACGATTTAGGTGTCATGTAGAAACAATTTAAGTTAAGAATAATAATATGGTAGGAAGGCCCGCGGGGACGGCAATAGGGTGCCGCTTAGAACAGAGGCAATCCGGAGACAGGGCGTGATAGTAATTATTACACAACACAAATAAACATATCAAAATCTACCGCCATTATACAATACTTTGCCTAGCTGCGTGCTACTAGTCGAGAACGCCTATCATTATATACTCGTAAGATCTTAACCCTACTTTTCATGATTATATCAAGTACTCGTATAAAAAAAAAAATGATCGGAAGCCAAGCATGGAACTGGCAAAAGAAGGATGAAAGTAGAATAAATGCAGTAGAAATAAGATCTCTTAGACACTTAGACGAATGTGTGGATTTTCTGTGTATGATAGATTGTCTAATGAAAATATAAGAAGTGAATGCGGTGCGAATGATGGTGTTATTAACAAAACTCGATGACCTTCGTGGCAGAGTGGTAAGACCTCTGAATTCCATGCCGAAGGTCCCGGGTTCGATTCCCGGCGATGGCAGTGTGATTGTCACAATGTCTTTGGTCTGGTGTAGAATTCACGTGACAATAAAATGGCGATAGATTGGCTACCTATCACATGTCATGTGAATCATCAATATAATAGCTAAAAATAATGCGTATACAGTAATTGGGTTCAAGGAACCTGTTGTATACAAGAAAAAATAATAATAATAATGAAAGGATCATTAAGATGGTTTGGACATATGGAAAGAATGATTGAAGAAAGAATGGTAAAAAAATTATATGTTAATGATGTAAATGGAACCAGAAATAGAGGAAGACCGAGGAAAACGTGGCTCGATCAAATAAATCAAATATTGAATGTCGGCCATGTGAGGAGTCAAAGAAATCGACGCGGGCGCATGACACGATGTTTGAATGTTGAGTAAGCGAGAGAAATATATCAGGAATGAAAAGTGTGGCAGTCCATTATTTCTGCATACCCCTTCGGGGAGACGGCGTGATGGTTAGTTAGTTAGTTAGTTTTATAAAAAATATAAATATATTTTTCTTAAGTTTGTAACACAATACTTTATTACACGAGTATATACAAATAATAATGTCAAATGTTATTCCTATAAATTATAATAAAACTTCTAGAAAACAGACGTTTTCATTCGTAAATACTGTTTTGTCCATTTTAAGTTTATTATTCTCGATATGTTTCAAAGGCTTTACACGTTCATAATCAGTTTATATCGTTCTCCCGATGATGAAGGTGTATAGCCTTCGAAACATATCGAGAAATGTAAAGTGAAAAATGGAAAAATCGTTTTTTTAATTCATAAAAAAAAATTCGTTTATTTGTATTTAGTTTTAGTCCACCAGACAGTAAAAATTTTGGTAGCAGATATTAAACTAGATATTAAATAATTTGTACGAATTATAACGTCCGTTTTCTGAATATTTCATTATATTTTAAGAAAATGACATGTTTCGCGTCAATATGACAATAAAGATTAATAATAAATGTCTCTCAAAATATATTAAATTCTCTATAAAACGAACGATTTCATCAACATTAAATATAAAAGTATTTATACATTGTAACACTCGCCAACTGTAATATAAACTCTTAAGTTTAACATCTGTGATAAAATAAAACAGTTTTATGGGTATTTAGTGATGCGGTACTCAAATCCCGCTTAACATATATTTAACACATCTAAAACAGTAAGAAGGGGAAAATCTTATCTGAAATCAGGTAATTACTAGAGTATTACAGCTCACAAAGTCCAATCTTAAATGGTACCATTACCTGCCAATGTAGGGTCTATTTGAAAACGCGAACATTACATATAAATTACGATATTTTTTTACTACGCAATATAATATTCAACGACTTTAGTTGGATTTTCGAAAATCAAAAGTGAATAGAAATGAAATCACGAAAATGAGTCCAAACATAATAAGTCTCCCCGTAGGGGTAGGCAGAGAGGGTGAACCGCCACATTGTTCTTGACATAACTCTAGATTCTTCTATATTCACAGACCGGGACACGAGCGCTCGTCGATTGTTCCTACTTCGAACTTAATTGATTGATTTTGTCATGCCATGTCTTTATTGGCCTTCCCCGACTATTTTACATTCACAATACTAATATATATTTTTAACCATTCTACCCTCATCCATTAGTTCCATATGTACAAACCGATTTCAGATCTGAGCTGAAAACCCATCATTTTCATGTTTCATACCCAATTTAAAACTTGGATATTTTGTTATTATATACTTTTTAACCGATTGCAAATATCAGATGCAGCGTTCAAATTTAGATTTTTAAAACATGTCTAAATGCGCCCTTGACGTGATTACATCACAAAAACGGCGCTCTAAAAGTTAGCGTATTTTTATTTTTATTAAAGCATCCTAATGACCATTTTTTTATATTATTTAGGTCTCATTCATCCTCCTTAGGTATTCTATCATAAATATAAAATTTTACCTTCTTCATTAGGTATTCCATCATAAATATAAAATTAAATAATCTACATTTTTGATTAGGACACATAGAAGGGATGGTTAAGAAAGTATATAAAACTCAAAATATAAAACGCTGTTTGCGGTATCACAATTTTTTTTTCGCGACAGCTGTTTCGTCAACTTATGCTGAGATCATCAGAATATTTTTTTTTTTAACAAAAAATAGTTGAAATTTTTTTATTTTAAAAATGATTGTAACACCTGATGATGTCAACATACCTGTAGGTTGACGAAACAGCTGTCGTGAAAATTTTAAAATTGTGATACCATAAACCACGTTTTATATTTTAACTAACTAACTAACTAACTAACCATCACGCCATCTCCCCGAAAGGGTAGGCAGAAAGAATGGACTGTCACATTTTAACCGATGTGGCACTCCATCCTTCTCTTTTCGCCCCGCGGAAGACGCGGTGTGATGGGTTGCGAACCTCATCGCCACCAACAGGCATCTCCCAACAGGAGTTTGTTGTCTCTATTTTAACAGTCAATAATATTAAAGTATCAATGTGTTTCGACCAAAACAATGGACTATTTAATTATTTTCATGTAATGGTATATGACTAATTATATCATCTTATATTATTATATGAACTCACTAACTAACTAATCATCACGCCGTCTCCCCGAAGGGATAGGTAGAAAGAATGTACTGCCACACTTACCTTACTTTCACCCTTCTATAGCCAGCCCCAAGTTTCAATTCCATATATAATGGTTGGCACTAGAACTCCTATATACTGCTATTTACTGCCATCTTTGCTTCAGCGGATGTATTTTTATTTGAAGTGATAACTTTGAGAGCGACTTTTATGTTGTTCCCAGCATCATCCCTTATATCGAAATCGTTCTCTATTTTACTATATTTTATACGTTACATTTTATCTTGTCTGTAAATTTGGAATAATTTTTAAATTCACAATATCCTTAACCGCCCTACCTTCGGATTATTTTCTGAGCAACGTGCAAAAAGAAGCAGGTTTTTGATTAATGAAATTTAATTATACATTTATTTTGTTTTTTTAAATTACGAACACATTTCGCCTGCCCCTTGTAAAACCATCATATTTATGAAGACTTGTACTCAAGTGTTGTTGGCACACGCGTGAATCCCTAAAACTTTGTACATTTTAGGTACATTTTTTTTTTAAATGGGAGTCAAAGTGAACGTATCACGTACGTTCAAATAGGTAGGGTGGTTAATAACTGTAAAAAAAATCTAGCAGAATATTGTTCTAGAAAATGTTCATTTTATTCTATAAATGCTACGAGTTATCCATTATCAGTAAGTAGTGATTGTTAAAACAACTATTTTTTTTAAACATTGAAAAGTATTTCATATGCATGAAAACATGTGATAATGTGCGGAAAAAACGATTAGTTAGAATACCGAACGACAAAATAAGGAATAAATATAAGGCAGATGATTGCATCATAAGTAAAATTAAAAAATGATAATTGAAATAGAGAAGAATGGTTAAACGTTGTATATAAGCAGTGTGAGTAGAAAACGAAGCAGTGAAAGACCTAAGAAAGCATGGCATGACCAAATTTACCAAATACTAAACGACAGCCAGGTTCACAAGTCGGAAAAATTAATGAGCGTGGATGTTTATTATTAAGGATGTTTTAGAGGTATGTCAGGACAAGGCAGCATGGCAATCCATCACATCTGCTTACAAATGAAACGGCGTGATGGTTAGTAAGTTTGAGAGTAAAAAGCTACGCGTGATATTTGTAAGTTATTAAATGTTCAAAGCACGTATTTATATTCAGGTATTTTCGCATTTTCGATCAAAGGAAAATGTTAACTCAATGAAGGTGCAAATTCCGGAGATTGTACATAACCTCCAAACAACGTGGCGAGATGGTTAAAGAGATTACATCTGATTTGATTAAACCCGAGCTGCAACGTGAATAACTTCCCTCCGAACCAATAACTTGTTGCATCTGCTTTACATGCCAGGAGATTGTGGTTATAAGAGGATAAGTCAATGATGTCGCGAATAAAACATGACAAACTTCGTTGCCAAATGCAAGTGCTACGACTGCCACACTGAAAGTCCCGGTTTTGATACCCGGCGATGGCAGTCTGATTGTCGTACTGTTTTTGGTCTGGTTAAGAATTCGCGTAGCAATAAAATGGCGATAGATTAGCTACCTATCACATGCTATAAGAATTAATATGATAGCTATACCCTTTACATCGATTTGGCACACGCTGAAATAATATTAAGAGCGATTCATTAAAATTTAATAAATAATAATTATTATTTTACGAATCCAGTTTATTTATTTATTTATTTTATTATTTACATGCTATTTTTTAGAAACTAAATGTTTTTTACTGAAAACTAATGGCAGCTTTTTCCGGTGTTAACTTACTGGTTTAAAACGATAACATTATCTCAAAGAATGATGAAAACACAATTGTATTTTATTTTACGCGACAGCTGTTTCATCAACAAATGTTGACATAATTAGGTGTTACAATCAATACAATACACCTGATGATGTCAACATCGATTGATGAAACAGCTGTCGCGTAAAATAAAATACAATTGTGGTACAAAAACAAAGTATACTCATTAACAGTTTATAATATTTTTTTCAAATTTATTGAGGATTCGGCCAAAACAATAAACTACTTCATATATTGATGGTTAAATCGTTTTTTTCAAACAATCCTGAAAACGATGAGCGATGATAATTTGAGGAAAGTAATTGTATAAAATAAAAATTAATTCCCTGTATGTATCTGGTTTGGTTTATTTAATAAATATAAAATGTAACATTTATTAAACATGTTACCGGTGATATTTTTCGCTTTAATATTGTTATAAATTGAGAATGGTGGAATTGCTTTTTTTATTATCGTGAAATATTTAATTTTAGATGGATATTTGGACTTGCGCCAGTGTTATACTGATCCACGACCTGCACTTGTTATTTCCAGTGTCTGCTCCATTGATTGGATCGGAAGCTGTGCCCTCATAAGTTGCTCACGGTGTCCTGTTGTCGTGAAGAGATGTGGAATCGATACTTGAGTATCGCTACTGGTCTCGATATAATAATCGATAACAACAATTTATCCTTATTATAAATAAATAGAAACACCGACAAAGTTAATAAAAAGAGTTAAATTAAACTCCCACCATCAAAAATTAATATGAAATTAAACTAATAGCAATTTGTCTCAATTAGAAAATAGTTCAATTTATTCAAATTAATGATGTAAATGGATTACGGAGTCGAAACGGACCGAGGAAAACATGGCATGATCAAATTTATAAAATTTTAAAGGTTGGTCATGTTAGAAGTCGGAAGAATCGACGTGCGTGTATGACTCGCTATATAAATGTGGAGGACACTAGAGAGGTGTGCCAGGATAGAGTAGTGTGGCGGTCCATTCTCTCTGCCTACCCCTACGGGAAAACGGCGTGATGGTTTGTTGTTGTTGTTATTAAAATATAAAAGGAATACGGATTTATGAAAGTAGTTTATAACTTAAAAAAACAAGAAAGCACGAACTGTAGAGAAGAATGGAACTGACAAAATAAGTTTGAACGTAGAATAAATGCGGTGGACATGAGATATCTTATAGCGTGAAATGCAAATAGCAGGATGAATGTTGTGATAAATATATGTGTTATAAGCAAATTATTGGAAACATCACTGATATGGTTTGGTAAGAATTAATGAATAAGATATTAAAAGAAGTATCGATGTGAGCGGAAAAAGAAATAGATTGAGAACGAGGAAAACATCACTGATATGGTTTGGTAAGAATTAATGAATAAGATATTAAAAGAAGTATCGATGTGAGCGGAAAAAGAAATAGATTGAGAACGAGGAAAACGTGTCACAAAAATTTCTATCCAATTTTTAATGTCGGTTATGTGTGGACGTGCATGCATAACACGATATATGGATGTTGAGCGAGTTTTTTTAATTAAGTAAAGTCTAATTAAATCGGGAGATGCCTATTGGTGGCGATGAGGTTCGCAACCCATCACACCGCGTCTCCCGCGGGGCGAAAAGAGAAGGATGGAGTGCCGCATCAGTAAAAGTGTGACAGTCCATTCTTTCTGCCTACCCTTTCGGGGAGACGGCGTGATGGTTAGTTAGTTAGTTAGTTTCTAATTAAATCATTTTATTATAATTCATGATAACAAATGATGATGCCAATATCGCTTGGAAAAAACAGCTGTTACGTGAATATAATAAAATTTATACAAATAAACTGTGAATAACACAAAAATGTATATAATACTTTTAAATAGACAACTCCGAACTTCACAGCATATTGACACTTAAAACCCCTATATTTCGCATAAGACTCGCCGCGAGCCAAGTTTTCCATCTCTTTGCTCATCACACCAACTTTGCTCGAAACGCGGAAATATAACGGATTTATGACAGCAACAATAAGTGTTCTAGTGACATTGATGGTTTCCATTAAATATATTCTTTTTTTTATTTTTGGAGCAACCTCTCGGCATAAGTGCAAATTCGATTTCGATTCACTAATCTGTTGTACTGTTAATTTAATAATATTTCTGATTGCATTTAATTGGTATTATTTTATGTGTTTTTGTATATGTATTGCATTTGCTGTTTGTTACCCTAAATAAATAAATAAATTAAGCCGTTATTTTTGAAAGTGGAATAATCCACTTTTGGTAAAAATAAGTTAATGGTAATTTTAGTAAGATATTGATATCCTCATTTTATATTTACAATTAAACATTCAATGAACCACGACTTCTTTCATAAATTAATCAATAAAAAATCATGTTAAATGTAATGCAATGTATGAAATGTATGAAAATTGTAATGTAAAAAAATTGTAAAAAAATGTAATGTATGAAAATTTAGACTTCATTTTCCTTTTGTTTTCATTTCTAACAATATGATATTTCTGAAAGTAGAATAAGTCCATTAGGAGTTCAAAAACTTGTTAAACAATTACAAAATCATTATAACATTTTAAAGTTAACAAAATTATTGTGGTAAAAACATCACGCAAGTTGTTTAACATTTCCCAATATTATCAAAATTTATAACTAACTAACTAACCAACCATCACGCAGTTTCCCCGAAGGGGTAGCCAGAAAAAATGGAATGACACACTTTTCTTTCCTGGCATATTTCTCTCGCTTCCTCAAAATACATACATGCACGTGATACATGCTCGTGTCATGTACGCGCATCGATTTCTCCGACTCCTCACGTGGCGGACATTCAATATTTGATTTATTTAAGCGTGCCACGTTCAAACCTTCGTGTTCCCGACCGTTTAAAGACGACCTTCGTGGCTGAGTGGTAAGTGCATTGACTGCCACCCCGAAGGTTCCGGGTTCGATTCCCGGCGAGGCAAGTGTGATTGTCACACTGTCTTTGGTCTGGTGTAGAATTCACGTGACAATAAAATGACAATAGATTAGCTTTCTATCACATGTCAGGAAAATCACTTTGATAGCTATAATACCTTTCACATCGATCGCTCATGCTGTCATGATGTTAAGAGCAATTCAACAGTTTAAATTAAAAATAATAAAATAAAAAATCACTAATTTTTTAATTTTTCGTAATAGGAGAAAAATTTTCTTATTCCACTTTCAATTCCAAAAATAACGGCTCAAGTAAGGAATGTTTTATTTTTATCATTAGAAAATATTTCGTGCGCACTTTAGTTCTGCGCATATGAATATTTCTCTCTTGGCCAGTCCAATACAGATAATATCAAACTGTCCAAATTACGAAAGACAGCGAAAGATTCTAAAATCAAACGTCAGTACAAATCAGGTATCCAATCTCTCTTAGCACCTATTCGCCCGACGGGGACACGTGATTGGCTAGTTAGTTTAAACCCGCTTTATCTCGGAACCAACTCTACTTATTCCTGTTTATTTATCTCGGTCATACATTTGAGGCAGTTTATTATCTCCGCGTTCACCCTCTTTCACGGCGGACATTCCTGCTATCTTCTCAGCTTCGTCTGCTATCGTCCTGACAGACAAACTAACAACTTGACTTTTGCATATCTATTGGGAGTACTCGCCGTATCAGGCGGGTGCCTAGGGGTTTTTGGATGTTAAATCTTTAATTATGTTCTTGTACCGACCCTTATGTATGGAAGCAAAGCATACAACTAACAAAAGAAGGATGAAAGTAGAATAAATACAATAGAAATGAGATATCTTAGACGAATGTGCGGATACTATGTATATGATAGAGTGTCGAATGAAAATATAATAAGTGAATGCGGTGCGAATGATGGTGTTATGAAAAAAAATATGAAAGGATCAGTAAGATAATTTGAACACATGGAAAGAATGAATGAAGAAAGAATGATAAAAAAAAACCTATATGTTAACGATGTTAATGGAACTAGAAATAGAGGAAGTCCGAGGAAAACGTGACACGGTCAAATAAATCAAATATTGAATGTCGGCCCTGTGATGAGTCAGAGAAATCGACGCGCGTGAATGACACGATGTTTGAATGTTGAGGAAGCTAGAGAAATATGTCAGAAAATATACGCAGTCCATTCTTTCTACTTACCCCTTCAGGAAGACGGGCGTAATGGTTAGTTAGTTTAACTCGTAATTATAAATTTAATAATTAATACGAATGAAAACACTAGTTTTCTAGAAGTATGATTATAATTTATTGGGAAGAATAACAATAAACGCATAATATAGTGTATAAACCTGTAGAGATTCAATCCAAGTATATTCGTAGAATGGTGGCAGTACGCAATGGAGTTCTAGTGCCAACCCTCATGTATGGAAGTGGAAAAAGAAGCCGAGGACGACCGAGGAAAACATGGCATGACCAAATTAATCAATTACTAAAAGGCGGCCACATTCGAAGTCGGAATAATCGACACGCGTGCATGGTACGATGTATGAATGTAGAGGAAGCCCAAGAGTTATGCCAGGACAGATCATTGTAGCGATCCATCCTCTCTGCCTACCGTGAAATGGCGTGATGATTAGTTAGTTAGTTAGAGATTCAATCCAATAATCCATTACTAATAAAGCCGGTTTTCAGCTTTACTTTTCATCGATGTCACTTTCATGAGATTCTACACTCCATATTAAACTGTAAGCGACGTCCTTCATGGCAGAGTGGCAACAGCTATGATTGGCACACCAAAGTCCCGGGTTCGATTCCCGACGATGACGATGTGATTCTCTATGATCTGGTGTAGAATTCACGTGACAACAGAATGGAAATAGGTAAACTACCTATCACATGTCTAGTATTTATTTGTTTATTTAATAAAGTTATATAAAATTATTAAAACATTTCACAACTTATAAAACAACATTTTATAAACAATTAATAATATAAAAAACACAAATGAAAAAAACAACAAAAACCTTAAATATCGGTACTTGCAACATATTTAAAGCATTTTTGACGAAAGATCGCAAGAGAACCGGCATCTCTTACCTCTTTTAACAATTCGTTAAATAATTTGAATCCATACTTAAATTCAATTAATATTCTGGCATTTCTATTGTTTGTTTCTTTAAATTTTATGTGTCAAATAATGTATCTAATTTATTTTTTCTGTGTGTATTTTCGAGAATTCATTTAAATAACATTGTACACTAGACTGCAATTTGGAATACTTTAAACATGGTGATAACATTTTTTAAATATAACGTCTTAATAATATAGTCTTTAATTTATTATAAATTTAATGTTTGTTATTTTTATAATATTAAAGCACGAGACGAAGAAAGCTTTACTGTCCGAAGCCTGTCAAGAAAAAATTAACATAAATTTCATTTTCTGGAATTAAATTCACATTTTAGAAAACGTATGTTTTCCTCTCTTTGTCTTAATTTCCCGGTAAAGGTTTAGTTCTCCTGACTAGTAGAATTAATTTATTCTTCTATTTTTTTTTTACTAATTAATTTCTTCTATATTAGCCTTCACTTTTTGCTGTGGATTCACATTTGAATAAATAGAATAACACTTTTTATTTTCAAAACACATTATTTTTTACAATACAAAGTGTTATTCTATTTATTCCATAGAAACAATCAATGTTCTTCTTCTTTTTTCTGTGTCCTATCAGGTCTCCCTAACGTTGACTATCACCCTTGAGAGTGATGACCTGGGGAAAAATATCCAGAGTGGTATCCCCTTGCCTTCTCTGGAAGATTTTCTGTCGGGATTACTTTCCCTTAGCAGTTTTATGACGCTGGAAGCTCGCCATTCGTCCTCTCTCTATCTTCTATGGCACTAAGTAATATGTGCCACATTGCCAGGGGTTCGCGGGGTTTTTAAAAGACCTCTCGTGGACGCTAGAGAGTTGGACTTGATAGTAGTGTTGCTGTTGTAAATGCAACATGGCGCCTTACGACATTTTGTAGAAGCATATTTTCCAGCAAAACATACCCCATCGTAGCCCTACTACCCTTTTGAATCAATGTTAAATTCTCGTAAAATCTGAACTCTTTTAGGTTAAACAAATTGTGCATCGAGGATGGTTGGGTCACAACTGAAACATGTCTGCAAATCAATGTTTTAATAAAAAAAAGTTATTTTCATTTTATATATCTTATTTTATATGTCGAATGAAAATAAAAGAAGTGATTGCGGTGCGAATGATGGTGTCATGAACAAAATAATGAAAGGATCATTAAGATGGTTTGGTTTGTAAGATGGTCAAATAAATCAAATATTGAAGAGTCAGAGAAATCGTCGCGCATGCATAACACGATGTATGAATGTTGAGGAATCGAGAGAAATATGTCAGGAAAGAAAAGTGTGTCAGTCCATTCTTTCTGCCTACCCCTTCGGGGAGACGACGTGATGGTTAGTTAGTTTAGTTATCTTTGGATGATTTAAAATTGACCTTCATTTTTATTTTAATACAAAGACTTTAAGAAATCCATAAAATTAAAGTAGATTGGACACATTTGCCATAAGAGTCGAGTCACATTCGGAGCAAAATGCTATAACTCCGTAAAAGGCGCACACGCACTCAGTGACATAGCTTCACTCCTAACTGCATACGCACTTATCCGCGCGCGATTGTAAGACATCAATCCCATTTAATTAGATGCTCGATTTAGTCACAGTGTTGCCAGCGACGAAAAGTATTTGCGGCCATCTTCCGGGAGGCTGCACCTGGCAACGAATGTTTCTCCAAAACAAATATTGCAAATTAGCTTCCGACTAATGACGTAAATGATTCTCGCTGTCAACCGCCTGACATCAGTGAAAACGTGCGCTGATTGGCTGCCCGATGGACTCCTTTCCTCCAATGGATTGTACGAATTATTATCAAAAGTGTTAATAGTGATGGTAGTGCAAATATTCAAATTAACTACTGGAAGCATTTGAAATGTGGCTCTATCGCCGAATGCTGAGAATTCTCTGGACAGACATGGTTACCAATACCGAAGTCCTGAGGCGAGCTAGAGTTGACAGGGAACTGTCATCAACTATCAACGTTCGGAAAATTTCACATCTCGGTCATATACTGCGTGGGGAAAAGTACCACCTTCTCCAACTGATAATGAAGGGGGAAATTGAGGGACGCCGAGGACCCGGTAGGAGGCAGATGTCCTGACCGCGAAACATGAGTGGACCGGCATCCGAAGTGTGGAGGAGCTGTTCCGAGCGGCGCAGGACAGGGACAGGTTCGCCGAGGTGATTGGCTACGTTGCGAGGACCCGACAGGGCACATAGAAGAAGAAGAAAAAAAGAATAAATATAACTCCGCCTCTTGCGTGTGAAACTGATTAGTCTTATTTAAATAAAAAAATAAATACAGTCAAAATATGTGAAATAATGCCAAAAATAAATACAGTCTACATGATCTGTCAGATCATGTAAACAACAATTTTATAAATATGTATCACTACTGAAGAAGGGCTGTTCGTCCATATCTGTATAATTTTATTTTTAGTAAAAACAATGTGTATAAAAAATAAAAATAAAAACAAATAATTTTAGTTTATAACCCAGACGGAGATCTGGCGGGAGCGAAACCGGTTGGTTTGATAAAACAAAATAAAGTGGTGAAAATCAAAATAAAACCATTTAAAAATATTTTTAATTAAGTGCTTGATATGAAAGTAAAACAATTTAACGAATAACATGAACGCGCGTCTGCGGGAAGCCGTAATGAATTTCTGCAGTGGCGTGCACTATTTTTATCTGCCTTAGGTCAGAGAGGCACGCTCTAATCTTAGCAGACACCAGATGTACAGCCTATCTATCCGACCGCAAGCGCCATAAACGACTAACAATAAAATTGCCTTTACGGGAAATTAATCGGCCTTCATAGAAGACTATGTGTACTTTCAGACAAACATAAATGTATATAAATAAATATATTTCCTATCGCCCGTAAGTATGAACATAAAAAGTATAATAATAATAAGATCTCCCTTCTGTGCCACCTGGTGTGGCTATATTGTTCTATTTTGGATAGACAGTCTCTGTTACATTCCGGACAAGGATTTTCTGGACCCAATCCTTTCCGTCTCTCGACACTACACACTTTCATACACGATTGACTGCTCTTCTTCTTCTTTCGGTGCTGTGTCAGGTCCCCCCAACGTTGGAGATCGCTGCAGCAAAGGCATTTCTGTCTCTGTCCTGCGCCACTTGGAACAGATTCTCTGGTAATTCCTGTGCCTAATGAAGTTTTACTAACTAACTAGCTAACTACCGCAGAAAAATGGACCGTCATTTTCCTCTGTCCTGACATACTTCTCTAGATTCCTCTTCATTCATTCATCGTAACATGCACGCTCGTCAATTTTTTGGATTCGAAATGTGGGCGCCTTTCAGTATTTGAATAATTTAGTCCTGCCGTGCTTTCCTTGGTCTTCCACAGCTTATTTTTCACTCACAGCTAAATAGAATATTTAAACCATTCTTCTCTGGTCCATTAA
Source organism: Lepidostoma basale (assembly GCA_022606425.2). Classification (NCBI taxonomy): domain Eukaryota; kingdom Metazoa; phylum Arthropoda; class Insecta; order Trichoptera; family Lepidostomatidae; genus Lepidostoma; species Lepidostoma basale. The sequence continues at coordinate 891,075 of JAHDVF020001222.1, read as the reverse complement.
ACTATCCAAAATAAACTCAAAAGTGGAAAATACAGTGTTTTAACTCATTAAAAATTCGTCATTTTTCGGATTTCCACAAGGTTGAACGCCTTAATCCTTTGGGCTCCAATTTTTTTCAATTTTTTTTCCCACATTCCTGATGACAAAGGAATGGTCATATAATAAGACAGTATTTCTAGAGTATTCATTTGATTCTTACATTGAAAAAAATAGCAAAACCCTATTTGAAGTTACTGAAAAAAGTCTGGGAAAAAAATGGCCAAACGTAGTGGACATAGGAGTTGGTGGGAAAAACCCAATGGCCACAACGTGTGGACATAGGAGCTGTAAGGGTTAAGTTTATCTAAAATTCATATTAATTATTTAATATGTAGTTTCACATCATTGTTCAAGAAACAATAAAGAATCTGTAATTCATTTGAATAAAAAAAAAGCACTTTGTCTTTTCAAAACATTGTTTTTTTTTTGGAAACTTATACTTAGGTCCGAATAAGGACCGAAACATGTGTTCATATAAAAAATAAAGTGTTATGAAAATACAAAATGATTTTCTATTTATTCAAATGAGAATCCACAACAGAGAGTGATGGCGAATATAGAAGAAACTGTTACTCTTTAAGGCTATCAATAAATTATTATGAATTATTCGTTTTTATTCAAATAAAGCATGAATATCATTGCTTAAAATACAATTTTCATAGATGGCGTGATTGTGTAGATTGAAAAACTACCATGTAAAGGGTGGTATTACAGATATACAACTTCCAAAAATTTGTCAGACATGGTGGTCATAAGAAAAAGGTGGAACGGGGAATATTGTATTACATAAAGCGTGCGCTTAACCCAATCAATGATAGGTCATAAGTCCTGTAAACACCTCGATCAACCATATTCTGTTTCCAATTTGCATCTTCGTCTCTATTGAGATACAATTAATCCATGAATATGGTGTTTAATATTTTATCATATATTTATTAAAAGTGTATAGTCCTATTGCGGAAAACACATTAATTGAGCAGCGCATTGTGTTGTGAGATACGAGACTCAAAAGATGTTCCACTACCGTCGCCTTCTAGAGCCTTAGACGCAATGTGCGGAGCGCGATAAATGCTTTCCACCGAAAAGGGATTCCCCTTTGTGAGGCAGACCGCCCGGCAATAAGGCTATCTTCATCATAAACACTATCGCCTTCTTCAGATACTAAGCGCAAGATATTCCATAATCGCCAGGGTATTATGGAAACAAAGTGAAATTACGATTGAATGATGAAAACAATATTTATAAAAAAAAAAACATTTTTTAATATACAGTGCACTTCGATTTTTTAATAATCCGATAACCGGGACACTTGAGTCATTAAAAAATATTTTTATAAACATAAAATTTCACAATAGTAGGTACTTATAATGCAAACAAAAACTGAAATCTGTCACAATGACATTGGGCGTTTAGTTCACATTTGCGCCACCGCCAACATACGTTTGTGGCTCTAGTCGTGTCATAAATTTTCACCCGCAGCGTAGTTCACACTCATAAAACATTTTAATTCAATGAAGTGAAAATTTTAGCAATTGAGTTCTACTGCCAACCCTTGTGTATGGATATAAGGCTTGGAGCAGGCAAAAAAGGATGAAAGTAGGATAAATGCCGTAGAAAAAGAAAAAAAGGGAAAACGAAATAAGATAGAATTCCTAACAATGAAATAAGGAAAAAATGTAAAGCAGATGATTGCATCATAAGTAAAATTAAAAAAAGATCCCTGAGATGGTTTTCACATATGGATCGAATAGACGAGGGAAGACTTTTTAAAATGGTGTATACACCAGTGTGAGTGGAAAGAGAAGCCGTGGAAGACCAAGAGAATCATGGTATGGCTAAATTAATCAAATACAGAAAGGCGGTCACATTCGAAGTCGGAAAAATTGACGAGCATGCATGTTTCGATGTATGAATGTGGAAGAATCAAGTGAGATATGTCAAGATAGAACGGTTTGGAGGTCTATCCTTTCTGCCTACCCCTCCGGGAAAACAGGGTGATGGTAAGTTAGTTGTTTCTAAGGTTTTATTTTCGACCTTTATCATCGGTAGAACGATATAAACCCAAGTTTATATTGTTTTCCCAATGACGAAGGTGCAAAACTTTCGAAAGATGTCGAAAAAAATAAACTCAGAATTGAAAAAACATTGTTTTAGTTAATAATTAAATAAAACGATGTTTTTTTTAACTACTTCCACTATTGTCTTTATTTCGACAGCGACCTGTTTCGCCAGGCCCGCTGTCAAAATGAAGACAAAAGTGGAAGTAGTTAAAAAAACATCATTTTATTTAATTATTATTTAAAATGAATTTCCATAAAGAGATCTCAGTAAAAACAGTTGTTTGTTTTAGTTCATAAAAAAATTTGCCAGTGTGAAATTCCAGTGTTAAGGCCTTACTTAAGCTTACCAAAAAATATTATATTATAATAGGAAATATGTTTTTTGGGATTTTAAAAAGATACGGGGAAAATCGTGTAACTCCTCTTTCTGGACCGATATTTCGAAGATTGTTGCAGTCTCCATCTTCAGGGTGGTTATATCAAATAACCATCCTGAAATCTCTAAAATATCAGTCCAAAAAGATCCCAAAAACATGTTACTACCAACCGGAAAAATCTACACAATTATCATTACAGTGTTCCAAATTAAATAGCTGATTCTTAATAATTTCTATATAAATGCAATCCAGCCTTTGCTTTGTCACGTTTCCTTTAGTAATCAGTTCATGTCTACTTGATTAACGAGTCTACGTTTCGTTGGACCACTCGGTAATAAACAATGACGTGTAATAAATTAACAATGCGTGGCTAATTGATGCGGATAAGAGGCCCTGATTGAAAATGGCCGGGAATGAAGATTTATGTTCCTCGGCGGGAAGGAAATGATTTACTGAGCCTATGAATGAATCCGTATATATGAATCGTTAGGACTGTCATTTCTGTTTCATTTATTGTCTGGTCAGCTACGCCAACTTAATAATCAACATTTATCTTTCACAAATGAAATTAAAATTATAAGAAAAACTTCATTTACAATTGCAATTTATTCAAGAGAAAAAACTAAATTAACTAACCATCAAGCCGTCTCCCCGAAAGGGTAGACGTAAAGAATGGACTGCCACATTTTAACCGATGAGACACACCATCCTTCTGTTTTCGCCCCCGCGAGAGACGCGGTGTGATGGGTTGCAAACCTCATCGCCACCAATAGAAATCTCCCGCGCACACTTCTTTCGTCCAATGTCTACAAAATATATCTAAAACAAATTATATAAAATGCAATGATATAAAATAACAAAATAAAAATAATTAAACGCATAATTTTCGTTTAGATGGTGCATGTTGTCAGCTGGACGATCCGGACATTTGTGTTTATTTAATTTATACTATACGTATCCACCGTTTTTTTTTTAAATAAACTGTAATTAGGCACTTAAAAAAGCCCAACACCAACAAGAAATTAAAAATATTATTGAAAAATTTATTCAAATTATCATTGGAACAAACGAAGAATTTATTTTTACATCTGTCAAAATTCTTTATATAAACGAAAAAACTTACGTAATTTTACATCAAAACTGTAAAAACGTATATCGTGTCATAAATATTATGAAGTGCGGAAACAATCAAATTGACCAAACAATTCACTTATACACGAAATATCTCCAAATTTACGGGTGCACCACATGAACCAAAGCAAATTTTCATAATCAGAACCAAATAAAAAAAGAATCAATGTTAAAAAATATATGTTTATCAATAATTTGGAAGGAGAATATTAAACACTGCCTATTTATAACTTTAAAATATTACTTTAAATAATCTAAATTTTTGGGTATTAAAAGGTTTGGGTACTTTTAGTCCCATTGTTGATTTATTTCTCCTGTCTCATAATTCCAACTACACAACAATTTACCCTGCCGCTAAATTAATTTTTCTCCCCTCCACTTTTTCACTTGTCATTTAGTATATAATTAATAAATCAATAACATTTAACTGTTAAAATTAACACACTGAAGAAGGGAATTTTGTGTCCCGAAACACGTTTGTGATAAATACAAAAAATTGTTATGAAAATACAATGTTTCCAAAAAGTTATTCAACTGCATAATCCATTTTCTTCTTCTTCAGCCTAAGACCGTCCCCTCCTGGACAAAGGCCTCCTCTATTCGCTTCCACGCCACTCTGTCTTATTCCGACATGTCTGTTTAGGTCATCATTCCATTATGTTTGGAGTTGCCCTGCCCTTCTCTTTGCCATCCACGGTCTCCAAGTCAGCAGCAGCCTTTGGCTACGTGACCTGCCCATTGCCACTTTAGAGTCCCTACCCGGTGGTTGACTACCCACCTTCTCCAGGTGGCTCTAGGTCTGCCTCGCTTCCTCTTTATCCCCATAGGGGACCAGTCTAGTCTGCCCTGAGCGATGCAGTCTGGGTTTCATCTCGGGTGTGACCGATCCACCTCTAGCCTCTAGCGACTTGTTATCTGATTAGCTTTTCGCCTGCCATTGTCCAGAGGACGCAGGTCTTATAGGATAGTATAGGATAATATATTATTATTAATAACGTTTTTTTTTATGCTTTTAAAAAGCTTAATACTAAATATTTAAATCAAAGAGTTAGAAATTTCATAGAATTCCTTATGTGAGCATAAATAAAGCTTATTATTGTGAAGCAAGAATCCTGTCATCATATTTCATTTATCATTTATTATTTATCATTTATTTATTTGAATTATTTTCCAATACACTAAGGACACAAGTTGGAGATACACAATAATAAGTAAAACATAATAAAATAATAAAAAAGAGCGTGAAACATAAGATACATGACAAATTAATAAAATGAATATACAATTAAAATAAGGACAATGCTTCCCTCAGGTGACCCAGACTATCACAAAATACTCGTACATCAAATTCCGAGGTGATACGAATTAGCAAAAATATTGCTCTACCTACCGGCATAACCATTGGCAGGTTGGTTCTGCATCGTGGGAGATAAAACAATCTATGGCCCTTTTGTCGAAGATCAGGGATGAACAGACCTACATCACTCAGGATTTCTGAGTTGTGTATACAACCGCCTATCAAAATTATGTCTCCAAGATCAATTATTTCTATGGATTTATTTTCATAACTATCTAGTCTTGCTGTTGGTTTTGTAAAGTAAATTTACCATGAACAAACTTTTTTTTATTTTTAAAATCTTATCGTAAAAAATATGAAATTCTGTTAAATTTTAATCGAAACAATAAAATTAATTAAAATATTCATAATAAATTTTATTATATTTTTTTAAATTATTAACCAACCGTGAGTAAGGTCCACCATTTTGCGTGTAAGATTCATTTGGACCGATTGCCAAGTAATTTTGATATGTGTTGATTTTTTTATGATTAAGAACGTCATTCTGCGATACCTGTCAGGACAGGTACTCCAGTTTGTACACCCAAATATGTATAATGTAATATTAGGTACCGGAGACAGTAGCGTCCGTGACAAATTGTGAAAATATGTGTCTTACTAAGATTTTTTTCTTCTTCTTGTTTCTTTCCTTTGGGTACAGCAGCTCTAATTAGAGATATTGTGCTGCAGTTGAACGATTGTCAGAGGTTTTCTAGCCCGGATTATTTTTTCTCCCGATACTTTATTTTCCATGAATTTTACCTTAGATAATCACCTCAGATTTTCATTTTACCTTAGATTTCCATGAATTTTACCTTCGATAATAAAAAAATATATATATAAAAAATATAAAAAATTAAAATTAAAATTAAAACCCATTGTATTAAATACGAACCTCCAAGAATACCTGTAATACCAATAGTTAAATTCAGAAAAAAATTACATAAATATTTGAAGATTAATTTTGTATAGAATCATGTTTACCACCCCTGATCTGTATGTATATAAAGGACTAAGTTTACAATAGTGTTACCAGTCTGTCGATGCCAGCGAGCCTGGCGAAATCGGTCGCTGTCTAAATAAAGACAAAAGTGGAAGTAGTTAAAAAACATCGTTTTATTTCATTATTATTTTAAATGAACTTCCATCAAGAGATTTCAGTAAAATCATTTGATTATCTTAGATAATCAGTTTCCTGCGTTTTTTCGTCACGATAACTATTTGTATTTTTTCATTTACTGTAGTTCTTCTCCGTTCATAACATAATATTTTGTATCCATAATTTCTTGACATTCTACAATATATCCACAATTCAAAGGCATCCAGTTTTGTTTATAACAATCTCCTATACGAGTATGTGCGTGGTAGTCTGTCATGGTTTGGTGGAATTGGACTTTCTGATATCTCACATCTTGGATCCCTTTGACCAAAGGTCGTTTTCGTTTTCACGGTAGTGGAAACCTACTTGGGAAAAGTCAATCAAAGAAGATACCAAAAGATAATGATACCCAAGATCCAGAATAGTTTATATATACAAGTAAAATCAAGAATAGAAAAATATGATGCAAGACAGCAATATTTTACTACGAAAGATTATAACGTAACCTAACCTAGATTATCGGTGAAACTATTTTTTCTTTAGAAACATATAAAAAAAACAATAAAAACGCTCTGTTATTAACCACGGAATAGTTTCGCTTGTACCAAGCTTCACCAGGGTAATATAAAAACTGAACAAAAACACAGATTAACACGAATTTAATCAATACATACCTGGAGAAGGTAACGGGAAACCACTCCAGGAAAGCATTCGCGACAGTGATCGCTGACGTCAGAGGGACGATAATAAAAAGTGATAATAAGAAAAGATATAATAGATGTGGTGGAGTGAGAATAGGCGACAGAAGAAAATGGATTAACGAAATGGTTTAATTGTGTCTTGATCATGTATATTTTATATGAAGTATTTTTTATGGAATTCCACAGTGTTAACGCCTTATATGTATTTACCTAAAAGTTTTTTTATTATTATTAATAGTATTGAGTTTATTTTACAATATTTATAATGTGTATTATAAAAATAAATTTATTTATAAAAAACTTCTTAATATGGTTTGGGGATATGGAACGAATGGATGAAAAAGAATGGTTAAAAAGATATATACAAGTAGTGTGAATGGAAAAAGAAGTCGACGAAGGCCAAGGAAGATATAGCATGACCAAATTAATCAATCACTGAAAGGCGACCATGTTCGAAGTAGGAACAATCGACGGGCGTGCATGTCACGATGTGTGAATGTAGAAGAGGCGCGAGAGTTATGTCAGGATAGAACAATGTGGCGATCCATCCTCTCTGCCTACCGCTCCGGCGAAACGGCGTGATGGTTAGTTAGTTAGTTAACTTCTTAATAATATATATTTAGTTGAATTCCACATACGACGTCGATCAGTTCGAGCAGCTTGCTGGAATTTTCTGGTTACCTGAGGAGGTCTGATTACTATTTGATGTGAACGACATGTTTCACAAATATAATAAAACTTCTAGAAAACAGACGTTTTCATTCGTATTGATTATTTAATATGGAGTTTTACATCATTGTTCAAGAAACAATAAATACATATTAAACATAAAGCATTTTTTTAGTGCTTATTTTATTTTCATTATTTACAATTAACTTCTATCAAGAAATTTCAATTAACAACGTTAATGTATTAAATTTAAACGTGAATATATTAAAGACGTTCAGAAGACAAATACTCTTGACTTTAGAGAGTACCTTGCTTCCTAATGTCGAACCATCTCATGCTTTCCTGATATTATTTGTATATACTAATATTTTTTGTAATGTGTGTTGAGGATAATAAACTATTTTTATATGATTTGATTTGAATATTCACATTAATGATTTTTGGGTTGATTCAGATCCTAATGTATTTTTTTAAACTATTTTTCTTTTTTATAAGACGAGTGGCTTGAAAGAAATATTCCTGGGTGGCACTGATGTGACCCGTTTCGGCCCCCGCAATCCAGAAAGCAGGCCCCCGTACATGGTCCACAGAATGAGCTAAAAAACCCGACAAGCAGTCACCGCTTTGGGACGGCCGATGCTGGACAATGTAAACTGCTGGCATCTTCCTTTGATGAATTGATCAATTATTTTTGACTGCCATGCAGCGACACTGTTTCTTTGAAGGCATTTCTTCGAAAATCAATAAAAATAATTTGCCAAACTTCTATAAATTATATTAATTAACCCCATAAAGGATGTTGGAGTGGAGCCCAGGTGGTAGAAGATTCATTTTAAGACTTACAATATGAGGATGAAGTTGAGAGAGACGCAGCGAAATTGTTACAAATGCCAAGATGAAGAGTCGAAGCAGAGAACACGAGCAGTTGGTGGCGAGAAATAATGGTCGCTATGGCTCGATATAGGCCATCGAAGAAGAAGAATATTAAGAAACTATTAATGAATTATGTGAAAAGTCAGGATATACAAGGCATGCGTTCGCCCCATTATGACGTATGGAATAGAGGTCAGAGCCGATACCAATAGAACTGAGAACCTTCTTAGAGTAGCAGAAATGCAAACCCTACGCTCCATCATAGGCAAAACCTTCAGAGATTGGATCAGAAATGAAACGATAAGGTCTGTATATGGTGTTGAGGACATAGTAAGATGGGAAAGAAGCAGAAGGCGCTTTTGGAGAGACCCTATGAACTGCATGAAGAATACAAGAATTGAAAAAAAATTTAAAGATGAAAACCCAAGTAGCAAGAGATTACCAGGAAGGCCGCCATGTATAAATGTTGCGGAAGCGAGAGAAGTATGTCAGAAAAGAAAAGGGCGCGGCGATTTCCGGAAGAGTGCAGGAAGTGTCTGGATGCGTATCTCTCAGGATAGGAGGGGGGGAAATACGTGAGGAGTACGTTCAGGAGTGGACGGTCACAACAAGCTGAAGAAGAAGAAGATGTCTCTGAAAGATTTATCGTCAGAGAATAAGATAATAAAGTGTGACACATAGGTGACAGAGGTAAAATATTTCATTCTCTCTAGAAAACCAAATCACAATCCATCACTCCTGATATGAATCTTACAAATATCATGATCGTTCTAGAGGTTGTTAAAAAATCACGTTTAGCTGTCGGGTCAATGCCGATCTGAACAAAACCGTCAAGTCCTACACATCGGTAGTCATTTATGCATACATCTCCAACAGACCAAAATGTATTTCAGTAAAGTTTAGTGTACCGCGCAATCATTCTGCTCCTTATAAGAATGTATTTGAATGACACTTGCCTATTGGGTAGAAGACTACAAGACAAAACAGGCAACATATATTAAATACACGTTTATTTGTTGTGAAGCAAGTTTATCAGAAACACTAAGGCGCTTAACGTAAAATATTATTACACGCTTGTATATGCGGTGGATCTTGTAGGGTTTTAGATGCACTTGCTACTCAATGGTGACAAACGGCTAACGTATGTGAGATGGCAACCGTCACAGATACTCGTCACGGAGTTTGCATCATTAGCGGTGTAAGGATCATTCATCAATCACAGCCCAGCGCCCGATAGATACTGCCTCTGGAGCCACCAGTGACATAACTCAAACCGCTTCTTTTACCCCATCGGGTCCTCAAAGCCCTACAAAAGAACTAGCAAACTCGACAATCATTAAAAAAATTAGAGACCACTAAACTGACATCGATTAACCTCCCTTTATCGGCGTAGTGTAGGTATTATACATTGCTACTAATAACTTTAATATGTGAATTACTTGTGAATCCGTAACACAAAGTGAAGGCGAACATAGAAAGAAACTTTAATATGTCTTTAAATAAAACTAAACACAGTACATTGTTTTTTTATTGTTTTGATTTCCTTGCATACAACAGGTCGTTTGAACCCAATTACTGTATATAATTCATTTTTAGCTATTAAATTGATTCTCGTGACATATGATAGGTAGCAAATCTATCACATTATATTGTCACGTGAATTATATACCAGACCAATGACAGTGTGACAATCACACTTCACACTGCCATCGCCGGGAATCGAAGCCGAGACCTTCGGTATAGGATCAGAGCTCTTACCACTCTTAATAATTAATGTTTTTAATTGAAATTTCTTGGTACGAGTTCATTTTAAATAATGAAAACGAAAAAAAAATTATACAAAATTTCTTGATCAAAGTATTTAGTGTGCTTCCACTTCTGTTTATGTTCGACCGGTTTCGGCAGCTTGCTGCCTAGACCAGAAGATAGCAGCAAGCTGCCGAAACCGGTCGAACATAAACACAAGTGAAAGCACACTAAATACATAATAAATTCCACCCCATCATGACGTATTGGGATACCAATAAGACTAAGAACCTTCTCAGAGTAGCATAAATGTGAACCCTACCCTCCATCGCAGGCAGAACACTTAGAGATCGAATCGAAAATGAGACGGTAAGATATGTCTATGGTGTTAAGACATAGTAAAATTGGGAAGAAGCAGAAGGCGCTTTTGGAGAGATCACGTGGACCGCGTGGAGAATACACGAATAGCAAAAAATGTACAGAAGAAAACCCAGCAGCAAGAGATTACCCGGAAGGCCGCCGAAAAGATGGAGAGATGACTGGATATCATCATCTCAGGACAGCTCACCGCCATAAACAGGTCATACGACGTAAACTAAGAGGAAGAAGAAGATAAAAACAAAAAATTTCTAAATTATTTAAAGCCCGTTCGTTTGAATGCGAAAGGGTTAACTGACATTGAAGGATTTATTTAAAAATTCCATCTAAGCGTACTTGTCTATCGGACTTGAAGCCGGCCCACACGAAAGCGAACTGCAATATACATCTATTTAAATATCCTTTTCTCTGTGAATTTGTATTTCAGCGGTCAAACGAAATTTAAGGTGATGTTCTGACCAGATCACATCAATAATTTTTTTGGCCAACTAACGCAAAAAAATTAACATTACAATAACTACCTCAATATTTATTTGGATGTTGTTTTCACATGATAAATGAATTAATGTATTGAGTTAAAATTTATCAAAATATTATTTATTTATTTTTATTTTTATTATCTCTCCTTTATTGAAGCTTAATGCATTAACACTGTGGAATTTCATTGTAATAAACCTTGAAATTGAAAAAGCAACTCTGCTGATATTCCACTTTAATTTATTAAATATTTTTAGCTCTTAAAATTTAAAACTTGGTATAACAATGTTTAGTTTATATATATAGAAAATTTATTTTAACAGTAGTCAAAACTCTCCACATAAACGAAAAAAATATTGTTACACCTGATGACGCTAATGTACTCACATAAAATGACTTGACTTTGTTTGTCCCCGACAATTATCTGCGACAAAGGCAACATAGATTATTTCACCTGCCACTGTGTAGAACCAATCTACCTAAGGTAATGCCCGTGGGCAGGACAATAATCCTTCTAAACCGCATCTCTTCGGATGTGGACATCTTACACGATAGTGAGGCTACCCTCAGAAAGCATCTATCTCTTATGTATTAAATTGTTATTTGCTTCTCTTCTTATTGTACAACAATGTTTATTTTTACTAAATTGTTCTCGAATATTTTTTTAATTGTCCTCCATTTGTTTTCTTATTGTATTATATGTATATCTTTTTTATTGTTATTATTATTTTGTATATTGTGATTATAAACGATTTGGAATTGACATTATTCTGTAATGTTTATAATTTTTTTGAATAAATTGAAAAATTGAATTAAACATGACCGCCGGTCATTTTTAATTATCAAGAGTTGAAAACTTTGCTAACATGAAAATGACGTCGAAAATGGAAGTAGTGTTAAGAAGGCTTTGTCGGAAATGCGAAGATATTCTTTATTTAAATAAATCCAGAAAACTTCTAATGGAACTTCGAAGAAGTAAAGTTTTAACGTCCTGTCGTTACTTAATTCTATAAATTCCTTTCGAATTTGACAAGTCAGAATTTATTTATCTACATTATTTCTAAATTTATTTATCTATTACAAAAATAATTTTTCAATGTGTATTTGACCACGTCATACTGGTTGCGGATCACTGAACTGGGGGATGCTTGGCTCCTGATCCAGGGAACTTGGGTTCAAGCCTGGACACGACCAGATTCCTTCTACATAATAATGATTATAAAGAAGGAATATGAACCCTACTTTAAGACGGCGAATAATATACGAACGTGTATGTTACGATGTATGAATGTAGATGAATCTAGAGAGGTATGTCAAGATAGGGCAGTATGGCGGCCCATCCTCTCTGCCTACCCCTCCGGAGAAACGGCGTGATGGTTAGTTAGTTAGTTAAATAATACACAATTTAAGCATCCTAACAGATTGCTTGAAAATATTTCGGGATGAAAATGTTAAGAACTTCGCATAAAATAGTATTTAATGTGTTGACTACACTCCTCGATGATGGTATAAGTTTGTAGCGAGATCAAAGATAGACATCAGGCGTTCTTAAACGTTTAATAATAAAGATAGGAACACTAAAATGTCATCCTACGTTGTTATTAGTAATCGTAGTTCAGATTCAACTGTTTGTCAAATATTATTTATCCTGGCGAATGAATATTTACAATTAATTGTATCATTAATTTAATTCCTATTATGATTCATTTCATAACGTTTCTATATATTTTATTGCTACATTTAAATTATCTTAATACTTGCGTTTAAAGTATTTAATTTGTTTTGTGGCATTATTAAATATATTTTTAATAAACTTGGAAATTTGTGTTTACACCACTTAATTATTTTCAATAACCAACCGGTTGAATATTAGTTAGTAAGTCTCCGTTATTATTTTCTTAATGCTTATGACGCACCGTTCTACCATACTAATTGACCACGCGCACATTTTCTCTTATCCCCCTTTTCCAGAATGGAAACTGAATGGTTGTTGAAAATAATAAATTGGTGTAAACACATATTTACAAGTGTATTACTATTATATTTAAATTATCTCTGTTTAATCATCTGGAGATACCGCCCGAAGCGTACTCTAGAAGTGACACCATGATATTGGAATTGGTAGAGAATCATTAATCTATTAAAGAACAAAACCCTATAACCATATTAAAATTGCTTTTTAAATGTTTGTCAATCCAAAAAGAAAGCTTCAAAAAACAACGTAGGATATCAATTATTTTCTCTGGTGAAAATTCTATAATATTACCAATTTTGGTTAAAAAAAATTAAATGAATAAGACTTTACTGGTTATATGTTGCAAACAAGCAGTATGAGTTAAAAAAAAAGCTGTGGTATACCAAGGAAAGCATAGCAAGACCAAATTTATCAAATACTAAAAGGCAGCCACATTCGAAGTCGGAAAAATCGACGAGCATACATGTATGAATGTAGAGGAATCTCGAGAGGTTTGACAGGACAGAGCAGTATGACAGTGAGAAAAAAAATAATATAAACACCAAAATTGATTTACGCTGAAATTATAAACTCATAACAAATTCATATTTTAAAATTAATTTTGCGCTGTCCTATAAGCTAACTAACCATCACGCCGTCTCGCCGAAGGGATTGGCAGAAAGAATGGACTGTCACACTTTTCTTTCTTGACATATTTCTCTCGATTCCACAACTTCTCGAGTCTTTCTCTATTTCTAGTTCTATTTACATCGTAACATAATTTTTTTTACCATTCATTCCATGTGTCCAAACCATATTAATGATCCTTTATTAATATGTTCATAACACTATTATTCGCACCGCATTCAATTCTTTTATTTTCATTCGACATTCACAGAGTATCCACACAATCGTCTAAGAGATCTCATTTCTACTGCATTTATTCTACTTTCATCTTTCTTTTGCCAGTTCTATGCTTCGCTTCCATACATAAGGGTCGGTACAAGAACACCATTGTGCACGGCGATTTTAGCTTTTTTAGGTAGGTTTTTGTTTGCGATAACACCTTTAAGTGCACTATTCACTTTGTTGCCTGCCCCAGACCTTCTTTCAATATTCCTCTCCACTCGCCCATATTTTGTAAACATACTACCCAAATACATGAACTCACCTACTCGCTCCTAATTTTCACCATTCTCGCTAATGTTGAAGACTGTCATGATTTCTTATTTTCTGCTCTGTTTAAACAAACACATTTATTATTTATAAGTTACTTTCTTGGCCCCTGCAGCCATCATCCTGTCACCAAGGGCGTTCCTACGCAGTTAGTGGACACGTGACACCCGTCCAGATAAACCGTGCCAAGAGCTAAGACCATCGCTTCTGTCATTGCACCTACCACGGATAGGTTAACACTTACATACTCGTATAAGGATATTTCAAGCGTAGATGAACTACAAGTATATTACTCCACCGTAATTTATTTCATTTCATTTATTTGTTTATTATTATCAATAGCATTACAGAATTAATTTCCAATACACTAAAGATTTTTAAATATTGATAATGTATAAACATATACTGCTGACTACTGACTTGGATACCGTGGACGGAAAAGATAAGTGCAGGGCGACCGCAACAACAGTGGAAGGATGGTCTGAACAGACACGTCGGAATAACCTGGATGCAGTCTGCACAGGACAGAGTGATATGGAAGCGAATGGAGGAGGCCTTTGTCCAGAAGTGGACGGGAATAGGCTGAGGAAGAAGAAGAAGTAGAAGATACACATACTCGTATACACAATAAAATGAAAGAGAATTTTAAATATTGATAATGTATACGCATATTCACAATAAAATGAACTAAGTGAAAAATACTGAGATCTTTAACGATTTGATAAAATAAAAATACATTTAAATTCTATAAAAAGATAGTGCTTCCCTCAAGTAAGCTACATTATCATAAAATACGTCGACCTCTGAAGTGATACAGTTTGGCAAATAAATTGCTTTACCTACCTGCATAACCATTGGCAGGTTGGTTCTGCATTGTGGGAGATAAAACAATGTGAGGCCCCTTTTAATTATCAGGGATGAACAGACCTATATCGCACAGGATTTCTGAGTTATGTATACAACCGCCAATCAGTCGAAAGAAGTGAACACCCAAGTGAATGTTTCGTCTTCTCTCGAGTGACTAGTAGCCTAGCATCCCTTGCAAGAAATCAGTTGGAAAGAGCCACGGGTGATATCCATACTCCCTAAAATAAATATAACGCAGAAATTTCTACTGCATTAATTCTACGTTCATCTTTTTTTGTTAGTTCCATGATTCACTTCCATTCATAAGGCTCGCCACAAGAACACCATTGTGCACTGCCATCTTCTGTCTGTTACCCTAAATAAACAGTTTAATAATTTCAAATGGAAACTTTCATAATTTATAAGAATAAAACGTCTATTTTCATGAAGTCTTATTATACTTTATAGGCATTATTAAATGTGAAAAACATCAAAACATTAATGTTTTACGAATCGGAAGCAGCGTGACAAATTTGAATACATCCTATTCATACAACATCCGATTGCATCTTAGTTCCCTTATAAGGGGGTGTGGTGGGCGCGAGTCCGCAAATAAATTATGAAATCAACAAACATTCCGACAGGTGGTTCCAAGGACATGGCGTCTGTCGGGAGCGTCGGCGTCTGCAACAGGACTCAATGACGGATACACAGTGGTCCGAGAGTTATGGAAAATATATATCGAAATATCTGGCGTGGGCTAGCGGACATATCTGATTTATTTATTTATAATTTTTTTATCTAATTTGCTTATCCAAATGCTTGATATTTATCATTTGCTATAATACAAAAGCGTTTTAAAATGATGAGATAATGGTGTTTGTAAATAGCATGAATAGAGCACACAATAAGAAAACGTGAATCGATTAAATCAATCAAATTTTTAATAATAAATTTGAATGAAAACGTCGATTTTCTAAAAGTTTTATTGAAAATTTTATGTCATTCACGTTAAATATAATAAAATTTCTATAAAACAGACTGTTATAAATTTGTTTATTTATTATTGAAATGATAATATTAATTATTTAATATGGAGTCTTACATCATTGTTCTAGAAACGATAAACAAATTTCAAAAATCAAACAAATTAAAAAAACAGAAGTGTTCCGTCTGAAACTTGTTGAATAGCTTTTACATTATTACAACTTGAATCAAATCGATGTAAAGGGTATAGATATTTTATTGATCTTCATACATGTGAAAGGTAGCTTATCTAATAGGTAGCTTTGTTTATAACATACCTTAGGCAAAAAACTAAAGCTTAGTTTGTTGAAACTTGAATTTCAACCACTTAATAAACTATCAATAACGACAACAACCAGAGGAGTAGGCAGAATGAATAGGCTGTCTCCTCTCTCCTAACAAACCTCTCTAAATTATTCCACATGCATACTTCGAATCATACACTCACGTCGATTATTTCGTCTTACATGGCCGACCATCATAATTTAATTATATCCGAACCCTATTCACATCATTTACGTATAGTTTCTTAACCATAATTCCATTGTCTATGCGTTTTTATATGTCTTAACTTACCCAAAAAGACCTTCGCTCTAGATTCCGTCCTGATCATTTGAAATTTTGTCGTACATTATTTTATCACGAGTACATTTAAAGAATTTCATTTCTATCAGCCATCTGTTCTGATTCTTCTGCCAGTTTCATGGTCCCCAACCACATGAAAAGATTTGAACCTGAACTCAACTTTGAACTGCCATTTTTTCCTTCATTGATAAATCCGTAATGTGTACTACAATTTAAAAAAAATTGACATGTATTCATTAGAAATTAATCGTTCATTAATTTTTCTTCTTCTTCAAGTGCCCTGTCGGGTCCCCACAACGTCGCGGTCATTTCAGGTCATCTCAGAATACCTCCTCCACTCCCTCACGTTTCGCAGCCAGGACATCTTTCTCCTACCGGGCCCACGGCGTCCCTCAATTTTTACCTTTAATATCAGTTGGAGAAGGTGGTACTTCTCCCCACGCAGCGCATGACCCAGATGTGAAATCTTCCGAACCTTAATAGTTGACAACAGGTCCCTGTCAACGCTAGCTCGCTTCAGGACTTCGGTATTGGTAACCATGTCTGTCTAGGGAATTCCGAGAATTAATTAAATTTCTTAATTACATATCTTATAATATGTGAACAGTGTGTATGGGATTCCAGCTGAACTAGTGGGCGAACATTGACTTAATTAAGATACTAACTTATTTATTGTTTCTTGAACAAAGACGTAAAACTCCATGTAAAATAATTAATACGAATAAAAATTTCTGTTTTCTAGAAGTTTTACTATATTTTATGTAAATGACATGTTTTGCCTGTCTAAGGTCTGATAATTCCTTGGACAGCCGAAACGTGTCATTCACACAAAATATAAAACTTCTAGAAAATAGACCTTTAGATTCAAACAACAACATTTTCGTTTTCTCAAACTTACATTTTGATAAACTAAAGGCGTTTCAAGATTTATAAAAGATTTCATCCAAGGGAAAGTACCGTGATCAAAAGTACAGATTTCTTTATGAACATTTTTATTCGCATAATTTTACTTGCGAAAATTTGTGTATTTTTTAATATACTCGTATATAAATTTTTGATAGCAGGCAAGACACTGAAAGATCGCGCGAGGAACACCAGAATAAAAGAGATACGCGAGGCTGAAGATATTATAAGATATATTAGACAGCAAAGGATGGACTGTTACGGTCATGTCCAAATAATGGACACCCTCAGACTCCCCTATATTGCACTTCATAATCAGCCTCGTGGAAAAAGATGGAAAAACAGCTGGGAAGCCACCTCACAGGAGGAGCAACCCTCTAGAGAACAGACCACAAAGGTTCATAGCAAAGAAGAAGAAGAAGAAAACAATCTTTGAAAGATTTACTTGTGTTGTTATGCTGCATACATTGCAAGAAAAGATACGCAGCGTTGCATACGAAGCAAGTACCCTCAAGGGAATAAGAAATAACGAACTTTCACATTATTGTACGAGTATACTTGCCTTTAGAAAATTCATAAACTAGAATAATCTACAATTATCTTACCAACAGATTAATTTACGTGTGATTTATTGCAAACAGCTCTGTTTATTATTTATCTCTCGATAACATATAATTATGTAACTTGTGTTATGGCTACACTAAACATGCATAAGCTTTTGAATAGAGTTATTGCAAGAGCATCCGAGGGTGTGTTTACTAATACTAATTCGTATTTAATATTACTGAAAACGTTTGGTTTCTAAAAGTCTTAACACAATGAAAAACATACCACTCCCGTGAAATATGGAAAAAACATATCACACTTCCAATGGTTATACCGGCAGGTAGAGCAATATATTTGCTTAATCGTATCACCTCGGAGTTTGACATATTTTGTGATAGTTCGGCTCATCTGAGGGAAGTACTATCTTAATTTGAATTGTTTGGTATATATTTATTTTATTAATTTGTCATGCATCTTATGTTTCTCCCTCTTTTTATTAATCTATTATGTATTACTTATTATTGTGTATCTCTAACTTGTATCTTTAGTGTATTGGAAAAAAAAATCTGTAATGTTTTAAATATGTTTAAAATAAATAAATGAAATTAAAATATATGAAATGAAATGAAATATAGTGAGACTTCTCAAAAAACAGACGTTTTAATCAATATGAAGAAATGGTCCATTGTTTTGGCCGAAACACTATGATACTTTAACATTATAAACTGTTAAATTAAAAAACGAATTGAAAATCACGAAAATTGGACATTTGATATATTATTGTAACACCTGATGATGTCAACATAGGTTGACGAAATAGCTGTCGCGTAAAATAAAAATGTAATCATGATACATAAAACAAAGTTGTATAATTTAACAGTTTATAAAATAGATTTTTTCATCAAATAAATAAAATAACTGTTTTCATCAAAATTAAAAATACGTGTGTATGAAAAACTGAAAGTGTACATGAAATTCAAATGTTATTTACAAATATTAGTAATTTTTCTGTTTAATTAATTGCAGAGTTAAAAAATTTCATCGCATATTGTCGTGTCTAATTTGAGATAATACTTGATATAAGAAAAACAGCTTTTTTATTTACGTTATGTTCATCTTGTGTGTCCAATCATTACTTAATTTTTTTCAATTTTATGATTCTTGAACATACAAGAATTAATACAGGCTTCGTTTGACATCTGAGGTAAACGCTTAGACGCTTGAATGAGGAAGCAATCCGTTTAGAACTCCTATTCACAATTTATTATATACCTGATTTTACTCACAACCATTTAATTCATATCTGACTGAGAAAGATTTTCATTCTGACACGCATCAGTGAAGTTATTTTAATTGGACTCTTAGAGCCGATGCAGTAGCTCAAAATGGTTTCCAAACAGTCGAACTCTGCTTCCATTCAAAAAGTTTAATGAAATTATAGACATTTATTTGTCAATTTAATATGTCACTTTTTACACTTTGTCACTTTGTCGCTGTGTCACTTTGTAATTTTGTCACTTTGTCACTTTGTCACTTTGTCACTTTGTCACTTTGTCACTTTGTCACTTTGTCACACTGCTACCTTATCATTTGGAGTGAAAGCAAAAATGGCCTTCACAATGGACTTCAGTACCAAACTTTCTGTTCCGATATATGATACAACACTCTCATTTTTGTCGCACTCATCATGACTGAGACTCGTGTCTATCCCGTGCACTATCCACCATCCAGACAGCATCTATTGAGAGGCCAGTCAGCGCCCTAATTTGATCGGACCAGTGTCTTGGTGGCCATCCTTGTGGTCGCTTTCACTCTAGGGGGAAATCGATGTATAAACTGGTGCAATAATTTTCTTTTAACTAAATAAACTAAGCAGAGTGAATGAACCGCCACACTATAATTTTTTTATATACTTCTCTCGATTCCTCAACGTGCGTGCTCGCAGGTATACATATTAAAAACCCTTTTTTTCCACTTTTGCGTATATATTTCTAGACATATTTCGAAAGAAATTGACCTTCATCGCCGGGAGAACAAAATAGTAAAATTTATTTTATTTTAAGGAAAATAATGATTGACTAAATTCTTATACAAATCGTTAGTATGCAATCTTCAGTGATACGCGTTAAGTTTATATATCTTCTTCTTATTTTTCAGCCTTCTTCTGTCTTGTCCCTTTCGTATTTAGGTGGTTCCAGCTATTCGGGAATTGTTGTCACTCCATCTATTACGTTATATACAATACACAATAATGAAAATAATATTTAAAAAATTATATGTTTTTAGTTGAATTACAATTTAGTGGTTTATGGCTTGTACCGGTTTTGGCAGCTCTTTGCCTCCTTCCGGGTCTTAGTCTGGTCTGGTCTGGTCCCGAAGATGGCAGCGAATTGCCGAAACCGGTCGAAGTCATAACCCAATAGAATTTCACTAAATTTATATTCAAAAATATATATATTTTCGTTATTAACAATGAACTTTAACCTTGAAATTTCAAATAAAAACAATTATATTCTAACTTTATTTTTAAAAGATTATCAAGTTAATATTTTATTTATTTTAACTCGCTTGTTAATACAACTCTATGTTTCTTAAAATAACTCACGATAATGAAGACACGTTTTTAACAACAAAAATCGGTTCATGTGGATAAACAGGTACGTTTATTTACTCTTACTTTTATATATTCCATATAAGTAGGTGCGTAAAAAATATTTCATTCATTTTCTTCATATCGCCGGTAGTTGAAGGTTGGCTGACAGGTGTTGATGTATAATATTAACAATATCAGTCAGTACCAAGCTAAACACGTCTCTCCCATAAAATTGAATAAAAATATTTTTTTACCAGATGTTGCACTTAAAGTTGTCATCACAAACAAAAGCCTATTCAAAATAATACAGTGCACAATGGTGTTCTTGTGCCAAGCCTTGAAACTGGCAAAAGAAGGATAAAAGTAGAATAAATGCTGTAGAAATGAGATCACTAAGACGAAAGTATTATATATCAGGAAAAAAAGTGTAGCAGTCCATCCTTTCTACCAACCCCATCGAGGACACGGCATGATGGTTAGTTAATTAGTTAGTACAATTTTACTATTCTCGTCACCTGAGAGTAAGAGGGTTCCAACTAACAAAATTTCACATTTGGCTTTTTTTCGTGAAAAGGGTTCTTACTAATATGTACAATTAAAAAAAACATGTAACAGTATCGTCATTTTGATGTTACGAAAAGAATCAAGTTCCATCTGATCATTTAAAATACACGATTCACTGAAGAAGGATTCATTTACACTTTATTATTCCAACTGTCGCCAGAGGAAATTTACACGCTTCTCGGTAAAAGAGTTTCATCTGCTTCAGATGGAACCCTTTTATTCCAAGATACACACCCGAAAGCAACAAAACTTTGACTTCATTTTTCTCAACTTTTTACATTTGACAGTTGGAACCTACTCTCAGGTGACGTTCTGTTTTTTTTTAAATTCTGGTGTGATTTTTGATCAAATATCGATGATCCCCACTCCAGACACGAGACACGGACCGAAAATCTCTACTTTTGTTCTGTGGTTAGCGCACGTACTCGTGAATACATTATTTAGTCGTGCAAATTATTTCTATCAAAGTAGCATTCCTCTGGTTTGCGGTGAGATGCTACAGTTCCGAGCTGCCCGCTCACGTCCGACGGGCGGTCACCGCACCGGCAACTCAAATCTTCTGCGGTTTTGAAAGCGTAAACGTTTTATAACATATTTTATTGTCGAAGTGTTTTGTTATAAATCGAAACTAGTTTATGTCTCCCGGTTCACACGGTACTTTCTACCTTCTATCGGGCGCCGATCGCGTGACAGAAATGGGGCACGCACATCTCAAACCTTTTCATTAAATAATAGTCCCATCATAAGCGTGACAACCTGAGGTATGTTTTGGCTTCCTGTTTGGATTGTCTTCGTCTGACTTTGCCCGAAGCAATTCTGTGGCATTTTTTTAAAGATAACCATCATCAATAACTTATTTGTAGGTAGAACCATATAAAGTTATGCAACACTTGTACTGTCCATGACATTGTTTAGTGGTTTTACTTGGATTCAATTTTTTTAAATAGTGAAAAATTTGTTTCGCCTTGTGAGGGCATTGCCAAACTGAATCGAAATGATTTACATAACAATTTACATTATATATACACCATTAAGTTTTCTAAAATCAATATAAGGACACACTGTTTGGCGATTAATTTCAGTTTGAAATGCCCTCGCAAGGTGAAACAAATTTGTAACTATTTATATAAATTAAATCCATGTTAAACCCTTAAAGAATCGTGTTAACTGTAATAAATTAATAATAAAGTTTTACAAAACTAATACCTCAACCGTCAATAATAATAATTATTATTAATATTATTATTGTTATTATAATTATTATGATTATCATTAGTTTTTTTATTATTATTATTATTATTATTATTATTATTATTATTATTATTATTATTATTATCATTATTATTATTATTATTATTATCATTATTTGATTATTATTATTATTATTAGCGTTTTTATTAATATTATTATGATTATTATTATTATTACTATACGTCTCCCGTGGGGGCGAAAATAGAAGAATCGGGTACAGCATCGGGGAAAGTGTGGGAGTCCATTATTTCTGCATATCCCTTCAGAGGGACGGGGTGACGGTTAGTTAGTAAGATTTAATTTTTATTTTAATTATAAATATGAAATGTCGCCCACCTCAAGGAGTCGAAAAAATTTACGTGCGGGCATGACACGATGTAGGAATGTTAAGCAATCGGGAGCGCGAGCCAAATCGATGTAAAGGAAGGAAAAAAGTACATCAAAAGGAATAAGCGTAGAACCATGTGAATAGAAATATAACTTGAACAATGTTTATTACTTTGTAAACAGCACTTACTTTATATTAAAAAAATTAATTACAATACAAACATGTTTCGAACACAGAAGTTCTTCATTATTGTTATGTTAGTTTTGGTATACACAATATAAATATTTTTACAATGTTTTCATGAATAAGGTCAGTTTTGTCAGATAATTAAATTCAATCCGACTGTTTTAATATGATCTTTATTGCTCTTATTGTAATGATATTCACCAATTTGTTCTAACTACACCCAAACAAGTCTATCTCCGTTGCCAGCAACTGCATATATAATGAGGTTTTTTTCCTTAAGAATTAATTGTATCTCAATAGAGACGAAGATGTAAATTGTTTGTAAACAGAATATGGTGGTCGAGGCGTTTATAGGACTTATGACTTGTCATTGGTTGGGTTAAGCGGTCGCTTTATGTAATACAACATTCCCCATTCCTCCCTTCTTACGAACACCACGTCTGACAATTATTTTAGAATGTTTTATATATGCTACCATGTTAAGAAACATTTCACATATTTTAGTTCAATCTACACTAGCGCCATCTACGAGACTAGATGTAAGCATTAAGCATAAAATCTTTATTAATGTAATGTGAAAAGCTATCAACCCAATTATCACACATTACTAGACAACGCCTGGAGAAAACTCTCCAATTTTTATATGCTTTTAACTTTGACCAGTTTTTATACAACAATGTTTTTTTTAAGTATACAAATACTTGTAGACAAATACTCTATTTGTATTTGTATTTGTATAGTATTTGTCTACAAGTATTTGTATACATTCAAAACAAATGTTTATTTCCATTTATGACTTATATAAATATTCATAAATCTTTACACCAAATGTTTCGTATACATTTTAAGTCAAAATTGCACACTTAACTCGTGGTTCTATTTCATGTCTTATACCAATTTCTCCACGGTCTCCAAATCATCCTTGCCGTCCAGGCTATAAGCAGAATGGTACGATAAGCGTGAAGGTTAGGAAGAAGAATGAAAACTTTAATTCTCGGTGTACTTTATGCGAGACAAAGGGGTATTGAGCGTTGATTACGAGTACATTATGTAACTTGTTCTGATATCATGTTTTTTTTTTGTTTTAATTAATATCAAATATTTCCTTATGCCATAACTGCTAATATTGATTCCATTTGAATGGCATGTAGCGTAAGCTTATGGACCTCAGATATTTACTATTGCAATAAAACTCATCCGCCCAGTCGCGGATATCTCTATTACCCTGAGTCAGTAAAATACAATATTAAATTCCGCGTTTAGTGCCTCCGCTATCATAAATTCTTCGGTTGTTTTGATTTGTTTCTCTTTTCCAAATCTATGCTCTAAGCCCGTCGGTCAATCAATACTCTTCCAGTAATCTATGGTTTATGATCGACGATATGATTTTATACAACCACGAAGAGAGCTAAATAAAACGAATGGCACACGTCTAATGAACAAGTAATTACTCGTTTTTACGTAGCAAATTAATTCGTATTACGATGGATGATCTATGGAAAAACTTTGATTGGTATCATTATAACCCCTCACGCATAAATATTATACTAGCAATTAAATCTGTTAAATCTAAATATGGACAGTAAATAATTATTTATAAAAAATAGTCCATTGTTTTGGCCAAAACACTGTGATACTTTAACATTATAAACTGTTAACTAACTAACTAACCATCTTATCTTATGATATCTTCATTATTTTGTTCATAACACAATCATTCGCACAGCATTCACTTATTATATTTTCATTCGACACAATATCATACACAAGGTAACACACATTCGTCTAAGAGATCTAATTTTATCCTATCTATTTTCATCCTTCTTTTGCCAGTTTCATGCTTCGATTTCATACATAAACCCTTCCCCCCCTAACGCCCCACCATTGTGCACTGCCATTTTAGCTTTTTTGGATAGGTTTTTGTTGGCAATGACAACTTTAAGTGCACCATTCACATTGTTGCCTGCCCCAACCCTTCTTTCAATATCCCTCTCCACTCACCCATCTTTTGTAAACATACTGTTAAACTGTTTAATTAAAGAACTTTGTTTTATGTATCACAATTGTATTTTTATTCTTCGCGACAGCTGTTTCGTCAACCTATGTTGACGTCATCAAGTGTTACAATATTTTTTTCAACTCTTAAAATTAATTTTCTTGGTTTTTCGAACCTTTGTGTGTATTTATTGGTTGACAAAACAGCTATCTTGAGTTTTTTTAAATGTGATACCATAAAAACAGCGTTTTATAATTAACACTTAATAATGTTGAAGCATCATAGTGTTTCTGATAATAAAATTATTACATAAATAATTTACTGTGAAATTCCAATAAGACATAATAAAAATGATCTAGTGTATACAAGGCTAACAGTTGATTGCTTTGATAGTTATTATTTAATACAAGTACAATGTGTTTTGTGTTATGTGTAAGTCTATCGTAATTTAATGCATAATGTGTCGAGTGTATAGAGAAATCGTGATGCTGGACAGCGAACAATCGCCCACCATCTCTACCCATGGCGGAATAATGACTTTTCACTTCTGGCGATCTCTTGCACTTTTTGTCAACCGATGATACATGGCCGGGAATAAATTATATTGCTTGCTGATCGTAACTCGTTACTCAGAAAATCAGCGGCCAGGACCGTTTGCTAAACGGAGTTCATCTCTCTTGTATTTGTATGAAGAAACGCTGCAACATTTTAAGACAATAACTAATTAACTTAACAAACTAACCATGGATAGACTGCCACACTTTTCTTTCCTGACATATTTCTCTCGATATCTCAACATTTATACATCGTGTATGCACGCGCGTCGATTTCTCTGACTCCTCACATGGCCGACATTCAATAATTGATTTATTTGATCATGCCACATTTTCCTCCGCTTTTCTCTATTTCTAGTTCCATTTACATCGTAGTATATAATTTTTTACCATTCTTTCCATGTGTCCAAACCGTCTTAATGATCCTTTAATTCTTTTTTTCAAAACACCATTATTCGCACCGCATTCAATTCTTATATTTTCATTCGACACTCTATCATACACAGAGTATCCACACATTCGTCTAAGAGATCTCATTTCTACTGCATTTAGTCTATAACAATGCTTTTCATATAAAATCTTAAAAAAAACATATCCCACTTTAACCTGTACAGGGATGGCGAACGACGGACCCGCAGTTAAACGTGCCACGTTTTCCTCGGCCTTTCTCTATTTCTGGTTACATTTACATAGTTAACATATAATTTTTTTACAATTCTTTCTTCATTCATTCTTTCCATATGTCCAAACCATCTTAATGATCCTTTCATTATTTTGTTCATAACACCATCATTCGCACCGCATTCACTTCTTATATTTTCATTCGACACTCTATCATACACGGAGTATCAACACATTCGTCTAAGAGATCTCATTTCTACTTCATTTATTATTCACTTTCATCCTTCTTTTGCCAGTTCCATGCTTCCCTTGCATACTTACAAAATTCCATACATATTTGACTCCAAAAGATAGCTGTAAACTGTCTGGAGAAATTTGATATATTTATTCACCAAGTGTTGTTAAATACTCTTTACAAATAAATACGAATAAAAACGTCTATACTCTAGAAGTTTTTTTGTATTATATAAGAAATTCATTTATTAATTTTAATGTATCCAGAGCATTGCAGAATTATTCTTCCTGCTATCGTCCTCAGTTTCTTCATTTCGGAAGTTCTCAAAACTGGTTTGGTCGTGAAACATGTCATTCACAATAAAATATAATAACACTTCTAGAAAACAGACTTTTTCATTCGTATTAATTATTAGTTAACGATAATCATAATAATATTCTTACTATGTTCATGGATCATTAATACTGGTAAACAAAACAGATTTTTTCGTATTTTTTTTACTATCGCTATAGATTCAACAATGGTTGTTGAGTATGCAGTCGGCGAGTATTGAGTTTCTTTGGTCACATTGCCTCTATCGCATTTATTATTAAAACACAAAATGAAATAATATGATGAACTCACAATTATTACAATGGCAGAGACAGCTCCTCCCCCAGGTCAACTTCACTATCACTAAATATGTCGACCTCCGAGGTGACACTATTCTGCAAAGATATTGCTCTATCTACCGGCATAACCATTGGCAGGTTGGTTCTGCATCGTGGAAGATAAAACAATCTATGGCCTTTTTGTCGAAGATTTTAATCAGGGACGAACAGACCTACATCACACGATTTATGAATTGTGTATACAACCGCCAATCAGTCGAAAGAAGTGAACACCCAAGTGAATGTCTCGTCTTCTCTCGAGTGACTAGATGCCTAGCATCCCTTGCAAGATATCAGTTGGAAAGAGCTACGGGTAGTATCCATACTCCGTAAGATAAAGGTCAAAATCAGTTTGAAAGAAGTCATGAGGAAACGATGAAGAAGAAGAACTCTTTTGGTCTCCGGTATTATCTTCATGTACTTACAGTAGTTAATAAAATTCCAATAGTCACGTTTTGTGAGAATGGAATACTGGAACAGGTGTTTTAGTTTAAAAAAATATAAAATGCGTAATTATCAACAATTCTTTATTTAAATTTCGTGAATACCCCTTTTTGACGCATCAACAATTAAACTTTCGCGTCGAGTTTTTAAACAACTAGATTGCGGGCTTAATTCTTTGAACATAAAACATGAAGCCACTCGCGACAATTATGCTTTATTTTGTTTGCGGTATAATTTCTAGAATACCGCGTGCATATTTCTCCTTTGTTTGAATATGGATCACCTGCCATAACTGGTCCACATATTTCACGGTCTTCTGCGCAGATGCTCGGTCCCAGCTGCCTGAGCCGTAAGCACAACTTTCCGCCCTCCTGCGTAATTTATGCCCGATATTACTGCTGATATTAATGCTCACCCAATCCACCCGACGGGGTGATTGTTTATAAACAAGTTAATTGAAGGCGTAGTCTATGATCTGTGGTCAAGAAACCCGTGTATGAGTATAGTTAAATATGAAAACCTAAAGATAATAGACGACCTTTAATAATTTTTAGGCTTACCTAACCAATAATAAAAATAAATTAATCTTTAAAATTTCTTCTACATTCGCCATAACTTTGTGTTGCGAATTCATTTAACAATGTGTAATACTTTGTAGAAAAACATTGTTAAAAATTAAAATACAAACGGATCAGAAATGAACCGATAAGGTCTGTCTGTGGTGTTGATGACCTAATAAGATGGGGAAGAAGCAGAAGGCGCTTTTGGAGAGACCACGTGGACCGCTTGGAGAATACATGAATTGCAACAATTGTTAAAGATGAAAACCCAAGCAGCAAGAGATTGGACAAGCTGGAGAGATGGTTGGATATCATCATTCCAGGATAGCTCACCGTCATAAACAAGTCATACGAACTAAACCAAGAGGAAGTAGAAGAAGAAGAATCATAGAAATTATTGATGGTTGAGGTATTAGTTTTGTAAAACTCCAAGAAATTAATAATAGTAAACACGATTGTTTAATGGTTTTACTTGGATTTAATTTAAATAAATTATATTAATTGTGACTAATTTGTTTTGCCTTACGAGGGCATTCTCAAACTGAACCTAATCGCCGAACAGTGTGTCATTATATTGAGTTTAGAAATCTTAAGGTTAAGATTTCTAAATTCAATATAAGGACACACTAATTGGCGATTAGGTTCAGTTTGAGAATGCCCTCGCAAGGCAAAACAAATTTGTCACATTTATATAATTTATATAAATTTAATCCAAGTATAACCACTAAACAATCGTTTTTAGTATTATTAATAAATAGCATAGAAATTAATTAAAGCAAATGTTATTTTTTGTTTTTATATAAAAAAATATGATTTTTATCCGAAATATGTCTGTTGTTTTCTGGTATAATAAAATTCTGATTATAAATGTTTTACATAAACTTTGGAACGATTGATTTCTTACATAGCACACTTTAAAAAAAAACTTTCAAGGCAACGGATATCGTGGTCGCTGAAACTAAAAGCATGAACAATTTTTTGTATGTTTCCTTAGAATGGTTATTAACTATAATTATTTCTTTACAGATGCAGAACTAACGGCGTTTATAAATCAGAAAACTGATGTAAGTAAAACCGCAATTTAAATAATTCTCATACTTTATCATGTTTAACTACCAATAACTCAGAGGACAGCTTTGCATTTTGCATTTATTATATCCTACATCGAAAGCATAATGCCCGATGACTGCATCCCGCACCGATAAGGATTTAGTATTTTCGTATTCAAATATTATGGAATCGGTAAGGTCGTTATCAGCCTTTTATGAACTTACGCGTATTCATATGAATATTATTTCTTCGGCGGGATACAAAAGACAACGTGATGAATAAATTCAAAAGTGTAATTCACTTTGAGCTAAAATTCTATGTTACTAAAAAATGTGCCTTGACAATGTTTTTTTATTTTTTTATTATTTTACTTTTACATTCTATACATTAATTTGATAAAAAAAAAGTTCATCGACTGTAGTTGTCACATGTATGTAGTATGCCTAGGCATGGTCTGTATCGTGATAACTACATAAAATAGCATGTTAGTGGAATTGTTAGTAACATGGCGATTTGTTAGTATTTATTAGTAATTTATGCTAACATTGGTAAGTGACTTATCGCAACATGATGATATAATTAAAATTGAATGCTATGTAACAAATTCCCCTGAAAAAGTAATTCCAAACAATGATGGATAGATTATCATATGATTTTACTGAAATCTATTGATGGAAGTTCATTTTAAATAATAATAAAATAAAACGATGTTTTTTACCTAGTTTCACTTTTGGTCTTTATTTCGGCAGCGACCGGTTTTGCCAGGCTTGCTGGCAACGACAGACTGGTGTAGCCCAGTCTGTCGATGCCAGCGAGCCTGGCAAAATCGGTCGCTGTCGAAATAAAGACAAAAGTGGAACTAGATAAAAAAAACATCGTTTTATTTTATTATTATTATCAGATTCCTGTTGACTACGATCCCTTCGGAAGACCGCCAAAGAGAAGGAGGGATAGCTGGGAGTCAACCTCCCAAGGGAAGCCAACCCGACTTCAGGCCAAACAGACCAAATGTCTTAAAGAAGAAGAACCAGAAGCATTTAAACAAAAGTTGGATCATTTTATTGTGATCAAAATAAGACTGCAATTTATAAATGTTCTGAAATGATATCAATGAGCAGACAAGCTTAAAACCTGAATTTTTTTAATTATTGCAATAGGTTTAATTTAAGGTTTTCAATAATATGATTTTATTTACATTTTCCCTTCAATTCATAAAATTGTAAGTACGATGATACAAGACGCTCGTATCAGGATGCCGCCAAAGAGTGATAAAGTTAGCCTCCAATGAGGTCAGTCTCCGTCGGATAAAGACCTTCCGAGTATAAATTAGCCATTTTACATTTAGATTGTCGATATTTTATATTCTCTTCGAGAAACGAGACTATTTTCCTTTTGAAGATTCTTAGAGGCAATGTAACATATCGAAGAATATTAAATAAAGTAAAAATCAAATGTTCCATTTATATTTGGATAAACAATGTGTATCTAAGTATTTAACTATTCACATTTCAACGTGTTCTTAAATCAGACTTAAATAAAAAAATGATTATGTAAAAAGAAGTTTATTTATTGTTTCTTGAAAACTAAAAATCCATATTAATAAATTAAATGGAATAATGTTATGAATATCATTCATTCATTCATTTCTCGGCGCTACAACCCGGTGTGGGACTTGGCCTCCTTCACAACGGTCCTCCACTGACTTCTGTCTCTGACCATCTCTCTCCATTCCCCAGCTCCTTCCATTTTCTCCCAATCTTATTCCACGCAATCCGCCCATATTTTCCTCGGTCTGCCTTTTGGTCTCTTTTCGCGGGGCACCTATCTGGATATAATTTGTGGTGTTCTACCCTCTGGCATTCTTTCCACATGGCCAGCCCACCGTAGGCGTTGAGACTTAGATAATCTCACTACTATTTCTTGGTTAATCATTTTTTCAAGTTCAAGGTTTTTTTTAATTCTGTAAGTCCTATCCTCCAGCTTGGGTCCAAAATATAATGTTATGAATATAAAATATAATTATTACAAATACTAAAAAAATAAAAATAATAATTTTAAAAATACTCGTATAATATGAACAAAAAAATACATCGAATGTAAACATCTGTTTTCTATAAGTTTTATTATATTTTGGGAGAATGACAATTCTTTCATTGCTAAGACATCATCAAATGATATTTGATAATGCTTTAGCAATACGAAACTTGTCCCATAAATATAATAAAGCTTCTCAAAAGCAGACTTTTCGTTCGTATTAATTATTAAACATGGTTGATTAATGTGAATGATATGTTTCGCCTGTCTAAGGCATTATCGAATGTTGCCTTAGAAAGGTTTGAATAATTTCTTCAATTTTATTTTAAAGTTCTCTAATTTTAAAAAAACGGTGGATGTGTGTAACATTAAATGAACACAAAAGTTCGGATCGTCCATGCCAACAAGTGCATCTATCTAAAATGAACATTATGTGTTAAAATATTTTTATTTTGTTATTTTATTTTATTTTATATCATTGTATTTTATATGATTTGTTTTAGATTTATTTGACGTTCATAATTCTTTGATGAAACACCTTTTTTACTCTACCGCTTGAGCAAAATGTTTGCAAATCACAAGCCGTTTACGATGCAATCTGTAATCGGAATTTCAAAGATAAATAATTCATATTTGTTATCGCAAGCACATTCTTCTTCAATCATCTTTTAAAATATCACAGATAAAAGCATTTTGCGAAGGTGGCAATGTTTATAAGATTTTTTTTCTCACGAATTTACTCTTTCACTTAAGATATTTTCAAAAAGTTTTCTTTTAAATGTAATTGTTTACCATATTATGCTATAGAATTAAACAAATATTTTCATTTTTAACATTTTTATTTAAAGTGCATATTTTAAGTACTCATATATAAAAATATACACCCATCTCTCTATTCACGTAGTTTCACTTCCAATTTTTTTTAAATAAATATAATTAAAATTGGTATTACAACACTTCATTTAACATAACACGGACATGTTTTGGTTTTAATATAACAGAAACATGTTTGTGTTAACGAAAAAGGGGTTGTAATATCAAGTGTAATTACATTTATTCAAATATGAATCCACAACACAAACTGAAGGCGAATATAGAAGAAATATTAAAGATCGGCTTTATACGTTGTTTGGAACTTACCTCTACATTTAATCTTTGGAATTGAACTTAAAGTTTCGTTTCACAATGATTTTTTTTTTAAATTTAACTTCGATTGTGTACGCTTTGATTTGAATAAAATTATTTAACGTTCTCACAAAAAAATCAAACTATACTGCTAAAGATCTAAAACAATGTATACACACTAAATTTCGTTCATTTTCAATCTTTAAACATGCTACCTAAATACACAAATTGGATTATGACGTCGAAAGAAGGGTTAGTACGGTAACAAAGTGAATGGAGCTTTACGAATAGTTATTGGAAACAATGAAAGCGAAAACGGCCGTTCACAATGGAGTTCTGGTTCCATCCCTAATTTATGGAAGCAAAGCATGGAACTGGCAGAAGAAGAATGAAAAGCAGAATAAATACGGTTGAGATAAGGTCCCTAAGACGTGTGTGTGGTAGAACGATATGAGTAGAGCGGAAGAAGCTATTATGAACAAAATTATGAAAGGTTCGCTGCGACGGACATGGAACGCATGGCTGGAGAAAGAATGGTAAAAAAAATCTACGTTAATGATGTAAATGGAGTTCGGAGTCGAAGCAGACCGAGGAAAACATGGCATGACCAAATTAATCAAAATTTAAAGGTTGGTCATGTTAGAAGTCGGAGGAATCGACGTGCGTGTATGACTCGTTGTATGAATATGGAGGAAGCCAGAGAGGTTTGCCAGGATTGAGTAGTGTGGCGGTCCATTCTCTCTGCCTACCCCTGCGGGGAAACTGCGTGATGGTTTGTTTGTCTGTTAGTTTGTTTAATCTTTGATATATAAATTCCGCTGACACAGAATGATGTTTATCATATAATTTCTATGTATTATAATAGATATAACAGAAGTCAGTTATCTCAATATGTATATCTGTATATTTTTGATTGAATGATAAAACAGCATACAGGAGATAAAAGATATGAATGATTAATGAAAGCTCCACACTTATCTTATTACATTCGAAGAGATATCTATAAGAGTTATAATAATATAAAATTACAATAATATACTTTTAAAGCTGTATCATCATATTATATAACAGCACAATGCTGAATGGTGATTTTTAAAATAGCCAATTATTTATTGTTACAATATTTTTTCGTTGCTACTATATTCACCTTCACTTTGTGTTATAGGTTCAAATTTGAATAACACTTTGTATTTTCACAACACTTTATTTTTTTTTTTTTTTTGGTAACATTGTATTATCACAACACTTTTTTGCACTTTTTACAAACATGTTTTGGGACACAAAATTCTCTTCTTCAGTATAAGAATTTTAACAAATTAAATTTAACAGGTTAAAATTCATACACGGAAAAACGGAATTTTTTGTAAAAAGTACAAAAAAGTGTTCTGATAATACAATGTTACCAAAGAGTTATGCAAATGTGAATCCATAATGCAAAGTGATGACGAATATAGCAGAAACTTTATTTTTTATTTCCCGACATGTTTCAGTCATTATTGGGTCCTTCTTCGATGCACAAATTTTAAAATATGTGGGTAAATATTTGATTTATTTGATCATGCCACGTTTTCATCGGTCTTCCTCTATTTTTAGTTCCGATTACTTCGTTTACACATACTTTCTTTACCGTTATTTTTTAATTTTTTTTTTGCATGTGTCCAAACCATCTTAATGATACTTTCATTATTATATAACACTTCATTTACACTGCATTTACTTCTTATATTTGTATTTAACACTCTATCGTGTAAAAATTTACTACATATTCGTCTAACAGATACTCTGATCATTTTAAAATATTTTTTAATAAATGCGCTATTAGGCTACTATGTAATGATTTTTAATAATGATTTTTGTAGCTTAGTTCACTACTAAATTTTCAAAACTTATATTGTTAATATGAATTGCTTAAATTACGGGATATAATAAGTTAAACTTACGATTTTTATGTTGATGTATTTGTAATGTCTATTTGGAAAAACATAAATAATTTGATTGAAATATTTTACTCATGAGAATCAAAAGCTAAAAAAAATTATTCACTAATTGGGTTTAAATAATCGCTGTAAACAAATTTGGAAAGCAACGGGAAACTACCAAATTAAAGGCCAAAGAGGTTCCACAAACCAACAAAAAATGTTACATACAAAAATTGTGTACGTTATAATGAAAACAAATCCGTTGAATGAAAACTAGCGAAGAAGATTTCGGTTCATCGAAAATCTCCAGCCAATTATTTGGAAATTTCTATCTACAACTCAAATGTGTCAATCTCACAATTCAAATGAACCTTCAGCAAGTAACATTGCCTCTGCTATTTATAATGTGAGTTCAGACCGAGGTGGTGTGGCAACGTCATGCTTCGACACATCAATTTAAATTATTTATATGTCCATCTAAACTTACCCATCAAGATGGAGACAACTCGCAAGATACGCAGTGGATATCCATCTAGTTGATCTTTAGATGAAACCTACACGTATGCCTAAGTCAAATAATATTAAGAACAGTTATTTATTTAAATGACTATTGAAAAACAATGAATCTTAGATATACTTATTTTGGACCGCAACCACCTTCGCTGATTTTTTTAAAAATTGTTAATAGAGATTAAAGAAAAGGCGAATAAATAGGAACGATATTTTTTAATTAACGAAGTCAATGGTAAAATAGAGGACATTTTTCGGTAGATCCAGAAGAAGATACTTGAGGGACCATATAGCCAGAATGGAAAGTGACAAACTCGTATATACAGCCGATAACGAAATCCCCTCCGAACACCGTCCACCTGGAAGAGATGGAGGGATAGTTGGTCTTCATCACCTCAGGCGACATCTTTTATGTGTTACAGATAGTCAGACCTTTTAAATTAAAATGAAGATAAAGATATTTAATTGTTTTTTTAACGATAATGAAAATGTCTTTTTAACACAAGTAGTTTATGAGAATGACATATTCCGCCTTTCTAAAGCATTAACAAATTAATGCCTTAGAAAAGCGAAACAAAGTCATTTACATAAATTTTAAGAAATCTTCTAAAGAAGGGTTGCTTTTATTCGTATTAATTAAGAAGAAGGTAATTTATTGAATCAAGACAACTTTGACACTTTTCATCGAATAATTATACAATTAACATTGTTAATTGAAATGTCATGTTTTCAAATTTCTTTATAAATAATAAAAATAAAACAATGAATACAAAATTTGAAAATTGTGTATAGGTATATATTTAGTTAAAATTATATATAATATAATAATACTACATAAGTGGATTTTATTGTGTTTTTAAAAAAAGTTTATGCTTTTTATTATTTTTAGAATAATTAAAATATTTGATTAATTTAAATAAATCAAGTTTTAAAGGTTCGTCATGTTAGAAGTCGGAAAAATCCACGTGCGTGTATGGCTCGCTGTATGAATGTGGAGGAACCTAGAGAGGTGTGCCAGGATAGAGTACTTGGACTTGGATCTTGTGGCTTGTTGGAGTGAGACTCAGAAGTATGTTACTCCTTCCCATTGATGAGTTATAGGTGTGAGGATAGAGTAGTGTGGCGGTCCATTCTCTCTGCCTACTCCTACGGAGAAACGGCGTGATGGTTTGTTTTTTTTTTGTTTTATTAAACTACTTTATCGTTCCTTTACACAACTTTAAAACTTCGTTGTATTTAAATTTTTTTAATCTAACATTGTGATATGGTGATATAGTGTCAAGAACGCCCTTTATCAGGTAGCGTTACCTTTCGATTTCAGGAGTAAGAGAAACGGCAATAGCCGGGAGTCAGGGCGAAGAGTGATTAATGTGTTGGTCCAGGCGGGGCCACGGTTGTCGCTGACAACTTAATATCGCCACGGCAGCCTCCGGACCATTAATAACATGCAAATAGCCACAGATGATCGGGAGATAACCCGACAATTATAAGAGTTTACCGGTCCACTCAATTGCGCGACTGGAAAGAGACCCAGAATGTTTAAATATGCAAGGCTGAAAAAAAATCGATTGTTGTTCTTTTTATTTTCTACCCAATTACCCTTTACAAATTGTTTTTAGCCATTATATTAATTCACATGACTTGTTATAGATAGTTTAACTATCGCCATTTTATTGTCATGCAAATTCTACACCAGACTAAACAATATGACAATCACAATGTTCATTTATAATAATAAACACGATTGTTTAGGGGTTTTACTTGGATTTAATTTATATAAATTATATAAATTGTGACAAATTTGTTTCGCCTTGTGAGGGCATACTCAAAGCAAGTTTGAGAATGCAAGGCGAAACAAATTTGTCACAATTTATGTAAATTAAATCCAAGTAAAACCACTAAAAAATCGTGTTTACTATCATAAATTAATAA
The DNA here is from genome assembly GCA_022606425.2 of Lepidostoma basale. NCBI lineage: Eukaryota > Metazoa > Arthropoda > Insecta > Trichoptera > Lepidostomatidae > Lepidostoma > Lepidostoma basale. The sequence continues at coordinate 854,601 of JAHDVF020001222.1, read as the reverse complement.
TGGAGTTTGACAAAAGTAATACCTCAACAATCAATTACAATGCTATCGCCGGGAATCGAACCCGGGACCTTAAGTATGACAGTCAGAGCTCAGTTATCACTATGCTATGAAGGTCGTTGGCGATCACTGCAGCAAAAGCATCTCTGTTCTATGCCACTTGGACAGGTTCTCAACTCTACTCATTCCTGTCCACCCTTATATTCTGCTGCCAGGACAACAGCCATCTGCCAATCCAGTATTAATTATTTTAATGCATTTTTACGATTTTTATATCGATTATTTGAATTGGCCATTGATATTAAAAAGTGCAAATATATTTATTTTATTTATTAACTTCTTTATAATTTATTTTAAAGCGCGTTTGATGATACTACATTATATGATATAGCCCTCATCAATATATAACAAACCGTGCCGCCATCTATATATGTTATGTATAACACGTTCTTCCCCCATAAGTACACACAGAGCCCCTTATAAATGTTGTCATAAATCCATTTTGAGATTCAGAATAAAATATAGACTCGTCAGTTAAAAATGGGAATTCCCTTTTTAGGGGAAAACATGAAAACTTCACCACAGGCATCCGATATAATGGGTGTAAATTGGTATTCACGACCAATCATAGAGCCTAATATGAATAAAACATAAAAGTACTGCATTCTGTAGCGTTTTAGAATAGCGTATTTTTATACAGCTATTTATTGTTTCTCGAATAATGACGTTAAACTCCATAATAAATAATTAAAACTAATAAAAACTTCTGTTTTATAGATAGTATTATATTTTATGTCAATGACATGTTTCATCTATCTAAGCGATAATCAAATAATAATGATGCATTCACATAAGATATTATGTAATAGAACTTCTATAAAACATACGTTTTCACTTGACTCCGACCGGTTTCAGCTGCTCGCTAACATTTTCTAGTCCTCTGATCATCAAAAAAAGGCAGCGAGTAAGGCCTACTGCCTTAACCTCATCCTGTAGTGTTCTTCTCCAGGTGGCTTTAGGTCTGCTTAACGTCCTCTTTCTCCCCATAGGGGACTGAGCAATGCAGGCTGGGTTCCCTCTCAGAGTGTGACCGATCCACAGCCATTTTCTTCTAGCGACTTGTTCCCTAATTGGCTTTTTGCCTGCCATGGTCCAGAGAACGGCATTTGACACTGCTTGGGGCCAACAGATCTTGAATATTGAGCAAAGGCACCTATTTATAAACACCTGGAGTTTTCCAATAATGTCCACGGTAGATTTCCAAGTCTCACATCCATACAGCAGTACGCTTTTAACGCTACTGCTGAATATTTGGAATACTTATACTATATATGCTTTCTCGAAATGATACTGGAACGCCATGCAGGGCGAAGCATAGCGAAAGCAGGCTACTATATATTAATATTACAATATGTCTAACAGGTCTGTAAATAATTTCTAATAGTGTATTTTTGTTTGAATTGCAACTTTATGTACCATGTGACCGCTCCAGATACTTCATGTATTGTGATAGATATGGTTGTTTGCATTTAAAAATACCCATTCTCTGATATAACGAGCAATGTCAGTCGTTCTCATCTTCCTCGTAATAACCCAATGTACATCGGCTGTATAAAAATAAAATTTTATAAATGTATTGTATTTAAAATGTTTAATATATAGTTTATACAGACTGGAAGCATTTGAAATGAGGCTCTATCTCCGAATGCTTAGAATTCCCTGGACAGACATGATTACCAATACCGAAGTCCTGAGGCAAGCTAGAGTTGACAGAGAACTGTTATCAACTATCGAGGTTCGAAAGATCTCACATCTGCGTCATATACTGCGTGGGGAAAAGTACCACCTTCTCCAACTGATATTGGAGGGAAAAATTGAGGGACGCCGAGGGTCCAGTAGGAGACAGATGTCCGGGTTGCGAAATGTGAGAGAGTGGACCGGCATCCGAATGTGGAGGAGCTGTTCCGAGCGGTGCAAGATAGGGACTGGTTCGCCGAGGTGATCGCCAACGTTGGGGGGACCCAACAGGGCACTTGAAGAAGACGAAGAATATGTATTATAAAATTACTCATAAATCGAATTTACCGACCATAAAGACAATTAAACCGAAGTACGAAAAAGTCAATAAAACGTCTGTCATATCAAGATGTCCGGAAGAACCAGCACATGCGTGTTGACAGCAAGATCAAAATTTATAAGACATACGTGGGACCTATCATGACGTATGCTGTAAAGATGCGGAAGCTGACACTGTACGAATCACAGGTCTGCTAAGAACATCTGAGATGAAGGTCCTAATATCCCATTCGGGAAAAACTCTTCTAGATCGTGTCGTCGATTTGATTATAATAGATACTCTGTCATAATGTCATTAGAAGTTATTACATTTTGAAACCCCTTGTATTTTGTCTTTTCGACCAGTATTTACTATTGATGGAATTACGAACCTTTTTTATGGGTTTTGACAGTTTTTTTTTTTACTTTTTGTTTTATCAAAAATGTATGTAATTGTCCATTTACTAGAAGTTTAATCAAACATTAACGGCATCATCAAATGTTACAAATATGTCTAATATTCTTGTCACATCCATACGACGAACTGTTATACCAAAGGCTCCGGGTTCGATTCTCGGCGATGAAAGTGTGATTTTAGGGCTGCTGTAGATTTCACGTGACAATAAAATGGCGATAAATTAGCTACCTACCACATGTCTTCAGAATCTTTTTTTTTTTTTTTAAAGACTAATACCAGAGATTTCAGTCAATGATATTAGAATTTATTTTACAATCTTTAATATGAGCAGAAAATAGCCCATTATTATGAAGAAGGAATCTGGTCGTGTCCAGGCTCGAACCCACGTCCCCTGGACCAGAAGCCAAGATCTATCCCCTAGACCACCACCCGATTTTTAAGCTATGCCCTATACATCGATTTGAAGTGTGTAGTTAAGAGCAGTTCAACATAATAATTATTATTATATACTCGTTATATAATAAATCTTCCAGAAAAATGGCGTTTAAAGTCATTTTAAATATACAGGTATTATACAATAATTATAATTACATAATTATTTCAGTAATTCAAAATACTTGCTAATTAACTAACGAAGAGAAGGCAGAGAGGATGGATGGCCACATTGTTCTATCCTGACATAACTCTCGCGCCTCTTCTACATTCACACATCGTGACATGCACGCTCGTCAATTGTTCCTACTACGAACATGGCCGCCTTTCAGTGATTGATTAATTCGGTCATGCCATGTCTGTTTTGGCCTTCTTCGACTTCCATCCATTCGATTTATAGATCCAAACCATCTTAGTGACCTTTTCTTAATTTTATTTATCACCCAATCATCCGCCTTACATTCCTTTCTTACTTCATCATTAGATATTCTATCATATATTGTTTTTCCATACATTCTTCTTAGTGACCTCATTTCTACGGCATTTATCCTACTTTAATCCTTCTTTTACCAACTCCAAGCTTCACTTCCATACTTAAGGGTCGGTACTAAAACTTCAGTGTGTATTGCCATCTTTGCTTCAATCGATATATTTCTATTTGAGGTTATGACTTTGAGTGCACCATTTATTTTCTTTCAAGTTCCAACCCTACTTTCGATATCTTTCTCCATTTTTCGATCTCTTGTAAACATTTTATATACTTAAAATATGTTTAATACGTAGAATAGATTTTTGCATCACCGTTCAAGAAACATGAAATAAAATTGCGTATATTTCCGAGTCTGTGTATGTAGCCGATGCATATTGAAAATCTAACAATTCACTAAGAACGGCTATCCGTGTTCATTCAAGGGTTAATTTATTCCAAATACGTTTTATTGTGTCAAATGTCATATTGTAGTGGCTAGAATATGATTTACCGGGCAGGGAGTTAATGGTTGGGAATATTCTATAAATCTCTGCTAGGGTTTGCTCAGTGGCGTACTATAAATATCTTTTACTCAGACATGGAAGTAGAATAAATGCAGTAAAAATTTCTTGGACGAATGTGTGTTAATCTATTACTCGTATATATGTTTCGCTCCTTCTTCTAAGCAAAAATTTCAACCTTAAGTTAAAATGTATACATAGAAGAAGGACCAAATAAGGATCGAAACATGTATGCAATTAAAAAACAATAAACTGTTATGATAAATCAAAGTGCTCATCTATTTATTCAAATGTTGTAAAACTTCATATTAAATAATTAATTCGAATGAAAACGTCGTGTTGATAATTCCGAGAAGGCGAAACATTTCATACCCATAAACGTTAATAAAACATCTAGAAAACGGACATTTTCGTTCGTACTAGTCAACGAATGAAAGTGTTTTGAACAAAATAATGAAATGGTAATTAAGATAACTTGGACACACGAAAAAAAATTAATGAAGGCAGAATTATAAATTATGTATATGTTACGATGTAAATGAGACAAAAGAAAAATTAAATTTAAAAATATTAAAGCATTGTGGCTCGCCGTTAATATTTAAACAGTTGACAGAGAATCGTATTTGAAGTTTATTGAAAGCTTCTTCTTCTTCTTCCTCAGCCTATTCCCGTCCACTACTGGACAAAGACCTGTTCCATTCGCTTCCATGTCACTCTGTCTTGTGCAGACTGCATCCAGGTTATTCCGAAATGTCTGTTCAGATCATCTTTCCTACGTAGTTGCGGTCGCCCTGCACTTTTCTTTGCTGTCCACGGTCTCCAAGTCAGCAGTCTTCTTGTCCATTTTTCGTCTGACCTTCTGGCTACGTGACCTGCCCATTGCCATTTTGGAGTTGCCACCCCGTGGATGATGTCGGTGACCTTTGTTTTTTGTCTCACCGAATCATTTCTGACTCTGTCAATTAGGTTTATTCCTAACATGGCTCTTTCCATAGCTATTTGGGTCACTCGTAGTTTCTCGGCACTTCGTTTGAACAATGTTACAGTTTCAATACCATAAGTACCAACTGGCAGAACGCAGGCTTTATAGACTTTTCGTTTCAGGTTGATCGAAAAGCTAAGGCAATTTAAATACTTAGTGTGGAATTCCATTGTAATATACTTTGGAAATTGAAAAATTACGTTGTCTTTAATCCACAAAATATTAAGAATCACGACATGTTTCGGAGGATACGATCACAATCGTATTTTAAGATATGAAATAAATATAGGTAGAGAACGGCGCACATGTAAGGTCCGCTACTGTGTGTAATGTATGCAAAGTGTCCCTAGAGCAGAATGCATCATACACCAACACGAGCACAGCTGCAGCTATCCGCTCCGGACCAATTACGGTGGTCACTGGAGAATCATCACAAGATTTACTGCGCCAGCAGATTACTTTTGTATTATTTAATTAGCTCATAGAGACTCGTAGCAGTGGCGCCCAACACTATCGACTATATGTTTCACATAAACAGCATCACAGAATAATCTTCCGAAAACGGGGAATCTAACTAACTAACAAACTAACCATCACGCTGTCTCTCCCGAAAGCGTAGGCAGAAAAAATGGACTGCCACACTTTAACCGATGCGGCACTCCATTATTCTCTTTTCGCCACCGCTAGAGACGCGGTGTGTTGGGTTGCGAACCTCATCGCCACCAATAGGCATCTCCCGCGCATACCCCAATCGTCTTACGTCCACAAAATAAATCTAAAACAAATAATATAAAATACAATGATATAAAATAAAATGACAATATAAAAATAAAAATAATTGAACACATGATGTGCTTTTAGATGGTGCTCTTGATGTCAGCTGGACGATCCGGACTTTTGTGTTTATTTCACGTATCCACCGTTTTTTTTTTCACGGGAAATCTATTGTAGATAAAAACCTTATCGTTCTGTTTTTTCTTTGGGCTGTCATTGCGGAATTACACACATCTAACTATGTCATCAATTGGGCAGGATCTGAGAATCTCTTCGTTGGGTATCCTATCTCTAAGGGTTCTATTCATGATAGGACGCAATGTTTTCATTTCTGCTACTCTTAGAAAATGGTTGGTTCTGACAGAGTCTGCTCTTGCTTTAATTCCGTAAGTCATTATGGGCCTGATGCAATGATAACGGAATTATTATGGTAAATACATCCGGTAGGTTTATATGTTTTCATGTTTCTGTCCTATATTTTCCAAGACTTGAAATAAATTAAAAAGCTTCTGTGTCTGAAACATGTTTGTTTTTTATTTATTAATAAAGTTTTTAATAATATCTCTCCCTAAATTAGGATTCCTCAACGATCTCCGAATCGTCAGCCGAAGAAGATACCAAGAGACACTGATATATCCAAGATCCCAGAGGTCCATTAGTTTCTACCAACCCTGACAATCTACGCACATTTTTTTATAATATGGTATACTAACTAATGAATTCAAATCATAATTCATGACTGAGAAATAAATTTTCGTGAAAAATTTTGAACAATTTTTTGTAAAAAGGGTATTTATTTATCCCTTTTTCCTACTGTGTTACTCTTAGCTTTGCTGGTGACCAATGGTTTTCAGATAAGAAAGAATGAATACACAAATTCCCATGTCTTGGGCTTGATAAAGGGAATCGTCTAAATCCTTGGAAATTATAATTTATTTTCCGGATATGAAATTAAATTATAATTTCCGGATATGTGATAATTGATTTTCCGGATATGTGATACATCCGCGTCAACATAAATTGTAATACCTTCTGCCTCATTGCATTGGTGATGCCAGTAGATAGAGCAATTTAATTTCAATTGAATGGCATCAAAGAACGAAATATAACTAGGTACTTTTAAAGATTAAGTACTTTAAATTAAATATTAATATCTCTTTGAGAATGGAACTTTCCTGGCTTGTTTGTTTGATATCTTCTTCCAAAATAACACTCGTTGTGATTTATTTTTAAACTTACACCGTATATTTAAATCAATGGTATTAGATTTTATTGCACATTCTCCAATATGAGCAGAGTAAAGCTCATTATTATGAAAAAGGAATCTGGTCGTCTCCAGGCTTGAACGCAAGTTACTGAGTCAGGAGCCAAGCATTCTGTTCTCTAGACCACTACTCGATTTGAAGGCGGTTGATCGGTTTGAGAAATGTACAGATGCCCTTTTCAGAAGGATAGAAATCACAATTTTTCTCTAAGTTGAGGCGGGAACAAAACAACAAAACAATACTTATCTTAATAATCTGAACATAGCAACAAGAAGTGTTCATATTGAGCAGTTGCATGTCTGAAGGTTATTTTAATGCTCGCATATTACAATTAATATGCAAAATTCATAACCATAAACTTGCCGTGAGGAACGTAAAGTCTTACACGCTTTTTTCACTCCACTACGAAGGAATATCGAAATGATTTACGATGTTTAAATTATCCGCTTCGAGATCATTGCGAGTAATGAAATCAAGTTTTTTTTAAACTTACGGAAACATGTAACAATAGGAAAATAAGTCTACGAAAACACAACTTTTTTTACTAATTATGGAAACAATTTCTTTGCTACTACAGGGTGGCATTAAATGATATGGTATAAATTTGTTATAAATTATTAACTTTTTTTATCAAACCTGGAGAATGAGATTCGTTAAATAGGTAAATATTTAAATGATAAAATGTCGTGAGAAGAGAAAATAAATTGAAAAACGAAGTAAAATGAAAAAATAGAGCATATGAAAATGTTATGAACATACAAATCTATATTCGCCATAACTTTGTGTTGCGAATTCATTGCTCAATGTTTTTTTTTAATTTGTACACAACACTAAATTTTTAACTTTAATTTGTACTTTATTTTTAAAAAAATAGTTAAAAAATTAAAAACCAAACATGTTTCGGACACAGAAGCCCTACTGTGAAAGATGAAGGGCTTAAGTGTCCGAAATATGTTTTTTTTTAATAATATACGTGTTGCGTACAAAGTTTAAAAAAACATTGATCAATTACTCAGACGGTTTGGAAACATGGAAGAAAGCAAATAATGATGAAAAATGGGGATAATAGAGAACAATAGGAGAAATAGCAGGAATATCTTAGCATAACAAAATCAATTAAGTCAGTGTGTTAAAATATAGAATATTATAAGGATTAATTGTATCTCAATAGAGACGAAGATGTAAATTGTTTTCTAGGAACAGAATATGGTGGCCGAGGTGCTTACAGGACTTATGACCTGTCATTGGTTGGGTTGAGCAATCGCTTTATGTTTAACAACATTCCTCATTCCACCCTTCTTACGACCACCACGTCTGACAAATTTTTGGAAGTTGTATATATACTAGAATGCTGCGCTTATCTTCACATTTTTTAGTTCACTCTACACTAGAGTGTTCATATTGAGATAGGGAAGCATTAAGCAGAAATTTTTTTATTAATGTACTGTGAAAGGCTCTGCAAATCATGCAGTACTAGATTACGCCTGGAGATGTCTCACCAATTTTTATGCCCTTAACTTGGACCAGTTATTTTACACAATATTTTGAATGTATACAAATTCTTGCAGACAAATACTGGATTTTACCCAATGCGGATAAATTATTTTTTTATAAGGTTTAATTTTATCTCAATAGATCCGAAGTTGTAAATTATTTTCTGGGAACAGAATATGGAAAAAACGTATTTTTAATTATGTAGGCATATTTTTTTTTATGGTCATATCATTATATTTTACGTTTATATGAACAACTTAATATGTGGTGTGACAATTAAACTGTCAAATATTTTTAAACAGCGCTTTTTTGTTTCTATGGTTTGTTTTGTTACGCTATAATAAAATAATTAAGCTTAAATGTTAAATTTACGTCATTGAAATCAAAGAATCTTGACTTCATAAATGAATCTTCTCTTCTTCTCGGCGCTACATCCCGGTGTGGGATTTGACCTCCTCCACAATAGTCCTCGACCGACTCCTGTCCCTGACCATCCCTCTCCATATTTTCCAGGTCTCTCCAGTTTCTTCCAATCATTAGTCATTGTGTGTGTTATATATTTGTCTAGGTCGTTATTCATTGGGAAAACCAAGTATCGAGATTCTGTTTTTATATACAATATACATTTAAATAGTCCATTGTTTTGGCCGAAACACTATGATACCTTAACATTTTAAACTGATAAATTAAATCACTCTGTTTTATGTATTACAATTGTATTATAAATTACGCGACAGCTGTTTCGTCAACATATGTTGACATCATCTGATGATGTCAACATATGTTGACGAAACAGCTGTCGCGTATAATAAAATACAATTGTTGATACATAAAACAAAGTAATTTAATTTAACAGTTTAAAATATACATTTATATCATATTGCAAGTGATACATAACAAAACACGAAATTATTTATCATTTTTAACAAATCAATGTAAAAGAAATTATTTATGAAGAGAGTCCATTGTTTTAACCGAAACACTATGATAATTCAATGCAATTTATTTTTTTGAGACATTATTATTTGTATCACTATTTATTTATTTATTTTTATGATATTGTCACCACAGCTGTTTCACCAACTATGCCAATATAGGTTGGCAAAACAGCTGTCGCGACAATCTCACAAAAATAATAAATTAGCTATGGATACAGAAAATAAGTATTTCAAAAATTGTACATTTAATATGAAGAGAGTTTACGAAAAGGATGGGAATACTCATTGTATATAATAGGATACAAGTATATTGTATATAAAAACAGAATCTCAATACTTGGACTACCCAATGAAAAACGACCTAGCCAAACACATAACAACACACACAAGGACCAATGATTGGAGGAAACTGGACAGACATGGAGAATATGGAGAGGGATATTCCCCTGAATATATAGAGTAGTGTGGCGGTCTATTCTATTTGCCTACCCCTACAGGGAAACGACGTGGTGGTTCATTGTTGTTGTATAATAGAAAATAACTGAACAAAAAATATTAAATAGATTTAAATAATCAAATTCAATAACGTATACCTAAAAAACTAGAAAATTACTAATGACGCGATCGATTATTCTTCGATCTTGCATACCTTCCCATCGAAAGATTGAAACTGGAAATTATTTTAATAAACACGTTTGATTAATAAACCAGAGTGAACTTTTCAAGTTTTTTGTAAGATTATTCAATAAACTGACTTGCGAATGTGTACTTTGTTTTACTTTTCAGCTCCCACATCATATTTATTCTCGGGGCAGGAGATTAATGTCTTACCTGTGGTTAGGCGATTATTCGTGATGCTGGATATCTCGCGAGTGAAATAAAATGGTATATGGAAGTAAGGCCAGCAATAAAAACAGCAATAATTCTTCATTAAAAGCAAATCGGATGCGCCGTGCGGGATTCTTTCGATTTCATGCAATGAATAACTCATAAAGCGTGTATGCCACAATAATATTTTTACAGTTTGAATACATTATTATTCAATGGTTCCTAGGTCATGACTTTGCACTATATATCAAATAAAATATACTATAATTTGCCACTTATTGAACGCTAAGGCATTAACATTGTGAAATTCCATAGTAATATACTTAGGAAATTGAAAATTACTTTGCCGATCCTTAAATTGTAATTAGGCGAAAACATAATTAATAATCAGATTATTCCTTTTACTCCTTTCTCTTTAAATACTTTGTCTACATTTATTTAATCTCCCTAGCTCTCATTCCCAATCAAATGCAAATTAATCATTTTTTAATTTACACATAAATTATTTCTTTTCAAATGTATTTTTTTTTTCTAAATTAGAATTTTTTATATTTCTGTATATCGTCGGTTCAAAGGTAAAACTCATTAAGTGACATTTGAATTATTTATTTATTTTTTTGCAATTTCTGATCAGACTTGTGAATTCTATGTCAGAAAGTAATCACCAAGTGTTTTTATTAAAGAATAACTGTTATTCTTTAATAAATACACTTGGTGATTGTTTTCTGACGTAGAATTCACAAGTCTGATGCGGAAGTTGCAAAAAAATTAGAAAAATATGAAAGTCACTTAATGAGTTTTACATTTGAACCGACGATATTATCATCGTGTTTTATTATTATTTAATATTATTTATTAGTTCTTACTGTTAAAAAAAAAGTATAAATACTTATAACAAATAGCCCAGGTTAATTTTTAAATTTGAATTATTGCATCGAATTTTAAATGAGTTTTTATATTAGTATTTTTTTGTTTAGTTTTCATTATATTTTTACACCTGAAGATGGAGGTATCCTCCGAAACATGTCGTGTTTTTTAATATTTTTTAATAATTGGTGGATTAAACAAACTTATTTTCAATTTCCTAAGTATATTATAATTTCCAAATTAAAAGTAGCCAAAACTATTTATTTATAAATTAAAACACATTCTTTTCCACTTTTGAGTTTATTTTTTACGAAACATTTCGAAGGTTTTACACCTTCATCATCGGGAAAACTGTATAAAAAACCAAAACTATTTCTTACCAAAACAAGAACCTATGACGTTTCCAATTGTATTAGTTAAAAATAGGAAGTGTACCAAGGAACAAAAGATCAATCGTTGTACATGTCTAATACATGTTTTGTATTTTCTTAGGTTCTTATAATATTTTGTATGAAATAATTTTGGGTAATTAATATCGTCGCTGCAAAATGTGGTAGCGAGTTGCCAAAACCGGTGAAAGCCGTAAACCTAAGTTGAATTTAACTAAATATGTTTTCCCGAGGATGAGAACAACCTTCGATAAATAAAGATAACCTTCGAAACATGTCGAGAAAAATAAACTTAAAGGTGGAAACTAAATATAACCCAATTGGTTTTTATTTGAATAAATAAAAATAAAAAAAATTACAAACGAGTGGCTTCAATGGCAAAGAGTGACAAGGGATAGAAAATTATAGAAGCCGGGGGAGGTCCAACACTGTACGACTAATAGCTAATGATAACGATGATAATTTGAATGGAAAATTTAAAACTAGGCCCATCTACAATTAACCTAAGTGATTTAGATAAAACATTAATTTTTAGTGTACTAATTCATGTATTTTGGAACCAATTAAGTGTTTTTTATTCTTCGATGCAACCAATTTCAATTAATTATTTTTAAATAATAATTTTCTGAGCATTATCTTAACCGGTTTTGAATGAAACCACTGTCATTTTTATATTAATAATCGGTCGGTCATTATACACAATCAATTTACCAAACTAATGGGTAATTGTGAAATCGATTCTCCTAATTTTATAACCCTAAGCAGCCGTCAAATATTTAAATCCGTTATCACAATCTTAAGTAGAGGTAATTCATTATACATTTGAAGCTGTTATATGATAATGCCCCCTTTCGTTAGCTCTGCTCATTTAAATTTCCCGTCTTCCATTCATGCGGGATTAACGTTAGATGCGTGTAAGTAAAGCAAGATGGATCCCAAACCACAATTCAAACTCTTACAATACTTAGTTAGTTAGAAAGTTTCAATCCTGGGATTGGTTTGCAGTAATTTCTTCTATTTTTTTATTCCATTCTTCTCTTTCTTGTGCGGCTCTTTTGAAATCTGCATATGATGAGCAGCGCACGTCCACCAACAGGTCCTCCAGGTACTCTCGGCGTGGGCGTCCCCTAGAGTTTGTCTTCTCGGTCATACCCTCCATTATGGCATGCAAGAGACCTTCTTGACGTATTACATGGCCGATCCATCTTGCACGCCTTTCGGACAAGGTCCTGAACAGGTGCCTTCCTCCTTCGATTATTTGAAGAACATCCTCATTCGTGATGTGGTCTCTCTAGGAAATTCCTAATAGTATTCTATAGGACCACATCTCAAAAGCCTCTAGTCTCCGCTTATCTCTTTCGGATAGGCACCATGTCTCGCAGCCGTACATCAAGATACATAGGTCTTAATGAGGAGTATTCTCAGTTTTAACAACAACATTAACTTATTATTACTTCACTATTCGCCCTGACGAAGATACGAATAGTACCAAAACCGGTCGCTAGAAAAAGTGACTTAAGCAGAAAATACATAAATTGAAAACGAAATGCATTCATGAGAAAACAAGTTATTTTGCAGTTCCTCTTGTTATCTTTTCTCATTTCTCCATAGAATTAGATGTGTAGGTAATTTATTTAACATTTGTTACATCCTAATTAGGCGATCAGAAGAAGAGGTTTCTTTGGATGCAGTAATAAAGAAGCACAAATCTCAGTAGCTCATCTTGGAACTGGTATTCGGATTCGAATATGAAAGAAATTATTTTTAATAGTAATAATCCAAGACTAGTGAAATGGCACGACCGAATTAATAAATTGAATTGTTGAAGTAAAATAGACAAAAAATACAACAACATAAAAACTGAAGCAGAATGAAACTGCACAATTAATTATTTTTATTTTGAAAAATTAAATTTTCTAGTGGGGAGCAACATATTTTTAGTAATGTATTAATGTAGTTTTAATTTACTGTGGCGTATTTGTATGGGGAACGAACGGACAGGACATTGTAGTAAGGAAGGGCATACTGTAGCAACAATTTTTTTATTAACACAATATATGTATGTAATATTATTTGACTATTTTCAATCAATCCAGGGGGGGGGCAAGTGTCCCCCCTGCGGGCACCCGTGGTGTTGATGTAGAAGTGTCACAAGAGTTATGTCAGGATAAAACAGTGTGGCAGTCCATTCTCTCTCCCCACCTCTTCGGAGAAATGGCGTGCTGGTGAGTTAGTAATAGACCCCAAATATTAAGTTGTTGAAGTGAGTCATATAACCAAAAAAGAAAACGCAATGTGAAATTTCATAAACCTTTCAGATTATTCGTATCCGTTGTGTTGTTTCCATTGTTAAATAAATGTTATTATATTTTAAGGGAGTGACATATTTCGCGTTGCATTTTCAGATATTATTTGGCAGTTTATTCCGTCAACAGTTGATCGGTTTCGATACTACCCAACATATTTATTGTAAAACTTATAGACGTAAAATAAGAAACACTTTGTATTTAACCACGCCAATTAGTTTCGCTTGGACACAAGCTTCATCAGGGCAGTATAATAGCAGTTATTATACTGGCCTGATGAAGCTTGGGTCCAAATAAAACTAGTAGGCAGCAATTATAATAACCATACTGTGGTTAAATATATATATATTTTTTTTTTTTTATATCTACAATTTAAAAATGTCTAACCACAAAGAAAGTGCTTTAAATTAATATTAAAAAAATATTCATATTATATTGTATACTGTTGTTTGAAGAATAACGCAAACTCCATATAAAATAATTTACACAAAAGAAAACGTCTGTTTTCTGGAACTTTTATTATATTTTTGAGGAATGACATATTTCGCCTTTCTAAACCATTATCAGCCAACGAGGTGGCAATGGAGATAAACCTCAATAGTTGCTCTTATACTGACTGAATTTGTGGACTCCCTAATGATAAGAACATTAAAGAGTTATTTTTATTCGCGTATTTCTTGGTATATTTTTTCTATCGATTCGGCATGAGTTGTGATGATCTAAAGAGTTATTAAACAAAACAATAATAATACTTGGAATCGCTGCGGTCGTTAAAGATTATTTCAAATATAATATAATACAATTTACTTGTTCGTTTCTTGTTAACCCTTCATATCATGATTATATTTTAATACTAAACTTAATAATTTACTAAAGCAATGCTTAAGTTATCTTTTGCAAAATAGAATACGGGAAAAATAATCTATCGGAAAAATTCTATTGTATTTTGTAGTTCATAATTTATTGGATTAATATAAATAATTAATGATTAACCATGATATATATTATACTAGCTGACCCGGCAAACTTTGTACCGCCTCAGAATCAATAAAAGTTGTGTTAACTTATTAGTTGAATAAAATTCAGTTATTTATAAAGTTAAAATTAATACTCTAAATGAAATAAGTTTAATAAATGCGCTAAAATCAAAATGAAATGTATTTTAATTACATTGAAAAAAATGTAATTCACGTGGCAGCAAGGGATTTGCTTTATTGAAGCGAACCGAAATGATTCGCGTAGTATTGTTGCACTACTTTCCGTTAAACTATTTTATTTGCTGGATGGGATGCACTTGGGTCGATTTTTTTCGGTGTTTTCAGTAAAGTTATTCTGCTATTCGGGACGGAGACAAATCCAACAAATCAAACATCATCAAAATCGGTCCAGCGGTTCTTGAGATATAAATGGTGTAACTAATACGACTTTGTTTTATGTATATAATCGTAGATAGATTATTCTTTATCAAATATACATTATTCTATACATTATTCTTTATCAAAAATTATTTATTTGTTGAAGACTTCTTTTAAATGGAAGAAAAAATTCTATATCATAATTTTTCCTCCAAAAATAATTATAAAAAATACAAATACTGTAAGGGACACTGTCTGGGACAATAAGCATATGCTAGTGGAAAGCAAAGTTAGAATTTATAAAACGTGCATCAGGCCCATAATGACATACGGAATGGAAGGAAGAGCAGACACTGTCAGAACCAAACATCTCTTAAGGGTAGCAGAAATGAGAACATTGCGACCTATTTTGGGGAGAACTCTTAGAAATAGGATACCCAATGAAGAAATTCGCAAATCCTGCAAATTTGAAGACATAGTGAGATGGTGTAGGCAGGGAAGACAAGAACTCCTAAGATCGTGATACACGAGACTCCAGAGGGCCGTTGACCACCAGGATGACCACCAAAGAAATGGAGAGAAGGCTGGTCGTCTTCATCACAGGAAAAAAATTGATATTCTGTATAAACTGATCGCAAGATCTACAATCAGAAGAAAAATAAGAAGAAAATAATGTATACTATATGTATAAATTAATTAACTCTTATAAAATATTTCGTAACAATAATCGTACTTTATTTTTCCATGGATTATAGCTATTTTTCGTAGAAATGTGGAAAATCAATATCGTACCCAAAGGGTTAATAGCTAGATGAGAATGTAAAGTATTGCGTACAACAAGAATATGCATGAAATTTAAATATTATATACAAATATGAGAAGATTTTTTTGTTTATAGCATATTCGCTACACCATGAAATAAAGGGTTAAAGAAAATAGAAACGAGTTCACATTTAGCAATTGATATGACATCTCTATCATAGACGAACCAATCTGGTTTGTATTTAATTACATAAACCATGAGCGGCTCCTGTGAAGGGCTAATCCTCGTCCAGTGGTGGTCCTTAATTGGATGAAGATGTTCTCATCGTGGGCGCTTCAGCGGAATCTTTCAGTTCAGAAATGGCTATCGCTAATTGAACGCAATTAACGAATTCCAAAAGAGAAAAGTTATTCGTAAATAATCGTTTAATGTTTCTCCGCGTTGTTTCGTTTGTAATGAAATGATTTCAAAAGCTAATAAGACTTCATTATATTTTTTCCACACGGTTAGTTTTAAACTATAGTAAAACGAAGTGAACCAAGAGGCTAACAAAAGTAAGATAAACGCGCAGAAATGAGGTCACTAAGAAATAAATACAAGAATGTCAAAAACATTAATATTTAACTTTTAAATTTTTCGCTAGATGGTTGGACATATGAAACGAATGTATAATATTATATAAAGGAAGAGTGCTTTAAACATATGTACAAACACTGCGAATAGTATCAAGATAAAACAAATTGGAAGTCTATCATTTCTGCTAAAATCTTAGAACCTTTGAAGCTGTTGTGAACATGTACAGTGCAAATTCGATAATTCATCACGTCTGGGACCGGAGTGGCAATGAATCATAGAAACTAGTTGAAACCCGTGAATTTTTCTCAGAAGTAAAGATTTTCTACCCATTAAAAACTTTGTTCAATGTAAATCGTAATCAGTAATAAGTATAAATGTGTAATCAATGTACAATCGTCATAAGAATTTCACAATTAACAACGCCAAATTATAAATAATCTATAAACGTTCCTGGAAATGCACATCGTGTGCTTTTCGAATTAATTTCGGAGAAAATCGAAGTATTCCTCTCTCGTTTTCTTGTATTCAAAATATTCTCGTACTCTCTTTTTGATAACATACGGGTTATTGCTATTGGTAGTGGCGATGAGGTTCGCAACCCATCACACCGCGTCTCCCGCGGGGCGAAAAGAGAAGGATGGAGTGCCACATCAGTAAATGTGTGACAGTCCATTCTTTCTGCCTACCCTTTCGGGGAGACGGCGTGATGGTTAGTTAGTTTAGTTAGTTTTAGAATTATAAAACCGTTACCGTTTTACTCCATTTAATACAATTACTTTTCACGTCCTTTCGTAATTAACTATTGTTTCTTAAACAATGATAACAAATAAACTATGTAAAACTCCATATAAAATAATTAATATGAAAGAAAACGTATGTCTATTATATTTTAGATGGGATATCATATTTCGTTTAAGGCATTATTAAATGTCCTTTGATAATGCCTTTAACATATTGTTGATAACATTTGATAAGGTTTTAGAAGGGGGAAACATGTCATCCATCTAAAACATAATAAAACTCTTAGAAGACAGACGTTTTCATTCGAATTAATTCTTTTGTAATTGCTAAATTACGCACTTGTCGCATTGCTATTGGTTTCGGTATGTCTGCCTCGAGTTGATGTTCATACCATTGAATGCACTTTGTTAACATGTCTTCTACTTCTTCACTGTCAACACTTTGACAATGAGAAATATCTTCTTCATCATCTTCTTGGTCATTGCTGGTGTCCTTGTTGATTACTACATAATAATTAAGTCACACTGTATTTTTGTGGGGGGGGGGGGGCGAATTACAGTACATCCCGATTTATGGAGTGACAAGTTATTGAGTTTTCACTAAAAAAAATTATATATATTTTTTCTTGATTGAATAAATGAAGAAATAATTTCCTCTAATATTAAGACCGTAAGCCATTTGGATATTTTTCATCATTTAATGATTTGATTATTTTAAGTTGTACCTTATACTTCTTCTTAAACTATAATTATTTAAACCAAAACGAGTGGAAAAGGCGTTTTTTTTTAAATAATTATGAAAACACTGTTTTTCCAATTATACATGTTTACTTATTAGATAATCTATTGTTTTGAAGGAAGCATTTTGATATTTTAACATGATTAACTGTTTAAAAAAACTCTTTGTTATAAATATAACAATTGAATTTATTTTGTCGCGACAGCTGTTTACCTAACCGATGGCGATGTTAGCATCGTCAATCTCTTACAATCAACTAGAAGAGTTACGGTGGTTTGACCAAATTAAATAATTATTATATTAAAAGACGAGTATATTCGGAAGAATTGAAGTGCTTGATGATTAGTTAGTTGGTTGTTTTTTTATTATGTGGTTCAAATCCTTAAATCGAATGTCAATAGATCGAAATGACTGACACCGTAAATCTGGTTTTAATACTGATAAGTATTAATATTAGATTTACGTAATTTCTCTTTAAAAAATAATCTGATTTGATAAGATTATAAAATATAATGATTTTTCCAAAAGTTTATCGCGGGTATTTGAGTAGTTTTGTGATATGAATCTACAGTAGAGATGTTGTATCTTTGTGGAAGTCATAGATACGAGAAAGATATTCTGATTTAAACCGAAACAAGTAACATTTAAGATTAAATAGCTAGAGCTGTCCGAGAGCTGATCTATGGGGTCTCTAGAGGCAACAGGAGGAAGGTTTTCAGTGAGTATTCCATAAACACCTAGTATCAAATCTGTATTCAATTGATTCCAATCATTTCAATTGATTTTGGAAAAAATTGTATATTTTCCCAACATTTTTTGGTTTTCGATCACTGTTTCGGACCGCAGACTTCTTTCGTCAATGTGATTTAATAAGATTTTAAATAAAATTTTAACATTTTTATATTATTAACACACAGCCAAGAGACAAACAAAAAATTGTCAAGTCTTTCAATATAATAGAATATTGTTACAAAAACACAATGCAAAAAATATCACGTATTAAGCAATTTATTTAAAAATAATACAAAATATACAAAAAATCAATTATTGTTTCTTGAACAATGATGTGAAACTCCATATGAAATAATTAATACGATTGAAAACATGTGTTTTCTAGAAGTTATATTGTATTTTATAGTGGCCTGTCTAAGGCGTTCCCGACATTTGCTAAAACTTCTAGGAAGACACGTTGTCACACGTATTAATTTTACAAAAATTAAGGTTACATAAAATCATTAAATTACAAGGAAGATATCTCCACGTGCGGTGTTTATAAAATTAAATACCCGGCGCCCCTGAAAGAGACACAAAGTCGGCCAAACCTTCCACCGTACTGGCAAACGATAAAGTCTTGCCGTTGACACAACCAAACAGAAGAATTAGTTAAATTGTGTAAACAAACAAAATAATAAGTTAAAGTGTTCACTTTTATAACGACTGTATACGATTGTAAAACCAAATGAAAAATGTCTATGAAAGATGATTCATGATAAATAAATATTATTTTTTAATTGTAAAAAATCTTTTTTAAATGTATATTTAGTTAAAATCCACTAATGTTTGTCTAACTAACCAGAAGATGGCAGCGAGCTGCCGAAACCGGTGAAAGATACAAACATTAGTGGATATTAACTACGTAAATATACCTACATGTGTACATTTTAAAAAGTTTTTTTTTCTTCATATTTTCTTTATTTTATAAGAAAGAAGACAGAACACTTGGCAAATGATGAAATCATTTAAATTTTAAAAACGCAGTTGATTGAATTAGACGTCTCTGTAGGCTTCATTATTATGATCAAATGTTCCGTACGCTGGTTGGCCGCCACTGTGGAAACAGTGTTATACGAAACGTGTAGCTTCACCCCTGAAATTGTATTCAAAAGCCATAAATCATGATCGCCATTCCGACGTCACGGAGGCGATATAAATAATAGCGGGGACAGCGAGATAACTCGCTACAGTACTAGCGCACATAGTAAATATTTTAATTTAATTACTATTTTATTGAATATATTTGAAGTATACGATTTTTACGTTGGCTTTTAAATAATTTTGTAGTTTTTTTTAGATAAACTTATGGCGTTAACACTGTGAAATTCCATAATGAAGATATTTTAAGAATTAAAACACAGTTTTTTCCACTTTTGAAAAAGTGGAAAAATTCATAATTCTTGTAGTGTTAAAAATATAGAACAAAGCACTTAATTTGGGGTGTGACATTATTAAATATGATAATACACTTGTAAAGTTGTATTTAAACCACTTTATTCTTTACAACAACCAACCGGTTTCGCTCCCGCCGGAGCTTACGTCCGTCCTTAATACAACTTGAGTTATTATTTTTTGTTTGAAAATTTAGTCATCTCAACGTTGGCAATCACTGCAGCGAAAGCATCTCTGTCCTGCGCCACTTGGAACAGGTTCTGAACTGTGCTCATTCCTGTCCATTGTTTTATATTTCACATGTCAGGACAACTGCCTAACTCCACGACATCCCTCTGTTTTACCCATTAATATCAACCGAAGGAGGTGGTATTATTCTCCCCTTACCACATGACCCAAATATGAGACTTTTCTAACTTTCACACTCTACAACTGCTCTGTATTGGCTGTGGCTCTATGGCTTTGGGGTTTTTGTCAAATTCAAAACATTCGATTTTTAAATCGCATATAGGTACCTCCCCAATTGCGATGTACTACCTGGACTCTCCTAACGAACCGTTTGAAGGCGTTTAAGATGTGGATATGCTCCGAATACCGTGGACCGATAGGGTCAGTAATGCAGACGTACTACAGAAAATAGAAAGCTGTCGAGTGTGAAAATTAGAAAGGTCTCATATTTGGATCATGTACTAAGGGGAGAAAAATATCACCTCCTTCAACTAATTTTAATGGGTAAAGTGGAGGGACGTCGGGGAATTGGTAGAAGGCAGCTGTCCTGGCTGCGAAACATAACGTTGACGACCTTTGTGGCCGAGTGGTAAGTGCATTGACTGCCACCCCGAAGGTTCCGGGTTCGATTCCCGGCGAGGGTAGTGTGATTGTCACACTGTCTTTGATCAAGTATAGGATTCACATGTCAATAAAATGGTGATAGATTTGCTACCTATCACATGTCACGAGAATCACTTTGATAGCTATAATATACTTTACATCAATTTGGCTCATGCTATCATGATGTAAAGAGCGATTCAATAAAATAATTATAATAAAAGAGTGGACAGGTATTACAAGAGTTTAAAACCTGTTCCAAGTGGCGCAGGACAGAAATGCTTTTGCTGCATTAATCGTCAACGCTGGGGGGACCTGACACGGCACCGAAAGAAAAATAAGATTTTGATTTTAATTTTTAAACAGGTATCCCCTATTTCCTTCATTCGCGTACGGTACTTAGCATAATTCTTGGTGGAAGCTTTCATACATTTTGTTTCTTTGTCATGGATGCCTTCAGTACACCGCAGTCAGTATCTCTTAGCGGTTCCTCTGTGAGCATCTATCGACTTATTTCTATCGATATCATATTATACCCGCTACCTTGTGGGTACAATGACTTCATGTGCAATTCCTTTTAATTGTTTAACTTCAAACGCACATATACATACAATTCATGTAATTCGTAAAAAAAATATTTTAACACTCTTCCAGACGAAAACGAATTACGAGCGTTGTCCGTAAAATAAGTTTCCCTGTTTGTCAGCAAGACAACTATTAACAAGATCCTAACAAAACACTTAGGTTATTCTAAGGTCTATGCAAGGAGGGCGCCCAGGATGGAGGATCTTATATTAATATGCTTACGAAGGATCTTACATTAATATGCTTATGGAAGATCGTCCTACACCCACCATATGGTCCGGACTTGGCCCCGAGCGACTACCATCTCTTCCCTGATTTGAATAAACACCTCGATGGAACGCATTTTGCAAACGATGAGGAGCTGAAAGAAGAGGTTCTGAGCTACCTTCACGGCCTGGTGGGATATATTTCTCTTTCCGACATTCTCACAATATATTATGCTTTCGAAATATAAGCAGGTAAAATATTATTGTACAATTAACCAATATTATCAAAATTACAGTTTTCTTTCTAAAAGCTTTCATTGACAGTCAACACGTGTCGCTGATATAGGGTTACCGACAACAGTTGATTTTTTGTGCGTTATTTTTGTTAATTTTTCGTGACTTACCTTCTTCTACTTCGTTTGCAGTTTTTTTCAATGGTTGATCTATTGTGCGTCATTTTTGTTTATTTTTCAAAGTATTTATGTAAGCTTTCATATTTTTTTTTATATCTGTATACAAAATATGTATATTTTTAAAGTTTTATAATGGTTGGAAAAACCACGGCCTGCTGGGTACGACTATATTAAAAACTTTCGGCATTTAAATAGTTAAGCCTGATGTGTATTACTACTCGCTGGTTACTTACGGAAAAAATACGATTTTAATTGTGAAGAGTTTGCTTTCCTTAAGTATGAGGATAGTGACGTTAAATTTAATAAACTTCTAAAGACTGCACCGTTCGGTCAGTATTTTCCTAGTGCGCCCTTGGAATAATTGACTTTACAAAACGGCACATTTAATGATGAGGTAAGAATGATGACGGTTACTTTGATAATATCGGTAAATTGTAATATTTTTATATTTCTTAATCATCCCAATAGATATCCCTATGTGTTCTTATTTATAAATTATTCCAATTGCATTTGATATTGGCTTGCGACAAGCTCAAAGGAGAACGTGTTTACGCGCTCATTTTGTATGGCCAGGCTGACGAACACTGAATCGGAGAGCGCGTAAACGCGCTCGTGGCAGCGAACCGGTTAAGAATGAGACTTTCGGCCATAATCGGCTAACTTCGGCTTTAAATGACAAATACGGCGCTATACAAACCCGAAATTACAATAATCTCTTCCTTAAGCCCGATGTATATTACTTAACGCCGGGTACTAAAGTGTAATTATTTGTTTTTATTATATTATGGGGTGTTTCGGGAAGTTCTTAAAAATACATTGAGGGTGAAATATACGTATTCCACGTATTCCTGTCTTGTGCCTATTATTTAATAATAATAATAAATTGAATGAATTACTCATCTCAAGGGCGCTGTAGAAAATGCTCCGTTTTATCAATCTTAATGTTTTGGCACATAGTAAAAGTTCACAAATTATTTCCGAGAATTTGGGCGTTCCCTCATAAATCATCCTGTTGCACTTCACACAATTCACTGGACACTCGGACATACATGCATCCAATTACCATCAATCTTTTGAACGTCATAGGACCATCGTGTGGGAGGTCTCCTTCTGTTTCTTCTATTCTAGAGGGGTTTAACTCTACCACCCTTCTGGTCCATTTATCGTCTACCAATCTGGCAACATGATCCGCAAATGAAAATTTGAGCTTATCCACCCTTTTGATGACATCCGTTACTCCCGACGAGAGTCTTACATTTCGTGTTTCCTTTATGCTGTAAGGAGTCTCCCTATGATTAACTATATAAAAGTTCTTTTTCTTCTTCTTATTCCTCAGCCTATTCCCGTCCACCTCTGTACAAAGGCCTCCTCCATTCGCTCCTGTGTCACTCTGTCTTGTGCAGACTGCATCCAGGTTATTTCGACGTGTCTGTTCAGATCATCCTTCCACCGTAGTTGCGGTCGCCCTGCACTTCTCTTTGCCATCCACGGTCTCCAAGTCAGCAGTCTTCTTGTCCACTTTTCATATGAGCTTCTGGTCACGTGACCTGCCATTGCCATTTTAGAGTCGCCACCCGGTGGATGATGTCGGTTACCCTTGTTTTTTCGCTCACCATATCGTTTCTGACTCTGTCTCTTAGGTTTATTCATAACATGGCTATTTCCATGGCTCTTTGAGTCACTCGTAGTTTCTCGGCACTTTGTTTGGAATATAAAGGTTAGCGTATTTTTACTTCTATCCTTTAAAAAAATAGATGAACTTCAAATCAAATCAATCAAATCAAATCAGTTTATTTTCTCAAAAGACATTACAAACTTTTTTATAGTTTAAGGCATCTATTGAGAACAGGTAAAACATAATAAATACGTATATAAAACCAGGAACGCATGAGAGATGGTTCGACATTAGGAATACAAGACACTCTCCAAAGTCAAGAGTATTTGTCTTCTGAACGTACTTTCACGAATATGAAAGACATCGATTTCCGAAGCGATCATGTTCAGCAGTTTGATCGCTCTCCCCACCGGCATCACCAGAGGCAGGTTGGTTCTGCATGCTGGGAGATAAAACAGGTTGTCGAAGATAACCATCCGGAACATAAAGATGGATAGTCTCCAAGATGACGGAATTCTCAAAGAATCCCCTGATAAGTCGGAAGAAATGGGTAAGTGTGCACCCATCCCTTCTTCAAATCAAATCAAATCAAATCAGTTTATTTACTCAAAAGACATTACAAACAGCATAAATGTTTATGGCATCTATTGAGTACAGGTATTTTTAACCAGGAACGCATTAGTGATGGTTCGACATTAGGAAGACAAGATACTTTCCAAAGTCAAGAGTATTTGTCCCCTGAACGTACTTACACTAACATGAAAGACGTCGATCTCCGAGGAGACCGCGTTCAGCAGACTAATTGCTCTTCCCACCGGTGTCACCAGAGGCAGATTGGTTCTGGCGGCCGGCTCTTATCTGTAAACTATTGGTCCCCAGCATGCCCAAGAGTTCAGGCCAAGTTCAGCACGTTGATAATTGTTCAGGCCAGTACCCGAATAGTATGCACTGGAAAACGAATGAATTGTTTGCAGATTTCTTCGCATAACTTGTTAGACAATCCCCGGTCATCCATCATAGCGTACGACCGGCTACATTTCTGCGCATACATAACACATACATAGCCCAGTATAAAATAATAGCTCGGAGAATCGAACCACCTGCCTCCTATTAGAAAAGAGCTGGCGGCAACTGAAGCCGCATCGACAGGGTGTCCCGTAAAATATACATGCACGAATAATTACACGAACCAATATCTTGAGAACGATTAAATTATTAGCAATTGGTGTGGATTTCACTACGCTTGCTCTACACGCATTAATCTTTACTGCACTCATTCAAATATCCACATAAAATTTTATGCACGTAATACTATTTTCATCAATAAATTTGAATTTAGAATGGGTAAATTGTGTTGATAGGCACATTATTTGAAATGTATTTTTTTATTATCATTACAGAGTTTTGTCAATAATCTTGATTGGTAAACACGGTAATGAATATGATTTAAAACTCAATTACAGCTAATTGCACCATGAGATATTGATAATTATAATACATTTAAAAACATTGAATAACGTTGTACGTATAAATCTTCTTCTTCTTCTTATTCTAGATCTTCAATCAATCAAATCAGTTTATTTCATCAATAGTTAGTTAGAAAGTTTCAATCCTGGGATTGGTTTGCAGCAATTTCTTCTATTGTCTTGTGCGACTCTTTTGAAATCTGCATATGATGAGCAGCGCACGTCCACCAACAGGTCCTCCAGGTACTCTCGGCGTGGGCGTCCCCTATAGTTTGTCCCCTCGGTCATACCCTCCATTATGGCATGCAAGAAACCTAATTGATTATTTATTACATGGCCGATCTTATTACATGGCCGATCCATCTTGCACGCCTTTCGGACAAGGTCCTGAGCAAGTGCCTTCCTCCTTCGATTCCTTGAAGAACTTCCTCATTTGTGATGTAGTCTCTCCAAGAAATTCCTAATTGTCTTCTATAGGACCACATCTCAAAAGCCTCTGGACTCCGCTTATCTCTTTCGGATAGGCACCATGTCTCGCAGCCATACATCAAGATATTCTCAGTTTAATTCGTATTAGTATTATCAATAGACATTACAAAACTTCATTTTTAAGGCATCTATTGAGAACAGGTAAAATAATATGAGAGATGGTTCGACTTTAGGAAGACAACATACTCTCCAGAATTAAGAGTATTTGCCTTCTGAACGTACTTTCACTAATTTGAAAGACGCCGATCTCCGAGGAGACCGCGTTCAGCAGATTAATTGCTCTTCCCACCGGTATCACCAGAGGCAGGTTGGGTCTTGCGATCTGTTTATGCAGGATATGAACTTTCTTCCTGTGATGAAGACGACCAGCCTTCTCTGCATCTCTTTGGTGGTCGTCCTGGTGGTCGACGACCCTTTGGAGTCGCGTACATCATGAAATTAGGAATTCTTACTAGGTCCATTTTCCCTTCAGAATCATCTTCTCGGCCTACTACTCCACCTCACTATGTCTTCTATTTTGCAGGATTTGCGAATTTCTTCATTTAGTATCCTATCTCTAAGTGTTCTCCCACAATAGGCCGCAATGTTCTTATTTCTGCTACTCTTAGGAGATGTTTGGTTCTGACAGTGCTTCGATTCCGTATAAGTTTATTTTCAAAACATCACATAAAATATAAACAACCAATCTAGTGTATATCTTCTTCTTCTTCTTCTTCCTCAGCCTATTCCCATCCATTCCTGTACAAAAGCCTCCTCCATTCGCTTCCATGTCACTCTGTCATGTGCAGAGGGTTACACAGAGGGAACATCAGGTTATTCCGACATGTCTGTTCAGATCATCCTTATACATTCCGAGATAAGGAAAGAATGGTTAAGAAAGTATACGTTAACGATTTGAATGGAGTACGCATCCGTTAAAGACCGAGGAAAATATGGCATGACCAAAGTAATCAATTTTTTTAAGATCGGGCTATATTAAAAATTGGAACAATCAATGGGAGTGTATCTCGCTGTATGAATGTTATTGAAGCTAGAGTGGTATGTCAGAATAGAGTAATGTCGGGGTCCATTATCTCTACTTTTCTTTCAGGGGGAACGGCGTGATGGTACTGTTGTTGTTGTATGAAAAAAAGTATTCCAACATTTATGCATAAAATTAAGATTAAAAGATTAAATTTTTGTTTAGAATGTACGGTAAGAGATTAAAGATTAGGTGGCTCTATCCCACTGCATTACTCTTGGGCATGCTGGGGACCAATAGTTTGCAGATAAGAAGAGATGGGTGCACACTTACCAATTTCTTCAGATTTATCAGAGAATTCTTTAAGAACTCCGTTATTTTGGAAGCTATCCATCTTTATATTCCAGATGGTTATCTTCGACAGGATCAGCACAGACGGTTTTATCTCCCAGCATGCAGAACCAACCTGCCTCTGGTGATGCCAGTAGGGAGAGCAATCAAAC
Organism: Lepidostoma basale; assembly: GCA_022606425.2. Taxonomy (NCBI): domain Eukaryota; kingdom Metazoa; phylum Arthropoda; class Insecta; order Trichoptera; family Lepidostomatidae; genus Lepidostoma; species Lepidostoma basale. Next base: position 827,461 of record JAHDVF020001222.1, on the reverse strand, counting down.
TGCTGAACGTAATCGCTTCGGAGATCGACGTCTTTCATATTGGTGAAAGTACGTTCAGAAGACAAATACTCTTGACTTTGGAGAGTATCTTGTATTCATAATGTCGAACCATCTCTCATGCGTTCCTGGTATTATATTTTTTAAATGTTTTACCTGTTCTCAATAGATGCCTTAAACTATAATTGTTGTTTGTAATATCTTTTGAGAAAATAAACTGATTTGATTTGATAAGAAATAATTTGTATATTAACAAATTTGTTACAATAACATAATACGTTTAACGAGAGCACCCCGTGTATAGGCGAATCATGTTACTACATCGGTAAATATTGCATTATAATGTTCGCCAACCTTACAATGATAAATACCAAACAACAATAACTCAAACGTGGAGCGATTCATGAAAGCCGACCGATGAAAACGAACCATTGTTGCCAGTATAAGAAAAATTAAAGAAATAAATTACCCAAGTACTTACATAAATTTTCTATAAAAATCAATCTGCAATATGCTTATTGAAAAGAAGTATTTGTACTAGTAACTTAAACGTCCTGGGATCCTGGCGAATTGACAATTTATCTATTATACAATATATAAAAAAATGTAAAGCCTATTATAAGGATTTATTTAATTTAAAATATCTTGGAGTTAAGACAACTTCATGCCAAATTCTCTATCCACCTCCTCTTATAAATACTTATACAAATGATTTTGGATAATTTATTGTTTCTTGGACAATATGTAAAAATCTATATTTAACAATTAATACGAATGAAAACGTGTGATTTCTAGTAGTATTATATTTTATGTGAATGATATGTTTCTTCTGTCTAATATGTTTATTTAATACAATATATATATTTGATGATATACATTTGAAAATGCCTTAGACAGGCGAAACATGTCATTCAAAGAAGAATAATAAAACTTCTATAAAATAGAAGTTTTCTTTCGTATGAATGGTTTTTGATAATTACTATTTATATACTTATAGATGACATTTGTGGCAGAGTGGCAAGAGCTATGACTGCCACACCGAAGCTCACCGGTTCGATTCCCGGAGATGGCAGTGTGAATATCACATTGGTCTGGTGTAGAATTTATGCGACAATAAAATGACGATAAATTAGCTACCTTACACCTTTCATTCGAATCAACAGCTAAAAAGTTGTATTCAAGTAATAGGGTTCAAATAACCTGCTGTATAAACATGTGGAAAGCAACTGGAAACTGCCACATAAAAAAGACCCTAGTGGCATTGCAAGAACCAGCAAATATTTCAATAAACTTTGCTGCAAACCAATCCCTTAGATTGAAAGTAAAATAATGAAAATAAACAAAAATTTCAAAAAATACTTTTTTAAATGTATATTTAGTTAAAATCCGGTAATATATGCGTTTTCGACCGGTTTTGGCAGCGAGCTGGTCGAAGACACATACATCAGTAGATGTTAACTACAATAAAACAGAATAAATTTTAAAATGATTTTATACAAAAAAATATATTTTCATTATTTACAATGAACTTCTAATAATAGAAAAAAAATATTCTAACGCCTTTTTTAAAACCTTTCTAGGTTTGCTAACCATATAGTCCACTATTTATTATATATAAGATGTATTAATATATCTAAGGCATTCGATAACCAGTTTTCGACAATACCGAAGTGCGCCGAGATGATAATTAATGCAAATTCCAGTCGTAGATTCGCAGATAAGCGCGGATAATCTGAAACCCCTCTGACAAATATTACAAGCGACTCGGTGTAACGTGTAACACCGTGAACTAATAAACAACAATGGCCGCCCATAAATCAAGCGCCTTAGTTAAGAAAGCACGCTTTTCCGAGGACGCTCAATTAGTGCGCCGTCGCCATCTTAACTCCCGCCGCGAGTGACAGTTATGATTTCCCTTGGCGCGCAGGACACACACGAAGTGGCCGGCACTCTATTGTTTTCGCGCGGCAGCATTTGAAAAAGGAAGATCGAAAAGGACGGATTTAACAGCAGCATGGCGCTTTTATCTAAGCGCGATTAAACGAGATTGTCTCTGCGCGATCACGATATGTTTCTCTATGCACATTCCAGATTTGAATTTTGTGACCGAAACACATTACCTGCGGGTAAATTCGCACTCTAATTACGACACCTCGCGTAATTTGTAAGCGAAATGCACTGATAGCCATGTGACTGTATACATATTTATTTATTGTATTTATTTAAATAGTCCATTGTTTTATCCGAAACACTATGATACTTCAACGTTATTACTGTTAAAATTTAACTAACTAACCACACGCCGTCTCCCCGAAGGGGTAGGCAGAAAGAATGAACTGCCACACTTTTCTTTCCTGACATATTTCTCTCGCTTTCTCAACATTCATACATCTTGTCATGCACGCTCGTCGATTTCTCTGACTCCTCACATGGCCGACATTCAATATTTGATTTATTTGATCGTGCCACGTTTTCCTCGGTCTTCCTCTATTTCTGGTTCCATTTACATCATTAACATATAATTTTTTACCATTCTTTCTTCATTCCAAACCATCTTAATGATTCTTTCATTATTTTGTTCATGACACCATCATTCGCACCGCATTCACTTCTTATATTTTCATTCGACACTCTATCATACACAGAGTATCCACACATTCGTTTAGAGATCTCATTTCTACTACATTTATTCTACTTTCATCCTTATTTTGCCAGTTTCATGCTTCGCTTCCATACATAAGGGTCGGTAGAAGAACACCATTGTGCACTGCCATTCTAGCTTTTTTGGATAGGTTTTTGTTTGCGATGACAACTTTAAGTGCACAATTCACTTTGTTGCCTGCCCCAACCCTTCTTTCAATATCCCTCTGAATAAAATTTAAAACACTGTTATTTATTTTTATTCACTGAGAGTGTTTCGCCAACCGATGTTGGTATCATCAGGTGTTACAATAAACTGGAGAGTTTATTGTAACTGGTTCGTCCTGTTTTGCCTATATAGAAAGCATATCAATCCTTACATTTAATTATATATATATATTGGTATAATATATATTATGGTATGTTGGCATATATGCCAACATACCCAAGAAACAAACGAACAAACTTCAATCCGTTTTCAATGCGGCAGCACGACTTATAAAAGGTGTTCCAAAAAACTCGCATATTTCACAACATCTAAAAGATCTTCATTGGCTCAAGTGTCCTGAAAGAATCCAGTATAAACTATGCTGGACGGTTTTTAAAGCGCTTCACGGAATGGCACCAGCCTATATATCTGAACTTTGTGTTGCTGATAGCCCTAACTTGCGGCAATCTACGCTTCGATCAGCAAACTCCTCGGCAATAGGCAGATTAGTTGAGCCAAAGCGCAACCCCGGACAAATTTCGGAGATCGGGCCTTCGCAGTGGCAGGTCCGTCCGCCTGGAATATGCTTCCTGCACGCCTCAGATGCATTGACAATCCGACAGACTTTAAATCTCACCTAAAAACCCACCTTTTCAAAATATCCCATAAAATGTAAACAACGGTTATCTGATTGCTGGTGTCACATGCAGCTCTCATGACTAAAAACATTGTCAAAGCGCCCTTGAGGTGAGCTATTCACGAAAACGGCGCTATACAAATTAGCCTAATTATTATTATTATTATTATTAATTATATGTACGAGTACACCACTTTTTTGACAAATATCTGTTTTTTGTTTAAAATTTTAAAGGTGTTGGCCAAGGTGGTTTTGTGTGTAAAAGACTGGTTTGATGTGACGAGGCAGTAATTTTTTTATTTTGTTGGATAAGCAGTCAATATATAAAAAAAACGTACAAGATTTAAAAAATTCGTCCATGTAAGGAAACAAAATATTATCTCGCGTGCTAAGGCGCTGAATGAATGTGTATAAAGCGTAGAGAAGTTTGTCAGACTGAAGTGATGCAGCGGTCTTTCTTCTCCGTTATCATGTAAGTTAGAACAGTGTTTTCCAAATTTTTTATGCCATGCCCCACCTAAAACTTTCTAAAATTATTGTTACTTTACGAAGCGTATACAATAATTTAAATGTATTATTATCGAATTGTTTACTGATTAAATGATAGGAAGAAATCACTAAGAATTTGTTGAGGAAACACAGTTAGTAACTTATTGATTAAATAGCCTATTTTTTGTCCTAAAAATTATTAACTGTTAAAAAAAATCGCGAAGTTGTTTCTCAATTGACGTTGACATCATCAGGTGGTACAATAATGTTTTCAACATTTTTCAATTTTTTTTTCACAAATTCAGTAAATTACTTATTAAATACGTATATTATATAATAAAGATGAATGCATGGATTGAGAAAGAATGGTTAAGAAAGTATACGTTAATGATGTAAATGGGGTACGAAGTCGAGGCAGACCGAGGAAAACATGGCATAACCAAATTAATCAAATTTTATAGGTTGGTCATGTTAGAAGTCGGAGGAATCGACGTGCGTGTATGACTCGTTGTACGAATGTGGAGGAAGCTAGAGAGGTTTGCCAGAATAGAGTAGTGTGGCGGTCCATTCTCTCTGTCTACCCCTGCGGGGAATCGGCGTTATGGTTTGTTTGTTTATAAACAAACAACCATTATAATAAAGAACTGAATTTGGGAAACACTGACTCGGACTTGGAATAACATGTAAAATCACCAAGTAGCTTATGTAATCTGGATAAGGACCCTTTAATGCCCTAATTAATGTTATTGGTATCCCCTTTCACTTGACGTTGCATTACTCTTATGATAAATTTCGTATAACATCCGACACAAATCTTTCCATTTGAAATATAGCAATTAAACCTATTTTCTTATGCATTTTGTGCTTTAAATGTTTGCCAATAAATAGAAAAAGATTTGGTGTTAACAAATCGAACACTGAAACATAACTGTCCGTTGAAAAGGTCGATGACAAAAATTACTATTTTATAATATACCGTGTGTTTTTCAAATAAACATGATGACTATCATGACCTATGCATGCAAGACATGAACGTTGACTGGAAAAATAATTAATAAAATTAAAGTTGCACAACGGCCCATGGAAATATCCATATTGAGTCCACTTAGATAACGTATAACCAACGTGGAGATCAGAAGACGCACCAGGGTCAGCGATATAGTGGTATGAGGAGTATAATTGCGGGGATGAAATGCCAATAGGCTGGACATGTGTGCCGACGTAATAATGGAAGATGGAGCCATAAGGTTACTGAATGGAGGTCAAGGAGTGTCGGAGAAGTGGGAAACAGTCCACCAGGTGGAGCGATGATTTGCGAAGGGCCTGGAGGACACTGGCGAGAGACCGAGAGGGATGGCGGACGGAGAACCCTACATCCAGTAGTAGATAGAGACAGATAGCGCTGCCTTCGGGCGGATGAGAAGGAGAATATTTGACAATCATGGCCTCAGAAAGGACACCAAGGTGCTTGTTTACAAGTCCGTTGTCCTGCCAACACTCTTGTATTCCTCGAAAACATGTACCCCATACAGAAGACTCATAAAAGCCCTTGAGCGATACCACCAACGCTGTCTACGTAGAATCCTAAATGTGAAATGGCAGGACAAACAGACAAATAACAGGATACTTGCTGAGGTCAATATGACAAGTATTGAGGCTGCCATTATTCAGAGACAACTACGCTGGGCTGGTCACGTCATCAGAATACCTGAGACAAGACTCCCAAGGAAGATTAATTACTCTCAGCTTACCCAAGGGAAACGCCCACACGGTGGTCAGAGGAAACGCTTTAAGGACACCCTTAAAGGAAACCTACAAATGAATAACATCGACTGCGATTGCTGGGAAAAGACTGCAGAAGACACACCTAGGTGGAGAACAACAGTACATAAAGGTACGCAAGACTTTGAAACACAGCGCAGAGACGACGTCGCAGAAAGGAGGAGGAGGAGAAAGGAATGACCACTGGGAGACGGTGACGGCTCCATTACAAGCGCCTTCCCCTGCCCCAGATGCCCTAAAATTTGTGGGTCCAGGATCGGGCTCTTCAGTCACATGCAGACCCACAACCGTGAAGGACAGTCTTCTTCGGACAGCCGATGATGATGAGATGGAGACAGACTTACGAGAATGATTACACAAGAGAGCGCGGTGTATAAACAGAAAATTACTTTAAATTAAATTAAGCCTTTAATTGAAATAAATTCGGTTAGGAAAATTTCCTATGGTACTCAACCTATTACATATGATCTTTGATGCCCTAAGCATATGCTTACTTTGCTTATTGGGTTATTCAAGTACTGATCTTATGCTAATGTGACTTCGGTGTCTTTAGTTTTGAGTTAGATTCGGGACCGTCGTTTGTGATTGAATCGAGATACTGAGATCGGCGGGGTTAAATGTGAGAGAAAACACATTCTACTTTAGCTTGGGTCACGGGTCCATTAGATCCCCGTCCTCCTCTGAACATGGACAGGGCTCATAATTGGCTCAACTCCGGAGGTCTTTTGTTTTACCGGTATGTACTATACATGCATACAGCGCATATTTAATATATCGACTTTGTTGGGAGGTTCGAACACCAGGGCCGGCCTCAATCAACTTCTACTAAATTGAGGATCGATTTATGTTATTAATCTTCTTCTTCGTCTCTCCTAACCAGTTTCCATTTATTTTTCGACTTTTCTAATAGAACAGCGCGAGGTTTGTCGGTCTTGGGTCACCCCGCTGTCGACCTGCAACAATTTCATGACGTTTTTGACAGTAGTTGTCAAACATTTAGTTGTAGGATGGATTTTTCTTAACATTAGTTAAATAACTTGACATTGGTTATAAATATTTAACATTAGTTGGTATTAACCAAGGATTTAAATCAATATTATTAGAATCATAATATAAACAGGCAAAAACCCGAAAGTCGTCTAAGAAATAGTTCCAGAATATTTTGAATACAAGAGAGCGAAAGAAGAATACTTCGATTCTCTGCAAAATAAATTTGAAATGCACACGATGCGCATCCCCGAGAACGTTTCTAGATTATTTTGAATTTTGTTCTGATTTTTTGTTGTTTGACATTAAACAAACAAACAAACGTTGAAACTTAATGTACAATTTGGTTTACTTCCGTGTATATTTCAACTAGTTTATTATAAAACCTCCAATGTGGGCAGATAAAATTCATTATTGTGAAAAATTTGAGTTTTTAGAGATCCCAATGTGCTCAAAGTCCTATCTAACGCATTGGTTCGGAGCAGACTCGAAAGTGGTTTTGTGATATGGAGTCCTCACGAGGCGAAATATTCCGTTATGCTGGAGAGGGTTTAATAAAACTTTTCCTAAGGTGTCATATATCTAGGGTTTCTATCTTTGAATGTTTTCATTTATATTTAACGTTTCATTTATAATATTCTAATTCTTCTTATTCTTCGATGACCCTACAACCCTTATCGAGCCATGGCCTCTATTATTGTTCGTCTCCAACTCCTCCTGTCTGCTTCGACCCTCGAACTTGAAACTCGTAGCAATCTCTTCCAACTTCATCCTCCCATTATAGCCTTGGTCGTTCAATTGGTCTTCTACAACCTGGATACCCCTCCAGCATCATTTTTGTGGTTCCCGTTGACAGCATCCTACCTGTATATAAGTGACCGGCCCATCTTAGTCTATTGAATCTCACATATGTGAAGAGACAGTATAAGACATAATTAGTATATATACAATTTCATTCCATTTATTTATTTTAAACATATCTAAAGCATTACAGATTTTTTTTTCCAATACACTAAAGATACAAGTTAGAGATACACAGTAATAGGTAATACAGAATAGATTAATAAAAAGAGCGAGAAACATAAGATGCATGACATTTTAATAAAAAAAATATACCATACAATTATAATAAAGATAGTACTTCTCTCAGATGAGCCAAACTATCACAAAATATGCCAAACTCCGAGGTGATATGATTAAGCAAAGATATTGCTCTACCTACCAGCGTAACCATTGGCAGGTTAGTTCTGCATCGTGGGAGATAAAACAATCTATGGCCCCTTTGTCGAAGATAATTATCAGGGACGAACAGACCTACATCACTCAGGATTTCTGAGTTTTGTATACAACCGCCTATCATTCGAAAGAAATGAACACCCAAGAGAATGTCTCGTCTCCTCTCGAGTGACTGGTAGCCTAGCATCCCTAGCAAGAAATCAGTTGGAAAGAGCCACGGGTAATATTCACACTCCCTAAGATAGAGGTATCGCAGACATTTTTTCTGCACCCTCTCCACCATCAGGGAATATCGAACCTCATGCGGCGCCCAGATAATGGAACTAAATTCCAACCGACTTCTCACCAGAGAGTTATACAGCAGCTTCAGCACCTGAGTATTACGAAAGATCTTGGCGTTTCTAATGACAAAACCAAGCATTTTGAAGGAGCTATTACATAGTGAATAATACTTTAATGCGAGAGTGGGTGTTGGAAATATGTTTTTTTTATAAAGGGGGTTGGGAACCAATGGTATTATATAAAAGGTATTTCAATTCACGAATAGCAATTTCGTAATTAAAACCGAGATACACTTGTATGGACGTGTTTAATTAGCGCATAATAATATGACGGCGGTGATAGAATAAATATCACCCTAATTGTATTATCAAACCTGGAACCCCTGAAAATCACCTCGCGTGTATACAGGATCTTATATTCTGTTACATTTTAACAGAATAATACATTCCGACTTATTTCATTTACATCTGCTCGTTACCCGTTATAAAACGAGACCTTCAAAATGTTAACGTTGTTAATTAAAATTTGTTGATAGATGTTCATTATAAATAATGATAATTTCTAAATAATATATAGTTGGTTTTACTCATCAAGACCTATGTATGGAGTATCTTGATGTACGGCTGCGAGACATGGTGCCTATCCGAAAGAGATAAACGGAGACTAGACGCTTTTGAGATGTGGTCCTATAGAAGACCATTAGGAATTTCCTGGAGGGACCACATTACAAATGAGGAGGTTCTCCAAAGAATCGAAGGAGGAAGGCACCTGTTCAGGACCTTGTCCGAAAGGCGTGCAAGATGGATCGGCCATGTAATACGACAAGAAGGCCTCTTGCACGCCATAATGGAGGGTATGACCGAGGGGACAAACTCTAGGGGACGCCCACGCTGAGAGTACCTCGAGGACCTGTTGGTGGACGTACGCTGCTCATCATATGCAGATTTCAAAAGAGCCGCACAAGACAGGGAATGGATGAGAAGAATAGAGGAAACTGCTGCAAACCAATCCCAGGATTGAAACCAGAGAGAGAGAGAGAGAGAGAGAGAGAGAGAGAGAGAGAGAGAGAGAGAGAGAGAGTTTTACTCCGCGTGTTTTTTAGTTTCACCGGTTTTGCAATTCACTGCTTAAATAATGGTGGTAATAAGATATCAGCAAGCTGCCGAAACCGGTCGAACCTAAAGAACAAGTAGAATAACACTAAGTTTATATTTTAACTAATAAAGGAAACCACTCCAGTAAAACTTCCAAGGAAATCACTGTGGCGAGTAAACATTCACAACAGTCATCTCTAGGGTCGGAGGGACCTGACACCGCACTATTAGAAGAAGAAGATATATTTAAAATACTGTTTTTATCGTTATATACCATGAATGAGATGCTAAAATTTACTTGTATTATTTGAGATATATTTTCTTTTATAATATAATTTTAATAATGACAAAAACGTGCAATATGTATGTTATCTTAGGAAGTGTGTAAAATGGTTGGCATTCTATAGTCAAGCCCTAGCAAAATGAAACATGTCTCTCCCTATTACTATGTCATTTTTGCACGGATATTATTAAATGTGATAATTCTCAGCAAGATAAAACATTTTATTGCAATTGAAAACACATAATAAAACTTCTAAGAACACGGATGGTTTCAAGAAAAAACAGTCAGTATGGAATTTAAGATCAGTGTTAAAGTAGCAATAAAAAAATAAAATCTTCTTTTTAATAACTGTTAAGAACGTCTTTCTGCATATAAACTATAGTAACTATGATGTAATTTATAATTAAAACGAAAGAAAATGTGTGTTTTCTATACATACGAGTATTATTATTATACATTTTATGGACATGACATATTTTGCCTCACTAAGACATCATCTAATCGTTTGATAATGCCTTGTTAGGGAGAAACAAGCCATTCCCATAAAAAAAAATAAAAAAAACTTCTAGAAAACAGACGTTTTCATTCCTATTAATTATTAAATATGAAGTTTAAGTAACTGAAGAAAGTAATTGTTCAAGAAATATGATAAATTAATGGGAATGAAATATTTTACATTTCTAAGGCACTAATTTGAAAATACTTTAGAAAGGCGAAACGGGTCATTCCCATAACAAAACTTTTAGAAAACAGACGTTTTCATTCGTTTTAATTATTTAAAATAAAGTTTTACATTATTGTTCAAGAAACAATAAATATGATGTATTATTTACAGAGTATATTTATTTTAATTAATGCAATTTTAATAAATTAAGCAAATTTTAACCGTGTCTTGCGATGACAGTAAACAGAGATAATTAACTGGTATAAATGATCACATAATGTGTATTTTTAAGCTAATAAGCTATGTGCACGAGCAAAAGCTTTTAATTAGAGACAGGAAAGGGTAAAAGAAAAGTAAAACTCGTTATAAAAGACCGTTAAATAAGTAAGGGTTATATTTATTCAGGTATCATCTGTATGTTTAACTCAAAACATTTATAAATTTAAGAATAATAATAATACTATATATAACAACGTTTTAAATATCAGTGGCGTGCATCTTATACAGGGATACAGGAGTACATTTCAATTTATTAAATACCAAACTAACTAACTAACTAACCATCACGCCATCCCCGAATGTGTAAGCAGAAAATTTGAACTGCCACATTTTACCTTCCTGACATAATTCTCTCGATCCCTCAACATTCATACATCGTGTCATGCACGCACGTCGATTTCTCTGACTCCTCTCGTGGCCGACATTCAATATTTCAATTATTTGATCGTGTCACGTTTTCCTCGGTCTTCCTCTATTTCTGGTTCCATTTACATCATTAACATATACTTTTTTTACCATTATTTTTTCATTCATTCTTTCAATATGTTCAAACCATCTTAATTATAACTTTTCCTTATTTCTGTATGCGATTTTTCATTATTTTCATTATGATTTTTCATTCTTTTTATTATTACTCGTATTTTTCATTATTTCATTATGCAATTTTTCATTATATTAATTATTATTTTTCATTATTTCATTATGACATTTTCATTATTTTAGTAAATATTGTTTATTATTTCATTATGCATATTTCATGATTTTAATAACTATTTCATTATGGAAGTTTTCATTATTTTATTATTATTTTAAATTTTTTCATTATTTTCATCAATTTTGTTTATTATTTCATTATACAAGTAGACATTATTTTAATTATTAATTTCATAATTTAACTGTGCAATTTTTCATCACATGAATTATTATTTTTCATTGTAACAGTATGCAATATCTCATTATTTTAATTATTATATATCATTATTTCATTGTGCAAGTCTTCATTATTTTAATTATTATTTTTCATTTGTTTCAGATAAAAAATTCTGCGATGGAAGAAGAAAACAAAATTTTAAAAGGCTTCAAAGTGAAAATTAAAAGATGTTTATGTAAGAAAAACTAACATTTCATGAATAAGTTTTACATAATGTGTATAAAAATAAGAAAGGTAATACCAATGTTCCACGTAGATAAGGTATTAAAGAACTTTATCAATAATGTACCAGTGGCAACCCGTGAAATATTAAAAAAAAAATTAAGATTTTCTAACCTTTAAACTTGGTTCACTGTACAATCCTAATCAGTAATAAGTTTATTTTAACTTTTAATCTAAATGGGTTATTTTCACACACGTTAAAAAATTTACAACTAGCAATATTTAATTGTTCTTCTATTGTTTACTACCCTTTTGTCATACAGAACAAAAATAATCTAGGGCATCGAGTGGATTCCGAATTACTTTCGGAGAAAATCAAAGTATTCCGCTCCTCTGTCTCTTGTATTCAAAATTTTATCGTTCACTTTTTTGATGACATCCGGATTTTTGTCTTTTTATATTATGATTATACAATTCAATAATTGAACGAATACAATTTTAAAATGGTTATGAACATGTCATGAAATATGCCTGGCCTTCTAATTAAGGACCAAATAACTTTTTAAAGACTAGCGTGAATAAACTTATGCATTTCTTTTACGTTTTATTTGACTAACTAACTTACCCTCACGCCGTCTCCCCGAAGGGAAAGGTGGAAAGAATGGACTGCCACACTTTTCTTTCCTGGCATATTTCTCTCGCTTTCTCAACATTCATAATCGTGCAATGCACGCTCGTCGATTTCTCTGTCTTCTCACGTGGCCGACATTCAATATTTGATTTATTTGATTGTGCCACGTTTTCCTCGGTCTTCCTCTATTTCTAGTTCCATTTACATCGTAAACATATTCTTTTTTTTACCATTCATTTTTCATTCATTTCTTTTCTTTCCATGTGTCCAAACCATCTTAATGATCCTTTCATTATTTCGTTCATAACACCATCATTCGCACCGTTTACGTTTTCAAAATAATTCATTTTAGCATCTGTAGAAACATACCATATTCACGCAAATCACGCATTTATTTTGTGTATGCAATATTTCTACACTGATGGGAGTTCTGTTTCTGAAACATGTTTGTATTCATATTTAATTTCTAAATTATAATAATTTGTGTTTTGAATTAAGATTATTACTGCTAAAAATTATAACACAATATCACAATTTATATTCATTCACTGAGTGTCGCGAGAGCTGTTTGCCAACCGATGTTGGCATCATCAGGTGATGAAATAAACTTAAGAGTTTATTGTAAAACGTGATGATGCCAACATCGGTTGGCGAAACAGCTGTCGCGGCACTCTCAGTGAATAAAAATAAATTGTGATATTATAACAGTGTTATAAATTTTGACAGTAATGATTTTGAAGTAGTGTTTCATAAGTTCACAAGTTCAAAAATAGTATTCAAACATATGCATCTTAAAAAAAACGTATAAGTACTTATGCACGCATGTAAGAAGTTTTACTTCTTTTGTGTGACAAAACAAAGCCTAAATTACTTACAAAACTTAACTTAAATTTTTAACTTTTAATGCTTTTAAACACAAGTTTTGTCCTTGATAAATTTCTTACAATTATAAATAATATGTAATGTATGCAATGCAATCAGTTTTAACAGTAACCAGGTGTCACGCTGAGAACGTAGTGTTTGAACTCGTATACAGATGACTGATTTGCACATGCGCCTTAGGTATACCCCTATCACGTTCACAAACTGGAACATTTAAAAATGAACTTGGTAAAATGAATTTTCATTAAATAATAATCAAATAAAATGACATTTTTAATTAACTACTTCGACTTGTTGCCTTTATTTTGACAGCGACCAGTCTGTCGATGCCAGCGAGCCTGGCGAAACCGGTCGCTATCAAAATAAAAACTTAAGTAGTTAATAAAATCGTTTTATTTCATTATTTTTTAAATTAACTTCTATCAAGAGATTTCAGTAAAATCTTTAGATTAATTTACATTGTTATTTATCATTGATGGCTAATTTCTTCATGTCACACTTCCGTAACAGGGTGCGCGCGCAGCTCTCAATTTGACTGTCTTCTTAACGCGCTTAAAAGGTATAACTTATAAAAATTACGAGGGGCACATGTACCCTATATTACCGTCCATTTTTTTTTTATTTCGTCATTTATCAATGAATTCGAAAATGGCCGTTCACAATGGAGTTCTGGTCCCACCCCTTTTGTATGGAAGTGATGAATGGAATTGCAGAAGAAGGATGAGAGCAGAATAAATACGGTAGAGATGAGGTCCCTAAGACGTATGTGTGGTAGAACGATGTACGGCAAAATTTCAAATGCTGATATAAGAATGCAATGTAGAGCGGAACAAGGTATTATGAACAAAATTATGAAGGTATCGCTGCATTCGTTCGGACATTTGGAGCGCATGGATGGAGAAAGAATGGTTAATAAAGTATACGGTAACGATGTTAATAGAGAAAAGAGTCGAGGTTCACCAAGGGAAACATGGCATGACCAAATTAATCGAATTTTAATGTTGATCATGTTAGAAGTCGGAAGAATCGACGTGCGTGTATGACACGTCGTATAAATGCAGAGAAAGCTAGAGAAGTGTGTCAGGATTGAGTAGTGTGGCGGTCCATTATTTTTTCCTAATACTGCGGTGTAACGGCGTGATGATTTTTTTGTTTGTCTATTTTCTTAGAAGTTGTATAAAGCTCTCAGATGTTTTCAGCCACTCGTCTGGTTTGTTCTGGGCCTTGGCGGTTTAGTGGGTTTATATTTGAGAGTATCTACTGGCCTGCTAAGTCCCAAGACAAGCTGAGATCATTCCAGCGCTCCGATGAACTCTACTCTGCTGTGGGAATGAAGAAATTGATATATTTGATTAAATATACAACGTTATGTAATAGTTTTTTCAAATTTATTTATTGTTTTTTGAACACTGGTGTAAAACTCCATATTCAATAATGTATATGAATGTTAACCCTGTTTTCTAGAAGTTTTATTTTATTTCTTCTTATTGTATTCTTGGTATACATACCTATATATTTGAAGTGTCTAATCTGATGTGATATGTGTTTTTTTTTAAATTATTTATGTTATATATTAGATGCTTGGTTTTTGTAACGATAAAAAAGACATGTTTCATTGATGGTTGAGGTATTAGTTTTGTAAAACTCCATTTTTAATTTATAATAGTAAACACGATTGTTTAGTGGTTTTACTTGGATTTAATTTATATAACTTATATAAATTAAATCCAAGTAAAACCACTAAACAATCGTGTTTATTATTATAAATTAAGACATGTGTCGCCTAGCTAATCAACAAATGTACAATACAACTTCTAGAAAACAGACGTTTTCATTTGTATTAATTTTAAATTTACCAATTTGTATTTAAACTGTGAAGGGTGCTTAATTAGTGTTTTTTTTATGTAATATTAAAATATTTCAATTATTATTCTTACGTGGACCACATTTATATGAATTTGTTCTTACACGTTTTCCTCTTTTTCTGGTTATCGTATATTCACGTGTTAAAACATATTTAATAAACCTTTCAATACCTTGTTCATAACGCTTTCATTTGCACTGCATTCATTGCGTAAACTGCCATTTGGCACTCTATTACAATATATAAAAATCTACGAGTGACCCAAAGAGCCATGGAAAGATCCATGTTAGGAATAAGCCTAAGAGACAGAGTTAGAAACGATACGGTGAGAGAAAAAACAAAGGCCACTGACATCATCCACCGGGTGGCGACTCTTAAATGGCAATGGACAAGAAGACTGCTGACTTGGAGACCGTGACCGCAACTACTGTGGAAAGATGATCTGAACAGACACGTCGGAATAACCTGGATGCAGTCTGCACAAGACAGAGTGACATGGAAGCGAATGGAGGAGGCCTTTATCCAGGAGTGGACGGGAATAGGCTGAGGAAGAAGAATTAAAAATAATACACAATTTAATAGACCTAAAATACTTTTTTATAAGTCTAAGATGTCCATTTGATTAAATATAACGTTGACTATCTATCGGTTTTGACAATACTAGGTTAATCGACTTTTTGAAGTTTTCAAAACTCCACATTTCGTATGCTATAAATTATTTCTTAATAATCAAATAATGCTGATTCACTAGTTGTAATGTTATTTTATTTACAAAACGTGCGTTCTCTTATTGTATTTCTTAACATTTCTTTTGTTACCAATTAATTATGAAATGTCTAGTACTAATCATACATAAATCCGGTCTACTGCGTGGAGACGAAATCTGGCAAGCATCGGAGAAGGTCCGTCCCTCATTATAAAATTCAATTTATGCTATGACATCGCGTAATGGCGTCTAAATCGAAGTCTTTATATTCATTAAACGGTTATCAATGCCCCCACAATAGCGGGATGGCTCCATGATGACTGTCCTATATTATCAGACCATTCTCGTTTTGGTAACGAAAGCTTTTTATAGTATCATATTTAATTTAAAAACTGTACAATGTTATTTCTCTTCTCTGTCTCTACAGTCCTGTTTCTATGTAATATTATATATTTCTCCAGCCGACCGTGTCCTGAGCCCTGGACTTCCTATCCTCGGGTCTGACTCCCAACAATCACAGGTCCTTCAGAACACCGTCTAGCCGACGAAGCAGTGGTTATTCTACGCTGCGTCTTCGCTCCGGTCTTGTAAATGTCAACTGTGCGGGTGTTGACAGCTCCTCCATACGCACCAGATATCCAGCCCGCCTAAACTGTTGGAGTTTCATAAACTTGACAACGTCCGACTGGTTGTATAATTCGTATAACTCAGAGTTATGCCGCCTTCTTCTCCTAATACGGCTCCGAAAAGTCTCGCGATGCTGGTTCATCTGGCTATTACGCCCTAGCGCCCTCAGATCGTTCCTAATTGTGGACATCCGACCCAGTCCCTTCCATCCATCTTCCAGTTGCAGAGCCTTGTGGATGATGTATTCATCGTCCCTCTTGATCACATGGCCGTACCATCGAAGACGATATTCCCTTTTCCGCTATGAGGACGACTTTAAGGATACCTCTGATTTGCATGTTTTCTAGCTTTATCCAGCATTATAACCCCGGCGACCACCTCAGCATCTTCATTTCTGCTACTCAGATTAATGCCGGCGTCGCTATAAATTATCTTCACGAACTGGGCTAAAAATTTTCCTTGGGATTTTTCGCTCAAACACCAGCAACTTCTGGAAATCCACAACACTCAGCGTCCAGGTCTCTGTGCCGGATATCAAGACTGGTTATACAATATATTATTTGCAATGTCATTCGATCGATAATTTTAAATTTTAAATATCTTTCTCCCGTTGATTGTTTTGTTCGTATAAGTTCGTTGATTGTTCGTATAAGTCATTTTTCCTTTTGAACATTGTTTCGTCAATATGTATAAAAACAGTGTTTTAGTTGATTTAAAATGTATTATTTTAAAATTAGAGTATTAACGGATACAGCTTATCAAAAAAAAGATATGTTTACGATGTAAATAGAACTAGAAACAGAAGAAGACCGAGGAATATGTGACACGATCAAATAAATCTAATATGGAATATCGGCCACGTGAGGAATCGCAGAAATCGACGTGCGTGGATGAATGTTGAGGAAGCGAGAGAAGCATGTCAGGCAAGCAAAGTGTGGCAGTCAATTATTTCTGCCTCCCCCTCGGGAAGACGGCATGATGGTTAGTTAGTTAGTTAGTTTCAGTTTATCTTAAGTTATTTGATCATTTAGCAGCGGTGATTTAATAGTTAAATAAATACAATTGTGTGATTTATCTGTCTCACTTGTACATTTAAGTCTGCAACTATATCTTGCAACGTATTATATTTCAGATAATAGTCCACGACACGTTAAAATAATGGAGGAACCTAACTCAAGCAGTCCTCCTGTGACGTGTTCCGATGTCGGAAGTGTTACGTGTTATATCCATGTTGGGTTACCCTCCCCAGCGCTGGTGACAATAGACAATGGTGCCAGTACAGCGGAGAGAGATACGCGTGCATTGTCACTAGCGGTGCTTTACAACTCTCTTGAACCGGCAGCCTCCCTATATACTCAATAGGTGGCGAAGAACATTGTGGACAATGAACATTTAAACAACTTTCTAGATTTATCTAAACTCCAATGAATGGGGAACAAGAGGTATCAGTAATTAATTCAAATTCGAACTAAATTTAAATGTGAACACCGTTCGTTCATTTTGAATTGCCTGCATTTAAAGTAAGCACGTCAAAGCCTGTGACATCAGTTTAAATGGCCAACGAATTAGAGCAAATTGCCGAGTATGTTTATCTGGAAAGTTTAATATTATATAAATTGTCTATCGACCTTTGAATGCATAAAAACGTAGTCGTAAATAGAATTCCGCTCAGGAATTTAAGTTTTTTTAACCTTTTATTTCATGATGTAACAAATTTGCTACTCCTACTGAAAAGCTCTCGAATCCAATGTTTGTATTTATCAGAAAATGTTTTGCGCATTTTCACACTTAACACTAGATTCACGAAGCTCAACGTTTTGACAATTCAGTTTTCAAGATTAAAACAGACAAAATACATATTTTATTATTTATTAAATATTCTGTATTTTTCTTTTTTTATATATACTTTGAATACAACACTCACTTTTTAAACAAATTAAAATTAAATATCAAGCATGTTTCGGATTACCCAGCCTTTCCTCAGTGATATTATAGATATTTAAAATATTGTAAAATTGTTTACAAATATGATCAGTTTTGACAGATGTTATAACGTCTGTCAAAACTGATCATATATGTGTACACAATTTTATAATATTTTTAATATCTATATAATATCACTGAGGAAGAGCTGGGTAGTCCGAGACATGTTTGATATTTAATTTTAATTGGTTTAAAAAGTGAGTGTTGTATACAAAGTATATAAAAAAAAAGAATAATATAAAAAATCTACAACACTAAGTATGTCGACCAAAGAAGAAATATTTAATATTCATTTACCTATATAAATAAAAATGTAATGATATCCAAAATATAAATCTCCGAATGTTATAATAAATAATCATTTTTTTATTTGAATTTAAAAAAAAATTTGCATTAAATCCAAATTTTCATATACAAGCGCATAATTGTGTCACGCATCGAGCGCTTGAACATAATTTATCTGAATAATATGTCGGTGTAGTCCACCGAATAAATGCATAGTATTTTCCCGCAGGTAACAATGGGTAGGTCGGACCCCTCTGTAATGAGAGGAGTGACTTACAATCTCCAGGGAACAATCACTTGTTACCAGACGGCCTCTCTTACAATACCACCTAGTTAGCAAAATGGAGAATCCAACACTTCAGTGCATATCTGGTTTCTGTTTATAACACGAATAACGTGAAAAATGATAAAATAATAATTAAATAAAACCATGTTTTTTAACTACTTCCACTTTTGTCTTTATTTCGACAGCGACCGGTTTCGCCAGGCTCAATGGCATCGACAGACCCAGTCTGTCTATTCTTTAAAATAAAATGTCGAAAACATGTATATAGAGTATTTCTTCTCTTTTTTAAAGATTTATATAAAATGAATAAATATTAAGTATTGATGAAAATATTTGTTTTCTATAAATTTCATTATATTTTATGAAATGACACGTTTTGTCTTGCTAACATATTATTTAACATTTGATTATTATATATTATAATTAAATGGGAAGAACGTATTCATCAATATTTAATTTTTTTTAAATAGTTTTATTTCATTGTTTAAGAAACAATAAATAATGTATTTATATTATATAGGGTGTTTTTTAGAGGTTTGGTTTTTAAACTGGCAACATTGTTTCTACAGACTGCCGTTGATTTGTAGTCAGTACGTTTTGCCAGTTTGCCATGGATAGGCTGACGTCAGAACAGCGCTTGTAAATTGTTCAAATTTATTTTGAAAATCATGGTCGACATAATCGTCCATCCGAGCAAGTTATTCGGAAGACCGTTGATCGTTTTCGCACCAAATACACTCTAGTCACTTGTGGATAATACGCATCCAAAAAGACGGCAATTGTCGAAAATTGGATTTCACGATTGCGCTTCATTCGAGCTAGCCGTGGTGCTCATATGCCCGAAATCATATTTAAACAAAGATGGCATAAAATGATCTATTAAATAAAGCCAATATCATCGTAACATTAAAAAAAAATTATGTTTTTTTTTTTTCATTTTGAATATGTATTGTATACCTCAAAAAAACACCCTATATTATACATTACTTGTACCTTAAGATATCAAAAAAACGTATTGGAATATATACAAGTACTGAAAACAATCAATTACTGTATTTGATGAAACAATATGAATGTCAATTAATTTTTTAATGTATCAAACAAAAAAAAATTTTAAATGTTCCGAAATCTAGTTACTGAAACCATAAATAAAGCCATGCGAATATAACATAAACATTTAAGGCAACAATCAAAACATGTAAATTTAAAACATTTGAAAGTGTATAGATATGTGTAATTGGATTGAGATGTTGTGACGCAGTGATTATAACGCAGTGACGCAAGTGACGCAGAGTTGCCGCAGAGATGGGGTTTCTGAGCGGCATTTGCCCCGAAGTAGAGCTATGCAATGCCCTTGGAAATCCCAAAAATGCAAGCAACGCCACGCCATCGCATCGAACCAATCTTCAAGCACCAGAAGAAAATAGAACACGTCATCAAGCCAGCTAATGCCAAATTAGCTTCTTCAGCAATTACACCTACATCCTTCAGTTGGCAGACTTGCACTTCTAAAGTTATATACTATCAACGCATTCCCGTACTGATTGATCTGAATCCCAATGTAATGAATGTGTAATTAATCATACAGATTATTTTTATGATAATTTACTGACCTATTATTTCAATCTAATATTGAAATATATAAAAGGGTTATATTTATAATTATTGGAAAAATGCTGTATAAATAAAATAAAATACTTAAGTTGTCGTAAATTGTATTTTTATATTGTAATTTACATGATAGATAATTTAATGAATTCAATAATGGCTTTCTTTGTATTATTTTTCAAACAACTTGAAAATAATAAAATAAACCAAAAAGGTTAAAAGATTCTAATTTGATGAATTTAAATCAGATTCATGGAATCCCGCAGTTTTAATGTCTTAAAATTATAAAATAATCCTTTTTATATTTACAGGTCACAAAATGCTTGAAACAAAGACCCTAACAAACCTTCGTAAGAAGCCTGAATCCTTCCTCACGAAGAAACACCAAGAATAAGTGAAAGAATCATATAATTAAACTAGCGGATCCGACAGACGTAGTCCTGCCCGAACGTTGACATGCCTGTGATCAGCTGGTTAAGCAAATGTTTTTTTCGATAAACTATATACTAAATGACATTTGACATTGAGTTTGAATTTTAAATCTACACCAACGCAAGTGATGTGCGCTTGCTTAAACACAGAACTCGACATCAGCGCCATCTATGGTAAACAAATGTAACTTTGAATTATTCTCAGGTCCATTAATCATGAACTTCCCAAAAAGTTTGAATTGTCACCTACCGGGCCCAGTTGTGAATCTAAACCCTCCAGGGACCCACTTAAACACACAGAAAATTTCATCAAAATCGGTATAGCCGTTTAGAAGGAGTTCAACTACATACGCCTGTACAGAAGAATTATATATATAAAGAAGATAAAGAACATATGATCGATGATCAATAATTAAAAATAAATTAATCTTTCCATTATACACAATTTTAATACATATACATGAACAGTAGATCATTATAATTAATACATGCCTTTTTCCAAGCAGAAAAGAAATGTTGTTCAATATTACAATGTTTGGCTTAAATCATAAACAATGGATCAAAATCATAAACAATAGGTAAAATCAATTACCATTTTCTGGCTAGAGATTAGTGAAATATCCAGAAGATGAAATATCCGAAACCGGTAGAAACTAAAAGAAGTACTAGTTTAGTATGGGGACGACTGTCTCGCCGAAAGTCGCCGTAATAGTGCCGTCTCTGAACCCTCTGAGGATGTACTGATGATGGTAGAGCTGGGCCTCATCCCTCCACATCGCTGTGATTTCTTTTTTTTTAAATGTGTTTCCTTAATTTCCCGTTTCCTTGACATGACCCTGTCCGCTATATAATAAAGTTTTGCGCTCTCACCACACCCGCATTTGTCTCCTCTGTCCTTCCTTTCATTTCTCGCTGTCATGTATCCATGAGTCTGCTTCCAATATAATTCCTTGTCCCTTTTCTATATTTTGTTAGGAATATTTTAAGTGTATTTTTGTAAATAGCATGTACGGTGGGACATAGAGGAAAATAGTGGTAGATTAAATGTGGCCTGGTTCCCTCTTGATTTCTTACTTATAATCTTTCTAACGTAAGTCCCACATTGAAGAAGGGCGGACTTAGGGATTGAATGAGCGAAGCTGACGAAAGACGCTGTTCGCCTATGACAGCTCCGGATAAGCGGTAGGAATTCTCTACGTCCACTCCAGTAACACTTCCAGGAAATCACTGTAACGAGAAAGCATTCGTCAAAGTGGTCGCAAACGTCGGGGGGACCTGACTCCAATTCATTGCATAAGAAATAGTATAAGATAGTCTTCGAAAAGAACAATGATTGTGTCCTTCCTCCAAGCATAGAATTTCATAGGAATATTTCACTGTGTATCAGCTGACATCCGCATTATAAGATACAAATCAAATACTGAACATAGTTCCTTTCCGGTAACTTGATTAAACATGCACATTTTGTTTTTAATTTCCGGTACGTAATTTAGAAACAAACACGCCCCGAGCTTTCCTTTTGAGAAACAAAGGAATGATTTACAGTGTGTTTTCTCGTTCAAATTTCGATTATGTTTGCAAGATTAACAATCTAACTACGTACATTTATTAATTCTTAAAATCAAGTCAAGCTGGATAAACTACGAGTATATAGCAGAAGTAGCAAGTGATACGGGCCCCGCATTTCTGGGGGACCCGCGCCTATAGCAGGAAATGTTAAGCTTAAAATAAATCTTTTTTTTTCAGCAACAGAAAATTTTAAGATTGTTAAAAAGCATAAAAATTGGAGAGCCATCTCCAGGCGTTGTCTAGCGCTGTATGATAATTACAAAGCCTTTCACATTGCATTAATAAAGATTTTCTGCCTAATGCTTACACCTAATCTTAATAGTTGGCGCTAGTGTAGATTGAACTAAAAAACGTGAAGTGTTCCTCAACATAGTAGCATATACACATCTTTCAAAAATTTGTCAGACGTGGTGGTCGTAAGAAGGGCGAAATGGGAAATGTTGTAAACATAAAGCGATCGCTTAACCCAACGAATGACAGGTCATATGGTAAGTCCTGTAAAAACGCCTCGACTACCATATTCTGTTTAAAAAAAAACAATTTACATCTTCGTCTCTATTGAGATACAATTAATCCTTAAGATTTTTTGATATTATTTTGATTTTATTTCTCATTAGAGTACAGACGCGTGAGATACTGTTCAGCTAGAGATATCCGCATTTAAGCTTAACAACGTCCCTTTCTGCCAGCATTAGAGTGTCCTGTCTCATTGGCGGTCCATCCTTTCTGCTGACTCCTTCGGGGGGACAGCGTGATCGTTAGTTAGTTATTACCAATTCAATTAATTTAGTATCATACAAAGTCTTGTAGGATGACCGAGAAAAACGTGGCCAGATCAAATCAATCAAATATTGAATGAGGAGTCGGAGAAATCGACGTGCGTGCATGATACTATGTATGAATGAAGAGGAAACAAGGGAAGTATGCCAGGATAGCGGTGTAGCGGTACATTATTTCTATCTATCCCTTCGTGGAGACGGTTTAAAGGTATGTCAGTAAAACTCTCCATAACGCCGTCTCCCCGAAGTGGTAGACAGAAAGAATTTCCCGCCTCACTATTATTTCCTGACTTCTCTCGCTTCCTCCAGATTCATACATCGTGTGGTGCACGCACGTCGATTTCTTCGACTCCTCACTTAACTGGCAATTAAATTTTATTGATTTGATTTCTCCGGTCTTCCTCTATTTTTTGTTTCATTTACGTGGTTTATATATACTTTTTTATCATTCTTTCCATGTATTCAAACCATCTTAATGATCCTTTCGTTATTGAGTTAATAACACTTTCTATTCTTTTTATATACTTTGTGTGTACAACATTTATATTTTAAAAAAATAGAAAAAGAGAACTTAACCATCATAACAACACGAAGTATGGCGTATATAGAAGAAATAACTTTTTCGTTCACACTGAATACACTTCTTGTATTTGAATGTAACACACTTTCATATACACAGTTAAGACACATTCCTCGAAAAGATCTCATTTTTCCTGCATTTATTCAACTTTCATCCTTCTTTAGCTAGTTCCTTCCATCACTTTTATTATTATTTTTGTTGAATCCCTCTTAACATCATTACAAAGCGAGCCAAATCGATGTTAAGGGTAGCTGTCATATTGATCTCATAACACATTATTCTTCATATCACGTTATTCTACACCAGACTAAAGACAGCGTGACAATAATACTGCCATAGCCGGAAAACGAACCCGGAACATTCGGTGCGGCAGTCAATAGCACTTGCCACTCGGTCACGAAAGTCGTTGCCACTTTATTTATTTATTTATTTATTTATACATGATACACAAATGAGACATTACAAACGATAAAACATTTAGGCGACTATTTGGACACAAAACGGTGTTACAAAGATAAGATAAAACAACATAAGACCAAAAAATCATACATATCTGAAGGAATCCAAATATGTCGACGTCAGTGAGGCAGTACTCTTTCCAGAATTTGCAATATTTTTTTATGAATACAGCCTCACTGGCACTGAAAATGTCCAAATCCGAGATGATTAGATTCAGCGTCCGAATTGCTCTTCCTACTGGCATCACCAAAGGTATGTTGGTTCTGCGGTTCCACTTCCATACATAAAGGGTCGGTGCAAGAACAACATTATAACCAGAGAATTTTTAATGAACATAATTAATTTCAAATAACGGCAATGACTCGAAGGCAATGAGCAATACAAGTTCCGCAATCCTTGATTGCCCTAAAACAGTTTTAATTTTTACCATAAACAATCCATCGTAACACAATAAAAGTCATTAACGTTCCTCCCCATACACGAGCAGGCCCGTGCCGGCGGGGCTTGCAGACTACGAGGCGAGATCAATCTGTTCAGGTAGGAACCTACGTTAACCCATTCATCACCACATGTTTGTAGAAACAGCGCGCCGGTACGCCACGTATTTTCTCCCAAACTATCGAAAAATATCGATCCTTTTTGGTTTGTTAATATTTTAAAATATTCATAGATGTCGTTGTGAGAAAATCGGAATTAATTTTGAAATAGGGTCGAAGCACCAGTATTTGACCGCCCCCAGTAAATGACCGTTGGTTAATAAAACAAAATATAATAAGAATTGCTCTGTGTCCAGTCAAAAAACTTTAATCCCAAGAAACTACGACAAAAGAGGTAGGCAGAGACAACTGTTGGTAAGAAACAAAACTATCAGTTTTGAACTGTGCCTTGTCAAACGGTAAAAGTGCGTCTTCCCGTTGTTGTTCTGAGATTGTTAGTAGTTTTTTATAAGGAAATGTGTGGTAAGTGTTTTTTTAATGTGATTTCTTATGCAATTCTTTGAATATTTACATATTTTTATATGTTAGGATGTTTCATAATGTGACAATGTAACAAAATCTATGAATTGTATCAATATAACCTGAAGTGGTCAATTACTGCTGATTGTGCTATTTTTTTTACAGAAATATTAATTTTAATAGTAATACTCATATTTCAATAAAAAAGTTTGAGAATTTAGAGAAGTCAATGTGTTTTTTATTGTTTTATTTTATTTTGTACACTGAAATAATGAAATTAATGCCTTTAATGTGGATTTCAGTACAAGCTGAACCTTAAACGGTCATTCATTGGTGCTTTGACCTTTCGAATATTGCGAAGCGCGCACAGCTGCGCTTATGGCGATCGTCTACATAAAGCGCACATGTGTGATTACGGCGATCGTCGGGTTAAAGGTGTAGAATACGTGCCCAAATATTTTAAAACTACCCACAGAACAACCCTCTATACAACAAATTGATAATATATACAGAAACTCTGAGTGATGTAGGTCTACTTAGGAAATTGAAAAACTTTGTTTAATCCACTATTTAATAAAAAGATATTTAAAAAAAAACACGACATGTTTCGGAGGATACCTCCATCTTCAGGTTTAAAAATATAATAAAAACTAAACAAGGAAAGACTAATAAAAAACGCATTTAATATTCGATACAATAATATGTAAGTGTTAATGCCTGGGTTAGTTAAATGTTAGTGTTAGTGTTAGTGTTAGTTTTAGTGTTAGTGATAGTGCCTGTGTTAATTAAATGTTAGTGTTAGTGTTAATGTTAGTGTTAATGCCTTAGCGTTCAATAAGTTGATGTAGGTCTGTTCGTCCCTAATAATATCTTTGCTAAATCGTATTACCACGGAATTTGACGTACTTGGTGATAGTCTGGCTCACCTGAGGGTAGCACTGTCCTTATTATAATTGTATATTCATTTAACTAACTAACTAACCATCACGCCGTCTCCCCGAAAGGGTAGGCAGAAAGAATGGACTGCCACACTTTAACCGATGTAGCACTCCATCCGATGGGTTGCGAACCTCATCGCCACCAATAAGCTGGTCCTCATCATCCCAGGATGCATGATTTCTGTGTCACATATATTCTTCTTTTTCAAGACCCCTTACGGGTCCCTCCAACGTTTGCGATCACCTCGGCGAACCTGACCCTGTCCTGCGCCGCTCGGAACAGCTCCTTCACACTTCGGATCTAAGATCTATTAAAAGAAGAAGAAGAAGAAGAAGTAAAAGAAGAAGAAGAAGAAGAAGAAAAAGAGAAATATTAACATTTTATTTTATTACTTATAAAAAATTATCATGAAAAATCATTTAAATTAATTGGTTACACCGTTCCCTCAGGTGCACATCCCGAAAATATTGACCTCTCCTCATACTTGCACGAGCACTCTATTGTTGCTCCCACTTCATTAATTCCACTTGTGCCTTAAGCTACTTTAGCAATTTGTTCTCGCTAAACTATGAATTGAATATGAATACGGCTATTCGATGAACATGCAAAACAATGTTCATTCCAGTTTCTCTTTGAACAGGGCTGCCATAAGCTCTCGAGAATAAGGACAGTCGAATTATGTGTCCATATTAGAAAATTAAAATTGTGTCTATGGTGATATTTTTAGATCAAAACAATGCCGTCTTGAAAGTATTTACCGGGCCGTAAGCACCATAAACAATTGTTCCAACATGGAGGTTTATGGGGCCGTATGTACCGCCATATCAGTATAAGAATCCGTGAAAATACTATCATTTTATCACGATTATAAATGTGAAATTAATGTAAAATACGACTACGATTGTATTATTACTCCTTATATACGTGTTAAAAACATTATAATACAATATATTTGTGTTTCCGGAGTGCTGGTATATCAATTTGGCTGCCTAACCTCTCTACGCTGAAGATTCTACATAACATTTTCAAAGAATATGTTACAATCTTCTACATTTGTAAAGTACCAACGATATTAATCAAATAACGTTGTTCAAAATGTTCATGTTTAAAAATTCTTTCGAAAATATCAGGATATTTTTTACATTTTTTTAACATTTGACAGCTGTCAAATTAGATCGGCCCCACATTAAATTGAACATTGCAGCATGGTAAGCAGTGATTTCTATAAAACAAATAAAAAAATCGTAAAATATTTCATTTGAATTTAAAATGAATGTTTTCAAATTAACTAACATTACAAGTCTATTAGTAGATGTTAAATCATAATCAATTAGTGAATATAAGCTCTCGAGGGTAAAGTCATTCGAATTTTATGACAATATTCCAAATTTAAAATTGTGTCCACACACTGTGATGATAATATGTGTACAGAATGCCTTCTCGTAGTGACATCTATGAAACAAAAATATAATTAAAAATCTTTTTTTTGTTTTATCAAAATAATTAAAAATATATATATTATATTACGAAATATTTATTTTTTAAGCTATTATTTTTCAGAGGTCGAATAAAATTCTTTAAAATTTAATTAATAACCCTTCGTAGTAATTAATTTTAAAAAAATACAATTGTAAAACTGTATTTCAATTCGAATATTTAAAAACTAGTGTTTGATACGTTTCGCCTTACTAAAGCATTCACGACAAAATGTATTTCAATAGAGTTGTAGCAGTGGCCGTTCACAATTGAGTTTTAAGTACCAACCCTGGTGTATGGAAGTGGTAGAACTCTCATCCTTCTTCTACCATGGAACTGGTAGAAGAAGGATGAGAGTAGAATAAATGCGGTAGAGATGTGATCCCTTACAATTATATGTGATAAAACGATGTACGACAGAATTTCAAATGCTGATATAAGGAAGAAGTGTAGAACAGAAGGAAGTATTATGAACAAAATTATGAAAGGATCACTGCGTTGGTTTAGACGGTGTAAATGGAGTACGGAATCGTGGTAGACCGAGGAAAACTTGGCATGATCAAATTAATGTCGGTCATGTTAGAAGTCGGAAGAATCGACGTGCATGTATAAAGCTAGAGAGGTGTGTCAGGATCGGTAGTGGGGCGGTCCATTCTATCTGCCTACAACTTCGGGGAAACAGTATGATGGTTTGTTTGTGTTTGAATGTATGTATTTGAATAATTTCGAAATATGGTTGTGACAAATACATTCCATAAACTGTTTAATCGCTAAAAGTAAAATTTAAATGCTAAATTTAAATGCTTTCTTCAAATATGTGCATTGAAAACGCAGATTTCAAAGTATCTGATTTGAAAATTCATCAATAAATTTATTTTTTCAACTTAACAATCAACCCTGAGACGACCGGGTTGAAAGAAAAACGATATGATATTAAGAAGGCGATTTCAGTTCTCGTGTTGAAGCTTTCGAAACTCCCGAGAAATGTTCGTTAAATTTAATAATTCAATTTCACCTACAAAACCAAGTTCCAGAAATTAATATAATTGTGATATCTGATATTCAAAATATTTGATGTACGAATGTTGAGGAAGTAAGAGAAGTGTGTTAGGAAAAGAACAGTATGACGGGTCATTCTTTCTACTACATTCATTCTGCCTAGCCCTTCGGAAAAACGGCGTAAGTCCCGCATGGACGGGGGACGGGCCTAGGGAGTGCACGAGTGAAGCTGATGAAAGGCGCCGCTGCGCCTATAACAGCTTCGGGTAAGCGGAGGGAGCCCTCTATGGCTCGGCCATATAAAATAAATGTCTTTAGTTGTTTCTATTTGAATGTTGACAATTGGTAATATGAGACGTGTATTGTCTGAGATGATACGTAACCGTTTCACATTATTCACGTCTTGTCTATGATGGCAGTAAATATTGCAAACTCACCTTTACCCTCGCGGGCCCCGGTACAAGACACGAGAATCGTGATCCATCTCGCGCCGGACCGCCTGGTCCCCGGTCGCGTTACACAATAATTATCCTAATACACAGCTCGCCCGCCACAATTACCGGAAAACAATGAGCGGTGCAACCCGATCGCGAATTATTACCGATTTTATGGGCCATTATTTGATCGTAACCGGGGGAACGCATAGGGACACGGATGCACTTCTCACTTAGCGCTGTTTGATGATACCGCAAAGTCTGGTTGACTCAACCTCATAGTAAAATACAGGTACGACTTAAAATTTTAATAAATAAAATTGTTTTATTGTTTCTATAACAATAAAGTAAAAAAAAACTATATTCACCATTACTTATTTACTTACTTACTTAGAGAGCCATTGTCGTCCACTGCTGGACATAGGCTATATACATAATAAGTAATAAAAAACCAATATTATATCAGATTAGATACCTCAATTAGATGTTTAAAAGTTCGTAATACTGACAGTGCAATTGCAATATGCACCACCCTTTACCCTTTACGCAGGTAAAATAAGATATTAGCAGAAGATAAATAAACATACAAAAAATCAAGTAAAATAAGGCAACAGCAAAAAAATTTACAATAAATTACACAAATCAGGTAAAATAAGGCATAAGTATTAGACAAATAAAAAATACACAAATGAAGTAAAACAAGACAAAAGCACATGATTAAGAAGAGATACACAAATCAGGCAAAATAAGACAATAGCGTAATGTGAAGAAGACAATTCACAAATCAGGTAAAATAAGAAAATAGTCCATGACAATGTAAAAATAGAAAATTAATAAAAATGAAAACGTCTATTTCTCGGAGTTTTGTTAAATTTTATATGGCATGACATTTGATAATACCTTAGAAGGGCGAAACATGTCATTTCAGATAAAAATTAATAAAACTTCTAGAAAACAAAAGGTTTCATATTTATTAATTATTAAATATGGAGATTTACATCATTTCTTAAGAAACAATTAATAAAAATAAACACATAATACGAAAATACCTCAAGATAGAAAAAA
The DNA here is from genome assembly GCA_022606425.2 of Lepidostoma basale. Classification (NCBI taxonomy): domain Eukaryota; kingdom Metazoa; phylum Arthropoda; class Insecta; order Trichoptera; family Lepidostomatidae; genus Lepidostoma; species Lepidostoma basale. Next base: position 797,231 of record JAHDVF020001222.1, on the reverse strand, counting down.
AAATTGAAAAAAGACCCTCAGTAACGATGAAAATAGAAGAAAAGAAAAAATACACATATCAGGTAAATTAAGGCAAAAGCACAAGATAAGGAAAAAATACACAAATTAAAATCTAGGATCTAATCGACCAGTTTAAGAAATAAGAAAAAAATATATTATTGACGATCAAAATCAATTCCTTTAGACACTTGCTTTAAACGAGGACACTGTATCGACCAATATTATATACCTGTATCAACATGTTTACATTCTATGGAACTGTACAATCTGCACGTTCTAGTAATTGGATTAAATGATTTTATATGAAAAGTATTGTTATTCGGTCATCCGCTATGAATATGCAACCTAAATTTTAATACAAAAACTTAAATTTGGCATATTTAAGGGGTTACACAGAAAACCAAATCTTGCGTAAGTTTTCTAATATCAAATACTGCGAAAGAGTTAACAAATTCGAGAACCAATGTTCGGTGTACGTTCAGTAACATAGTGTTTTAAGTTCCTTATTCAATTGTTTTTTCGTTGTGCGATTTCTGCTTGTTCATAAACTGTTACGTTAAAATGTATACTTGTAAATTAGTTGTAATATTTGTGAATTTCAAGTCTTAATAAAGTGATATATGATAATAAAATACATGAAATCACACATAATAACTATTAGCACAATCCATTCAGGAAGGATATTATTACATTTTACACTCCGACTAGAGGTTAACGTTGGGAAAGGTATTTTGTGACACGTGACGTAACGTGATGAACGTATGAAATATTCCTTTTGAACATCACTGAATCATCATACAATCGACATCTACAGACTTATTCTTCAAACGTTTTGTTAATTGAATAAAAAAAAACATAAAAGATTCATGTTAAAAAGTATATATTTAAGCAACTGCAAGAATCGGTCGTAAGTCGACGATTAGCAGTATATACAAGAACTCCATCCAGATGACTTAATTGAAAAAATATGTATAAAAAGCACTTACCCCTCGCTGTACGTTCGTTTTACTCCTTCCAAACACAAGTCTCCTCTGAAGAGTAGGATTCATCGTGACCACAAGTTTTATAATAACAACAATGTCAAAATAATAACAAAGTTAAATTATCACAATGAAACAAAAGAATAAATTCTATTACACAGTTCAACAAATAATATTTTAATAACAAAGTTCAATTTTCACAATTAAACAAAAGAAAACATTCTTAAACACAGTCAAAAAAATTCAAAACAAAGTTAAATTATCACAAATAAACGAATACATTCTAAGACACAGTCTAAATTTTGGAATAAAAATCAAACAAATAACACATATATATAATTCAGTTTAACACAACCAAATGACTTCAAATATTAACGGTTTTATTCAGTATTTAAATCTTTTAAACACATATTTAAGAGTTAGTGTTAACTAATAAATATTATCACTTTCATTCTCATTACTTAGGTAGAACTAATTCGCGCTGTTAACAGATGCACACACTAACTAAAATTGGGATATTATCAGTTATTGTAACAATACTTAAAATACTTACACATGATGCTATTATACTGTTAGCTATAATTTTTGGATCACAATCTAAGCGACAAAGTAATTAAAATATTGTCTTTCCTCTTGGACATGCTGAGGACCAATATTCTACAGGTAAGGAGGGATAGGTACACACTTACCAATTTCTTCAGACTTATCAGGGGATTCTTTGATAATTCAGGAGGGTATCCATCTTTATGGTCCGGATGGTTATCTTCGACAGCGTCAGTACGGACTGTTTTATCTCCCAACATGCAGAACCAACCCTCTGGTGATGCTGATGGGGAGAGCAATCAATCTGATGAACACGATCGCTTCGGAGATCGACGTCTTTCATATTAATGAATGTACATTCTGAAGACAAATACTCTTGATTTAAGAGAGTATCTTGTATTCCTAAAGTTGAACCATATCTCATGCGTTCCTTGTATTATATAATTATACTTTACCTGTTATTTCCATTACAATATTTACCTGTTCTCAAATGATGCCCTAAACATTAATATCTGTGAGAAATAAACTGATTTGATTTGATATTGTACTTACTCGCTGGCATCGACAGACTGGTTTGTTTGCGATGACAACTTGAAGTGCACCAATCACTCTGTTGCCTGCCCCAAACCTTCATTCAATACCCCTCTCCACTCGCCCAACTTTTGTAAACATACTACCCAAATATACAAACTCATCTACTTGCTCCAGATTTTCACCATTCACGCCAATGTGGTAGACTGTTTTTCTTTTTAATATATGTATTAAAATCGCTGTATGTTATCCTAATAAATAAATCAATTTGTATTATGTAAGTACATAGTATTGTCCCGGTGAAAACGTCTTATGTATTCTGTATTAAAAATCGCAAACTGACTAACCAACCATCACGCCGTCTCGCTGGAGGTGTAGGCAGAAAAAATGGACCGCCACTGTTCTGTCCTGACATACTTATCTCGATTCCTCTAGATTCATACATCGTGTCATACACGCATGTTGATTTCTCCTACTCCTCTCGTGACATGTAATATTTGATTGATTTGATCGTACCACGTTTTCCTCGGTCTTCCTCTATTTCTAGCTCCGTTCACGTCGTTTACAAATACCATCTTCACCATTGTGCATTAATTCATTACACACAAAAATATGTAATTTGTCAATGTGCATACTTATTAACTAACTAACTATTACGCCATTTCCCCGGAGGGGTAGGCAGAGATGATAGATCGCCACAATGCTCTGTCCTGGCATACCTCTCGGGAGTCCTCTACATTCATACATCGTACCATGCACGCACGTCGATTATTCCGACTTCAAATGTGGCCGCCTTTTAGTAATTGATTAATTTGGTCATGCCATGTTTTTCTGGGTTTTTTAACCATTCTACTCTCATCCATTCTTTCCATATGTCCAAACATTATTTATTATTCTTCTTCTTCTTCTTATTCTTCTTATTATTCTTATTATTCTTCTTCACCTCCGTGGTGCATAGGGCCTCAAGGAACCTTCTTCGCCCGACTCTATCGCATGCCTAATGCCTGACATCATCCCAAGTGAGGCCTGCCGCCTTAACCTCGTCCTGTAGGGTTCTTCTCCAGGTGACTCTAGGTCTTCCTCGCTTTCTCTTTCCCCCCATAGGGGACCAGTCTAGTTTATTAATTAAGTGTAATTATTTATTATTATTTATTTATTATTACAATTACATTTTCTTTATCGATATTTTTTGTTGTAAATAAAAATCAGATTACAGAAAAAGTGTTTTATTTGAAAAGACAATACAATGAGTTATAATATTTTCCATTGCGAAACGAGATCCGTTACACTATTGTTGGTTGTATTATGTACAGACACAGCAATTAATTGAACACGGTACATTTTTATAACTATCATATCTATCATAAAATTAAAATAACTATTAAATGGATAAGTAGGTAAGAATGACGATTCATACCTACAAAAAAAATTTATGTTATTATAAAAAATTATATCAACAAAGGTAATAATGTTACATTTGTGCAAGCCCAAAAATATTTTTTTTGTTAAAACCATAATTAATTAGAACCTCAAAAACACATATAAATGACATACCTTGTATTTTTAATGCGTATACATAATGTATGTGTATACGTAAGGTATGTGTATGTGTATGCATATGCATATGCGTACGTGTATGAGAATGTGTTTGTGTTTGGTATGTGTCAGTGTACGTGTACGTGTTGAGTACGTGTACGTGTACGTATACATGCACGTGTGCGTGTGTGTGTAAGTGTGCGTGTGTGTGTAAGTGTGCGTGTGTGTGTAAGTGTGTGTGTGGGCGTGTATGTGTACGTGCGCGTGCGTGTGTACGTGTACGTGTACGTATGCGTGTGCGTGTGCGTGTCCGTGTACGTGTACGTGAACGTGTGTACGTGAACATGTGTACATGTATGTGTATGAATGTGTACATGTATGTGTATGTGTAGGTGTGTGTATCTGAATGTGTATGTGTATGGGTACTGGTATGATAGAAATAATATCATTTAAAAATTGGTTCATTAATAAAAAATTAATTAGGAATTAGATCCGAATGATATTATCGTATGCCCAAATGGGTCTTCCATATTTGTAACAATACAATAAAGAAATAGGCATGCATACGATAAAAGAGTTCGAAGTGGGTTTCGAAGAGGATGATAAAAACCTTTCTTAGGTATTCAAAAACTCCATGTACGACAAAAGAAGTCACTACAAATAAGATGTTTTAACTTTGTTGCAGAATGCCTCTAATGTTGAGTGTCACATACCTTAAAAAAAAAACGTAGGAGAACTCGGATATCAGAATCCCTTTCTTTTAATCAGTCGAATCTATAATACTTTCTAGGGAAAAAAAAACTAGTTATTTGATCGAAGAGAGAAATCCATAATGATATTTTATGAAATGAAATTATTAATACTTATTAAAAACAACGAAGCACACGAAGCACACAACGAATTTGATAGGTTTAAACAGTGGTCGGCAAACTCGGTCAACAGTAAGACGCACATATTAATTAATGCAAATGAAAAAGTCCGTTGTTCAGAAGTTTTATTATATTATATTTTATGGGAATGACATGTTTCGCCTTTGGCATTATCAATTGTACTTGATAATACCAAAGGCGAAACATGTCATTTCCATAAAATATTTAAAAAAAACTTCTGGAAAACTGTCGTTTTCCTTTTGTATTTAATATGGAGATTTATATCACTGTTCAAGAAACAATAAATTGACTATATCTTATATTATAGTAAGCAATTTTTTTTATTTTTATAAAGACTATAAAAAAAATCAATATTTTGAATTGAATCAATGGCCTTACATTTTTTTTTGGAATGTTCTAGTATTGCAAGTTTGTATGTGTTCCATTTTAAATTTCGAAGTAACTTTAAAGTGCTTATAAAATTAACATATTTCAAACGTATTTTAAGAACTTCAGAGCCATGTTCGATTAAAGGACATTTGACTCGCGAGCCGCGGTTTGCCGACCACAGGGTTAAAATAAACGATTGACTTTGAGAGTTTGGGTTTTTTAAATGTGCATACATAGTTACATTTAATAATGTATTCATTCAAATCTCTAGTGTTTAATTGTATTTACTATATTACCTAACAGCACTACCACAAAGTGTCTTTTTACACAAAATGTATGTAATCAGGAAGATGCATTTTTATGAAATTTATAAAATACACATTTGTTTCCAACATATTTAAAATACAAGATAAAACCAATTTAAACACAATACACAGTTTAACAATTTAAACGAAATATTTGTTTTCAATTAAAATCTGACAATCAGGCACTATTTATTTTAATAATGCAGATTATTCTATATATTTTTTTAAAAAATCCACGTTCTTTATTATGAAACAATACTAGATATTTAATTAACAGGGTTTAATTAAATTTTAAACAAATCACATCGATTCAACATTGATTCTATAAAAGATCTACGCAGTTTCTTAATTCCAGTCGTCATTTTCGTTAAATGACCTTTTCTCCTTCGGTTTGGTGAGATCGGTTTCAGCCTCCGTGACCTTGAAAAGCCCTGACGAGGTCCTGCGTCTCCTGGGAACCGCTTCTTCGCCGGAACCTCCGGAAGTGCGCCGTTTCCGCTTTTTATCACTCTCGCTCGCTGGACAGGATTCTGAATAAACAGAGCATTCTCAACATGTAGTGAAAAGTATAAATAACACAAAAAATTATTTTATACCCAAATCCATATATAATCGTGTATTTTGCGTCATAACTCAATACATGATTTTTTTTAAAACACATTTTATTTATTGTAGGTTGGTTATTACAAAGGTGCTTAGTGGTTTAAACATAAAACAAATAAATAAATAAAAACTGGTGAATATATCGTCGGTTCAAAGGTAAAACTAATAAAGTGACATTTAAATATTTTTTTGCAATTTCTGTATCAGACTTGTGAATTCTACGTCAGAAAATAATCACCAAGTGTTTTTATTAAAGAATAACTGTTATTCTTTAATAAATACACTTGGTGATTATTTTCTGACTTAGAATTCACAAGTCTGATAGAAATTGCAAAAAAAAATTAAAATGTCACTTAATGAGTTTTACCTTTGAACCGACGATATTATATATGTCTTGTACCACAGGTGGCATATTTAGAGTAACGTTTGAACTACACTATATTATTCAATCACTTTGCACAGTTTTATTGGCCATTGTGCTTAACACCAATTTATATCAAAAACTCATTTTTGACTTTTTTTTAAACTTGGCACCTTTGTAATGTCCAGCCGTCAATTATGATGCAAAAGCAGAATGAAAACGACCCGAAAGACGAAACTGAGTACTTTTTTTTTTAATTAATTGTTACAGTAAAATGGCTTTTTTTATGATTCTCAAATGATCGATATTTCGTATCATCAAATACTTGGTATAAAAAATAAAACTTGCTCAATTTCTACTACCGAATCACTTCCATTCAAATTTAACAAAGCACTGAGAATTACCTTATATATAGGTATAGATTATTCACTTCAGGGAGATGATTTGCGATAGTGTTAGTATCACCTCCAAAATTGGTTATAGAACGCTCCCTGATTGGCTCCTGGATCTTAGTAGGCGGAGTATACGGCATTAGCTTCTAAAATACTCGCTGGTTAGAAAATTACTTCTTGAGATTATTATTTCATAAAAATGGCGCTCTATAAATTATCCATTTTATTATTATCTTGAAATAAGACAAATAAATTTATTTCAAAGGAGGAAGGACATGTTTTGGTTTTGTTTTAGAATTCCAATATTAACACGGATTTTACGGAAAAATAAAAATTTCCAGACACCACTACCCAGGATACCAGATATTTGAAATAATTAAATAAAAATAATTAAAAGATGAAAACGTGGCACGATCAAATAAATCAAATATTGAATGTCGGCCATGTGAGGAGTCAGAGAAATCGACGCGCGTGCATGACACGATGTATGAATGTTGAGGAATCGAGAGAAATGTGTCAGGAAATAAAAGTTAATGGATTTCATTTTTGTGATTTTTACAACTGACGCCGATAGAACTTTTATTTAAAAAAAACTTTTTTAACAACACAATTTTTATGTTTTTTCTACTAATAAAAAATAAAATGAAAACAGCATATATATTTTTTGTAAACGCACTGTCACTCACACTATAGCAAACAATCTCCTTGAAAGAATGGACTCTACCGATAATATCCTTGAAGTAAGTATATTTTAAAGTTAAGAAAAAAAACATTTATTTTTAGATGAATCATACATAAGACGGAATCAGCATATTTTGGAAGACTTATTACAAGTATTATTTTATTATCAAAAATATTTGAAAACGAACAGGTTTTTTATTTACAATTACCGATTTTACATTGGGAAAAAAATACAAAAACTGTCGAAACGATATATGTTCATAGGATTTGTTGAAATTTGAAAGAAGCAATATTAGAATCATCTACATCATACATAATATTTAAATGAGAAAAAATAAAAATATTAATTCTATATAATAATAAAAATATATAAATAATAAATACATATATTTATATACAAAATAATGTAAATTATTAAAATAAGTTAGTAGCTATGATTAAAAATGTGTTAGGTTACTTTTAAAGTGTTCTATCCACAAAAAAAAAAAAATTTAAATAAAGAATATGATAATATATTATACCTGTACATTACTTATATTTTACTATAATAACACGGAATTGTTTATTATATAGGAAACCGTGTTGTTTTTTCATATTCATGGTGCAATATCCAATATAATAAAAAATATGTCATTATTATGAACAAGATATCGGGTTGTGTACAGGCTTGAACCCAAGTTCACTGGATCACGAGCCAAACGTTCTGTCATTTGGACCGCCAACCGGGTTTAACAAATTGTTTCACTCATAAACGAGTTATAGACAGACTCAAATGAAATAAGTAGGATACATTTTTTTAAAAGCAGTTATGTATTAATTTTTTTTAAACTATAATAATTTCTCAAATAGAACCTAGTCAAAGTAACCTAATTATATGAAAAGTTGTATGTTATTAGGATTCATGAAATATATATTTTTAATAGTGTTAACACCATGATTATAAATGTAAGTACGTAAGTCAAACGCGATCTCATAGTTAGAATTTGGCTGTCAACTACATGGAGAGGAAATCGATAGCTTCAATGGACAATATGGTAACTCACTTTTGTTCGTTATTAAAATTTTATTTATAAGGTTTAAAAAAAACTTGTCATTAATATTAACAAAAATAAATTTAATATATGAGGTTAAAATTAATGTTTACAGAGTATTTAATTGAAATGCATACCTGATTTTAACTTAATTATTTTAATCTTATTATATAATATTACATTTAAATGGTATAGACATAATCCAAAAGGTTATCTTAATCTTCAGAGACTCAAATAAAAATCTATTTTATTTTATTATTGAAATAAATACACCAGGATATTTTTATGTGAAACAAACATTATTTATAAATAAATATTTATTATTTCTTGTAAAATGATTAAAATCTCCATATTAAATAATTAATATGAATGAACATGCCTATTTTCTAGAAGTTTTATAATAATTTATGCGAACGACGTGTTTCACCTGTCTAAGATATTTGATTATGCCCTAGACAGGGAAAACATATTATTCGTATAAATTATAATAAAACTTCTAGAAAACAAACGGTTTCGTTTGTATTAATTATATTAATTTGCAGCTCGAAATGAAGACATTTTTTATTACAAAACTGAGGGGAAAAGTTTTAATTGTAACAGCAAAAGCATAAATAATAAAATAAATTTGTAGCTGTGAAATGGTTTTAATACAATATTGCCCATTGAAGCATGTAATGAAATCTAATATCCAAAACATCCCAATATAAGGAAGCTGGAAATAGCATATAGATGAAAAAGAGAAAAGGGATATGACTCAAAAATGGTATGATAAAAAAAGGATTATGAGTCAAAAATAGGTGGCTCGAAACAGTCACCGTTCAAACTTTACCTCTAGATATTGGTTCACCTAAATCTTCGGTCGTCAATTTCCTATGGGAAGAAAACATACAAACTTAATTAAAACATTCAAATTGTGAGATATGTACCTATATTCTCTCGCGTGCGAAAAAGCACTGTTAGAAGCATTTGTACATTATACAAATAAAGTTAGTATTCTAGTAAAGTAGTCTACAGTATTGTAAAATATTATTATTTTGAAAATAAACTAAGTAACTAAAAAATAATCGCCACACTGTTATTTCCTGACATTCTTCTCTCGCTTTCTCAACATTCATAAATCGTGTCATGCATTCACGTCCATTTTTTCGACACCTCACGTGGCTGATATTTAATATTTGATTCATTTGATCGTACCACGTATTTCTTTGTCTTTCTCTTTTTCTAGTTCCGTTAACGTCGTTTACATATTATTATTAGTATTATTATTATTATTATTATTATTTTGTTGAATCGCTCTTTACATCATGACAGCATGAGCCAAATCAATGTAAAGGGAATTAAAGCTATCATAGTGATTCTCGTGACACGTGATAGGTAAATCTATCGCCATTTTATTGTCACGTGAATTCTACACCAGACCAAAGACAGTGTGACAATCACACTGCCCTCGCCGGGAATCGAACCCGCAACCTTCGGGGTGGCAGTCAATGCACTTACCACTCGGCCACGAAGGTCGTCATTCCATATCATTCCTATACCATTATTTCTTCTTTCCAGTTTTCTAAATTTATTGTTGCATATGTTGTCATGGGAAGTAATTCGATTTTGTATTTAAACATTCTATGAATGACGGCACACAAATAAATATTTATAAAAGTATGTTCGATAGATAGAGTGAAAAAAAATATTACATTAATATAGGGTCAAAGCACCAATGAATGACCGTTTAAGGTTCGGCTTGTACTGAAATCCACATTAAAGGCATTAATTTCATTATTTCAGTGTACAAAATAAAAGAAAACAATAAAAAACACATTGACTTCTCTAAATTCTCTAACTTTTTTATTGAAATACATATGAGTATTACTATTAAAATTAATATTTCTCTAAAAAAATAGCACAGTCACCAGTAATTGACCACTTCAGGTTATATTGATACAATACATAGATTTTGTTACATTGTCACATTATGAAACACCCTAACATATAAAAATATGTAAATATTCAAAGAATTGCATAAGAAATAACACTAAAAAAACACTTACCACACATTTCCTTATAAAAAAACTACTAACAATCTCAGAACAACAACGGGAAGACGCACTTTTACCGTTTGACAAGGCACAGTTCAAAACTGATAGTTTTGTTTCTTACCAACAGTTGTCTCTGCCTACCTCTGTTGTCATAGTTTCTTGGGATTAAAGTTTTTTGACTGGACACATAGAGCAATTCTTATTATTTTTGTTTTATTAACCAACGATCATTTACCGGGGGCGGTCAAATACTGGTGCTTCGACCCTACTTTTGACTCAAAATATTTTACAAATTCATGATGACCTCAGTAATTTCACAGCATTCGTGTTAGATCGCAGAAAGAATATAAGGAAAACCACACGTTAATTGTTTTTTTTTAAATGAGTTATAATTAGTTAAATAATTACGATATATTCAGTCAACGTTCAGCTTAAATTACAAAAGCATCGAAATTTCTCAATTACATACCGATCGGAATAACTCGACATTTATTTTTGTAATTTCAATTATTCTGATAATTTTCCAATCACATTTTTGTTATTATCTTGAGTAGGACCACTGCCCTTAGCGGTTCCTTTACCTGCCTAGTAGTATGCCAGTACATGTACTGTTGTGTCTACAAATATTTTTTTATTCACCTTCTTCCCGAATACCGAACGATTCTGGCATATGTGAACCGTATGTCACAAATGTTCGAACATTTTAGCAATGTAGCTATAATACCAACGGAATAATGTTCATTTTAATATTCCGTGACGTCATCATTCTCTTGCTGCTTGTCAACCTTTTAATGTCAGGCTGCGATTTGCGTGTAATTTAACAATAAAAAGTGCTAATTTAACAATAGAACCTGAGTGTATTTTCTAACCCTGACGAAGCTCCTACGAGACCGAAACCCGTGGGTTGTTAAAAAAAAGTGGTGTAAAAACAAATTAAAAGTGTATTAATATTATATTTAATAAAAATAAAGTTTGATAAAAGAAAAATTAGAATATTTACTACTCATTTATCTTGGCGTTATCTTAATTCCGTTAAATAAATTAATGATCTGTTCTGATAGACCGATGGTTGACTATTTATGAAAAAGTTTTTTTTCCCTCTAAATTGTTTAATATTTGATTTTTTTTAAGTAGTTCCTAAGTAAAAATGTATTTTAATTACGTATTCTATGATTTGAATTCTAATTATTTTGTTCTTTTTTTTGTCTAACTCCGGCCCACCTATTCCCCTTCTCCTATATGTGAATGCGGTACAAATGGCGATCTTTAACATTTAATTTTTCAATGCCCTCTTTTAGTAGGGCGGGAAAACTTTCTCAAATAAATCATTAGTATATTTTTCACATTTCCCATCACCATAGAAGTATTATTGTCATCACAATCAAAAATTGTAATTATATCATCAAATCATTTTCACTCTGTTCATAATTTAAAATTAAAGGAATTTCACGATTTTATAATGTAATTAAAGTATAAGTTAGTTTTCTGTATTCCTTTTTTCACGTAATTATTATGTATATAATTAATATTTGTTCAATTAATAAACTGTTCAATTATGTTAGTCAATGATGTTATTTTTAAATGTACTTATTGTTTGTATATAAATATGTAACATTAATGTATTATTGCTTGTATGACACGTAACACTCCATGGTGAATGTGTCAAATAAATAAATATTAAAAAAAGATTAATTTTATCTCAATAGAGACGAAGATGCAAACTGGAAACTGAATAGGCGTTATCTGGCAGTGCGTTAATGGCGGTAGCCTTTCACATTGTGTTATAAAGATCTTCTGCTTAATGCTAAAATCTAATCTTCATAGATGGCGCTGGTCTGTAAATTGAAACTGACATGTGAATTGTGTTGTTGGATATTGACATATATACAACTTCCAAAAAATTGTCAGACATGGTGGTCATAAGAAATGGTGCGCTTAACCCAACCAATGACAGGTCATAAGTCCTGTAAACACCTCGATCACCATATTCAGTTTCCAGTTTGCATCTTCGTCTCTATTGAGATAAAATGAATTCTTGAATTGATAACCCGCAATGGGTAAATAAAATCCAGTATTCGTCTACAAGAATTTGTATACATTCAAAATGTTGTATTGAAAAAAAGAGTTAAAAAAACTCACTACCCAACAAGTTAATGATGATATGTATGGGATAACATGCTGAAAACCGAGTAATAACATTTTTCAAGCGGAATCCGGCGGGAAAACGCATTGTTTATCGCCCAACTCCGAGGGGACTGATAAGCGAAAAAAGCCAGCACTAATGTTGGGAGATTTGTTGAAATTTGTTAACATGTCTCATTCCGAGGAATACATTCAGATCAAACGGCAATTCACCGGTTACGGACAGCTAAATTGTTAGTAAATTCGTAAATAATACGAAAGATAAATAAAATTAAATATTAAACAAACAGTTTACTAATGCCCCGTAGCTATAGTAAAGTATTTCAAGGTTTCCAAGGACTGCCACACTTTGACCGATGCGGCACTCCATCCTACTCTTTTCGCCCTCGCGGGAGACGCGGTGTGATGGGTTGCGAACCTCATCGCCACCAGTAGGCATCTCCCGCGCACACTTCGATCGCCCAACGTCCACAAAATAAATCTAAAAGAAATCATATAATATACAATGATATAAAATTAAATTAATTAACAAAATAAAATAACATAACACATAATGTTCTTTTAGATGGTGCACATGTTGTCAGCTGGACGATCCGGACTTTTGTGTTCATTTAATTTATATTTCACGTATCCACCGTTCTTTTAAGTAACTGTAATTAGGCACTTAAAACAATCCAACACCAGCAAGAACTTTAAAACATTATATGAGAAATTATTCATTTGAACAATTGTCATTGAAACAAACGGAAAATGTATTTTAACACCTGTCAAAATTCTTTATATAAACGAATTTTTTTTAATTATTTTAACATCAAAACAGTACAAACGTATTACGTGTCAACTTATTAACTATTATTAAGTGCGGCAACAATCAAATTGACCAAAATACGAGTAATTCACTTATACACAAAATATCTCAAAATTTACGGGAGCACCACATGAACCAAACCAAATTTTCAAAATCAGAACCAGAATCGAAGTTTTATTAAATTAATATATTTTTTAATCATATTATTCAGTTCCACTCAAGAATAAACGTAATAATATTTCAAATAATTACTATTATATTAGGTGTGAGAAAAATGGGTTAGCTCAAAACCGGAGCGGCGGCGATACCATACCCCATGTCCGGCGGTTAACATTGAGTTAACTGGCAATAAGTTAGACAGGCCTCAGACGGAACAGAACAAGGCTGTCGGCCGGTCAAGAGGGCATTCCGGATAAACGAGGCACCGCTCCACGTATCCCGCTTGTTAACAAATCACCACGAAGATCCTAACACAACCTAACCTAAAACGTACATGGCCGGGAACTAACCTAACCCAATCGAACTCAAATCTAACCAAACAACAGGGAACTCGAATCATCAAACTCAAGTCTTCTTCTTTCTAATTGTAGACCAATGAGGCCTGTTCTCCACAAGGAACTCCTTGTGGAGAACAGGTATTGAAAAAAGAACAGTTCAAATAACTGTTAGTTGTAATAACTGTTCAAATTTAACAATTTATATTTGAATAAATGTAATACAAAGTATAATTATATTTATTCAAATATGAATCCACAACACAAAGTGAAGGCGAATAAAAAAAAAAAAAACAATTTATTCTTGTGATCCAATATTAATAGTGTATTCATATTTTGTCTAATAAATAAAGTGGATAATACAGTGTTTAAAATTCTCCTTTTAAATTTACAATGGAATTTCACGCCTTAACCTCCAATAAAGTATTTTTTAGATACGTTAAAATTGCAATAACCTTTAATAAAAGTTATTGCAATTTTAACGTATCTAAAACTAAGTCAATGTCGAACAACCTTTCTCGGTCTTTGATCTCGGGGTTTCCGTGTCGTGTCGGATGTTGTCGTCGTATGTCGTGTCGTGACCCGCGGACATGGCTACACAGCTCGCCCCGGATCTATTGGGGCATCAGCTCTGAAGGGAACACGGACTACACCGGGACGTACCGACTGATGTTTACGGCTATTATTTAAATGCTTATTTAACTAACTAACTAACTAACCATCACGCCGTCTTTCCGGAGGGGTAGGCGAGAAGAATGGACCGCCACACTGTTCTGTCCTGACATACGAGTATTTCTCTCGCTTCCTCTACATTCAGCCGTTATCGTGAGCAGCTTAATTAATGAGCGCTCTTAGTAATTTAGTAAAGCAAGCTACATCGCTATGCTTCGCCCTGTATGGCGTTCCGGTATCATTTCGAGAAAGCTCAAGCTCCAAATATTCAGCAGTAGCGTTAAAAGCGTACTGCTGTATGGATGTGAGACTTGGAAATCTACCGCGGACGTTATTGGTAAACTCCAGGAGTTTATAAATAGGTGCCTTCGCTCAATATTCAAAATCTATTGGCCCCAAACATTGTCAAATGCAGTTCTCTGGACCATGGCAGGCGAAAAGCCAATTAGAGAACAAGTCGCTAGACACAAATGGCAGTGATCGGTCACACTCTGAGACGGAACCCAGCCTCCATCGCTCAGGGCGCACCAGACTGGTCCCCTACGGGGGAACGAGAAAGCGTGGCAGACCTAGAGCCACCTGGAGAAGAGCCCTGCAGGACGAGGTTAAGGCAGCAGGCCTCACTTGGGATGATGTTAGGCATCAGGCATGCGATAGAGTCGAGTGGAGAGGTTCCTTGAGGCCCTATGCACCACGGAGGTGTGACAGGACAAAAAGAAGAAGAAGCTACATCTCTGACGCTAGCAATCAGATATTGGTAAAATCCGTAAAACTCGTCTTTCTGGGCCGACGTTTCGGAAATCTTTGCAGTCTTCATCTCCAGGGTGGTAATAAATGTGTGGTGGGTAATTTATGCTTTACTCCTTTTACGTTGTGCCGTGTCGCCGGCAATGTGAGAGCGAAGCAGATATCTCCGAGCTTCGCGTGCATTGCTCTCCGAACGTAGGAGTTAAGCATACATTACCCACAACGTAGTTATAACCACCCCGAAGATGGAGACTTCAGCGATCTCCGAAACGTCGGTTCAAAAATACGAGTTTCACAGATATTTCCAAGATCCTTAAAAAACATATTGCTTCCAACAGTGAAAATCTAGACAATTATCACATATTGGTAATATTAAAAATCAAACATAAATTTAAAATCAGTTGAATTTATATTTGGGCCATTGAAGATCTTTTAGATGTTGTGATCAATGAACAATTTTGATGCACCTTTCATAAGCCATGCCGCCACATTGAAAGCAGACTGAAATTTATTATTATCGTGTTTTCTTGGTACTATTTATTTTTATTCCATATTATTATTTCGAAAAGAGAAGGATGGAGTGCCGCATCGAAAGTGTGGTAGTCCATTCTTTCTGCCTACCCTTTCGGGGAGACGGCGTGATGGTTAGTTAGTTAGTTAGTTAGTTTATTATTTCGTTTCGGCAGCCCGCTGTCTTCACCAGGCGGAGCTGTCGAAATCAGTCAGAATTTAAAGATAATGTGAAATAACACTTGGGCCTTTTAAATGTTAAAAAATTCCCGTTGCCTTCCGCATTTTTGCATAAAAAATATAATTTCCACCCAATTACTGTATTTATACATTATTTTAGATCCTAGGTTCTCAATGTGGGCGATAACGCCCCCTTGTGAGCGTTTGAAACTTCCAGGGGGGCAGTAGAAGACCCAGAAAAAATAGAGAGCGTGAGCAGATAAAAAAATATAGTCTAAAAAGACAAAAAAAAAACACGCTAATCACGTAGGTACTACTCGTAATAAAGCAAATTAAACTTAAATATTGGTCTATTTTTTTTGTTATTGTATGTATTGTAATCATTTTCCTTTTTTTGGAATAACTTTTATAGGAGGGGGCGTTGAACGTTTATTTTTCTTGTAAAGGGGGCGGTGGCCCAGAAAAGATTGGAAACCTATGTTTCAGATTGTCATAATATTTGATAGGTAGCTTTATTTGTATTGTTACAAGGATTCTAGGAGACAAAAGAAAATGTTTTTTCATACTGCCATCGCCGTGAATCGAATACGGGATCTTTGAAATAAAAATAAACACAACATTTTGAAAGTATACAAATACTTGTAGACGAATACTGTTTTTTATTTACCCATTGCGGGTTATCAATTCGAGGATTAATTGTATCTCAATAGAGACGAAGAGAAAACCTAATCTTCATAGATGGCGCTGGTCTGTAAATTGAAACTGACATGTGAATTGTGGTGTTGGATATTAACATATATACAACTTCCAAAAAATTGTCAGACATGGTGGTCATAAGAAAGGTGGAATGGGGAATGTTGTATTACATAAAGCGTGCGCTTAACCCAACCAATGACAGGTCATAAGTCCTGTAAACACCTCGATCACCATATTCAGTTTCCAGTTTGCATCTTCGTCTCTATTGAGATACATATAATCCAAAAATAAACACATTTAAAAAATAGAATAAAATTCAACCTCGAAATTTTAATAACGCATCTTCGTCTCTATTGAGATACATATAATCCAAAAATAAACACATTTAAAAAATAGAATAAAATTCAACCTCGAAATTTTAATAACGAACATAAATATTTGCCTCGAATTATTTCGTCGAAGAACTGCACTCTTGGAAGATATTGTTGAAAGGTAAGTCTGAATATCAGAACAATGATTGTGCAGTGGAATAAACATGTCTGTCGACTGGCATCTCCGCAGGAATGTATTCCCGAGGAGTCAGATACTGGTCAGATTTAGTGGACCATAAATTCTACATTTCGCGTTTCTGCACCCCGACACCACTTTGATTATTATTTATCTAGGGACGCGAACAGACTAGAAAATTGTTTGATATTCATTTATCGTTAAGCTTTAAAAGTAGTTATTTGAAACAACAATAATAAAAAATGAAGACTGGTAAGTGCTCCAACAGCCACACCGAAGATCCTAGGTTCGATTCCCGTGATGGCATTATGATTGCATAATGACAGTCCAGGAAAAAATGGCGATAGAATAGCTACTAATCCCATGTCATAATAATCAATTACTAAAAAAATTATATAATAATTAAGTTAAAATAACCGTTTGTACACAAAAATGTAGAAAGCAACGGGAGACTCCCATATCAAATATTGTGAATACTCGGAAACATTTCTCTACAGCTTCGAAGAAATGGGCATCTCATAAAACATTTCTTTAGATTAATCAGGGGATATTTTGAGAACTCGGCCGTGCTGGAGAGTGTTGGTTTATGGTCGATTGTTTTACCTACCGGCTGCCAGAACCAATATGCCTCTGATAATACCGGTGGGAAAAGCAATTAGTCTGCTGAACGCGGTCTCCTCGGAGATCGACGTCATTCATATTAGTGAAGGTACGTTCAGGGGACAAATACTCTCGACTAATAAATCAAATAAATAAACGATATTAAAATTTTCATTATATTATACATTAAATTTTTTATCGCGTGAGGAACACCAGAATAAGACAGATATATGAGGTTGAGGATATTGTAAGATGGAGCAGCCAGCGAAAAAAGGACTGATACGGTCATGTTCAAAGAATGGACACCAAGAGACTCCCCTATATTGCACTACATAATCAGCCTCATGGGACTCGTCCTCGTGGAAGACCTCCTAAAAGATGGAAGGACAGCTGGGATTCTACCTCACAGGAGGAGCAACTATCTGGAAAACAGACCACGTAGGTCTACAACACAAATGAAGAAGAGGATATATTTAATTTGTATGTAATATATATTTAATAATGCCTTAAAAACGATAATGTTTAACCACCCTACGTATTTGAACGTACGTGATACGTTCACTTTGACTGTACCATTCTGCGCTATCCCGTATTACGTACGCGCTTGAGAAAAAGTAATGTACCTAAAATGAACAAACTGTTAGGGATACGCGCGTGTGCCTACAACACTTGAGTAAAAGTCTTCACAAATATGATAATTTTACTAGGGGCATGCGAAATATGTGGTCGAGTCTTTGACGTTTCGTAATTTAAAAAAGTAAAATTAATATATAATTTAATTTAATTAATAAAAAAACTGCTTTTTTGCATGTTTCTCGGAAAATTACCTGTAGGTAGGGCGGTTAACGTATTAATTAAATCAGGCGTAGTTATGCATTGATACGTAGGAACTTTTTTTTCAATATGGTATCTCCCAGCCCTGAAGATATTTAAAGTGACGTTAGTTTGAACAAATAGCCGACTATAATTCTCCAATAGAATAAACGTCCGCGAAGTCCGCAGCGGACTGAAACCCGAGCCAGATGACCGAACACTGCCGGTTCATTCTAAACACGTTCGTGCACACTAACGCACGAAATTTGGTAACCAACAATATATTTACAAACATATTACCAATAAAACCATTAAAATGACTGTGTGTTATCTCTTGACAAGCTTACGTACTAATTACGCCTTTTTCTAGAAATGGTAGGCAGAGAGGATGGACCGCCACACTGCTTTGTCCTGACATACCTCTCAAGCTTCATCTACATTCATACATACATCGTAACACGCACTATAGTCGATTTGCAAACTTCGAATGGCAATGTTAGTAAGCTATATATTATATCATAGGTTACCAATTTTTTCTGAGCCACCGCCCCCATTACAAGAAAAATAAACGTTCAACGCCCCCCTCCCATAAAAATTATTCGAAATATGGGAAAATGATAACAATACATACATACATACATATCAAAATAAACTAATATTTAAGTTTAATTTGCTTTATTAGTACCTACGTGATTAGCGTGTTTTTTTTTTTGTTTTTTAGACTATATTTGTTTATTTGCCCACACTTTTTTTTCTGGATCTTCTAATGCCCTTTTGAAAGTCTCAATCGCCCATAAGGAGGGGTTATCGCCCACTTCGAGAACCTAGGTATTATATAGTCATAAATGAAAAGAGTACTGCCTTACTGACGTCGAAGTATTTTGAATCCATCTGATTTATATTGTTCTAATAATAATGTAAAATTTGATTAAATAATTTTTATTTTTGTTATTATAAATTGTTTAATGTCTAAATGAGTAGCATAAATGTTGTTCGTTAGTTATTACGCATTTGTTTAAAATAAAAACTAAAACAAATAAATTACTATTAATCGATGTATCATTAAGTGTATAGAATTCCATAATGATGTTATTAAAATAAACAAAAGTTATTTAAAAATAGAAGAAATAAAATTTCTATAAATGATATGAAATATTCACGACACGTGTTTCGTCTTATGAGGACATCTTCGAGTGACACTCGAAGACCTTCGTGGCAGAGTGGTAAGAGCTCTGATTCCCATTCCGAAGGTTCTGGGTTCGATTCCCGGTGATGGCAGTGTGATTGTCACATTGTCTTTGGTCTGGCGTAGTATTCACGTGACAATAAAATGGCGATAGATTGGCTACCTGTCACATGTCACGAGAATCAATATATCAGCTTAAAAAAAATGTATACTGTAATTGGGTTCAAGCAACCTGTTGTATACGTAAAAAAAAAAAAATTAAAAAAAATTAAACGTTCAAGAAACAATAAATATTAAAAGATTTCTTTTTTGAAATAATGAAAATAAAAATTAAACAACCTTATTTACACATTGTGTGTATATAAATTTGCGCACACGTTACAATACACAGATTGTAACTAATAAATAATAATAACATTCAAATATTATATAATATATGTATACTTTGACATGTAATAAAAATATATCAAGAAAATTACTTTAAAATCTTCTACTTTTCCAACAGTTTACGAGTTCGCAAAAAGGGTAATTACATCCACCCCGCCGTCCACCACCAGTCCAGTAAACGGGCATTAATACCCTTACCACAGACGTATGCCTTACATATGTTTTTTTTATGTTACAAAAATGATTAATTTCAAGAATAACAAAAATTGGTAACTTATTTTTGTTCATTACGGTACCCGACAACAATCCTGAAGTGTGAATAACAAGAATAGGTCGGCCACCGTGTTCTGGAGTGCGGAGAAATTTGTGCGAATAAATTTCACACTTTATTGCCTTGTATTGTCAATAGTATAGGCGCCCGGCGACACCGCGCCAAAAGGTCGAAAGTCGCGCCACGCCACTCTCGTCAGCCGGCCCCACACGTGAGACCACGTCAAAGCCATGAATTACGATTCAAATAATTTATCGTATTTTAAGATAATGACATTTATCAAATGATATATCAATTACGCCTTTTCTCAACATGGGTAAACAATAACTAAATACATCTCCAACTTTCCATTCATTCAAAACACCGTTATGTATTACATTATTATTATTATTATTATTTTGTTGAATCGCTCTTAACATCATGACAGCATGAGCCAAATCGACGTAAAGGGTATATATGTAAAGGGTAATTAGCTATCATAGTGATTCTTGTGACATGTGATAGGTAGCCAATCTATCGCCATTTTATTGTCACGTGAATTCTACACCAGACTAAAGACAAACATAAGAAATCATGTCAGTCTGCAACATAAGCGTGAATGGTGAAAATTTGGAGGAAGTAGATGAGTTCGTGTATTTGAGTAGTATATTTACAAAAGAGTGGTGAGGTATATTGAACGAAGGGTTGGGGCAGGCAACAAAGTGAATGGTGCACTTAAAGTTGTCATCGCAAACAATAACCTATCCAAAAAAAGCTAACACGTGGCCGTGAGAGCAAAAATAAGATTTTTGCATTATTTTGATTTTTTATAAAAATGTTATTTGTGTTCCAAATTGTTTATTTCAAATGTCAATTGTAGCATAACGTTATCTACAAGATATATCAGTAACTAAATTTAAAAATAATATGTATATATTTAAAAAAGATAGGGGTTGAATGCATTAAAAAAAATGTAATAAAAAAAAGTACAGCTCTAACGTTTTGCCAAAACATAAAGTATGCAAAAATAATACTGATGGTATATTTAACTCAATTTCACATTAAAACACATCTGGGACCTTTCGCCAAATAAGTACCGAAATGTTTGATATAATAAAATACTGGAATTTTTTTTTATTATTTGAGAAAATTAAAAAGATTTTTTTTAATCATTGTTCAAGAATCAGTACCATTGGCAATTGGTAGGACACAACAAGAAATGATAATATTAAGCTTTGAATTAAAACAACAACGCTGTTTAAATTCCGCTTATTAAATAACTGTTTACATTCCGCGTACATGACACGATGTCAGAATGTTGAAGAAACGAAAGAAGTATTTTAGGAAAGAACAATGTGGCGGTCCATTCTTTCTGCCTACCCTTTCGGTGAGATGGCGTGATGGTTAGTTAGTTATAATGCTTTAGTATTTGATTATCTCACAGGGGTCATGATCCTTCACGATAAAGCTAACGACTTTAAAAAAAGGATACAATGTTAATAGCATTCGTTCATTTGCATTGCGAACATGCAATTTCGGACACAAATTCACGGCAAGTTTTCCGTTGGTTGGAAACAAGTTAAATGAGAATTCGGTGGTAAAGATGATGAAGCAGGTGAACTTTAATTGCGATCTTATCTCACGTGATTTAAATGATTGATAGAGAATAAAAACGAGGGTGTGTTCCCATCATCAATTACGACCAAATACAAATATACTTATGATACGGGTAACACAGGCCAGACGAAAAATTCGTAATTGCAGAACTGCAATCCACTGGTGTTCGTTATATTTTTAACATTGTTTCTTTAACAACGGTGTAAAATACCAATTCGTGTTAATATTCTCTTTCCTCTACAACTTCTTCTTCTTCGTTTAGACCAGTGATCCCCAAAGTGGTCTATATAGACCCCCAGGGGTCCACGACAACTTGCAGAGGGTCTACGACAGTTGCAAAAAAAATTGGGGGTCCATGAGATGTAAATAAGGGTCCATGA
The DNA here is from genome assembly GCA_022606425.2 of Lepidostoma basale. Classification (NCBI taxonomy): domain Eukaryota; kingdom Metazoa; phylum Arthropoda; class Insecta; order Trichoptera; family Lepidostomatidae; genus Lepidostoma; species Lepidostoma basale. Next base: position 774,987 of record JAHDVF020001222.1, on the reverse strand, counting down.
GATGGTTCAACTAAATTGAAGTCTAATATTGCAATACGAATATCGAAATCGTTGGCGACCTTTTTTTTAGCTCATTTTGGGAAAATCGAATGACCTTTTTTTTTAACTTGACACCGACTTCCGCTTAGTAGGTAGAGATTTCGGCTGCGACCAATTTTATTTAGCAATCAATTTGGAAAATCAATAGGAAAGCCTGGGGTCTACACAAAATAGAAAAAATCGGCAAGGGGTCTACAGTACAAATATGTTTGGGAACCTCTGGTTTAGACCTTTGGTTTGTTACTGAAATCAGGCTGGCCTCTCTTGGGAGGTCGACTCCCAGCTATCCCTCCGTCTCTTTGGCGGTATTCCGGGGGGACGGTAGCCGGCAGGAATCTGATGCGCCACAGCGTGTGGGATTCTGGTGGGATGCATCCTCTGCACGTGTGCATTCCAGTATCTTCTGCGTTGTCTGCCCCATCTCACGACATCTTACACCTTGCAAATTTCGCGGATTTTTCTACAACTCCAATTCATGCTCCTCTTGATTTCTTACATATAATTTTCGTATCCATCACGCATGGACGAGGGTCGGCCTAGGGATTGAATGAGCAAAGCTGACGAAACGCGCAGCTCCTTTAACAGCTTCGGGTAAGGCGGAGAATCCTCTAATTCATGGGTCGGCAACCTTTTGTTGGGAAAGGGCCAAATATTTGACGTGGGGATTAGTGCGGGCCGCACTTTGTCACATATCATTACAGTATACCTACAATTGACAATGGCTTATCCAGATGAAACGTGTCATTCCCATAAATTCTAATATCACTTCTAGAAAACAGACGTTTTCATTCGTAATCACGTTAATACGTTATTTATGAACACTGCCTCGCTGATATTAAAAATGTCCGATTAAATTCGACATAACTTCGAACAAATAATTATTCTCAATTTAACGACGCATTGAATTGTTAATATTAGACAAAAAGGGTAAAAAAAATCGCTTAACATTTAATGCAACGCCGATGATAATGCCATATTTGAAAGGGCATGTAAAGGCATGAAAACTAATACATTAGAAATTTCACGCCGTAGTACAGTAAAACATTTATCTTGATTATACTACGAATTTGTCTAAGGACCCAATTCACTAATTTATTAAATATTCCCTAGATCAAGAATGTATAACAGAAATATAATTTATATAAATCCAAATATTATTTATTATTATTTCCACAAGCGAGGGAATAACGAGGAAAAACAACATATTTATTAACATAACAATAAAAGAAAAATTAGATGCATATCTAATAATAATTTTTCCCAGTTCGTTAATCATTTACTTGAAAATAATACATTTAACAAAGAAAACGGAATCGATTTTGCATATAAATAGTAAAAATCTAACATTTAATAATTTAGAAATTAAAAAAGCCAACATAAATAATGAAAATATAATGAACAAACAATTAAATTTAAATTCAATTCCCATCTTCGAAATGTTCCTGTAATCTATCCCCCCTCCTCAACCCTAATTATACCCCCTCCACCTGAATACATAACTCCACCCTTTTTTAGAATATAAGTGATCACCCTGCTTTATTGTATTGTTTAAAATCTATAAAAAGTGTAATAAAGTGTTGTAAAAATACGATGTGTAGTTATATTTATTCAAAAAGTATATATCAAATTTAATAAACAGTATAGTGAAGTATTACAAATTAGAGAATCGCATCTAGGAAACGTATCATTAGACGTACGCGTACTTCTTAAGGTCCCCCGCACAATTGTCTACAATAGGAACTACAATAGAAAATTACATGGAATAGCGCGAACTCAAACGGACCGTTTTGGGTATACCCTTATGTGAATTCAAAGACTCCAAAGAACAATTTCATTTATCGCCTTTCAACTATATTTAACCCTCGACGGCTTTCGTCTTCTATCTTAACAAATGTGAAGAAATATATGTTATATAAAATCCAGGTTTTTATAAATAGGCGCCTTCGCTCAATATTCAAGAAATTTTGACCCCAAACAGTGTCAAATGCCATTCTCTGACCCATGGCAGGTGAGAAGACAATCAGAAAACAAGTCGCTAGACGCAAATGGCTGTGGATCGGTCACACCCTGAGGTTTAACCCAGTCTGCATCGCTCAGGGCGTACTGGTCACCTATGGGTGGAAAGAGGAAGTGAGGCAGACCTAGACTCACCCGGAGAAGAACCCTGAATCGGAGAAGGTTCCTTGAGGCCCTATGCACCACGGAGATATGACAGGACTAGAAAAAGAAATATTTAAATGTTTTGCGTAATTTAAAAAATCGTGTGTGACGGAGCGCATATTTCAAAAACGAATCTGCAACTCTTGGTGTTATTTTGTCACAGATCAAAGCATCTAGGCGGGGCCTGCCCAACTAGATGGAGAGCATTACGAATTCAAATCAAATCAGATCAGTTTATTTTTATAGATTAATTTTTCAGACATAACACAATTAATTTTTAAGGCATCTATTGAGAACAGGTAAAATAATATATTGTGTATAGTATACTACCAGAAACGCATGAGAGATGGTTCAACTCTCCAGAATTAAGAGTATTTGCCTTCTGGGCGTACTTTCACTAATATGAAAGACGTCTACGACGTAAGATAGCTACCATACTCCCTCATGTAGAGATACCTCAGATTTTTTTTCTGAACCCTCTCCAGCATAACGGAATATCTCGCCTCGTGAGGACTCCATATCACAGAACCACTTTCGAGTCTGCTCCTAACCAATGTGTTGTACTCTGAGCACATGAGGATCCCTGAAAACTCTGCTGGTCCGGACGATGAAGCCCAACATTCTCAGTGCAGTGCCACAAATCCTTAGTGAATTAGTGACCTCGTTTTAAAAATTATCAAGGGCATGCATTACAATAATATTATATTGAAGCATTGTTAACTGTTTGTAGTCAATTTGAGATAACGACGGTTCTGCGAGGGGGCTGTAGTAAGGGCCCTCTCGCACGCCTTAATAACTCCCGAACACTTCAGTCAATATACGAACCTCATAAAATCAACGCGCCTTTCATTTACTTACATAGGAGCCCGCCATACGGCAACAAAGCATCCTGTACATGGCTTGTAAGAAGAGAGAAAGAAACCAAAACACCTAACTGACGAATGTGTAGAAGACATGAAGGCGCTAGGCCAGAGGTCAGCAAACTGCGGATCGCAACTCCAATGCGGCCCTTTACATCATTGTTCAAGAAACAATTAATACATTTTATTGATCCTTCTATATACATACAAGAGCATTGCGGGGTTGAAACAAATGACACACAAGAAACAATTCTTGGAAAGCCATTGTACACGATTCATTGCATAATGAGGAACAAGCCAGGACACGTGGCTTTACAGTTTAAATACCAAATTTTCAACTTTGGGTACCAAAATACAGTAGGACCTCGATTATCCGGACCTCGATTATCCGGATTTACGATTATCCAGATTGGTCAAAATAAATAAAAACGAAAGTAAGTACGTGTTGGAATGAGTTTCATGCATTTGTTCCAACAATAAGTCCCAACAAGTAAAATATTGGTCAGTAGTCGTTGGAATTCAATACGCATCGGATGTTTGTTTTTTGAAAAATTGTAAACAATTTAAATTGTATTTATTTTTAATATTACCGATATGTCATCGAAATTAAAACGTGTTGTAGTTTCATTAAAAAGACAAATTAGATATAATCAATGATTTGAAACACGGTGAATCAGGACGTTTTTGTCTAATAAATATGGTGTCGGAACGTCAACGATTTCGAATATAAAAAAACAAAGCGAAAAAATATTGAAGTTTACTAATTGTTTAATATCAGAAGATGGAAGCTTAGAGCGTAAAGTAATGAAAATCAGGAAATGAAGAAGTTGAAGAGTGTATTTTTATGCGGTTCATACAAAGACGATCATCTGGAGCTTTTCAGTGTTTAGATGTCGCCATGAAGTGGTTTGAGAGTCAAGAAGAGTGTAATTTAGGACAACTTATATGTCTTAAAAGTATTCGCGATTTGGCAGAAATCAATAATTGATTTTTTTAATAAAAAATAATTTACAATAAAGCTTTTTATAAATCTAAATAAATAAAAATTATTCACACTGAATATATTTGTTTTTTTCTGTCAATTATATATTTTATCTATTATCCGGATTTGTCCTTATCCAGACTACCTTCATCCCCAATTAGTCCGGATAATCGAGGTTTTACTGTACCACATTTTATTAAAAAGATGACCAATTTAACCGTCACGCCATATTCTAGACGGAATATAAAAAGATATTCCAGTAAACAACTGATGCGTTTCCTCTAAATTCACATATTAAAAAACACGTATCTACAACTCATGAAAATAGACCAAAAATAAATAACTGATTATTCCGAAACAGCCTTCGTGGCAGAAAGGTAACAGCTATTACAGCCACACCGAAGTTTCCGAGGGTTCGATTCCCAGCGATGCTTGTGGAAAAAATCTCACGCTGTCTTTTGTCTATATAATTCAGATGACAATAGTTGAGTGCCTATCGCATGTCATGAAAATCAATAGCTAAAAAAAATTATATATCATAGTAATTGGATTCAAATAACCTAATGTAGGTAACAGGAAACTACCACATTAAAATGGCCCAATTGGTATCCCAAAAATAAGCAAAGATGTTTATAGACTTTGCTGCAATACAATCCCTAGGATTTAAACTTAAAAAATAACCGAAATTATTGTTTCTTGTAAAACATATGTTTTCTAGAAGTTTTATTTAACTATTAAGCAGAATCTGCTACATTATCTGGGGTATATAAACCACAACGCGTCAAATTCTCTCTGTTAATATCTCGTAGAAATGTTTCGCCTTAGCAAGGCGAAACATTTCCACGAGATATTATAAAACTTTTAGAAAACAGATGTTTTCATTCATATAAAGGATAATTCTGAACTTCCACCAAGTTTACCTTGGAAAAATATCTGATTAAATTTGATAAAATAAATCAATAAGGAAAAGGATGTACTACTCTACACAACATATCAATTCGAATACAATATTATACATATTTTGGTAGTGTCATGATTTTCAAGGTATTCACTAAGAAGATACGCCTTTTTAATAATAGGTCCTTACATATGAAATTGGCGTTTTGTATGGGAGGAACATAAAGTTGATATTTTTTAAATATAATATATTTATTTAATCAAAGTGTGTACCATTGCTATCCATGCACTTTTGCCATCTCATAGGTAGTTCATCGATCCCTTTACTAAAAAAACATTCGGACGGGAATCAATAAAATCTTTGAAGTCGGTTTGGACTGCCCCATCGGAGTTGAATTTTTTCCCTTGCAAGAAGTTATCCAAATTTCGAAAAAAATAGTAATCTGTTGGGGCAAGGTCCGGAGAGTACGGTGGATGTCTTAGACATTCCAATTGAAGCTCTTCTAATTTGGTAGCCGTCTGTTGTGCAGTGTGTGGTCTAGCGTTATCATGAAGCAGCAGTGGCCTAGAGCGATTAACCAGCCTCGGTTGTTTAGCAGCTAGCTTTTCCATCATGGTTTGCAGTTGCTGACAATAGACATCTGTCGTAATCGTCTGGCCAGATTTAAGAAAGCTGTAGTGAACGACACCAGCACTAGTCCACCAAACGCTCACAAGTAACTTTTTTGGAGTCAATTTTCGCTTGGGGCATGGTTTGACTGGTTCGGCAGGGTTCAGCCATTACGATGAGCGCTTCCGATTATCATACAGGATCCACTTTTCATCACAGGTAATGATTCGATTCAAAATCCCTTCATTATTGTGCCGGTTGAGTAATGCAACGCAGCAGTCAACGCGCGTTTGTTGATTTGCTTCACTCAATTCGTGAGGTACCCACCTTTCAAGCTTTTTCACCTTCCCAATTTGCTTCAAGTGAATTAAAACAGTTTTATCACTAACACCGCAGCCTGCAGCTAACTCGGACGTGGTTTGCGATGGATCCGCTTCCACAATAGCCTTCAATTCTTCATTATCAACTTTGGTCTCCGGCCGTCCACGAGGCTTGTTCTGCAGGTCGAAATTTCCAGAACGAAAACGTTGGAACCAAAAACGCACTGTGTTTTCTTTTGCGGCACCGTCGCCATACACATCATTAATCCTTCGAGCCGTTTCTGCAGCACTGGTGCCACGGTGGAACTCGTACTCGTAAATAACGCGATATTTCAAGTTTTCCATTTTGTAAACTGAGTGACGCAAAGAAAATAAACAATTGAGGAAAAAACAAATGAATTATAATTTTCGAAACACAAATACTTGAGTAAATAGCTGTATAAATTTTATTTGGAATTCCTAACCAAAGAGAAGATATTTGAGATCAAAGTTGCCAGTACGGCAAAACGCCAATTTCATATGCAAGGACCTAATATTTGATAAAATATCGAAATATAAAATATTATTTGAATTTTTTTTTAACTTGAAAAATTTAAGCATATTGGCATGTCTCCGAAGGAATATTGCTCAGTATTATTAGTAACGATCGTCACGCATTCCTCCCAGTGATTCCTGCAATTATCTGGAATAAGTAACCAAAATCTTAGTTCCGAAGTAATGAGCACGACAATGCGTCACGCTTCGAGTACTGCGTCACAGAAAGTTCGATGTAGAAAGAAGGTAAGTTCTTAGTCATACGGAACGAATAAATGCAAAAAGCAAAGATATTACAAAAATAGTTTCTCAAACTTGAATGCCCTATGCTCTTTAAAAAACTTTTTCGCGCTTTTCACAAACATGTTTCGGGACACAGACACCCTTCATCAGTGTTAAAATTTCTTTACTGAGGAATAGCATCTGTGGAAAATATTATAAAATGCTTCCTTAACCTCGTCCTTTGTCCTACATGACAAAAACTGTACTCCACATTTTTTTCCCATCCCGCATTTGTCTCCTCTGCCTCTCCTGTTCTTCCCGCTGTATATTCCTGTGGTGTATTATTATTTTTATCTTTTATATAAAGTTTCTGAAATGTTCATGTATTATATATTATGCTTATTTATTCAATAGAGTACAGCGGAGCATAGAAGTAAGTTGGGGTAGATTAAATGTGGTCTGGCACCCCCTTGTTGTTGCCTTCTTTAAAAAATGTAAGTCCCGGATGGACCGGGGAGAAGCAGTGTACGAGAGAGGCTGACAAAAGGGCGCCGCTATGCCCTATAACAGCCTCGGGTTAGTGGCGGGAACTTCTATGTTCCTTTAAAAAAATATTAACAAAGTAGCATTTGTGGCCCGGAACATATTTGTGAAAAGCTCAAAAAAATGTGAAAATACGGTGTTTTCTAAAAAATAATGTTTTCTATTAAATGTAAACACGATTCAAAGTGATGACAAATATAGAAGAAACAAATTAATTATTACTGCATATGAGAGCAAAGAAACGGAAATAAATCAATTTAAAATCTTGAACGTTTCGATTAATTAAATGATTTAGAGAGTGTCAGGGTGTCTGAAGAATCTGGTCTGGAAGAACAAGCACATGCGTATCGACAGTAAGTTCAGAATTTATAGGACATGCGTAAGACCTATCATGACGTATGTTGTAGAGACGCGGGCCGACACTGTACAAACCAAGAATCTGCTAAGAACATTTGAGATGAAAGTCCTAAGATCCATTACAGGAAAAACTCTCAGAAATGGCATCCGTAAACATAAGAAAAACTTACGAAAAATAGGATTTCGTTTTGTGGAGTAAATCCAGAAGAAGATACTGAGGGAAACGTGTAGCCAGATTGCATATACAGCGGCTTGCGAAATCCACTCCGGACACCGTCCATCTGGAAGACCACCTCAGAGATGGAGGGACAGCTGGACCTCATCATCCCAGGAGACATGCTTTCTGTGCCACAGAACGTCAGCTCTATTAAAAGAATAGGGAGATTTAGACATCTGGTTTGTCGCAATATTCGCTAATTGCACAAACACTGAAACAAGGGACAAGGAGAACGATCTTTGACCGGGAAAAATAAAGACAAAATGGCGAAGCAATCCGACACCGAACATAGAGCAGTCGGATAACATTTAAAGGATTAATTGACACTAATTGCTGCCCCAGTAGAGGGCCGGCAATAAATAATTCATGGGCAAAATGACAAAAAATACGTAAGAAGGGAAAACAGACTAATAAAACATTAAATTTTCATATAAAGCACTCACTTTGTGGTTACACATTTTAAACTTATAGATACAAAATAATAAAACACTTTGTACTTAACCACGGTACAGTTATTAAAAAATTAATGCCAACTAATTTCAGCATTAGTATTTATTTGTACCTAACAAGCCTTATTAGATTCATATGCATTTCCTAGAAATTAGGTAACACATTTAAATAAAGTTTCATTCCGTTTCGATCGTCGTTGACATATGATGATGCCTCAGACAGGCGAAACACGTAATTCCCATAAATTATAAAAACTTCTATAAAACAGACATTTTCATTGGTATTAGTTATTAAATGAGAAAATTACACTTCGTTCGTATTAGTTTTTAAGCTTAGGAAAACATTTCAAATGATCTGAAACTATTATCAAATGTTTATCGTTCTTGAACAATGATGTAAAGCTCCATATTAAATAATTAATACTATTGAAAACGTCAGTTTTCTAGAAGTTTTATTATATTTTATGGGAATGACATGTTTCGCCCTTCTAAGGCATTATCATAGTCTACAAAGCAATTAATTAATTAATCAATCTAAAATGGCAGTGCACAATCGTGTTCTTCTACCGACCCTCATGTATGGAAGCGAAGCATGGAACTGGCAAAAGAAGGATGAAAGTAGAATAAATGCTGTAGAAATGAGATCTCTTAGACGAATGTGTGGATACTTTGTGTATGATAGAGTGTCGAATGAAAATATAAGAAGAGAATGCGGTGCGAATGATGGTGTCATGAACAAAATAATGAAAGGGTCATTAAGATGGTTTGGACATATGGAATGAATGAATGAAGAAAGAATGTTAAAAAAAAATATATGTTAATGATGTAAATGGAACCAGAAATAGAGGAAGACCGAGGAAAACGTGGCACGATCAAATAAATCAAATATTGAATCGACGCGCGTGCATGACACGATGTATGAATGTTGAGGAAGCGAGAGAAATATGTCAGGAAAGAAAAGTGTGGCAGTCCATTCTTTCTGCCTCCCCCTTCGGGGAGACGGCGTGATGGTTAGTTAGTTAGTTAGTTAGTTACAAAGCAATTATCTGAAGCCTAAGAAAGGCAAAACATGCCATTCCCATAAAATATAATAAAACTGATAGAAAACTGTATTTTTCATTTGTATTAAATTTTAAATATATTTTTTTAGAAAAACTTAAAGCGTTAACACTGTGGAATACTATGAAATAAAACACATTTTTTATTCGATTTTGAGTTTATTCTTCTCGACATGTTTCGAAGGTTTACACCTTCGTCATCGGGAAAACGATATGAATTAACTCAAAAGTGAAAAAATCGGTGTTTTAATTTACAAAAAATTCGTCAATTTTGAAAATTTTAAAAACAAAGGACGATCCGAACTTACCGGGAAAGAATCACCGTTCTCGGTACTTTATAGGTTAAATTTGTCGATAAAAAGTTTGATACATTGGTGCACAAACTAGAAGGGAAATGATGATTTATACGCAATATATCGGAGACTTAACTACATAGTTACTCGTACATTATCGTTACAAGGAAAATATCATAAAGATGAAAGATACACTTATTAAAGCCTTCGACACCCAAACATGTCTCGAATAACGATACGAACCAGATCACTCAAGCGCTCTCCGTTCTTTGCAATGTGAAGGTTTCACAAACAAAAATTTAATTAATATTTCTTCTACATTCGCCACAACTTTGTGTTGCTGATTCATTGAACAGTGTTTATTACAACACTAACTTTATTAAATTTTTTAATTAAAAATTTTCATGAATTCGAATACCATTTATATTATCTGTCAAAATTGACCACATTCATGAAAATTTTGATTAAATATTAATTTTGTATATACAAAAACTGACAAAACACTTTAACCGAAATCTATTGAAGGAAATTCATATTAAATACCTAATAATTAAATAAAACGATGTTTTTAACTACTTCAACGTTTGCCTTTATTTCGACAGCGACCGGTTTCATCAGGCTCGCTGGCATCGACAGACTGGTGACACTATTGCAAACCGAGTCCTTTTTATATACATACAGATCGGGGGAGGGGGGGTAAACAAGATTCTGTACAATAATAATCTTCAAATATTATGTAAAATTTACTGAATTTAAAAATTGTTATTACAGGTATTCAAGAAGATTCATATTCAATACAATTGTATGGCAGAGGAATTAAATATTAGCCTCTTAGCAGCAAACAGATCATTTCATGGGTGTAAGAAGCCTCTGAGCTCTAAGTTACTCAGCAGCAGTGGCGGTACTCCCATAGAAGCCCAGAAGCCCGGCTTGCGTAAGAAATTTTGAATCAAAATCTCTTCTGGCAGAGTAAAAAGGCTAAGCTCTTGTGGCTTTCCCTCTATATCTGATGGGAACATTGTTGGAAGGTGATTTGGTAGGTTGTTGGTTTATGCGAGGGCATGATTACTTAGATTTGGGGGTTTTGATTCAAAATTTCTTACGCAAGCCGGGCTTCTGGGCTTCTATGGGAGTACCGCCACTGCTCAGCAGGAATACCAAACTTTTAATATATAAGACTATCATAAGACCGGTAGTCACCTACGGCTGTGAGACATGGGACTTACAGAATTAAAAGAAACCTTGAATTTGAAGTACTGATTAACCAGGAAACAGTGGTGAGATTCTGTAAGTCTCAACGCCTACGGTGGGCTGCCTATGTGGAAAGAATGCCAGAGGGTAGAACACCACAAATTATATCCAGATGGTTGCCCCGAGAAAAGAGACCAAGAGGCAGACCGAGCAAAAGATGGGCGGATTGCGTGGAAGAAGATTGAGAGAAAATCGAAGGAGCTGGGGAATGGAGAGAGATGGCCAGAGACAGAAGTCAGTGGAGGGCCGTTGTGGAGGAGGCCAAGTCCCACACCGGGATGTAGAGCCGAGAAATGACCGAATGAATCAAAAAGAAAACGAGAATATCTTGAATGCAAGAGAGTGAAAGAGAAATACTTCGAATACGCATGCCCGGTTTTAGTGCGCACGCTCAGTAACGTTATTTTGAAATTTGTCGTTTAAAGTGGACAGTTAGAAAACGAGTTAAATCGATTCACATTAAAAGTTAACACATATTCCTGTATTTTTTTGTGAATGTTTACTTATACTTGTATACGAATACTGGATTTCACAAAAAAAAAAGATGTTCTGTTTAATGCTTAAACATAAATCTCCATAGATGGCGTTAGTATGTAGATTATATATAGAGTAATCTTAAAAAGATTAACATATGTAATCAAATCTTCATAGTTGGCACATTGAAACTGACATGTGAAATCTGGCATAGGACTTTAACATTTATACAACCTCCAAAAAAAAATTTGTCAGACATGGTCATAAAGAAAGGTGGAATGGGGAATGTTGTAATTACATAAAGCGTGCGCTTAACCCAACCAATGACAGGTCATAAGTCCTGTAAACACCTTGATCAACCATATTCAGTTTCCAATTTGCATCTTCGTCTCTGTTGAAATACAATTAAATCATGAACTTATTACTGATTACGATTGTGCAGTGAACCAAGTTTTTAAAGGATAGAAAATATGTACTTCTGTGAATATCTTATTCTTGGAATTGAGGTTCGAGCCCAGATAGGTGAAATGCTGGACCTCTTCGTACATATGTTGTTCCATTTGTATGTTTTGAAGGAGATGTTGCTCGCGTGCGCTAACCATATATGTTTGATTACATCCGATGTTTGCCTATTTATTTTTTTATTATACTTTGAATATCACATTAAGTAGATATTTACAAAATCAAGCGAAAGCCGCGTGAGGCGCACGGCGCTTTTTTAGCGTAATATGAAAAGTTGTCGAGACGCCGCGTATGGCTACCAAAAATGGCGTCGCGCACAATGTGAGAATATCGGACGCGGCTCACGCTGACGGAGATAATGCCGCGGTCATTACGGGGTATTATGTCCGCCATAACAATATCGTCGGCCGGACAAGAGTTATACGCCCATTTGTGGAAGGGAATCAATCATGCAGGGAGCCGCGGAGATAAATCGCCAAGTGACTACGGGTTAACTGATTAGGCTGCGCTCGAGTGTACGTGCGTGCTACCTACTCGTATATCCCAACATTTATAATCCTTTACCAACAAATCCGCACCTATTTTGCAAAAACACATTTTTAACAAGTCATTTAAAAGTTTAACCCCTATTGTAATGCTGGCTTCATTTGCAGTAAAACAAAAAATGGTCCCGAAGTGCTTTAGGCTACATTTACAGCTCAGACTGATAATCCCCGTTCATTATAATATTATTCACAATTTAGTAGTAAGAAACTAAATTAAAGAAGTTTCATCATCAACATCAGCCGTCTATCATCCACTGCTGAATGTAGGCCTCTCCCAAAGCACGCCAACGCCCCCTATCCATTGCCGCTCCCATCCATCCATATCCAGCAATCCTCTTCAGATCCTCGGTCCAGCGGGCAGGGGGACGTCCAACTCTAAGGAATCCTGTATGCGGTCTCCACTCCAGAACCCGTCTTCCCCATCGGCTGTCGGTTCTCCGACAGATATGGCCAGCCCACTGCCACTTCAGCCCGCCTATTCGTATAGCCACCTCAGTCACCTTGGTTTGTTGTCGAATAAATTCATTTCTAAATCTGTCCCTCAAGGTTATTCCAAGCATGACTCTTTCCATGGCGCGCTGGACGACCTTGAATCTGTAGAACCTTTTGTCAATGTCGACGTCTCGGCTCCGTACGTCATGACTGGCAAGACGCACTGGTTGAAGACTTTTGTCTTGAGACATTGTGGTATTTTGGAAGTGAGAAAGAGGTTTATAAGACTAATTCATATACAAACTGCAAATGTAGTATGCGGTCAAAACCTATTTTTTTAGACTGCAAATCGTCACCTGAGAGTAAGAAGGTTCCAGCTGACAAAAGTACAGAGCTGAGAAAAATGAAGTCAAAGTTTTGTTGGTTTCGGGTGTGTATCTTGGAATAAAAGGGTTTTATTCCAATTTCCAGAGATTCTTTTACCGAGAAACGTGTAAATTTTGTCTGGCAACAGTTGGAATAATAAAGTTATAAGTTTAAATGAATCCTTCTTCAGTGAATCGTGTGTTTTGTATGATCAGATGGAACTTGATTATTTTCGTAACATCAAAATGACGATACTATTACATGTTTTTTTTAATTGTACGTATAGATAAGGTTAGTAAGAACCCTTTTCACGAAAAAAAGTCAAATGTGAAATTTTGTTAGTTGGAACCCTCTTACTCTCAGGTGACGAAATGTAGCCATCCGCACTATAGAGATTAAAAAAGTTCCACAAATCCGTGAATGAAAATAGGATAGTTATTATTTATTCGTAGAATAAATGCAGTAGAAATCAGATCTCTTAGACGAATGCGTGGATACTCTGTGTATAATAGAGTGTCGAATGAAAATATCAGAAGGGAATGCGTGGCGAATGATAGTGTTATGAACAAAATAATGAAAGAATCGTTTAGATAGTTTGGACACATGGAAATAATGAATGAAGAAAAAATGGGGGAAAAAATATATTTTAACGATGTAAATGGAACTAGAATAGAGAAAGACCGAGGAAAACGTGGCACGATCTAATAAATCAAATATTGAATGTCGGCCACGTGAGGAGTCAGAGAAATCAACGCGCGTGCATGACACGATGTATGAATGTTGAGGAAGCGAGATAAATATGTCGGAAAAGCATGCCAGTCCATTCTTTCTGCCTACCCCTTCAGAGAGACAGAGTGATGATTAGGTAATTTTATTTTTTTCTTTTTATAAAAAAAACTGATATTTTAAACACATAACGGGGGGTAGGCAGAAAGAATGACCGCCACACTGTTCTTTCCTGACATACTTCTCTTGCATCCTTAACATTCTTACATCGTGTTGGGCATGCGCGTCGATTTTTTCGACACCTAACGTGGCAAATATTTTATATTTGATTGATTTGATCGTGCCACGTTTTCCTCGGTCTTCCTCTATTTCTTGTTCCATTTACATCGTTCACATATACTGTCACTATCAACCCCGTTTGTCCTACAAAAAAATATCTACGAGAACGGCAACATAATACATTATTTCAAATTATGTTAGATATTGTGCAACATAATATAAATTATATTATTTCACCTGCCACTATGCAGAGCCAATCCACCTAGAGTAATGCCAGCGGACATGTCAATTATGCTTTTAATACGCATCGCTTCGAGTGTGGACATATTTCACGATAGTGAGGCTACCCTCAGAGAAGCATATATCTCTAACGTATTTAAATTCTTTATTTTTTTATATTATAAATTATACAACTACATATGTTTATATTCTTAATCATGCAATAAAAATACATATTCATAATTATAGAATTAAAAAAATATATATATATTCTTTATTCGTATTGGAATTTATCTGTTATAAATCGTGATTTTAAAAATAAATAAATTGGAAATCTTGAAACGCGTGGAATAACCCTTATAAAAAAATATTTATTATTTAAATTGGTAAAATTAATAATCAAAGAATACGGGAAGAATGAAATCTATACGCATAAATATCTACATCGACAACAGGAGTTACCGAACGGAAGCACTTCAAAACTCTCTTGAAGTAAGGCGAATCGCCTTCTCAATGAATTGGCATCGATAATCAGTTTTGATAACGTCACTGACATCAGTAGACTAGTCAGCATTGCTGACAATATCGGATAAGAATATAATTAACTTGTGAATGATTTTTTTTTTAAGTATATTATACTCGTATATTCGAGATGCTTATCTGATGATACTATTTCAAATCAAATCAGTTTATTTCATCAATAGACATCACAAAATTAAGGTTTAAGTCATCTATTGTATACTACCAGAAACGCATGAGAGATGGTTCGACATTAGGAAGACAAGATACCCTAAAAAATTAAGAGTATTTGCCTTCTTAACGTACTTTTACTTATATGAAAGACGTCAATCTCCGAGGAGAACGCGTTCAACAGATTAATTGTCCTTCCCACCGGTGTCACCAGAGGCAGGTTTGTTCTGGCGCCCGGTAGGTAAAACAATCTATGCTGTCGCTGTCGGAGATATCTATCAGGGACAAAAAGGCGATTACCTAAAATAGATATACGAGTATATAAAAATTAATCCATTTCTGTTTGTCCTCGATTTTCTCGAAAATAACTGGACCAGTTTGAATGAAATCTAACATGTAAAACTGTTGCTATAACGTTTTAAAATTAGTATGAAAAACATTGAACCCGCTATGTTGTATTGGGGTTAGCCCATAGATACGAGTATACAAAGATTATATATTCTACATTAGAAATTTTCAAAATGGTAATCACTAGTAATAGACAAAGTTGAAGTAATACAGTCAGATTGAGATGGTTTAGCCACGTCATGGGTCGAGAAGATGATCACATTATAAAATCTGCCCTTCAGATCCCATCGGTCAAAATGGGAATGGTACGGCCTTTGGCGATGATCAAGGTTATCCATCGAGACCACTCTCAAGAAATGTGGACTCAAATGAAAGTAGACCCAAGATAGAACGTCCTGGAGAAACCATGTTGGGAGGGTCATCTCCACTTGAAGTGGGGAATGGCAAAGAGCAAGAAGAAGAGGTACTTAATATTTTTTTTGTGATGATGACAAAATGCTATTGGGGCATCTGTATCTCTGTATGTGAGGGTTGAAACGCATTTTTCACGAACCGGTTATCATAATACCTTTTAAGAGGCAGTCAGCAATGGCATGATTGTTTAGTTTAGTTGGGAAGTTAATTAGCGCCCTGCTATGGCGGAGTGGACACGTAATTGAGTTGTGTGGACCGAATATTTGCCAATCAGCTAATTAAGATGCAACACATGGGAGAGGAATAATCAGTGCCTAGAAAAAACTTGTTAGCGAGGAATGCCGGCATTGAAAAAAAAACATGGATGCCAACTAGGTACCGGCTACATTGTCGGGATCGATATAGTCTATATCGTTCATCATTTAGTAGAGCGCTCAGATGACAGCTGAGAATTCTCTTCATACTTTTGTTGGGTGGGTACCTAATTCCGACAGGGTTGCGCCGCGAGTAGAAACGATAAACAAATGCGAACGCAGCCGCCAAATCGATCGACTAAAGGTGCCTACATTACCAA
Source organism: Lepidostoma basale (assembly GCA_022606425.2). Taxonomy (NCBI): domain Eukaryota; kingdom Metazoa; phylum Arthropoda; class Insecta; order Trichoptera; family Lepidostomatidae; genus Lepidostoma; species Lepidostoma basale. The sequence goes on along the minus strand of JAHDVF020001222.1, from coordinate 758,666 downwards.
TCGGCGTTTCGTCTATATGTGTTAGGAATGACGCCATGATGGTTGTTTAGTTAATTATTTTTAAATCTTATGTAACAATTTTAAATCAGTAGTTAAATAGATCTTCTCTCTCTCTCTCTCTCTCCCGTATTTACCATAGATTGGAATTTTTACAGTTTTAAAGATTTTGCTGGTGTTGGATTGTTTTAAGTGCCTAATTACAGTTAATTAAAAAAACACGGTGAATACGTGGAATATAAATTAAATAAACACCAATATCGTCCAGCCGACGACAAGTGCACCATCTAAAAGAACATTATGTTTTAAATTATTTTTATTTTGTTATATTATTTTATATCAATGTATCTTATATAATTTGTTTTAGATTTATTTTGTGGACGTCGGACGATCGAAGTGTGCGCGGGAGATGCCTATTGGTGGCGATGATTTTCGCAACCCATCACACCGCAACTCTCGCGGGGCGAAAAGAGGATAGAGTGCCGCATCGGTTAAAGTGTGGCAGTCCATTTTTTCTGCCTACCCTTTCGGGGAGACGGCGTGATGGTTAGTTAGTTAGTTAGTTTTGGAATTTTTATTCTTCGTAAGACAAAAACAAAAATGTTTTAAATAAGTAAAAACACTACAGTGCTTAATTTTCAGAACACAGAAACCACGTATATTCGCTCCAAACTGAACTTTGTCTGGGAGTTATGGCGTTATAAGTTTTATATACAAGTACAGTTATGTTCATAACACTATTATTCGCACTGCATTCACTTCTTATAGCTGCCTTAAGTGGTTAGGAGACGTGAAAAAAAATTATGAAGAAAGTATATGTAATGATGTAAACAAAATGAAAAGAAGTAGACCGAGGAAAACGTGGCACAATCAAATCAAATAAATGTTGGCCACATGAAGACTCGGATAAATCGACGGGCGTACCTGACACGATGTATGATTGTAGAGGAAAGAGAAGCATGTCAGGAAAGAAAACTGAGACGGTCTATCTACCTACCCGTTCGAGGTGTTTTTAAGTTGATAAGTTTAGTATACAGTCGATTTTCACCGACTTGAGGATTTCGAAATTTTCAAGTTTGTTTGATTTATTGCTATTGCTTACTTTGTGTAGAAATATTGTGTCATTTTTATCGAAACTATGGTTAAATTCAATACAATGGTTAGCCATCTCAGAAAAAATAGTATGATATTTGAATAAATATTAATATGGAGAAAATCATATACTAAAATGTCTACGTATGTTTTCTCGTTACATTTGAGAACTCGCTTTTTCCGTGATCGAAATAACCGAATATTACTGTATATTGTTATGGTTTTTTAATTTTGTAAGACTCCTCGAGGCTCTATACACCACGGAAGTGTGACAGGACAAGAAAATGGAAATAATAACAATAATAATTTAATTAAACGATGTTTTTTAACTACTTCCATTTTTGTCTTTATTTAGACAGCGACCGGTTTCGCCAGGCTCGCTGGCATCGACAGACTGGATGCCAGCGAGCCAGGCTTGGTCATGCCAGCCAGGCTCGCTGGCAAGACCATGAAACCGGTCGCTGTTTAGACAAAAGTGGAAGTAGTTAAAAAACATAGCTTTATTTAATTATTATTTAAAATGAACTTCCATCAAGAGATTTCAGTAAAATCATTCGATTATCTTAAAAAATAATAACAAATTTTGATTCAGTAGTAAAAATATACAAAAACGACAAGTGAGTGAAAGAACAGATTATTAAGAACAGCCCTGTCTTGTGTCTGATATCAGAAATGCCGAAGTAAAAAAGACTGAAGAATTCCGATACGAATCTGCCCGGTGATAATTATTAAAGAGAACTTTTCATTTAATAACCTGCTTTACCTTTAATAGGAAACAAATAGTATAGAGTTGGACGAAAAAATAACATTATTTTTCTTCTTCTTCTTTTAATACAAACAATCGAACAATCTCTCATGCGATCCTGGTATTTTTACCTGTTCTTAAATAGATGCCTTAACCGCCCTAGACAGATGAACGTACGTGATATGCACACTTTGACTGCACCTTTCTGCGCTATCCCGTATCACGTACGCGCTTGAGAAAATATAATGTATCTAAAATCTATAAACCGTTAGGGATACGTGCGTGTGCCAACAACAATCGAGTAAAGTCTTCACAAGTATGATAGTTTTACAAGGGACAGGCGAAGTATGCGGTCGAATCTTTGTAATTTTAAAAAATATAATAAATATATCGCAAGCTTAATAGTAAACTGACCGATTATGGTTTAGGTCATAATTGAGTTAACATTGGACAGAGGCTTGTGTTAACGCTATCCATCTATTTTTCACAATATTAACGTATCCATTCGTACGTACGATAATCGTTCACAATGTTAACGCTATCCATTCGTACGTGTTTTTGTTAAAACACCGACTCGTGTCAGATTGAGCAAAATATGCTTTTTTGAGTTAAGCCAGGGTTCTATTAAGCGTACGATATAATGGAATTTAATTTATAAAAATACAGTTTTTATTATGTATGGAAGCGAAGCATGGAACTGGCAAAAGAAGGATGAAAGTAGAATAAATGCAGTAGAAATGAGATCTCTTAGACGAATGTGTGCATACTCTGTATATGATAGAGTGTCGAATGAAAATATAAGAAGTGAATGCGGTGCGAATGATGGTGTCATGAACAAAATAATGAAAAGATCATTAAGATGGTTTGGACATATGGAAAGAATGAATGAAGAAAGAATGGTAAAAAAATTATATGTTAATGATGTAAATGGAACCAGAAATAGAGGAAGACCGAGGAAAACGTGGCACGATCAAATAAATCAAATATTGAATGTCGGCCATGTGAGGAGTCAGAGAAATGGACGCGCGTGCATGACACGATGTATTAATGTTGAGGAAGCGAGAGAAATATGTCAGGAAAGAAAAGTGTGGCAGTCCATTCTTTCTGCCTACCCCTTCGATGAGACGGCGTGATGGTTAAAAAAAACAGAGTTTATTTTTTGCATGTTTCTCAGAAAGTTACCTGAAGGAAGGGTGGATAAATTATAAATATGTGCATCGTGTCTTTTGAGAAAATAAACTAATTTGATTCAAATAATAATTAAATAAAACGTTTTTTTAAAACTATTTTCACTTTTATACTCATTTCGACAGCGGACGGTTTCGCCAGTTTAGCTGGCATCGACAGACTTTGTCAGTCGAACCAGAAATTTCAGTAAAATCATTAGATTATCTTGATTTAAATAATTATTAGGAATGAAAACGTCCGTTTTCTAAAAGTTTTATTATATATTATGGGCATTACACGTTTCACCTTGCTACGGCATTATCAAATGTTGCCTTATCGAGGAGAAATATATCTTTCCCATAAAACATAAAAAACTTCTAAAAAACAGACGTTTTCATTTGTATTAATTATTATATATGGAGTTTTACATAATGGTTCAAAAAAAAGTAAATGATTTGATTTAATTTAAAAAATAAGAATAACAGATATATTCACATCAATACGCACTAATCTGTACTGGAAACTATAATTTTCTAAATTATACTATCACCAAATTAGAGGTCGGTGCTGGGAAGAAAATAAATGGCGCTCTCAAAATCATTACTGCTAATAGAAATATTTCCACTAAAGCAAAGATGGCAGTACATAATAGAGTTCTAGTTCCAACCATGATGTATGGAATCGAGGCTTGGAGCTGGCAGGAAAAGGATGACACTTGGATAATATCCCGTAGAAATGAGATCACAAAACGATATATGATAGAATACCTAACGATGACAAATGATCTGGGGATGCTCCTCCTTTTATGTAGTGGGTCAATTAGCATTCATAAAAGGAACTGTGAATGCAGAAATTTACAAAAAAAATCTCGAAGAGTTTTATTCCTGCCAATTGAAATGCACGAAGTCTTATATTTCAGAGTGCATTTTCCAAGATGACTCTGCACTGTGCCACCGAGCAAAAACCATAAGTATTATTTTTTTCTGACACTGTGATTTATAATGTTCAAAAAACAATATTTAAAAAATATAACACTGTTAAAATAATTTTTAGGTCAAAGAATATATGAAAATTCATGGGATTCCAACACTGGATTGGCCCGGAAATAGCCCTGACCTAAACCCTATCGAGAACTTGTGGCATAAAATGGCAAATTGAAATAAATAAACTGAAGCCTCCGTCAAAGGAAAGGCTTAAAAACTTCATCGAAAAAGTGTGATTGAAAAATGTATCCAAGACTACATACATAATTTGGTGAAATCCATGCCTAAACGTATTGAAGCAGTTATTTTAAAAAAAAAAAGGAGGAGGAACAAAGTACTGATTTTGTTGGTTTTTGATAATTGTTAGTGTTGTATACCTATGTAATTTAATTCGAAATAAATATGTGTTTATTTAAATTATGTGAGCATTTTTAATTTTTGTGACAAAAAATCGAATATCTATAAATTAACTCTAAAATTAAGAAAAAAAAAATTTTTGATCCCTAAGAAGGCATTTTTCTTGCAGATCATCTTTAAACAGTGTTGCTTAATAATTTGGAGTGAAAAGCTATCAAGTAACACAAAAACAATTATATAATTACAAAAAAACGATATTTTCAGTGTGAAAAGATTTCTGTGCTCGCTACTGTATTTGTATACAAAAAAAAGATACTATTACTAAATTCCTAACGGATTTTTTATTAACACTTTATTATAACGGTAGCGGAAGGGCATCACCAGATTTGAAGGCAATATAGGAGTCAGAAGCTTTATTGATTTACGAGAAGTTGGAGAACGTGTCCGATGTCTTCCCGGAGGATTTAGCTTTACAACTTCCGCCGGCCGCTTTAAACGCGGGCGCGCTTGGGGCAGGTCGGGAGTACTCGTAGCACTCCGGTCGTATATTTCGCAACTGTCGCGACATCAACGGTTATTATTGCGGACGAATTATAAATCGGGTATCGCTACGAGCGGTGAAAACACTTAGCATCTTCTTCTTCTTCGTCTTAGGCTTTTTTTAGGACTGTCATTTCTCGTAACATTTTTTCCTGGGATGTAGATTTCCGAGCATTTGCCTCTCCATGAATCATTGCGTGATTTCAATTTCAATTTCAATTTCAATTTATTCAAAAAATTATAAACATTACAGAATAACAAATCCAAATCGTTTATAATCACAATATACAAGAATAAAATTAACAATTTAAAAAAAAAATTGTTACAAATAATATAACAAGAAAACAAATGAGAGCAAGTAAAAAAAGAAGAAAAACAGAAGGCAATTAAAAATATATATTCGAGAACAGTTTGGTAAAGATAAACATTTTTGTACAATAAGAAGAGAAGCAAATAGCAATTTAATACATAAGAGATAGATGCTTTCTGAGGGTAACCTCACTATCGTGGAAGATGTCCACATCCGAAGAGATGCGGTTTAGAAGGATTATTGCCCTGCCCACGCGTATTACCTTAGGTAGATTGGTTCTACACAGTGGCAGGTGAAATAATCTATGTTGCCTTTGTCGCAGATAATTGTCGGGGACAAACAAAGTCAAGTCATTCAAAATATCTTGTTCAACCAAAATGGAATCTACCAGATTAATTGTGAGGGCTGTAATGCAATGTATATTGGAAAGACGGGTCGATCATTTTTGAAGAGGTTATATGAACACAAAATTTCATACAAAAACAGAAACATGATTTTGAAACCAAAAACACAATTTTTTACAAATAGCAAATAATCCTCAAAAATTAGAGAAATTAGAAAATTAAGAAATTTTAAACGCCAAAAAATGTAAACTAAATGTTATAAATAACCTCATTCTTTCTTATTCCCCATTAGTATATAGTACATTAAAAAATTTCCCCTGTACAATCTAGCTAAAAAATAATAATACTACCTTGAACATTTGTCACCTTTCCTATTAATGTAATCTACTTGTTATTGTTAATCGTTTTTAATTTATTATGGTTCATCGTTTTTGACTCTATACTATGTGTAATTGTTCCTTCTAATTACTGTTTTATTATTATTATATTTCCACCTTTAATATTTTCTCCTATAAATAGTAACTAACTGTTCTTTTAATTAAAATATTTAGGTACCTAACTCATTTTCAGCAAGAAGTTATAAATTATTTCAAAGAAATTATTCAATTTGACATAAGAACAAATACACATAAAGATTCGAAAATCACGAAAATTTGACATTTGATATATTATTGTAACACCTGATGATGTCAACATAGGTTGATGTAACAGCTGTCGCGTAAAATAAAATACGACTTGCAAAGGGTGTATAATATATGAAGTATGGGAAATGCACGGTCGCAAACACACTATCGGATGTTTTCTTGCTTTTGGACACATACACACACAACGGTGTAAAATAACTACTAACCATCACGCCGTCTCACCGAAGTGGTAGACAGAAATAATGGACTGACATACTTCTCTCGATTCCTCTACATTCATACATCGTGTCATGCATGCACGTCGATTTCTCCGACTCCTCACGTGGCCGACATTCAATATTTGATTTATTAGATCGTACCACGGTTTCCTTGGTCTTCCTCTATTTCTAGCTCCATTTACATCGTTAACATACATTTTTTTTTATTACCACTCTATCTTCATTTGTTTTTAACGTGAAATATATATTACATACTCCTACATTTTCTTTTTCTTTTTACAACGTCGGCAAGAGCTATGACTGCCACATCGTAGGTCTCGGGATCAATTCCCGACGAAAGCAGTGTAATTTTCACACTGTCTTTGACGATAAAATGGCGATAGATGCTAAGCAACCTATCACATGTCATGAGAATCAATATGATAGATATACACTTTACATCAAGTTGTTTAGCGATTCTATAATAATAATATATAATAATAATATTAAATATATAATAATAATATTTAACAAAACAAAAATAAAATTAAACAATTAAACTTTCATCTTGGCGGCACAAGTCTAAGATATCCCACAGCGCTCTCTATCGCAAACGATACAATAAATATGTAAAATATAATTTAGGAAGACAGATGACATCGTGGAGATATTTTCCGTCGTCCACCGCCTGCCACAGTGCGTCGGCCGTTATGCTTTATGCATTCGGGTTTCGGTACATCAATTAAGGTAATTCTTAATTGATTTTATGGTCGCTAGGCCAGCCGCGCAATGCATATAAACGGTAACTAATACGCGCCCGTCCAATGCATACAAATCGCGGTGAGGAAGGTCGGGACCAGGGATGGCTTGACAACTTTGATTTGTATCGACCGGCCGGCCGCGACTATCGCACCGGAGAAAAAGGTCCATTTACACTGGATAGTGACTGTAGCGGCACCGTAACGTCACCTTGAATTTCACCGACTCGTTATCTCAAATGCTATAATAAAATCGCCATCGAAAGAGTTGATAAGAGACGCCTAGACTTAAAACTGACACTTATCATCAAGTCTCCAAATGCTATAATAAAATCGCCGTCGGGAGAGTTATTAAGTGTCAGTTTTACGTGCGTAGATTTTCACGGATGGCAGCAATATTGGTGTGATTTTGGCTACAACGTGTGATTTCTCCTTCTCGACCGACGTTTCGGAGATCGTTGCAGTCTCCATCTTCAGGGTAATTAATGTGGTGGGGGTAACCACTTACCACCACAAAACGTCGGTCGAGAAGGAAAAATCCCGCATTTTTACCCAAAATCACACAAAACATATGTCAGTTTTATGTCTGCGTAGTCTTTTATGTCATAATGGAGGGTATGCATGCCATAATGGAGGGTATGATCGAGGGGACAAACTCTAGGGGACGCCCACGCCGAGAGTACCTGGAGGACCTGTTGGTGGACGTACGCTGCTCATCATATGCAGATCTCAAAAGAGCCGCACAAGACAGGGAAAAATGGAAGAGAATAATGGAGGAAATTGCTGCAAACCAATCCCAGGATTGAAACCAGAGAAGAAGAAGTCTTTTATGTAAACTATTGGTCCCCAGCATGCCCAAGAGGAATGCAGGAAATGCAAGGAAAACATGGTTTTAAAATTAGTATACCGTGTAGCGATGACAGAGTAACATTTGTTTAGCGATCTAAGTGATAAAGACGAAATAAGCTAAGTATGGATTGGACTAATCGAATCCAGATTGAACTCGTCTTTTCCAAGCAGTAAGAGAAAACATGACATACCTAATCAGCTGTAAATGATTCTGCAGAAAGAAACCAATAAATCTGTATACACGTGTGAAATTTGGTGTTACTATGATATAATACCCTGGAAACGACAGAAAGTCGACCAAACCGGCTTGTAAAATAGGAGATATAAAACCATTTTAATGACAATTCTGAAGATATGTAAGATAGTCCTGTTTAATGCTAAGAAGAAAAATGGAATACTATTTACCTGTTATTATATTTAATGATTTTTTTAGAAGATTCGATTTGATAATTAATTCCTGTTTTCTAGAAGTTTTATTATATTTTATGTAAATTATAAATTTCGCCTGTCTAAGGCATTATCAAATATTTGATAATAGCTCCACTGGTTGAAATGTCCAGAAAGGATACAATACAAGCTCTGCTGGACGGTCTATAAGGCGTTGCATGGAATGGCACCAGCTTATATATCTGAACTCTGCATCAAAGAGAACCTGAATGCTAGACAGTCTACATTGCGATCAGCTAAGTCTTCTGCGATCGGTAGATTGACTGTGCCAAAACGCTGTCCAAGCACAAACTTTGGCGACCGAGCCTTCGCGGTAGCCGGCCCTTCAGCCTGGAACAGTCTTCCAGCAGACCTTAAGTGCATTGAGAATCAATCAGAGTTTAGATCGAGACTCAAAACGCACCTTTTCAAATTATCATTTCCTGACAGGAAGGGCTGATCGATTTCGTCGGGTGCAGCCCTCATACTAAATATGTTTATATATATTTTTTATCATTATTATTATTATTATTATCTAGTTGATAAAACGGAGCATCTTCTACAGCGCCCTTGAGATGAGCAATTCATAAAAATGGCGCTTTATAAATTATCCAATTTATTATTATTATTATAAAGGCGAAACATGTCATTCACATAAAATATAATAAAACTTCTAGAAAATAGACGTTTTTATTCCTATTAATTGAACTGATATTTTTAAATTGGAATCGAAACAAGTCCACTTTTAGAAAAAAAATAGTAAATAGTAATTTTGGTAAGATATACTCGTAGATATCATCTTTTTTACATGTATAATCATAGATTCAATGGACCACGACTTCTTCTATAAATTAATCAAAATGTAAAGCCAATGTGTATAAAAATGTGTACATAATGTTCATCTTGTTTTTATTTCTTATTATACCTACATTATAATTTAAACCAATGACAGGTCATAAGTCCTGTAAGCGCCTCGGCCACCACATTCTGTTCCCAGAAAAACAATTTACATCTTCGTCTCTATTGAGATACAATTAATCCTTATAAAAAAATAATTTATCCGCAATGGGTAAAATCCAGTATTTGTCTACAAGAATTTGTATACATTCAAAATGTTGTAGAATAAGTCCATTAGGAGTTTAAAAACGTTTATTTTGTTTAATAATTAACTAACTAACTAACTAACCATCACGCCGTCTCCCCGAAAGGGTAGGCAGAAAGAATGGACTGCCACACTTTAATCGATGCGGCACTCCATCCTTCTCTTTTCGCCATCGCGAGAGACGCGGTGTGATGGCAATAATCAATATTACATTTTGAAGTTGAACAAAATTATAATGGTAAAAACAATACTCTTTCCGAAGGTATTTCATTTATTTTAATAAAAATCACAAACATTACAGAATTTATAAGAGAAGCATAAAAAAACATTAAGATTAATAATTAGAAAGAATCATAACATTGATATTGCATCCCTGAGGCAACTCACACTATCACGAAATATGTCGACCTCCGAGGCGACCCGATTAAGCAATAAGATTGCCCTACCCACAAGCATAACTATTGACAGGTTGGTTCACCCAAGTTTTTTATATTTGCTAATATTTTAAAATTCATTCAAACGCTAATTCTTCACCCTTTCGGTTCCAAGTTTTTTTCATAAAAGTTCATAGTAAGTAAGTTTTCATAAATATTTCTAGAGTATTCATTTGATTCTTACATAATATATATACTCGTTAGGGTGTCCCTTATTTTTCAAAGTTTTAATTTTACAACGCATAGGCTATTGTTTTATTCATTTGGGCCTAAAACATTCGAAAACAATTTTTTTCCTTATTCGTAACAGTGTAACCCGTGCCGACTTACGCGCAAAGATGTCCCATACAAATTGCGCCACAGGAGCGGCGCGTTGTCGTTGTATTTATCATTTAGTCTCGGCTTGTCAGGTAATACCACGGATTGTTTTATATTTCGAAGATGTCAGTGGAACAAAGAAGCAATTAAAACAGTTTTTCTTGGTTGATGAAGTAAATTACTAAATATCAGGTGTAAACTACCATCTAATCGTCAAGTTCTCGCAGTTCTATTTTTCAACATACGTGAAGTTAATTTGACTGTTAATGAAAGCGCAAATCTTGTCATTCTGGAGTGCAATATATTATGAAAAAAGGCTAGAATACCTATCAGAGCTGTTCCTAATTATGTTAAGAAGTTAGTGGATCTTTATCAGGTCTGACGAGAACTGCAAAAAATAGCAATAAGATTCAGGACTTACATAGGCGCCGCGAAGAGAACTTTCAACTTGAATTAGATAATTTATTCGATATCGCACACGCCGATGCTCTTGAATGTGCTGTGATATGACAGCATCTTATACAGAATGCTTAAAGGGAGCTTTTGTGCAAAAACTAGAAAGAGATTTGTTACTCTTTGCTTGCCGCCATCATATATACGAACTGATGCTCAAAAGTGCGTCTGAATCGCAAAACCGATTATACGAGATGATTATAGCGAACTCATTGAGCTTGCTATTATTTTTCTGGGTGAAGGCAATGAAAATAAAATAAAAATCAGACCTGCTGGCCCAACGCATCAAGCACGATGGATGGCAAGAGCTATTTACTCCTTAAAAATACGTTTACTGCAGTCCCAGTTTAAAATGTCTGCTAAGGACAAATAAGTTTTACGAGATGTTTGTTTATTTATTGTGACAGTTTATGTGAAGCCCTGGCTTGAATGTAATTTGGCGATAAAAGCTTCGAAACAAGATTTTTGTTTTTTAAGGACCTTATAAGATTACGAAGAAGTTGACAATTTCCAAAGCGGCTTTAAACGAGTTCAGTCAACATTTGTGGTACTTGTCAGAGGAAATAACTATCCTTTTAATTTTTGATGACAACGTTCATGAGCAGACCGAAGGAAACATTGTAGAAAACTTACAAAAATAAAGTTTTGGTGATTCGGGAAAGAGATATGTTCCATCGAAGGAACAGCTGTCTGGCTCTCTATTGGTACGTAAATAGTGTTTAATCTAGTTTTTAATTAAGAACTTATTTGTTTTATTTATAGGTACTACAAGTATTTGTTATCTTGTTTATTGGAAATATTTGAGTGATTGTGTTTCTGTCAAGAGTAAAGATTTATTTTCACGACTGAAACTTGATAGTGATTCAAGAAATTGTATCTTCATAGAAAGACAGCTCGGCGTTTGTGGAAGCTAAAAATAAGGTTACTAGTTTAAAAGCAGTTAATGACACAGCTGAAAGAGCTGTTAATCTAATGACAGACTTTCATGGTTTGACTACCGCATATGAAGAACATAAGAAGTTCACGCTATGTTGTGTGGAAGAACATATAAAAATTTACCCAGACTGTAAAAAAAGAGACTTCGAAGAGGAAATATCCAAGTAAATAAATATAAATTTGGATCTTTTTTGATAATTACAAGAAAAGTATTACATATTATGTACGTTTTCAACAATATTTATCTAACATAATGGTTTTAAGTGATCATCTACAACTACATTTAAGAGACACCTAAAGCAGGTATTTTCTAAAACTTTGAGGTCAAGTCGGCACGGGTTAGAATTAACGTAGGAAGTTGAAATTCTGTATTTGGGTAACTAGTAGGCTATTAAACACAATTAGGGGGTATGCGTTTCAATAATCCAAAAAAAAAATTTTTTGCCCATATAAGGGACACCCTAATACTCGTAGATATAGAATAGCAAAACCCTATTTAAAGTTCATAAAAAATGTATGAGACAAAAGTGGCTAAACGTAGTGGACATAGGAGTTGGTGGGAAAAACCCAATGGCCACAACGTGTGGACATAAGAGCTGTAAGGGTTAAACATGTCGAAACAAAAAAAAATACTTATTCCAATTTCAAAAAAAATTAAAATAATTAATTAATATGGAGCTTTACATCGTTGTTCAAGAAACAATAAATAAATTAGAATTAATGTTTGTATTGTAGCTTTTGATAGATGGGTAAATTTTTGTAATGCTCTGGGCAATGCAAGAGCCGCAATGAAAGAGAAGAAAAGTCCACCACGAGGAGGGCTCAGCCTAACCGGGCGGACGAGCTCCGGAGTACCGCGGTGAGCTGTGATGAATTGCACTTTCATAATCATTTTATTATTGAATCACGAGCGGGCGATGGCGGCGCGGCACTAACGCTCGGGGAGCCCGATCCGAAGGAAGTATCCCCAATTCTCAATGGCGTAACCGAAGAAATTATCTAATCAAATCAGTTTATTTTCTCAAAAGATATTACAAACAATTATTATAGTTTAAGACATCTATTGAGAACAGGTAAAAGTTCTTTTGCATCCACCATATAGTCCGGATCTGGCACCAAGTGACTACCACCTGTTCCTGTCTATGGCCAACGCGCTTGGGGGTACAAATTTGGCCTCAATAGAGGCCTGTGAAAATTGGTTGTCCGAGTTTTTTGCCAATAGGGACAAGGGCTTCTACGAGAGGGGCATTATGAAGTTGAATTCTCGTTGGCAACAAGTTATCGAACAGAACCGCGCATATTTGACTTAAATCGGTTGATTGTAACATTCTTTTTAAAACATTGAAATAAAGCGAAAAATACGAAATTACTTTTTCCGCAATCTAATATAATAAATACAAGTATTTAATACCAGGAACGCATGGAAGACGGTTCGACATTAGGAATACAAGATACTCTCCAAAGTCAAGAGTATTAAATACTACAAATTTTGTCTTCTGAACGTACTTTCACGAATATGAAGACGTCGATCTCCGAAGCGATCATGTTCAGCAGTATGATTGCTCTCCCCACCGGCATCACCAGAGGCAGGTTGGTTCTGCATGCTGTCGAAGATAACCAACCGGAACATAAAGATGGATAGCATCCAAACTAACGGAGTTCTCGAAGAATTCCCTGATAAGTCTGAAGAAATGGGTAAGTGTGCACCCATCCCTCCTTATCTGTAAACTATTGGTCCCCAGCATGCCCAAGAGGAATGCGGTGGGATAAAGCCACAGATAGCTACCAAACTCCCTCATGTAGAGATATCTCAGAAATCTTTTCTGAACCCTCTCTAACATGAACGAGTATCTTGCCTAGTGGGGACTCCATATCACCGAACCACACTGGAACCGGCTCCGGACCAATGAGTTATACAAAATTCGCAGAACATAGGGATTCCTGAAAACTCTACCAGTTCGGAGAATAAATCCCAACATTTCCAGTGCAACTCCACATATTCTCTCGATGTGAGTATCTATTCGTATCTGACAGCCGCCCATGGTTATACAATTTTAATGATCACTTGTTTATCCGTTAAATATTCACGGAAGTGAAGAATTTCTACCCCTTTAAAACTTGGTTCACTGTAAAATCTCCGCTGACATTTGTATGCAATTCATGGTTTATGCAATAAGACAGGAACTCGGTGATTTCAGAATACTAATAGACGAATTATTTAAAAAGTACTTAACTACCTAATTAACTAACTAACTAACCATTTAACTAACCATCACGCCGTCTCCCCGGAGAGGTAGGCAGAAGAAATGGACCGCCACACTGTTCTGTCCTGACATACGTCTCTCGATTCCTCTACATTCATACATCTTGTCATGCACGCACCGACTCCTCACGTGACCGACATTTAATATTTGATTAATTTGATCGTGCCACGTTTTCCTCGGCCTTCCTCTATTTTTAACTCCGTTCACATTGTTTACATATACCATCTTCGCCATTCTGTTTTCACTCATTCTTTCCATGTGTCCAAACCATCTTAACGACCCTTTCCTTATTTTGTTTATAACACTTTTATTCGCACCGCATTCACTTCTCATAATTGCATTTGACACTCTATCATATATACAGATTTACCACACATTCGTCTTAAAGATCTCATTTCTACTGCATTTATTCTACTTTCATTCCTCTTTTGCCTGTTCCATGCTTCACTTACATACATAAGGGTCGGCGCAAGAACAGAATTATGCACTGCCATCTTAGCTTTTTTGGATAAGCTTTTGTTTGCAATGACAACTTTAAGTGCACTAATTACTCTGTGGCCTGCCCCAACCCTTCATTCAATATACTTCTCCACTCTCCCATCCTTTGTAAACATACTTCCGAAATAAACTAATTCATCCATTTCTTCCAGATTTTCACTATTCACACTAATATTACAGACTGTCATGTTTTCTTCTTTTTCGAAAATCATTACCTTGGACTTATTCACATTCATTATCAAATCGTATCGCTTGCATACCCCATACATACTAGACACCAGGGCTTGTATTTCATGTTCGTTGTCTGCAAGTAGCACAGAGTCGTCCGCATACAACAAACAGCTTAATGACACACCGTTCATTTTTGCACCTGCATCAAAAAGTACCTACCTGTTGTTAAAGTTACTCGCGTAATTAATACAGACAAGTTGCAACCCATGAAATATTCACGAAAGTAGATATTTTATATTCCTACCTTTTAAAAATTTGGTTTACTATACAATCGCAATCAGTAATAAATTGTAACGTTTAATGTAAATCATGTTTTCAATACGCGTTGAAATTTCACAATTTACAAAACCAAATTGTTCTTTTTTGTTTTCTACGCTTCTGTCATATAACAATAATTAGTACAAAATTCAAATTAGATCTTGTATCTTGGATATTGTCTTTTCGGGAGTACCAGCCCGAAGGCTATTGCTCCCCCACATGTTGGAAATTTCTTTCTTGGAGATGAAGTTGGATATTGTTGGATGGTGAGGGGACGGTTACTTGGAGGATGTAGTGGATTGTGTCCGATATTTGGACCTGACTACCCGGGTAGGGTGGAGTGTGGAGGGGTTGGGGATGACCTTGGAAAGGGGCCGAGGTCTTGGGTGGAGACCGAGGGACGGTGACAGGGAGTGGCCTTGGGTGGGGGCCGGTTGGTCCTGGATATGGAACCAAGTGAGACAAGAGTGGCCTTGGGCGTGGGCCGGTGGCCTTGGGTGGGGACCGATATGGCAATGGGGTTGAGATACAGGATGGGATAAGGATAGTGGAAAGGAAAGGTTTAGGCATGAAGCGTTGAGTAAACAGCAGGTAGGCAGCAATGGCGGCGGCGGGGCAGGAGGAGATGACAGGACAGGGAAAGGCTGCGGTGCAGGAGGAGGCGGCGTCGACGGCGGCAGGAGAAGCAAGGGATGGAGGCGTCCGAGGAACGCCAGCAGACTTGGATATGGCAGCGGGTCAGGAAGATGGTAGCAACGGCAAAATGGAGAGCGAGCGATTACGATGGTCAGGAACTGTGGCGGCGGCACCGGAGGTTGTCATTTTAATTGGCTGGCTGATGGGAAGGCGTGCAGAGCGATGTACAATTTGAGTATGAGAGTGTGCACCAATAAAAAACAATAAACCACACATGATGATCCATATACTTGTATATGGAGCTGTTTTTAATCTTAAAGGATTGCCAAAATGCAGAAATTTAATTTTTTTGTGAGAAGCTTCAAATGACAGCCGCCCGTGGGCGCCATTTTGAAACAACTGTCATTCAAATTAGAATCAGAACAGAATTCAAAGAAGTATTCCTCTTTCGCTCTCATGTATTCAACATATTCTCGTACTCTTTCTTAATAGTTTTGGTTTTTGCCTATTAACTATTTATTTTGCCTTCCAATAATAAGTACTTTATTATTTTTTTTTTCGATGTATTAATGCTTTGTTTATATTAAAAATCTGAAGTTAAACAAAACATTTGATGCATTTTTCATGGCATGTGGCACAAAAAAAAAATGTTTGGCACTCAGGCTCAAAAAGGTTCGCCATCCCTGCCCTAGTACAAATTTCGAGGATCGAGCGTTTGCGGTAGCCGGTCCATCAGCTTGGAACAATCTTCCTTCACACCTCAGTTGCATAAATGATCCTACAGACTTCAGATCTAAGCTGAAAACTCATATTTTTTTATATTTCATACCCAATTTAAAACTTGCTTATGTTGTTCTATTATACTTTCTAATCGATCGCGAAAATCAATAAGATGCAGCGTTCACATTTAGATTTAAAACACGTGTTAATGCGCCTTTGACTTGATTACATCACAAAAACGGCGCTTTAAAAGTTAGCATATAATTATTATTATTATGAATGTTGTTTTATTTGTTATTTTATTATACATCAATGTATTTGTTATTATATTTTATATCCTGTATAAGTTGTTTTAGATTTATTTTGTAGACGTTGGACGATCGAAATGTGCGCGGGAGATGCCTATTGGTGGCGATGAGATTCGCAACCCATCACACCGCGTCTCTCGCGGGGGCGAAAAGAGAAGGATGGAGTGCTGCATCGATTATAGTGTGGGAGTCCATTCTTTCTGCCTACCCTTTCGGAGAGACGGCGTGATGGTTAGTTAGTTAGTTAGTTAGTTATGTTGAAGGAGCGAGAGAAGTACAATATATAGGTGACCCACATAAGTGGAATTCGACTGCTAAACCAGCATATTTCATGATGAAATATATGACACGAATAACCGAAAACGCCTGACTTAGGACCAACTTATCGCAATGATGACATACATTGCACTAGGTCACTAGAGCAGGGCATCGTGTACAAAGGGAAGCAAAGCATATAAAAGCGGTACTTCCGACCACCCAATACGTCAGTCAGTATTACGGCTTCTAACAGACACGAGTCTGCGTTAACAAGTCTACGCCACGAGGGATCTCGGACTCCCTCCCGCACCGACCTACGAAGCCACGCTACTACGTTATTCTTTCTTGCGACTTCTAACCGACACGAGTCTACGCCGTCAAGTCTACGTACGAGAAACCTCAGACTCTCCTTCCGAGCTACGCAACTGTCTACACTGCTACGCCACGTAACTTCCGACGAGTCTTCGCTCCCGCCAACCGACGCTACTGCCCAGCGAGCCATCATCCTCTACTGCTCACCACCCGGACTCCGCTCCAGCTGCTATCGACGTCCAGGCGCACGCTCCATCACGAGTACATAATACTGTTAACGTATGATTACTTGTGACCTGACCTGTATAAACGCTGAAACCTCCACTGCTTTTAACTCTCACCACATCCCCAAAGTAAAAAACACTGTGCGGTCCATTCTTTCTACCTACCCGTTCGGAGAGTCGGCGTGATGGTTGGTTAGTTAGTTAGTTAAAATAAATAATGAACGATGCTATGAAGGACGGAGTTACATCGACCATAATTTGTTTATAGTTTATAATTTGTTTGTAAGATTAATTTTATTCATTGAATAAGAGATATTTCCTGTAATGCAAATGAAGACGGTCCCCCACACCGGCGGGCGGACGCTTCGCCCGTGAAGAGACTGTTACTATAATATGTCACTAATAAATTTCATGTATCTCTAATGCGGGATCAGGTTTTGGTAACTGGAAGAACATACTTTATCCGCGCAGCAAAGTGAATTATAATACATTCCTGTTGTTTGAGAACATATCCGCTCAAGTTCCCGAAATTAACGACCTCCAAAGAATCTGCAACGACGAACTATTCTCTAGATGTAACATTGTAGGTGGTAAAATGTTAAGCTATGATACATACTTTTGACACAAAATTTGGAACAAGTGGATGAATTTGTTTATTTAGAAAGTATGTTTACAAAGGATGGGAGAGTGGAGAAGGATATTGAAGGGTTGGGGCAGGCAACAGAGTAATTGGTGCACTTAAAGTTGTCATAGCAAACAAAAGCCTATCCAAAAAAGCTACGATGGCAGTGCACAATAGTGTTCTTGTGCCGACCCTAATGTATAGAAGTGAAGCACGGAACTGGCAAAAGAAGGATAAAGTAGAAATGAAATCTCTAAAACGAATGCGTGGTAAATCTGTATATGATAGAGTGTCAAATGCAAATATTAGGTCCTTACATATGAAATTGGCGTTTTGCCGTACTGGCAACTTTGATCTCAAATATCTTCTCTTTGGTTAGGAATTCCAAATTCAAATTTATACAGCTATTTACTCAAGTATTTGTGTTTCGAAAATTATAATTCATTTGTTTTTTCCTCAATTGTTTTTTTTCTTTGCGTCACTCAGTTTACAAAATGGAAAACTTGAAATATCGCGTTATTTACGAGTACGAGTTCCACCGTGGCACCAGTGCTGCAGAAACGGCTCGAAGGATTAATGATGTGTATGGCGACGGTGCCGCAAAAGAAAACACAGTGCGTTTTTGGTTCCAACGTTTTCGTTCTGGAAATTTCGACCTGCAGAACAAGCCCCGTGGACGGCCGGAGACCAAAGTTGATAATGAAGAATTGAAGGCTATTGTGAAGCGGATCCATCGCAAACCACGTCCGAGTTAGCTGCAGGCTGCGGTGTTAGTGATAAAACTGTTTTAATCCACTTGAAGCAAATTGGGAAGGTGAAAAAGCTTGAAAGGTGGGTACCTCACGAATTGAGTGAAGCAAATCAACAAACGCGCGTTGACTGCTGCGTTGCATTACTCAACCGGCACAATAATGAAGGGATTTTGAATCGAATCATTACCTGTGATGAAAAGTGGATCCTGTATGATAATCGGAAGCGCTCATCGCAATGGCTGAACCCTGCCGAACCAGCCGAACCATGCCCCAAACGAAAATTGACTCCAAAAAAGTTACTTGTGAGCGTTTGGTGGACTAGTGCTGGTGTCGTTCACTACAGCTTTCTTAAATCTGGCCAGACGATTACGGCAGATGTCTATTGTCAGCAACTGCAAACCATGATGGAAAAGCTAGCTGCTAAACAACCGAGGCTGGTTAATCGCTCTAGGCCACTGCTGCTTCATGATAACGCTAGACCACACACTGCACAACAGACGGCTACCAAATTAAAAGAGCTTCAATTGGAATGTCTAAGACATCCACTGTACTATCCGGACCTTGCCCCAACAGATTACTATTTTTTTCGAAATTTGGATAACTCCTTGCAAGGGAAAAAATTCAACTCCGATGGGGCAGTCTAAACCGACTTCAAAGATTTTATTGATTCCCGTCCGAATGGTTTTTTTAGTAAAGGGATCGATGAACTACCTATGAGATGACAAAAAAGCATAGATAACAATGGTACATACTTTGATTAAATAAATATATCATATTTTAAAAAATCAACTTTATGTTCCTCCCATACAAAACGCCAATTTCATATGTAAGGACCTAATATAATAAGTGAATATGATGCGAATGAAAGTGTTATGAATAAAATAATGAAAGGATCATTAAAATGGTTTGGACATATGGGAAGAATTAATGAAGAAAGAATGGTAAAAAAAAATTGTATGTTAACGATGTAAAGAGGCCTACACTGAGAA
Organism: Lepidostoma basale; assembly: GCA_022606425.2. Taxonomy (NCBI): domain Eukaryota; kingdom Metazoa; phylum Arthropoda; class Insecta; order Trichoptera; family Lepidostomatidae; genus Lepidostoma; species Lepidostoma basale. The sequence continues at coordinate 738,942 of JAHDVF020001222.1, read as the reverse complement.
GAAGACATAATACCTTGATAAGAAGAATGCGAGGAATATGATGTATGATAGATGACTGAATGATAAAGTGAGAAAGAAATGTATGGCAGATGATTGCATCCTAAGTAAAATCATTAAAGGATCCCTGGGATGGTTTTGACATATGGAGCAAATGGATGAAAGAAAAATGGTTAAGATAATAAAAGCTGTAATCAAGCTGTGCGAGTGGAAAGAGAAGCAAAGAATGAACGACGAAAGCATGGCATGACTATGTTAATAAATAATTAAAAGACTGCTACATTCCAGCGCGCATGTTACGCTGTATTAATGTAGAGGAACTCAAGATATGTCAGGACAAAGCAGTATGGCGATCCATCGTCTCTGTCAACCCCTCCGGGGGAAACGGCGTGTAGCTTGGTTAGTTAGTATTAATCAAAATGCGGCATTTCAAAAGTGAGTTGCCATCTTGGCTTTTATGGGACGGCTTCCAATTGTGAGTGCAACATTTACTTAACCATTCACTCTGTTGCCTTCGTAAACCCTTCTTTAAATAACTCTATCCACTCGCACATCTTTTGTGAATATAGTGAAGAGTGCGGAAGATTAAATAAAGCCGTTCTCGAAGTTTGCAACGATGTATACGAGAAACGGTCAAATAGTATAGCGGGACTGCCATTGCGTGCATCTAACCATTTACTAGCTAATGTCTCACTCCCGAAGCTTGATCGGTCAATCAATTTAATTGCCTTGCAGAATTTAGATCGGATTGTGTCCGCCGCACATACCATACAAAACCAAAATAATTACTAATGTCATCACTGCTATTTTTTTTTACTAACCATTACATAGTTCCGCGTAAAAAAACACAGAAAATAGGATATGATTTTAAAATCATAAATTCGGAGTTAAATAAAAAGATAAAAAAGAGGTATCGTAGCTCACTTCTAGTCAAGCTTTCTACTAAAGAAAATCGTTAATACGAATGAAAACGTGATTTTACTAGAAGTTTTATTATATTTTATGGGAATGACATGTTTCGCCTTTTTTAAGGCATTATCAAATATTTTATAATGCCCTAGAAAGGCGTAACATGTCATTCTCATAAACTATAATAAAACTTCTAGAAAACAGACATTTTCATTTGTATTAATTTTTTAATATGGAGTTTTAAATCAACTTTTAAAGAAACAATTTTTTAATATGGCCGAGCCATAGGGGGCTCCCTCCGCTTACCCGAAGCTGTGATAGGCGCCTTTCGTCAGCTTCACTCGTGAACTCCCTAGGCCCGTCCCCCGTCCATGCGGGACTTACGTTAAAAAAAAAAATATATGTACGAGTATATTTGCAACCAAGGGGGACCCAGACCACATTTAAGCTACGCTACTCTCCCTTGTTGTCCCGCCGTACACACATAGCAATACAACAGCAAACAATTCTAATTCATCGTCATCATCATCAGCCTTTAGTCGTCCAGTGCTGAACATAGGCCTCCCTTCCCGACTTCCACAACTCTATCTCTCGCCGTTCTGTGCCATTGACCTCCTGCCACTCTCTTGATGCCATCAGACTATCTGGCTTGTGGTCTGCCAGGATTTCTATGGCCAGTTCTCGGTCGCCAGTCCAGGGTGCGTCTTGTCCACCGATCAACCGTCGTCCTCGCTATATAGCCGGCCCAATTCCACTTCAACGAGGCTATTTGGCACGCTACGTCCGCAACTTTGGTCCTTTCTCCTATCCATTCATTTCGCTTCTTGTCTCGCAGACTGATGTTTAACATCCTCCTCTCCATTGCCTGCTGGGTCACTTAATTAGTGTATAAATAATCTTCTTCTTCTTCGATGGCCCTAAGCCCATATCGAGCCTTAGCCTCCAGTATTCTTCGCCTCCAACTCCTCCTGTCCCCCGCTTCGACCCTCCAATCTGACACTCGTAACAATTTCGCCCCATCTCTACCAACTTTATCCTCCCATCGCAGCCTTGGGCGTCCAATTGGTCTTCTGCCACCTGGGTGCCACTCCAGCAATCATTTTGGGGTTCGCGATGACGGCATCCTCTGCACGTGACCGGCCCATATCAGTCTATTCCGTCTGACCTGTGTGGAGAGACTGGGAGCTTTGTAAATATAGTAGAGCTCGTCATTATGCCGCAATCTCCAGACTTCACCGTCATTCACAGGTCCCAGAATTCTGCGCAGCACCCTTCTTTCAAAAGTATCCAGTCGCTCTGCGGATTTATTGTATAAATAATAATAATAATAAATAAATATATCATAACTAAATTACCATTTTACACCATCTATCATTTTGCGAATAAGATTGCGTGACAAAATTTAAACGACCCAAAAGGCTGTTATTACAGAAATTCATCATCATTCATATGTACGAGGTCCGTTCAAAAAGTATCGCGAATTTTGTGTTTTTTCAAAAATTATTTATATATTCATGAATTTCTATTTTGTCCCCTTCAAAGTAATCCCAACCAGATATTATACACTTGTGCCAACGTTTTTTTCAATCCTCGAAGCACCCCAAAAAATCATTTTTGTGATCTTGTTCAGCTCCTCCTTCGATGCCGTCTTTATCTCCTCAATCGTAGCCTAGCGTCGTCCTTTCATGGGCCTCTTCAGTTTCGGGAACGAGAAAAAGTCACAGGGGGTCAGATCTGGGGAATACGGTGGCTGCGGCATTATTGGTGTGTTGTTTTGGCCAGAAATTCGCGCACAAGCAGATGCGAAATTGAGCAATTTTGGTACGAATTTCGCGGCGACCGATCTCATGCCCAAATCATTGGTAAAAATCGAATGGCACGAGCCAAGCGATATGTTTAAGTCCTCAGCAACTTCTCTAGCGGTGATTCGACGATTGGCCAATACTATGTTATTCACTTCATCAATGTTTTCGTCTGTTGTTGACGTGCTCGGGCGTCCGGCAGGCTCTTTTTCGTTCACATCTTCTCGGTCCTCTGAGAACATTTTGTACCACCGATAAACGCTGCTTTGGTCCAAGATAGCTTCACCATATGCCACAGTCAACATTCGGAATGCGTCCGGGGACTTAATTCTGTTTTTCACTCAAAATTTGATACAGATTCATTGATCCATTTTTTTGGAGTGTGCAAAAATCGAAGACGAGCCAAAACACGTGCAAGCAAAGTGGCTCTCAAAAATTAACTGAACATTCAAACTGGCCGAACTTATCGGCATAAGTGAGAGACATGAGTACCAACATAACGCCACAAAAAAATCAAAAATCGAATATACGTAACCGGCGGAAATTCAAAATTCGCGATACTTTTTGAACATACCTCGTATTACTAGGATACAAAAATGCATCACTGATAATAAGACGAAAAAAGGTCTCAAAAACAAACAAAATCGGGTAGTTAATTATACATACCAGATGCATGTACAAACCAGAATTCCATGGGGACAATTTAATTTCACTGAAATTAAATTGCCCACCTTTGCACAAACTTCATCTTAACTTTTTCTTTAAACGTACAATTAATTTGTGGACTAATTTATTTCATGATGCCATGCATTCACAATTTAAACAGGTGATTTTTGTTCACAAAGAAGAGGAATCGAGTTCGTTAAAAACATGTTTTACAACGTCAGAACATGATTTTAAAATATGTCATTTGATTTCCACCAAAATCTTGATTAAAGGTTGAGGCGTTACCACTGTGGAATTCCATTGTAATTTGGAATAGATTTAATAACACTGTTTTTAATCCACTTTTATTTATTAAATATTTTTACATGATAAAAATGTTATAATATGTTTCGGAATTATATATTATATTTAGGTGTAAATATATTAAGACAGTTATAGAGGTGGAGTAGTTTACCTCCGAAACATGTTGTGATTAATATTTTGATTCAGTAACAACAACAAACTATCACGCCGTTTCTCCGCAGGGGTAGGCAGAGAAAATGGACCGCCACACTACTATATCCTGACATATATCTCTAGTTTCCTCCACACTCATACAGCGAGCCATACACGCACGTCGATTCTTCTTCAATTTTAATTAATTTGGTCGTGCCATGTTTTCCTCGGTCTACCTCGACTCCTTACTTCATTTACATCGTTAACGTATACTTTTTTAACCATTTTTTTCTTCACCAACATCGGTTGGCGAAACAGCTGTCGCGACACTCTCAGTGAATAAAAAGAAATTGCGATACTATAACAGTGTTTTAAATTTTAACAGTAATAATGTTGAAGTGTCGTAGTGTTTCTATTAGCTATTTGTTCTTAATTATTGATTCTCATTATATGTGATAGGTAGCTGATCTATCGCCAATTTATCGTCACGTGAATTCTACACCAGACTAAAAACTATGTGATAATCACACAACCATTGCCGAGAATCGAACCCAGGACCTTCAGCGTGAGAGTCATAGTCTCTTGCCACGAAAGTTGCCTTATTACTACCACGGCTCTTTCCATGGCTCTTTAAGTCACTCGCAATTTTTTTTGGAATACGAATGATTGCCAAAAAACTTATCTTCTTCTTCTTCTTCTTTTAATAGATCTGACGAATCATATCTCGTCGGATGATGAGATCCAGCTGTCCCTATATCTCTTAGGCGGTCTTCCAGGTGGGCGGTGTCCGGAGGGGATTTCATAAGCGGCTGTATATGCGAGTCTGTCACCATCCATTCGGGCTACATGGTCCCTCCAATATCTTCTTCTGGATCTACTCCACTGAACGATATCCTCAATTTCGCAGGTTTTTCTTATGTCTACGTTGCGGACACGATCTCGGAGGGTTTTTCCAGTAATTGATCTTAGGACCTTCATCTCCGATGTTCTTAGTAGTCCCTTGGTTCGCACAGTGTCGGCCCGCGTCTCTACAGCGTACGTCATGATAGGTCGCACGCATGTTTTATAGATTCTGATCTTGTTGTCGATACGCATGTGCTTGTTCTTCCAGACCAGATTCTTCAGACTGCCAAAAAACTGCGAGAAAATAATATATAGTGCTGAGGAGAAATCCCGGCTGTCGCGTGCGAGGCCACACAGCTCGCGCACGCGCACCCGGATCCCATTTTATTCCCCTCTCCGCGCGATACATCACCCGGCGTGGAGCCGCCCGTGGCGCCGCGGGCGGCCAGATGCGCCCTTGGGACGTGAGCCGCCACACCAGTGGTTCCCAACGGGGTCGGCACCGCCCACCGGTCAGGACGCGCTGTGGACCAACAGCCGCCTTCTTCAACAATACTCATAATATATTTTTTATAAGAATTAATTGTACCTCAATAGAGACGAAGATGTAAATTGTTTTCTGGGAACAGAAGGTGGTGGCCGAGGCGCTTACAGGACTTATGACCTGTCATTGGTTGGGTTGAGCGATCGCTTTATGTTTAACAACATTCCCCATTCCGCCTTTGTTTTTTCCTTATGACCACCATGTTTGACAAATTTCCTTCTGTTCCCAGAAAACAATTTACATATTCGTCTCTATTGAGATACAATTAATCCTTATAAAAAATAAAAGTAATTTATCCGCAATGGGTGAAATCCAATATTTGTCTACAAGAATTTGTATACATTCAAAATGTTGTTGGCTGGTGCAAGTAGGCATAAAATTGGAGAGACATCTCCAGGCGAAATCTAGTACTGTATGATTTGCAGAGACTTTCACAGTACATTAATTAAGGTTTTCTGCTTAATGCTTTCCAATGTTAATAGATGACGCTAGTGTTGAGTGAACTTAAAAATGTAAAGATAGGCGTGGAATCCTACCATATATACAAGTTCCAAAAATTTGTCAGACGTGGTGGTCATAAGAAAAAAATACGAAATGGGGAATGTTGTTAAACATAAAGCGATCGCTCAACCCAACCAATGACAGGTCATAAGTCCTGTAAGCGCCTCGGCCACCACATTCTATTCCCAGAAAAACAATTTACATCTTCGTCTCTATTAAGATACAATTAATCCTTATAAAATTAAAATATTTATCCGCAATGGGTGAAATCCAGTATTTGTCTACAAGAATTTGTATACATTCAAAATGTTATATCTTTACTTATTATTAATTTACTTAAACAGCCTTCGTCCTCCATTACCGGACATAGGTCTCCCCCTTCTTCTCTGCGTATTCCTGTATTGTACCTTTCGCATCCAATCACCAGCAATTCTTGGAATGTCTTCGGACCATCGTGTGGGTGGTCTCACGTGGTGGGGGTTGCGCTTTGGCTCAACTAATCTACCTATTGCCGAGGAGTTTGCTGATCGAAGCGTAGATTGCCGCAAGTTAGGGCTATCAGCAACACAAAGTTCAGATATATAAGCTGGTGCCATTCCGTGAAGCACTTTAAAAACCATCCAGCATAGTTTATTCTGGATTGTATAGATATACTTGTTACAAATTTGTTTCGCCTTGCGAAGGCACTCTCAATTATTCTCAAAAGTATTTGTTTATTGATTACAATATAATAATAGCCGGTAGATTTCGATCTCCATTATCTCATTTCAACATATTCATTGTACAGCCTGGTGAAGTGTTGGATCTTGTCTTCTCGGGAGAACCAGCCCGGAGGCTATCAAACGTCCACATGTTGGAATTTTTTTTATTTACTGTTGAGTTGAATACTGTTGAATATTTTTGGATGGTAAGAGGAAGGTTTCTTGAAGGGATATGTGTTGGGTTAGCTCTCATATTTGGAACTTACTACCCGGATAAGATTAAGAGTGGAGGGATCGGGGGTGACCTTGGACAAGAGCCGGGACCTTAAAAAGGCGTCCAGTTGGTTTAAAATGTTCCATATTCATGTTTGTGCATCGCCGTGGGTGGTGTATTGTTTTTATGGTGTTTCAAAAAGGCTCGATTTCATGTCATTTATATCATCAACACCATAAGCCAATATCCGTCTATTCCTGGACGTAGACCCCCTTCATGTGCTTCGGTGTCTGTCAATCCTGGGCAACGCATTACCATATATTATATTACCGGTGGTCTCTTTAATGTCGTCCCTCCATCAAAGTTGGGGACGTCCTAGGCTTCGGGTCATAGTTCTAGTACGTCAGCAAAGGAAACGTTTTGTCCATCTATCGTCAGAGCTACGAAGGATACCGCTGCCAATTTCCCGATGATGTCCGACACTCCTGTTTTGATTCTAATAGTTATGTTTCTCACCCTGTCCACTATACTGATCCCCAATAAACAGACTTATTGGTAATTGAACCTATTCCTTCTAGGAGGTTGTAGGGGAGGTTATTACCCATGAATTATGTTGTGTAAGTCACCATGCAAAAATGAACCATTATTTGATAAAATAAATTAGAATTTGTCAATTAAAATCAATGATATTTCTGTCTGGTATTTCCTAACGTGGTCAGACAATTCTAGTTTTTCTTTTGATAATTAATGTCTGAGATGTCCACTTATTAAAAAAATGAGTTTGATTACAATCAACAGCTCTTTTTAAAATTATTTTTTAAAACAACCGACCTCGAAAAATTAAAAAAAATATATATTTATTTTTCTCAAAAATGTTAATAACTAACTAACCATCACGCCATTTCCCCGGAGGGGCAGGCATATCGCCACAATGCTCTGTCCTGGCATACCTCTTGGGCTTCCTCTACACTCATAGATCGTACCATGCACGCACGTCGATTATTCCGAATTCGAATGTGGCCGCCTTTTAGTAATTGATTAATTTGGTCATGCCGAGTTTTCCTCGGTCGTCCTCGGCTTTTTTTCCACTCACGCTGCTTGTGTAAAACTTTTTAACCATTCTACTTTAATCCATTCGTTCCATACGTCCAAACCATCTCAGGGATCATTTTTTAATTGTATCTGCCTTACATTTCTCTCTTATTTCATCGTTAATGTGGATAAAAAAATTAAAATGTTAGGTTACATTATGAAAACGAGAAGGTTAGATTTTTTTTTTCGAAAAAGGAACGCTTGGTGATAAAAGGTTGGGAACCTATAAATTGCAATATGCCTATTTCAAAATGGATCAATATCACGATCTTTTTGTCACTGTTTGCTCTACCAACACCCACGCATAATGCCGTTACATCCTACATTCTGCGATATGTTCAAAATTACTAGAAAATTTATAATATTTTATAACATCAAACATAATTAATTTAAATGGGTTTATTTGTTTCGAATGTATTCATTTTTTTTCAGGAGTGGTATGATACGCAATGGCTGTCTAATATCGACCGGTTTCAAAATTATTGTACCTTCACATACAACATGCATCTTAAACAAGCTATAAGCAGTGGCGGTACTTCCATACAAGTCGAAAAGCCGGGCTTGCCTTAAAAAATCTATAATAATTTTTTTTATGTCTGTGAATAAAATAATATTTTGAATATTCGCGCGAGTTAAAGCGATTTAATTGCAAATGACTTCGCTGACATGACCTAAGTGTATGTTTTGTTCCACTCATACGCGCCGTATTTTATTTCACTCATATGTAGCGTAGGTGATATGCCCGCGAAATTGTCTACGTCCACATGTTTTGTTTCATGTTTTCGATGGGCTTCATATTGGGCTTGCAAAATGTAAAAGGGTCATTGTCGCACTTATATATTTTTAGCTTGGTGCATATATACCAGAAGATATCTACAATTTTTTGTATGGATTTGAAGCCGGGGTTTATCACTCTGAAGTATGTTACTATTCGATGTGTCACGAACTTCATTTCTATTGTCAGAATTTTATCTGACATTTACGTTATGTGCAGAAATGTTATGAAAAGACAGATTATGTGATTTCTTTACGAACATTTCTTTGTAATTCGTGTTTCGGTGTTAACAAATTTATTACAATATTATTGTCTATTTACAGAAAAATACATTACCGTGACCCTCTACTAATATTATAACACAAAAAAGTCGAACGGGCTTGCCTTACTGGTTGACCCTAGGCTGGTTGACTAGCCAGTGTACAGATAAGCTGTACTTTGAAAAGTACTCAACGTAAAAAAATAACTTGCCAAATCCATTAAAAAACCAATGATTATTAAAAAAGAGTAAACTGGAATTTCATGCTGATATAGTAGATTTTTATTTTTTTTATAAATAACACGTTTGAATATATAATTTTGGAACTTTGCAATAGAATTGGACTAAGCTGGGCAGCTTTCGGAAACATGAGTTACATCCTTAAAAACCGGAAAATACCGATCAACCTGAAACGAAAAGTCTATGAAGCCTGCGTTCTGCCAGTTGGTACTTATGGTCTTGAAACTGTTACATTGTCCAAACAGAGTGCCGAGAAACTATGAGTGACCCAAAGAGCCATGGAAAGAGCCATGTTAGGAATAAGCCTAAGAGACAGAGTCAGAAACGATACGGTGAGAGAAAAAACAAAGGTTCCTGACATCATCCACCGGGTGGCGACTCTAAAATGGCAATGGGCAGGTCACGCAGCCAGAAGCTCAGATGAAAAGTGGACAAGAAGACTGCTGACTTGGAGACCGTGGACGGTGGAGAGAAGTGCAGGGCGACCGCAACTACGGTGGAAGGATGATCTGAACAGACGCGTCGGAGTAACCTGGATGCAGTCTGCACAGGACAGAGTGATTTTCATCGAAGATTTTGATAATTCAATTCCATGCTAAATACGGTATTTAAAAATCATGCAAATATTAAATGTCGACCACGTGAGGAGTCGGAGAAATCGACGTGCGTGAATGTTGAGGAATCGAAACAAATGCAAAGAAAGGACAGTGTGGTGGTCCATTATTATTGGTATTATTTTTTAGACTAACCATCACGCTGTCTCTCCAAGGGTTTTGGTATTTTAAAAGTTTTTCGTTTCAATTATTATTTTTTTAGAATAACTAACAATCGCGCTGTCTCTCCAAAAATTTTGGTATTTAAAAATTGTTTAATTTCAATTATTATTTTTTTAGATTAACTAACCATCACGCTGTCTCTCCAAGGGTTTTGGTATTTAAAAAGTTTTTCATTTCAATTATTATTTTTTTAGACTAACTAACCATTACGCTGTCTCCCCAAGGGTTTTGGTATTGAAAAAGCTTTTCAATTCAATTATTATTTATTAGACTAACTATCCATCACGCCGTATGTCCATGGGGTAGGCACAAAAAATACACCCCCACATTGTTCCTTCCTGAGATACTTCTCGCGCTTCCTCAACATTCATACATTCACACATTTTTTCTTCAAATTATTTAAAAAGCGTTTAAAACAAAGGTGTTACAAGTTTTACGTAATCTAAATGTTCATGGTGTTATTTAAAATAAGGGTAGAAGTTCATTGTAAATAATGAAAATAAATAAATAAAGTTATTTTTTTTAATTAATATTTAGTTAAATTCCACATAGGGATGGCTTCGACCGGTTTCGGCAGCTCAGTTAGTTAGTTCTCACCAGAAGATGGTAGCGGATTGCCAAAACCGGTCGAAGACATAACCCGAAGTGGATTTAACTAAATATAAATATTTCTCATATGTTCGCCATACTTTGTGGTGTAGATGGTTTATTTGTCTTTTTCTTTTTTATATACTTTGTATATACAACACTTACTTTAAAAAAAAAATTACATATCAGACACGTTTCGGACAACCGATCCTTCTTCAGTGATACATATTATAAAGATACATCACAATAAAATCAATGTATCTATTATTTAACGTTATGAATGATACATATTATGAAGATACATATACAATTTTTTTAAATATTTATATTTATAATATGTATCACTGAAGAAGGACCGGTTGTCCGAAACATGTCTGATGGCAATGTCTTGTATACCCTTATACACGTAGAATGTAGAGTGTAGCGTACAACAAGAAAATGTATTAAATTCATGTTCAGTTTCCAGTTTGCGTCTTCGTCTCTATTGAGATACAATTAAAATTTGAATTAACCACCCTTTGGTGTAAATCCAGGATTTGTATACAGGTATAAGTATACATTCACAAATATTTGGTCTTCAAATATTCTGGTCAAAATTCTTTGGCATATAGAATGGAATAATACTCCTAGCGGCTTCTAACAATATGTTGGTCAACAGCCTTCACATTGTGTTAATAAGGTAGTTTGCTAAATGCCGAAAATCATTCTCCATAGATGGCGTTAGTGGGTCGGTTGTATAGGTTAATTCTTGAAAAAATTCACTAGTGCAACCAAATCTACATAGATGGCTGACTGAAACTGCCACGTGAAGATAAATATGGATTTTGAAGTATATATACATCTTCCAAAAATTTGTCATGCATGATCACAAATAACAAAGGTGGAATGGGGAATGTTGTAATTACATAAAGCGTGCGCTTAACCCAACCAATGACAGGTCATAAGTCCTGTAAACACCTTAATCATCCATGTTCAGTTTCCAGTTTGCGTCTTCGTCTCTATTGAGATACAATTAAAATATTAAATTCAAATAGTCTATACAAATATTAGTAGATTTTTCGGTTTGTAATAAATTTTCTACACCATGTAATGAAGGGTTCAAGCAATTTTCTACACCATGTAATGAAGGGTTCAAGCAATTTCGCTTTTACGTATCATTCAGAAATTTCGCCGAAAGGAAAATAGTAAACCATTCAATATTTCATTATTGTTTCGCGTATGGCAGAGGAATAAATTTCCCGGTGGACGAGTGTCCACGACGGGGGTATCACGTGAAATGCGAAAAGCTGTTTTCTTTGGCGGCGAAACGACGTCGCCGCACAATAGAAATGATATCGTTACTAACGGGGACATTCATAACGCATCGGACGTGTCACCTTGTACGCGAGTGTTCGGAATGCGTCTATTGCACGATATGTTACTTGGCGTGCCACCCCTCGCTTTACGAATTTTCACAACAGCGCAAAGATTGAATGAAACGTGGTACAAATCCAATTAACGACACTAAATAAAAATTAATGAAATATATAGAATGTTTTTTTTAGAGGTATACAATACATATTCAAAATGAAAAAAAAAACACATTAAAATAATGTTAATGTCTATGATATTGGCTTAATTTAATAGATAATTTTATGCCATGATTTCGGGCATATGAGCGCCACGGCTAGCTCGAATGAAGCGCAATCGTGAAGTCCAATTTTCGACAATTGTCGTCTTTGTGGATGCGTATTATCCACTAGAGTGTACGTGGTGCGAAAACGATCCATTGTCTTCCGAATAACTTGCTCGGATGGACGATTATATCGACCGTAAAATGGACGTGTGCACAATAAGTTTGGCGAACCGAACCACGATTTTCAAAATAAAATTCCACAATTTACAAGCGCTGTTCTGACGTCCTTCATGGTGAAATGGCAAAACGTACTGACTACAAATCAACTGTCATCTGTAAAATTGACAATGTTGCTAGTTTAAAAAACAAACCTCTAAAATAAAACACCCTATATATATTCTTTTGATCACATTGTCTAAAACGCTGTTTAGACCAGTTCTAACATATGCCTCGTAGACTTGGACACTCAATAAACATGATGAAATAAAGATGAACTGCTTCGAAAGATCTTCAACAGAATCTTCGGACCCATTAAGGATGGTCAGATGTGGAGAAGGAGATACAACACAGAGCTCTACGATCTATAACAGGACGTCAGCGTAGTCCAAGTTTATAAAGATTAACAGATTGCCTTTGCTAGGGCACTTGCACCGCATGGGAGATCTGGAGTTCCCCAAAATAGTGTTGTATGACAATCCAGTAAGGCGAAGAAGCGTCGATAGGCCGAGCCTGCGATGGTTGGATGGTGCCGTGGCAGACTGTCGGGCAGTAGACTAGAGCAGCAAGACTGGGAGGTGGCGGCCAGAGACAGGACGGGATGGAGACGTTTATTGGAGGAGGCTAAGACCCACCAAGGGTTGTTACACCGGAGAAGAAGGACACCTTTTGAAGAAGTCTACATCCAGCAGTGTAGAGAAGGTTAGGGAGAAGAGAAGAAGATAAATTAATAACCCCATATAATAAGTGATAACGGAAATTTTATCCGATGAAGTTATTTTGTATAGCTTATTAACGCGGATTTTACGTTATGAAATCGATTCGTAAAACGGGGGGTGTGTAAATTTATGCGAGAAGAGCATGTTCGACCAGAAGTCAGCCATTGCGGAAGGTTAAACGAGAAGATGACATTTGTAAGACAATATTATGCAGAATACATACATAGCGAACATGCATTTTATTTATTGAAAATTTACTCAGCAATACCAATATATCAATGGAATAGTTTAGGATTTTTGATGCTGTGATATATTTTGTATTAAAATTTCCAATTGACCAAATTTAATGAGCCGTTTCATAAAACATAAACAATGAAATCAATGTATCTATTTTAAAATAATCAGGAGTTAAAATATGACAAACAAATTGCATACTGTCGCGTATTCCATAATACAGAATTGTATAGTTAAGCATTATACTCGTATATATGTTTTTCTCAACCTAGATCTTTCCGTTGGTGGATATAGGCCTCTTCCAAACATTTCCAATCCTTCCTGTCGCCCACTTTTCAATCCAATTTCCTTATTTCCCCCATCCTGCATTTTATCTCCTCCCTTCCTTCTGTGCCTCCTGCTGTGCATTATTTCTTTTTTATTCATTCTCTAACATATGTTATTTATGTATCAATTGTGTATTATCTTTTGCTATTGTATTGCTATGTGTGTACGGCGGGACATCGAGGGAGAGTAGCATAGCTTAAATGTGGTCTGGGTCCCCCTTGGTTGCAAATATACCTATATTTTTTTTAACGTAAGTCCCGCATGGACGGGGGGCGGGCCTAGGGAGTGCACGAATGAAGCTGACGAAAGGCGCCGCTGCGCCTAAAACAGCTTCGGGTAATCAGAAGGAGCCCTCTATGGTTCGGCCATAATTATTAGGTGTGTTTTGTTGCTGAGTTTTACAGTATTAATGTGTTTTTTTTAAATAATAATAATTAAACTTGACATTCACTCCGAAACACCGTGTAGAGATATTAACATTGAATATCTATTTGTGTTCTTGATATTCGTTTAGCATGTAAACTGCATTTCATTCTTAGGGATAATTAAGGATTCCGACGTGTTTGACTAGTTCAGATTCCCAGGGAAGTTGTGAATATCGGACACCTCCGGACCGTGGCGTAATTACCCTCGCCATGGGAGAGATAAGAAGGGGAAATGAGACGAAACGGCCACTTGAAACCGGCAACAGTGTTGTCGCAAAGTCGCAATTTCAACTACAACACTAGATCTAAAGGTGGAGCGAGTACAAAAAAAATCTGCGCTTTCCTTATCTTCGCTTCGTTAGTTTCAATCCAAGGGGTTGATTTACAACAAAGTGTAACATTTTTACTCGTTTTTGGGATGCTCCAATTGGGTATTTTAATGTACAACTTTTTCGTTGCTTTCCACATTTGTATTCAGCAGGTGATTTGAATCTAATTAATATACACATTCGGACGGCTTGACTACAGTGGGTCAGTATTGCATTTGAACGGCCTTAACGTTGAAAGAGTAGAAAAATTTAAAACCTCGGCATCATACTAACACAATCTCTTGACCCAGATGTAGAGATAAAATGCAGAATTGAGGCAGCAAGATCTACGTTTAATAAAATGGAATCACTCGTCTGCAATGATAACGTAAACTTGAAACTCCGCCAGACAATGATCAAATGCTATGTGTGGTCTGTTTTATTGTACGGATGTGAAACGTGGACCTTGAAAGTTAACTCAATGAACAGACTGGAAGCATTTGAAATGTGGCTCCATCGCCGAATGCTCAGAGTTCCCTGGACAGACATGGTTACCAACACCGAAGTCCTGAGGCGAGCTAGAGTTAACAGGGAACTGTTATCAACTATCAAGGTTCGAAATAAAATGGCGATAGGTAGCTAATCGATCGCCATTTTATTGTCACGGGAATTCTACACCAGATCAAAGACAGTTTGACAGTGTTGAACCCAATTACTGTATACAACATTTAGCTGGTGTTTCTCATGATATACAATAGGTAGCTAATCTGTGACCATTTTATTGTCACGTGAATTCTACACCAGATCAAAGATAGCCGTGTTGAACCCAAATACTGAATACAACATTTTAGCTGTTGATTCTCATGATAGATGCGATAGGTAGCAAATCTATCCCCATTTAATTGTCACGTGAATTCTACACCAGTTCAAAGACAGCGTGACAGTGTTGAACCCAAATACTGTTTACAACATTTTAGCTGTTGATTCTCATGACATGTGATAGATAGCTAATCTATCGCCATTTTATTGTCACGTGAATTCTACACCAGATCAATGACAGTCACACTGTCATTGATCTGGTGTAGAATTCTTTCTCAACCATTATTTCTTCATCCACGCGTTCCATACGTCCAAACCAACGCAATGATCCTTTCATAATTTTGTCCATAATACTTTCTTGATAAAAATGGATTATAGAGAAAGGACATTAACTTCGTGCGGGCCCTGTAGTGTCCAGGAGCGGACGCCCACGCCTGCGCAAGCCCTTCGCGTGAAAGCGATCCATGTGGAGTTATTTCCAAATAACTTACAACGAACGACCACTGCGTATTTTACGACAGATGTTTAACATCGGTTTCGCCAGCGGGAAATATTAAGGCGGTGAAGGAAGAAAACTAACTCGCCTGAATCTATCGTACGAATGATTAGACAAATCTAACTAACCAACATTCCTCCTCCAAAAGTTGCACAAAGGGCCATGGAAAGATCCAAGTTGGGTATCTCGCTTAGAGACCATATAGCCAACGTGGAGATTAGAAGACGCACCAAGGTCACCGATATAGGGATTCGCATTGCGAGGATGAAGTGGCAACAGGCTGGACATGTGTGCCGACGGGATGATGGAAGATGGAGCCAGAATGTTACTGAATGTTCGGCTGTGCTAGAGGGTGTTGGTCATTTTGTCCCTGATAAATTTCTCCGACAGCGATAACACAGATTGTTTTACCTACCGGCCACCAGAACCATTCTGCCACTTGTGACACCGGTGTGAAGAGCAATTAGTCTGCTGAACGCGGTCTCCTCAGAGATCGACGTCTTTCATATTAGTAAAGGTACGTTCAGTACTCTTGACTTTAGAAAGTATCTTGTCTTCCTAATGTCGAACCATCTCTAATGCGTTCCTGGTATTGTTGTATTTTTATATTTTACCTATACCCAATAGACGCCTTAAACATTTTGCTATTTGTAATGTCTTTTGAGTTAATAAACTGATTTGATTTGATTTGAATGGAGGCTGGGCTGGGCTGGAGAAATGTCTGGGGACAGCCTACCAGGTAGAGCGATGATATTGTACGGACGGCGGGAACTGCCTGGAAAACACTAGCGAGAGACCGAGAAGGATGGCGTGAGGGTGGAAAGGCGTACAGCAATGGATGGAGACAGGCTGACGATGAATCCTAATAGTTTTTAATCAGTAATCAATATTAAATGTGTAGTTTCACATCAGCGACATGCATCAGTGAGTAACAGATGTCGTCGAAAAGTTAGCTAAGCTCAAATGGTCATTTGAAGGACATGTTGCCAAATTGGTAGAAGAAAGATGAACCAGAAGGGTGGTGGAGGGGAGACCTCGCGAGGACAGAAAAACAGAGAGAGACCCCCCAAACGATGGTCTGATGACATTCGAAAAATTGCTGGTGACAGGATGGGAAAGACACAAGATATACGTGAAGAAGTAAGGTGGAGGCATAGGCCATAGTCCAGCAGTGGACGACATTGGCTGTTTAAGTAAAAATGTATTAGTTTATACGAGGCATATCCAGAAAGTAAGTGTACTGAGACTCTCACGACCGAATGGATTTTATTTTCGACATGTTGGCTACACTTCCGTGTAGCCTGACCCTTTCCCTCCGCAACGAGACCGGTTCGAGGTCCGTACGTTGAAAAGTGTCGACGCGACAACACGTTTCGTGAAAAATGGCAATCCAATATCCCGCCAAGTGCGAAATACGCGGCGTTATCCGTTATCTCGTTTGGAAAGGAAAAACTTATTACGTATGTAAATCGATACATAATATTCTATAAAGGCAAAACATACGTAACTCTTAAGGTGAAATTTAAGGGGTTTAAACAACATAAAACAGTATTTTTGAAACGTGTATAGCAATGTGAAAACAAAGTACTGATTATTGAACTAAAAAAAATCGTATGGAAAGCACAACGAAGACGCCGCCCTTAAGAATATCCACATGTAGGTAATATTAAGAGCTAAAATAACCATAAAACAGTAAGCAAAGACTCGAATGGCTATTCTCAAATAATACGGAGACTCTTCAGCTAAACGTGAGAACTAAGAGTTAATAATAATTTAATGTGGCTATGCGTGAAGCGACTTATTCAAAATTAGCAGAAAATGAATTATCGAACAGGTTGGCTGCCGTTTCAGCTTTACGTGCATAAGTTAGCGGCGGCATCTCACTTATTCAAAAACAATTCGAATTCCGCGCCATCCGTACTGAGCAAGCGCAAGACAACTGGACAAGCGCCTGCGCAATGTGAGCATGTACACGTCAACCCTGGTGGACTCTGCAGACAGTTTACTAACTTCAACTCCTTTTCTTTGTCGACCACCGTTCGATACGCACTTGAACGCTGTGTGTGATTGAATTACCAATAATAAAGACTCCGAAAGGAACCAATTCAATCATGTTTTTTTAGTGTTTTAAGTTTCTTATTATTTCCCTTCTTTTTGTGATTTTTGCTTTTTGTAAACTGTTATGTAAAAACTGTCTTATATTAGTTTTTATTATTTTCTTATGAATTCGACGATCTTCGTGGCAGAGTGGCAACAGCTATGATTGCCACACTGAAGGTCTCGGGTTCGATTCCTGGTGATGATAGTGAGATTCTGATACTGTGTTTGGTCTAATGTAGAATTCTCGTGACAATAAAATGGCGATAGATCCCACTACCTATCGCGTGTCACGAGTATACAATCATTGGATTCAAAAGACCTGTTGTATACAAAAAATAAATAAATAAATAACAATTTAAAAATGGCCGTTTATAGTGGAGTTCTAGTTCCAACCCTTTATGTATGGAAGCGAAGCGTGGAACTGGCAGAAGAAGGATGAGAGCAGAATAAATGCGATGGAGATGAGATCCCTTAGACGTACGTATATGTGATAAAACGATGTACTACAGAATTTCAAATGCTGATGTAAGATTATGAACAAAATTATAAAAGTATCACTGTGACGGTATGGTCACATGGAACGCAAGGATAAAGAAAGAATGGTTTAAAAAAGTATATTTCAACAATGTGAATGGAGTACGTGGTTAAAAAAGTATATTTCAACAATGTGAAGTCGGCCATTAGTATTCGGAAGAATCGACGTGCGTGTATGACTCGCTATATGAATGTGGAGGAAGCTAAAAAGGTGTCAGGATTAAGAAATGAGCAGTCCGTTCTCTCTGCCTACCCTTTCAGGGAAACGGCGTGATGGTTTGTTGTTGTATGGCCATCCCCGTGGTGATGGCCATGCTACGCTGGAGGATTGGTCTGATCCCAAGTACCAATCCACACCTCCTCAACTTTGGTCTCCCCTGGAAACTATGCGAAATGTTAGAGATCGAGTGTGAATAACCTCGGTGGATAATATTGATGCATAGGCTAACGTGGAAGGACACCTCGCCAACCCGCGTGGCGTTGTAATGCCAACCACCCCCCGTATGACATGTCATACATGGAGAAGTATGGGAGAGGCCTGTGTCCAGCGGTGAACGACAACGGCTGTTAAAGAAAGAATAATAAATATAAATTTAAAACTAGAACTAAATTGCATTAATAAAAAAATAATATTCGATTTGGTTCGTTATACCATAA
The DNA here is from genome assembly GCA_022606425.2 of Lepidostoma basale. Taxonomy (NCBI): domain Eukaryota; kingdom Metazoa; phylum Arthropoda; class Insecta; order Trichoptera; family Lepidostomatidae; genus Lepidostoma; species Lepidostoma basale. The sequence goes on along the minus strand of JAHDVF020001222.1, from coordinate 720,150 downwards.
TTGTTGCTCGCGCCGACGACATTTTTAGACTACTTTGCCGAGAAGTATTTCATTCCATCATTGATAGTTACGAAAGAATACATTAATTATTCCAAACTGTTAAAAAAACAACACGAGCGGTAAACGGTGTTCGACCTAACCACGAGGCACCTTATTAATCAATATAATTACTTCAAACAAAGAAACGAAATGGACCGAATTGACCAACAATTTCGGACGATCTATTTTGATTGAATTTTTGGGGATTCTAAAAGCCGAAAAGTACGCGAAACTTTGCAGAAATCGAATATTTTGACATGAAAACCCAAATGCTGCAGCTCCTTCAATGCAACTGGATGGGCAAGTGCTAACTAATTGTGACTCAAGAATCAATTGTATCTCAATAGAGACGAAGATGCAAATTGGAAACAAAATATCGTTGATCGAGGTGTTTACAGGACTTATGACCTGTCATTGGTTGGGTTAAGCGCACGCTTTATGTAATACAACATTCCCCATTCCACATTTTTTTCTTATGACCACCATGTCTGACAATTTTTTAGAAGTTGTATATATGTTAATCTGCAACACCACCCTTTGCATGGTATCAATCTACACACTAACGCCATCTATGAAGATTGTATTTTTGTCAGACATGGTGGTCATAAGAAAAAAGGTGGAATGGGGAATGTTGTATTACATAAAGCGTGCGCTTAACCCAACCAATGACAGGTCATAAGTCCTGTAAACACCTCGATCAACCATATTCTGTTTCCAATTTGCATCTTCGTCTCTATTGAGATACAATTGATTCTTAAATTGATAGCCCGCAATGGGTGAAATCCAGTTGTTCGTCTACAAGTATTTGTATACATTCAAAATGTTGTAATTGTGACTCGTTTAAATACCTGAGTTCACTCATTCATAAAAACGGAGGTTGTGCAGCGGATGTTGATTACAGAATAGGAGTGGGGTTGCTGAAATTTAGATCTATGAAAGGAGTGTTATGTGACCCAAAAATGTCTGTAAAACTAAAAGGAAAAGTAAACCAGACTATCGTCAGACCTGCAATTATGTACGGCTCCAAATGTTGGACAATGTACGACGGCTTTACTAGGCAACAGAAACGGCAGAAATGCGAATGCTTAGGCGGTCCGCCGGGGTATCGCTGCGAGACAAAATAAAAAGTTAACGCATTCGAGGATCCTGTATCCGTCCACTCCTGGACGTAGGCGTCCTCCATCTGCTTCCATATCTGTCGATCCTGGAGAGCACGCATCCATATCATGCCGGCGGTCTCTTTAATGTCGTCCGTCCATCAAAGATGGGGACGTCCTGGGTTTCGGGCAACAGTTTTAGGACACCAGCAAAGGAGGCGTTTTTTTCATCTATCGTCAAAGCTGCCACACTTCCAATGATGTCCTACACTCCTATTCTGTATCTAATAGTGGCGTTTCTCACCCTGTCCGCCTTTCCCATAGCTCTTTGGACAATTCTCAATTAATTGGCACTTTTCTGAGACAATGTTATAGTTTCAAACCCATAAGTTAACACAGGTAGGACGCAACAGTCAAACACCTTCCATTTAAGCTATATGGGGTTCGTGGATATTTAAATATAGAGTCCATTTTTCAAGAAACCAAAAATTTCCTCGGGTCCAAACCATTTCTTCGGTCGATTTGGCGGTTTAGTTTTCTCTGCCCAGTACTATTTTGTAGGCCAAATATATATTACATACATAACAGATATATTTTTAAAAAGTGTAATAGAAGTTATGAGATGGTCTCTAACGCAGAGAGAGGAAGGCAGGCTGGCAGTTTTTGAAAGGAAAATGCTGAGAAAAAATTTTGGACCCACGCTGGAGGATGGGACTTACAGAATTAAAATAAACCTTGAACTTGAAGAACTGATTAACCAGGAAACAGTAGTGAGATTCTGTAAGTCTCAACGCCTACGGTGGGCTGGCCATGTGGAGAGAATGCCAGAGGGTAGAACACCACAAATTATATCCAGATGGGTGCCTCGCGAAAAGAGACCAAGAGGCAGACCGAGGGAAAGATGGGCGGATTGCGTGGAACAAGATTGGGAGAAAATGGAAGGAGCTGGGGAATGGAGAGAGATGGCCAGAGACAGAAGTCAGGTCCCACATCGGGATGCAGCGCCGAGAAATTAATGAATAGAAGCTGTTACAATACTTACGAGGCTTTCGTAATTCGGCCGAACTCATCAGAGGCGATTGGAAATTAGCTAGAAGACGCGATGGGTATTTGTTAAGTCATTATTGAACCACCATTAGGGCACTGTCCTCGGGCGCTGTGGATCTGTACCGGCCGCCCGTGTGTTGGCAAGTACTATTTGGCCGGAGGTATTCTTGGCATAGTGAAAATGGACGCCACGTAAAGCGAAAACTTGCAGTTCAAAGTCTAGAAAAGGCATTTGATTTAAATAAAAATTTAATGAATCTTGAACAAGCTTTATACGACATGACAGGTTCCAGTGCTCACTGGGGAGCGATACCGATGCATTTGGGGACGTATGATGTAGAATATATCATATAATAATGCGAGTAAAATCAAGACAAAAAATCGAACATTTTAATAGAATCGGTACACGCGATTCCCTTCAGCATCAATGTTTGGGTATATCTAAACTAATAAAAGACAATTTTCTCGGCTAAAGGACCGATAGTCTCGATGTGAAGTGTTAAAATATGTGTAACGTAAGTCACCACGAGATGGCGCTCTTATCGGTTATAATGACAGCTGTCAATCATCAGTAGATCGTCACGTTTTTCAAGAAAAAATTTAAATCATGTATTTGGCGAAACACGTTGTTGTATGTATTCCGTTAAATGATATCGAACTTCAGTTGTATTTGTTTAATTCATATATTAAACTAACTAACTAATTAACCACTCCTGGCAAACCTCTCTAGGTTCCTCCACATTCATACAACGAGTCATACACGCATGTCGATTCCTCCGACTTCTAACATGACCAACCTTTAAAATTTGATTAATTTGGTCATGCCATGTTTTCCTCGGTCTGCCTCGACTACGTACCCCATTTACATCATTAACGTATACTTTCTTAACCGTTCTTTCTCCATCCATGCGTTCCATATATCCGAACCAACACAGCGATCCTTTCATAATTTTGTTCATAATACCTTCTTCCGCTCTACATTCCTTTCTTATATCAGCATTTGAGATTCTGTCGTATATCGTTCTACCACACATACGTCTTAGGGACCTCATCTCTATCGCATTTATTCTGCTCTCATCCTTCTTCTGCCATTTCCATGCTTCGCTTCCATACATTAGGGTTGGGACCAGAACTCCATTGTGAACGGCCGTGTTGTTTGCATATATTCTAATATATCAATAGCGGAGCGTTGTCGGGCCCGCTAGTAATACATAAAATTGAACGCTATTTGAGTGTGGGAATACAATATATCAAAGGGTGAAGGATAGCGGCAAGCTGCAGCGCGGAATGCCTTATCGCGGACTGTATCTCTGTGTTCTCGTACAAATACCCAGCGGCCGCCATCTTATCTGCAATACCATCGCGCTATTTCGGCCAAACTCGGACACAAAGGGCGCGATACCCTGCCTACCCTTCCGCGCTTGTCACGCGTCCCACAGTGTTGCAATCTCTAATCAAATTAAGATATATTCACTGTACAACAATGTGTGAGAGAATTAGATGGCATAAACGCTGGTGCGACAACAACAACAAACCATCACGCAGGGGTAGGCAGAGAAAATGGACCGCCACACTATTCTATCCCACTTGTGGCTCTATCCCACGGCATTTCTTCTGGCAATGCTCGGAACCAATTCTTTACAGCTTCGAGGAGATGGGCATCTCATAACCCATTTCTTTAAATTAATCAGGGGATATTTCGAGAACTCGGCCGTGCTAGAGGGTGTTGGTCTTTTTGTCCCTGATAGATTTCTCCGACAGCGACAGCACAGATTGTTTTACCAACCGGCCACCAGAACCAATCTGCCTCTGGTGACACCGGTGGGAAGAGTAATTAGTCTGCTGAACGCGGTCTCCTCTGAGATCGACGTCTTTTATATTAGTGAAGGTACGTTCAGGGGACAAATACTCTTGACGTTAGAAAGTATCTTGTCTTGCTAATGTCGAACCATCTCTAATGCGTTCCTGGTACTATTATTTTTATAATATTTTACCTGTACTCAATAGATGCCTTAAACATTTTCCTGTTTGTAATGTCTTTTGAGTTAATAAACTGATTTGATTTGATTTTATTCTATCCTGACATACTTCTCTAGCTTCCTCCACATTCATACATCGAGTCATACACGCACGTCGATTCTTTCGGCTTCTGACATGACAAACCTTTCAAATTTTATTAATTTGGTCATGCCATGTTTTCCTCGGTCTAAGTCGACTCCATTTACATCGTTAACGTATACTTTCTATACCATTCTTTCTTTATTCATTATTTCTACATATCCAAACCATCTTAATGATCCTTTCATTATTTTGTATAGAACAGTTACTATTAACAATTAACTAACTAACCATCACGCCGTCTCCCCGAAGGGGTAGGCAGAAAGAATGGACTGCCACACTTTTCTTTCCTGACATATTTCTCTCGCTTCCTCAACATTCATACATCGTGTCATGCACGCGCGTCGATTTCTCTGACTCCTCACATGGCCGACATTCAATATTTGATTTATTTGATCGTGCCACGTCTTCCTCTATTTCTGGTTCCATTTACATCATTAACATATAATTTTTTTACCATTCTTTCTTCATTCATTCTTTCCATATGTCCAAACCATCTTAATGATCCTTTCATTATTTTGTTCATGACACCATCATTCATCATGGTGCACTCAAAGTCATTACCGCAAATAGAAATATATCGACTGAAGCAAAGATGGCAGTGCACAATGGAGCTCTAGTCCCGACCCTTATGTATGGAAGTAAAGCTTGCAGTTGGCAGAAGAAGGATGAAAGTAAGATAAATGGCGTAGAAATATATTAGTTATAATTTATATAATATACATGCATCTATTTGGAATTGGTTCAGTCGACGAATTAAATATCTTCTTCGCTAGTTTCAATCCAATGGATTGGTTAGCAGCAAAGTGTAACATATCTTTTGCTGGTTCTTGGGATGCCATTTGGGCCTATAATGTGGTAGTTTCCCGTTGCTTTCCACATTAAATATACTAATGTGTAAACTAACAAGAGAAAGGCATGACATAGGAACTTGCCTTTAGAATGGGGTTTTGCAGGAATGTAGTACCTCCAAAGAATCGTCCATAGTCAAAGTACGAAATCACAATAGTCAGCCAATTTCCAGAAAAAAAGCCTTTAACCTTTTGACCGTTTCTTATACATTATATTAGAAATTTCGCCACTAGTTTCAATAGCTAGGTGGCTGAAGGGATAGCTTGTCTTCTCTATTTTGCTGACCGGCCGGTCTCTGGTTCAATTCGAAAGGAAGATCCTCCGCAGAATCTTCGGACCCATTAAGGATGGTCAGACGTGGAGAAGGAGATACATCACAGAGCTCTACGATCTATACCAGGACGTCAGCGTGGTCAAGTTTATAAAGATTAACTGACCGCGCTGGCTAGGGCACTTGCACCGCATGGGAGATCTGGAGCCCTTCAAAAGAGTGTTGCATGACAATCCAGCAGGGCGAAGAAGCATCGGTAGGCCGAGACTGCGATGGCTGGATGGTGCCGTGGCAGACTGTCGGGTCCTGGAGCGGCAAGACTGGGAGGTGACGGCCAGAGACAGGACGGGATGGAAACGTTTCTTGGAGGAGGCCAAGACCCACCAAGGGTTGTAGCGCCGGAGAAGAAGAAGAATAAACTACCTAACTAACTAACCATCACGCCGTCTCCCCGAAGGGGTAGGCAGAAAGAATGGACTGCCACACCTTTCTTTCCTGACATATTTCTCTCGCTTCCTCAACATTTTTGTTGAAGAAGCGATTTCTCTGACTCCTCACATGGCCGACATTCAATATTTGATTTATTTGATCGTGCCACGTTTTCCTTGGTCTTCCTCTATTTCTGGTACCATTTACATCATTAACATATAATTTTTTTACCATTCTTTCTTCGTTCATTCTTTCCATATGTCCAAACCATCTTAATGATCCTTTCATTATTTTGTTCATGACACCATCATTCGCACCGCATTGACTTCTTATATTTTCATTCGACACTATCATACACAGAGTATCCACACATTCGTCTAAGAGATCTCATTTCTACTGCATTTATTCTACTTTCATCCTTCTTTTGCCAGTTCCATGCTTCGCTTCCATACATAAGGGTCGGTAGAAGAACACCATTGTGCACTGCCATTCTAGCTTTTTGGATAGGTTTTTGTTTGCGATGACAACTTTAAGTGCACCATTCACTTTGTTGCCTGCCCCAACCCTTCTTTCAATATCCCTCTCCACTCTCCCATCTCTTGTAAACATACTACCTAAATACACAAACTCAACTACTTGCTCCAAGTTTTCACCATTCACGCTAATGTTGCAGACTGTCGTGGTTTCTTCCTTTTCAAAAATCATTACCTTGGACTTATTAACATTCATCATCAGATCATTTCGCATGCATACCTCATACATACAATTCACCAGGACTTGTAGTTCATGCTCGTTGTCAGCAAGTAGGACAGCGTCATCCGCATACAAGAGACGGCTTACTGACACTCCGCTCATTTTGGCACCTACATCCAACCCTTTCAGCTCTCTCATACAATTGTCCATATACATTTTAAATAACCACGGGGACATTACGCAACCTTGTTTGACACCTATATAAGACCATAATATAGACAGTATTGACTGCGAGGCTCTAACATTGACGGTGAAAATGGTGAAACTGCTGACACCTTCGAAAGAAAGGTGCTGCGACGTATTTGTGGGCCCGTGAGCAACAGAGAGCAATGGCGTATTCGATGCAATGATGAGCTGTATTCCATGTACCAGGCCCCCAACATCTCCACACACACAAAGCTACAAAGATTGACATGGGCTGGACATGTACAGAGGATGCCGAGCTCACAAGTCCCCAAACGCATGACTGGACACCCGGGTGGAAGGAGAAGGGTGGAAAGACCATGGCTGAGGTGGGAGGACGAAGTAAAGGAAGTTTATCGGGTGGTGGTCTAGGGGGTAGAATGCTTGTCTCCTGATCTAGGGGACTTGGGTTCGAGCCTGGACACAACCAGATTCCTTCTTCACAATAATGAGCTATTTTCTGCTCATATTGAGGATTGTAAAATAAATTCTAATATCATTGATTTGAATCTTTGGTGTTAGTCTTTCTGTAAAATAAAAAAAAATAAAAAAAGAGGGATGCAGCACAACTTCTTCTGGTGCCGAACTGGAGGACGACTGCTAAGGACAGGGACTGCTGGAGGCGAAAGTAGACAGAGACCAAGGATCGATATGGGCTGTACCGCAATCGGAAGAATTGCGCATTCTTACTTTGACTATGGATGACCCTTAGGTGGTACTACAATCCTACTAAATCCTATCCCGAAGTCAATTTCCTATGTCGTGCCCTCTCCTTGTTAGTGTGTTATTGACATATTCGATTTGATTCATTACTTTTTTTTAAAGTAGTGTTTATTTTTTTTTCGGTATGAAAATGTTTAACCGTTAAGAGTGCCGAAGAGCGCCGTCGCGCTTGTAGGTAGATTAATAGTATTCAATTTCTGTATTTTTATTATAATGGTGTGAAACCTAGTGAAGAGAATGTTGAAAGAAATATGAAAATTGGTGTATTTTTAGAGATATGGCACATTGTTTTCTTGTAAATATAAATTATCTATAAAAATAGACATTTCTTTTGATATTTTAGAATATTTTGGCGAAATAGGTTTGGCACTCAAACGGTTAATATTGGCTCATAAAGTTTAATATGTTAAATAAACTATCAAGCATTGAAAAACATACATATTATTTTACTTAACATAGAGAAAGCCATATACACAAATTGTGTTTTAACCCTTTGGTTGCTGAAATCCGATGTATCGAATTTCACTACACTGGGAGTAATGGCGGATCCGATGGATTGAAGCCATGATTTCTAAAAGTATCGTATATGTTTTAGACAGAGTGTGAAGGAGTGAGTCAGTGTAACATAATTATTTACGATCTGTATATATTATAAAATAATAAAAAATATATATTTAGAGTCAAAAGGCCATTTATAAATTAAAAGTATTTCATTAAGTGTAAAAGAAAAGTGTTGTTATATTGTAGTTAATGCGCACGGGGTAGAAAGGATAGTGGACAGCCAGCCACTGAGGATCTCACGTCTGTCTTTTTTTGTATAGATCATATAAATTTACTAAACATTACTCGTAGTGTCTGGACTTCGCTGCAAACATTTTCATGCACCGAGATAAAGCAAAATTAACGGGACTGCTAAGAAATTTGACAGTCGTAAAAATGGTGGCTGCTGACTGCAATATTCTTTTCACACCGGCGCATGAAACTACAGTAGTAAGTTTATGAATCGCTCTTGACTCAGTACATAAATACCTGCACATCTCAAACAGGTGATAAAATAAATTTGTTTTTATTTTCATATAATAAAAGACGTTATCTAGCAGTGCGTTAATGGCGGCAGCCTTTCACATTGCGTTATAAAGATCTTCTGCTTAATGCTTTAATCTAACCTTCATAGATGGCGCTGGTCTGTAAATTGAAACTGACATGTGAATTGTGGTGTTGTATATTAACATATATACAACTTCCAAAAATTTGTCAGACATGGTGGTCATAAGAAAGGTGGAATGGGGAATGTTGTAATTACATAAAGCGTGCGCTTAACCCAACCAATGACAGGTCATAAGTCCTGTAAACACCTCGATCTCAATATTCAGTTTCCAGTTTGCATCTTCGTCTCTTTTGAGACAAAATTAATCCTTTAATAAAAGACTTATTTTGATAATGGTACAGATTGCTTATAAATTATATAATACATTCAAATTCAATTTTTTTTTAAATCGCGGTTATTCTGGCATAGCAATCACAAAAGTGCCGGCAACCAAAGGGTTAAGAAATAAATATGATAATACAAACTAGCAATCCTACATCCGTAAAGGTTCAATGTATTAATTTTGTAAAATAAAACAAAATAGATTCTCTAGATGCAGTCATGTTAATTAAAAGTTTTGGAAACATATGCTATTGCAATTAAAGAGAGAAATAACAGAAACGAAACTTTAAAGGCTAAATATAACAATTTAAATAAGAAATGTAGAATAGTGTACCCGTCAGAATCCCCAGGCGCGGGGGCTCGCCGCTTCGTGGGGATCTGCCTGTCCGGGGGGTCTGGCCGGGCCTCTCCAAACTTGATCTAGAACAAAAAAGATAACATTAATAAACAACTTCTTCAGTCAGTTGTGGCCGTCCACTGGTGGAAATAGGCCTCCTCTCATATTTTTCCAGATATCGTTGCACCAACACAACTGTGGGCACCCAGCTCCACGCTTTGCCGTTCTCGGGCATCAGCACCGAAGTCCCCTTGTCCACTTTTCATCTTTTCACGAGCGACGTGTCCCGTCCAACGCCATTTAAGTGAACATAACATGCATTCATTATCAACACAAAAACTGTCTATACCAGACAGAAATATCAAACATTTGAATTATTTTCATTTACAAATTCTAAAAGAATGGCGATTTAAAAAAAATATTAGGTGTATAACTTTGCTTCCGCCGTTTTGCAATAGATGGCAGTAGTGTAAGTGGTAGTTGGAATAAATAGATCATAGATGTCATACAATAAACTTGAGTATTTGTAAACATAGCGCCATCGAAATATTAGTCGATTTGTGTCTGCATCATAAAGTTATTCCCGATTAAACATGTCAGCTTACGAGCCAAATTCTCGTCATTTGCGGGAGGTTTTAATTTTATGCTTTAATATGAAGAAATCTGCGGCTGAGGCTCATCGAATGCTCTTAAATACCTATGGTGAGGCCGCTATTAGTGAAAGAACGTGCCGAGAGTGGTTTCAACGCTTCAAGAACGGTGATTTTAACGTCGAAGACCAGCATGGCGGTGGAAGAGAGAAGGTTTTCGAAGATGCAGAATTGGAGGCATTACTTGATCAAGACTCGTGTCAAACGCAACAAGAATTGGCAGGATCATTGGGAGTGACGCAACCAGCCATTTCAAAACGCCTGAAAGTCATGGGAATGATTCAGAAACAAGGAAATTGGGTGCCGTACGAGTTGAAGCCGAGAGATGTTGAACGGCGTTTGTGTGTTTGTGAACAGCTGCTTGCAAGGCAAAGACGGAAGGGATTTCTGCATCGCATTGTGACTGGGGACGAGAAATGGGTTCATTACGATAATCCCAAGCGCAGAAAATCATGGGGATATCCCGGCCATGCTTCCACGTCGACGGCCAAACCGAATATTCACGGTTCCAAGGTTATGCTCAGTATTTGGTGGGACCAGCTCGGCGTAGTGTATTATGAGTTGTTAAAACCGACTGAAACAATCACAGGCGATCGTTATCGAACGCAATTAATGCGTTTGAGCCGAGCATTGAAAGACAAACGGCCGCAATACAACGAGAGACATGATAAAGTGATTTTACAGCATGACAATGCTCGACCCCATGTTGCGAAAGTGGTCAAGACATACTTGGAAACTTTGAAATGGGAAGTCCTACCCCACCCGCCGTATTCTCCAGACGTTGCTCCCTCGGACTATCACTTGTTTCGATCAATGGCACACGGCCTAGCTGACCAGCACTTCCGGTCTTATGAAGAAGTAAAAAATTGGATCGATTCGTGGATCGCTTCAAAAGATGACCAGTTTTTTCAACGCGGGATTCGTATGCTGCCCGAAAGATGGGAGAAAGTAGTGACCAGCGATGGACAATACTTTGAATCATAAATGTATAACCAGTTTTTTACGATAAAGCCTCGAATTTCGGAAAAAACGGCGGAAGCAAAGTTATACACCTAATAACAACTTTTAAAAACATCTGCACATTTTAGCTTTCAAATGAGGTATTTAAACTAAACATTGATCGATAATGAATGTATTTGATTATGACCAACAGTTATTTTTAAAACATCTGACCTCGATAAATTTAAAAAAAACTTAAATTTGTTTTATCTCAAAAATGGTACACTTTTTCATAATGCCTTACATGACATAATTAATCGGAAATAACCTCCCCTACAACCTCCTAGAAGAAATGTATTCAATAACCAATAACCCAGTACACAATTAAAATAAGATTAACCCTTATCGGATGCTAGCTTTTGATTCTTTGGTATAAGTAATCCTATCAATATTTAATTTTAAAAAGCCACAGTGTATGTTAATCGCTCCATTGGTAATATTCAAGTGACAAAGTAATTATGCGTAGATTCCACAGACAACAAGATTTAACAAGATTCATCATGTCACCTCACATGTGCCATTCGACCGCAGCGACCAAGTTCTGTTGTCACGTCAGAGGTGACTTTCATCCGTTAAGGGTTAAAATATTTTTATATAAATTTTATGTGTTTAAATTTCATTATTCAAAACTAATACCTGCATTGACTTCTGGGCTGCCTTGTATGTCAGAAATGGTGTAAGAGTAAACTTTGCATTGTGACGTCCCAAGCGAGAAAGGACCAAATTCATCTGGTCTCGTCTCCTTAGAGCAATGAAAGCTGATGTTTCATCGATGAACGATACGAACACCCCACCTGTGAAAAAATTAAAATTTATACACATTTACATAAGTTACCGAATTTATTAATCTAGGAAGCATGTTTACAAGAAACGGAAAAATAGAGAAAGATGTCGAAAGAAAGGTGGAAACAAAATAAATGGTGCACTCAATGTCGTCACTGCAAATAGATATATTATATCGACTAAAGCAAAAATGGCAGTGCACCATGGGGTTCTAATGCCGACCTTTATGTATGGAAGTGAAGCTTGAAGTTGACACAAGAAGTATGAAAATAGGATAAATGTAGTAGAAATAATATCACTAAGAAGAATGTGCGGAAAAACCATGTATGATAGAATATCTAATGATGAGGTAAGAAAGGAATGTAAAGCGGATGAATGCGTCTTAAATAAAATTAAGAAAGGGTCACTAAGATGGTTTGGACATGTGGAACGAATGGATGAGGGAAGAAATAAAAATTGAAGAGTAGGAAGGCCAAGGAAGACATGGCATGATCAAATTAACAAATTACCGAAAGGCGGCCATGTTCGAAGTAGGAACAATCGACGAGCGTGCGTGTCATGGTGTGTGAATGTGGAGAAGGCGCAAGAATTATGTCAAGAGAGAACAGTGTGGTGGTCCATCCTCTCTGCCTACCCCTCGGGAGAAACGGCGTGATGAATACATTATGTTTGATCCAGTAAGCAAGTGACAGATTTTAGTTTTCAAGGAAGGAAAATAACTCTCATATATAATCCCTTTTTCTTTATGCTCATGCTTCTGTGGGTATATTTTATTTATCTTCTTCTTCTCCCGGTGTCATGTCATGTTTGCTATCACTTGAAAGTAGGCACCTCTGTCCCAGGCAGCTCACATTTTAACACCCCTGACCAATTCAATGTTTCACTGAATTGCAAATGAGAATAGTTCGATGATACATGCTACTCCGTCTAGTTCTATGGTATTGAAACATCTTGACCTCGACAAAAGCTTTCACGATAAAACTGGATGCCTTTGAAATGTGAATATATCGTAGAATATTTAAAACATCATAGACAAAACAACGTCACAAGCGGGGTATAACTGCAGCGAATGAAGAAGGAAAGAAAAATTATACAAACCGAAGGGGCTGAAGAGCTCATATATCTCATTTCGGCTCCATTCAGCCGGGAATACCATGTGAAGCACATGATCACGGGAAGGATTCACTACAAAATAAAACAACTTCTTTTTATTATTAACCCTTAAAGGCCGGCGATAATTTGAAACATCACACAAAATACATAAAAATATCAAATAAATTGTATTTTGTAGTCAAATGTTTCATATTTTAATCTTATAAAAATAATCAGACTTTTTTTGTTTCATTTTGAGTTTAAAAAAACAAATAAAAAATATATTACATTGAAAATGTTGTTTATAAATGAAACCAAAACATCGCGCCCTTGATAACTAATAATGATATAAGAGTCACCCTAAGTAAACACACACGTGAAAGTATTATAATCAAAATAATGAAAGGGTTGTTAAGATGGTTTGGACACATGGAAAGAATGAGTGAAGATAAAATTGTGAAGAAGGTATATGTAAGCGATGTGAACGGAGCTAGAAAAAGAAGAAGGCCAGGGAAAACTTGGCACGATCAAATCAATCAAATATTATATATCGATCACGTGAAGAGTCTGAGAAATCGATATGCGTGCATGACATGATGTATGAATGTAGAGGAAACGAGGGATGTATGTCAGGACAGAACAGTGTGGCGGTCAATTCTTTATGCCTACCCCTGCAGAGGGACGGCGTGATGGTTAGTTAAAAATATAAAAATTTGGTGGATTCTTGGATATTGTATATTCGGGAGTACCAGCCCGAAGGCTATTGCTCCCCCACATGTAGGAAATTTCTTTCTTGGAGATGAAGTTGGATATTATTGGACGGTGAGGAGAGGGTTACTTGGTGGATGTAGTGGGTTGTGTCCGACGTTTGGACCTGACTACCCGGATAGGGAGGAGTGTGGAGGAGTTGGGGATGACCTTGGAAAGGGGCCCGAGGTCTTAGGTGGAGAACGAAGGACAGTGACAGGGAGTGGCCTTGGGTGGGGACCGGTTGGTCCTGGATATGGAACCAAGGGGGACAATAGTGGCCTTGGGCGTGGGCTGGTGGCCTTGGGTGGGGACCGTTATGGCAATGGGGTTGAGAAACAGGATGGGATAAGGATGATGGAAAGGAAAGGTTTAGGCATGAAGCGTTGGAGTAAATAGCGGGTCGGCAGCGATGGCGGCAGTGGGTCAGGAGGAGGCGGCAGGACAGGGAGAGACTGCGTGCAAGAGGAGGCGGCGTCGACGGCGGCAGGAGAAGCAAGGGATGAAGGCGTTCGAGGAACGCCAGCAGACTTGGAGATGGCAGTGGATCAGGAAAATGGTAGCAACGGCAAAATAGAGAGTGAGTACCTTAACCATTCGTTCCATATGTCCGAACCACCGCAGCGATCCTTTCATAATTTTGTTCATAATACCTTATATATTTAGAATAAATAAATAAAAATATACATAGCTTACAATCTTTTCCTGCCAAGTTGATGTAAGGATGTCCCTGTGGTGATGTCTTAAACAAGAATATTTTATTTATAAACGGTTTGATGATGTGCGACTGGGCGTTGGGAGTGGCCTTGCTCATGGTGAGGTGCTGCCCGCGGGCCAGAAACTCAAACAAGGACAAAAAGCAGACTCCGGTGGTGAAGGCGTCGTATCCCGCCTCGTGAAACTTGGAATCCTTCAGTGAATACCCTTTTAAAGTGTCACTCACTTCTGGTTCTGTCGAAAAGGATTTTTTTAAATTATAATTAATACATGAAATTAAACAATTTATTATCTAGAAGTTTCATTATACTTTACGGGAGTGACACTTTTTCTTTGTTAGTGCATCATTTAATGTCATTTGATAATACCCCAGGTATGATGAAACATGTACTCCTATAAGATAAAATAAAACTTCTAGGAAACAGACATCTTCATCAATATATAACATTTAAAATTTAATAGTGATGAAAACATCTCACAACCTCTATTAGATTTAGCAGGAGTGACATGTTTCAATTTGATGGCATTCTCAAATAGTTATCAAATACATAATATATAATAATGCCCTATCAAGACGAAACGTGTCTCTCCAATAAAATCATAATTTTTAATGTGTAATATCAATATCAAATCATCATTAGCCTATATCCAACCATTCCAAGACGTAGGCCTCAAACATCAGCTTCCATGTCTGTCGAACCTGGCCAACACGCATCCATATCATACCGGCCATCTCTTTAATGTCATTCCTCCATGGAAGTTACGGACAGCCTGGGTTTCAGATCATAGTTCTAGGATGCCAGCAAAGCAGGCATTTTGTCTATCTATTGTCAGAGTTGCGAGCGACATGGCCTGCCCAGCGCCATTTTAGCGCTGCCACTCTTCCAATGGTGTCTGACACTTCTGTTCTGGCTCTAATAGAGGTGTTTCTCATCCTGTCCGTTATACTGATTCCCAATTATTACTCTTTCCATAGCTTTTCAGACAATTCTCAATTTATTAGCGGTTTTCTGAGACAATATTAAACACCCACTAACAAACTAATAACATTAACATAAACACTCACCAATAGGGGGGATTTTAAATGGGTCTTCTGACATTCTAGTAGAGAGATTATTCAAGTTTAGTTGTGTTATGAACTCTTTAAATTCAGGTAAACTGGCTAAATACATTGTATCCAAAATCCTGAAACCATTTTATAAAAATCATGAAATTTTCAATAAGTATGAATAACTTAATAATACTAATAATGTCCAAAAGAATAAATTACCCAATTTTTTCGAAGGTTTTATACCTTCTTCATCAGGAGAATGATATAATTTGAGTTTATAGCAAAAGTATAAAAAAGCCTTTGAAACATGGCAAAAAAATTAACTCAAAAGAGGAAAAAAATGTTTTGTTTAATTATTTAATAAAATATATGATATTATAAATGAAAAAATATATATTTACCTTGGGAATGTGGAGTGGGCGAATTCTTTAAATTCCTCGTAACTTTCCGGAAGCGGAGAGAAGAAATGGCTGAGGATATGAAGGAAATCAAGAAGCAGGCAATGCCCCACTACCAACTTGCCCTACAAAAGTTATTACACACGTTTTTAAGAAAAATTATTTCAGCAACTCGGCATTTAGTAATTTAATGAGCAAAGCAGTTTATTCAAAAGAAAGAAATGTGAGAGAACTTACCGATTTGCTGATCTTGCGAATAACTTGCGAGAACCCAACAGCCGCCTCCATGTCTTCCCACTCTTTCCGAATTTGATTTTCAACTTTACTTGCCTTCTCCTCTTTTGTCAATGCTTTTGAAACACTCAGGATTCTGTAAAATATTGTATTTCATAATTTATTTATTTTTAAATCATACACATTACAGATACAAAAACACAAATCGTTTCTAACTATAAACGAATAAAAATCTAAATATATAATTACAATTAAAAATGCAAGTAAAACTATAAAAATAAAAATAAAACATTGGAGTACAATTAAAAACAGGAAAAAAATTGCAATTTAATATATTAGAGATAGATACACTCCTAGGGTAATCACACTATTGTGAAAAATATCTACATCCGAAACTATGTGGTTTAGAAGGATTATTTCTGTACCATATTGCACACTTAATAGTAAACAGACCGATTATGGTTTAGGTCATAATTGAGTTAACATTAGACAGAAGCTTGTGTTAACGCTATCCATCTATTTTTCACAATGTTAACGCTATCCATTTGTACGTACGATAATCGTTCACAATGTTAACGCTATCCATTCGTACGTGTTTTTCGACTGTTTTTGTTAAAACACCGACTCATGTCAGATTGAGCAAAACTTGCTAAGAGCAAAAAGTGTTCTATTAAGCGTGCGATATGTAGACAGTGGCAGGAAAAAAAAAGTTTTTGCTGTCGCAGATGTTAAAGACAATGTCATGTGATTCAAAATTTTCGAGATGTATCGATTTGAATACGAGTTAGTTGAAAAAACATTACATTCAAATGGATTATTTGACTATTAACGATGAATTTCAAATAATTTGTAGTCCAGCAAACTTAGTAAGAAAATAAATTAGTATAGACAAGGATAATAACCGCTTTCTTTAATCAACAGATCGCTTCACAATCAAGAGAAAATACTTTGTTTCATGCAGTATCCACATTATTGTAACTCAAATATATGTTAATAAAATGTCACACTTCTTTTATCTTTTGTAAAAATATAAATACCTTTTTTGGTTCTTGTTTAGTGTCTCTATAAAAAGCTTGTTTTTGAATCGAATCTCTAATTCCTGGTAGACTAACTTCCTTATAAATGGATTCAAATTATCGAATTGCAGACTCTCACTGCCATCCTTAATGAATGAATCTACTTGTTGGCTGGAAGTGCAATACACATGTAAATATTATAATTACACAAAACATATTATTAATAAAGGCATTAATTCTTGCAGATATTACCATTAATTACAGTTGGGTATTTAACTGTAATTAATGACAATAAAGTTTAAAAAATTGCTGAGCATATCATACCAGATATCCTCGATTAGTGCAGAATGCTCTACAGGAATTGGGATAGGAGGCTCACTCTTGAGTTCACTCCCATTGGAGGTGAGCAAAGATCTATCGTGATTATTTTTCTCCACTAAAGCTTCCCTCATTCTAATTTCTTCAGGTGTAGAGAGGTATGATATACCTAAAAAAAAAAGCAGAATTTAATTATAATTAATTCAACATTTATACATTAATCATAAACACAAAATTATACACGCTTAGTATTTGAAAAATCATTCCGTGGCCACTATCATTTCTTCATATTTAAGTAACCTTGTAGGCCCTTGGTTTGAGATCCATTTTGAGTTGTATTGGTACAATTGAAAATTATGTGTTTTTTTCTGTCATTAATCCTACACATGCTTGTCTGCATGACCGTTATTTGAAACTAGACAAGAATCTAATAAATATTCTGCTAACATTACTTACTAACTAACTAACTAACCATCACGCCGTCTCTCCAAAAGGGTAGGCAGAAAGAATGGACTGTCACACTTTTACTGATGCGGCACACCATCCTTCTCTTTTTGCTCCGCGGGAGACGCGGTGTGATGGGTTGCGAACCTCATCGCCACCAATAGGCATCTCCCACGCACACTTCGATCGTCCAACACCCACAAAATACATCTAAAACAAATAATATAAAATACAATGATATAAAATAAAATAACAAAATAAAAATAATTTAACACAAAATGTTCTTTTTAGATGGTGCACATATTGTCTATTTAAGTTCCACGAATCCACCGTTTTTTTTTAATTTAGCACATAATGTAATAACACATAAAGTTTTTTTCGATGTTGCACATGTTGACATGGACGATCCGGACTTTTGTGTTTATTTAATTTATGTTACACGTATAAAATTAGCTGTAATTAGGCACTTAACCAGCAAGAACTTTGAAATAATATCGAAGAAATTATTCAAATTGTCATTGGAACAAATGAAAAATTACTTAGTTATTGTTAATATTCAAAACCAGTGTTCACCTTCATAAAATAGCTTGTTGAAATCAAACTTTTGTTCAGCCAAAAACTCGATGGAGGAACTCTGGCAGGAAAATATTCTATTGGTATCAAAGCGGTGCTGGGCTCTCGGAAATAGGTAGAAGTTAAATGCACTCTGACGAAATATTTGTGAGTCAGCATCCCATCTGAAAGCGCAGAGCCCGAACTGCACGAGGAGAAAATCAGAAGACGACAACATGACATTTTTATAATATTCTGACGGAGAATCGAATGCATTCACCGCCCGGCCCGTACGAAGACCGGTAAACTCTCCGTCAATGCAAATAAAATCCGATTCTGATATTGCATCGTTAATTGCCGGTAGTAACTCCTGGAAATCTAAAACAAATTTAGGTTATGTTTACGGTTGCAATTGTCAAAAAATGTTCTATTTATTTACTTCACTGTGATGGACTCACTCGATCTTGTGACATCCATTTTTTTAACAAATTGTGTACGTAATCAACAAATCGTTTCTTGTAATAAACACACTACAATTCAATTATATAAATAAAATAAAAACAATAAACAAGACATTAAACACTGAATACCAACAATAACAAATATGAAATGTTCCATAGATCCAGTGGAATAGTAATAGACAATCAATATCTCCAGACGAGTGCCAAGTGTCGGCAAGTGGCCACAAAAGTGAGAGCGTATAAAACTTATATTTCGAAATTTACCAAGATTTGCCGTCTCTTATCGCAGTTCAGCCAATTTTCGATATTTTGGCAAAAATCAAAGAGCGCTTGGGAAAAACTTTTGCTCGCCAACCACACTCTTAATTCTAATTCAGTGTTCAATTCGAAATCGCCCGAGACTGACGAAATCGCCACTGCATGTGCTAATTTATATACGAGTAAATTTAAAGTAAATGGATGGTAAAGAAGGTATATGTAAACGGCGTGAACGGAGCTAGAAATAGAGGAAGGCCGAGGAAAACGTGGCACGATCAAATCAATCAAATATTGAATGTCGGTCACGTGAGGAGTCGGAAAAATCGACGTGCGTGCATGACAAGATGTATGAATGTAGAGGAATCGAGAGACGTATGTCAGGACAGAACAGTGTGGCGTTCCATTCTTTCTGCCTACCCCTCCGGGGAGACGGCGTTATGGTAAGTTAGTTAGTTTAAATTTAAAGTATTTTTTCTTATCATGAAGGTACTGTATGTGGGTAAAATAGTTATCTGACTAATCAAAATTATATTTATAATCAAGCACGTGCTTTGAATACTTTATTTACAACAACATACTAGCATTTCTCTAGTAACACAAATAATAATAATAAGAATAACGTTTTGGACTTGTATTACATAAGATATACTAGTCTGATATATTAAATGACTATAAACAGCACATAAACTTGGATATAACTGAATAAAAATATCGGATTTACTATTAATTGTGTTCCTTCTCTATCTCTCCCATTAGAGTTATTAATCACCTTAAACATGAAAGTAGCAGCGATCTAATAAATTTCTTTTTTTCCAGATCGAAGATTCAAGAAATACACCATGTGTTTAAAGTATTTGCGTACTTTTGTGTTTCATTTACAGTTGAGTTTGCAATAGCATTTATTGAAATGATATTTTGTAGCATTTGTTGAAATGGCAGATGTAAATGTTGTGCAAAACGTAGAGCACAATTAGTTCCAAAGGTTGTCATAGATGGCACCAGCATGTGTCACAGAATCAATATAATAGCAAAAAAATAAAAATGGTATACGGTAATTGGGTCCAAACGACCTGTTGTGTACATAAAAAAAAAAGGAAAATTATTATTAAAAGTACGGCTCCAGAAGTCTCCATGTTGCACATATTGTTTATGGTGCTTAAGGCTTAGTATAAATACTATCAAGACGGCATTGATGTGGATTGAGTAGCAAAGATCGAGTATTCGCATGTAACGTATCTATGTTACATGTGAATGTGACAGATAACAGAATCTCATTAGGTTAACAGTTTTATTATTGTGAACATGTTTCTTTACGTCCTCTAAATATTTATTGCCAGATTTTCGTTAAATGACCCTCAATGTATATCAAGATAAATTTCTTATTTTTGAAACAATTGAATTTTTTAAAAACATTTTTTCATCGAAATTTTTCAAAGGTTGATAACACTCACATCTTTAGGATCCTTAGCGATATGTCGAGACCCTTAGATAAGCATGTTGCTGAAGCGCAAAAAGCCCGCAAATTCGTTAAGGAACGTTACTCCAAATACGCTCCCGGGACCGTCACTCTTCAGGTGCTGGGATCCGGCGCCGCCGGCTCGCCCAAATCCGTATTTATGTTCACAGATCAATCAAGGTAATGATAATCCAATTGTTTTATTATCCGTTTCCAAGAATATTTGTAATCAAATTTTCAATCCGAAATTTCTTCTTTCCATAATGTGCAACCATTGCATCATATTTATAAAAAACAAAATCAAACTATGGAAGTGAAGCTTGGAGCTGGCAAAGAAGGATAAACGCCGTAGAAATAAGATCACTAAGAATAATGTGCGGGAAAATGTTGTATGATAGAATACCGAACGATGAAATAAGAAAGAAATGTTAGGCAAATGACTGCATCAAGAATAAAATTTTAAAAAAGTATCCCTGAGATGGTTTGGACATATGGAACGAATGGATGAGAGTAGAATGGATGAGAGTGGGAAAAGAAGCCGAGGACGACCGAGGAAAACATGGCATGACCAAATTAATCAATTACTAAAAGGCAGCCACATTCAAAGTCGGAATAATCGACGTGCGTGCATGGTACGATGCCATCCCTCCATCTCTTCAGCGGCTTAGTCTCTTGCTGTTGGGGTTTTAATTTTTGACAATTTCATGCGATTCTTGTATCGATGTGGTCTAAATGATCCCTTCAAAAGCGCCTTCTGGGAGGCTCATTAAAAAAAATCTTCTGGAAAATACACATTTTTATTAATATTAATTATGTAAGTGATCTTTTATTGAATGTTTATTTTTTTATGAAACTTTATGATTGTTGATGTATTTTACATTGAATTTACTAACTCTTTATCTATTATTTGTTAATTTATACCAATATCAGCGCCCTTGAGATGATTAATTCATAAAAATGGCACTCTGTAAATCATCCAATTTATTATTATTATTATTATGAATGTAGAGGAAGCCCGAGAGGTATGCCAGGACAGGGCATTGTGGCGATCCATCCTCTCTGCCTACCCCTCCGGAGAAATGGCGTGATGGTTAGTTAGTTAGCCAAAATCAAACTACATTAGTAAGTTTATGAATCTCTCTCGACCCAGAAGTACGTGAACACCTGCACATCACACATAAGGCCCGACAAAAGATTTGTTTTTATTTCGATAAATTATAAGATTTATTTTACAGACTTTATAAATTTTGTTATACATTTTGCTTTTGATGTATTTTATCTACAATCACCGCATTTATGGCATACAGGTACCTGTTCAACTGCGGCGAAGGTACGCAGCGCCTCGCTCACGAACACAAAATGAAACTGGCCCGTCTGGAGCATGTTTTTTTCACCAACGCATCCTGGACCACACTAGGAGGACTGCCCGGCATGGCCCTCACGTTACAGGATGTAGGAGTGCCCAAGATAACTCTTCATGGGCCTCCACGCCTGGTGAGCTACTGTCTCTTACTCCCAATTTGTCACAAAATGTTTAATGTCAATTGTAATTATGAATATTGAACCTACAAAACGGTGCTAGCTAATTATCGTATTATTGTTCAATTACCTAAATAGAAAAAAATGGCATTTCCAAATGACAGATTCAAATATCCACAGGCACTATTCTAGATTGCATAAACTTATGAAATAAGAATGGCGATAGATTAGCTACATATCACATGTCATGAGAATCAATAGCTAAAAATAATTATACAATAATTGGGTTTCAATAACCTATTGCATACAGAAATATGGAAAGCAACAAGAAACTACAAAAAAGACTAAGTTGTATCTCAAGAACCAGCAAAGATGTTAATAGACTTTGCTGCAAACCAAATCCCTAGGATTGAAACTTTAAAGAAAAATGGATAAGTAGTTTTATATCGGGACTCTATTGAGAACCCCTATGTTCTGGAGCAAATAGGTCTTTTTGTTCCTGATAATTACCTGCGACAGCTCCGACATCAATTGTTCTTTGCTCCGTCACGCAGAACCAACCTGCCTTTGGTGAATCCATTAGGAAGAGCAATTCGGGCGTTAAATCTAATCGTATCGGATTTGGTCATTTTCAGTGTCAGTGAGGCAGTATTCATAAAAAATATATTACAAATTTTGAAAAGAGTACTGCCTCACTGACGTTGACATATTTGGGTTCCTTCTGATATGTATGATTTTTGGTTTCATGTCATTGTCTTATCTTTGTAACATCTTTTTGTGTCCAAATGAGTCGCCTAATTTTTTTTTCGTTTGTTATGTCTCATTAGTGTATTATGTATAAATAAATAAATAATAATAATCAAAGACAGATACTTATCTTGTTTAAGGTAATCAAATGATTTTAATGAAATTTCGTGGAAATTAATTTTAAATAATACCATGTGTATTAATAAATCATTGTTTTGGCTGAAACACTTCGATATTTCAACAGTATTAACTGTTTAAATAAAACACTGTTATAGTTTATCACAATTGATTTAAGTGATTATATTTATTTTAAAATTGTCGTGACTGCTGTTTCGCTAAACGATGTTACAATCGTAATAAGTTGATTGTAACATCTGACGATGGATAACATCAGTTATCATGTCATCAAACAGCTGTCGCGACAATTTCGAAAGAAATATAATCAATTTTGATATTCTATAACAGTGTTTTTATTTAACCGCCCTATCTCCGAGAAACGTGCAATAAACATGCAGGTTTTTTATTAATGAAATTTAATTATATACTAATTTAATTTTTTTAAATTACAAAACGTCAAATACTCGGCCGTACACTTCGCCTGCCCCTTGTAAAACTATCATATTTATGAAGACTTGTGCTCAAGTTTTGATGGCACACGCGCGTATCCCTAAAACTTTGTACATTTTAGGTACATTAATTTTTCTCAAGCCCGTACGTGATACGGGATATCATATAATGGTACAGTCAAAGTGAACGTATCAGGTACGTTCAAATAGGTAGGGTGGTTAAACAGTTAACTTTGTGTTTTAACTACTTCCACTTTTTCCACTTCCATTTATCATTTTGATGATTGGAGTTGGAAATATTTTTTTAAATAAGCACAATCTTCTTCATTTTTTTAAGAAATCAAATATCACCAATATTAGAATGGAAAAAATCCTATATGAATCAATTGCTACTTCAATTTCAATGTCTGGTTACATATTTCCGTCTCTGATACTACACTCATATATTTTTGGAAGATTTTAATGAAATCCTTATTGAAGTTGTCCTTTTTTTTATCAGGATGACCTTTTTACTGCAACAAGAAAATTTGTCATAATGAAAGATATGAAAATAGAAATGGCAGATTGCACAAAAGCCAGTTTTTATGATGATGCTGTGATGACAGTTAAATATGTTCCATTGACAAGGTAATTACGACAATGCTGTTTCGTTTCATTTATATATTTTTTTGATAATCGTATTTCTGTTTAATACTTTCAATAGCTTTTTGCACAACATATCGCTCAATTTATTTACAGAAAGCCTGACAGCAGTCCTCCCAATTCGCCGACGCACTCTTTAGACTTGACATCTGCAGAGGTTCAGGTGGAACCAGATAATACTGATTACTACGCACATGACAGTAATTATTTCATATATAAGCATTCCCAAATATTCAAAGTTTAGTTATTAACATAAAAATTCTTATTGCAACGTAAGAGGAACAGAGTTTACTTCCAAATTTAAAAATAAAATGTCCTATCACTTGTTTTACCATATCACAACACAATAAGCAATTTTTCTTAATTTTTGCATTAACTTGTTTTAAATTAAATTTTCATACATATAAAACATACTTCTTAAAGCCTTTGCACACCACGTTTTTTTTTATTCGCTGACGACGCGCGTTTTTGATTAGCGCGTCCTCTGCGCGTTATTAACACGTTTTAGCAGATTTTACATGTTTGTATCGATACAAATGCAAATGAAACGCACGTTTGTATTGATTCAAACGCGAGCTTAATGCAAAGTGGAAAAGCATTAAGGATGCTTATAATAGCGATAAATCAAAGAACAAATGTGCCAGTGGATCAGAAGCTAAACCCAGAAAACCTTATGTGTATTCTAAATACCTATCGTTTCTAGACCCGCTTTCTGAAATTCGACCATCAAGTCAATGTTCAAACATGTCTACTGAAGAATTGGAACAGACCGAGCCTACTGAAGATAGTGATTTCACTATGCCAAGACCGCCGCTGAAGAAACCTAAAAAGAACTTATTTATCAGTTTATTTATTCACTCAAAAGATATTACAAACATAATAACAGTTTATGGAATCTATTTGAGAAAGGGTAAAGAATCAGGAACGCATGAGAGATGATTCAACTTTAGGATGACAAGATACTCTCTAAAGTTAAGAGTATTTTTCTTCTGAACGTACTTTCACTAATATGAAAGACGTCGATCTCCGAGGTAATCTTGTTCAGCAGACTGATTGCTCTTCCCACCGGCATTATTAGAGGCAGGTTAGTTCTTGCAGCCGGAAGAAAGAACAATCTATGCTGGCGCTGTCAGAGATATCTGTCGGGAACAAAAAACCTACACCCTCCAGCACGGCAACTTTTCAAAATATCCCCTAATTTATCTAAAGAAATGGGCTATGAGAAACCCGTCTCTTTGAAGCTGCAGAGAATTAGACCCCATTATGGAAGAAGACCCTTAAGAAAAAAATTATGAAACACTGATTGCTAATTTGAAAAATTCTGGTGAACCTGACAATCCAGACAAATTATTTTTTCTGTCATTGGTTAACGATTTTAGCGCTATTCCAGAAGATTACAAGTTAGATGCAAAGGCTGAGATAATTAACAATATGATATGATAACAATATGATAATAATATGAACAAATCATCAAGATATGATATCTCAGGAACATTAGTTCAATATGTTTATCAATCTGGATCTGGGATATACAGGTTATCAGATAACACAGAGAGTTACAGATAATTTAACAGATAATAACACTTCTCTAATGAATTTAAATGATTATGATTCACCTTCAAATCAGTCCGACATTATTACCGATATCTTGGTCATCTTGGAGGCTATCCATCTGTATGTTCCGGATGGTTATCTTCGACAGCGTCAGCACAGACCGTTTTATCTCCCAGCATGCAGAACCAACCTGCCTCTGGTGATGCCGTTGGGGAGAGCAATCAAACTGCTGAACATGATCGCTTCGGAGATCGATGTCTTTCATATTCGTGAAAGTACGTTCAGAAGACAAATATTTCTTGACTTTGGAGAGTATCTTGTATTCCTAATGTCGAACCATCTCTCATGTGTTCCTGGTATTATATATTTATTACCTGTTCTCAATAGATGTCTTAAACTATAATAAATGTTTGTAATATCTTTTGAGAAAATAAACTGATTTGATTTGATTTGATATGTATAAATAATAATAAAAAATCGTGATCAAATCAAATCAAATCAGTTTATTTTCTCAAAAGATATTACAAACAACAATTATAGTTTAAGGCATCTATTGAGAACAGGTAAAACATAAAAAATATATAATACCAGGAACGCATGAGAGATGGTTCGACATTAAGAATACAAGATACTCTCCAAAGTCAAGAGTATTTG
Source organism: Lepidostoma basale (assembly GCA_022606425.2). Lineage (NCBI taxonomy): Eukaryota > Metazoa > Arthropoda > Insecta > Trichoptera > Lepidostomatidae > Lepidostoma > Lepidostoma basale. The sequence goes on along the minus strand of JAHDVF020001222.1, from coordinate 694,054 downwards.
TCTTCTGAACGTACTTTCACAAATTACTTAGATATGGCCCTAACGTTGGTATCCCTTTGTTTATTTGAATGACCTATGACATTAAATGGTACAAGTAGTAAAATAAAAAAGAATAATCCATATAATTGTTTTTACTCACCTCATAGTAATAAGCAAACGTTCTTCCGCCGATATACAGGATATCGTCACTGTATTTTGACGAGTCTACCCTGGTCTTACAATTGATAGAAGTTCTTGAAATGTTGTTATGACATCCGGTAACAATTTGAGAACTTTTTTGATGATTGACTAATTTTCAAGTGTTGTTTTGTAATGGCCACATAATCTTCGTTCATTCGTAAATGGTGGTACCCAAAATTTACGCTGTTTTTTTAATGTTTTTTTATTGGTAGTTGTTTTAAAAGCAGTACGAAGGCTAGCGTAAGCGGAGTTGTCTCGAACGACGCCATCGTAATACTGTGGTTCCAAATGGCGGCGGCTTTCTGCGCGATGAATCGCTACAAACGCGCGTTTACAGCGCGTTTGTATCGATGTATCAGCGCGTTTGTAGCAATACAAACCCAAGGATCGTGTGCAAAGGTTACAATGTGACTTCAGCCTTTCGTTTGCTGAGAGTCCTGATTGCGTTCTACGCGCGTCGTCAGTGCATAAAAAAAACGTGGTGTGCAAAGGCTCTTACATCAATATCATGAGCCCATATACAGTAGAACGTCGTTTATCCAAACTAATTGGGACCGGAGGTTTTACGGATACTCAAACTGGTGATAATTCTTTTAGCAAAATAAGGTGTAAATCGATTTTTTTTCCCTCAGCTCATTTGAAGACTACAGGGGAAAAACAAGGAATGTCAGTAGAAGGTTAATTTGAATAAATTGAGAATAAAGCCAATCAAAGTCTATATATTTCTTATCAATTAGCAATCGATTATCTGGCCATAGTCGATGACACACATGATTTTTGAATATGAAAATTTTACTGTGGATAGATAAGTACAAATGCGGCTAGATGGCATTATTACATTTATTTTGAATTTAAACTGACATTCCTTGTTTTTCCCCTGTAGTCTTCATTTATTGATTATGTAATTACAAATTTTACTGCAAAAATAAGTATGTTTGTAGTACATGTACATAAAAAGGCTTACATTACTCTACAGCAGTGTTCCGCAAAGTTTTCTCACCTACGGCACACCTAAGGTCTTTCTAGCATTCTGGGGCACACCAAAAGCTAAAATTTGGTCTGGAATTAGGCGTCGATCCGCTCGGGAGACAATGGTGACCTATTTTTGCAGAAATCGAATCGGCGTTTTTTTTTTTGCCTTCCGAAAGATCGAACGTCGGATTTTTATGAATTTTACTGGTTGGAAATCGCTGATGAGCTAATAGAAAATGGAGGTCGCTAGCAACTTCCGACCAGCAAAGCTGAATGGCCTTAAAAAAACAATAAAAAAAGGTCACCAACGTCTCTTGAGCTGTTATACGAAAGAGTCGACTATTTCGCAATTCACGAGTTCCGACTATATATTTTTTTTCTTTATATATTTGACCGCGGCACACCTGATCCGGCTCAGGGCACACTAGTGTGCCGCGGCACACCGTTTGCGGAACACTGCTCTACAGTACTGGAAAAATAATCAGAAATATTTTTTTAACAAGATTTCCTCGTCGCTTTATCATATCGGGTTGTCCGGATAATTGACGTTCCGGATAAACAAAGTTCTGCTGTAATAAATGTTTTACTTTAAATAATATTTCATTACCATTTCTGTGTAGCTAATACACATTCCTTCTAAATGAACTTAATATATCTACAAATATATTGAATACTAGGTTAAGATTTTCAGTATTCCTGTGTTATAAATTACGTTCTAAAACTGTTAAACAATTGTATTTTATTTTACGCGACAGCTGTTTCATCAACCTATGTTGACATCATCAGGTGTTACAGTAATATATCAAATGTCAAATTTTCGTGATTTTTCGAATCTTTATGTGTATTTATAATTATTTAATTTAACAGTTTTAAAATGTTATGGTATCATAGTGTTTCAGCCAAAACAGTGGACTTGTTCAATTACGTTCTGTTTACACTGCACTTCAAAATACTTCAATTCAATCTGAGACCAAACGTATGCCACATTATGATTCCATATACACATAATAATAATTCCTTGGTTAGAGACATGCATATTCAGTCTTCCCATTAATGTTAAGGAAGCGAATCATGGAACTGGCAAAAGAAGGATGAAAGTAGAATAAATGCAGTAGAAATGAGATCTCTTAGACGAATGTGTGGATACTCTGTGTATGATAGAGTGTCGAATGAAAATATAAGAAGTGAATGCGGTGCGAATGATGGTGTCATGAACAAAATAATGAAAGGATCATTAAGATGGTTTGGACATATGGAAAAAATGAATGAAGAAAGAATGGTAAAAAAATTATATGTTAATAATGTAAATGGAACCTGAAATAGAGGAAGACCGAGGAAAACGTGTCACGATCAAATAAATCAAATATTGAATGTCGGCCATGTGAGGAATCAGAGAAATCAACACGCGTGCATGACACGATGTATGAATGTTGAGGAAGCGAGAGAAATATGTCAGGAAAGAAAAGTGTGGCAGTCCATTCTTTCTGCCTACCCCTTCGGTGAGACGGCGTGATGGTTAGTTAGTTAGTCGTAAAATTAATTCTAAATCTGTCTTTATCTGTAGCTGCCATGCAAATCCATTTCTCTATTTTTACTTGAGGGTTGGATTCCTGGAGGTTATTAAAGTTTTTATACATTTTTCTAGGCACGGGAAGGTATGGAGTACAGAATACTCATATTGACATTTTGCTGAACGAACCAAGAAATGAACAGTTATGCACCATGGCTTATATTTGCCGACTAAAGGTATGCTTTTTGAAGTTATTCTTATTTTGGCATGTTTAGTTAAAGGCCGTGCCACACTGTGTGAAACAAGCTCTCCACAGGGGTGACATTGGTGGAGAGCTGTGGAGCCCACGGTTGGTGTAGTGTCCGCATACTGTTGTAAACAAGCTCTCCACATGTGGAATGCGTGTTTAAACGGTGGATCCACATGCATACTATGCCCGTCCGTCCACAAAGTTTGTTGAAGGTCAAACGAATTTTGGTTTCAAACAAGTGTCTACACAGTTTTAAACCGCCGGTGGAGACCGATGTGGAAAGCTTGTTTAAAACAGTGTGGCACGGCTTTAAGGGTAAAATTGAGAGCTGTGTTATGAAAGTGCGACATGACAAAGTTAGCCATCAATGATAAATAACAGCTGGACATTTTTAGCGTGCCAACTCACAAATAGCGAGAAGTTAGTCATAAAAAATGTAAAATAGTACCAGCTATCTGTCATATTTATTGGGATAATATAGAATATTTTACGCAATATTATTTGTAAAAAAAAAATTAATAAGAAGATAGAACTTCTGACAAATATATTAGTATAATAATTCGAATATTAGTCATACAAATCACAGTATTTGAAATTACGCGATGAAGTTGATGATAAATTATTCATTCAGTTTTCCCTCGTTGTATAGTGAAAAATTTGTCAGTGACAAAACGTCTGTTTAAAAAAAGTGTTTTATTTTTTTTTTTTTATTACGCCAAAGAAGTATGACTTCTTACGTGCGTACATAAGTACACACACATTTTTTTTAATATCTTTTACTTTTCATTCATAATTAACTCTTTTGACACTGATGTCCTACCATGGCATCATATATTTTTTTTATGTATTTTTTTACACTTGCAATACTTTCTACATAAGCTTAAAGGCAGAAACATACTATTAACACGCGACGCCACCTGATGCCACGTGATGCCTGTTGAGACGAATCAAATTGTATTGTTTTCTATGAACAGAATCACACTACGAACACCCGACGCGACGCCATGCGCGCACACGCCACCCGATCCAGATGAGCTAGATCGACGTGTTGCCGATGGTGGGAGTAAACACGCCACCCGACGTGATGCACGCAGTTTGTTTCTAGACAACACCGGACCCCACGCGTCAGTCGTTCGAGTACTTTCGCAGAGCGTACACGCATATAAATTTAATATATACATATTTTTGCCTTTATTTAGCAAAATGACCGACGAACAATTGATTGAGTTGGTTAAACGATATCCTGTTTTATATAAGACGAGTTTAGCTATATACAGGGATCATACTGTGAGAAATAATGCAAGAAATTGCCGAGCAAATGAATACACACAAATGATTTCTTTTAATAAATTCGTGTATTTCTTCAAATTGTGTTTTAGTAACCCGAAAATACATGTGAAATCTTTCATTATCTTGAAGTAAGTCTGGATACAGAGTATGATATTCACCACACGTACTTCTCTTTTGATTTATTTCATGTACCCAGTAACGCCTAATTATTCTTTTTTTCTTGAGTCGTTTAAGTATCATGTATGCACCCAAAATTTGCATCAAATCTTCTTCAAAGTCTTCATCTGACTCGTTATTTATTAAATCAATAGCACACAACCATACACTTTCACTGCTGTCAGCTAACTGTACTCAGAAATTGCTAATACGCCGTGGCATGGCGCCGCGTGTTGGTAATGTGCACGGTGTACATCGGGTGTGCGACACGTTGCGTCGCGTCGCGTGTTAATAGTATGTTTCTGCCTTAATTCACTAATTACAGCTCAATTAGTTTTCTATCACAAAGAAAACACAATTACTTATTACTAAAGTATAAAAAGTATTTTACTGATTTTGCATTGAAAATAACACATTTTATTTTTTAATACCCTAGTCTTGTCCGGGCCAACTCGATCTTCAAAAATGTGTAAATAAAGGGGTGAAGCCGGGTCCTGCTCTTGGCATGTTAAAAAATGGACAAAACGTCACCCTTCCTGATGGAACCATAGTTTATTCTAAAGATGTAAAAACACCGGACGACCCTGGCTCTGTTTTCATAGGTTAGTCAAATAAATTATTATATCATAACCTATGATAATAGACAAGATTGAAGGTTGACGTGGTCCTGGCGGGAGGCAAACCTCTTGGCTGTGCAGCATTAACCCATTGCAACACAAAGCCAGCAAATTGCCATCCAAGGTCATTTTGTCGCTGATTCACTAAGCCGGCGATTCGCCAGTTTGTCTTTGAGGTTATTTTTTTTACATAAAAACTGAATGAAAATAATTTTATTCTTATAAATCACATTAATTTCATAATAAAATATAATAATCACAGTTGATTTCACATTATTTATTACAAAATATTATGATATTTTAACATCTGTCAATACCTACAAAATGGCAAAAAGAGCTCGTAAACAAACTCATCGCGCTTGTAATATTTCATCAAATGAGGATGAAATACAGCAAATACTTTTGGAAAGTGGCAGTGAGAATGAAGTTGATGAATATATTAGTGATTCTAGTGATTTTACGCCTTCGAACAATATTTTGGAGCGATCAAATTTCGCTTCCTTTCCAATTATGCGGAGATACTCCAAGGGTTACAAGAAGATATTTTTTTGCTTGGCAGACATGGCATTATTCAATACATGTCCGTTGCATAAAAATATCTCCGATGTAAAGAGAGTTTCATTCGGTGACTATAGGATTGATGTAGCTGAGAGAATTTTTGAGCACATTACCCTGCCATCATACAAGCGCCGTGGAAGAGTTTCAGGTGGAGTATGCCCTTTGCAGCTACAAGCATTGAAATGGGCACACTTTCCTAGGCAAATTCCAACAAATCCAGTCAAACAAAACCCATTGAGATTATGCAAAATGTGTTCCTTGAAGAAAAAGAAGAGCGAATCTCAATGGGAATGTGAGAAATGTATGGTGGCTCTCCACATGCCAGAATGCTTTAAAGCCTATCACACCCTTCCAAAACTACCTGGGGATGAGCCATAATGATCTAGCTTACGAAAAAAAAAAAACTTATGTTTTACCATTATTATTTTGTGTGTACCTTAATGCTCGGTTTTTTTATTCACAAAAATAGAACCAAAAATATCAGGTGATTTTGTTATTTATTTAGAGAATTTACATAATTTAAAAGTTGTCCAGTTCAAAAAATAGACGAACTCAGATTGTTAGTTTACCTTATTTAACGCAAAGAAGTGGAAACGCGCGAGCAGTGCTCGGGTTGGCGCGATACGATACATGCGCCGCGCACAAACACTGCTCGTTCAAAAGCATTAAGTGGTTAATGTTATTGTAATAAAAACAGGGGTCAAAATGAATGTCTGTGTTGTATGTATAAATGATGTCTCCTTATTAGTGGTGCAATGGGTTAAAGTCTGGACTAGAATAAGGAGCGTGTAGGATAGAGATGTCTTTGCACAAATGATGGGTAACATCGGAGAAACCTGATATGGCACAAGAAGAAAAAAACATAATCTTGTCCCGCGGCACCAAGGAGCTTCAAATTTCGCAGATCGTATTTTTGGCATCGCAGGACCGGCGGCATGGAATAGGCTACCTAACAATATCCGCAATGAAGACAACAATCTTTTCCTGCTTTAAATGTTTGTTGAAAAGAAAACATTTTACTTATTGTTTCTTGAACAATGATGTAAAACTCCATGTTAAATTATTAATATGCATGAAAAACGATAGTTTTCAAGGAGTTTTATTATAATATTTATGTATGACATGTTTCGCCCTTCTAAGGCATTTTCAAAATGACATTGACAGGGTTTTTTTATGTTAAAACATTTTGTTTATGTTACTATGATAATTTGTTTTCTCAGTTTTAGATATTCCAGAGGAAAGATTTTTAGATTCTCTAATGGATTCTGAAGTATTTAAAGTTCACCAAGAAGGTTCACTAACCCTTTCCACAGATGAACCGGATATCATTATTCATTTTACCCCTGACCACATAGTGAAAAATAAACGGTGTGTATCTTTTAGAGTTTTATTATTTTCGCTAGTTTCAGTTCAGCTAGTTTTGGTTTGCAGCGAAGTGTAACATTTTTGCTGGTATTGGGATGCTACTTGGACCTTTAATTGAACTTACAATTGTTGTATTTACTTTGATTCATGAATTTATATGATCATCTCTTCTTTCCAGTTACCAAGCTTTCATGAAAGCTTTCCCGGCCAACACCAGCCACATGTTTGTGAACGATGGTAACCTGTGCTCCGGATCCATGACCGTCCATCGAGTGCAGCACAAACTCAATCTGCTTGACGATGATATCTTTCCCCTTTTAAAAGACTATGGAATACCCATATCACCTAAATCATTTAGCCCGGAGGCCATGGCTAGAATTCTGAATAAAATGGCCAACTTAGATCCTGTATGCTAGTATATATATTTTTAAACATTTTACCCTTCATTGCATGGTGTAGCAAATTTGTTACTAATATTTGTATAGAATATTTTAAACTAACTAACTAACTAACTAACCATCACGCCGTCTCCCCGAAAGGGTAGGCAGAAAGAATGGACTCTAATTATTATTTTATTTTATATTTATTATGTTATTTTATATTATTTGTTTTAGATTTATTTTGTAGACATAAGACGATCGAAGTGTGCGTGGGAGATGCCTATTGGTGGCGATGAGGTTCGCAACCCATCACACTGCGTCTCTCGCGGGGACGAAAAGAGAAGAATGAAGTGCCGCATCGGTTAAAGTGCTGCAGTCCATTCTTTCTGCCTACCCTTTCGGGGAGACAGGTGGTTAGTAAGTTAGTTATATTTTAATTTCATACGTTTTTGTGTTGCACTCTACACTCTACATTCCCATCTACCTATTAACGTACACAAGCAGTCGCTAGTGACGTGAGTTTACAAAAAAAAAATATTTAATATTTGGTTGGCCTGCTTCGATTACTACCATTCGTCTTTATTAGACATATTTTAAGTTTAAAAAAATATTTTCAAATAAATAAGTAAAACCTACAGTGCCAGGCGAGTATTTACCTGTATATCATGTTCAATCATTCATTGTATGTAATGATATTATCAAATTTAGCTTTCTTCTAAATTTGCTACTAACACATTTTTCATTCAGAAGAGTGGTTTCATTTTATTGAATGTAGCTCTTGCTGTCTCAATTCTGCATTTTATCTCTGCATCTGGATCAAGAGATTGCGTTAGTATGCTGCCGAGGTATTTAAATTTCTCCACCCTTTCAACATTACGGCTGTTCAAATGCAATACTTACCCACTGTAATCGAGCCGTCCGAATGTCATCCATTTGGTTTTACTGACATTTATTGTTAGCCCCAATCTTTCACCAGACTCGTCAAAAACAAGAATACAATTGTACCATTTGTTTGATGATGAGGATTTAATTTATTTGAAGATCTACACATAAATTATCTCATTTTTGTGAAATTTATATACCAATGTTATAATGACTTCAGTTTTAGTTTTGGTTTGTTGTTGCCATATGAAAATTTTTATCATATATGTGCATTTTTTCTTTTCTCAGATTATCATGGACCAATTCAAAAATAAATTGAATTTTAATAGTAACCATTTGGATCATGACAATGAGAAAAATCCTACGAATCACATATATGCTAAAACTTTTACATCATTCCACTTAAGACCAAAGAGAGGTTTAGACAGGTGAGTTTTTTTCACGTATACATTTGTATATTCATCAATATTATATAATGATTGCAATAAGAGTGATGAATGTGTCTAACAAGGAGAGGGCAGACACAGAAAATTGATTTCAAGATTTGATTTTGCAGAATTGTAGTACACTCTAGGAGTGAGCCGTAGTCAAAGTAAGAATGTGCAATAGCCAGCCAATTTATAGAATAGACTCCAAAGTTTCGACCATTGCTTAAATATTATATTAGAAACTTTACCGCTGGCTTCAACATTTATGTGGCTGAGCGAATAACTTATCTTCCTTCTCTATTCTACTGGCGGCTGGGTCTCCGGTTCAAATCCCACGTCATGCTCTTTTTTTTTTTTTTTTAATAAGCATCAGTGAAAACTTTGAAGGTATTTTTTCTAGAAATAGGCTGGCTATTGCATTTTCTTACTTTGTCTATCGACGACCCTTATGGGGGTACTATAATCTTCCAAAATCCCATTCCAAAGTCAATTTCTTATGTCATATAAGTACAAAATATATATTATATTTCATTTAATCCATTGATTTTATTAGCATTTTTTTGGTGTTTTATTGTTTTAGTTCTTGCATTTTAAATTTGGATATCCCGGAATACATTTTAGAGTCAATGAATGAAGATGGATTTCCCGAAAGTCTATGTCAGTTTTATTCAGAAATAGCCGATTTGAAACCCAAAACAATACAGCCATACCCACGCATTGTATTTATGGGCACCGGCTCGTGTATTCCCAACAAATCTCGTAATACTAGCGGAATTGTGCTTCACCTAGAGTAAGTAAACTATGGAATAATTGGTCCAACTTTCACATCACTAACTTCACACTTATTTTTACTATTATTAACTTTTTAACCCTATACTAATTTTCAAATAATAATTACTTAAATGCATATATTTATTTATTGATCATTTACCAAGTACAGTACACTCCTGATTTTCCAGGATGGATGGTGAAAAAATATCCCATATAATCAATTTCCCGGTTAATCTGAAAACATGAAAAAATATTTAACAAAGAGAACTTTAAATTTTTTTTTTTGTCCTTTAATTGGTTTCAATTACAATATTTGATCCTTGCGGGTGTTTATCTCTAGTATATTATAATTAGTTCTTATAAATTTTCTATCTGTATTATGTATTTAAAGTGTACAGAGCTGACTCAGTCAAGCTATCTATATATGTTCCGACATTCGCCTTACAGCTGAGGAAACCATGGAATGCCTCACCCGGAACATTTTTTGTATGACTATGGGGAGAATAAAAATGATGTTTGAAAATGTTTATTATCTAAGAACAATTGTGGGCACTTAATGTATCTTAAAACATTGTGGAGATGAGATTCACTCCGATAATGATACTATACAATGTTAAAATTCAAAGGAATTAATGTTTTATTTAATTATTTGAAATATCTGGTGTCCCGGCTAATTTCAACATGATAAATTTGCGATTAATCAAAAATAAAAAATAATATTTTTAAAAAACTCCTATAAAATGAGTATCGATCACCGAGTATATGAGCAGACAAACGCGTGTGCCTTCTCAACGTCTCGTAACACACTGACCGTTCAGCGCATTTGACCCAGAAACCAATCTAATTGCAAGAAATATCGCCACACTAACACTTATATACCAGATCTTGGGTTTGTGAATGAAATCTACTTAACAATTTGCACCAACGTTTTCAGTGAAAACTCTTGCATCCTCATGGACTGTGGAGAAGGGACATATGGGCAGATGGTTCGCTTCTACGGAAAGGATGCGATTGATAGTGTAATGAAGAATCTGAAAGCCATATACTTGTCACATCTGCATGCAGATCATCACATAGGTAACACAAATTATTTTTTAAGTCTAACACTTATATAATAAGATACTTATTATTGAATGATTATATTAATGTGCATATTCAATATTTAATTACAATTACAAAGAATGTTTGAATAAAAACAATTACACTTGGAATTCAAAAGTTTTATAATTTTAGATAAACTTAAGGCGTTAACACTGTGGAATTCCATAATGACGAATTTTCATGAATTAAAGCACTGTTCTTTCCACTTCTGAGTATATTTATCTCGACATGTTTCGAAGGCTTACACCTTCATCATCGGGAAAAGTGAGTTTATATCGTTCTCCCAATGATGAAGGTGTACGCCTTCGAAAGATGTCAAGAAAAATAAACTCAAAAGTGGAAAAAACAGTGTTTTAATTCATAAAAAAATGTTTATTTTGTTTAAAGCGACCTTGAGCTGAGTTAATTTGAAAAACGGCTGTACTAATTAGCCAATTTATTATTATTATAACTAGTTTCATCCTGCTAGGACATTATCAAATGTCATTTGATAGTAAGGCTGTCACTCAATAAAATAAAACTTCTAGAAATTTGATTTTCAATATCAAATTTTCAACACTCAATATGGAGTTATACATAATTGTTAATGGAATGATAAATGCTTTTTACAATTAATAAAATTATGCTACCTGATAAAACATTATTTTACTAAGTAAAAGGTCATAGTTTTACATTTGTTTTTACTCTTAATTATTTTAACTAATATTTAAATTATTGTTTACTAAACCATAATGTCCACTTTGAATATGTATATCACTGGTCTAAGGGGGCTCAAACGATATGTTATTGCACTTCTGACACTCTCTAATGTGAAAATAATTTCTATATAATTATTAGCAAAATACATCATAAAAAAAATCGTACAACACTGATGTTTTCTTCAGTTAGGAAACTAATGTATTCATCAATATTAAATATAATTCTTATAGATATTTTTTGTGAATGTATACTTATACTTGTACACGAATCCTGGGTGGATTGTATAGGTTGATCTTAAAAAGATTAACATGTGTAATCAAATCTACATAGATGGCCAATTGAAACTGACATGTGAAGATAAGTATAGATTTGGAGCATATATACAACTTCCAAAAATTTGTCATGCATGATCATAAAACAAAGGTGGAATGGGGAATGTTGTAATTACATAAAGCGTGCGCTTAACCCAACCAATAACAGGTCATAAGTCCTGTAAACACCTTGATCATCCATATTCAGTTTCCAGTTTGCATCTTCGTCTCTATTGAGATACAATTAAATTTCAATTCTTATAGAGTTTAACATATTGTTCAATGAACAATAAATGTGATGTATTTCTTTTATAAATGTCTAAACTCCGGTGTATTTAAATAATCCCTTTTCAGGTTTGATCGGTGTACTTCAGGGAAGGCGGAGAGCCTTAGAATCTCTCGGCATCTCACAAGAAGACCATCCCAAAATTTATCTTTTGGCTCCAAAACAAATAATGAGTTGGCTCTATGTGTACGACCGACGTTTTGAAAGAATTGTCCATGAAATTCAAATTATTTCTAATTCAAGCTTGGTAATTATCTATGGTTATTATTATTCATTATAATGCAATTGACAATGCAGTAGAACTCCTCTAATCTGTCACCTTTGGGACCCGGGGTATGGTCGGAAGCAAATAAGGTTGGATTATCAGAAAATACAACAAAATAAATAAACTCTGAACTCAAAAATGACTATGTATTGTTCTCTACATTAAAAACATTGCAATAAACTGCACAAGAGCTGTTATTATTATTGAAAAAGAGCAATACAAGAATACATACATATAAAAATTGAAGATAGCCTATGAATAAAAATTACTTAGAAAAGTCATTTATATAATTTTGTTAACCCTTAACGTACCGTGTTCAAAACAAAACGCTTGCTCCCATGTGGTAAGTTCAGTTTACCGCTAACTTTATCTAAATATCAAGCATATGACTAGATGAATCAAAATTTAATTTATGTCATCTTGTAGGGAATTTCATTAGAATAGATCGATATCTATAACATACATGGATTATTTGAAAAACATATCATTATTAATTTTTTTCTGGAACCATGCGATTTCTGATATGTAATGCGTCATAGCATACGGGCGACTAAACATCGGGTCGGGTCGGGTCGAAACTTGTCTGCGGCGGGGCGATGATAAAGGCACCTAGGCAAAATGTATAGTACGTTCAAGACAACGAGTACGTATTAATATTTGTCCCTTTTGGTAAAGTGTTAATATTTTCACAGTTGTGATATTATTAACTTACGTGCTGCGTTTTCATCCAGTCGGTATTATTACGTACCTATTGAAAGGTCAAAGATATAATTTATAATACGTTCAAAACAGCGAGTAAGTATTTGTCACTTTTGATAAAGTTGTAAATATTAGCAAAACAAATTCTACCTTAACACGAATGAAGGTGAGGGCAGTCTTAGAAAATATTTTTTTTTGGGATGAAGGAAGTAATTTTTTGCTTTTTTTTTATTACGAAATATTGAGAACACTTCAATGGAGGATTACAATTTTTTATAATATTAGGGTCCATAGGTTTTAAGAAAATCAACTTTAAATTGGCAGTGGAAACTCAATTTACCACATGGCAACGCGACGGTTAAGCAGATTCTAGACTTAGCTACAGTGTTCCTCTATTTCTTGACCAGATGTTGTCGATTGTGTCGGGACAAGTTCGGCTCGAGCACTGTCGGATTACCAGGAGTGGCAGACCATCCGAGAGCGAACAAAAGGGGTTCTACTGTACTTGTTTAAACCTTTTTTTCATGTTATACAACTTGGGAATAGCATTGTTATATTTGAAATTACATAATTGTAAACGGTGAAAATCTGGAACAAGTGGATGAATTTGTTTATTTAGGAAGTATGTTTACAAAGGACGGGAGGGTGGAGAAGGATATTGAAAGAAGGGTTGGGGCAGGCAACAGAATAATGGTGCACTTAAAGTTGTCATCGCAAACAAAAGCCTATCCAAAAAAGCTAAGATGGCAGTGCACAATGGTGTTCTTGTGCCGACCCTTATGTATGGAAGTGAAGCATGGAACTGGCAAAAGAAGGATGAAAGTAGAATAAATACAGTAGAAATGAGATCTCTAAGACGAATGTGTGGCAAATCTGTATATGATAGAGTGACAAATGCAAGTATAAGAAGTGAATGTGGTGCGAATGAAAGTGTTATGAACAAAATAAGGAAAGGGTCATTAAGATGGTTTGGACACATGGAAAGAATGAGTGAAGACAGGATGGTAAATATGGTATATGTAAACGGCGTGAACGGAGCTAGAAATACAGGAAGGCCGAGGAAAACGTGGCACGATCAAATCAATCAGATATTGAATGTCGGTCACGTGAGGAGTCGGAGAAATCGACGTGCGTGCATGACAAGATGTATGAATGTAGAGGAAGCGAGAGAAGTATGTCAGGACAGAACAGTGTGGCGTTCCATTCTTTCTGCCTACCCCTCCGGGGAGACAGTGTGATGGTTAGTTAGTTAGTTAGTTAATATTATATTATTTCTTAATAATTATGTTAAATAATTTGGTTAGATTTTCACATATCTGTGTAACTTGGATTTCTCAACCAATGTTTCAGAGATAGTTGCAGTCTTCATCTTAATAATAAATAATATACTAACTTTTAAAGCGCCGTTTTTGTGATGTAATCACCTCAAGAGCGCATTAAGACGTGTTTTCAATCTAAATGTGAACGCTGCATCTGATTGATATTCGCGATCGGTTAGAAAATAAAATAAAATAAAATATGCAAGTTTTAAATTGGATATGAAATACGAAAAAGATGGGTTTTTAGCTTTTAGATCTGAAATCTGTCAGATCATTTATGCATCTGAGGTGTGAAGGGAGATTATTCCAAGCTGATGGACTGGCTACTGCAAACGCTTGATCCCTGAAATTTGTACTAGGGCATCGCTTCGGCTCAACTAATCTTCCTATTCCCGAGGAATTCCCCGAGCGAAGTGTGGATTTCCTTGTATTTGGGCTGTCCGTTATACAGAGTTCGGATATATAACTTGGTGTCATTCCATGTAGCGCTTTGAAGTATTGATGGGTAGTTATGACATATATAACTACCCTGAATGTATGGAAGTGAAGCTTGGAGCTGGCAAAAGAAGGATGAAAGCAGGATAAACGCCGTAGAAATGAGATCACTAAGAAGAATGTGCAGGAAAATGTTGTATGATAGAATAGCGAATGATGAAATAAGAAAGAAATGTAAGGCAGATGACTGCATCATGGATAAAATTAAAAATGGATTCCTGAGATGGTTTGGACATATGGAACGAATGGATGAGAGTAGAATGGTTAAAAAGTTGTACACAAGCAGCGTGAGTGAAAAAAGAAGCCGAGGACGACCGAGGAAAACATGGCATGACCAAATTAATCAATTACTAAAAGGTGGTCACATTCGAAGTTGGAATAATCGACGTGCGTGCATGGTACGATGTATGAATGTAGAGGAAGCCCGAGAGGCATGCCAGGACAGAGCATTGTGGCGATCCATCCTCTCTGCCTACCCTTCCGGAGAAATGGCGTGATGGTTAGTTAGTTAGTTAACTACCCTGAAGACAGAGACTGCAACAGTCTTTGAAACGTCGGTTGAGAAAGACAAGTTATGCGGATATACCCATGATCCCCAAAAAAATACGGCAATTATATTGAAATGGAGCTTTATTCTGATGATTTATGAAAAACTCATTTGGTTTTTTTTTTGCAGAATAAGAAATGTTCTGACTTTACGAAGCCCGAGCAAAATTTTTTGGATCACCTAGGACTAAGTTCTCTAGAAACATGCTACGTCAGACACTGCCCCAACTCCTTTGGCGTCTCTCTTATAACGAAGCAATCCAAGAAAATTACGTATTCCGGTGATACGATGCCTTGTAAAGAATTAATAAGCATTGGTACAAAATACAATATTTTTTAATCCTTAAACCACTAAGCAAACATTACCCTCTCTGCCAATACTACACATCTTGAATAAATTGTCACTTTTAAATCAAACTTCTCTTACAAACCAAATCTTTATTGCAATGATTGATTATATCATTATCTTTCTCGAATATCAAAAAATCATTAAATGCACTTGAGATCCTGATAGCACACAAATTATTAATCTGACTAAAGTCAATCGCCCCGGGGAAAATTGTTAATTTGTGTTTTGTCTGGAATTGTAATAAAAAAATTACCATTTATTTTACATTACATTTCATATTTCTAATTGAGGTATAGAACTGTAATATATCTCATTTCTAATGCATTTATTCTACTTTCATCCTTCTTTTGCCAGTTCCATGCTTCACGTTAATACATGTTTTTCTTAGTTTGTATAAATGGGTGTACAATAAAACCAAAGCTTAGAAGTTTTCTATTAACGGAATAATATTTTTTAAAACCCCCGTCACAACTGTCATGACCGGGTGTAAGCGGTTTGTCAATGAACATTATTGGGCATATTCACTGCATTCTATATAAGAGTCGGTACAAGAACACCATCAAAATCTATTGGCCCCAAACAGTGTCAAATGCCGTTCTCTGGACCATGGCAGGCGAAAAGCCAATTAGAGAACAAGTCGCTAGGCGCAAGTGGCAGTGGATCGGTCACACTCTGAGACGGAACCCAGCCTGCATCGCTCAGGGCGCACTAGACTGGTTCCCTATGGGGGGAAAGAGAAAGTGAGGCAGACCTAGAGCCACCTGGAGAAGAACCCTGCAGGGCGAGGTTAAGGCAGCAGGTCTCACTTGGGACGATGTTAAGCATCAGGCATGCGATAGAGTCGGGTGGAGAAGATTCCTTGAGGCCCTATGCACCACGGAGGTGTGACAGGACAAAAAGAAGAAGAAGAAGACAAGAACACCATTGTGCACTGCCATTTATTTTTTATATTTTTGTATTATAGTGGACTTCTCTGATTAAAGGAATGAACTCGGATCTACTAATCCATGAAGCCACAATGGAAGACGACCTGGCCGATGAGGCCAAATGGAAGATGCACTCCACCACAGGACAGGCAGTGGGCGTCGGCCGCAGTATGGAGGCCGCCTTCATCCTCCTCACTCACTTCAGCCAACGCTACTCACGCCTCCCTCGCCTCACTCCAGAAACCCTTGGCTTTAGCAATGTGGGGGTAGCATTTGATAATATGCAGGTGAGGTTTCTTCAAAGTCATCACTTATAACTTACTTCCTATGGCCATACAACTCTTGAAGAGTTTTAGCCTCCCTGATGATTTTCCTCCAAGCTCGTTTATCCTGCGCCTTTCGCTCCCAGCAGTCCGATTCGCCCAACCTAGCCAGATCAGCCAGAATATGATACATTAGGCGCTGTCTAGGCCTTCCAAAAGGTTTTACTCCGGTTGTTCTAGACGCGTACAGGGTCTTAATTACCATCATACGTGCCCAATCCATGCTAAGCGACCAGCTCTCACAGTGCTCGTTATAAGGGGCTGCTGGGTCATCGTACGTATCTCTTGGTTGGTCCTATGCTTCCAAGTTCCTCCAAGCCAAATGCCTCCAAGTTCAAAGATATGCGAAGATTAACCATTCTCCAGAATTAAGCAATAAGAATAATTTTAAGGAGAAAAGGATATGCCAGGATTAAAGTGATGCTGAAAGAACTAAAAATTGTGTCATTTAAAAAAATAATTATACACAATGTTTTATTACTAATTCACAAAATTGTTAATGGGCACACCTCCCAAGAATTTTTAAGGTTGGTAAAAAGTAACCAACATGAACATCAATATGAAACAAGAAAGAAAAATTAACTAAGGCTCCCATTCAGAAAAAAAAACAAATCTCAGAATTCCCTTATGCATAAATCATTTAAATTTTATGTAGATATACCAGAGGATGGCAAAAGTGTGCAGAGCATAAAAAAATTAAAATAGAATTAAATAAATATGTAAATAAAATGTAACCTTATATTGATGTGTATGTGGATTATTATTATTGAATGTTTAATTGTTTTTATTAGAATGTATGTTATGTACATGTGTACTTCAAATAAATAAATCACTGCAAATAAAAATACATCCAATAAAGCAAAGATAATGAGCAGTATATAATGAAGTTCTAGTGGCAACCCTTATGTATGGAAGTGTAGCTTCTAGCTGGCAAAAGAAGGATAAATGCCGTAGAAATGAGATCAATAAGAAGAATGGGTAGGAAAACGATGTATGATTGAATTCCAAACAACAAAATAAGGAAGAAATGTAAGCCAAATGATTGAATCTTAAGTAAAATTAAAAAATATCACTTTGATGGTTTGGACATATGGAAAAAATTGTTTGCTGTGAATGGAAAATAAGGCCGAGGAAAACATGGCTTGACCAAATTAATCCATTACTAAAACGAAAAATCGATGAGCGTGTGTGTTGATAGATATGTCAGGATAGAGCATTGTGGCGGTCCATCCTCTCTGCCTACTCCTCCGGTAAAACAGAGTGGTGGTTACTTAGTTAGTTAGGTTTCTTTTATACACACTTTTCCTGAAATGATTGATTTGCAATATAAAATATGCAGACTCTTAAAATATGTTAATACACTTCTATATTTCTATTTTTTTTTTTTAGATAACTCTGGATGACCTGCCCTTACTTCCACTCATGTATGCACCTTTAAAGTTGATGTTTGCTGAACAATCTGAATTATTGGAACAAAGGGTAAGCATACATTCTCCTACAGTAGTATTTTCTATAATGAAATACAGTCGAACTTTATTATAACGAGGAAGATGTAACCGAGTAAATGTGCTTGTTATAAGCATTACTTGTTATATCAGAAAAATACTCATCACATGAAGACATGAAGTATCTGTTTCCTCATTACATCCGAATTCCGCGATCGTAATATCCGAGTTCGACTGTGATTCTAAACTATGCAATTTTATTTTAACCTTTCCTTACGGTGCTAAAATAAAAACGCACCTTCCGGTGTTGGGTAATCAGTACCCGATCAAAAATTAGCAATTTTAAATCGGAAAAATACGAACATTCATAGCTAATCCCCTTAATTAATTATAATTTAAGTCAAAAATTATAATGATTGAAGTTTATTTGCTGAAAACATTAAAAAACCATCTGGCAACTCTCACGGAACGGGCATAGGTCCACTCTGATTGCAAGCCCAAGAGCTACTGCCAGCAGCAGTGAAAACATTGAGCTCCTCGCGCTTCCACAGTGAAGTATGCAAGAGTGAGATGCGAATATAGTGTCGTCCACTCATAGCGCTGTTTATACGCGAATTTGTTTCCGATGTTCACAAAATACCTCCGATGTACCCGATAAATTCTGATTTTTATTAATATTATTTTTTAAATCAATACGCAAATATTTTATGGAGGAATACCTTAAATCTTAACCTTGTATTTATCATATTTATAGAGATATTGATGGTTATTAGAAGCAACGTGTAGAAGATACCCATCATAGGGAAGGGAGGGTTAATATCTATTCTACCTATATCATAGTTTTTCTAGCAAAAAATTTTTTTCATCTAATCTTTAGTGTTCTTTCGATCTTCTAGATGATCTCTAGTATAAGGGTTCCTTCCTTTTATCACACTGAACCATACACTATTGCTTATAGAATGGGTTAGAAATGTGGTTTCTTTTTTTTCTTTTCATTATACATCAGCAATAACAAAAACAAACCATCACGCAGTTTCCTAGGAGGGGTAGGCAGAGAGAACCGCCACACTACTCGATCCTGACACACCTCTCTAGCTTCCTCCAAATTTATATGAGTCTTAAACTCATGTTGACTCTTACAACTTATAAATTATTTTTTTTAATACATCAGTAATACATTCATTTAATTTATTCATTAGGAATATTTTTAACATATTCGCTACTGTATATAATACCAAATTATTACGAGCATGCTGAATGCTATGCAGTGGGGAATTCCGCTTCTAACTAAATATTGACGGACATTGTAACAAACCATAGAAAAATATGTTGATACGCATGCTACACGCCCATGGCGCAAACACGTGTACTCAGCATGGCTACAAAGAATACTTTGATGTGGATGCATATCGTTAGCACTCAACTTGTTAAGAGCGTAAAACGATGTGAAGCGTTCCGATGAAATAATTTGTACAAATTTTCAGGCTGCAAAGAGAGCACTAAAGAGAGAGAGGGCGCTGAGTCCTGCCAGCGCCCAGATCTCTCGGTCTATGGCCACCAACGCCCCCTCCAGAAAACTGAAGCCTTCAGTGGATGAAGATACAATTGCACCCGAGGCAATCAATGATCTGGATGGTTGTTCAATCACTGATTCTGCTTAAAATCTGTGTCTAATAATTATTGTGAATGTAATACAGATGACAGATAGTAATTGTAAATGACTTTGTTGCTTTGTTAAGTATTTTTATTTTTGTTTAAAATATATACATTTATCCATTAATGTAATTTGTGTTTTATTCTTCTAAATGTCTATTTTTGGTTGATTTCAATCTGAAATGGTTCTTACACGTATTAATACATAAACACATTTAGCAGGTATTTTTCATCAACAAAGTCATGAAATGATAACACAAAATATAAATACAGTAGAACCTCGATTATCCGCACTAATTGGGGATGAAGGTAGTCCGGATAAGGACAAATCCGGATAATAGAAAAAATATATAATTGACAGAAAAAGACAAGTATATTCAGTGTGAATAATTTTTATATATATAGATTTATAAATAGCTTTATTGTAAATTATTTTTTATTTAAAAAATCATTAATCGATTTCTGCTTAAACCTAGCTTTTGTTTTTAAAGCTGCCGAATCGCGAATACTTTTAAGACATATAAGTTGTCCTGAATTACACTCTTCTTGACTCTCAAACCACTTCATGGCGACATCTAAACACTGAAAAGCTCTAGATGATTGTCTTTTTATGAACAACATAAAAATACACTCTTCAACTTCTTCATTTTCTGATTTTTTCATAACTTTACGCTCTAAGCTTCCATCTTCTGACATTAAACAATTAGTAAACTTCAAGATTTTTTCGCTTTGTTCTTTTTATATCTGAGATCGTTGACGTTCCAGCACATTTATTAGACAAAAACGTCCGGATTCACCGCGTTTCAAAGCATTGATTATATCTAATGTCATTTTTAATGAAACTACAACGCGTTTTAATTTCAATGACATATCAGTTTTATTAAATATAAATACAATTCATATTGTGATCAATTTTTCAAGAAACAAACATCCAATGCGTATTGAATTCCAACGACTACTGACCAATATTTTACTTGTTGGGACTTATTGTTGGAACAAATGCCTTAAAATGCATTCAAACACGTAATTACTTTAGTTTTTTGTTTATTTTGACCAATCCCGATAATAGAGGTTCTACTGTAACAAGGGGGCCTAAAACATATTTTTCTCAATGGTTGGCTGATGATCTAAATTGACATTGCTTTATCATCCAAGTTTCCGATGTAAATAATTAGTATTTTTTTTTTAATTCTATAAATAAATAAAACTCAATTATCATCTTACAAACAGTGCGTTTATTTAATTGAAAACACAAATGTTACATACAAAATTTAAAATATAACTCCAGTTTAATATGAGGAATATGTTCAATCACTATTTGAATAAAGCAGAGACGACATAACAGCTCTAGGGGGGACTTAAGGGGCCGGCTCCTTGTCCTTATCCTTGTCGTCTTTGGGGGCGTCCTTGGGCGTGTTCTTGAGCGTGGTGACAGCGTGGCGGATGGCCTCGCTCTGCGGGTCCACCCCCGGAAGGTTCTCCAGAATACTCTGCAGGAAGGCAGGGTCGTTGATGACCTCCGCGTACTCTTCCGATACGTCCATGCTCTCCTCTACGCCTGCTCCAGAGCCCCCCTCCTGCTGCATGCTCATCTGCATGGCCAGCGCAATTTGCTCTTCCTCCGACAGGTCCATGGCCTCCCCGCCTAGCGACATGGCCAGCGCGCGGCCCATCAAGCCACTCTCCTGGCTGGCCCCAGAGCGGCCCTCTTCGGGTTCAGCAGCCTGCTGGCGACGCGACTCCTCCTCTTGACGCTGGCGCTGCTCTTCCATGGACACGCGCAGTGCCAGCGCCAGCTCGGGGTCCTCGTTGGGATCCACACCGAATTCGAACTGTGACATGCCCGAACCTGAAGGCCCAGCGCCCTCTCCACCGACAATGGGGCTGGAGATGAGCGCTTCCGACAGCACGACACAGCCGCCTGCGGGCACCGCCACCAAATGGCTACCGCCCGTGCTGCCGTCCTTGCCGTTCAGGGTATTAACAAACACAGTAAGAGATGAGTTGTTCTCTGTGTCTTCCCCAAAAGAGACGATATCAACGTTAACTTTTTCTTTCTTCAGCCTCTTCGCGAGCTTTACTAGTTCCTTTTCATCGGTCTCCACTGGAGAACCGACAAAGACGATAATTCTCATCTTGTGATTTTTCCCTTGGCGATGCTTAAGAGCCAAATGGGCGATCCTTATTCCGGTCAAGAGATTGATATTTCCATTTGGTTGGACGCGGTGCAATTTCGAGAGTATGCGACCAACATCGCTGGTGAGTGTGGCTAGGACTTCGACGTTCGCTAAGGTTAACAAACCTACGTTGTTTTCGGGATTAGAGCGAGTTTTGGAATGACAAACAAGATTCACAGCTTCCTGCTGCGCTTGAAGTCTTGTTGGTAAAAAGTCTCCATTTCTCATATAGTCACTATTATCAACACATATCATAGTACTCTCGAGCACCATTGTGATTTATTTGTCTCTACAACTCAGCAAATTAACGATCTTTAGAAATTTCAATCGAAATGACACTGTGACAGTCTTCGTTTTTGTCTTGAACCCATGGACAATTTTTAAAGTCAAATTTTGCCAAGTAATTCCTTAGATAAATACTAAATCCAGTCGAATAGTCTATTCTTATTTTTTCCTCATATTGCAAGCGTAGAATTTTATTATTCTAGAATTGGTAATTTGTAAAAATGTTGCCATGTTGTTCAAAATCAATTATGAATAAATTAACACATATTTATGTATGTAGGTCTCATTCATTCTCTATATCTCAGCTCAAACAACTCTCCACCTTCTCCCAGCATTACATGCGTAAAAAAGAAAATTACTCAGAACTCGTCAGTCACCAAAAAAAAACAGCTGTCTCTCTCTTCCTCCATCAATTCTCTCTTCTGTATAGAATGAATCAAATATGTGTTCACCCCATCGGCATCTAACTAAACAGTGGAATGCAAACTAGCGTCTAATACCCGCAAATGATAAATGATAATAGCAATAACTTCCCCGACCAATATTTTCCCTGATAACCCACCACGTATTTGCCGAACAATATGGCCTCACACAGATGTTATCATACACCATTTTCCCATTCAGTTACTATAACTCATCGCTCCTCCTCTGAAACAGACTCCTTTCTAAAAAATATTAAATGTGGTCCTGACATACTCTACAGGGCCATTTTTAACTAATCTGTTATTAGTGCAGCCCTAAACGAGAAAAGCGTGAGACTTAAATATAAACCCATAATCCGCTCTTTCAGAACTTGAAAGTAACCAGAGTCACATTGATTTAGCCTCCGCATAAACCAATCAAATCGCCTTTCTAACAATATTTCTATGAGACCTAATAGACTATTAAAGCCAAATTGAGTATCCAGGAGATCCTTGTCCTGTACGTAAATGAAGAGGGTAAGTTTAAAAGATGCAAAAAACAGCATTAATTGAAGAAGTAAGACGTCACATGGCAAAAAAATATGTATTGTTAGCTGATATGTTTAGAATCGGGACAATCTACGAATCGTATTGATATAGCCATGTTTTATGGCATACTCGATGAGATTGCACTGAACAATTTTTACTGGAGGCTGGTTTAATCTTAGTTAAGTTTAATTTTAGTTTATATTTAATTTAGTAGTAATAATTTAGGACTTTTTGGAAGTGCGACTCTCAGACCGGACTCCGGCGAGGCATTATCTTCCCGGCTCGACTGGTGGTCGAACGCCGAGCAGCCTTCTGTGCCGTGCAGCCTCTGGCAGTCCTCGTGCTGGCCAACCGCCGCCACGCCGGCTTCCGTCAGCGTCGGTCCTCGCCGCAGATCACCGCCTTCGTTAGTTACATTAGTTTTAATTCGTTGGCCAGCGAATAGCATGTAAGTCCTCTTTAGATCTTTAATAATCTTTCATTTCGTTTTGTATGTATTTTGTTAATAAATGTAATTTTTAAATAGTAAGCATTGGTTTCAATCTCACATTATAATACATCCCGGAGCATATCTCATAAGATAATGTTAACATTGGCGAATCACATGGGCAAACGTTGGGAAGTTGTCGAGATCGGGAGTGAATTTCGAATAAATTCATCTTTCACCCCTTTGACATTTTAACCCCCCTAACAGTATAATTGAATATATAGAAGATTCGACAGGTTTGTCAGGATCGGTGTGTCTGGCGATCCATGTTTAATTTCATTTAATTGTTTCTCCCCTTGGAGGTGCCTTAACAATGGTGATAATATATTGATGATAATATATTTGCGATAGGTACAATATTTTCTATTTATTTAAATTTCTCTTGGGTAGGTCTAAGTTTGAAAATAAATGATAGTAAAAACAAATACAGTAAGATTGACACACTACTGGCAAACTTCAGTCCAGTCGTCGTTCATTTTCCGTATAACCTGTGTTCAAATTTACTCCTCTAAAATGGGTTTCGGAGATTATCCGAAGGAATACAATCCATCTGTTCATGGCCCGTATGATCCCGCAAGATTTTATGGCAAAGGTAACAAGTAATATAATATGTAATACGAATTAATCCCACAATAACCTTCTTCCCCTACTATCTTGTCAACCATGTTATGTGGGTTCTGTTATATAATTTCGACTTGTCACTTTTTTGTACTTTGAATTTATCAATTTAGTAAAAACAAATTGACCATGTCTAATAATTACATGATTTACAAGTTTACATTAAAGGTGCATTATTGGTTTGGCGTTTAAAATTTGTAATAAAGTATTTGCCCGATAAACGATTAGAACTTCATCATTTTTTTTTCTTTTTAGCGGATACACCCTTCGGCCAGGTGAAGATTAATGAACTCGGGGCTTGGTTTTCCCGTCGTCAGAAGAACCCGCAAGCTATGGTTGGAGCCGTCAGCCGAGGTAACTTTACTTAGGTTCAAGAAAATGTTAAAATGCAATATAGTTTTTTTTGGATTGTTGATTACGGAGTGAGTTTCAATTAATTTTATGTGTTTCACTTGATAGGTGACATTTCCATTACATATGTGTAAAATATTTGAGTTAATTACAACATTTTGTCTCGCTTATATTGGGGACAGACATAGTTACTTAGAATTTGTGGGTAGTTTTTTTCACAGCATTCACAAGTTTTTCAAAATAATATTTAGACATACTTGATTGTAATACAGACTACAGCGACTTCCATAAAAATAATAGTGTCTCAGTTCAAACACTTTGTTATAATTCAACTATTCCATTTTAAATATTCATGTGAGTTTCGGCTTTTTAGAACGTCATTACTAAGATTTTAACACCTGATAATTATATTTTAATGTTTTTTATTTTATTATTTTTACATAAACCTTTTGGCTGCTACAATATTTTTTTAAATACTACCGATAAATGCTGCCATCTGTAATTAATTTTCCACATTATTCTTGGATGAAAAATATACCACACAGACCCATCAACCACTATCTCTTGTTCTCTTGCTTGTTCATATGATAATAAGTGTGAAATAAACTATTTATCTCCCAGTAATTATTTTAATTGTCAATAATGAAGGTTTCATACCTTCGAAACATTAGAGAAAAATATACTCAGCAGTGAAAAAAGGTATTTTTTATTTGATATATAAGGCTAGGCGCTGACTGTGACTTTTTGTTGCAGTAACTTTTTGTAACTATCACGTTGCGTCACCGTGGATGCGCTCACTACTGGTGACAAAATGTTCATTTGAGCGATGGATTTCGAAGAGGTCGCAGTGATTTGCGCTCTTGAATTACGCAGAAGGAAAATTAAGCGAAAGAAACGCTACTGGGTACATCCCATATATAATGAACGATTATTAAAAGGAAAATTTTACACCCTGTATTCTGAATTACGTCAATATCCTCTTAAGTTTTTTAATTATTTTCGTATGTCAATGAACAGTTTTGACGACTTGTTATATTTGTTGGGACCTTTAATAACATTTCATTCCACTTTTGGAATACTATGTAATAAATGGAGAATTCTTCACAGACCTATTGATGTCAACCTAGAATTTTGTGATAAGATCATAATGGCTTGCTGTGTATTACATAACTTTGTACGCGTTAGAGATGGAATTCAATTTACAGATACTGCTTATGAATGTACGCTTATTAGCAATGCACTTATACATCAGACGTATAGAAACATGTCCTGTGTAAATATAAGAAATTACTTTGCTTCTTACTTTATTTCACCACAAGGAATTTCCTTTTTAAATTAATATACGAAAATTCTTTTAAGTTTTTTGTGTACAAAGCTGGCCTTTTCTCTATTTCTTCTATTAAAAACTCATTGTCTATATCATCTTCTCGCAGAGAAGCCATCTTTTAAACTGAAAAATTCGCAACGCACGTCCGTTCGGTAGGCGCCTCCCGGCAGAGTGATAAAAAGTTTCTAGTGAGCGCACTCCCATACCAATGTACAGGCCGGGTGATAGTCACGTCACGCTAATGTCGCCGGCCGCTGGAACATTTTGTTACCGCATTGTCACGTCGCCACAGTGAGCGCACTCTCATTTACCTCCATAGCACTTGACTCGGCGACAAAATGTTACTGTGACTTTTTGTTACAATCAGCGGGGGCTCTAAATCATAAATATAAAGAGTTTTTAAATTAATTCAAATATGAATTTATAGCACAAAGTGAATATAGAAAAGCAATATACATTTAAATCCAGTATTTATTAATGAAATTTGCAGTGTCACAATATTGTTTTATTTATTTTGTTATTGATGGAATTATTTCCATTACATTTTTCGTTGATACAGTTAAGTGACATAAATCACATAACATTTTAATACAGTAACAGTAAAAATTAAGTCTAAGACAAGTTAAGACGATGATCAGTATTGAAGTTAAGAATATTTAGATCATTGAAGAAGGAAGGATTAGTAAATAAATGTACTAGAGATGAGCAATATGAACACGACTGACAATTCTTCAGCTTATTCCCATCCACGCCCGGACAAAGGCCTCCTCCATTCGCTTCCACGTCACTGTGATGTGTAGACTGCACCAGGTTATTCCGACACGTCTGTTCAGGTCATCCTTCCACCGTAGTTGCGGTCGCCCTGCACTTCTCTTTGCCGTCCACGGTCTCCAAGTACGTGACCTGCCCATTGCCACTTTAGAGTCGCTGACAATTAGCTAGCAAGATATTTTATTTTATTGTGGTAGGGTTACAAGGTATAAGCAGTGATAACAAATAGTATAAACTTGAACTGGTTTGGTGGAGTATAACATTAAGTATTTGCAATAAAAATACGGGTTTGTCTCTTGCAGGCTGGTGGAGGTGGCAGCACAAGTACTGGCAGCCCAAGCGCATCGGCATGGCGCCCTTCTACCAGTCCCTGGTGGGCTTCATGGCATTTTTCTACATGATCAACTATGCCAGGATTAGTGAGTATACACCATGAAGTTAAACATTGAATTTACTGCGTAAAAATCGTGAACTGTTTTTTTTTTAAACGATACATGATAGAATACTGAACAACAAAATATTAGGCAGATTCTTCTTCTTCTTCTTCCTGGTGCTATCCCAACTCGTTGACTGTTGGGGTCGGCTCTTCTCGATCTCAGGCTGTACTTCTTACGGTTGAGTATCGTCTTCACTTGATTGTATCATAAGTAAAATTAAAAAAGGATCCCTGAGATGTTTTGGACATATAGTACGAATGTACGAGAGACAAATGGTAAAAAAATAAATATACATGCAGTGTGAGTGGAAAAAGAAGCCACGGAATACCAAGGAAAGTGGCATGACCAAATTAATCAAATACTAAAAGGTGGCCACATTCGAAGTCGGGAAAATTGACGAGCGTGCATGTCAAGATGTATAAATTTAGAGGAAGTTAGAGAGGTATGTCAGGACAGAGCAGTATGGCGGTCCATCCTTTCTGCCTACCTTCTGGATAAATGGCATGATGGTTAGTTAGTTAGAATGGTCAAAATTCATGATTACATATTTAAAGAAAACTGGTTTTCTGGAAGTTTTATGATGTATAAGAAGTGGCATATTTTATTTTGCTAGAGCATTTTCAAATGAATACTTGGTGATGCCTCAGACCAGATCCAAAATTATTAAGATGGATTATATGTATATTTTTTAAGCTATGAACAAACTATTTTTAAGTATTGAGAATAATCTATAATATATCCATAATAACAGCAACTTTGGTTATTACATATTTATTGAATCTTTGCTGAGTCAATGGATTTTATCCTTATTTAAGTTTCATGAATAAAATAATGAAAGGATCATTAAGATGGTTTGGACATATGGAAAGAATGAATGAAGAAAGAATGGTAAAAAAAATATATGTTAATGATGTAAATGGTACCAGAAATAGAGGAAGACCAAGGAAAACGTGGCACGATCAAATAAATCAAATATTGAATGTCGGCCATGTGAGGAGTCAGAGAAAACGACGCGCGTGCATGACACGATGTATGAATGTTGAGGAAGCGAGAGAAATATGTCAGGAAAGAAAGGTGTGGCAGTCCATTCTTTCTGCCTACCCCTTCGGGGAGACGGCGTGATGGTTAGTTAGTTAGTTAGTTAAGTTTTATTATTTGTAGGACCTTTTATATTGGTGGAATAAACACATTTATTGTCCATATTTGTATTTTTCAATATAAAGAATTTATTCTGGTGGTGTTCAGTATCATGTGATATTTATACTAGCTGAAAATCTACCATATATCCAGCCATTGGAATTATTACATCAGTAGAATAATTTATTTGACCATTTCTGCTTCTTAATACTGATCTAATTTATTTTTGCAGCCGAACACAAGAACTACAAGTACCACTAACCGGAAAATTCCATTTGTCCGTTGCTGCCAGCCGGGACTCACCGATTCCTGTTGAAATGAATATTCTTCACCTGTTGCAATTTTCTTCTTTGGATTCAAAAAATACATAATTGTGTAGATTCTAATCATATGAATGTGTTTCATTTTTAATTTGTCTTTACCTATCTCACAATCTAACCAAATAACCCGACAAAGGTCTCCAGATGATTGAATCAGGCAAATTTATCTGGATGTGAGATCGCCTAAGACCGGTCGGCAAACTCATTAGTTAATAGAGGCAAACATCAGCAGTACAACTATTTTAATTTATTTTAAAAGCCAAATTTCTTCGCAAGAAATCTGTTTTTGAAGTTAGTCTAAACTAGGCTGACTGAATAAAACTAGATTATATCTTATTTATTTATATATATATATTACAATTTAATACTAAATAGTATTAAATTGTAATATATGTAATGTGTGCTTAATTCGGTACAGTAATGTCAGTGACTGTAAATTTTAAGTTTTTTAAATTTATTTACTCAAGAGATATTACAAACGTACAGGTAGTTATATTATAGTTTAAGGCAACTATTTGAGAAAGAGTTAAGCACCAGGAACGCATGAGAGATGGTTCAACTTTAGGAATAAGTTCAGTTTATTTATTTACTCAAAAGATATTACAAACATATTTATAGTTTAAGGCATCCATTTCAGAAATGGTAAAGTATCAGGAACGCATGAGAGATGGTTCAATTTTAGAAAAACAAGATTATCTCTAAAGTTAAGAGTATTTTTCTTCTGAGCGTACATTCACTAATATGAAAGACGTCGATCTCTGAGGTAATCTTGTTCAGCAGACTGATTGCTCTTCCCACCGGCATTATTAGAGGCAGGTTGGTTCTTGCGGCCGGAAAAAAGAAAAATCAATGCTGGCGTTGTCGGAGAATCTGTCTAGAACAAAAAGACCTACACCCTCCAGCACGGCTGAGTTCTCAAAATATCCCCTAATTAATCTAAAGAAATGAAGCTAATTAATCAAAGCTGCAGAGAATTAAACCCCAACATTCCCAAAATAAACGCTGTGGGATAGAGCCACGGATAGCTACCATAACCCTTCATGTATATATACCTCTGAAATTTTTCTGAATCCTCTCTAGCGTACGGGAATATCTCGCCTCGTGGCGGACTCCATATTACAGAACCACTTTCGAGTCTGCTCCGAACCAATGAATTGTGTAGTACTCTGAGCACATTGGAATCTCTGAAAGCCCTTCTGATAGGTAATCAGTTGCAGCACTTTGTATTTATTGTTTTTCATTATGTGCTGAAGTATTCCAGTTTCCTGCGCTTTTTTGACTTGATAATTTATTTTTCTTTCTTCATTTGCTGCATTACTTCCTCGTTTGTGACTCTTTCTGTCCATGGTATTTTAAATATTCTATATATATCCACATTTAGTGATAGCTTTCGACAAGGTCCATGTTTCCATACCGTAGAACAAGACGAGTAGCACTTATCATCGAACTATTCTCATTCGCAATTTGATTGGAAGGTCTCTGCTGCATAGCACCAGTTTCATTTTGAAGAAACTATTAGGTGTTTCGGGAAGTTCGGTTTGTTTTACAACAGAGGGCTCACAATTACCCAATATAATATAAATGCGTTTCTATTAGTGTTCTTATATCCTGACTGCGGTCCCATTTATCATTCTGACAACAGCGTAGGTATTATTCGCTTCTTGCTGATGATCATATATTTTGTTTTCTTGTTATTCATTTTAGTCCGAGAGTGTTGCATGAGAAGATGACCTTATCAAGTAGTCTTTGTAGACCTTCGACACCATCTGCATTTTATATATTATTGGTAATTATACTATTGACACAGACACCATCTATTGCATTAGTAAGAGCTAAAACTTGGAGCTGGCAAAAGAAGGATGAAAGTAGGATAAATACCGTAGAAATGAGATCGCTGAGAAAAATGTGCAGGAAAATAATGTATGATAGAATACCGAATGACGAAACAAGGAAGAAATGTAAGGTAGATGATTGCATCATAAGTAGAATTAAAAAGGATCATTTAGATGGTTTGGAGGTATGGGACGAATGAGTCTTAAAATTGTATACAAGCAGTGTGAATGGAAAAAGAAGCCGAGGAAAACATAGGATGACCAAATTAATCAATTACTAAAAGGCGACCACATTCGATGTCGGAGAAATCGATGAGCGTGCGTGTTACGATGAATAAATGTAATGTTAGTTAGTCCATCCTCTCTGCTTACCCCTCTGGAAAATGGCATGATGATTAATTGGTTCCACTGTCTAAATTACATATTGTTAAGGAAAATAACTTCTCAGTTTTCTGTTATTACAAGAAGGCATAAAGAGGAGAAGATAATTTAAAACAAATGAAGAATCATTTATCTATATAAGAAAAGAAAAAACTCATCCATTTTTTTTCTTCAAGTAAGGTCACCAGATGTCGTTAGTGTTGCTTATGTTTTCCCAGCTGTCAAAATCAAGGAAATTTCTAAATTAATATATTTTCTCAAGAGATTAGAAAGATATGGATGACCAAAATAAACAAACGGAGGATCTTCGTAAAGAAGTCATGCTTTTAAGGGTAAAAGTTATTTTTCTTATGTAATTTTTGTAATAAAAATGTTGCATTGCAATGTCCGAAATATATTACTAACCTAACTACTAAAAATAGTTCTAGAAAGTGCCAGAAGGCGGCGGTAATGTTTAGGACGTGCACCAATCAGAATGCGCCATGTCGGTTGTCAACGTAGGAATATAGAAAGAATTTAAGAGACTCTGAATTCGGTATTCTGCCTTCAGTTTCATCAGAATTATTTGGTTAGCCGGTTGCATTGTTTTATTTCCAAAATGACTTCCATCAGAAGTGGTTTGTCAGTGAAAATTTGCGCCTTTTTATTATTAACTTTGTATATTTCCACCACGTCCAGTTTACGAGAAGGTGACTGTGAAGTCTGTGTAAAAACTATCGAGAGATTCAACGATCTTCTCACAGAAGATGTGAAAAGTGACTTTAAAAAAATAGAAGAGGAATTCAAAAAGTATTGTAAAACTAGTAAAAACAAGGAAAATCGGTTTTGTTACTATTTGGGAGGGCTTGAAGAATCAGCCACTGGAATTCTCGGCGAACTCTCAAAGCCACTCAGCTGGTCCATGCCCGCGACCAAGATCTGCGAAAAGCTCAAGAAGAAAGATGCTCAGATATGCGATCTCCGGTACGACAAGCAAATCGACCTCAACAATGTAGACCTGAAGAAACTTAAAGTTCGGGACCTGAAGAAGATTCTCAATGACTGGGATGAGAATTGCGAAGGTTGCATTGAAAAGACTGACTTTATCAAAATGATAGAAGAATTAAAGCCTAAATATATGCCACGTGTGGAACTGTAGGGTTTTCAATTAGGAAAAATAAATTATTATTCTATAACAGTGTAACAGGTAGCTATACTTTTAATTAACCTTTATAAATACTAACATTGTTTTTTAATATTCCGATAATGTAGAAATATAAGGTGTTGGGAAATGTGTAATCTTTTTTTCGTTATTTTATTACACAATTTGACAGCTGCTTGCTTCTTGGAGCAGATGTATTCCTACATTCCAAATGCATTCTTATCAATTTTAAGTTCTTATGTATCAATGACGACCTCACCTTAAGTTTTCTATTCATATAATCGATATTTTAAATATAAAACATTTACACATTCTTTCTTTTTCTTCTGGTCATCACTTCTGCGAAGCCTTCTCTGTCTTGCACCGCCTGTGATAACTCCACGCTCCTTATTCCAGTCTAGTATCTAATGTTGTGCAGCCAAGATGTTTGCCTTCGGCCAGTACCATGCCGTCCTTCAATCTTACCCATTATCACTTAAAGAACCATTTATTTTTTTTAATTAACATTGAATGTGAACAAAACAAATAATCAGAATATAACTAAATATATTAATCTTAAAAAAAAAAAAAAACAATTCCTTTGGGTGCAATATATATATTTTTAATTATCTAAATTTTTGTTTCAGGTGGAGAAGATGGTGTACGCAGCGGACAAGCTTAGGGAAGAAAGAGAAAACATGAATTTAGAAAAGGAAAGGCTGCGGCTGGAGCACCGGGTACTGTTGATGGAGAAACAGCGCCTGGAGGAGGAGTGTGAGGCCAAAAGACGCTCGCTGCAGTCTAAACATCCCCGGATGCTCTAGGCCACCCGAAAGGTTCCCGTTACTGAACCTACTTTTGCTCGGCTCCACCTATTCAATGTATTCTAAATCCAAACCAACTTTTTTCATCTCCTTTTGTTTTTTTAAATCTGTCAACCCATTTTTATTTCCTTTATCTTTATTTTTTAAACTAAGTTGTCTTGTTTGCTCAAAGACATAATAGTTTCCAATCATATTGTGATGACATTGTTATAAAATTTAAATTGCAATATTTATCATTTATTTTTTTATTGTAACTCCACTGTTATAAATTCATTTATCTCAACATATTTCCTTTATATTATGCCCTCATTAGAAAGATGTAAACTGATTCTTTATCCATGGAACAAATAGTAATTTTATTTGTAATAATTCATTGTTATTGAAGTTCAAAAGTGTTAACGCCTTAAATTTGAGTAATGTGAATTCACCCACTCTGGAGAATTTTTGCTTATTTTGGGATTATGTAATCCATCAAAAGTATATTTAATGTTTGTATCATGCTTACAAAAAATGTAACCTTACATCAATGATTTTTATGCAAATTTTATCTTGATTCAATTCTAACAATGTGATAAATTGCTCTACCCATCTTCACATTGCAGTATTGACAAGTCATATTGCTACAAATCATTGGAATAACTACTGGTTTTATTTTTCTTATCTTAAGAGAGTAATCTTAATTTTTCCAATGCTGTTAATTTGTTGTAAAACTTCTAGATTATATTCCCAGTGTCCTAAACTTTACTGAATAATTAAGAGCTACCTTCCTTTTTATAAATGTTCTTACTTTTGTTTTCTTAGTACATCAAGCATAATTTAAAGGTGATATTTTTTGTCAGTATTGCGTCTTATTATCTTACATTAAATGTAAATTTCCTGCCAAATATTTTTTGATCTGTGTTTGAATTGTGAAGATTATTTAGACTTGTGATTTTTATTTTATGTAATTATGTTGTACCAAAGCTCGGTTATTATCTATGTATTTCTGTTAATTGTGTATTATAAACCAGCAAAGTGTGGTAGAATAATAATAAACTAATTTTTGTTGGGATTGGTGTATCATGCCTGCAGCTGAGGGTGTGCTAGTATAAATGGTAAATTTTAATGAGTCCCTTATCCATTTAAAAACATGTTTTGCTATGCTAGGAACTCAATTATTACAGATTTTATAATAGCCCAATATGCATCCGAATGCTAGAGACATTTTTCATGCTCTTGCAAGTATTTTTATAATTTGAGCATTCTCAATATTTAGAAAATGTCTATCTATATTATTGTTACATTTTCTGTCAGTATTATAATAGAATATATTATTGACATAATCCCTATGTTCCATAGCAGTTTCAGTAATGTAGTTAAAGAAATACTCTTCCTAGAACTTACACGTTTTTTTAGTTCATTTTTATATTTTATTTTTAAGTTTTCTTTTCTTCCATTAATGAATGTGACACTATGTTCATTAAATATTTATTAAATACAACATGAGCAGTAGAGAATGGTTGATAGATATTTCGTGTTTAATATCTGAACAAAATGTAAAATAAAAGACATGTTTATACTGTGCGAGAAACATTTTGAAAATAAAAAGTGATTGAATGTCATTCTCTTTTATTTTGAAATAAATTGTCAATTAAAACCCCTGGATGTGATTGCTTAAGAGATTTTTATCACAAGATAATATTGAAGAGGCGAGTAATTTTTATTCTGTAAAATAATATGGTGTTCTTGTGCCAACCCTTATATACGGAAGTGAACCATGGAACTGGCAAAAGAATGATAAAATGAGATCTCTTAGATGAAAGTGTGTAAATCTGTATATGATAAAGTGTCAAATGCAAATATAAGGATTGTTGTGAGAAAAATAATGAAAGGGTTGTTAAGATGATTTGGACACATTGAAGAAATGAATGAAGACGGAATGGTGAAGAAAGGAATGGCACCAAGTTATATATCTGAACTCTGTATAACGGACAGCCTAAATTCACGGAAATCCTCACTTCGCTCGGCGAACTCCTCAGCAATAGAAAGATTAGTTGAGCCGAAGCGTTGCCCCACAAATTTCGGGGATCGAGCGTTCGCGGTAGCCGGTCCATCAGCTCGGAACAATCTTCCTTCACACCTTAGATGCATAAATGATCCGACAGATTTCAGATCTAAATTGAAAACCCATCTTTTTCATATTTCATACCCAATTTAAACATTTATTCTTTGTTCTACTATACTTTTAAACCGATCGTTTTTTAAGCGGTCACATTTAGATTTTTAGATTTTAAACACGTCTTAATGCGCCCTTGAGGTGATTACATCACAAAAACGGCGCTTTAAAAGTTAGCATATTATTATTATTATTATGAACAGAGCCAGAAATAGAGGAAGGCTAAGGAAAACGTGGCATTATAAAATCAATCAAATATTAAAGGTCGGTCATGTGAGAAGTCGGAGAAATCGCCATGCGAGCATGACACGATGTATGAATGTAGAGGAAGCAAGAGAAGTATGTTAAGACAGGACAATGTGGCGGTCCATTATTTCTGCCTACCCCTCCGGCAAGACAGTATATTAGTTAGTGAAATATTCTGGCATCTAAGCAGTGAATCATTGTTAGCCTGAAGTGCAATCCTGAATTGATACCGTGTACATTTCATATTAATGACGTTTTCAAAATTTCACCATCATGTTGAAACATTGTAATATACCATATTCTAAAATGGACACTACTTTATGAAATAAAAATTAATCTTTTTTCATAAGTTGTACCCCAGGAATTGGGAAAATAAAAAACATTTATAACAAAAATTTCACTTTGTTAAACTTATTAGAATTAAATTAAACCTTAAAAAATTGTTCTGACACCACATTAGTTTATTTTGTAACACAACCAACCGATATTTCTCCAAGCAAAGCTTCATTAGGAAAACAAATCGAAACCGTTATTAATTTAAATATTTTTCCTTATGTCATAAATATTAATTGTGTGGAGAAATATTGATTTCCGAATTATGTAGATGTTTCTGAACAAAAAAAAATTACTCTCCCCCCCCATCTCCTATAATAGATGCAGGGGCGAATAGAGAGAGATGGAGTGCCGCATCGGTAAAAGTATGGCAGTTCATTCTTTCCGCTTACCCCTTTCGGAGAGACGGCATGATGGTTAGTTAGTCAGTTACAATGAGTGAAAACCACTGCCGTCTTAAAAGTATTCACCAAGTAAACAAAGATTTCGAGACGGTTAAAACATATAATACAATATGTGTTGAATTATTTTTCTTTGTTATTTTATTTTATTCATTGTATTTCAGATAATTTGATTTAGATTTATTATGTAGACGTTGAACGATCGAAGTGTGCGCGGGAGATGTCTTTTGGTGGCAATGAGGTTCGCAACCCATCACACCGCGTCTCTCGCGATGGCGAAAAGAGAAGGATGGAGTGCCGCATCGATTAAAGTGTGGCAGTCCATTCTTTCTGCCTACCCTTTCGGGGAGACGGCGTGATAGTTAGTAAGTTAGTTAGTTAAAACATATTCATTTCGTATGGTTAAAACAGTTAATACATTTCATATGTGTTATGTGTATAAATGAGACTAAACCATTTTTTGATAAATCTAAGTGGGTTCTACCGGAATCGAAGGATCCATCCTCGGTAATCGAAAAAATAAAAACCAATAAACCAGCCCCATCATAGTGTAAACACAGCAGCTTCTCTATCGAAATCGGCGAGGCAGAGATAATTCTTGGATGATTCCATAGATAATATATAGTGTAATTCCATGACAACTAAACTGTGACGTTTGTTTATTTACAAATGGTGCCTCTGGCATGAAGTAGCATTTCTCCGTATATTTCTTGTTTGTGACAATAATTACACATTAAAAATAAAAGTGAGTATTTCCCTGAACATGGAAAACGAAATGTCCACAATTTCGACATTCGAAGAAAAAGTTAACCTAAACCAATGCATTGAAAATTTACAAAGTGAGATAAAAACGGAAAGAAAGAAAGTTCTGGAAAAATTTTACGAAGAGTTGAAGTCGACAAAAGAAGTGAATCCATCGGATCTGATAAACATATTTCCTATAATACACCCATACGTATTAAAGTGTTTTTCTGATAAAGCTGAACTCTGCAGGGACTTAGCAATTGATATAATTTCGTTGTTCATATGTAATCTTCCTCTCAATGATTTTTACTTAACTTACATCATTCCAGCAATTGCCAAAAGAGTTGGTTTAGTGGAAACAGTAGAAGAATCAGAGGAAATTCGCTTGAAACTTGTAATTCTCGTTTATGATATTGTAGAGAAGTACAAAGAGACGACGCATCTCGCATCATTTTTCAACGATTTAACTAATATCTTGGTTAAGAGTGTGACAGACCAGTACGCTGATGTGAAGATCAAGTCGTGTGACACCATTGTACTGCTATCGAATGCCATCAAATGTGATTTCCACATGCAAAGCGAGAGTTTTGTTCATCCTGTCATAACTAACTTTTCACACCAACGTTTCCGGGTGAGAGTAGCTGCAATCCGATGTATAGGTAAGTAATTAAATGTCTTCGCATATTCTTATGTTTTGTTTAAGTGGTGATTATCATATCGGATTATCATTGCTCAAATGCTGATATGAGAAAGGAATGTAGAGCGGAAGAAGGTATTATGAACAAAATTATGAAAGGATCGCTGCTTTGGTTCAGACATGGAGCGCATGGATGGAAAAATAATGGTTAAGAAAGAAATACGTTAATGATGTAAATGGAGTACGGAGGCGAGGCAGACCGAGGAAAACATGGCATGGCCAAATTAATCAAATTTTAATGGTTGGTCATGTTAGTAGTCAGAAGAATCGACGTGCATGTATGACTCGCTGTATGAATGTGGAGGAAGCTAGAGAGGTGTGCCAGGATAGAGTAGTGTGGCGGTCCATTCTCTCTGCCTACCCCTGCGGAGAAACGGCATGATGGTTTGTTTGTTTATCATTTAAGATTTAAATCCATACACTTAATTTTTTTGTTCTTTGTATTGTAGCATATCGCCCGATCAGGCGTTGGATAAGCCGATAGGTTAATAGATTTGAATATTTAATATAAAAAAACATTTCCTGCTAAATCTAGTCTGCAATATTGTATTACAATATATCCCTGTTTATTTCTCCTAATTTTGTTAACTCATCAATATTGAATTTCTGTTTCTGTTGAACCTAATTATTTATTAATTTTCTTCTAATTTTTATTAATTTTCCCATCAGTATTATAATTGTTTACAATATTGTGTGTAGTTTCTTCCCCTACTAAAAAAATTGTGTATAAACAAAGTCTTTCTGATTCATTTTTTAGTTGATTGTAAGACCTGATGATGCTAACATCAGTTAGCAAAACAGCTGTCGCGACAAAACATAATCAGTTGTGATATTTATAATTTTTATTTTATTTAAACAGTTAATATTATTAATATATTGTTTTTTGTTACTCCATAGGTGCTATTGTCATAAACGGAAACGCAAAATGTTTCGAAAACTCTATTACTCCGATGGCAGAGAAGATGTTTGATGAAATACCTTCTGTTCGCCAACAAGTTATCAAGGAAGTCACCCAATGGATGCTTTCACACCGAGACCGCTATTCCTACTGGCACAAAACAATTCCGCTTCTGCTCACAGGGTAAGAATCATAAAATTATTAAATAAATCCGTAGCGCAGTAATTTTTTTTAAATATTCATATTTGCATTTAATACATCTCACTTACTTACTTCCTATGGCCATACAACTCTTGAAGAGTTGTAGCCTCTTTTATGATTTTTCTCCAAGCTTGTGGCGTTTTACCTCAACCGTCGAATAGTCATACACTACAAAAACAGCCAAGGCCATGCCGGATTATTGAAAGTGCTGATCTGTTGGATGACGGATTATCAGGAGTTTACTGTTTATAGAAATTGCGACATTAGTTCCGAATCAAATAATTATTATACATTATTAATTTGCTCAGTAATTCATTTAAAATATTTTTATAGGTTAAATGATGCCATATTAGAAATTCGCCAGGAGACTGCAGAGTGTTGTGACGTGATTGGTAAAAAGTTTATCTCTGAGAATGAAGAAGAACTTAAACCTCAACTCGATTTCATGAGGGAAAACCCTCGGCACTATCCAGCAGGTTTCTATTATCTTTGATTTATATTCCTTATTAAATTTATTGACTTGTATTTCAGATTAATTATATATTTAATATTAATTGGTTCGGACATATGGAGCGCATGGATGGAGGAAGAATGGTTAAGAAAGTATACGTTAATGATGTAAATAGAGTACGGAGTCGTGGCAGACCGAGAGCCGCAAACTTCTAGAAGGCAGATGTTATTAATAATATTTAATATATTTATAGTATAGTACAGCATTGTTCAAGAAACAATAAAACGGGTTGATTATGTTTATGATTGGGTTATAAGATTGTCATTGTGAATCTTATTTTTTATAATTATAAACCTGAGGCATTAACACTGGAATTTCATAATGAATAAATTGAAAATGAAGCTACTATTTTAGAAATTATCTTTAATTTTAGAACATGTGATTTTTATGTAAATAGTTTGAAGATTATTTATAATTATTTAGTTAATCTTTAGCATTGTATGGAATGCACAGATCTGTTTTTTGTTTGATGTGTTGCTTTTATTATTCTTGTAGGAAACTTCTAATTCTGATAAAATTGATTAAAATCTTTACAATTTATTTCTCATTATTATTTTATTTTTTTGTTATTTTACTTTTTATAGAGCTTAGGCCTAACTTGGGGTGCAGAACTTTAGTGGAGCGAAATGTTGGCAAAATTATTCCTGCAATTGCAAGAGGTAAACTTCATCAATATCTTATAATTTTAATGATAACCTCTTCTTCTAATTCTACCCATTGTGTATCACAGATCTTCAAGAAACACTTCACATGATATTTCAAGAACAAATGTAAAAAAACATTTCGTAACCAAGATTCTTAAAAACCTATGAATGTTAAAAAAAAAAACAGTAATGTATTTAGGATAAAGTTAATATACATATAAGAGTTCAGTAAAATGTTAAAGTAGTTTGTTTTTAAAAATTTCTTTAATTATTGTGTAAAATAAACCCTTGAAGTTTAATGGTACATGAATATTTGGATGTAAGATATTTATGTTGGTTTTTCTATATTCTTTTAGAGTTGGAAGGGTGGCAAGAAGATGCAAAACTTCGCTCTGCACAGCTTCTGTCTTGGCTGGTGCTATGCTCTGAGCAATCCATAGTCCAGCATGCCCCGGTGACCATTAAGTGTTTTTTGCTGGGGGCCAAAGACACAGAGAATGTAGTGGTCAATGAGGTACTTATTGAACTACATGTTATATATATTAAGATAATCATCATCGTCTGTCATCCACTGCTGAACGTAGGCCTCTCCCAAAGCACGCCACCATCCCCTATCCATTGCCGCTCCCATCCATCCATGTCCAGCAATTTTTTTCAGATCGTCATTCCAGCGGACAGGGAGACGTCCAACTCTATGGAATCCTGTACGCGGTCTCCACTGCAGAATCCGTCTTCCCCATCGGCTGTCGGTTCTCTGACAGATATGGCAAACCCACCGCCACTTCAGCCCGCCTATCCTCAGAGCCACTTCAGTCACCTTTATTTGTTGTCGAAAAAATTAGTTTCTAAATCTGTCCCTCAAGGTTATTCCAGCATGGCTCTTTCCATGGCGCGTTGGCGACCTTGAATCGAAGGCACCTATTTATAAACACCTGGAGTTTTTCACTGACGTTATTGGAAAACTCCAGGTTTAGTTCTTGTATACTGTTTGCAATAATTTGGGTTAGTTCATTTTGTTTTCCCGATGATAATGAAACAGTAAATTCAAAACATGTAGAGTACATTTTTTGTCATTAAATCCTCCATCTTTAAATGTTTAACTTCCAGGTTTTCCGTGCAGCAGAACTCTTTGGACATTTTGTGGATCCTCACGTGTGGTGGAAACTTTTGCTCCCGGAAATAGATCAATGGAAGTGCCTGGGAATAGTGGCCAATATTATTAAAGGTTCCGATCCCCTTAAACTGAAAGACGGATACTTAAAGAAAATCTGCAAGAAGCTTTCTAAACCCCTCTACTGTCGAAATCGCCTGGTTTGTACAAATGCACATATTTAAACATTTTTATACTTTAGTATGGAGTACTTAATTTGTGGTGTGGATTATTTTAAATAATTTTACTAGTTTTTACACCATTTTATTTTTGTCAGAACCAACCGATTTCACTCCCGCCAGAGATTCCTCAGGGTTACAAAATAAACTAAATAAAAATCAAAGAGCAACCCAATATATAAAAAAGTTGAAGAATCGGACAATATATAAAATTAATTTGTTTTAATTTTGATAAATTAAATCAATTGTGATATTATATACCAAAAAACACTGGTATATAATATCACAATTGATTTAATCTCTTATGAAATTGTGGTGACAGCTTTTTCACTAACCAATGTTAGCATCACCAGGTGTTACAATTAACAGTTGATTGTAACACCTGACGATGCTAACATTGGTTAACGAAACAGCTGTGTGTTTTTAGCATTAAGTGTTTTAATTCAACAGTTAATATTGTTGAAATATCAAAGTGTTTCCACCAAAACGATGGAAAAGTTTTTTTTGTATTAATTTGGATAAATTTTACAGACTGTTTATAAATTAAACAATACATTTTACTATTGAATTATTTCCTCTAAAATCACGGCTATTTTGGCATAGTAATTTCAAAAGTGCCGGCAATTAAAGGGTTAATGAGAATGTTTGTTTACATTGTTATTTCCCTAATGCTCATGACTCCTCATTCTAACATACTAATTGCCCTGCTCTTTCTTATTCCTCCCCCCCACCACCCATTTTATATATTTATATTTTATATATTGTGTTATTCTCTGATTTTTATTTTGTTTATTTTGTTACCCTGAAAAAGCTCTGCTAATGTGTAAAGACAACAAGCCGTAACTTAAGTTGCGGCTGTTTGGCGTAACACGGCTCAAAGCATTCTTATAACTAGCCTCTATCATATACAATCACAGATTTTTCTCTATCTCTTTCCTTTACTGAGATATTAACTATCCCAATAGCCGCAAAATTGTATTAATTTGATACATGTTTTGGCAAAAAGCATAATTTTAAGTTGCTGCTTTTTACCACGGCACAGCCAAAACTTGCGGCCTTTTGCTGCGACACAATATGTATCCTGACAAATGACAGCAACTTAAATTGCGGCCCATTACCAAATTATTTGTGCGGCGGTCTAGCTAATATGTGGCAGCAAAACACATTTTCTTTAATAATATGAAGCTTACTATACTTTTATGGCAAAAACACGTCTTAATCATTTCTAAGAACTGTATTCTTACTTTTAAAACTTAGTTTGCATAAGAAAACTTATTTTAAATGATAAAATATAGCAAAAAAAAATAAAACTATAAACCCGTTTATCTCAAAACTACTATTTTTAACTTGCGGCTATTTGCCTTTGCACATTAGTCTGGTGGGAGCGAATTCGGTTGGTTTTGACAAATATAAAGTGGTGTAAAAACTAGTTAAAGTATTTTTAGATACATAGTTTTATTCTATTTCTTTTTATTTTGATGAAATATCAATTTAAGTATTATGTTTCTTCTAGATTAAATATCAGATGTCATTATTGAGTGTCTCAGAGAGTTTCTTGAGTGTTTGTCGCGCTGACTGCAAAGTGGTCTCTCAAGAATTATTCAATATAATTTTTACCGTTTATTCAATGTCAATGAATCCTGAAATTCAAACCAAAGCCCACAGTAAGTTTCTATTGTTTCTTCCTGCAGCATGATACTTTAAAGGATACGCATTTTGCATTAATTATTTTTATTTTGTTATTTTATTTTATATTATTGTTTTTAGATTTATTTGGTGGATGTTGGACGATCGAAGTGCGCGCGGGAGATGCCTATTGGTGGCAATGAGGTTCACAACCCATCACACTGCGTCTCACGCGGGGCATAAAGAGAAGGATGGAGTGCCGCATCGGTTAAAGTGTTACAGTCTGTTCTTTCTGTCTACCCTTTCGGGGAGACGGCGTGCTGGTTAGTTAGTTAGCTAGCATTTTGCATTAGTAATAAAAACATAATTAATTTAACAAAAACAACAACAACAAGCCATCACATAATTTCCTAAGAAGGGTAAGCAGAGAAAATGGACCG
Source organism: Lepidostoma basale (assembly GCA_022606425.2). Taxonomy (NCBI): domain Eukaryota; kingdom Metazoa; phylum Arthropoda; class Insecta; order Trichoptera; family Lepidostomatidae; genus Lepidostoma; species Lepidostoma basale. The sequence goes on along the minus strand of JAHDVF020001222.1, from coordinate 651,036 downwards.
CCACACTACATTAACCTGACATACGTCTCTAGCTTTCCTTCGAGTCATACACGCATGTCGATTCATCTGATTTCTAACATGGCTGACCTTAAAATTTTTAATAATTGTGTCATGCCATGTTTTCCTCCATAGTGTGAAAAAAAATCTTATGCTGTCTTTGTTCTGGTATAATTCATGTGACATTTAAAATGGCGATGGATTATCTACCCATCACATGTCATAAGAATAAGAAATTGTATATAGTAATTGGGTTCAAACTACCTGTTGGATACAAAAATGTGGAAGTAACGTGAAACTACCACATTAACCGCCCTACCTTTGGGTTATTTTCCGAGGAACGTGCAAAAAACAAGCAGGTTTTTTATTAATGAAATTTAATTATGTACTAATTTTATTTTTTTAAATTACAAAACGTCAAATACTCGGCCGCACACTTCGCCTGCCCCTTGTAAAACTATCATATTTATGAAGACTTGTGCTCTTTGATGGCACACACTCGTATCCCTAAAACTTTGTACATTTTAGGTACACTACTTTTTCTCAAGCCCGTACGTGATACGGGATATCGTAGAATGGTACAGTCAAAGTGAACGTATCACGTACATTCAAATAGGCAGGGTGGTTAAAAGGCCCATGTGGTATCCCAAATTTTTTTGTGGAATTAGTTTTGTATGTTACAAAAAATCATAGATTGATTTATTTTGGCTGAGATTATTACACTTTAAAAAATTCCTGTGGCTTTCTATGAGGTCTGAGAATAAGCTATTGTTTCCAGAACTTCTGGATGAACTGGGACAGGCCGTGGGTTGCGGCCCTCATCTCAGCGACCTGTTCTGTGAGCATGTCACACCCCTGCTGGGCGACATCACCGAGGATGCTAAACTGTGGAATTCATACACGCCGGAAAGGTTTCTCCTCGAGTCTATTCTGTTGCATTCAGGTAAGTTTGACAGTGTTTAAGTCTCCAACATCAGAGAACGTCAGCCGATATTTCAAACCTCTATGTCACGGCCTTCGTGGCAGAGTGGCAACAGCTGTGACTGCCATACCGGAGGTCCCAGGTTCGATTTAAACCTAGGCCCACTCCTCTTCACCATCTTCATAAATGATATTGCGAAGGTGATAAACTTCTCGCGATTTCTTTTATTTGCCGATGATCTGAAATTATTCCTACAGTTACACCTACAGTCGGATATTAATAATATTGTTAACTGGAGTCACAGTAATCAAATGCAATTCAGTGGGTTATGCCATCTTTTACTAGAGCATAGAGAATTGTGTATCATAGCTACACAATGAACAACCAGCAACTAGCACATGTATCTACGATGAGAGATCTCGGGATCATCTATGAGAGTAGGCTGACTTATCGTGCACATATCGAGAAGATTTGTTGCACTGCACAAAGGATGTTCGACTTCATCGTCCGGACTGGAAGAGTTTTCAGAGATCCCCATGTGCTCAGAGTCCTATACAACGCATTGGTTCTGTGATATGGAGTCCTCACGGAGCGAAGACGAGATATTCCGTTATGCTGGAGAGGGTTCAGAAAAAAATTCTGAGGTATCTCTACATGAGGGAATATGGTAGCTATCCGTGGCTCTATCCTACAGCATTTCTTTTGGGAATGCTTGGGAATTACTCACTAGGATTGAATATTAAACAAAAGATAAATAAAAAATGTTGCACCCGTGACAATGAAAAGGCAACGTTCATTCCGATCAGCTAGAAATATATGAGAACAAAATTGCGATTCCAAGTTTGCCAGTTTTTAAAATTGTGTTTTCAACGTTGCGGATCCGTTGGTGTGGAATAGCCTCCCTGTTAGTACTGAGTATGAGAATAGCAACATTAAATTTAATAGCCTACTGAAGACTGTTCGTTCAGTCTTTTCCTGGTGCGCCCTTGGGGTTATTGATTTTATATAACGGCGCATTTAAAAATAAATCATCCTAAAATAATTATGATGAGTTCATGTATTTGGGCTTGTCCAATGTTTAGGACGGAGTTATAGTCTACCACTATTATTCTCCCGCTGTGATTGTTTAATCAACCATACCATCATCCACTTTTTCCCCCACCAGCTATTGATAATAGAAGAAAGACTCTTGCTTTAGTGATTGTCCTAAAGGCCCCCGATAACATTACAGGGCAGATTTTTCCGTGCCAATTTAGCAGAGGCGATTTTGTATATTTAAACAATGTTTTTAAAAATATGTGGTTCATGCATCATTCTTCTTCTTCTTCTTCTTCCTCATCCTGTTCCCGTCCACTCCTGGACCAAGGCCTCCTCCATTCGCTTCCATGTCACTCTGTCTTGTGCAGACTGCATCCAGGTTATTCCGACGTATCTGTTCAGATCATGCAATGTTCGTAGTTGCGGTCGCCCTGCACTTCTCCTTGCCGTCCACGGTCTCCAAATTAGCAGTTTTCTTGTCCATTTTTCATCTGAGCTTCTGGCTACCGGGTGAATGATATCAGTGGCCTTTGTTTTTTCTCTCATCGTATCGTTTCTGACTCGTAGGCTTACTCTTAACATGGCTCTTTGGGTCACTCGTAGTTTCTCGGCACTTTCTTTGGACAATGTTACAGTTTCATATGGATCGTTATATAAAATTTTGATGCATCATTATATAAATAAAAAGCATGAAATATTTCGGAACAATCCACTGGTTCTTTCCCGAAATACAGACTATTTTGTAAATATGTAGTTTACAGGTTTACGGGGCCTTAAGTTGTCAAAACTGGTTGGCAATAGATAAATTGTAAGCAAACGGGGTTAACAAAGTGTTGAAGTCGATGATGAAGGTGTGAAACCTTCGAAACATGTGGGGGAAAATAAACTTAAAAATGTAAAAAATTGTGTTTTAATTCATAAAATTAAAAAAAAAATTGGGTTGATTCATTTTTATAAAATAAAATGAATATGCTTATTTTTCAACATTTAATTATTAGTTATTTGCTCATATATGAAGGTATTTTTATGAAGGAATAATGGTTTCAGGTCGCGCTTTAGGTCTCAACCTCCACATCCTGGCGCCCCTGTTAGTCGAGACCCTCTCCTCTACAGACATTGACCCCGAAGTCAAGCTCAACCTATTCACGAGCCTATCCTCGATGCTACTCAAGAGAGATGAGAACTTTGAATTAGCTAGCAGTGAACACCTGCAAGCTTTCCTTAATATTATTCTCAATGGTAAATTATTTAAACTGCCTTTTATTGAATAACACTTTGTATTTTCACAACACTTCATTTTTTTGCAAATCAAAAGATCTGCTTCTATGATCGTGCTTTTAGCGTTGCGGGTCCGTTGACGTGGAATAGCCTCCATGTTAGTATTAAGTATGAGGATAGTGACGATAAATTTAAGAAACTTCTTAAGACAGCACTGTTCGGTCAGTCATTTTCTAGTGTGCGCTTGGAGTAATTGATTTTACAAAACGGCGCACTTAAAATATAAGTCATCAAAATAGTAATAATAATAAACAGTGTTGTGAAAATACAAAGTATTATTCTAGTTGTTCAAATGTGAATCCATAGCACAAAGTGAAGGTGAACTAATTTGCCTCTGGTGACACCAGTGGGTAGAGCAATCAGTCAGGTAAACATGATCTCCTCGGATATGGACGTCTTTCATATTAGTGAAAGTATGTTCAGAAGACAAATACTCTTGACTTTAGATAGTATATTATCTTCCTAAAGTCGAACCATCTCATGCGTTGCTCAAATAGATGCCTTAAACTGTAAATATGTTTGTCATGTCTTCTGCGAAAAATAAACTGATTTGATTGAATGACAACAAACCATCACGCCATTTCTTCGAGGGGTAGGCAAAGATAATGGACCGCCACACTACTCAATCCTGACACACCTCTCTAGCTTCCACCACAATCATACAGCGAGTCATACACGCATGTATACTTTCTTAACTTTTCTTTCTTCATCTATGTGTCTAAACTAACGTAGTGATCCTTTCATAATTTTGTTCATAATACTTCCGTTCTACGTTCCTTTCTTATTTCAGCATTTGAAATTCTATTATATATCGTTTTATCACACGTACGTCTAAGGGATCTCATCTCTACCACATTTATTCTGCTCTTATCCTTCTTCTGCCAGTTTCATGCTTATTTTTTAATGTCTCATAATAATTATATATTTTTTTAGATGTGATCTCTCCCAATTTAATCTGGACCCCTGGTAAGACAGCCGAAGCCATCCGAACATCGGCCGTATGCTGTCTATGTGCAGTGCTGCAACACCGTGAGATGCTCGAGCAGATCCCTCCAGATGAAACATTTGAGAAATGCACCAAGGTATGTAGTGCTGGGGTATTTGAGTGAATCTGTATAAATGATTGTGTGTTCCTCCTTTTGTTATTGTGTCATATGAAACATGTTAATTCCATAACTAATCAATTAAAACAAAATGTCTTATTATGCATGTGTCCTATGAAACATTTTAATTCCATAACAAATCAGTTAAGACTATATATCATTTTGTTATTGTGTCATATTCCATAACTAATCAGTTAAAATTAAACATACTTTTGTTTATGTGTCATATGAAACATGTTAATTCCATAACTAATCAATTAAAACAAAATTTCTTATTATGCATGTGTCATATGAAACATGTTAATTCCATAACTAATCGGTTAAGATTAAACATCATTTTGTTATTGTGTCATATGAAACATGTTAATTCCATAACTAATCAATTAAAATTAAACGTCTTATTGTGCATGTGTCACATGAAACATGTTAATTCCATAACTAATAGTTAAAATTAAACACACTTTTGTTCGTGTGTCATATGAAACATGTTGATTCCACAACTAATCAGTTCAAACAAAACATATTATTGAGCATGTGTCATATGAAACATGTTAATACCATAACTAATCAGTAAAAACAAAATGTTTTATTGTGCATGTGTCATATGAAACATGTTAATTCCATAACTCATCAGTTAAAACAAAACATCATATTGTTCATTTGTCATATAAAACATGTTCATTTCAGGACTTATCGATTCAAAATAAGTGATAAGAAAACAGTTCTTCCATGTATTTTTATAATATTTCACCTAACTGACAATTTAATGGATTGAAGGATGAAAGTAGAATAAATCCGGTAGAAATGAGATCTCTATAACGAATGTGTCGTAAATCTGTATATGATAGAATGTCAAATTCAAATATATAAAATGATTCCAGTACAAATATGTTATTAATAAAATAATGAAAGGGTCAATAAGACCATCTGGACACATGGAAAGAATGATAAAGAAATTATATGTGATCGACATAAACAGAACAAAAATGAGGACGGGACATAATAAATCAAACAAATATTAAATGTCACCACGCGAGGAGCCGGAGAAATCGACATGCGTGCATGACATGATGTCTGAATTATAAGAAGTGTCAATAATGAAACGTGTGGCAGTCTATTTTTTCTGGCTTCCCCTTTGTGGAGACACCATGATTGTTAGTTTTATGTAATTGTTATATTTTTTAGCATATAGATCTGTTCCCGGACAAGGAGTGCTTGGCACGGCACGTGGACAAGTTCCTGCCTCTGTTGATTAGTCTGGTGGATGATAATTCCCGCATGACTAAGCAATATGCTCTCCGCGCCATCTGCTCTCTAACCAAGCTGGCCAAGATGAAGGACTGCTTCACAGCTGACCATCTGCATGCTGCCTATCCAGGTATTTTAATTTATTTGCAGCACTAAGAGTTGTTTTACACAATTAGATTCAATTGTAGATTTTTCTTCTCCTTCTCAGTCGTATTCCTCATGATTGAGGGTCGTGTACATCATGTAAACCATTGACCATGGCACGCCATGCGCTTCTGTCACCTGTCAGTCTCCAGGGTGCAGCTAATGAGAGACCAGTCAGCTCCCTGATTTGATTGGACCAGCGGCTCGGTGGTCGTCCTTGTACAAAAATATACACGAAAACAACAAAGTGACTTAGAGATCACGCAGTCCAGGGTACAGTTCAGCACTGAGGGTAGCAGGAGATGAAGCTCATCATCATGGACAACATCGCAACCGGTGCCAGTTCCCTACATGAATCACGGACCATCACACATCACCACACGCGCACCTATCATTTCTCGTTGCGGAACGCCACCCTCAGGATATCCAATGACGACGGCTCAGGCAGCGACATGCTTCTGGTGTCTCACTCCATCTTGCTGCAGCCCCCGGATTACAATCGCATTTAGCTTGTCGCACACATCGGGCCACGTGTGTATGATGTTTCACAATCGGGACGGCGGAGTCATCGAGGTACAGCATCCGGAGTGTTCGATCACATCAGCATGCCCTACACAACTCTTATAACCGCAACTCTTCACCCGAAGCCTTGCCTGCACCTAGTATGGTAATCCATGTTTGACTCCCTCGCCGAGAATTGTAGATTACCTAATTTTAATTATTTTCAATTTGGTCTGAAGATATCCCCATTGATCCGTTGTGTCTTCATCTACTAAAACTCTTATCATCCTTCTGTGAAGTCTATAATAATTTCTCTGGGAATTATGTTTGTTTTATGTTTTTTGAGATCTTGGTTATGAATCTTGGTGTCCTTTTTGACCAATGTTTCAGAAATCGTAGAAGTCTCCATAATCAGGGTATTATATGATGCAGGCATGGTATGTTTATCGGTCATATGTCGTGCGTTTTTAGTGTAATCAATCAATGTTAAGTTTAATGTAATATTGGTATGCGAGATGTGGGAGGAAGCATGTACTGGGGAAAGAGATTGTGTCCAAAAATCGTGCCGGCGACAAGGCAACTTATGTAGGAGTAGGACGGTGTGATTTTTCAAGTGAAACAGAAGATCAACCGGTCCGTACGGATCACGCGAGCCAATCTTCAAATTCTCCCCTCCCTGCTCCCACGTTGTGCCGATTAAGGCATTTCCCCCCGTACTGTACGTCCCATAATTTTCTATTTTCTTGTTTACTATTTGTCTTATTAATAAACAAGGTGGTCGTGGAGGAGTGAGGTACGAAGAGTCGGAGTGTAAAATAAAAATAACCAAGAGAAATGAACCAGAACACGGTGGATTGTGCAGATTCTCCTCTGAACCACGAGATGACGTAACATCCGATCATCATCAGCCGGAAACATTCGGTATAGCGCCACATTGCATCGAGCCTTACTGGTGATGGAGATCGCAACAATCTCAGAAACATCCGTCTGAAAGGATACCAAGATCCCAATAAACACATTGTTGCCAACCATGAAAAGTCTATGCATTAATATGTTTTTTTCTTCTCCTGATTCTGGAATTGAATTAAAAATTAAAATGATATTTTTTGTTGTTTTTCAGTTGTGGTCAAAAGGCTTGATGATAGCTACGATAAAATCTCCTTGTTATCCATGACTACCCTCAAAATCTTGTTTGCCTCTCGACCCCAGAACTATAACCTGGAGGCCTCGGAGAGCCATTTGGATTCAGTCTACACCAGTTTGCTGATTCACTTAGATGATTGCAATGATAAGCTTCGATCCCAAGTATATGGTGAGTGTAACTCTTGCATGAACAGTCTAGAATTATTTTGATTCTGAAGTGAAAACATATATAAACTATTATGCACTGTTTTTAGTTATTAATTGATAGGATGAGAATAATTCCCTTGAAGCGTTTATTCGAGGTCTGTTCAAAAAGTATCCGACTTTTATTCATAAAAACAACATTTATTGAGTGCAATTAAATGACACTAATTCTCTTCAAAGTAGTCCCCTTGAGCTGCTACACACTTCTCCCAACGGTTCTACCACTGCCGGAAGCAACGCTTGAAAGACTCTTTTGGTATGATGCGCAGGTGGTCCGTCGCAATGTTCGTGATGTCTTCCCTGGTCTGAAATCTGGTCCCTTTCAAAGGCATTTTCAGCTGGGGAGAAAGCCAGAAATCACAGGGAGCGATTGGGATCATTGAACACAGTCTCCAGCATGTCCTGTGCGATCTCCACACGAAGTTGCTTCTGCTCAATTGTCAGCAACTTTGGCACAAATTTCGCTGAGACCCTCCTGAGGGCCAAATCTTCAGTTAAAATGGAATGAATGGATCCAACACTAATGCTCACTTCATCAGCAAGTTCTCTGATCATTATTCGACGATCCTGCATCACCAGGGTCCTTACTTGATCAATGACAACATCATTTTTGGATGTTGAGGGCCTACCGGATCATGCTTCACTCTCCACTGATGAGCGGCCATTTTTGAAGCGGTTATACCACTCCTTGATCTGTGTGGTTCCCATTGCTTCGTCCCCAAACACTTTTTTAATTTTGCGGATAGTTTCCACTTGAGAATCCCCAAGCTTTAAACAAAATTGACATTGTTCAACTTTTTCTGTCATTTTGTTAAAACTAAAATCCGATGACAATAGCGTACACGTGCTCACTCTTCAACTGCGTGGCAGCGACTGAGTGGCGTGGTTGTGAAAAACATTTAGCATGCATATTAGGTATACCTACAAACGGTCATTTAAGCTCCGCCCTCAAAGCGTTATTTGTTTTGCTAATAAAAATTATGGTCGGATACTTTTTGAACAGACCTCGTATAATATAAAGTGCTACTATACTGTATAAGATTATATAAGTTTTCTTTTAAACCCTGATAAAAAAAAAATTTAACCATCATTTGCCTTTTATTTCTTGTTCCATTTCTTTACTATTATTTCTTCATTCATGATGTATGAATTTTAAGGAAGTGAGAGAAGTATGTCAGGAAAGAATGGTGTGATGGTAAATTCTTTCTGTTTATCTCTTTGGTGAGACAGCATGATGGTTAGTTAGTAAATCAATTTTCCATTCTTTTATTATATCACTTGCGTAACTTTTTTTAAAAATAATGATTTGTTGATTTGAGGAGAGCAGTAATTATGCCCCTGTACAAAGGAAAAGGATCGCGTATGGAATGTGGAAACCACAGAGCTATTAGTCTTTTGAGTGTCGTTGGTAAAGTCTATGGCAGAATTTTAATAGAAAGAGTAAGAAAATTGACGAGTGACAAAGTTTGGGATGTGCAAGGTGCCTTTATGAATGGCAGAGGATGTATGGATCAAATTTTTGGACTTCGTACATTGACAGAGAAGTTTCTGGCCAAAAATCGCAAACTTTTCTGTGCATTTGTCGACTTACAAAAAGCATATGATTACGTTAATAGAGAAAAGTTGTGGAAAATATTGTCTGAATATGGAATAAGTACAAAACTGATCACGGCCATTAAGTCACTATACACGGAAAGCACTGCTAGTGTCAGAGTAAATGGAGATCTTACAGCCTGGTTTGATATCAATAAAGGTGTCAAACAAGGTTGCGTAATGTCCCCGTGGTTATTTAATCTGTATATGGACAATTGTATGAGAGAGCTGAAAGGGTTGGATGTAGGTGCCAAAATGAGCGGAGTGTCAGTAAGCTGTCTCTTGTATGCGGATGACGCTGTCCTACTTGCTGACAACGAACATGAACTACAAGTCCTGGTGAATTGTATGTATGAGGTATGCATGCGAAATGATCTGATGATGAATGTTAATAAGTCCAAGGTAATGATTTTTGAAAAGGAAGAAACCACGACAGTCTGCAACATTAGCGTGAATGGTGAAAACTTGGAGCAAGTAGTTGAGTTTGTGTATTTAGGTAGTATGTTTACAAGAGATGGGAGAGTGGAGAGGGATATTGAAAGAAGGGTTGGGGCAGGCAACAAAGTGAATGGTGCACTTAAAGTTGTCATCGCAAACAAAAACCTATCCAAAAAAGCTAGAATGGCAGTGCACAATGGTGTTCTTCTACCGACCCTTATGTATGGAAGCGAAGCATGGAACTGGCAAAAGAAGGATGAAAGTAGAATAAATGCAGTAGAAATGAGATCTCTTAGACGAATGTGTGGATATTCTGTGTATGATAGAGTGTCGAATGAAAATATAAGAAGTGAATGCGGTGCGAATGATGGTGTCATGAACAAAATAATGAAAGGATCATTAAGATGGTTTGGACATATGGAAAGAATGAATGAAGAAAGAATGGTAAAAAAATTATATGTTAATGATGTAAATGGAACCAGAAATAGAGGAAGACCGAGGAAAACGTGGCACGATCAAATAAATCAAATATTGAATGTCGGCCATGTGAGGAGTCAGAGAAATCGACGCGCGTGCATGACACGATGTATGAATGTTGAGGAAGCGAGAGAAATATGTCAGGAAAGAAAGGTGTGGCAGTCCATTCTTTCTGCCTACCCCTTCGGGGAGACGGCGTGATGGTTAGTTAGTTAGTTAGTTAGTTAATGATTTGTTGGTTCACTTTTATGAAATGCTTTCTTTTTTGTTTGCAGATACATTACAGGAAATAGCTGTAGTACATCCGGCAATGCTGAAGAAAAAAATTACTCCCAAATTGCATCTTTTTAGACACAGAGATTGCCTTGAAAAGCTCAACGAATACATTGAAACTTTTCTCTCTTCTGATACAATAAAGCCATTAGAGTAACAAGTGTCTTGCTGTATGCGAAATATTATTTTAATAATTCAAATGAAACTGATTATTCTATAAAGGGTATATTATAATCAATGAATATTTAATGTTTCATCTTCTATTATCGTATTACAAACACTCATTATTAAAATATTTGAGATATCTTCATAACAATTTTTTTTTTAAACTAGTTAATACTAATTTTAGGAGGCGCTTGAGTTAATACTAATTTTAGGAGGCTTAAGCCTTGGTATGCCTATTTTTGAATATCGTAAAATGTATAGTCGTTATAATTTATTTACGAGAATACGAAATGAACAAAATAATCTTGTAAAATGACTGACTATGTACTATTCTAAGAATATTTTTTAATTAAACTGTTTTTGTTTCGTACTATTTATTTTTCCTTTTACCGAATAAAAAACTTCTATAACATGTAAAGTGATTTTATAATACTTTCACTTGAAGAATCTAAATGTTTAATAACATTCTTAACATGTTTTACTTTCTGTTTGACAATTTGATAATTGGGTGTTTCCATGGCAAAATATAATGCATTTGGAACCTTTTGCTAAATTCTAAATTTAAAACTTTTTTTTTTTCAATTGTCAATATCGTTTGATTGGTGCACCCATGTTTTATTTTGAAGTCTGTAAAATGATTAGTCCTTAAAAAATCTTTTTGATTGTATGATGGCATTTAAAAACAGAAATAATAAACATTACCAATAATTAGGTTACCCTTTGTATTTACATAATAAAAACATCAGCTAGTTGATGCTAAACGCATTTTCATATAAAAGTTCAAATTCATGTTGCTGAAAATTACCAAAAATATTAATAATCGTTTACTTTTTTCCCACATAAATTAGTTTTAATTCATACTTACTTACTTAAAATACATGTTTCTTATTATTTTTGTGTTTTATTTTCATGCATATGCAGTTTAATTTCCTTAAAGACCGGTGATGGTGGTTCTAACAGAACGTTTTATGAAGTTAAAATTTTATACCGCAATATAAATATGATAATGATAAAAATCAGTTTTAAAAATGCCGCCGGATGTCATAGGTAAGTACCGACCAATCAGCTGTTTGGCAAATCCAGAGATCATACCTCTTTACTGTTATAGACATTTCCATCTGTATTTTATCCGATTTCTATGGTCTGGTTGCTGTTTTGTTGAATGTTGAATGGCGATGTCTAGTCGGGTAGTCGTGACGTCATGTTGCGTCAAAGTTTGATAATTTGGTAGATTGATGTATTAGGAGATAGGTGCAGGACAAAAAATCTGATATATTGTAGTGAATAGTGTTTTGTGTTAATTATATTTTGTGTATAGTGATGTGATTTGGCAGTAGTTTTTTTATTGTCACGGTTTTTTAGCATTGTGTGTGCAATGGTGTGCTAAAACATGAATCCAAAAAGGTTGTTTTTTTTGTTGACCAAGTGAAAGAATGGAGGGTATTCTAGCCTGGGCCATATATCTGGGCCTGCAGTTCCTAGAGTTATGCAACTGTTTCCCTGTCACCCCGCACACGGAAGGTGAGTCACCGCAAACGTCTTCATTACAATAATGTCATTCTCGCGGTCTGCAATGGCTGTATTCTGATTCGCGCCATATACGACAAATCGATATTATTTATCTTATTTTCCCTTTCCAATTAACAACTTAAGATAAATTTTCATTTTCCGAATTGTTTCTTTATATTTTTTTTTAACAAAATGTTCTGTCTTGTGTGGGTAGGCTCAAAATATGACAGGTGTATATTAAATCTCCTTCAGCACCTTGATGCGTAAAATCTAATTGAATTTATCAGTTACGAAGCATTATCTAAGACATTATTTTGATTATTAATGTAGTTTACATTGTCATCCAAGTTCAAATAAACCATTTGACAGTTCTGTTGACATTGGTTTCTGATAGATCTTCATTTATCTTAAAATAACTAGCAATACTGCTACGCAGGCAGCAACAGTGAAATGTAATTTGTTATACTAATATATACTTTAAAATAGTCACTTATTTGGATTAAAATAATGCTACGATCTTTTTATTAATTGATTAATTGACTATCTGATAAAAAGGCGATATTATTGCTATTAGTAACGAGGCTTTTATAACTCTGATATTAAACAATAATCTGTCGCCACGAAATGTAAAATGACTCGAATTTTATCTGAAATAATTCTATTTATTTTTATTTGTTATATTCAACAATCTAACACTTTATTAATAATACATGTATATATATATATATATTTTGTGATTATGATCATTGGGAACATTGTGCGTTTCATAAATATTCTTGCATATAAGAATACCTTTTTTCATGACGTTTAAAATAAAGGTTTATTTCTTTATGTATTATTTAACTAACTAACCATCACGCTGTTTCTCCGGAGGGGTAGGCAGAGAGAATGGACCGCCATAATGCTATGTCCTGACATACCCCTCTAGGTTCCTTTACATTCATATATCGTAACATACACGCTCGTAGATTTTTCTTAATTTAGTCATGCCATGCTTTCCTTGGTCTCCCGCGGTTTCTCTTTCCACGCACACTACTTGTATATAACATTTGAACCATTCTTCTCTCGTCCATTTGTTCCACGCCTGTTCACCGAAGGGGTACGCAGAGAAGATGGATCGCTATACTGCTCTGTTCTTACATATCTCTCGAGATTCCTCTACATTCATACATCATAACATGCACACTCATCGATTTTTCCGACTTTGAATGTGATTAATTTTTGTCATGCTATGCTTTCATCGGTCTTCCACGGCCTACATACTACATCTAAACCATTCTTCTCTTATCCATTCGTTTCGTATCTGCAAACCATCTCTTTTTAATTTTACTTATGATGCAATCATCTTTTTCATCAGATGTTAGAAATATAGCCATAAGAGCTGAACCTCCGTATGCCAGATCCAAGTTCCACTTAGATTATTAGCAAGATTTACTTAAGTTTTAATAATAATAATAAATTGGATAATTTTTAGGGCGCCATTTTTATGAATTACTCATCTCAAAGGCGCTGTAGAAAATGCTCCGTTTTATGAATTAGTTAAACAAATAAACGTATTTAGTATGAGGGCTGCACCTGACGTAGTCGATCAACATTTATACCAGGAAAGGATCATTTGAAAAGTCTTGATCACTCAGGTCTGCTGGAAGATTGTTCCAGGCTGAAGGGCCGGGTACCGCGAAGGCTCGATCGCCAAAATTAGTGCGAGGACAGCGTTTTGGCACAGAAGACTGGCATTCAGGTTCTAATTGATGCAGATTTCAGATATATAAGCTGGTTCTATTCCATGCAACGCCTTAAAGACCGTCCAGCAGAGCTTGAATAGGAAATTTCAGCCAATTGTTTTATTCAATCATTATTTGACATGGAATCGACAGACCGGTTTCGCCAGGCTGGCTGGTCTAACCGGTCGCTGTCGAAATAATGACAAATGTGGAAGTAGTTATTAAAAAAACATTGTTTAATTTAATTAATATTTAAAACTAGCTGACCCGGCGAACTTCATACCGCATCAGAATCAATAAATGTTGTGTTAACTTATTAGTTGAATTAAATTCAGTTATTTATAAGTAAAAATCAAAATGAAAAGTATTTGAATTACATTGATATGAATGTAATTCACTTGGCAGAAAGGGATTTCGGAATTTGTTGAAGCGAATCGAAATGATTCGCACAGCATTGTTGCACTACTTTCTGTTAAACTACATATTATATTTGCCGGATAGGATGCACTCTAATAGTTATTCTGCTATTCGGGACGGAGACAAATCCAACAAATCAAAGATCATCAAAGATCGTCTAATTTACAATGATTGATAGTCGAGAAGAGTAAGAAATCAAATTGGTAAAGCTAAAGATATGAACCGTTCTCCTTAAGATGCTGTGCTATATGACAACTTTCGGTACACCTCTTATCGAGTGAAACTGAGTTAACATCCATTTTCACTCGATTAATAAACAATTAATTTATTAATTGAGTGAAACTGATTATTGACTTAATTTCACTCGAAAATTAGCGGTGTTCTGATTTCTAAAAAATCAAGAAGTTTTTGTAATATTAATAATTATCGATTACTGTTCTTCCGATAGAAATATTTTTTTAAAGCATTCTTGTATCGAACTACTATTTTTTTATAATAACAAAAATTAGACGCATGCTCGCAGGCTTTGACCGATGCTTAAAAATTGTAAAGAAACGCCTAACACATCAAAACTTACATGAAAAAAAATCCATACATATTTGAACAAACAAACCATCACGCCGTTTCCCCGCAGGGGTAGGCAGAGAGAATGGACCGCCACACTACTCTATCCTGGCAAACCTCTCTAGCTTCCTCCACATTCATACAACGAGTCATATACGCACGTCGATTCCTCCGACTTCTAACATGACCAACCTTTAAAATTTGATTAATTTGGTCATGCCATGTTTTTCTCGGTCTGCCTCGACTACGTACCCCATTTACATCATTAACGTATACTTTCTTAACCATTCTTTATCCATCCATGCGTTCCATATGTCCGAACCAACGCAGCGATCCTTTCATAATTTTGTTCATAATACCTTCTTCCGCTGTACATTCCTTTCTTATATCAGCATTTGAGATTTTGCCGTATATCGTTCTACACACGTCTTAGGGACCTCATCTCTACCGCATTTATTTTGCTTTCATCCTTCTTCTGCCAGTTCCATGCTTCGCTTTAATACATTAGTGATGGGACCAGAACTCCATACATATTTGAAGGAAGTTTAAACATACACATTGCTGTCATGTTGATACCGTATCAACCGCTCACCTTCTTTCTGAGCTATGGTAACTGTTAAATACGAAACACGAATTATCATCAACCCTATCGCAACCCCCCCTAGGTCATGCAGTGCATCATGATTGTTGTGTTTGTGTTCCGGCGTCATAATAGATTATTGTATTTCTTAACATGCAAAACAAAACTGCCTCTGGTGATGCCAGTGGGAAGGGCAATCTATCTGCTAAACGCGATCGCTTTAGAGGTCGAAAATTTTCACATAAATGAAACAATGTTCAAGATACAAAAATGCTGTCCTTTTGCGTCTAACCTTCTCAAACGTTTCTGGTTTCATGTATTGTTTCGAATTGACACCTTAAATTTGTAAAAAAATATTTGTGAAATAAATTTCCAAAAATATCTTGTCCCCGAAAATAGTGTCACTGAACCGGCGTGAAAACTATGATGAAACAGTTTCACATGAATGGCATGACCAAATTAATTAATTACTAAAAGGCGGTCACATTCGAAGTCGGAATAATCGACGTGCGTGCATGGTACGATGTATGAATGTAGAGGAAACCCGAGAGGTATGCCAGGACAGAGCATTGTGGCGATCCATCCTCTCTGCCTACTCCTCCGGGGAAATGGCGTGATGGTTAGTTAGTTAGTTTTTTGAGAAAATGTATGAAGAAAGGCTATCTATGTCTTTTTTCATACATTTTCTATATCTTAAGGAGAACGGTTCATATCTTTAGCTATACCATTTTGATTTCGTACTCTTCTCTACTATCAATCATTGTAAATTAGACGAACCAAATTAATTAAATAAACTGATTTTTTTTAAAAACTACTTCCGATCAACCAGTCTGTTGATGCCAACCACACTGACGTAACAGATCGATATCGAAATGAAGATAAAAGTGGAAGTTGTTTTTAAAAAAAAAGTGTTTTATTTAATCATTATTTGAAATCCCTTCCGGACACCGCCCACCTGGAAGACCGCCTAAGAGATGGAGGGACAGCTGGATCTCATCATCCGACGAGATATGATTTGTGTCACAGATCGTCAGATCTATCAAAAGAAGAAGAAGATTATTTGAAATGGCATCGACAGACCGGTTTCGCCAGGCTGGCTGGTCGAACTGGTCGCTGTCGAAATAATGACAAAAGTGGAAGTAATTATTAAAAAAACATTGTTTAATTTAATTGATATTTAAAACTAGCTGACCCGGCGAACTTCGTACCGCCTCAGAATCAATAAATGTTGTGTTAACTTATTAGTTGAATTAAATTCAGTTATTTATAAGTAAAAATCACAATGAAAAGTATTTGAATTACATTGATATGAATGTAATTCACTTGGCAGAATGAGATTTTGGAATTTGTTGAAGCGAATCGAAATGATTCGCAGAGCATTGTTGCACTACTTTCTGTTAAACTACATATTATATTTGCTAGATAGGATGCACTCGGGTCGATTTTTTCCGATGTTTTAATAGTTATTCGGCTATTCGGGACGGAGACAAATCCAACAAATCAAACATCATCAAAATCGGTCCAGCCGTTCTTGAGTTATAAATGGTGTAACTAACACGACTTTGTTTTATATATATAGATGAACTTACATCAAGAGATTTCAGTAAAATCATTAGATTATCCTAGACCAGAAAAGTGCGGCTCCGGAGCCGCATGCGGCTCTTTAGCCTCTTAAGTGCGGCTCCGGCACAAATGTTCACGGACAGGCGCGCAAGACACGCCGATGGTATCGGCGGGTGACGACTGCAGGGTGCGCGGTGCGAGGGAGACTCTTCTCGCGTTTCAATAAGTCTGGTTGGCGTTGGATAGCAGTCACCTCGCCAGTCGCGTTGCTAAGGTCACGGTGGTCGGCGCTTGTCGTGTTTGCAAGTCGCGCACGTGTTACAAGGTTTTTTTCCATGATTTTTGAATAAGATGTCTCATTATGGATTCCTTAATTATATATTATTTTTTTATCAATGAGTAAAAAGTTTATTAAATATGATATCAAGTTTTATTCAGCGTAGGTACCCGTAATTTAATAAAGTGCTGAAATTATAATAAATGTTTGCTAAAAAAAAAAAACAGAATTGGCTCTTAGTTTTTTTAAACATCGTTGTAATGTACATATTTGGCTCTTTGGCAAATAAGTTTGCCGACCTCTGTCCTAGACGAACCATGTTTGGATGTTAATTTTTTTCTTCTTATGTTTCGTGGTTGGGATACATAGTTTGGAAATTTGGAATGACTCGACTTTGTCCCCGACATTTATCTGTGATCTGACAATGGTAATTTAGATTATTTCACCTGCGCTATGTTGAGCCAATCTACTAAGGTGATGCCGGTGGGCGGGGCATTAATACTTTTAATCCGCAACGCTTCGGATGTAGACATTTTCACAATAGTGCTACTCTCTACGCAGCTGTCTCAAAATTAACAAGGTCAAAACTGAAGAACAAAAAGGCAAGTGTCCATCTCGGGAAGGACAAAAGACGTTGTCACCAGGAGACATATCCGAATGACCAGATATTCGGCATCTTTCCGGCACCTGTATAACTCAAAATATTATACCTGATGTTTACGACCGAATTCAAGCAAAATTGAGCACGTCTAGATGATAGAGATGGACATCTAATTACCAATTTCTTTAGATTAATTAGGGGATACTTCAAGAACTCGGCCATACTGGAGGGTGTTCGGCTTTTTGTCCCCGATAGATATCTCCGACAGCGGCAGCACAGATTGTTTTACCTACCGGCCGCCAGAACCAATCTGCCTCTGGTGACACCGGTGGGAAGAGCAATTAGTCTGCTGAACGCGGTCTCCTCGGAGATCGACGTCTTTCATGTTAATGAAAGTACGTTCAGAAGGCAAATACTCTTAATTCTGGAGAGTATCCTGTCTTCCTAATGTTGAACCATCTCTCATGCGTTTCTGGTAATATACTATACATAATATATTATTTTACCTGTTCTCGATAGATGCCTTAAAAATAAAATTTGTAATGTCTGTTGATGTAATAAACTGATTTGATATGATTTGATATCTCTCGCGATTTCACTAAATCTGGTCTCTCTTGCATTTCCGATATAATTCCGCATGTTGCTGCGTTATAGAAGTATTTGGACAATAATGAAATAGCACAAATATCCCCTGAATTACTGCACATGAGAACCACGCTGAGACCTGAGGAGACCGTCGTTTCAGCGTCTTAGAACAATATCAAAATAATTTAATTGCAACTTTTCTGGATCCGCGGTTTAACACAAACTACTTAGAGGTAGTCGAGCTCGTTCATTTATCACAATTTACCTTTAGTTTATCAATGAAAGCGAAAACGGTCGTTCACAACGGAGTTCTGGTCCCAAGCGAAGCACGGAACTGGCAGAAGAAGGATGAGAACGGAATAAATGCGAAAGAGATGAGATTCCTAAGACGAACGTGTGGTAGAACGATGTACGACAGAATCTCAAATGCTGATATAAGAAAAGGAATGTAGAGCTTGGACTTGGAGGTCGTTCAGTCATGTAGAGCGAAAGAAGGTATTATGAACAAAATTATGAAAGGATCGCCGATTATATGGAGCGCATGGATGGAGAAAGAATGTTTAAGAAAGTATTTTTTCACGATGTAAATGGAGTACGGAGTCGAGATAGACCGGGGAAAACATGGCATGATTAATTAATTACATTTTAAAGGTTGGTCATGTTAGAAATCGGAAGAATCGACGTGGGTTTATGACTCGTATGAATGTGGAGGAAGCTCGAGAGATATGTCAAGATGAGTAGTGTGGCGGTCCATTCTCTCTGCCTACCTTAAGTGTTGTACCTTTCGTTAACTCTGAATATTAATAAACTGTTTTTTACACTTGTACCTATATATACATAAATTTTCCTCGGTCTTCCTCTATTTCTAGCTCTGTTTACATTGTTGTTCCGTTTACATATACTTTCTTTCTTCATTTATTCTTTTCACGTGTCTAAACCATCCAAATGATCCTTTCATTATTTTGGCCATAACACTTTCATTCTCACTGCATTCATTTATTATATTTTCATTTGACGCTCTACCATATAAATATTATATTTATTACACATTCGTCTAAGTCTAAGAGATCTCATTTCTATTATATTTATTCTATTTTCATCCTTCTTTTGCCAGTTCCATGCTTCACTTCAATAGATGTTTTTCTTAGTTTGTATAAATGGGTGTACAATAAAACCAAAAGCTTAGAAGTTTTCTATTAACGGAATAATCTTTCTTAAAACTCTGGTCAAAACTGTCACGACCGATTGAAAGCCGCTTGTCAATGGACATTATTGGGCACGTTCACTGCATTCCGGCACGACGAGGCGATGGAGGGGTATTACCCACGAATATCTCTTCGAATATTCGGATTTCCTAGTACCCGGCGAGGCAGGAGTATATCTCGTAGAGTTCTTATCTCTTAAAATATCCGACTCTTTGTCCGATTTTCTTTCAACGTAGATGATATGGTGATATCCAAAAAAGATGATATGGTGATATCCAAAAAAGTTAGAATGGCAGTGCACAATGGTGTTCTTCTACCGACCCTTATGTATGGAAGCGAAGCATGGAACTGACAAAATAAAGGTGAAAGTAGAATAAATGCAGTAGAAATGAGATCTCTTCGACGAATGTGTGGATCTCTGTGTATGATAGAGTGTCGAATGAATATATAAGAAGTGAATGCGGTGCGAATGATGGTGTTATGAACAAAATAATTAAAGGATCATTAAGATGGTTTGGACATATGGAAAGAATGAATGAAGAAAGAATGGTAAAAAATATATATATTAACGATGTAAATGGAACCAAAAATAGAGGAAGACCGAGGAAAACGTGGCACGATCAAATATTGAATGTCGGCCATGTGAGGAGTCAGAGAAATCGACGCGCGTGCATGACACGATGTATGAATGTTGAGGATGCGAGAGAAATATGTCGGAAAAGAAAAGTGTGACAGTCCATTATACAGAATGACTAAAAAAAATCGCGCTCTATCACCCAGTAAATCAAAAACTGCCCCAATAAGGCTAGAAAAGCTTGACTTTTCATTTCATAAAGTTATAGTGTGATTTAACAAAAACTGTCGAGGACCGAAACACGTTTTCTTCATTTCCCAAAAAACATGAATTTTGGATTGAGCCAGTTTATGACTGGAGGTGCGATATATCTTAACGATGTGAACGGGACAAGAAATTAAGGAAGACTGAGAAAAACGTGGCACGATCTAATAAAACTAACTAACCATCACACCGTCTCCCCGGAGGGGTAGGCAGAAAGAATGGACCGCCACACTGGACATCTTTGCCACACTGGATATCATTCGTCTTTGTGCACTACATCCTGGTGTGGGATTTAGCTTCCTCCACTGGCTCCTGTCCCTGGCCATCTTTCTCTATTCTCCAGGTCTCTCTAGTTTATCCAAGTCCTCTTCCACGCAGTCCGCTCATCTTTTTCTTGGTCTGCCTCATGGTTTCTTTTCGCGCGGCATCCATCTGGATACAATCTTCGGTGCTCTGCCCTCTGGCATTCTTTCTACATGGCCAGCCAACCGTAGGCGTCGAGACTTACAGAATCTTACCAATATTTCCTGGTTAAGTACTACTTCTAGCACAAGATTTCTTTAGATTCTGTTTGTCCCATCCTCCAGCGTGGGTCCAAATATTTTTTCTCAGACTCTTCCTTTCAAAAATTGCTAGCTTGCTTTCATCTCTTTGCGTTAGGGAACATGTTTCATAGCCGTAAGTACAACCGGTTTTATCAAATCAAATCAGTTTATGAACTCAAAAAACATTACAAACAGCAACATGTTTAAGGCATCTATTGAGTACAGGTAAAATATTATAAAAATACAACATAATACAAGGAACGCATTAGAGATGGTTCGACATTAGAAAGACAAGATACTTTCTTAACCGCCCTACCTTCGGGTTATTTTCCGAGAAACGTGCAAAAAAAGCAGGTTTTTATTAATGAAATTTAAGTATATATTTATTTTATTTTTTAAATTACGAAACGCCAAATACTCGGCCGCACACTTCGCCTGCCACTTGTACAACTATCATATTTGTGAAGACTTGTACTTAAGTATTGTTGGCACACGCGCGTATCCCTTAAACTTTGTACATTTTAGGTACATTACTTTTTCTCAAGCGCGTACGTGATACGGGATAGCACAGAATGGTACAGTCAAAGTGAAAGTATCACGTACGTTCAAATAGGTAGGGTGGTTTAGTCAATAGTATTTGTCCCCTGAACGTACCTTCACTAATATGAAAGACATCGATATCCGGGAGACCGCGTTCAGCGGACTAATTGTTCTTCCCACCCGTGTCACCAGTGGCAGATTGGTTCTGGCGGCCGGTAGTTAAAACAATTTGTGCTGTCGCTGTCGGAGATATCTACTCGGAGAGACCAACACCCTCTAGCACAGCCGAGTTCTCGAAATATCCCCTGATTAATCTAAAGAAATTGTTAATGAGTTGCCCATCTCTTCGAAGCTGTAAAGAATTGGTTCCGAGCATTCCCAAAAGAAATGCCGTGGGATAGAGCCATGGATGATTATGATGGTTTTGTATCATATATCAACCGTTTGGTACACCTGCCGAGCGTCTTAGACCTCAGTAGTTTCTTATACGCATGGAAGGTTCTATTTGCTGCTAATTATAAAAGTTATAAACAATATCATATCAATATCATTAGGGCTTTGATTATTATTCAGAAAAAGTATGGTTGTAACTAAGATGGGCAGACGACAATTACATTCGGGGGAAAAAGACGCATGAGATTCGCACATGATAGACAAAAATGAAGAACGTTTGAAGAGGCCTACATCCAGCAGTGGAGAGACGGCTAAAGAAGAAGAGAAGAAGAAGATGCAGTTTGTACATCATTGTTCAAGAAACAATAAGTAATTTGAAATATATTAGCAATCACTAATGAGATGTGCAGGGCGACCGTAGCTACGGTGGAAGGATGACCTGAACAGACATGTCGGAATAACCTTGATGCAGCCTGCACAATAGACAGAGTGACGTGGAAGCAAATGGAGGAGGCCTTTGACTAGGAGCGGACGGGAATAGGCTGAAGAAGATGTCATAACTAATGTATAGCACAGAAATATACAATCGCAACCTCAAATTGTACTAAATAAAACACGTGCGTGTTCATAAATGCCACTGGTGTTCGTACAATGGTTTTTGGACAAGTAGGTGCTGAATATAAAGTAAGGATTTTCTTATAAACGCGACTTTTTCAGACTTTGCATTTATATTCGCCAGAGTACCTACTCAGGCCCTGTGCGGTCCATCGTAGGTTTATACCTGTTCAATATTGTCGCGTATATCGCCCAGTTAACGCCATCTTGTGGTTAATATTTTTAACATCCATAATTACAGTGTCTCGTGTGGACAAACCGTACCTTTGACATTCAACCATTTATTATGCCCTGTAATCATTGAATGGGTGAATATTTCGTATTGTGTCTTGCTAACAGCGTGACATGGTGATATTTTCATACGCTCGCTCTAACGGAATGTGGAATGTCTCAATAAAAATCGCAGGGCGTGTTTATAAGTTGAAAAGGTCACGAGACCAATTTATTTGAGGGAGAATCTAACCTTTTCCAGAAATAGACATTTATTCATTTTTCATATCATTTCACCACTTGTAGAAATCATTCTTTTTTGGAGAGAAGGAAAATGATTTTATTTTCAATGGGAATATTAATAAAACAAATAATGATTTTACTGAAATATCTGAATGGCAGTTTTTCAAGTTCGAGTAGTTAAAAAACATCGTTTTATTTAATTATTATTTAATAATATTGTCTGACGGGAAAGCATTTTTTAAATAATTTATACGAATGGTAACGTCTGTTTTCTAGAAGTTTTATTATAATTTCTGGGAATGACGTAATTAACCTTAGTAAGGCATTATTAAACATTTGATAATGCCTTACACAGACGAAACAGGTCATTCCCATAAATTATAATAAAACAGACGTTTTCATTCGTATTCATTATTTAATATGGAATTTTACATCAGTGTTCAAGAAATAATAAGTAAACATTTTTTACGTTTTCGTGATTCTTATATATTATATAATTTAAAAAAAAATTAAATGGCACAAAATATTACATTATAAACGATTTGGAATTGATGTTATTCTGTTTTTGGATTTCAATTTTATTTGTTGTTGTATTGTCGTCAATTATCACACTCATGGTTGCAAGAAGATTATTCTGTAATGTTTATATATATATATTTTTTGAATAAATTGAATTGAATATGAATCCCCTGCACAAAGTGAAGGCGAATATAGAAGAAATATGTATTCATTTCCTGTAATTTATTTATATATTTTTAATGATAGTTTTTATTTCTTTAGAAGGGTGAGAGCGCACAGAAGTATTCCTCCGCTGCCATTGTTCCATTGTTCTTAATCTTTTGTTTTAAATGATGTCACAACATGGTGACAGGGTCCTCTGAGCCAACTTTTAATTTATATAAACAGTCGTGAGGCATGCCGCGCTGTAATGGCGCATCACACACAATGCACAAATTCGCCTAGCGAATATTTACATAAACTACAAAATTTAGTATGATAAATGCCGTAAAGATAAAATCACTAACAAGGGGAGGGCGCGACGTAGGAAATTGACTTCGGAAAGGGATTTTGCAGGATTGTAGTACCCCCTAAGAGTGGCCCATAGTCAAAGTAAGAAAGCGCAATAGCCAGCCGATTTCCAGAAAACAAATGATTTTTTATTGAAATCTCTTGATGGAAGTTCATTTTATATAATAATTAATAAAACGATGTTTTTATTAACTACTTCCACTTTTTCTTCAATGTTCGCCATACTTTGTGTTGCAGAAGTTTTATTTGTCATTTTCTTTTTTATATACTTTGTATATACAACACTAACATTGAAAAAAAATATTTATCAGACATGTTTCGGACAACCGGTCCTTCCTCAGTGATATTATCTTCTTCTTCTTCTTCAATGGCCCTACAGCCCATATCGAGCCTTAGTCTCCAGTATTCTTCGCCTCCAACTCCTCCTGTACTCCGCTTCGACCCTCCAATCTGACACTCCTAACAATTTCGCCCCATCTCTCCCAACTTCATCCTTCCATCGCAGATTTGGTCGTCCAATTGGTCTTCTACCACCTGGGTGCTACTCGAGCAATCTTTTTGGGGTTCGCGATGACGGCATCCTCTGCACGTGACCGGCCCATCTCAGTCTATTCAGTCTGACCTGTGTGGAGAGACTGGGAGCTTTGTAAATATAGTACACCTCGTCATTATGCCGCACTCTCCAGCCTTCACCGTCATTCACAGGTCCCAGAATTCTGCGCAGCACCCTTCTCTCAAAAGTATAGTGATATTATAAAGATACATATTTAAAAATTGTTTACAAATATGATCAGTTTTAACAGATATACAAAGTATATAAAAAATAAAAAGACAAATACTTCCACTTTTGTCTTTATTTCGACAGCGACCGGTTTCACCAGGCTCGCTGGCATCGACAGACCAGAAAGTAGTTTGAAAACATCGTTTTATTTAATTATTATTCTAAAAAACAGTTTTAAAATTTCAAAATTAAGAAATTCGCAACTGCCTTCAATATTTAAGAGGCTGAGCGGGTAGCTTACCTTCCTCCTCTGTGGTTCCCCGTTCAAATCTTGCGTCATGCTCTTTTTATATTATGTAAGCAACGCTGAAAACTTCGAAGTCTTTTCTTTTAGAAATTGGCTGCATATTCGCTTTCTTACTTTGACGATGAACGTCTCTTAGGGGGTACTACAATCTTGCAAAATCCCATTCCGAAGTCAATTTACTACATCGTGCCCCCCCGTTCTAAGAAGTGCAGAAAAACATTGTATGATATAATACATATATAAATAACGAAGAATGCGTTCTAAAAAAAAATGATCACTACGAGGGTTTGGTCATATTATCATTATCTACCACGAAATTTCAATAATCAACATTCATATTTTGAAGACTTTTCAGTGGTCAAGGGATCAATGCGTTAAGACCTCGGCCTCTCTCCATGGCCATACCCGAACCCTCCACACTCCTCCCTACCCGGGTAGTCAGGTCCAAATGTTGGACTCAATCCACCACATTTTCCGAGAAACCCTCCCCTCACCATCCAACAATATCCAACCTCAACATCCAAGACAGAAATTTCCAACATGTGGGGGAGCAATAGCCTTTGGGTTGGTACTCCCGAAAAGACAATATCCAAGGATCAATGGGTGAAATGGCTTATATTTAAATAATGAAATAAAACGATATATATATTTTTAAGAACTGCTTTTACTAAGAGGAGCGCTTGTCTATAATTTAGTATGGAAGAGTACTTGGCTCTATCCCACGGTATTTCTTTTGGGAATGCTCGGAACCAATTCTCTACAGCTTCGAAGAGATGGACATCTAATAACCCATTTCTTTAGATCAATTAGGGGATACTTCGAGAACTCGGCCGTACTGGAGGATGTTGGTCTTTTTGTCCCCGATTGATATCTCCGACAGCGACAGCGCAGATTGTTTTACCTACCGGCCGCCAGAACCAATCTGCCTCTGGTGACACCGGTGGGAAGAGCAATTAGTCTGCTGAACGCGGTCTCCTCAGAGATTGACGTCTTTCATATTAGTGAAGGTACGTTCAGGGGACAAATACTCTTGACTTTGGAAAGTATCTTGTCTTCCTGATGTCGAACCATCACTAATGCGTTCCTGGTATTATGTTGTATGTGTATAATATCTTACCTGTACTCAATAGATGGCTTAAACATTTATGCTGTTTGTAATGTCTTTTGAGTAAATAAACTGATTTGATTGTCTATAATTTAGTATGGGAGAGTATTTGTCTATAATTTAGTATGGGAGAGTACTAGTCTATAATTTAGCATTAAAATATTATAGTATGCTGGGACTCACAATGAGATGATATACTCGTATCTATAGTATTAAAACATTTTACATTCTGTAATCATACGCTTTAAGCATTCTATACTTCATATATTATACAACCAGAGACAATCGCAAACTTCGCAAGGTTGTCCACTTTACGAGTATAAAATTAAAATGATCCATTCCACCTAACGAAAGGTCGATTAGATTTCCGTACTCCGGTGTTGCCACTCTGATCGTAAATGCAATCACCATAATTCACTGGCCGAGTACCTACTTGCTACCAAATCGTAAAACAAAATATAATTGTCATTATTAAATTAAACATTTTATATCATATAGTTTAATCGTGTTTTGCAAATTGATTAGCCTTGCAAATGCGTTGTTTTTTTACAATCGTGGCTCGATCAAATCAATTATATTTTATATAATGTTGGGCATGCGAGGAGTCGGATTAAATCGACGTGCGTGCATGACACAATGTATGCATGTTGACGAATCGAGAGAAGTGTGTCATGAAAGAACAGTGTGGCGATCCAAGAGCGAGTAAAATATTTACAAACTGTATTTAAAGTTCGAAACACCAGGGAGCGTCAGCATATATTTCGGACCGATCCATTATTTCTGCCTATCTCTTCGTGGGACGGCGTGATGGTTAGTCATTCAATAATTAATACGGATGAAAACGTCTTTTTAGATTTTTTTTATAAAATTTTATGGGAATGGCATGTTTCGCTTTTCTAAGGCATTATCAAATGTTAAACTAACTAACTAACCATCACGCCGTCTCCCCGGAGGGGTAGGCAGAAAGAATGGAACGCCACACTGTTCTGTCCTGACATACTTCTCTCGCTTCATCTTGTCATGCACGCACGTCGATTTCTCCGACTCCTCACGTGACCGACATTTAATATTTAATTGATTTGATCGTGCCACGTTTTCCTCGGTCTTCTTCTATTTCTAGCTCCGTTCACGTCGTTTACATATACCTTCTTCACCATTCAGTCTTCACTCATTCTTCCTATGGGTCCAAACCATCTTAACGACCCTTTCATTATTTTGTTCATAACACTTTCATTCGCAATCAAATGTTAATTTAAATTTAACTTCGCTATCATATTTTTAATGATGAAATGACATTTGATTATGCTTTAGAAAGTAGAAACGCGTGATTCCCATTTAATATTATAAAACTTCTATAAAACAAACGTTTACATTCGTGTTTATTATTTATTATGGAGTTTTACATAATAATTTAAGAAACACTAAATAAGTTAGTCATTAAGATGGTTTTAACTATTTAAGATTAAGAAGTGAAGCATGGAATGGCAAAAGAAGGATGAAAGTATTATAAATGCAGTAGAAATGAGATCCCTAAGACGAATGTGTGGCAAATCTGTATATGATAGAGTGACAAATGCAAGTATAAGAAGCGAATGTGGTGCGAATGAAAGTGTTATGAACAAAATAAGGAAAGGGTCATTAAGATGGTTTGGACACACGGAAAGAATGAGTGAAGACAGAATGGTAAAGAAGGTATATGTAAACGGCGTGAACGGAGCTAGAAATAGAGGAAGGCCGAGGAAAACGTGGCACGATCAAATCAATTAAATATTGAATGTCGGACACGTGAGGAGTCGGAGAAATCGACGTGCGTGCATGACAAGATGTATGAATGTAGAGGAATCGGGAGAAGTATGTCAGGACAGAACAGTGTGGCGTTCCATTCTGTCTGCCTACCCCTCCGGGGAGACGGCGTGATGGTTAGTTAGTTAGTTAGTTAAATAAGTTATTCATTTAATTCAGCGGTCGGGGAACTTTTCTAACCATCACCCCAAAATATTTTTGCGTATGTCGTTATTACCCCCCCCCCCCCATTATGAAAAGAAGACAATCAATGTATATTTTAAATAAACATTATTTATTGAATTAATTTACATGGAAAATAAAAACTTACTTCTCACGCACACACCTGAATTGTTTAAGTTTGTAAAAATACTAACAAGTTTATGAAATAGCAAACTATAAAAATGTCCTTATTACCCCAAAAAAATCATTTTTACCCCATTTGGGGTAATTTACCCCGGTTCCCCGACTGCTGATTTAATTCGTTAAAACCGTCGATTGAATTGTCAATTGAAAATAATAATTTTTAATTTTCTTTTTCTAACAATCTAGATGCAAGATTGTAAATCACGAATAGTTTAAAGCATTTTCGCTATACACGGAATCGAAATGTGCACGGTGCATGTAGATTTGCATTGAAGCTAGAATCAACTAGCCTATACATGAGTGTCGCCCACGTGACCGGTGGCCATGCCAAACACAGATTGTTTACTGAGCGGCCCGTGTGGGTGTTGGCCATATTGTGTATAACGTGTTGCCGACCAGAATTATGCTGTTTCCATCGAGGAACTCATCACATCATGTATGACTAATTCCTCGCGTGACTAAGCAATCTAATCTACCGATGCACACAATCAAAGCGATTCTGCATCGCGGCGCACACTGGGGCCGATCCAGGAATTGTGCGAATAAACCCCTTTTTAAAAAATAATATTAGGTCACAAATAATTCCTGGAATTGATAGTTAAATATACCTGGCATACAGCTCAGTACTCTAAAGTCATGGTGCAAGTCAACTTTTATCCCTGTTCCAGTCGAAACTTGTCCGTCATAGGCGAAGCTTTTGCCGTCTGCGATTTCAATACGAAAAGTCACCTTGTATTCATGGCAAATACTTTATAGTGCTTCCAAATTTTGTTATTATTTCAATATGGCATTATCACTCACATATTGGTACATATTTTTTTTGAAAATATCTTTGATATATTCTGAATTGTAATATTTTAAAGGGGTATTTACATTACTGGGGAAAATATTTGCTTTTTTTTAGTTTATTGATTTTATATGTAAAGTTTTAGTTGATATCAGTTCATATCATGTCTTAGTTTTGGGCTTATTTGCTTACGTATTTATTGTTCTTAAGGAAATATAAAAAACATTTTGCGCATATTTGCGCTTTTTCACTTAAAGGTCACTTTTGTCCAGGATGTGGAAACATAGTAAAAAAGAAAGCATTTATGAGTTATTTTAAATTAATTTCAATTATTATTTTTTCTTTCAGGATCAGGTACAACTAATATTTTTATAAGTAGACGTACCTTATTTGATCAAATGAGACAATCTGGCTACGTTAAATTGGCTGATCAAGTATCATGTTTGAAGGAATTTGTCGAAATACGTACTAAATGTCCAAAAGACCAATTACCAAGCCTTCATAAAACAATTTCATTTTTTGTGTCTGATTTTAAGAAGAAGTGGCAAAAGGCTATCAGAAAAGAGAACAGATATTTGGTTTTTAATAATGACTGCCTAGATACTTCAATAGGTTTTCATAACCTCCTATTGTTTGAAGTAAAAAAGTGGGTCGCCCTCAAACAAATTTTGAAGAATCTTGTGATAGAGCTAAACGCCAAAAGACTTAATCTTTAAGATCAAAGCACTCTCCTAAGGAATGGACATTCGCAGTACAGGTGACTTTGCGAGCTGCTGGTCAAGTGGATACATCCAAAGTTTTGAAGGAAGTTACGACAACTTTACCCACAGCTGCCTCATACAAAAATGCATACAAGAAAATTAACATCTCTAAAAGGTTAGCAGCTTACAGAAAAAGAAGCTCTTTTGATGTTTATTGAAGTAAAACTCACCAAACATCAATACAATATAATTCGAGAACATGACAAATTCCTATTTCCATCTTGTAAAAAAATACAACAGGCGAAAAGCGAATGTTACCCACCAAAGGAAAGCATTGCAGTCACAGATACTTTTTCTGAGATTAAATTGCATATTTTACTTGATCATACTGCCACTCGTCTTTTGGAAGCTCATAAAGAAATTTTAGAAGTTCAGAAATCAGAAAATATAAAAAATATAACCTTAATATGCAAATGGGGCTTCGACGGATCTGCACAGTCAGAATACAAACAGAAGTTTAGTAGCGATCCAAATTCTAAGGATAATACTATTTTTGTATCGTCTTTAGTACATTTAAGATTGATATCGGACAATTTAGAATTACAAAATAAAATAGTTTTTTGGCAAAATGAAAGACACGATACTGTAGACCCATAAACTCTTTGCGGGAAAATATGCGTGATACCCGATGCCTCCAATTATTCACAAAGTTTTAATTCACGGCCCAGAAATAATAAAACATGCTTTATTACCTAAAGGCCAGCTTAGTGAAGAGGCCCAAGAAGCAAGAAACAAAGAGTTCAAAAGATACAGAGAATGCTTCTCGCGAAAAATGTCACGTATAAAAACTAATGAAGATGTATTAAATTTACTTTTAATATTTTCGGACGCTCTTATTAGCAGCTTGCGAGAAGTATCTGTAAAAAAATATGTAAATTTTGAAAAGGATACTCTGGATCTATTGGCTCCACCTAATATTATAACGTCCGACGTTTCCACGCAATCCACGATCAGTGAAAACGAAGCCGAAAATTCTTCAGATAGTGAATAAAATTTTTAAAAATCCTGTTTTTCTTATTAAAATTACTTTATAACAATTTATTTACATTGTTTTATTTATTTCATATTTAAAAGACCACAAAAAATAATTTATTCCGACAATTCTTAATTCGGCTCCAGTGTGCGGCGATTAATATAAAGTACTATGGCCATACAACTCTTGAATAGTTTTAGCCTCCTTGATGATTTATAAATTGGACTCTGAAAGTAAATGTAATGAACCGGTTGGAGGCGTTTGAGATGTGGATATACTGCAGAATGCTCAATAGTTATAGTCAGATAGTCAGATAGTCAGATAGTCAATAGTCAGATAAGAAGGGCTGGGTGCATACTCATCCATTTCTTCAGACTTATCAGAGGATTCTTTGAGAATTCCGTCATCTTGGAGGCTATCCATCTATATGCTCCGGATGGTTATCTTCGAGAGCTTCAGCACAGACTGTTTTATCTCCCAGCGTGCGGAACCAACCTGCCTCTGGTGATGCCGGTGGTGAGAGCAATCAAACTGCTGAACATGATCGCTTCGGAGATCGATGTCTTTCATATTCGTGAAAGTACGTTCAGAAGACAAATACTCTTGACTTTGGAGAGTACCTTGTATTCCTAATGTCGAACCATCTCTCATGCGTTCCTGGTATTATATATTTATTATGTTTTACCTGCTCTCATAGATGCCTTAAACTATAAAAAATGTTTGTTATGTCTTTTGAGAAAATAAACTGATTTGATTTGATTTGATATATCGTGAACCGATAGGGTCAGTTATACAGACGTACTACAGATATCCAAAGCCAGTAAAGAGCTGTTGTCGAGTGTGAAAGTTAGAAACGTCTCATATTTGGGTCATGTGCTAAGAGGAGAAAAATACCACTTCCTTCGGCTGATATTAATGGGCAAAATAGAGGGACGTCGGGGAGTTGGTTTAAAGGCAGTTGTCCTGGCTGCAAAATATATAATAATGGACAGGAATGAGCAGAGTTCAGAACCTGTTCCAAGTGGCGCAGGACAGAGATGCCTTGTTCGCCAACGTTGGGGGGACCTGACACGGCACCGGAAGAAGAAGATGATGATTTTATTCAAAGTTCTTCGATCCTGCGCCTTTTGCTCCCAGCAGTCCGTTTTCATTTTTCATTTCATTTTCATTTTCATTTATTTATTTATAACGATTACAAACATTACAGATGCATCCAAGTCATCTGCAACCTCAAAATTACATAATTAGATATACATATTTTCAAAATAACATTAAAAAAATAATAATAAAATACATAAATACTACGGCATCAGAGATAACAATCACAACATTGATATTGCATCCCTGAGGCCACTCACACTATCACGAAATATGTCGACCTCCGAGGCGACCCGATTAAGCAATAAGATTGCCCTACCCACAGGCATAACCATTGGCAGGTTGGTTCTGCAGCGCGGCAAATAAAATAAACTGTGCTGTCTTTGACGAAAGTAATTATCAGGTACAAATAGACCTACATCACTCAGGACATACGAGTTTTGTATACTGCCGCCAATCAGCTGAAAGAAATGAACTCCCAAGTTTTGCCCAATATAGCCAGATCGGCTAAAACATTACCCATTATGCATTGTCTAGGCCTTCCTTGAGGTCTTACTCCAGTCAGTCGTGACATGTACAGGATCTTGATTCCTCTGGTCTCTCCGGCATACGTGCCTAATCCATGCTGGATTTTGGAAACAAATCCACAAACACAAACATGGCCTTTCACCGTTAAAATAAATTCCCTTTCTTAATTTCGACATAATACTAATTTTCTAATCACCGAGTGTTTTAGGAGCTAATGCCGTATGTTCCGCCTATCCAGGAACATAGTGTTTATCCAGGAATTAATCAGATAGTTTTCTATAATCAGGTACAGGTTCCCAACATTTTTCGGCCAACCGCGCCCTTGCCGCGTCTAATCCCTAGGGACTTGCGGTCAATCTTGGACACGCTCGGTTCCTTCTTCATTATAGCCCTTGCAGTACCTTAATCTTCAGCTTGGAACAAACTTCCTTCATACATTAGTTCCATATGTGATCCGGCAGATTTCATCGTTTTCACCTATCATACTCGAATTAAAATCCTTTTTGTTTTAATTATGATATTATTTTCTTACCGATAGCGCAAATCGGCGTTAATTTAAAATTTAAAACACGTCTTAATGCACCCTTGAGTTGATCACGAAAACGGCGCTTTAAAAGTTAGCATATGATTATTATTAATATTCAGCTGTTATTTCGGCTCACACTGAATATTGAATAAGCAATTCTAATTCCATAGACTTAAATCCTTGATTTTAGTCTGTAAACAGTATATGAATAAATATAGTCATTTTACAATATATGCCCTTGCTAAGTGAAATGAAAAATATCACTCGCATAAAACATTTGATTAAATCTAAAAAACAGTTTTTCATCAATATTAAACACTAAATATGGATTTTGGCGTGACTTTAATTTAATAGTAAAAGAAAACGTAAGATGTATCTTTAACAAAGATTACGTAATAGCGAATAAACTTTAGAATAATATTAATTCCAATTGGTTACAAAAGGGCGCCGCTACGTCCTATAACAGCTTCAGGTAAGCGGTGGGTATACATAGGGGGTTGTCTTTATTTAACTCTACGTTTGTTCATTTGTATATGTATTAACAATCACTGTACGAGTATGCTTCCCTAATATAAATAAATAATTTCAATTGCATTGACCTATAATACTATTGAAATATTTTAACAATTACCCCGGCTTTTGGACTTAACTTTATCCACTTTCATTAAGTACATAATAACGATTTTGTACTATTGTTAAGATTTTTTATTCTGAAGAAGGATGAGAACAATCCGAAACATGTAATAAAGTATTTTGAAACTACAATGTTTTAGAAAAGTTATTTTAAAATGTTGTGAATTTATTCTAAAATAAGTCCAAAACACAAAGTAATGGAGAATAGTGGAGAAATACACATTATTATACCTATCCAAAAAAGCTAGAATGGCAGTGCACAATGGTGTTCTTCTACCGACACTTATGTATGAAAGCGGAGCATGGAACTGGCAACAGAAGGATGAAAGTATAATAAATGCAGTAGAAATGAGATCTCTTAGACGAATGTGTGGATACTCTGTGTATGATAGAGTGTCGAATGAAAATATAAGAAGTCAATGCGGTGCGAATGATGGTGTCATGAACAAAATAATGAAAGGATCATTAAGATGGTTTGGACATATGGAAAGAATGAATGAAGAAAGAATGGTAAAAAAATTATATGCTAACGATGTAAATGGAATCAGAAATAGAGGAAGACCGAGGAAAACGTGGCACGATCAAATAAATCAAATATTGAATGTCGGCAATGTGAGGAGTCAGAGAAATCGACGCGCGTGCATGACACGATGTATGAATGTTGAGGAAGCGAGAGAAATATGTCAGGAAAGAAAAGTGTGGCAGTCGATTCTTTCTGCCTACGCCTTCGGGGAGATATACATACTTGCAAACCCGAAGCACAAGATGAAATAAATTACTTTATTTTTTGTGAATGTATACTTATACTTTTATACATTCACAAAAAATATTGTAATCATATCTAGTCAAATTTTGTGGCATATAGATAGGAGTGACATCTCCAGGCGGCTTCTAACAATGCGCTAATGGCGATAGCCTTTCACATTGTTTTAATAAAGATGTTCTGCTAAATGCTAAAAATTAATCTCCATAGATGGCGTTAGTATGTGGATCATATAGAGTAATCTTAAAAAAAAGATTTATATATGTAATCAAAATCTTCATAGATGGCACATTGAAACTGACATGTGAAAATAGGCATAGATTTGTAACATATATACAACTTCCAAAAAATTGTCTTACATGGTCATAAAGAAAAAAGGTGGAATGGGGAATGTTGTAATTACATAAAGCGTGCGCTTAACCCAACCAATGACAGGTCATAAGTCCTGTAAACACCTTGATCAACCATATTCAGTTTCCAATTTGCATCTTCGTCTCTATTGAGATACAATTAAATCATAAATTACTTTATTTTTTAAAATAATGCAGATGTAACAAACTGTGCAGCTTGTTTTTTTTAACCTTGGCGAAGAGATCGAAACCGGTTGGTTCGATAAAATAAAATAAAGTACACAAGTGTTATACATTATATTTAATAATCCCACACCACAAATTAAGCGCTTCATAATATTGTTCATATGAATTATTTACATGTTAGGTCTTATATATTTCGTATATGCACCGGGTTATTGCATATACGAGTATACATTTCTTCAGACTTATCAGGGGATTATTTGAGAATTCCGTCATCTTGGAGGCTATCCATCTTTATGTTCCGGATGGTTATCTTCGACAGCGTCAGCACAGACTGTTTTATCTCCCAGCATGCAGACCTGCCTGCTTCTGGTGATGCCGGTGGGGAGAGCAATCAAACTGCTGAACATGATCGCTTCGGAGATCGATGTCTTTCATATTCGTGAAAGTAGGTTCAGAAGACAACCATCTCTCATGCGTTCCTGGTATTATATATTTATTATATTTTACCTGTTGTCAATAGATGTCTTAAACTATAAAAAAAAATTGTAATAACTTTTGAGAAAATAAACTGATTTGATTGATTTGATTGATTGATTGATTTAACCCTTCATTTCATGCTAATTTCCTACAAATAGAAAAATCTAAGAATATTTGTATGGAACATTTAAATGTACATATTCTAGTTGTACGCTACACTCCATATTCCCATCTACCTATGGCATTTCTTCCTTTGACATTTGGTTAATTATTGACCTGCTTCGATTTCTGCCAGTTTATTAGACTAAAAATAATTTTCCAACTAAACAACAATATTCCCTACCGCTAAATTTATTTTTTTCCTCTCCACTTTTTCACTCGTTATTTAGCATAAAAGTAATAACTCACTTTCATTTAACTGTTAAAATTCATACACTGATGAAGGGAAGTTTGTGTCCCGAAACATGTTTGTGAAAAGTGCAATAAAGTGTTATTCAAATAGTTATTATTTATTTATTTAATTATAAAAGAAGTTTTTATTTAAGCTCAACATGTGGAACTTTTACCGTTCGATTATGTTAACACTTGATTTACGGTGCTTGATACTGAGTATCCACTTATAAAACTCTGCTTTAAATTGATATAAAGCAAAAAGGCCAAAAAATTAGGCCATCAACCTAATCTCGTAAAATAACCAACGTTACGAAAACCAAGAGATTCGTTTCTTGGAGGAGGCTGAGACCCACCAAGGGTGTTAGCGCCGCAAGAAAAATATAATATATCATGAAATATTCAATATCAATTATTGATAAAATTAAAAAAAATTATGATATGGAGGGTTAACGACGAGAATGTCGGATGTTGGGTGTGATTAATCAACACTGAGGCATCTCGACGATCGTTGTAGTCGGCGATAACTTCCACAGCGATTAAAATTCTGATCGGTGTTTGGCAGCACAGACAAATCGAGTTGGCCGACGTCTCGGGTGTTGATCTTAAACGGTAAGAATGTAATCCAAAGTCAACGCCACACCATTATCACATCGCGTAAAATTAATATGAGTATCACAATTCTTTGTGAATGTTATAGAGAGAAATCCTTTAAACAATCTTCTTCTTTCGGTGCCGTGTCAGGTTCCCCGCACGTTGGCGATCACAACAGCAAAGGAATCTCTATCCTGCGCCATTTGGAACACGTTCTAAACTCTTGTTATTCCTGTCTACTCCTTGATCTTCTGCAGCCAGGACAGCTGCCCTCTACCAACTCCCAGACGTCCCTCCATGAGATAACGAGTCAGTGAGATTCAAGGCTATTTTTATCGTGACGTGTCGGTATCGGCTGATAACTGTCCAGTGTAAATGGACCTTTAGGGTGAGACCAATCTCGGATAAACTCGAGGAGAACCGTCTGTGATGGTACGGACACCTCATGCGGCGCCCAGCTGACCATGATACAAGGAGGGTAATGGAAGTAGACCAGCGACCCAGGGGATGTGGTAGGCCCAAGCTGACATAGATGAGACTTAGACCGACGAGATGAGACCGACCCCAAGTAAATGGGACAATACTAGAAACAAGAAGGAGAAGAAAACGTTTATTTTTTAGAATGTTTATTACATTTTATGAAAATGTTATACAATATTTCGCCTTGCTAAGATTATTAAATGTTATTATATAAACATTTGCTTTTGCAAGACGAAACGTGTCATTCCCATAAAATTAATAAAACTTCCAGAAAACACAAGTTTTCATTCGTATTAATTATTAATATGGACTTGGACTTGGATCTTCTGGCTTACAGAGGTTCAGCTCTAATGGTTATTCCTCTTACGTCTGTAGGAAACATTGTTGGAATGCGATTTGGTAGTTGTTTTATGATGGGGCTAAATGTATGGCCCGGAGTGTCCCTCCGAAAGAGGGCGAAGGAGGATTTAGGGTTTATGATAAAGTCTTACATTATTGTCAAGGAATGCGAGACCAGTTAGGGTTGGGATTATATTTATAAAAAAAGTCTGTTCCCGAGGGGAAGATAAGAGGAGCAGTGCCTGGATGGAGTTGGGGTAGATGATAGCGTCCTGCGTAAGACCATTTTGTTTGGCGGAGTACGTAGTGGGCTATCGGGGAGGATTTTTTTAATTCGCATTGATTGCGGGAGGGGTAAAGGACTGAATGATGGTGGATATTTTGGTGGTAAAGGATCATTATTGATAAGGAAGATGGTAATAATTTAGGTCGTGGTCTGGAAATGAAAGAGATGAAGTTGGAGTAGTGCAAGGAATAATAGAGCTGGAGTCGCAGTATTCTGATGTACCAAAGGAGTGTGGTAACGGTGGGCTGTCATCGGCAAGGACGCTAACATTACTCATGAAATAGGAGTTTTAAATCATTGTTCAAGAAAAAAATATAATAAATCCCAAGTTGTATTTATGATAACGTGTGCGTTCGGTAGTATATACATTTTTAAAATACGTAATCTCGCGCTGAAGCGACACGCAGCCTCATTGTTTGTTGAGTAATGTCTGTATACAACTTGCTGGAATCTGATGACTAATGTAATTAAGTGGGGATTCTTGCGTGTGTATGTATCATTAATTGAATGCTCGTGTGTGTGTGTGTGTGCGCGCGTCTGTCGCATCAATCTGCAGCGGGAATGTTAATCTTATTTTTAATTAAATGCGGGTAATTTCTCTCGCGGAGCATCTCCATGGCATTTCCATTTGAATAACGCAAAGCTTATTGAAATATATAAGACTGCTTCCGTGCCACAACAGCCCTAATCGGTTTTACTTGTTTTCAAATTGAACGCATATTTAACTACCTTGTAGATGGTCTGCAACGATCTCTGATAAGGATGCCACTAGACATGTTCATATCCAATTATCAAATCAATGTTGTTTATTTATCAAAGATAGTTAGTTAGAAAGTTTCAATCCTGGGATTGGTTTGCAGCATTTTTTTCTATTCTTCTCTTCCATTCTTCCCTGTCTTGTGCGGCTCTTTTGAAATCTGCATATGATGAGCAGCGCACGTCCACCAACAGGTCCTCCAGATACTCTCGGCGTGGGCGTCCCCTCGGTCATACCCTCCATTATGGCATGCAAGAGACCTTCTTGACGTATTACATGGCCGATCCATCTTGCACGCCTTTCGGACAAGGTCCTGAGCAGATATTAAAGAGATATTCAAGTTTAAGGCATCTATTGAGAACAGGTAAAATATAATAATGGTGAAAAAACAGGTAAAACATAATTATATAATACCAAGAGCGCATGAGAGATGGTTAGTAATACAAGCAGTGGCGGTACTCCCATAGAAGCCCAGAAGCCCGGCTTGCGTAAGAAATTTTGAATCAAAACCTCTTCTGGCTTACAGAGTTCAGATCTTGTGGCTATTCCTCTTACGTCTTATGGGAAGATTGTTGGAAGGTGATTTGGTGGGTTGTTGGTTTATGTGGGGGTATGATTACTTAGATTTGGGGTTTTGATTCAAAATTTATACTCTCTAAAATCAAGAGTATTTGTCCTCTGATCGTACTTTTACTAATATGAAATATATCGACCTCCGAAGCGATCATATTTAGCAGTTTGATTGCTCTCCCAACCGGCATCACCAGAGGCAGGTTGGTTTTGCAAGTTGGGAGATAAAACAGTTTGTGTTGACGCTGTCGAAGATAACCGTCCGGAACATAAAGATGGATACCCTCCAAGATGACAGAGCTCTCAAAGAATCTCATGATAAGTCGGAGGAAAGGGGTAAATGTGAACGTCTTCGGCTGGGAGTGTTCGGATCGTAATTTGAGCTGACTTTTATTGTAGGGTTAAGACGTGAAGGGAGTTTTTGGCGCGTTCTGATTTTATTTATTCTTTAAATTGCGGCGTTTTCTATAATTAATTACCCCAAGGACGCACCAGGAAAAGACTGACTGAACAGCGCAGTCTTCAATGTATTCATTCATCGTCGGGATTCCCGATTCTAGGTGCAGTTGTGTGATCCTAGTCCATATAGGAACACCCCCTCATTTGTTCAATTTTACCACATTGTTAACATTAACAAATATTATTGTTCTACTTATTGAAAGGTTAGGCTAATGAGTGTTAATACACTGTGGAATTCCATAGTAATATTCTCGTACTTAGGAAATTGAAAATAACTTTGTTTAATCCACTAATTATTAAAAAACGCGACATGTTTTGGAGGATACGTCCATCTTCAGGTGTAAAAATATAATAAAAACTAAACAACGAATGACTAATATAAAAACGCATTTAAAATTCGTTACAATAATTTAAATTTAAATAAAAGTACTTATAACAAATGGCCCAGGTTAATTTTTTGTATCGAATTGTTAATGCGTTTTTATATTAGTCTTTCATTGTTTAAGGCCGTGCCACACTGTTTGAAACAAGCTCTCCACAGGGGTGACCTTAATGCAGAGCTGTGGAGCCCACGGTTGGTGTAGCGTCCACATACTGTTGTAAACAAGCTCTCCACATGTGGAATGCGTGTTTAAACGGTGGATCCACACGCATACTATGCGCGTCCGTCCACAAAGTTTGTTGAAGGTCAAACGAATTTTGGTTTCAAACAAGTGTCTACACCGTTTTAAACCGCCGGTGGAGACCGATGTTTGTTTAAAACAGTGTGGCACGGCTTTTAGTTTTTATTATATCCTTCGAAACATGTCGTGTTTTTTTAATATTTTTTTATTAATTCATGCATGAAACAAAGCTATTTTCAATTTCCTTAGTATATTATTGTTCTTTACGTATAAACCCCAAAATATCGTTGACTTAGAATTTATGAAATATTTTTAACATTCTTGTATCTCTTGGCATCGAATTAAGCAAAGCGGCTTTATACTGTAATGATTATTATCTTGTTTTAACGCAGTACCTATTTATAAACCGCGAGTATGCAAATTCGATGGGTCATTCAAAATGAGATCTAGAGGATATTTGCATACTGGCAATGTTTACTGTTGGTAGCATAACATGATAATTTTCTCCTCGCAAATGACTATGTAAATGATCACCCCCAGAAGAATTCCGCTCGTTCAATCTTCGAAACGAGAAATATCTCATGTTTGTGAATGGAAATGTGATTTCGTGGCAATTTTATAATTCTGTTAATTCGTTGTATAAATCAAATGGAATATGCGAGTGGTGTATGGTATGCGTCCAACAGAAGTATGTACAGGCGGCCCTCGACTTTCGCACTTAACTGATACTGAAAATGTGTGCGAAAGTTGAATGTGCGAAAGTAGAGGTCATGTAAAAAAACACCAAAATGGTAAGTATTTTAAGTTATATATTTATTGATCAATCGCATACATACATACATAATAGAATAACGAAACGAATTAAGACTTAGAAATCTTCTTTACGAATTTTTTGAAAGATTGTTGTGTACCCTTTTTTTTCTTTTCCTGATAGGGTGTTTTTTTAGAGGTTTGGTTTTTTTGGCAACATTGTTTCTACAGACTGTCAATTTGACAGTTGACAGATGATTTGTAGTTAGTACGTTTTGCCATTTCATCCAGTTGCTCAATAAAGGTGTCGAAAATTGCACTTCACGATTGCGCTTCATTCGAGCTAGCCGTGGCGCGAATATGCCCGATCATATAA
Source organism: Lepidostoma basale (assembly GCA_022606425.2). Classification (NCBI taxonomy): domain Eukaryota; kingdom Metazoa; phylum Arthropoda; class Insecta; order Trichoptera; family Lepidostomatidae; genus Lepidostoma; species Lepidostoma basale. The sequence continues at coordinate 610,087 of JAHDVF020001222.1, read as the reverse complement.
ACAATAATGGCATAAAATTATCTATTAAATAAAACCAATATCATAGACATTAACATTATTTTAATGTGTTTTATTTATTTATTTTGAATTTGTATACCTCTAAAAAAAACACCCTTTACAGTGTGTATAAGGGTATTTTTTTTAGAGTCAACTATCAAATTGACAGTCTGTTTAAAAACCAAACCTCTAAAAAAACACCCTATATGTGATGCCGTGACTTATGGAAACAAACAATTTTTGAAAATATATTTCTACCATTTTGAACGTACTCCTTTATTTTACTCTTGTTTTTCTAAATCGAACATATCATAGACCGGTTATTATCGTATGACCGGCCAATTCTAGCAAATCATATGCCGCTCTCAGAACGTCCTATTATTTCCACCTTTTTCTCAATCGTATGAAGTTTATGAGTCCTTGATTTTAGATTGTTTGTATTAACACTGCAGTTTTTTCGTTTCTCACTCATCTAAAGTGTAAGGGCGAAATATTAACACGTATGTACTGTATATAAACAGATAAACCGGCAAAACGCGTAGTGTCAGTCCGTACTGCAAAGCAAGACTGAACTTGTTTCAAACGTACAAACGGAGATGAGAGCGACTGCACTTGAGACACAAGTGAGCGATCGTTTATCGAACAAAAAACGACGGTCGAAAAATGTGCGAAAGTCGAACGTTCGATATTCGAGGGCCGCCTGTAGATATATTAGAACAAATCCATAAAAATATCTTAGATACCTCTACTTGCACATGAATGGGGTGTATCCGAGGCTTATGCACTACTGGTAAACACAGATTATCCAATTTAGAATCTAAAAATGATATATTGATGATCTTAAGATTAAATCAACCTGAAACGAAAAGTCTATGAAGCCTGCGTTCTGCCAGTTGGTACTTATGGTCTTGAAACTGTTACGTTGTCCAAACAAAGTGCTGAGAAACTTCGAGTGACCCAAAGGGCCACGGATAAAGCCATGTTAGGAATAAGCCTAAGAGACAGAGTCAGAAACGATACGGTGAGAGAAAAAACAAAGGTCACTGACATCATCCACCGGGTGGCGACTCTAAAATGGCAATGGGCAGGTCACGTAGCCACAAGCTCAGATGAAAAGTGGACAAGAAGACTGCTGACTTGGAGACCGTGGACGGCGAAGAGAAGTGCAGGGCGACCGTAACTACGGTGGAAGGATGATCTGAACAGACACGTCAGAATAACCTAGATGCAGTCTGCACAGGACAGAATGACATAGAAGCGAATGGAGGAGGCCTTTGTCCAGGAGTGGACGGGAATAAGCTAAGTTAGAAGAAGACACTAACCAACTTTTCAAGCAACAACTACCTGACCTTAAATGTAAAAAAGTGTAATATTTTACACTTTGAAACAAGCAAGAAAAACCATAACATGTGCATAAAAATAAAAAAATGACGCAATAGTAAAGTACCTAGGACTAACAATGGACAGACAACTAAAATGGACAAAACACATAGACAACCTAACAGACAAGTTAGCATCGCTATACTCCCTCTTCTACAAAATGCAGAATTACATACCAAGAAGGGAAAAAGTTATGATGTACGAAGCGTATGTAAAAAGCCGACTGACAAATATGATTCCCTTCTGAGGGACAGGAAACCAAAAGGACATCTCCAGACTCCAAAGACAACAAAATAAAATAATAAAATTAGCATATAACATTGACTACCTTACCCCAACCATACAAGTTTACAGACAAACAAAACAAATGGACATTTCAGACCTGACCAAATATGAGACCTTAAAAATTGTACACAGAGTGACCATGGAAAAGACAACTGACAGCACCTACAAATTAACTAAAAATTCAGACATACACAGACACTGGACCAGGAATTGTGACAGATATCACTTACCGATTGCACGAACTAAGACAGGACAATCAAGGATATTGAACAACGGACTGAAACTTTACAATGAACTACCAAAAGACATATGGAATCTCACTACAACTCAATATAAAAAAATATCTGAAACAATACATAATTAATAGTAAGATCTAAAAATGTAACCATATAACCCAATTGGGTTTTTTAAAGAATACATTAAATAAAAAATTAAAAAAAAGAAGAAGATTAAAAATACTTTCTAACTCAATGTTAGTCTGTACCTCTTGGAGTGCTATGGCTTAATGCGTCAAGAGATATTCTTGCGCTAGGCTAGGAGACACAATCTGCTGTCCATGCCGCATAGCAGAGCAAATGTCCTGGCGCAACATACTGTGACTCGTATGATGCTCTCAAAATGAGTGTTAGTCGATGTGGTCATTTTTCAAATGAGTTATGTCTTAAGAAGCACGCAGATTCTTACTTAGCATTATGCTGATTAATTAAAATTGTATACAGTACCTTTATAAATAATATAAGATATGGCGATGACACCGTCATCTTCGCTGATAATATCGCAGATCTTTAAGAACTCTTTATTAAAATCTATGACGCAGTAGTGGAATTGGGCTTGAATAATAACACCATAAAGACAAAGTGGGTAGCATTTGGCAGGGCAGACTACTCTTGTATGACTTTGCGCCTTAGGAATAAACTGTTGATGGTAGACTTATTCATATCTGAGCAGCATAATTATTCGGTATACCCAGATGTGGAATTGAAATGCATGATCGAAATGGCCAGGCAAAATGAGGAAGATATTCTGCAATGATAGACTAAACTTGAAACTTAGTCAGATAATGTTGATGCGTTATGTTGGGTCTTCGGAAACCTGGACTCTGAAGTGCATACTATGAATCGGTAAGAGGCATTAGAAATGTGGGTATACAAATTAATACTTCGTTTATCGTGGACAGATTTCTGAAGAGATCTTATTAGAATAAAACTTATGAGGTAAACGTCTTGGATGCCCAACATTTAAGACTGGACTGGAATGAGTAGCCTGGAGTAGTGCGGCGCACAGAGAAGCCATTGCAGATAATGGCTAACATCGGGGAAATCTGATATGGCACAATATGAAGAATTATACAGTAATAGGGGTGAAGAAACCCGACGTATACAAAAAAAATCATTGTATGTAAATCAAGATTATTTCATTTATACCTTCGATGCCGCTAAATAAATTTTATTTAGGCACAGAAAAACGGTTTTGCCATATGTGTCTCTTTATATTGCCTTTCTGTTTTTCCCGTTTTATTGGCGCGGTTTTTGAGGAATGGATTACTGAGGCAGATGTTACGGAATGTCCTATTTCTGTATTTGTAAAAAAACAATGTGTTATTATTATTTAATATTTCTTGTTACTTGAAAATAATAAAAAATTTCAATTAAAAAAAAATGACCATTCACAATTAGAGTTCTAGTTTCAACCCTTATGTATGGAAGCGAAGCATGGAACTGGCAGAAGAAGGATGAGAGCAGAATAAATGCGGTAGAGATGAGATCCCCACAGACGTATGTGTGGTAAAACGAAGTATGACAGAGTTTCAAATGCTGGTATTACAAAGTATTATGAACAAAATTATGAAAGGATCACTGCGTTGGTTTGGTAATATAGAACGCATTGATGAAGTAGAAAGATTAAGAAAAGATACGTCAACGATGTGAATCGAGTACGGAGTCGGGGAAAACCGAAGAAAACATGGCATGACCAAATCAACCAAATTTTAAAGGTCGGCCATGTTAGAAGTCGAAAGAATCAACGTGCGCGTATGGGTCGCCGTATGAATGTGGAGGAATTTAGAGATGTGCTAGGATATAGTAGTGTGGCGGTCCATTCTCTCTGCCCACCCTTTCGGGGAAACGGCTTGATGGTTTGTTGTTGTTTTACTTGAAAACGTAACACTATTCTATTGTACTCGTACCTATTTATGAAAAAGTACGCTTTTTAGAAATTTTATATTATTATATGAGAATGATATGTTTCCCCTTGCTAGGACATTATTGAAAACAGCCAAATATTAGCAGTACAATGATTTAGACTTCTTTTGAGTGCAAAATAAGATAGATCTATAAAACTAACTAACTAACCATCACGCCGTTTCCACGGAGGGGTAGGCAGTGAGAAAGGTCCACCAAACTGGTCTACACACGATCTTCGATTATTCCGATTTCGAATATGACCGCTTTTTATTAATTGATTTATTTGGTCATGCCATGTCTTCCTATCTCTTCCTCGACTTCTTTTAGATTCATACCACTTGTACCATCATTGTGATACTTTCTAAATTTTAATTTAGACTTTCTCACTTTTTCGTTCGGTATTCTATCATACATTGTTATTGCAGTTTGGGACTACTGCATTAGGGTCTTATCAAATGTCAAGACAAGATATTTGATATTGTTTTAAAATGGTGAACCATGTCACTCTCTTATGACATAAAAGTTCAAATTAACGTACGTTTTCCGCAATATTAAATGTCTTTTGTTTTTCTATAATTTCGATTGTATTTTCTTGATTCGATTTACTTTTAACTATCGCGGATTAAATTTGCTTGATGCGTGTATAAACGTAATCTGATAACTGCACCCGGTATAGCACTGTTTTCTTAAATCAATTGCAACCGTAAAAATATATATAAACACGAATATATTTGATAATATATAACTAACCATCACGTCGTCTCGCTGAAGGAGTAGACAGAAATAATGGACCGCCACACCGTCCTTACTTGGCGTACTCTTCTCGCTGCCAAAGCATTCATACATCATTCATGTACGCACGTTGATTTCTCAAATTTCTCACCTTTGATCGTATATATTCTGGTGTAAATTATTTTTCTTCTTTTAGACCTTTGGTCTGTTCCTGTAATCAGGCTGGCCTCTCTTGGGAGGTCGACTCCCAGCTATCTCTCCATCTCTTTGGCGGTCTTCCGGGGGGACGGTGGGCAGCAGGAATATGATGCGCTACAGCATGTGGGATTCTGGAGGGATCCATCCTCTGCACGTGCGCATTTTTGTAAATTTATGTAAATAAAAAGCAATGTTCGTGGCTACAGAACCAATGGACTCGACGAATTTTTCTTCTCTTCTTCTTAAATGTATATAAATGAATTGTTAGTGTGGTTCTTTTATCACTAGGGGCGTTACACTATACTCGTATATTGATGTGAACTAATTTTAAGGATTAATTGTATCTCAATAGAGACGAAGATGCAAATTGGAAACAGAATATGGTTGTCGAGGCGTTTACAGGACTTATGACCTGTCTTTGGTTGGGTTAAGCGCACGCTTTATGTAATACAACATTCCCAATTCCGCCTTTCTTACGACCACCACGTCTGACAATTTTTTTGGAAGATGTATATATGCTATAATGTTGGGAAACGCTTCTCATTTTTTTAGTTCAATCTACACTAGTGCCAGCAGAAGCTAACATTTAGCAGAAGATCTTTATTATCGAAATGTGAAAGACTACCGCCATTAACATACATTGCTAGATAACGCCTGGAGATGTCTCTCCAATTTTTTTTATCCAAGTTAACCCACCAATGACAGGTCATAAGTCCTGTTAACAACTCGACCACCATATTATTTTTCCAATTTGCATCTTCGTCTCTATTGAGATACAATTAATCCTTAAAAATGATAGCCCGCAATGGGTAAAATCCAGTATTCGTCTACAAGTATTTGTATACATTCAAAATGTTGAACTAATTTTGTTTGATGCGTCTGTTCAATTGTGTGTAAAGTAAGTCACCAAGAGAAGGCGCTCTATTGGTCAGCTGACAATGGTCAGTAGATCGTCGTGACATTACTGTACGTGTATTCAAGCAAAAAGTGAAATCATTAATGTGATTTTATTGTTAAAAATCATGTTTTTGGAGAAAAAAAACAGTAGTTGGATGTATTCCGTTGAATGGTATACTCGTAAATGAATTGATACCGAACTTCAATTGTATTTGTTTAATTCATGTATTCTGTATGCCTATGGTCGAATATAGCAAGGTTGTCCACTCCTTAAAATGTACTTTTCTATTTGATTCTTTTTGCGCCTGTCTAACGTTTAATCATTTTTTTCCATAGTATATTTTCAAATTCATTAAAATTTCTAGATATACCTATATATTTTATACTGTAAGAAAACTGTTTGAACAAAAAAATGTAAGTGGTACATTCAATAGTTATTTTTTACATCTGTTTTATGTGGGACTCTGAAGGGGTTCAGAAGTGAGGAGTATCTGAAAACAAAGAATACTTTCTTAACTTTGAGTCCGCGACCAAGGTGCAAGGGATGCAATCTGTTAAAAAAAGTAAATTTTGAGTTTATTTTACAAAAATGGTATAATGCCCTCCCAGAAGAGCCCAGAAACCATGTTTCACACAAAAATATAAACTTTCAATAAAAAATCTGAAAACTTAGTAAACTGTGACTCTTTGGTGACAAGAATTTTGTGACATGTAAGATAAATACTCCAGATGCTCCTCTCCTTACTTCTTCTTCTTCTCCGGCGCTACAACCCTTGGTGGGTCTTGGCCTCCTCCAAGAAACGTCTCCATCCCGTCCTGTCTCTGGCCGCCACATCCCAGTCTTGCTGCTCCAGAACCCGACAATCTGCCACGGCACCATTCAGCCATCGCAGTCTCGGCATACCGATGCTTCTTCGCCCTGCTGGATTGTCATACAACACTCTTTTGGGGGGCTCCAGATCTCCCATGCGGTGCACGTGCCCTAGCCAGCGCAGTCTGTTATTCTTTATAAACTTGACCATGCTGACGTCCTGGTATAGATCGTAGAGCTCTGTGTTGTAACTCCTTCTCCACGTCTGACCGTCCTTAATGGGTCCGAAGATTCTGCGGAGGATCTTCCATTCGAAGCAGTTTATTTTGTTTTCATCCCGTTTAGTGAGCGTCCAGGCCTCCGAGGGATATGTTAGGACCGGTCTAATCAGCGTTTTATATATTGTGGTCTTTGTCTTTCTAGACAAAGATCACAGCTCCTCTCCTTAACCGACACTTATTTAGATTAAACTTGTAAAAATTTAATTCAAAGTCCGAATTACTCTTCTTACCGGCATCACCAAAGGCAGGTTGGTTCTGCTTGACGGAGCGTAGAACAATTATTGATGTCGGCGTTTCCGCAAAAAACATCAGGAACGAATCGATGTATTTGTTCCAGAACATAGGGGTTCTCAATAGAGCCCGCATCGGCTTGAAAAAATGTTATCAGATGTTAATAGATTGCCTCGTTCGAAGCAAAGGCGAACTGGAGGGTAGCCGCATTGGACTGATACCGATGGAGATACCTCCATGTTGTGAAGTCATTTGTATGTTATACCATGATTAAGTTATGTGATGTTGTCTGTTCACAGGGGAGGGACCGCCAGGGCCGGAGCTGGGCTCGCTAGCGCCCTCGCTGCTGGCGGCCCTGGCCGTGCTCACGGCCGTGCTGCTGCTCGCAGGCTGCTCCTGGTGTAGGAGGTTCATCAAGGTAATATATTTAAGCACATCCGAACGGCAGTGGATCATTTCGTTTATGGGACATAGTTTCAAATCAAATAAAATCTGTTTATTTTCTCAAAAGACATTACAAACATTTAAAATTTAAGGCATCTATTTGAGAACAGGTAAAATACCAGGAACACATGTAATATGGTTCCACTTTAGGATAGGATACTCTTTATATTCAATAGTATTTGTCTTCTGGACGTACTTTCACTAATATGAAAGACGTCGCTCTCCGAGGAGAACGTATTCAGCAGACTGATTCCTCTTCCCACCGGTGTCACCAGAGGCAGGTTGGTTCTGGCGGCCGGTGGGTAAAACTATAATCACATTAATAGTAAACTTAATAGAAGTAATAATAAGTCCGTGTACAATATATCGCCTAGGTAAAACATACAATATAGTTTCGTCTTCGCTCTCCACAAAAAGGAACACTTCTGGTCATACAATCTAGCCCTCGCATAAATTATCCACTAAATAACCTTACATTCAACGATGTTTTCATCATACGCAAAAATAAAAACTCTGTATGCCAGAAGATATGAATCCAATTTAATTGACTTCTTTCTACCACGAGATATAAGATCAAAACATTTCATTAATTTAAGTGAGTTTTATTAATTTTCAATACAAACGTTTTTTGTCTTTTTTAAACTAACTAACTAACCATCAGGCCGTCTCGCTGAAGGGGTAGGCAGAAAGAATGGACTGCCACACTTATCTTTCCTGGCATATTTCTCTCGCTTCCTCAACATTCATACATCGTGTCATGCACGGGCGTCGATTTCTCTGACTCCTCACATGGCCGACATTCAATATTTGATTTATTTAATCGTGCTACGTTTTCCTCGGTCTTCCTCTAATTCTGGTTCCATTTACATCGTTAACATATAATTTTTTTAACATTCTTTCTTCATTCATTCTTTACATATGTCCAAACCATCTTAATGATCCTTTCATTATTTTGTCCATAACACCATCATTCGCAACGCATTCACTTCTTATATTTTAATTCGACACTCTATCATACACAGAGTATCCACACATTCGTTTTAGAGATCTCATTTCTACTGCATTTATTCTACTTTCATCCTTCTTTTGCCAGTTCCATGCTTCGCTTCCATACATAAGAGTCGGTAGAAGAACACCATTGTGCACTGCCATTCTAGCTTTTTTGGATAGGTTTTTGTTTGCGATGACAACTTTAAGTGCACCATTCACTTCGTTGCCTGGCCCAACCCTTCTTTCAATATCCCTCTCCACTCGCCCTTCTCTTGTAAACATACTACCTAAGTACACGAACTCATCTACTTGCTCCAAATTTTCACCATTCACGCTAATGTTGCAGACTGTCTCTTTGTTGTATTTTTTTAAACTTATGAATATCTATTAATCCGCCGGTATCGTTGTTTGGTTTGTGTTTAGATGATCAGATGATGTTGCCCATTTATTGAAACTGACGAGGAAAATTTTATGTTCTGAAGATAAATATTTTAAAAAAATCCTGGTTTTATTTTAAACAACCCGATACATACTAGACAACCGCGATCATCAATTTAATCGCTAGATATTTAAAAAAAACTCTATCAAAGCAAAATCTTTCAAATGCGTGTTACTATAAATGATTATTAATACTGTTAAATTAAATAACTTTGTTTTTGTATCATAATTGTATTTTATTTTACGCGTAAAATAAAATACAATTGAAGACTACAGGGAAAAAACAAGGAATGTCAGTAGAAGGTTAATTTGAATAAATTGAGAATAAAGCTAATCAAAGCAATTAGCAATCGATTATCTGGCCATAGTCGATGACACACATGATTTTTGAATATGAAAATTTTACTGTGGATAGATACGTACAAATGCCGCTAAATGGCATTATTACATTTATTTTGAATTTTAACTGACATTCCTTGTTTTTCCCCCGTAGTCTTCAATTGTGATACAATAACAAAGTTATTTAATTTAACAGTTTAAAATGTTAAGGTTTCGGTCAAAACAATGGACTATTTAATTATTAATATTTAAACTCGAAAATTAAAAATCAATTTTTTGCAATTTTTTTCGTTTTACGAGTAATTAGTAAAAATCTGGCTTCGATGTGCTTCCGGTCACCATTTCGTCTACATATTTAAAAAATATTATATCTTGAATTTCACTAATACTATGTTCTAATTAGAACAATCTGGAAAATTTTCAGCGAAATCGGTTTAGTAGTTTTTGAGCCTATAGGACACGTCCATACCAACATTGCATTTGACTTATTTATTCTTGTGTATATGGCGTATCTTATGTATCAATGTATGAAGTTATTTCCATGCCGCTTACCTACGGTCGTAGTAGTGCCCTTGCCTGTGCTATGCCGGGTATTGTGAAGAGTATTGAGTGAACTCCTGGTCGCCGGCACTTGATCAATTACTCGAATTGGACCACCAGCCGATCCCAGTCCACTCGCCCGTGGAGTTATTCACCCTTTCGTAGCAAAGTCGCGGCGGTAAGGCCGACGAGACTCACACGCGAATAATATTTTTAGTGCCTTTTCACGTGACCATCTTTATTACTAATTCCGAACTCTTTCGGCCGAGTTGCGTTTGTAGAATCCGGAGAAAAATGAATTCATTGATGTGTACGAGTATGTAGGTACTTATTTGTTTGGTTTGATTTATTCGTAATTGAACAAAAGATCTCCACCCACGCTAATGTGTCGTGTAATCTATACGATAATCATCTAATTTCCGTTTACCACATATAAGCTGTATTAAGGGGTTATACGAAGTCGGGAGGCCGAAAAAAGGCCTTTTTTTTCAAATTTTTTTTTTGCAAAAATAATCATTTTTAATGCTCCTACAGACGATCTCCGGGAGCTCCTCTAAAAACGTCTGGTGGTGAGCAAGATATCTCTGGATTAGATCATGTAAAAAAAATATTTCGTTAATATAAGTTATTTTCTAGTATTTAATCGAAGGGATCAGAAAAAAAATATTTTTACCAAGATTGAGTCTTCTAAAAAAAAACCTTTTATTAATATTATTATTATTGTTCTCATATAAATAGTAAATAAGTGTTCTTTAAATTAACTTTAATAAGGTACCTACCTAACTCAACTCCAGCAAGAACTTCAAAATTATTCAAATTGACATAGGAACAAATACACATAAAGGTTCGAAAAATCACGAAAATTTAACAGTTGATATATTTTTGTAACACCTGATGATGTCAACATAGGTTGACAAAACAGTTGTCGCGAAAAAAAAAATGATATTGTCTACTAAAAATAAAAATGAAATACCACGTCTCCCGCTGGGCGAAAAGAGGATGGAGTGCCGCATCGGTTAAAGTGGGACAGTCCATTCTTTCTGCCTACCCTTTCGGGGAGACGGCGTGATGATTAGTTAGTTAGTTAGTTTTTTTTTTCTCCATTATTGAGTACCTACCCATTATATCTACGGAGCTAACAACACCAGAATTATCCGTTGATAGGTTTTATACAGCCCCTTTTTTAAAAATATTTTAAGAGTAAAAAGCAAATTACAATACAATGGACACGTCTATGGGATAAAAACAATGTATTCAATAACGGTACGTAAATAAGTAGGTAAAAACAGTGTTTTATAATTTAACAGTTTATAATGTTGAAGTATCATAGCCAAAACAATGGACTATTTAAAAACATTTTTCCCTTAAATTTTTTCGAACACAATTTTGGCCTTTGGCGAGAACACCTTCGAAAATTGCTTAAAAATATATTTATAATCCTTGTGTACAAAAATTAAGACCGATCGGTTTAGCCGTTTCGGCTTTACAAATACAGTTGTGAGAAAAACGCGTTCAAAGTTTTAAGTCCATTTTTCTTACTATAAAATCATGTATCTTCTAAATTACGAGTATATATACTCACATCAAACTATCGAGTCCTAGACCATCTACAGCAGTGTCCTTGACTTTTTAAATATTTTTATTGACCCTTTCCATGCGATTTTCAGCAGCTTTCACCCGTTTAGCATCGCAGTCGGCGCACACTGGATCCATTTGGCAAAAACATGGACATATGGGTCGAACTCCGAATTTTGCCCTGATTTTTTTAAATTGGGTACTCTGTGTGATTCCAAACCACTTTTGCCTTTTAACTTTTTTTTATATAACTACTAATTTCCAAGAAAAAAAATGTTGTTGTTTTTTTGTATGAAGCAAAACTGATTTTTCCAATTATTTCGGAAACAGGTGGATACGTCAAAACCAAACTTAGTAAGGATTATAGAGGGCATAATCTTCTACATTACTTGTTACAACATACTTCATATCTCTGCCCGTTTAAAAGCAGCAGACATTATAAATCTTAATTAATTATTACGAGTATAAAGTGGTTTCGGATTTGTTGTGAGATGCATAAATGATCACAATTATGCTAAAATCACTCCATTCTTTTGTAAAGAGACTCGATGATCATTTATGCTTCTAACAAAAAATCCGAAAGCACATTACTCGTAACAATTAATTAAGATTTATAATGTCTGCTGCTTTTAAACGGGCAGAGATATGAAGTAGATGTCGGAACAAGTAATGTAGAAGATTATGTCCTTTATAATCCCTACTAAGTTTGGTTTTGACGTATCCACCTGTTTCCGAAATAATTGCAAAAATCAGTTTTGCTTCATACAAAAAAACACATTTTTTTTTGGAAATTAGAAGTTATATAAAAAAAAAGTTAAAAGACAAAAGTGGTTTGGAATCACACAGAGGACCTACTTTAAAAAAATCGGGGCAAAATTCGGAGTTCGACCCCTATGTCCATGTTTTTGCCAAATGGATCCAGTGTGCGGCGTAAGGATAGTTGGTCTACCTACTCTCACTAAAATGACTGTAACTCAGTCAATTTTAGGAATTTTGACCTCAAATTTTTGTACACATATTTTCGAAGGTATAAACTTTAAATTAAAACAACAACAAAAATTACCTAATCACAGTGGCTATCCCTCTTAAAGAGCATCTATTTCATCGATTAGTGATTAGTTTTTGTAAAATGCCATCTTCAAGATTTGAGTTTTAAGTTTTTTTCTGACAAACTTCCATATTTATTGTTTACGAATTCTGTGTAATTGCATATCGCTAGAATTAATGTGGCCAAGGATTTCCAGTTTTCTTCATACTTGGCATACTCCCACGTTATCAATAATGACTCGATTTGAATGTTTTTATTATGGTTGTCCATGATGACACAAGCTCGCTTTTATGCATACCCAATGCGACATGATTCGAATGTATTATATCTTTATCAACAGAAGAACAATATTTTTAGTTGACGAGGTAGATTTTAAAAGTTTATGCTATTAACCATCTAAAGCAGTGGTTCCCAATTAGTTTTTTCTGCTTACCACTTTAAAAAAACTCAAATTTGCGTACCCCTTATCGCGAAAATGATTAATAAAAATGAAATCGTTTTTTTTTAAATTAATTACCATAAAAATACACTTATGACGTTGAAAATCAATTTAATGTGAAAAATGTGCACGCTTTTCTTTGCACAACTCAGAGAAATGTGGTTGCTTTTTGGTCAGCTTCAGCCTCAAGTCGTCAAAAGATTGCCGCGCGTACCCCTTGATGCATCTTTGCGTACTCCTGGAGGCGCACGTACCACTAATTGGGAAACACTGTCCTAGAGCAGTGAATTCCCAATGACAATGTATATAGCTCAATCAATTCTATTTGCTTTCAATGATCATTTGCTTTTTTTGACAAACTTTCATCATTTGAGAAACCTAGTTGTATCAGACAGGATATTTATTATATATTGGGAACTTATGTCTAGATGGTGGGATTTATTATTTATTGATTCTTAGATAATTAAATTTTACCATAAATATTTTGGAAATCGTCCTTCTTCTTCTTTCGCCGAGCCCTTTTCCGTTATTTGGGGTCGGCTCTTCTGATATGCCTTCGCCAAGTTTCGCGATCCTGGGTCATCTGGCTGTCCAGTCTCAGCGACCTCAGGTCGTTTCTAACTGTGGACATCCACGTTGCGGGAGTATCCTGACATAAGACAAACGTCTCGAATGCGAAACATTAAAGAATGACTGGAATAAGGAGCGTGGAGGTTTTTTTTTAATTTATTTAAAAAAAAAAAAAACAATCGGGTTATATGATAACATTTTTAGATCTTACTATTAATTATGTATTGTTTCAGATTTTTTTATATTGAGTTGTAGTGAGATTCCTTGTGTCTTTTGGTAGTTCATTGTAAAGTTTCAGTCCATTGTTCAATATCCTTGATTGTCCTGTCTTAGTTCGTGCAATCGGTAGGTGATATCTGTTACAGTTCCTGGTCCAGTGTTTGTGTATGTCTGAATTTTTAGTTAATTTGTAGCTGCTGTCTGTTGTCTTTTCCATGGTCACTCTGTGTACAATTTTTAAGGTCTCATATTTGGTCAGGTCTGATATGTCCATTTGTTTTGTTTGTCTGTAAACTTGTATGGTTGGGGGTAAGGTAGTCAATGTTATATGCTAATTTTATTATTTTATTTTGTTGTCTTTGGAGTCTGGAGATGTCCTTTTGGTTTCCTGTCCCCCAGAAGGCGTTATTCCGGGCGGCGCAAGACAGAAAGGCATTTTCAGAAGTGATGGCTAACATCGAGGAAACCTGATATGTCAAAAGAAGTTACCTTCTAGCAGAGTATGTCCAACCGTGGCACTTCAAGACCCGATATACAATATACTGTAAATAAAATTTAAAATAAATCTCCAATCATCCATGTGCAAAATGCTCGTGTATTCGCTGACCCTTCATCCTGAGACTCGAGACTCTTCAATTGAGTGGTCTATTTAAAGCGCTACCCATGTGTATCACTTGATTGAAAGGCGCTTGATTTAAATATGTGTTTGAACCTTAATCCGATCCGAACCAATGAACGAGGAGTGTTCGTTATATACGTTCGCGGAATGGAACAGAAAAATACTTTTCTTTTTTCTTCAATATGCATTTTTTTTTTCTTCGATGGCCCTACAGCCCATATCGAGCCTTAGCCTCCAGTATTCTTCGCCTCCAACTCCTCCTGTCCTCCGCTTCGACCCTCCAATCTGACACTCTTAACAATCTTGTTCCATCTCTCCCAACTTCATCCTCCCATCGCAGCCTTGGTCGTCCAATTGGTCTTCTACCACCTGGGTGCCACTCCAGCAATCTTTTTGGGGTTCGCGATGACGGCATCCTCTGCACGTGACCGGCCCATCTCAGTCTATTCAGTCTGACCTGTGTGGAGAGACTGGGAGCTTTGTAAATATTGTACAGCTCGTCATTATGCCGCACTCTCCAGCCTTCACCGTCATTCACAGGCCCCAGAATTCTGCGCAGCACCCTTCTCTCAAAAGTATCCAGTCGCTCTGCAGATTTCGCTGTCATTGTCCACGCCTCACACCCATAGGTCACTACTGTTCGGATGATTGTTTTATACAGGGTGATTTTGGTTTTCCAGTGTACGTTTCTTGATTTGAGCGCTGGTAGTAGAGAGAAGAATGTTTTGTTACCAATTGTGATTCTTCTTTCGATTTCCTTGTGATCTTCGTTTTCTTTTGTTATAGACGAGCCTAGGTAAGTGAAGTCCTCCACCATCTTAAAGTCGTATCTGTCCTTGAATCTGATGGTTCGCCTCGAGTTATGGGTTGCATTCCTGGTTTGTTTCATTATTTGTGTCTTTTCTTCGTTTATCTCTAAACCCACCTCCTTGGCTGCTGTCTCTAAAGGCTCAAATACTTCGTGTATGGCTGCTAGGGATCTTCCTACAATGTTAAGGTCGTCTGCATATCCTATGATCTGGCTGCTATGAAAGTATGTGTTGGGATTCGTGTTAAGGTGGTAAGTTTTCCTTATGGCATATTCCAAACTCAGGTTAAAAAGTGTTGGGGCTAAACCATCACCTTGTTTGAGGCCCTGTGATACCATGAATTCATCTGTGAGCTCTCCTCCTATCTTGACTCTACATTTTGTATTATCCATGGTTGCTTTTACCAGTCTTACTAACTTCGTAGGGATTTTGAAGTTCAAGAGTACATCATACAGTTTCTCTCTACTGATACTATCATAAGCCTGTTTGAAGTCAATGAACAGCTGATATACATCGACGTCAAATTCCCAGCATTTTGCTAGGATCTGCCTTGCTGTGAACAATTGATCACTTGTTGATCTGTTCCTCCTGAACCCAGCCTGGTACTCTCCGATGATGTTTTCTGCAAAGTGTTCCATTCTGTTTTTGAGTATTGTGGTAAAGATTTTGTATGATGTACTCAAAAGTGAGATGCCTCTGTGATTCTCGCATTTCAGCTTGTCTCCCTTTTTGTGGATTGGATATGTTCTAGGTTCCATATTTTTGTTATAATTGTGTGGATCAACTTATGGAGATGATCATTTCCATATTTCAGTAGCTCAGATGGTATATTATCCACTCCCGGTGCTTTATTGTTTTTTAATTTCCTAATTACTAATTTCACTTCTGTGATTGTGGGAGGATTTACTTCGTAATCATTTTCTGTGGGTACCTCGGTTATTTCATTTTCGGAACTTGTGTTTGGGTTAAGTAGATGTTGGAAGTATTGCTTCCATCTGTCTTTGATCTTCTCTGAATCCGCTATGATGTCTCCCGCAGCGTCCCTACATAAGCTTGTATTTGGTTTGAACCCCTTCTTAAAAACGTTGACTGCTTTATAGGCTTCTCTTGTGTTGTTTTCAACAAAGTCCTGTTCCATTTTCAGCAATATATTATTCATGTATGCTCTTTTTTTGGTTTTCAGTATTTTGTTGGTCTCCCTTCTGGCTTCTTCGTAAGCCTGTCTCTTGAGTATTGTACCTTGCTCTATGTATATTTTTCGAAGTTTATTTTTGATTTCTATTTTGTCTTTGCATTCATCATCAAACCACGGATTTTTGGCTCGCCTAGGTCTGTTGCCTATACCTGTTTCGGCTGCATTTAAAACTGCATTTTTAACCTTATCCCAATCTTCTTCCATGGTTTCTTGAGATATCGCTTGGTCTAATTCGTTTTCTAATTATCCTAAAATATCAATATATTTATTACATCTATGAATTATCTTTTAAATACAATCGAATAGGACTCCTGCTTTTGTTCAGTAATAAATTGGAAAATATTCTGTCTCATTAGCGTCGTACTTTTAGAAGTGTTTATATTTTTATTTAATAAAGTTATAAAAAATTACAAAAATATTTGAAAACTTATAATACAACCTTAGATCAACAATTAATGAATAGGACAACAAACAAATTCAATATTGGCATTTAAAACATATTTAAAGCTTTTTTTTTACGTATACAACCCAATTACAGTATACAATTTGTTTAAGCTGATATATTGATTCTCGTGACATGTGACAGGTAGCCAATCTATCGCCATTTTATTGTCACGAGAATACTACGCCAGACCAAAGACAGTGTGACAATCACACTGCCATCGCCGGGAATCGAACCCAGAACCTTCGGAATGGGAATCAGAGCTCTTACCACTCTGCCACGAAAGATCGCGAGAGAACCGGCATCTCTTATCTCATTTGGCAATTCATTATATAACTTATGTCCTCTATAGAAAACGTCTTTCTCTGTACTTTCATGTCTGGGTCTCCGGAGCCGGAATCTATTTCGATGCATTATTCCAAATCGGCAACTTAAATGTATTTATATTTATAATGTCTATATGGAAAAGTAAAGATATTTTAATGAACGCGACACTCGATGCGATAGATTTAAGGTTCCGAATATTGGTCGCTCTAAAGCGATGTCCAACCTATCGATACCAATTAATTCATTTGACTCTTAGCGACCCCGTTCTAAATTTAGAAAATCCTTGGTTCAATGATAGTCGGAGACATAGACAAGTCAAAAATCGACGGTACGCATGTACGCATAGTGCATTTCGCACTGCCCATACCAGTTTGTGGGGTAATTCTGTATTTTTTTAATTTGTCTTATTTAATAGTAAATTATCTTGAAAAATGAACATTTCATGTATATTACCATTCGGGTTTTTAAAGTGAAACATCTATAGGTGCGGTACGGCAAATTGGCCTATATTTCATGAAACGTAATTACCTTATAAACATTATTATGGAAGGTAAATAGTTCTCTTCGCTGGAAACATTAACGAAGTGAAACTTCTATATGTATGGTACGGCAATTTGGTTTGAATTTCACGAAAAGTGTATCCCATACAAACATTATTGCAGGTAAATAGTTCTCTAACGTTAGTGGCGTTACAGTCTATTTTGGTTTGCACTGGTATCCATGAAAACTCCAACGCATCGACAAGCGTAAAACTTTTCGGATTTGTACATGGATGTTTATGCACTCTAATTTGTCGGTACGCATTTAAATCGAAACAAAGAAATTTAAGAATTTTTTTTTCCTATGAGCAAAGTTTCACTTTCACAGTAGATACAAAGGTAATATGGCACCATTATTTAGGTGTACAAATCAAAATAACAAACCCAGTTAACAAAATATAATAGTAATGTGACACATCGGTGACGTCACCATTGTTATTGTTTTAGTAGAATTAAAACAATCGATTTTAAAACAAAATTCTCGTATTATTGCGCGTGGGTCTACTGGATGTTCGCCTCACTGGCAGACCTATCCGCTCATCTCGGGCTCGTTCGCCGACTGGTCCTACGAGCCGGTTTTGCAAACCGGCTTTTGATTACGATTCCATTCAGTAATGGCCATGTTGCGGCAGGTAATTATTACGGCTCAGATTATGACACCATTGTATGTTAAAATGTCGACCAATTGATTGTTGTTAATCGTCGTGCATTTTATTTTTCGAATCGCTATTGGTTGTTTCATTTTGTCCCGTCTATTTCTTTGTACATACTACATCTCTGGTTCTTGTTTATTGAACAATGATGTAAAACTCCATATTAAAAGGCGGGCCACACTGTGGTAAACAAGCTCTCCACGAGGGTGACCTTGGTGGGAGCTGTGGAGCCCGCGGTTGGTTTATCGTCCACACTTGGTTTAAAACCAACTCTAAACAGTAGACACTATTTTCGTATACGTCCGCACTCCACCGATGCACGGTGTTTCAGGGTGCGATATTACGAGCTACTTTTGGTAAAATCCCAATGACATGGAAATGGCTAATAATAAGTGTTTAGGGAAGAGTATTAGTCATCCGGTTCACACAATAAATTTGAGGCCGATTCGTTGAAATTTCAACCCCTAAATTACCTACCTAATTGCATGCAACAACAAAACCGGTTCAGTCGTATTGTTTCGCCGCTAACCGATTGAAATATATATCCATGAATATAATATTCAAAATTAAAAAAAATACTTATATTTCTATCTTTATACTCAAGGTCGAGCTGCAAAGGGCCTTTTACGGTCTCATATTAAAAAAATCTCTTACGAAATACGCTATTCAAATACCTACTTTATGTAAAGACAGAGAGATAGACAGATACTCGTATATGTGTTTCTATCGTAGAAGTCAACAGACATATACATTTTATAAGAATAAAATTTTCAAAATAATAATTTTACAGAATAATGAAAAGTAGCTCGTAAGATTTGAAACACCGTGCGATGCCGCTACGCAACTGACCTTGACTGGTTTTATCAAACCGCCTAAACACGTGGAATGCGTGTTTGTAAACTGTGGAATGCGTGTTTGTCGTGTTTACCAACTGTTGATCCAAACGCATTCAGTATACAAATTTTGGTTTCAAACCAGTGTCCACACAGATTTAAACCGTCGGTGGGAAGCTTGTTTATCACAGTGTGGCCCGCCTTTAACTCTTTGCCCACGGTGACTGTTATTAGTCAGATTAATCGTGCGCATCGAATATGTGTTTTATATATTTTTTTATAATGTATTTTGTTTATTTTTTAAAGCACCCGATAGGGTTATATGGATACATTTTTAGATCTTACTTTTAATTATGAATAGTTTCAGGTATTTTTAAAATTGAGTTGTAGTGAGACTCCTTGGTAGTTCATTGTAAAGTTTCAGTCCATTGTTCAATATCCTTGATTGTCCTGTCTTAGTTCGTGCATTTGGTAAGTGATATCTGTCACAGTTCCTAGTCCAGTGTTTGTCTGAATTTTTAGTTAATTTGTAGCTGCTGTCTGTTGTCTCTTCCATGGTCACTCTGTGTACAATTTAGAGGAAGATATTGATATAATCAATTAATGCACAATGATTTAGTTTAGAAGAAAAATCATTTTCAAAGTGTCATTTCACAACATAAATTCGGTCAGTTCATCTGAACCCAATTTAGTCCAAGTAAGGTCTGATCCGAGGATCTTGGGCTCGAGCCCGGACGCGACCCGATTCCTTCTTCATAATAAAGAGCTATTTCGATTAGCGATTTAAATTGTATTACTCGTTGTATGAATAGATTAGTGTGGCCGTCAGGATAGAGTAGTGTAGCCGTCCATTCTCTCTGTCTACCCTTCCCTCCTGCCACCACTAGTCCAGTAAACGGGTATTAATACCCTTCCCGCAGACAATGTGTAAATATGTTTACTCAAATAACACAGATCGCGGAGGCGGGCTGCGGAGGTCTACGTCCTGCGGTGGGCGAATAGTCGGCTGTATAGCGTTAACGCGATTCCGATCTTCTTGTGACTTTTTATATCGAATTTAATTCACTTAACCTTCCTTAACAATAACGCAACGCCCGCCGACCTTGGGATGAGAACCTATGGCGGTATTATTTCGGCGATCGCGTGACAGAGAATAGTGTTGGTTCTGCTCGCGAATAGCGCTGCCGTCGCGCCAAGTTATTATCGTCTGTCTTTCACAGAGGAGTATCTGCATTGTTTGCCATTTTTAAACCCCTATAGTGGGACCTGCAACAATTGCAGTCCAAAAAATTATTTTTGAAATGCGGCCGACTACATTTGCAGCTCATATTTGAATTTCACGTTGAAAAGCTCATCATCATAGGCAAAGTGGGGGGAAGGCGACCACAAGGACGACCACCGAGCCGTATCAGGGAACTGACGGGTGACAGGAGCGCATGGCGTGCCATGGTCAATGGTTTACAGGATGGACACGAGGAGGAATACGACTGAGAAGAAGAGATTTGTATGTATCTTTGACGACCTTCGTGATCGAGTGGCAAGTGCTATGACTAATGACTATGATGATAATAAAATAGCGATATACAAGCTACCTATCACAATGTCATGAGAATCCATATGATAGCTATAACCCTTTACATTGATTTGGCTCGCGCTGTAATGATGTATAGAGCGATTCAACAAAATAATAATAATAA
This sequence comes from Lepidostoma basale, assembly GCA_022606425.2. Lineage (NCBI taxonomy): Eukaryota > Metazoa > Arthropoda > Insecta > Trichoptera > Lepidostomatidae > Lepidostoma > Lepidostoma basale. The sequence goes on along the minus strand of JAHDVF020001222.1, from coordinate 589,376 downwards.
TAAAACCTTTTTTCTTAAGTTCCTTATTACTAAATTGTACGCTGTTATAATGAACTGGAATTATCTATCTGTGAATGTAGCCAATCGCAGGTCGAGACAATTTTTTTTCACTGCAATTGAAGCCAGCCGCACAATGGGGGTTAAATATTTTTTGTAGCTAACGAACACATATTTTATTTATTGACACATGTAATCTCTAAAAGTATTTCAACATTTATATGTTTCGAAGCTCCTGTTGACTAGAATTTTTTCATTTCAGTTTACGGAAACAATAATTTGTTTTTGTATACGAGTATATGTTGTATTAAATAATTATTTTTAAATTTCATACACAATTAGATATATCGATTATTATTATGATTATTATTTATGGTGATTTTTTTTTAAGTGTGCCGTTTTGTAAAAGTAATCCTTCTTGTTTTCCTCATGATTGAGGGTCGTGTCCATCCTGTAAACTATTGACCATGGCACGCCATGCGCTCCTGTCACCCGTCAGTCTTAAGGCTGCAGTCCCTGATTGGATCGGACCAGCGGCTCGGTGCTCGTCCTTGAGGTCGCCTTCCTTCCACTTTGCCCATGATGATGAGCTTTTTAATGGTTGTCCTGATCTCTCCGGGCTATGTGTCCAAAATATTTCAACACTCTCTGAGAGCACATCCGTGACAGTCTTCCCTTGATACCCAGCTGGTCAATGATTGACTGGTTTGTTATTTTTGCTGTCCAGGGTATACACAGCATTCGTCGCCAACACCACATCTCGAAAGCATCAATTATGGACCTCTCCGATGTTCGCATAGTCCAAGGTTCGCAACCATAAAGGAATATAGAGAAAACAAGGGTTCGAACCAGTATCGTCTTGGTCTTGTTGGAGATATTGTTGTGAAAGTATACTCTTTTAAAAATACCTTAAATTTAACGTCACTATCCTCATACTCAATACTAACATGGAGGCTATTTCACACCAACGGACCCGCAACGCTGAAAGCATGATCATAGAAACTTGCTTTATTGGCTCTGACTGGAATTGTAATGTTATTCGCATTTGTTTCGACTGATCGGAGTGAACGTTGGCATGGGTGTCACGTAGAGGTCGGAAATATACGTTGGCGCTCTCTGGTGTCGAGACTGTCAGTGTCACTGTGAAATACTACTCGATATACGCTGCTTTGAATGACAGACATCGGGTGTTTCAATCTGCAATGGTGTGCATCTCGTCTTGTCTGGGAGGGGCGAGTGAGTCATACTCCCGGAGACCCAATTACGCAATGAATGCATCACTCGTCGGTCGCATAACCGAATAATTCGCAATGTCAAGAACCTGCGATGCATTGTTCCCGAGTTTAGTTCCACGCTCGCAGGGGAGTTTCACACATCGCAAACTTTTGTACAGGGTGTCTCAAAAGAAAGTTTATATTTAGTGTATCGATCAAAAAATAAAAAGTGTATTAATTATAAATAACACAATTTAGGAATTTATTTCTTAAAAAATGTATCGTCCAAATTTAAAACCCTCGCGTTCGCGGCACTCATTTATTCGAACAGTAAAATTTCTTATGACGGCTCGGCTGACTGATAATCGACAGACTGATTAACACTATCCACGTTTCTACCGTTTTTGTTGATCTTTGTGGCCCAGATTTTGGTTTTTCCAGTGTTTAAACTTTTTGACCCATTTTCGAATGAGATGTATGCTTGGTGCATCGTTTAAGTGTGGCGAAAACTTCGAATATTGCATAATCTTCTACCCGCTATAGTTACCGAATCACAGTTTTTTTGTAAAACTCTCGCACGCACAACGCGCGGTCCGCTCCCAAGAAACGCTCCATAGCAACTGAATTCCCAAGAGCCAGGCTACCGATCGTTATGTTCACGCAGTAAGCTAAACAAACATATACTTTCTTTTGAGACACCCTGTATAAATAATTAAAACGAATGAAAACGTCCGTTTTCTAGAAGTTTTATTATATTTTTTTGTGAATGACATGTTTCGCCTGTTTAAGGCATTATCAAATGTGTGCTTGTCATTCACATAAATTATAATAAAACTTCTTGAAAACTCTCGTTCTTATTCGTATTAATTGTTTAATGTGGAGTTTTACATAATTATTCAAGAAACAGTAAATTAAGTATAAAAGTACTCATTCAGTAAATCACCTTTATATTTTATGGTTATCCTATTTATGTTTATGGTAACATATCGTGGGTTCAATACTAGAACTAGATAAGTCGAATTTTAGTGGTTTTGAGTTATTTATGCCAAATGTTTGTGTTGCTCAAGGAGTACTGAATGCTATTGGTTATCTCAAATAATCTACCATTATTAAATTAAAGACAAATTTCAAAAGTAGACAAAAGGAAAAATCATACTACGTTTAGTGCTAGAACTAGACAACTAGTAGTGAAATGATAGAAAATGTTAAAAAACACATTCAGTCTTTTCCAGTTGTGGCGTCACACTACACCAGATCTGATACCGAACGAAAGTATCTATCCCCAGACGTATACTATCAATATAAAAATGTTGTATCCATATTGTATCAAAGATTGTGAAGAAAAACAAATACCGTGTGTTAAAGATTCTGATTATAGAAATATCTTCTGCAATAATTTCAATCTGGGATTCCATCAACCTAAAAAGGATAAATACAAAATTTGCATGGCTGTTGAAGACGGGGTAATAGTGGATAATTACAAAGAGCATGGAAACGCAGCAAGAAGAGTTAAAAAAGAAGACAAAGTAATAGCCGAGCGTTTAGGAGATACGACTGTATCAATAAATTTTGACCTGCAGCAACTTTGAATGGTTCCAAGTAACCCTTCCAATAATGCTCTGTTTTACAAAAGGCGTTTGGCAACGTATTATACAATTTTACAATTTATGATGTGGTCAAAAAGGAAGGGATTTGTTTTATGTGGCACGAAGGAGAGGCAGGGAGAGGAAGCTGCGAGATTGATTCCTGTCTATATAGATATTTCCAATCTCAAATAGGAGCCACAGAAATCCGCTGTTTCAGTGATCGATGTGGTGGGCAGAATCTCAATCAATTCGTAGCAGCAATGTGTATGCACGCTGTTTCTCAGCTGCTTGTTAAATCTATAGATTTAGAGTTTAGGACTTCAGGGCACTCCGAGATGGAGTGTGATTCAGTGCATTCGGCCATTGGATCTGAATTTAAGAGAGTTCGAAAAGTCAATTGGCCGAATGACTGGAAAACTCTTGCTCGGAGTGCTCGTAAATAGGGCGATAAGCCATATAAAGTCATAGACAATGTTGACTTCTATGACTGGAAAAGTTTTTCTCAGTCATATTTAAATATAAAAAAGCAGACATTAACAAAAGGCCAGTACATTGGCAAAAATGAGCTGGTTGCGATTAGAAGCAGAGTCCCCATATTACTTCAAATTCAAAACGAAATTTGATGATGAATTTTCCACTGTGAACTGTTCGAAATCGTCTCGAAGGATGTCCAATAATTCTGTAAGACAACTTAAGAAAATGCCGGCCCAGAATCCGATTTCCAAAAAAAATATGAAGATTTGAATTCATTATTCTCTTCTTCTCCACCAGCTATAAGCATGCAGTATAATTTTTTTTATAGCAACCTAAAGTTTGACAACACGACGGAAGACTAAGTTATTTATTGAACTTTATAATTTTTTTTTCTCAATAAAATCGATTAAAATTATTCAATTTATATTAGAGACATTCACTATGTAACAATTTCTATACATTTTTATATAAGAGTTTTATTTAAACACTTTTGTAGGCTTGTCAATCAGTTTTATTGAGCTAGTGAATTGTATAGCATCACCAAAATCGCGATAGCTTTAAATAAAGATTAATAAGTTACATTTACATAGTGTTTAAATAAAACTTCCATAAGTATAAAAATAATATACCTTATTAAAACTTTTTTAAACAGTAACATTAGTATAATAATTCAAACAATAGTGTCAAAATGTTGGTTCAAAGTCATAGATAACTAATTATTACAAGTACATATCCTGATATACCCCGCAACAATGGTTAGTGCTAGAACTAGATATCTCACTATTTTAATTGTTAAAAAATAATGAAGTCATTTTTGGTCAAGTTTATACATTTAGTGGCTTCCTTGAACTCTTAGCTATGTTTTTCAACCATAAACTACGTGTTAATTACTATCCTTCTGAAAGTAATGTCATGATTTGTGTAGCCAAAAACTTTAATTGCCATTATCTCAAAACTACGTATTTAGAGTTATCTAGTTCTAGTATTGAACCCACGATATATAGATTCTTAATAAATGATTACCACTTTTTTATTCGAAAATATAATGTTTTTTTCCCCCCTTCTACATCCCGCACACTTACACATGTATACTTACACAATAGTCTGATAGCTTCGAATACAACAGGTCTTTTTAAACCCGATTACTGTATACATTTTTTTTAGCTATTATATTGATTCTCATGACATATGATAGGTAGCTAATCTACCGCCATTTTATTGTCACGTGAATTCTACACATGACCAAACACAATATGACAATCACACTACAATCGCCGGAAATCGAACCCGGGACCTTCGGTGAGGGAGTCATAGCTCTTGCCACTCTCACGAATAGTTGACATTCACGCGCGTCACAGAAGCGACAGGCGACATATCGTAGAAATTATAGTTTTTTTTTTCATTCACCTTTTTATGAATGACGCACATTTGTAGTCGGCACAGCGCGCCTGTCTGGCACTTTTCATGAAAAATAATTCCGCATATATTTTTTTTACTGAATGACAACGATTTAATATTAATTGTGCGTTGTCAAACAGATGTAAGAGACACTGTCGGGACAATAATACTCGAGAAACCAATTTAAATGTCAAAAATAACGTAAGTCATATTTTTACAGATGTTTTTTGCGACGTCACTCGGACGCATTCGATATACAAACTTTATTATTGCTTTCGTGGTTTATGTAATAAAAGTCAAATTTGTGTTATAATCTCTCGCAGTCTAGTACGTCCAACTTTTCTATAGAGTTATCTACCCATAGCTCGCGAGAGTGCACCTTTGTAGACATAGGGTCAAAGCGCCAATGAATGACCGTTTAAGGTTCAGCTTGTACTAAAATCCACATTAAAGGCATTAATTTCATTTTTTCAGTGTACAAATTAAAAGAAAACAATAAAAAACACATTGACTTCTCTAAATTCTCTAACTTTTTTTATTGAAATATGAGTATTACTATTAAAATTAATATTTCTCTAAAAAAATAGCACAATCACCAGTAAATGACCACTTCAGGTTATATTGATACAATACATAGATTTTGTTACATTGTCACATTATGAAACACCCTAACATATAAAAATATGTAAAAATTCAAAGAATTGCATAAGAAATAACATTAAAAAAACACTTACCACAATTTTCCTTGTAAAAAACTACTAACAATCTCAAAACAACAACGGGACGACGCAGTTTTACCGTTTGACAAGGCACACTTCAAAACTGATAGTTTTGTTTCTTACCAACAGTTGTCTCGGCCTCCCTCTTTTGTCATAGTTTCTTGGGATTAAAGTTTCTTGACTGGACACAGAGCAATTCTTATTATATTTTGTTTTATTAACCAACGGTCATTTATTGGGGGGCGGTCAAATACTGGTGCTTCGACCCTAGATGTATTCAGTATTTTTTTTATTTTATTTGAATGAAAATTACAAACATTACAGACATATAATTCCAGATCGTTTGCAATCCTCTCTCGCCGTCTTTTGAAGGAGCACTCTGGGCCACATATTTAGCCCCCGCATAAAACAACTATCAAATCACATTTCCAACAATGTTTCCTACAGACGTAAGAGGAATAGCCATTCTAGCTGAACCTCTGTAAGCTAGAAGATCCAAGTCCGCAGTGTTGTTAGCCAAGTCCGTCAATGTATTCTAAACAAAAACAAAACAAACAAACCATCACGCTGTTTCCCCGCAGGGGTAGGCAGAGAGAATGGACCGCCACACTACTCTATCCTGGCAATCCTCTCTAGCTTCCTCCACATTCATACAACGAGTCATACACGCACGTTGATTCCTCCGACTTCTAACATGACCAACCTTTAAAATTTGATTAATTTGGTCATGCCATGTTTTCCTCGGTCTGCCTCGACTTCGTACCCCATTTACATCATTAACGTATACTTTCTTAACCATTCTTTCTCCATCCATGCGTTCCATATGTCCGAACCAACGCAGCGATCCTTTCATAATTTTGTTCATAATACCTTCTTCCTCTCTACATTCCTTTCTTATATCAGCATTTGAGATTCTGTCGTATATCGTTCTACCACACATACGTCTTACGGACCTCATCTCTACTGCATTTATTATACTATTCTAAACAATTTTCTATGTAATATTTTGAATGTATACAAATACTTGTAGACGAATACTGGATTTTATTTACCCATTGTGGGTTATCAATTCAAGGATTAATTTTATCTCAATAGAGACGAAGATGCAAACTGGAAACTGAATATGGTGATCGAGGTGTTTACAGGACTTATGACCTGTCATTGGTTGGGTTAAGCGCACGCTTTATGTAATTACAACTTTCCCCATTCCACCTTTCTTATGACCACCATGTCTGACAATTTTTTTGGAAGCTGTATGTATGTTAATATCCAACACCACAATTCACATGTCAGTTTCAATGCGCCATCTATGAAGATTAGATTTAAGCATTAAAGTTGAAATGGGGAATGTTGTAATTACATAAAGCGTGCGCTTAACCCTACCAATGACAGGTCATAAGTCCTGTAAACACCTAGATCACCATATTCAGTTTCCAGTTTGCATCTTCGTCTCTATTGAGATAAAATTAATCCTTGAATTTTCTATGCATTCGGTTTTACAATGACGATTATAAATTAACCTGAATATAATTGGCAATTTTTCTTAATGGAAATTACGACGGTTCCGAATGGACTCGGGCAAGCCTTTTTCAGTAGAATTTCGAGTGCCGCTCCTGGCGTGACTCGAAACAATTTGCAAACAGCCGCGTGTTTTAATAACCATTCCATTTAATTAGCGGCTCGGCACGAAACGGTCAACAAAAGAGATTTTACTCTGAGGCCGAATTGAAACGATTAAAAGTTCGCGAGCCCCATTGTCAGCATTGTCGCCAAACATGCCAAGAAGCATAAATGACAATCATTGACTGGGGACAATCGCAATAATCAAAGTAAAATTTGTATCCAATATTGCCCGAGCAATGGAGTCTGCGCTACGGAGGGGTTTGCTCAAATTTATAAAGTACAATAAATATGCGATTTTCTAATTTATTATTAACTAACTAACTAACCATCACGCCGTCTCCCCGAAAGGGTAGGCAGAAAGAATGGACTGCCGCACTTTTCTTTCCTGACATGTTTCTCTCGCTTCCTCAACATTCATACATCGTGTCATGGACGCGCGTCGACTCCTCACATGGCCGACATTTAATATTTGATTTATTTGATCGTGCCACGTTTTCCTCGGTCTTCCTCTATTTCTGGTTCCGTTTACATCGTTAACATATAATTTTTTACCATTCTTCATTCATTCTTTCCATATGTCCAAACCATCTTAATGATCCTTTCATTATTTTGTTCATAACACCATCATTCGCACCGCATTCACTTCATATTTTCATTCGACACTCTATCATACACAGAGTATCCGCATATTCGACTAAGAGATCTCATTTCCACTGCATTTATTCTATTATACTTTCATCCTTCTTTTGCCAGTTCCATGCTTCGCTTCCATACATAAGGGTCGGTAGAAGAGCACCATTGTGCACTGCCATTCTAGTTTTTTTGGATAGGTTTATTATTACTTCATAATATTCGTGTTTTCATATAATTATAATTTTAGGCTTAAATATTTATTTAATTTTATTGTTAACGCTTGCAATAGGTTGGCCATTGTTTTCGTCAGTAAGTTAGATACTTCAAGACAAAACTAAAACATGACAGATGCCAAGTGTCAAAAAATTTAACCAATATTCATTTTTTTGTGTGACATCGCGCACAAGCATCGGTGAAAACATCGTTAATCAACATCAGCAATAGTGCCAGCAAATATACATATTTAAAAAAAATTTCATTCAAAAGTATTCATTAATTTACTTTTTCATTTATTTATATTTATATTAACTTAAAATAGTACACTTGTACATAACAAATGTTCTAATTTAAAAAAAAAACTATACTACTATACATAAAACTAAAAGCTACTAATGAATATGTACTTTATTTCTCTAACAAAAATCTTGGAATCAGTATTGAGGATTTAAAAAAACATGCTTATCATAGTTTAAATAATAAAGAATTAAAACGATATTTTTAGAGAATTACTTCCACTTATGTCTTTATTTCGACAGCGACCGGTTTCACCAGGCTCGCTGGCATCGACAGACTGCCTTCTCCCAACTCTCCGCCGTCCCTTTATCTCTTGAAGGAGGTAGTATTTTTCTCCCCGAGAACCCTTGGCACTCGGATCTTTCTAATCTTTCTTCTAATTCTCTCCAATGATTTCTGGTGTCAGATGCAGCTCTCATGACTAAAAACATTGTCAAAGCGCCCTTGAGGTGATCTATTCACGAAAACGGCGCTCTACAAACTATCCTAATTATTATTATTATTGTAATAATAATTATTATTATTCACATTCGACAACAGTTCTCTTACGGCTGACCTTATCGGTCCACGGTACGAGGAGCACTCTTTAGTATATCCACATCTCAAACGCCTCCAACCGGTTCATGACATTCACTTTCAGAGTCCATGTTTCACAGCTTTATAGTAGAACAGACCATATACTCGTATAGTATTTGACCATTCTTTGTCGGAGTTTCTGGTTTTGATTATCGTTGCAAAATATGGTTCTCATTTTATTAAATGCAGCACTTGCAACTTCAATTCTGCATTTTTTCAATATCCAGTTTAAACGCTTCAGTTATCATCTAATTATTGTATTGAGATTAAATAATTCATCATGTAGGCTATATGAGTATTTAATTTTTACAATGGGAGGGCACCTCGTAGAAAATTGACTTCGGGATATGATTATCTTCTTCTTTAACAGCCGTTGTCGTCCACTGCTGGACACATAGGCCTCCCCCATACTTCTTCATGTATGACATGTCATACGGGGGGTGGTTGGCATTACAACGCCACGCTTGCCAGACGGGTTGGCGAGGTGTCCTTCCACGTTAGCCTATGCATCAATATTATCCACCGAGGTTATTCACACTCGATCTCTAACATTTCGCATAGTTTCCAGGGGAGACCAAAGTCGAGGAGGTGTGGATAGGTACTTGGGATCATATCAATCCTCCAGCGTAGCATGGCCATCACCACGGTGATGGCCATGCACCGCTCGAAGAGTCAATAGGATCCCCCTTACTCCCCCTATGGATTGTAATACCCTCTAAGAGTTTTCCATAGTCAAAGTAAGAAATCGCAATAGACAACTAATTTCAAGAAGAAAAATAAAATTCACCGTTGTTTACATATTAGAAATAAATAAAAACAATAAATAAATAAACAAAAAGTGAGACCGGGCGACCAGCGGAATAGAGAAGGCAAGCTTATATATTATTTATCCGAACTCTGTATAACGGACAGCCTAAATACAAGAAAATCCACACTTCACTCGGCGAACTCCTCTGCAATAGAAAAATTTGTTGAGCCAAAGCGTTGCCCTAGTACAAATTTCGGGGATCGAGCGTTTGCGGTAGCCGGTCCATCAGCTTGGAACAATCTTCTTTCACACCTCAGATGCATAAATGATGCGACAGACTTCAAATCTATCCTGAAAACCTATATTTTTCATATTTCATACCCAATTTAAAACTTGCATATTTTGTTCTATTATACTTTCTAATAAATCAACTTCCAAATCACATTCCAACAATGTTTCTTACAGACGTACGAGGAATAGCCATTAGAGCTGAACCTCTGTAAGCCAGAAGATCCAAGTCCAAGTCCAAGTTTGATCGCGAATATCAATCAGATGCAGCGTTCACAATTAGATTTAAAACACGTCTTAATGCGCCCTTGAGGTGATTACATCACAACGCTTTAAAAGTTAGCACATTATTATTATTATTATTATTATTATTAATATTCATATTATTATTATTATTATTATTAAGCTATCCGCTCAGTACCTAGCTACTGAAACTAGTGGCGAAATTCCTAATATACTCGTATAAGCAACGGTGAAAAGTTTAAAAGACTTTTTCTAGAAATTGGCTTGACTACTCTTAGGAGGTACCACAATCCTGCAATATCCCATTCCGAAGTCAATTTCCTATGTCGTGCCCTCCTCTTGTTAGCTATGTGCAGGTGTGTCCGAGCACCGAGTGCAGTGCGCGTCATGAGTCAGTCCATACGGACGGGCCTAGGGCTTGGCACCCCCCCAGTTATGCGCGTCTACTTAGTCTGGCGCCCGGTGCACAGACCGCTATTTTAGATTCCAATTGTTTGTGTACTTTAGACTTAGACGTTTTCTTTGATCAATAGGACGGTGGTGCCATATGCCAAAAATAACGCAATTCGTGAATCGTCTATGCCTTATTCATTCCTTCCGCTATATCATAGGTTTCCGAAGTGACCGAATTGCTCTTCCAACTGGCATCACCAAAGACGTGCATGCGTGATATTGACAGGATTGTTTTGACTGGAGTAAGCGCAACCAGATTTACTTCAACATATCCAAATGTGTTATAATATCATTCTCCAGGGCGCACCACATTACATATCATATGTCTTACATGGACGAGCGCCCCACTACCTCACAGAACTTTGCAAGCTGATAGATTTGAACCCTCGGCAGTCAACTCTACGATCCTCAAAGGATGAAGCAACACACAAACTTCTCGTCCCGCGGCGCCAAGGAGCTTCAAACTTCGCAGACCGCGCTTTTGGCATCGCGGGACTGACGGCGTGGAACAGGCTGCCCTACAATATCCCGAATCAAGACGACGAAGGAGTGTTCAGAAGCTCTCTTAAAACTTTTCTTTTTAAGAGAAGCTTTCCGGACCTTGAGCACCCTTGAAGTGAATCTCTCACAAAAATGGCGCTATATAAATCATCATCATCATAGTGTCATTATCGGTCTGACACAAGTTTTGTTGATTGGTTTGTTTTATCATACTGCTAAAATTTCCACACTGAAGAAGGGCGTCTGTGTCCCGAAACATATTTGTGAAAATTGCAATAAAAAAGTGAAAATACAATGTTTTTTTAATCCATAACACAAAATGATGGCGAATATAGCCGAAAGTAAATATTTTCTATTATATGAACGCTTTCTATTACACGTCCCGCGCGAGCTATTCGTGTACTCGGTTTAATGAAATTTGGGATGTTTCCATGTATCCATCAATCGAATTATATCTCCTTGATTTTCCGCAAATCGGTCCGAGCTAAATAGCTACCCACCTCAGGCGACCTCGCCCTCGGAGTCTGGCTTCAAGCCCGCTGTAATTAGTAAGATGACCGTTTGGCGTTAAACCGTAATTTAAAATGTAAAATGTAGTTCAAAGCCGAAGCTGATTCTGCGTACGCAGCGCTGAAGTGGGCTGAATTCGATCACGTACTTTTTGTGTTCAATCTTGAGAGAGAAAAAAATACATTATATCTTGTAAAGAGAGCGTGGACCAACTGGAAAATTTCTTTCGCTTACTTTCTCTATAAATTTTGATTCTCGCACTCCTGAATTTTATGTAAAATTTACTGAATATCTTGCCTATCCCATCTTATGGCATAGGGCGTTCCCAAAATAATGTTATTTCTGTTATTTATCACAATTCAACCCAATCTTCGCGAAGTCTCGTTCGAAATTAGGTCATTTTGTCAATGCGACGGGCGTAAACAATAATTAAGACAGAATTTAAAGGAACACTAACCTAACCCAGGATTTAGATACATGTTTATTCCCGTCACTTATAGTGTACTATTTTCGGTAATAATAATAATAAATTGGATAATTTATAGAGCGCCATTTTTATGAATTACTCATGTCAAGGGCGCTGTAGAAAATGCTCGGTTTTATGAACTAGATAAAAATAAAAATAATAAACATATTTAGTACGAGGGCTGCACCTGACGTAGTCGATCAGCCCTTCCTACTTATCAGGAAATGATAATTTGAAAAGGTGCGTTTTGAGTCTCGATCTCTGACTGATTATCTATGCACTCAAGGTCTGCTGGAAGATTGTTCCATGCTGAAAGGCCGGCTACCGCGAATGCTCGGTCGCCAAAGTTTGTGCTTGGACAGTGGCACAGTCAATCTACCGATCGAAGAAGACTTAGCTGATCGCAATGTAGACTGTTTGGCATTCAGGTTCTCGTTGATGCAGAGTTCAGATTTATAAGCTGGTGCCATTCCATGCAACACCTTATAGACCGCCGAGCTAAGCTTGTATTGTATCCTTTCTGGACATTTCAGCCAGTGGAGCTCCTTAAGATGCTGTGTTATGTGACAACTCTTTGGCACACCACTTTTCAGTCTTGCTGCTGCATTGAATGCAGACTGGAGTTTATTTGTTTGCTGTTTGGGGAGATTGGCGTAGACTACATTGCAGTAATTTAGTCGGGACACGACGAAGGAATTGATTAATGTTTTAAAACCGTCAACGATAGTGTTTAGAAAAAAAAAGGAATAGTTCGTGGCTGATAAAGGGTTGAGATGTATTTGTTTTATGATGGAGATTATTAAATGACTAATTTATGGTTAAATATAATAATAATACACTTGTAAAATCTGTATATAAACGACTTTATTCCTTATTAACACTAACCGGTTTCGCTTCCGCCGAAGCTTCTTCAGGGTAACAGAATATCAGTATATTCTGTTACCTTGACGAAGCTCCGGCGGGAGCGAACCCGATTGTTGTTAACGAATAAAATGGTTTATATACAAATTTTACAAGTTTTAATTATTGTATTCGATAATATCATACCACAAATTAAGTGCTTCACACGAAAGTTTAATTGATGATTGTATTGATCTAAGTTCATTCCACAATGGGAATTGAATAAAATACATGCGTGCTTGCCGGTTTGGCACATAACAGAGCTCTAAAAATAGTAATTTCTAATTATCTACTACGTTATTTATGGCGACAATCGTTGATAAGAATGTGATTAATATTTTTGGCGTAAACACGATTATAAAATAAGCAAGTATTGTTGTCTTACGGCCTCGAGATGAATGTAATCGGACTCATTACACAGGTGAACTGTATACATTTTATAATAACAACTAGCTGACCCGGCAACGCTTCGCTATTGCTAAATTCGAGTATATAAATAAATCCAATATATATTCAACAAATACAATTGAAGTTCAATATCAATTAGTTTATTTATTGGATTAAATGACATGTGTATGGATGCAAAAATGTGTGTCTATATCTATAAAACAATGTTTCAATCCAAGCAAACTCGCTGTGAATTTTAAACTTGAATACATATTACTAATGTAATTGAAAAAGTATTTTTTGAATATTTTATATGAAATTTAATAATCAAATAAACAATATTATATCACATTTGCACAAAACATTCATATGTTTAGAGAAACAAAACTCTTGATTTTGTTGTCCATGAAATTCACATCAGAGCCAATAAAGTAAGTTTCTACGATCGTGATTTCGGCACTGCGAGTCCGTTGCTTGGAAAAGTAATATAGATGATAATACTATTATACATAAGCCTCCCTTCCCGACTTCCACAACTCTCTATCCCTCGCCGCTCTGCGCCATTGACCTCCTGCCACTCGTTTAATGTCATCAGACCATCTTGCTTGTGATCTGCCAGAATTTGTGTAGCTGTTTCTCTTTCGCCACTCCAGGCCAGAAGATCTTATCACCCGTTGTCCTTGCTTTATGACCGATCCCATTCCATTTAAACATTAGTTATTTTACACGCTGCATCGGCAACTTTTGTCCGATCTTTGATTCATCAATTTTGGGCCCTGGAATTAAAAAAAAAAAATTTGAATTGCCATAAGGCGGACACCGAAGAGGCGCATAAGGCAAAATTTAAATTTCCATACAATGAATGAATTACAACTGTTTTTCACTTGTTTGCTGGAGATATTCTTCATATAAAAGGCGGTTCATGCTATATGCATAATAATAATTAGGCTAATTTGTCAAATTAACTAACTAACTAACTAACCATCACGCCGTCTCCCCGAAAGTGTAAGCAGAGAGAATGGACTGTCACACTTTTACTGATGCGGCACTCCATCCTTCTCTTTTCGCCCCGCGGGAGGCGCGGTGTGATGGGTTGCGAACCTCATCGCCACCAATAGGCATCTCCCGCGCACACTTCGATCGTCCAACACCCACAAAATAAATCTAAAACAAATAATATAAAATACAATGATATAAAATAAAATAACAAAATAAAAATAATTTTACACAAAATGTTCTTTTTAGACGGTGCACATATTGTCTATTTAATTTATAATATGTTCCACGTATCCACTGTTTTTTAATTTAGCACATAATGTAATAACACATAATGTTTTTTTCGATGTTGCACATGTTGACTTGGACAATCCGGACTTTTGTGTTTATTTAATTTATGTTACACGTATCCACCATTTTTTAAATTATCTGTAATAAGGCACTTAACCAGCAAGAACTTAAAAATAATATTGAAGAAATTATTCAAATTGTTATTGGAACAAATGAAAAATTTATTTCTACACCTGTCAAAATTCTTTACAAAAACGATAAAACAAATAAAACCTTTTAATCTGATTAATTTGATTAATTTGTCAAATTAATTAAACTAATCAGATTTTAAAGGTTGGTCATGTTAGAAGTCGGAGGAATCGACATGCGTGTATGACTCGTTGTATGAATGTGGAGGAAGCTAGAGAGGTTTGCCAGGATAGAGTAGTGTTATGGTCCATTCTCTCTGCCTACCCCTGTGGGGAAACGGCGTGATGGTTTGTTTGTTTGTTTAATTTGTATAATCGCCGTTTTCGTGAATAGCTCACCTCAAGGGCGCTTTGACATTGTTTTTAGTCATGAAAGGTGCATGTGACAACAGCGAAATCACGATCGTAGAAACTTACTTTATTGGCTCTGATGTGAATTTCATGGACAACAAAATCAAGAATTTTGTTTCTCTAAACATATGAATGTTTTGTGCAAATGTGATATAATATTGTTTATTGATATACAGACAACCGTTGTTAACATTTTATGCGAAAAGGTGGGTTTTTAGGTGATATTTAAAGTCTGTCGGATTGTCAATGCATCTGAGGCGTGCAGGAAGCATATTTCAGGCGGACGAACCTACTACTGTGAAAGCCCGAGCAACACAAAATTCAGATATGTAGGTGACACGTTTGGGAATGTGCTTAATTATTGTCTATAAACTGTAAATTTAAAAACCTTACCTGAAATTAATAATGGAATTTTCATATATGAATGAAAACTACTAAAAGTAGCTTATGTGTAATGTAAAAATGTAAAAATGTAAAAATGTAATGTAAAAATTACTTTTAAGTTGATCAGATTGAAGTTTTTGGTTCGACATCATTATTAAATCATTAGGGAGTTTATTAAATTCTGTAGAGGCTATAAATTGTAAGGATTTTACACCGAATCTAGTTGAACGCAATGCTTCTTATTCTGTGAGCGCGCATCATGTTGGTGTACGTCCGTATTGAATATTGGTCGAGTATTAGAGTGCGTTGATGACTTTATTATTTGTAGTATAGTTTTAGTGATCTCTAATTTTGGATGGATTTGAAATGGAATTATTTTCGTCTGAGAATATAGGGCCCTTACATGAGTGTACCACGGTAGACGGAAAATATTTCTAACAGCCTGATTTTGGATCACCTGAATCTCAGTAGCTTTCTTCTTTCTAATAAAGCCCCAAATACAGGAAAGGTAAGACAGATGAGAATGTATCATGGAGTAGTAAACATAAATTATCTATATTCTTACGCATATATCGAGGTGTGGGATCCATCCTCTGGACATGCGAACTCCAGTATCTTCTGCGTTGTTTTCCCCATCCTCTGCACATGCGCAATCCATTATCTTCTGCGTTGTCTTCCCCATCCTCAAGCAAATGAAATAACCTGAAAGCAATTTAATTATCTTTGAATATTTTAAATCTCAGCATAATGTAGAATTTAATGGTCAAAAATGGTTAATATTACTGGAATCTTCCAACTGAGGCAGCTAATGCTGCATATAAGGATATGTTTACCTATCACAGCATTTGTTTTCAGAGAAAAACTAAAACAGCTGAAGTAACTCATAGTGTATTTGGGTATGTGTGCTGCTGGAATTACTCAGTGGAATGGAAAGTAAATAAGAATTGCAACATGCAGATGCACCAATATGGCTCATTAACAAAATAATTTCAATCCCAATACAAAAATATCCCCATTAGACCAGTGGTCTCTCACAACCAGGCAATTATTTTATCAAAACTTAATATCAAAGATATAGATTTTCGCCCTGCCAGAACAATTTCACATTAAAATAACATTATTAAAATAGATTATACCAATTAACTAATTATTACACAACGAAACGTCATAACCTAAAATGACACGTAAGTAAAACGAATAAATAGATATTGTATATCATTAGAACTTTCTTATCGTTGCTGTGGTCATTTTAATATTTCCCTGATCAAAGTACGCGTATAAAGAACACCTTTATGTTTGAATTCATCAAATGTCATATTAATTGTATTTTAAATAACTAATTAAAATCATAATAATTAAATAACATTAATAATATAGCGCAATACCATTCAAAATTCTGCCAGTTGTATAGCCGTTTCTCGCCCGCTACTTCAGGGTGCATCTTATCATCCGTTGTCCCTGCTATATGACCGATTCCATTCCGATCTCTGATTAATTAATATTGTTTCCTAGAAATAAAATAAAAAAATATTGGAATTGGCATAAGGCGGACATCGAAGAGGCGCATATGGCAAATTTTCAATTTCCATACAATTAATGAATTCCAAGTGTTCACTAAGCAGTATATTTAAAAAAAATACTCGAGGCTCTTGATCGAGCATTGCAAGAGTTGCGTGGAAACATCAGACCATTTGGAAATGTGTTAATATTATATGCAGGAGATTTTAGAAACATTACCTGAACGGCAAAAATAACTACCAAAAACTATGCTAATCAATGCGGTTATGATTGTGCTAAAGAAATAACAAAATTTTTACAAAAGCATTCATTACAACCAGACTCCTTCATATAAATTGTCTATATTCTTATGTAACAAAATAAACCAATTAATTCAAAATTTAAACCTGTACATACCAAAATATAAACATTGACCTTACGGAACTGATAATCGCCGTTTTCGTGAATAGCTCACCTCAAGGGCGCTTTGACAATGTTTTTAGTCATGAAAGGTGCATGTGACAACAGCGAAATCACGATCGTAGAAACTTACTTTATTGGCTCTGATGTGAATTTCATGGACAACAAAATCAAGAGTTTTGTTTCTCTAAACATATGAATGTTTTGTGCAAATGTGATATAGGGAGTGTGTTTAATTATTGTCTATAAACTGTAAATTTAAAAACCTTACCTGAAATTATTAATGGAATTTTCATATATGAATGAAAACTACTAAAAGTAGCTTATGTGTAATGTAAAAATGAGCCGGTTCTCATTCGCCACTCCAGAGTACATCTAATTCACTGATCATCCGTTGTTTGATTGATCTAATTCCATTTTAACGAAGTTATTTTGCACGCTGCATCGGTAATTTTCGTCCCATCTCTGATCCGTTACTTTATTTTCCTAGAAATAAACGGAAAAAGTCATAAGAATTGTGTCATTCATTCATATTGTAATTCATATTGTATATCATTAGAACTTTCTTACCGTTGCTGTGGTAATGTAACAATTTCCCTGACCAAAGTATGCGTATAAAGAAAACAGCAAAATAGAATAAACTGAAAATATATTTATGAATTAGAAATATAAATATTATATTATACTTACGGAAGCAAGTTTCTTCATATTCTTGTAGAGCTTCGACGTCCAATATTTTATATTTTCGCTATCATCCTTTGAAATAACCTGAAAGCAATTTAATTATCATTGAATATTTTTAATCCCAGAAACTTCATAACCTAAAAGTACCGAAACTTCATACCTACAAATTATTACGACGTACAAAGAGATTGACAGTTCAGAGACCACGTGACCAATCGAACGGCTAGAATTCTAGAAAACGAATATCATTAAGTAATCACCGTCGAACGTAAGAGAAACGAATAAGTTTCAGCCACACGAAAAAATAAAGTTTCGTTCATAACCTCAAAATGACACTCGCGTAAAAATTATACTCGCCAAAATTTGGAAACATAATTACCTGTCTGCATTAATGTACATTAAAATAATGCCAATAAAATAGACTGTAACAATTAAACAACCAATTATTTTAGTACGTAATAAGTAAAACGTATTAAGTATTATACATCCCAAAGTAAAACGCAATATATTGGACTGTCAGAAAGAAAAACACATTGTTGCCACTACACAAAATTACATGGAGACTGAATTCTCTCCAGACCATGTCAAACGAATATAGACTCAAAAGATTGATACTCAGGTGATACGAACATTAAGGTCTATATTCGTTTGCACTACGAAAATTTTCAATTAATTGATTAATTTATAAAGTTAATTAGAGCTCGATTAATAACAAAAATATGCCTATGACGACCGCTGAATTCCACTTAGTCCATTCTCCAAATTTCAAAAGGATCAGCTCAGGAATCACCGAGAAAGAAGGAGACACACAGATGGGACATTGAGTTTTATTTATATGTAGATAATGTAGATAATAATATGCAAACTTTTCAAGCGCCGTTTTTGTGATGTAATCGCCTCGAGGGCGCATCATGACGTGTTTTAAATCTAAATATGAACTCTGCATTAAATTAATATATATGTTATGTTCAAGTATTTTATTATATTTTACTTATTATTTCTTGAACAATGTTGTAAAACTCCATGTTAAATAATTAATACGAATGAAGAAAACATGCGAAATAGTCATACACATAAAATATAATATAACTTTTAGAAAACAGGCGTTTTCATTTGTATTAATTATTTATATTTTACTAACTAACAAACCATTATGCGATGGATGGAGAGAATGAACCGCTATACCACTCTTTAGCCAGTTTCGTGGCTCATTTCCATAAGTAGTTTAAGGACTTCTTCTCGGCGCTACATCCCGGTGTGGGATTTGGTTTCCTCCACATCAGTTTTCCACTGGCTCTTGTCCCTGAATATCCGTCTTCATTCCCTAGGTTTCTCCAGTTTCCTTCACGCTGTTCGACCATATTCTTCTTAGTCTGTCTCTTGGAAAATAGCAGTAGATTAAGTGTTGCCAGGGTTCCTCTTAATTTATAACATATATTTTATCTAACGTAAGTTCCGCATGGACGAAGGACGGGCCTAGGGATTGAATGAGCGAAACTGAAGAAGGGCGCCGTTCGCCTATAACAGCTTCAGGTAAGCGGTAAGAATCCTCTATGTCCTATGTCCTAGTATGCCTCTTGTTCTTTTTTCGTGTGGCACCCATCTGGACATAGTCTGCGGTGTTATGTCCACCGTAGGCGTTGAGACTTACAGAATCTCACCAATGATTCCTGGTCAATCAGTACTTCTAGCTCAAGATTTCTTTTGATTCTGTAAGTTCTGTGTTTGATTCGACGACCTTCGGGGCAGAATGGCATATGATATGACTGCCAGACCGATGGTCACGGGTTTAATTCCTGGCGAAAGCAGTGTAATTGTCTGATGTATAATTCACATGGCGATAGATTAGCAACCTAGCACATATCATGATAATCAAAATAACAGCTAAAAAAAACATTTGTATACAGGAATTGGGTTCAAATGACCTGTTGTATACAAAAAAAAGTCCCATCCTTCAGCGTGAATCTAAAAATATTCATCAGAATCTTCCTATCCAAAATTCAATTATATTGTTAATTTTTAATGATTTGTATTGTCTCTTCTATATACGCCATACTTTGTGTTGTTATGGTGGTTTATTTATCTTTTTCTTGTTTATATACTTTGTATATACAATACTTATATTAAAAAATAAAATTACACGGACATGTTTCGGACAAACGGTCCTTCTTCAGTAAATATACATTTTAAAAAATATTATAAAATTGTTTACATGATCTGACAGATGTTATAAAGAACTGTTTGTCCGAAACATGTCTATGTAATTTTATTTTATTAATATAAGTGTTGTATATACAAAGTATATAAAAAAAATGTATTGTCATTTATATTTTCGTCGTGGTTCTTAGAGAGTTCGTTAAATAAACTAGGTACCGCAATTCGAAATACTGCAAAGCTCTAAAGCGCCCCCTACTCGGATAATGCTGCATAGCGCCAGAAGAAGTTTGGGATAATAAATTTTGGAGGGAGAATGACCTACATTCTCAGCTAGTGAGAGACCAAGATATCCCTACCCCGGAGGAAGTAACCGATTATTATTTTCGCGTGGTACGAAAAATATTCGTGAAATTGATTTTGTGCGAGCGAGTTCATCCTCAGTGTGCGCGATGAAAAATGGAAAATTCCAGTCTGTATTTTGAAAAAGTATTTGAATAAATTATTTTTATTTAGTTGATTTATTTTATATCATTGTACTCGTATTTTATATATTTTGTGTTAGATTTATTTTGTGGAGGGTTTTGCGATCGAAGTGTGCGCGAGAGATGCCTATTGGTGGCGATGAGGTTCGCAACCCATCACACCGCATCTCCCGCGGGGCGAAAAGAGAAGGATGGAGTGCCGCATCGGTTAAAGTGTGACAGTCCATTCTTTCTGCCTACCCTTTCGGGGAGACGGCGTGATGGGTAGTTAGCTTAGTTAGTATTTGAATAAAAGTTCGTAAAAATCTTATAACGCTAGAGAAATGATAGGAATATCCCATATCCCTCGTATTTAAAACCAATCAATTTATCAAGTTTTATTTTATTATTTTTTTAAATATAAAATAAATACATAAATAAATCGTATTAAACCACGGTATGGTTATTATATTCTTGTTCTTCCTCAGCCTATTCCCATCCACTCCTGGATAAATGCCTTTCTCCATTCGCTTTCATGTCACTCTGTCTTGTGCAGACTGCATCCAGGTTATTCCGATGTGTCTGTTCAGATCATCCTTCCACCGTGGTTGCGGTTGCCCTGCACATCTCTTTGCCATCCACGGTCTCCAAGTCAGCAGTCTTCTTGTCCATTTTCATCTGAGCTTCTGGCTACGTGACCTGTCCATTGCCATTTTAGAGTCGCCGCCCGATGGATGATGTCAGTGACCTTTGTTTTTTTCTCTCACCGTAGCGTTTCTGACTCTGTCTCCTTAGGCTTATTCCTAACACGGCTCTTTCCGTGGCTCTTTGGTTCACTCGTAGTTTCTGGGCACTTTGTTTGGACAATGTTACAGTTTCAAGACCATGAGTACCAACTGGCAGAACACAGGCTTCATAGACTTTTCGTTTCAGGTTGATCGGTATTTTCCGTTTTTTAAAGATGTAACCCATGTTTCCAAAAGCTGCCCAGTTTAGTCAAATTCTTCTCTTAAGCTCTGCGGTTTGGCTATCTCGGCCCAATTGATTGGGCCGAGATGGTTATGATAAAGATGCCAAGTTTCGCTTCGACCCAAGCTTCATCAGGGCATTCTAACTACAACAACAACAAGTTATTATACTGCCCTGATGAAGCTTGGGTCCAAGCGAAACTAGTTGGTATCAATTATAATAACCATACCGTGGTTAAATACAAAGTTTTATTTATTTAGTATATATTTTTAAAATGTCTAACCACAAAGTGTGTGCTTCGTATGAAAATTTTATTTATTTTTATTTGAAATTTTGTAACGATATAAGAATGTAGAGGAAACTCGAAAAGTATGTCAGGACAGAGCAGTATGGCGATCCATCCTCTCTGTCATGATAAAATGTCAAATGCTGATACCAAGAAGACACTTAGAGCTGAAGAAAGTATTATGAACAAAATCATGAAAGGATCACAGCGTTGATTTGGACAAATGGTACGCATGGATGAAGAAATAATGGTAAAGAAAGTATACGTTAACGATGTGCATGGGTTTCGGAGTCGAGAAAGACCCAGGAAAATGTGGCATGACCAAATTAATCAAATTTTAAAGGTTGGCCATGTTAGAAGTCAGAAGAATCGACTAACGTGTATGAATGTGGATGATTCTAGAGATGTGTTTCAGTATTGAGTAGTGTGGTGTTCCATTCTCTCTGCCTACCTTAAGATAAATTTGTTTCCATTTTCAAATATAAATACGTCAGCGTGTTTTGTATGCATGAGATATATTTAAGTCCGCAAATTTTCGCCATTGCCGCGCCCCCTTTCCCCCCTAAGGGGGTTTCTCCCCGATCCACCCCTCGCGGACACGCCCTATATTTCGGCCCAAGACGATTTATTATCTACGCTCAGTAATGTTTCTAATTTCCCTTTGTATACTCGCAGGTTACAAAGGGCACTGTGAAATTTATAACACATTTTACAATCATATTTTATGTTTTTAGTTTACAGTTAAAATTAGAATTAGAAATACAGTTATTATTTGGATACCTTGAATAGAAACTGGCAAAGGAAGGATAAAAGTAGAATAAATGCAGTATATATGAGATGAAATTTCTTAGCAAATGTGTGATTAATCTTTATTTGATAGAGTGTCAAATGCATATACGAGTATGTGTAAGAAATGAATGCAGTGCGAATGAAAGCGTTTTGAACAAAATATTGAACGATTAATTGTATGTTAATAGAGACGAAGATGCAAATTGGAAACAGAATATGGTGATCGAGGTGCTTAGAGGACTTATGACCTGTCATGACTTATGACCTGACTCATGACCCTTGGTTGAGTTAAGCGCACGCTTTATGTAATACAACTTTCCCCATTCCACCTTTTCTTATGACAACTATGTCTGACAAATTTTTGGAAGTTGTATATATGTTAATCTGTAACACCACCCTTCTAGTTTCTAGTTTCAATCTACACAATAGCGCCATCTATGAAGACTGGATTTTAAGCATTAAGCAGAAGAAAGCTTAAAATTTAAGAACATATGTATAATATGTATAATACAAGAATCTAAGAACATATGTAACATGTGCTAGGTATATTAAAATTAGGCATTGTACCAGGGATACAACCTTTACAAGAGATCAAACAGTTAATATTTTACGTTTTTAAAATATTTTTATTTTTAATGGAAGTGTTTAAAAAAACTCTTTTTGTCTTAATAACATCCTCGAGTTCTTGAGTAGTAAGATATTAATGGCATTTTAAAATACCGTTTGTAAAGTTGGGAAAACGTGTAACTATAATATTTATTCTAATCAGTTTATGTAGTTGGTAATCTCTATCCTGACGTTATTTAGAAATAATCACTGTGACCCACGCATGGGGCCATATCCTATCTGCCTGTGTATTTCTGCGCCCCACGGTTGGGGCGGTTTGCTCGGAAATATTGATATTACATGCTTTGTTTATTTATTTATACATAATACACAAATGAGATATAACAAACGAAAAACATTTAGGCGACTCATTCGGACAAAAACGGTGTTACAAAGATAAGATAAAACAACATGAAACCAAAAAATCATACATATCAGAAGGAACCCAAATATGTCGACGTCAGTGAGGCTCTTTCCAGAATTTGTAATATTTTTTTATGAATACTGCCTCACTGATACTGTCCAAATCCGAGACGATTAGATTCAATGTCCGAATTGCTCTTCTTACTGGCATTACCAAAGGCAGGTTGGTTCTGCGTGACGGAGCCAAGAACGATTGATGTCGGCGCTGTCGCAGGTCAGGAACAAAAAGACCTATTTGCTCCAGAACATAGGGGTTCTCAATAGAGCCCCGAATCAGTTTGAAAAAATGAGGGAGTTATTCTCCAGCGTACCCAAGAGAAATGCCGTTGGATAGAGCCAAGGATATACCCCGTACTCTCTCATGTAGAGGGCTCTCAAGAATTTCTTTTGAACCCTCTCCATGCTACCACTATTCATTGCATAACAACGGTGTAAACTTTATAAATAAGTAAACGACTAAATGTAGTTATAAACAAAATGCACTGACTGTATAATTGCTAAAGGCACAAATCAATAAATTGTACGAGTGTTAAACGCACTACCAAAATACATATTATCTCACTGTGACGAAGGGTTCCACGCAGACGCCTGTTCCCACGCTTACGGCTGATCGCACCGTGACATCATAATTGCAATTCTTCTTTCTGGTATTCCACTCCGATTCAATACATCGAATGACAATGTCCAACAAAAAACACGATAATAATGTATAATGCTTGTATCGATGATTGATGTGACATTATGCGACCGTGATTAGAAAAAATAAAGAATAATAATAATAATAATAGTAAATTGGATTGGCTATAGACCGCCATTTTTATGATATACTCATCTCAAGGGCCCTGCAAGAACTAGAACTAGAAATAGAGGACGATCGAAGAAAACGAGGCACGATCAATTAAATCAAATATTGAATGTCGGCCATATGAGGAGTCAGAAATCGACGTGCCTGCATGACACGACGTATGAATGTTGAGAAAGCGAGATTAGCATGTCAGGAAAGAACAGTGTGGCGGTCCATTCTTTCTGTCTACCCCTTCAGGGAGACGGCGTAATGATTAGTTAGTTGGTTCAGTTGAATGTTTGCGAGTAATCATGACAATGGCCGACAAAACGATTTAAAAAAAAAATACATAATAACAAATATTGGTAACTAACTAACTACCAATCACGCTGTTTCCCTGGAGGGGAAGGTAGAGAGGATGGACCGCCATACTGCTCTGTCCTGACATACCGTACTTCTGCGAAAGCTGTCGGAAATTGGTTTCTCTTCTAAGTTGGTTTTATTTTTTATTAGCTACCTGAGGGAAAGGAAACAGTTTGCCTCATACGGTATATTTCAATCTGCACTTTTTCCCGTATATTCCGGAGTGCCACAGGGCTCAAACCTTGGTCCACTCCTCTTCATCATCTTCATTAATGATGTCGCGAGGGTTATACAATTTTCGCGATTTCTTTTATTTGCAGATGATCTTAAATTATTCCTTGAGATAAAAAGCCCCGAAGATTGCCTCCATCTCCAGTCAGATATAAATAATATCGTCCGCTGGAGTAAAACCAATCAAATTTATTTCAATATCTCTAAATGCGTAATTTTATCTTTTACGAGAGCATTGCGTACTGTTTATTACAGATACACAATGGATAACCAGAAACTTAAGCGTGTTTCAACGATAAAGGATCTTGGTATCGTTTATGAAAGTAGGCTGACTTTCCATGCTCACATCGAGAGAATATGTGGAGTTGCACTGAAAATGTTGGGATTTATTCTCCGAACTGGTAGAGTTTTCAAGAATCCCTATGTTTTGCGAATTTTGTACAACTCATTGGTCCGGAGCCGGCTCGAGTGTGGCTCGGTGATATGGAGTCCCCACGAGGCGAGATACTCGCTCATGTTAGAGAGGGTTCAGAAAAGATTTCTGAGATATCTCTACATGAGGGAGTTTGGTAGCTATCCGTGGCTTTATCCCACTGCATTCCTCTTGGGCATGCTGGGGACCGATAGTTTACAGATAAGAAGGGATGGGTGCACACTTACCCATTTCTTCAGACTTATCAGGGGATTCTTTGAGAACTCCGTCATCTTGGAGGCTATCCATCTTTATGTTCCGGATGGCTATCTTCGACAGCGTCAGCACAGACTGTTTTATCTCCCAGCATGCAGAACCAACCTGCCTCTGGTGATGCCGGTGGGGAGAGCAATCAAACTGCTGAACATGATCGCTTCGGAGATCGATGTCTTTCATATTCGTGAAAGTACATTCAGAAGACAAATACTCTTGACTTTGGAGAGTATTTTGTATTCCTAATGTCGAACCATCTCTCATGCGTTCCTGGTATTATATATTCCTTATGTTTTACCTGTTCTCAATAGATGCCTTAAACTATAAAAAATGTTTGTAATGTCTTTTGAGAAAATAAACTGATTTGATTTGATTTGATTGATTTGATTATACCTCTTAAAATTCCTCGTCACAAGGCCAAGAAACCAGCACGCTCGTCGATTTTTCCGACTTCGAATATGGCCGGCTTTTAGTATATGATTTTTTTGGTCATGCCATGCTCTATCCTTGGCCTTCCACGGCTTTTCTTGCATCATAATGTTCCATATGTCCAAACCATCTCAGGGATCCTTTTTTAATTTTAATCAATGAAGACTAGACTGGTCCCCTATGGGGGGAAAGAGGAAGCGAGGCAGACCTAGAGCCAACTGGAGAAGAGCCCTGCAGGACGACGTTAAAGCAGCAGGCCTCACTTGGGATGATTCCTCGGATCATGAGCCAAGCATTCTATCCGCTATGCCACACCATTTCGATATAATGGTGTAAGTTATTAAAATTATTATCTACCCTTGCCGCAATGTACATATGCGATTCAACCCAGTAATGGCACGGTTATATCCATTTTCATAGCTAAACTATAGGACGTGTGTATCTCTAGGGCTGTCGACGGTGCGGAACAGCGTTAATCCTTTACCTTTAACGTTATTTTAGTCATTGTTCGCCCCTAGATGGGAGTCCCGGGAACACTCATTTATGAAACCGATGGGACCACATTGTCTCTACCCTTTTAGGGGTCAGGAGAAAGTGATAGTTAAATGTTTTAATTTTGAAAATACTAAAAATGAACGGTATGTCTGTAGGCTGTCTATTTTATGCGGACGACGATGTGCTACTTGCAGACAACGAGCATGAACTACAAGCCCTGGTGTCTAGTATGTATGAAGTATGCGAACGATACGATTTAACGATGAATGTGAATAAGTCCAAGGTAATGATTTTAGAAAAAGAGGGAAACATGACAGTCTGTAACATTAGTGTGAATGGTGAAAATCTGGAACTAGTGGATGAATTTGTTTATTAAGGAAGTATGTTTACAAAGGATGAGAGAGTGGAGAAGGATATTGAAAGAAGGGTTGGGGCAGGCAACAGAGTAAATGGTGTACTTAAAGTTGTCATCGCAAACAAAAGCCTATCCAAAAAGGCTAAGATGGCAATGCACAATGGTGTTCTTGTGCCGACCCTTATGTATGGAAGTTAAGTATGGAACTATCAAAAGAAGGATGAAAGTAGAATTAATGCAGTAGAAATGAGATCTCTAATACGAATGTGTGGTAAATCTGTATATGATAGTGACGAATGCAAATATAAGAAGTGAATGCAGTGCGAATGAAAGTGTTAGGAACAAAATAATGAAAGGATCGTTGAGATGGTTTGGACACATGGAAATTTTGAGTGAATACAGAATGGTGAAGAAGGTATATGTAAACGACTTGAACGGAGCTAGAAATAGAGGAAGGCCGATGAAAAATCGGCACGATCAAATCAAACAAATATTAAATGTCGGTCACGTAAGGAGTCTTAAGAAATCGTCGTGCGTGCATGACACGATGTATGAATGTAGAGGAAGCGAGAGATATATGTCAGGACAACAGTGTGGCGGTCCATTCATTCTGCCTACCCCTTCGGGGAGACGACGTGATGGTTAGTTAGTTAGTCGATTATAGGTATCACAATTTATTAATTAATTTTATGATATTATCGTGATAGCTGTTTCTTGTTTTCAATATGTTTGTAACACCTGATGATCCCAACATAACTTGGCGAAACAGTCGTCGCGACGTATATGTATAATAACAGATAATAACATATTGTTTCAGTCTAAACAATACGATGGTGTGAAAATACCTAATACTGAAATCAGACGCCAGACAAAGCTTGTAGATATGATGGACCGTCTTGCGAAACTGAAGTGGAAATGGGCAGGACATGTCGCCAGATAGGGAATAGAGAGATGAACACCCAGAGTCTTGATGTGGAGACTATGGGAGAGAAAACGGAGCATAGGTCGACCCCAAAAAATATCCTAGTCGGGGAAAGACGATGAATGAGAGTCGCGAAATGAATGTCTTCTAAATTCGTCATCACTTTGTGTTGTGGATTCACATTTAAATATTTTTTTAATAACCTTGTGTTTTTACAACACCTTCCATATTTCATAAACATGTTTCGGACCATCTGCCTACCCTTACGGAGAGACGGCGTGATGGTTAGATAGATACAATAAAATGGCGTTAGATTAGCTACCTATCACGTGTCTCGAGAATGAAAATGTATATAATGTAATAATATCAATACTCTTTACATCGATGTGGATCGCGCCATAATGGTGTAAAGAGCGCTTCATCATAACGATAATAATATAGATCGAAACTGCATGATAATATAATATGGTTGGGGAAAAAGTATTTTTGTTTTATTTCAATGCTCTATAAAAAGTGTTACAATCATCCGATTTAATTCAAATATGCGTCGTTCTGTTCGATAACTTGTTGCCAACGAGAATCCAACTCATCACATCCATAATGCCCCTCTCGTAGAAGCCCTTGTCCCTATTGGCAAAAAACTCGGACAACTAATATTCACCAGCCAAATTTGTACCCCCAAGCGTATTGGCCATAGACTGGAACAGGTGGTAGTCACTTGGTGCCAGGTCCGGACTATAGGGTAGTAAATTTTTTAAATATGGCGAATTTCTTCCTTTGAGACCTCCATACTCTACGCACGATAGTTCACGAATTTCAGCCTAAACCATGCGCATTACTGTCAAAGAAGCGTTTGTAGTATACACTCACACCTTTACAACGCCGTATCGTATGATCCGATATGACCAATAATGAACGAGATATACTTAGTTGAAAAAAAGGGCGCTAAATACGAAATTACTTTTTCCCCAACCCAATATAATATAGATAGATTGTATATATTTTTTTATCCTTCCTACCAAACTTTTTATTAATATGGTTAAAAATTATGAACTGTTACGTTACATTTTAAACTTATTACATATTAAACCGCGGAAAATCTTTTTCAGGAAATTCTTTGAAGTTTTAATAAGGTCTGAAAAGATCGATGGCTTGTAGAACCCTTTGAACCCTTAGGGTATGGCCACACCGAAATGCCTGGGTAGGAGCCAAGACACAGTTCGCTTGTGATCACGCCCTGTGGCGCGGAGCGTATAGTGTGGCCGGTTTTTAAAGGGTAGAAAATATTTACTTCCGTAAATATTTCACGGATTGCAAATTATTAACCGCTCAAATTTTTTTCGAAATTTTGTTTCAATTAGTTATACGTATATTTATATCACAATCGCTGTTTATTACCCTAAATAAATAAATAAATAATTGTCAGTTAAAATTAGCCCTACATCGTGCAAATTTACTTGGTTATTTATTTTATACGAGCCTGAATATTACTGTGTTATAGTTTCATTGTAAAAAAATGATTAAGTTTAATATGCGCACTTGTGAAAATGATTGCTGCTACTCCGACAACCGCAGATTGTACGAACAGGCGAGCGCGGACCGTGAAAATTAAACAGTTTTATTTTCTATCACTTTCTTCACGTTTTTATGCGATGTTTTTAATCGTTTCTTTACTCCCGCAGAGCGCTCTACGATCATAATTTAATTTCTATGGAAATTCTTGGCCGGTTCTTTAAATTTTTGCGTATTTTTGTGTGTTGCATCTAAAAATGATATTTTAAACATATCGTTTGTTTTGACGGTGTGTAGTATATTTTTCGTTCGATAGTTATTTTCACTACGTTTATAATACTGAATGAAAAAGTATTGTACCCAATTATGCATGCCGCGAGGTTTTTCTTTTCACAAATCGCACGCTTAATAGTAAACTGACCGATTGTGGTTTAGGTCATAATTGAGTTAACATTAGACAGAGGCTTGTGTTAACGCTACCCATCGTTTCGCGTTAAAATTAAGTCAAAATTCCGACAATTGACCTCCATTTCCACTATATCGGTCTTTTTCATTCGTACGTGTTTTTCGACTATTTTTGTTAAAACGCCGACTCATGTCAGATTGAGCAAAACTTGATTTTTTGAGTTAAGCCAGTGTTCTATTAAGCATGCGAAATGTTTCCCAATATACGGTAAAGCTACAGAACTAGCTCGTTTCTGGCAATGCCAGTGGATAGGACAATCAAATGCTGAACACGGTCGCTCCAGTGGACAACGTTTTTAATACGAGTATTAATGATCGACTTTACGGTACCGAAATCGCCTTTATCCACGGTGTTGGACTCTGAGTATACAGTTTGAAATATGTATTTTTAATTGATATAAGGCAAAAGCTACTAGGTTAATTATTGTAATTGTGTCATTTATTTGACGTCGAATATAATTAAATAAGTTTATAAACTATTACATTAAAAAAAACTTTGTTTTATGTATCACAATTGTATTTTTATTTTACGCGACAGCTGTTTCGTCAATATAGTTGGCATCATCAGGTGTTACAATGATGATGATGAACAGCTGTCGCGAAAAATACAAATAAAATACAATTGTGATACACAAAACAATTTTTTTTAATTTAACAGCTTATAATGTTAAAGTATCATAGTGTTTCGCCCAAAACAGTGGATTATTTATACAAGTTTTTATACGAAGCACTCACATTGTGGTTAGACTTTAGTTAACACGGTGAATTCCATAATGGTGATTCTTTTCGAAGAATTAATAAAACATCGTTTTTACCACTTTTAAGTTTATTTTTCCCGACATGAAATAAGACCCGATACTATATAAGATTATCGCAAGTTCCGCATGGACGGGGAACGGGCCTAGGGAATGCTAGAGCGAAGTTGATGAAAGGCGTCATAAACTCTCTAACAGCTTAGGGTAAGAGAAGCGTGTCCTATATGTGTTATATAAGGTTTCCCCGATGTTTCTCTGTCTTGCTCTCCCCGAAATCACTCCTCCACACTCCTTATTCCAGTCTTTGATGTTGAGCAGCCAAAAAGTTTGTTTTTGCCAGTTTCACATAGTCCTTCAATCATGGGTTGCAGGATTTTATATTTGTTTCCATTCAATATGTGCCAAACTTAAGTGGAAATGTGCAGGACATGTCGTAGGACAGGAAACAGATAGATGGGCACCCAAAGTCTTGTCGTGGAGACCATGGGAGGAAAAATAGAGCATCGGTCGACCCAAAAATATGGGCTAACGACATAATCCAGTCGTGGGAAGAAGATGGATGAGAGTCGCACGGAATAGAGAAAAATGGAGAACTTTTGAAGAGGCCTACATCAAGCAATGGAGAAGAAGAAGAATATGTGACCAAGATATCAAATTCTGTGCATTTCAACAATTCTCTGCTGCAATTAGCTCACCTCATGACTTCTGAGTTGTTGATCGAATCTGTTCACGGTATACGAAGCATTATTCTGTATAGCCATATTTATTTTTCCTCTAACCTGTTCGCAGTATGCTCTTTCAGAGTCCAGGTTTCTGAACCATACAACAGAACAAACCAGGTGTAAGAAGTCATTTTCTGTCTATGTTTTAAATTCAGCTATCATTGCACAATGATGTATTTATTTGTTGTAATGTACTGCGGGCCATTTCGACCCTTCCGTTATAACGCTGTCCAGGTATTGGAATTGGTCTACCATCTCCTGCCAAAGATTAAGTCCACTAGTGTATGTAATTATGATGTATACAATATTGTTTTTAACGATTGTGTCAGTGCGTATTATTTGTAATTTTATAAAAACTGATATCACTTTTATTGGTTGGTTTATGAACTCTTAAAATTGAGGTCGGCCAATATATTATAATATCAATTAATATTTAATGCGTATTTCTTTTTAAAAATGACTAGATCTTACATGTTATTGAAATATTTCAATTATATTTTTTACTTTATTTCTTTGTGATTTAAAAAAAACTGTATAAAAACAATTACACCGAGGAACACTGAACACTGCCACTTACCTGTTTATAAAATAATAAATCTTTATTTATTCTCTCAAATCAATTTCATAGGCTTTAAAGTATTCCCCGTTGGACCCAATAAATATTAATGTTTTTGATGTAATTATATTTATTATCATTATTTTTATTATTATTATTATTATCATTATTTTTGTTATTATTATTATAAACTAGTAGCAACCCGTGAAATATTCACGGAAGTTAAGATTTTCTACGCTTTAACTTTGATTCACTGTACTGCGTAATCAGTAATAAATTTTAAACTTTAGTATATATTTTTTTCGCACACGTTACAAATTTCACAATTGACAACACCAAATTGTTCTCCTTTTGTTTTCTACACTGTACAAAAATAATAATAATAAAAAACAGAACACAGGAATTCTGGCTCGGACATGCACATCGAGTGTATTTCTAATTACTTTCAGAGAGAATCGAAGTGTTCCTCGCTCTCTTGTTTTCAAAATATTATCGTATTCTTTCTTGATGACAGACGGGTTTTTGCCTATTTATATTATGATAATATAATTGTTGGCAATGGCGCCCCGGTGCCCTTATCGAGTACGAGGAGCGCCCGGACACAGTCGGAGGCCGTGGGCGTGTCTGTCGCTTTCCGGTGCATTTAAGGTCAGGAGGTTAACTTCCCGCCGGGACCTCGAGCAGGATCACCTAAAGCGGTTAAATAAAACCCAAGGTCATGCGGCGACCTCGTGCCCAACTGTACCACAGTGGGCATCGTCTATTCCGTCGAAGTGCACTCTGGTGATAAAAAACGACTTATCTCGTTTATCCAAATGATCGAAATATATATGTTTTAACCGGTTAGATGCCTGTAAGCGATTATACTCGCTCTGAGTTGCCGTGCCCGTGGGGCCGGCCATACAAAATGAGCGAGTTAACTCGCTCAAGTTTATGTGTGTTTCTAAATAACTTCTAGTACGAATCCGAATAATATAAAATATAGAAGGCATATAAATGTGTATTGGGATTATGAATCAATACTACAATATTACAGTTTATTGATATTATCTATTTTATATAGATTTATTTAAAAGCTTCGCATGACAGTCACTATGTGTTTCTTATACATGGTTGTCTGTTTTTGCAGCAACAGTGCATCTCGTATTACTTCTTAAATATTTTTGCGTTAAAATTTAAAGTAATTTTATGGTTATTGTTTCAGATACCGCCATGCAAAATAACCTGTTTTAAATTATTCAAAGATGAAGTTTTTTGATTTATAAAGTGTATTATCTGTCTGTGTTTTTTTTTATGATTATAATATTGATGAGATTCTTACGATATTTTTTCATAGTATCCTTTGAATGTATAGTAAATAAATTTAATTATATTCTATATTCGATTTTAGTTTCGAAAAAAATGGTATGGAAAAATGGAGAGTTATGACAGTTTTTAAAAACATGCATTTTCAATGTTGATTTGATTTTTTTAAGGAGTTTTGTATGAACAAACATATAGAAACGATATAAGTAAAATCAATTTATTATTAAATCACACTATCAACGGTGATATCATAACTAAAATAGTTTATATTCGATTCTTATTTTAAATAATTAAGAAAATTATTTTAAAATTCCAAGTGCTTACCCAATATATATATTTTCCTTATCGTGCATCACGGAATTTGTTTTGCTTTTCATCATTTAAAGATATCTGAACAATAGTGTGATTGAATCATCGGGACAGCCCGATGATGCAAACACCTAAGAAATACCTGTTTGATTAACGTTTCATGATTCTTGGACTACTCGATAATTACACCTTTATTGGCCATCATGTTTTCGCTAGCACCTGATCTATTGTGCAAGATTCTCGAATGTTCTCTCGCGAGGATTTAGGGTAAGAAGTACTAATGTTGGCACTCCCCCAATGATTGGCACTCTTCGTTTCAATAGCACGTAGGAACTGTAAAATTGTCGAAATAATAAATTTCCGCACTGTTTTAAAATCCTTAATTAATATATTTTGCATTTGAGGAATTTATTTTTTCATGCCTGGTAAAACTAAAATTTGTCAATGCGATTTGTAGAGCGGGAATTCTTCGGTGTGTTTTTTATTCATATTCTAGTTTTTTTCACAAGGTTAGTCATCGTCTACAGATTTTTTTATTACAGTCAGGTAAGCCTTTTACTTTCGGATTTGTTAATTACTTGGTGGAAAAGGATTGATGTACATTATAAAACCCCTTTTTGAGGTTATATTTTAGAAAAATGGGTTATATTGGTGTGCCAACAATTGTATATTTCAGTTGTATGATCATTCAGTGATTGGCATACATGCCAATCTCTGTACTTTTTGATAATATATTTTAATGTAATTTTTTCTTGACAAAATTAAATGTATAATGATATTCAAATAGTTTTAGCATGCATAACTTGACAAACAAGCTAAAAATATATTATTGGCAGTGCCAATGTTTATACTTTTTAATGGTGCCAATCTTTATGCTAATCGGGTCTTTTGGGATATTGTAATGGAATTATCTTAATTATTTTCAGAAAATGCCTAAAGTACCATCAAGTCAGGGAAAATATATGAAGAAATATTCAGAGATAGAAATACAACTTGCATTGGAAGCTGTGAGAAATGGGATGCCGAAAAAAACTGCGGCTAAAAAATTCAATGTTCCTAGGGCAACAATCCAATTTAGATTATCTCGACATGGACCATGTACAGTTTTGAATGAAGCTGAAGAATCCATTACGGTGGAGTGGATTTGTACTAGCAGTAGGAAAGGATTTCCCAAAAGGAAAGAAGTTGTTATGAATAGTGTGGAGTATTTTTTGAAGACCAATCCTAGGACTAATACGTTTATAAACAATACACCAGGAGAAGGGTGCTATCAATTGTTTTTGAAACATCACCCGGAGATTTCAATAAGAACCTCAGAAGCAGTGACAGCTGCAAGCTCTACTGTTGCTGAAAATAATATAAGAGGCTGGTTTAGCCAAGCTGAAAAATATTTAAAAGAAAAATATTTTTTTGACATTTTAAGTGATCCTTCAAGAGTCCTTAACGGTGACGAGACAAATTTTCAATTATGCCCAAAAAATACAAAAGTTTTGGCACAAAAAGGAGCAAGAAATGTTTATGAAGTTGAACATGCACCGGGGAAGATATGTTTGACAGTTATGTTTACCTTCTTAGCTAATGGTGAAACGACTCCGCCAATGGTAATTTTTCCATTAAAAAGAATGCAAAATTACATTCATCAATCTATTCATCCTGACTGGGGAATCGCTTTGTCAGACAATGGATGGATGAAAGGAGACATTTTCATTGACTATATAAAAAATGTACTTCATCCACATTTATGCAAAATTAAAACTAAATTCCCAGTTATTCTTTTTGTAGATGGTCATAAAAGTCATACGACTTATGAACTTAGTAAAATGTGTACGGAATTAGGCATAATTTTAATAGCATTGTACCCAAATGCAACCAGAGTTCTTCAACCAGCAGACGTAGCTGCATTCAAGTCAATTAAATCAGCATGGAAAAGAGGAGTGTTAAATTGGAGACGAAACAACATAAGCAAGGTGTTGACAAAAGCAGATTTCGGTCCGATTCTACAAATTGTTCTACAAAAGCATGTAAACAATAATATAATCAGAAATGGTTTTAGAGCATGTGGACTTTTTCCATGTAATGCATCGGCAAATGATTTTTCTAAATGTCTTGGTGGATCTACACTTCCAAGGCAAAATTTCTAAACCCCCAAGAACATAACAATAAACTATCAAAACTTTAAAAAAATTGTTGGAAATGAAAAAATTTGAGAATTGGAAATGGAAAAAAACGTTAACAAGTCACCTGATTTCAATGCATTATTTAATATTTACCAAAAAACTTTAACTTACTTCGATTAGTACAGAAACAACCAATTTAGAAGTAGATAATGAGAATGATCCCTCTGAATGAATATATTTACTGTGCCAATAATTATACATTTACGTTATGCCAATCATTATACTCGAGGTGCCAATGATTATGTTTTTAGGATATTTTTTTTGCAAAAAAATCTACGACTAATGGTTATTTCAGAAGGATTGCTGTGTGTGTTTTTTATTATCTAAATAGTTCATAAAATATGAATTTAAAAAGAAAAAAATCATAAACATAAAAAGTGAGACGCATAGACTTGAAACATGAAAAGTTTTTCTTAGAGTGCCAATCATTGTACTGCTTACCCTATACAAATATCAATTTCGATAATTATATTTTATTTTCTAGATCTATCAGCCATCGTGGTTTGAAATTTGTTATCTACTGTACGAACAATTTTCTTATAATGTGGGTGATACTTAAATGTCGAACGTTTTTTACAAAGGACTCCCTTTACACCCTAACCCCACACTAAAGGCCTCTCAAATTACGGCCCGAACATCTCCAGTCACCACAAATCGATCCTCCTTCAAAGGAACACTACGGGCCACAGATATTAAGCCCCCGCATAAACCAACAATCCACCAAATCATATTTCCAACAATGTCTCCATCAGACGCAAGAGAAATCCAGTCACAAGGGCTGAATCTTTGTAAGCCAGAAGATCCAAGTCCAAAAGTTATGATGACTCTTATTTTTTTTAGATTTGTCTTCTCTCTTAGCCATTTCTAATTTATTTGCGGTCGATTATTCAAATAGTCATATTGCCAGGGTTTTCGGTTTTGAGCTATTCCACTGTATTTGTACTGTAAATGGAGGAGGCCCTTTTCCAGGAGTGGACGGGACTAGGGTGAAGAAGAAGAAGAATATATTATGATCTTCGCGTGCCGTATCAGGTACCCCCGACGTTGACAATCACTCCGGCGAAGGCTTCTCTATCTTGCGCAACCTGGAACAGCTCCCCTACATGTCTCATCCCGGTCCAGTCTCTTATGTTGCAGACCCAAGACGTTTGCCTTCTACCAGGACCACGCTGCCCCTCAATTTTTCCCATTAGTATTAGTTGGAGCAAACTGTATTTATCTCCCCGCAGAATGTGACCCAGATATCTTGCGGACCTTATGATACCTATCTTATATGGAGAGTAGCATTAATTGGATTAATTTAATCAAAATTTGATATTTTTTAATTATCCGGAATCCAGCCGGATAGTAAAACGGTCGGATACCGGATAGTTACCGGGTATCCATCTCTGTCCAGAATGCACGCGCGTCTCGGCGATTCTCGCGTAATGGAGTATACGCGATCGAAACCAAGGAACGGCCGTCCGCTAACGATTGATTGGAGAGTTTCCTGGGCTTGGCCATAATTTCCTGAAAGTTCCGCGCCCTTTTCCTCCTGAGGTCACCGTCCCACGACCGACCGCCCGCCCGCCTGCCGCATTAGCGCCCGGGCGAGGGAAATTTCTTCACAAAATACGACATGGTTCAATTAGAAGTGATCACTTATTACACCTGTTTGTTTTGTTGTTTACTCGCCTTCGCATAACGGGGCTGTAGGTCATCACGGAAAAATAATAAATAAATC
This sequence comes from Lepidostoma basale, assembly GCA_022606425.2. NCBI lineage: Eukaryota > Metazoa > Arthropoda > Insecta > Trichoptera > Lepidostomatidae > Lepidostoma > Lepidostoma basale. The sequence goes on along the minus strand of JAHDVF020001222.1, from coordinate 551,857 downwards.
ATCACGGAAACAACCGTTCAGACAGACGCTTTTAATCAAATAAAGCACAACATTTTTCAGCATTTGGTGCGTAGTTCATTAACTCACTATATTCTTAAATTTGGAATTTAAAAAACAACCCTGTATATTTTCCACTTTAATTTATTCTTCTTCTTCTTTGCTAGCCTTCTTCCCCCCACTGCTGGGTATAGACCTCTTCCAATTTCTTCCACTCGTATCTATCCTGCCCCCTTTGTATCCAAGATTTTCCAACCCTTTTGACAATATCATCGGTCCATCTCATCGGTGGCCTTCCGACACTTCGCCTATTTGCCCATGGTCTCCAACTGAGTATCCTGGGTGCCCATCTGTTGCCACCCTGTCTAGTCAAGTGTCCAGCCCATTGCCATTTCAATTTTGCCATCGGTCCATGACGTCAGCAACCCTAGTACGGCGTCTGATTTCTTCATTCCTTATGCGGTCACGCAAGCTCACACCAAGTATCTGTCTTTCCATGGACCTCTGTGTACACTTGAGCCTGTGGATACTTTTTGCTGTAAGAGTTATCGTTTCTGGTCCGCATGTCATCATGGGCAGTATACACATGTCGTAGACCTATCTTTTGAGACAAACCGGTATTTCATCATTTTCAAAGACATGTCTCAGTTTACCAAAGGCGGCCCAGCCCAGTCCAACTCTTCTTTAGTTTATTGAATATTTTTATTCAATAATAATAAAAATATTAAAATACGACAATGTTTCGGAGGTGAACGAGGAGGAGAACGAATGATATATAAAGTATACACGATGTATAAATAGAGGAATCGAGATGAGTATGTGAGGAAATAACAGTGTGGCGGTTCATTCTTTCTTCCTATCCCTTAGGAGACGGCGTGATAATTAGTCAGTTATCTGATCTTTATATTTTTTACGTTTTTTAAGATATCGAAATCAATATCAATGAAATTGACTGTTTTATTTTATGGGAATGACATAATACACCTCGATAATGCCCTAGCAACGTGAAACATGTCACTCACGTAATATAAAATATAAAGAACATCTAGGTGGAAGAAGCCTGGGTTCCACCTAGATGTCCGTCCTACCAAGATCTGTTGGTGACACCTACCTCTGGTGACACCGGTGGGAAGAGCAATTAGTCTGCTGAACGCGGTCTCCTAGGAGATCGACGTCTTTCATATTAGTGAAGGTATGTTCAGGAGACAAATACTCTTGACTTTAGAAAGTATCTTGTCTTCCTAATGTCGAACCATCTCTAAGGCGTTCTTGGTACTATGTTGTATTTTTATAATATTTTATCTGTACTCAATAGATGCCTTAAACATTTTCCTGTTTGTAATGTCTTTTGAGTTAATAATTTGATTTGATTTGATTTGAAAAGATGCTGCCATTACTTTTCTCAGCGCTCGAAGATATGCATCTTTGTGGAATTAGCCTTCAATATCCATGTTTCGCATTAATATGCTAGCGCTGTTCTAAGTGATTGTTTTGTAAAAGGTGATTTAGGTTTTCTGTGGACTTAAAGTACCGATAGTAATGTTTTGTTCCTTGTTGTAATTATTTTAATTACTGTTCCTAATTTTATTTAGTTATTGTCGAATCCAATAATGTGAATTTATCCGCTATGTCAAAATCATATTTATCTTTGAATCTAATGTTACCTTGTGGATTATTGTCTTATTAAGATGCTCGTATATCAGTAATAATTTTACCTAATTTATTAACAGCTTTCTACTGCGTTAAATGTAGACTGGGGTTTGATGTTTCGTTGCTTTGGGATGTTGACATTGGTTCCATTGCACTGTCTATCTCAATATTTGCTAAACTGACTAGAAAATGATACCACACGCGGTTTGTTGCTTAAAATAATTTGTTTAGATAATATGTTCGACACGTGTTCATTGTGATTACTAAGTATATCCAGGCCGTGTGGTCAATTGTTAATTTGCGTTCCCAGATTAAGGAGAAAATTATTACCCCCGAATTTTGCTTATTTATAGACATTTGCTTAAATATGTATTCCCCTTCTTCTTCAACTTGTTGTAAAACAGATTTAAGAGTCTGTTCCTACAGGATTCTCTTCCTGTGATACTGAACTTCACCTATCTCTCCGTCGTTTTGGGGGTCTCCCTGGAGGACGCCGTCCATTTGGTTTTCCATGCAGAATTCTTGTGGGATTCATTTTCTGGACATGTTGGTATCATCTACGTTGTCACCCCTATCAGACCACATCTTGAACCTCATACATCTCGGATTGTGATGTTTCTTACATGATCACGCAGAGTCTTTCCAGCAATAGCACGCTGTGATCTCATTTCCGTTGTCCTCAGCATACTTTTGGCCTTGACAGTGTCTGCCCTCGCCTCAGTGCCAAATGTGAGGATAGGTCGTAAACAGGTCTTGTAGATTCGTACCGTTCCCTCTGTTCTCATATCTCTATTTCTCTGCCCGCCACAACTGCAGCTTCATCTACCTTACTTCCTCTTATTTCTATGGGAACGCGTCATACGCTTAGTTTTAAATATGGAGATAATCATATTCAAGATCTATTAGCCCCAAACAGTGTCAAATGCTGTTCTCTGGACCATGGCAGGCGAAAAGCCAATTAGAGAACAAGTCGCTAGACGCAAATTATTATTATTTTGTTAAATCGCTCATACATCATGATAGCATGAGCCAAATCGATGTAAAGGGTATTATAGCTATCATAGTGATTCTCGTGACATGTAATAGGTAGCTAATCTATCGCCATTTTATTGTCACGTGAATTCTACACCAGACCAAATACAGTGTGACAATCACACTGCCCTCGCCGGGAATCGAACCCGGAACCTTCGGGGTGTCAGTCAATGCACTTACCACTCGGCCACGAACGCAGGGTGGGTTCTGTCACACTCTGAGACAGAACCCAGCCTGCATCGCTGAGGGCGCACTAGACTGGTCCCCTATGGGGGGAAAGAGGAAGCGAGGCAGACTTATAGCCACCTGGAGAAGTATATGAATTATATGACACAAATTCAAACCATTTCGTGTCGTGGATTTTCGGTGTCTTTTCAATCGTATTATTCTTCTTATATTTCTGATGCCTTTTCAATGATTTGGTAAAGAATGTGCGGGAAAACGTTGTATGATAGAATACCGAACGATGAAATAAGAAAGAAATGTAAGACAGATGACTACATCATGAATAAAATTAAAAAAGGATCCCTGAGATGGTTCGGACATATGGAACGAATGGATGAGAGTAGAATGGTTAAAAAGTTGTACACAAGCAGTGTGAGTGGGAAAAGAAGCCGAGGACGACCGAGGAAAACATGGCATGACCAAATTAACCAATTACTAAAAGGCGGCCACATTCGAAGTCGGAATAATCGACGTGCGTGCATGGTGCGATGTATGAATGTGGAGGAAGCCCGAGAGGTGTGCCAGGACAGGCCAGTGTGGCGATCCATCCTCTCTGCCTACCCCTCCGGGGAAATGGCGTGATGGTTAGTTAGTTTAGTTAGTTGTGGTATAATGGTTTCCTTGCGGGTGGCGAACGACTTTCGCATCCGTGCCAGATGTTCTGCCCATTGGCCGTTGAACTCTCGCTAACTTGACGTCCGGTCCATATGATTGGCCTGACTTAGAGTTTTGCCATGTATACACGAGCTTAGTACTTGTCATTAGAACATGTCATTAGTACTTGTCGTTTTTACTTGCCGTTATTACTTACGTGAGTACTTGCCGTCATTACTATTCGTTAATACTTGTCGTTAGTACTTGTCGTTAGTACGTTTCGTTAGTACTTGTCGTGAGTACTTGTCGTTAGTACTTGTCGTTGATACTTGTCGTTGGTACTTGTCGTTAGTACTTGTCGTTAGTACTTGTCTTTAATACTTGTCGGTAGTATTGTCGTTAGTACTTGTCGTTAATACTTGTCGTTAGTACTTGTCGGTAGTACTTGTCGTTAGTACTTGTCGTTAGTAATGGCGTTAGTACTTGTAATTGGTACTAGTCGTTTTTACTTAGGTGCTTAGTGATAAGTGAGAAGTAACCGATTACACGTTAGTGTTAGAAGATGTGTTACTAACTAGAGATCCGTCCGGATTGGACAGCCGCCGTCACCCACTTATTCTGAGAAATATTATCAAACATTATTTTATCAGCTTGAAAGAGCATATAAAAAAACGCTCGTGGATGACAGTGGTTGGTGGGAAGAGATAACATTGGCAAAGCTCTAACTCGTCGTTACAATCCGTCATTAAGCACTTGTCACTGCTGTTCTAGACTCTAGACGACTCTCCAAGTGCTTAATTAATCGAGATAGGGAAAGCTACTTGTCCCTTGATAAATAAGTCAGCCTTCTATTCACTTGCATTTGCCCGATTCTCTCATGGTTACCACGTCATCTTTGCTTCGGTCAGCATTTATTTTCTACTAGCTGACCCGGCAACGCTTCGCTATTGCTATATTAGAGTATATAAATACTCGTACACCCAATATATATTAAAGAAATACAATGAAAGTTCAATATCAATTATTTTATTAGATAAAATGACATGTGTATAGGTGCAAGAATGTGTGTATCCTAATTCAGTTCATATCTTTAAAACATTTGTTTAATCCAAGCAAACTTGCTGTGAACTTGAATAATACTAATGTGAATTGAACAATTGAAGGCTGGGCAATTGGTCTTAAACATAGCTGTGCAAAAGCGCGTTATGATTTAATAATATAGTGTAGTTCAAACGTTACCCTAAAGATGCCACCCAAAAAAAAGTTTATATATATCTTTTTCAGCTTTATGTTAAAACCATTAAACGTCCAGTCTTAATTTTTTTCCTCAATATTTTAAGTGAAATTAAAAAAACAAATAAATATACTATATCACATTTGCATAAAACATTCATACATATACAATTCATATCCGTTCACTCCTGGGCGTAGGCCTCCTCCATCTGCTTCAATGTCTGTCGATCCTGGGCAATCGAGGTGTGGGATCCATCCTCTGCACACGCGCATTCCATTATCTTCTGGGTTGTCTGCCTCATCTCATGACATCTTTCAGCTTGCAGATTTCACCGTTTCATGTTACCTAGAAATAAAAGGAAAAATATTAAATTAATATAGTGTAGTTCAAATGTTACCCTAAAGATGCCACCCAAAAAAAAGTTAATATATATCTTTTTCAGCTTAATGTTTAAACCATTAAACGTCCAGTCTTAATTTTTTTCCTTAATATTTTAAGTGAAATTAAAAAAACAAATAAATATACTATATCACATTTGCATGAAACATTCATACATATACCATTCAAGGTCATAATAATGCTCTTAGAAATACAATGAAACAAAACTCTTGATTTTGATGTCCATTAGATGAAGCTAATAATGCACATTCACTTAACCAATGACGAAATTTGTAAATTTGTGTGATGTCTGGAAATATACATTGAATCAATTCTCCTTTGGAGTGTGATTCTACAGAAATCAGTTGATAATTTAAAGCATTCATTCCATACAATGAACTTTCATTGTTGCAGAATTTTACCCATTCCAGAAATATTTAAAATGTTGCATGTAGGTGTTTCAATGTTTTGTATCATCATCATCATGAGCCTATATCCGTTCACTCCTGGGCGTAGGCCTCCTCCATCTGATTCAATGTCTGTCGATCCTGGGCAAAACGCATCCAATGTCGTCCCTCCATCGAAGTTGAGGACGTCCTGGGTTTCGGGTTGCAGTTCATCTATCATCAGGGCTGCGAGCGGCATGCCATTTTAGCGCTGCCACTCTTCCGACGATGTCCGACACTCCTGTTCTGCCTCTAATAGTGGAATTAAACCAATTAATCCAACCTATACATACCATTTCAAAATTAGTTCATAAATATAACAATCGGGTGTGGGATCCATACATGCCAGTATCTTGCGTTGCGTGCCCCATCTCACGACATCTTCCACCTTGGAGATATCGTGGATAGCCGTGTTCCTCACCCTATCTCAAAGAGTCTTTCCTGGTATCATCCTTAGCGTCGGCATCTCTGCAAAAATCAAATAATTATATTAAAATGAGCAGTATATTAAAAAAAAGAGGAGCATCATCATTGTAAGATTGGCGTGGGAACATCAGACCATTTGGAAATGTTATATTACTGGATTTTTCCAACTGAGGCAGCTAATGCTGTATGTAAGGATATGTTTACCTATCACAGCATAACAGAGAAAAACTAAAACAGCTGAAGTAAATCGTCTAATTCAAAAGATATAGGTTATCGCCCTGCCAGAACAATTTTACATTACATTATTAAAATAGATTATACCAATTCATAGAATTGTTACTTAGAATTTAACGTTTTTCCATGTAGATTCATAACATAACCTAAAATAATACGTAAGTAAAACGATAAGTAATATCATTTCTATTCGATATAATTTAGAACTAAAACTTTGAAATATGTAATGCGGAAATATAATCTGTATTCATTTCAACGGCAAAATAGAATAAACTGAAGATATATATGAATTAGAAATATAAATATTTTACTTACGAAACTGTAACACGCAATTCAAATTTGACATTTCAGAGATAGGGATGGGCAATCCGCTCACGAGTCGACTCAAAGATTCGAATCTTTTTGGTGAGCGGGTGAGCGATGATCCATAAAAAAAAGAGCGGCAGCTCAATGATCCGCTAGGTCAGGGGGGTCGGCAAAATTATTAGCCAAAGAGCCAAATGCGTACTTTACAACGATTTAAAAAAAAAATTGAGAGCCAAATATGTTTATTGATTTAGATAACCTTTATTATAATTTTTGCACTTCATTCAATTACGGGTACACTGAATAAAACATTATTTCATACTTCTTCCTGTGATGAAGGCGACCAGCCTTCTCTCCATCTCTTTGGTGGTCATCCTGGTGGTCGACGGCCCTCTGGAGTCTCTTGTATCACGATATTAGGAATTCTTGCTGGATCCATTCTCTCGATGTCTCTGCCTACTCCATCTCACTATGTCTTCAATGTTGCAGGATTTGCGAATTTATTCGTTGGGTATCCTATCTCTAACGGTTCTCCCCACAATAGGTCGCAGTCTGGTTCTGACAGTGTCTGCTCTTGCTTTGATTCCGTATGTTATTATGGACCTGATGCATGTTTGTTTGTTGTTATTCTTAATTTTAGGCACAATTCCATGTTCTCATCAATAAGACAACTTCGTAGTTTACTCTTGTTAAAATTCATGCTTGAATAAAATTGTCCGCATGAATATGTAGAAGCGAAAAGCGAAAGATCAGCAAGAGTCAGTAATACTATTTCAGGCGTTGAAGATGATGACTAAAAATCTTTGAATTGGCGATGATGATTAAGAGTTTTAGCTAAACCGGAATTGATAATCGTAATCACCAATTCCATAACTTTACAAATTTCTTCTGGAAATGTCTGCGGACAGAGCGTTCTTGATGAATGATGCGATGGTAAGCAAGTATCTCGCGATTATTTTTTCTTTCAACAAACCCCTTCGGCTCCGGAGCCGCATTTTGCCGACCTCTGCGCTAGGTGAATCATATATTATTGCAAAAGAGTCGACGAACGGTTCCGCTCAGTAAAGTGAGCCGATTCTTCTTGATAATTATCGAGCGGCTCCGGAGCCGCATTTTGCCGACCTCTGCGCTCGGTGAATCGTATATTATTGCAAAAGAGTCGTTTTTTTTTTTTTAGCTCATCGACAAAAAAATTATCCTGGTGAATTTTTTTTTAGCTCTTCGACAAAAAATTTATCCTGGTGAATTTTTGTTTTTTTTATCGGAATCAAGTTTTTTGGTCGAGGAGCAACAAAAAAAAAGGTCACTAAAATAATTTCAAACTTTGAACGACTCAAAATGGTGAACCGTGGATCGTTAAAAAGAGTCGGCTCACTTTGCTGAGCGGAACCGTTCAGATCAGATCCCTGAGATGAGTCGTTTTGCCCATCCCTTTACGTGCGTATATTTTTCAGTTCAAAAGAGCGACTAATTTCATATCTGACCACGCAAAGAGTCAAAAAAGCCACTAATTTGCATCTTATCACGCCATGCGAATATAGACTCTAAAGATCGATACTCAGGTGATAGGAACATGAAGGTCTATACTCGCTCGCACTACGAAAATTTATAAATTTACAAAGTTAATTAGAGCTCGATTAATAACAAAAATATGCCTATGCCCACCTATGTCTATCTATTAAGGAAGTGTATCAATATGAAAACGATCTGCCCAGGAATAACCCCGGAATCAGTCCACACACACCCGGAAGATTGCCTTTTATTTATATAGATAGATTTGCAGCGATGATATTATGTAAACTAACTTACTAACCATCACGCCGTCTCGCCGGAGGGTTAGGCAGAAATAATGAACCGCCACACTGTTCTGTCTTGATATACTTTTCTCGTTTCCTCTACATTCATACATCTTGTCATGCACGCGCGTCAATTTCTCCGACTCCCCACATGACCGACATTTAATATTTGATTAATTTGATCGTGCCACGTTTTCCTCGGCCTTCCTCTATTTCTAGCTTCGTTCACGTCGTTTACATATACCTTCTTCACCATTCTGTCTTCACTCATTCTTTCCATGTGTCCAAACTATCTTAACGACCCTTTCATTATTTTGTTCATAATACTTTCGTTCGTATCGCATTCACTTCTTATATTTGATACTCTATCATACTATACATTCGTCTTAGAGATCTCATTTCTACTTTTATCCTTCTTTTGCCAGTTCCATGCTTCACTTCCATACATAATGGTCGGCACAAGAACACCCTTGTCCTCTGCCATCTTAGCTTTTTTGGATAGGTTTTTTACAACTTTAATTGCACCATTTACTCCCTTGCCTGCCCCAACCCTTCTTTCAACATCACTTTCCACTCTCCCATCGTTTGTAAACATACTTCCTAAATTAACAAATTATTCCACTTGTTTCTCCATTGATCTAACTAACTAACTAACCATCACGCCGTCTCTTCGAAGGGGTAAGCAGAAAGAATGGACTGTCCCACTTTTCTTTCCTGACATATTTATCCTGCTTCCTCATCATTCATACATCGTGTCATGCACGCGTGTCGATTTCTCCGACTCCTCACATGGCCGACATTCAATATTTGATTTATTTGATCGTGCCACGTTTTCCTCGGTCTTCCTCTATTTCAAATCCAATTCACACCGTTAATATATAATTTTTTTACCATTCTTTCTTCATTCATCATTTCCATATGTCCAATGATCCTTTAATTATTTTGTTCATAACACCATCATTCGCACCGCATTCACTTCTTATATTTTCATTCGACACTCTATCATACACAGAGTATCCACACATTTGTCTAAGAGATCTCATTTCTACTGCATTTATTCTACTTTTATTGATTATTTCCATTATTTATTTATCATGTGTTTTGTGATAAATGAGATTTTGTAATACAAATTAAATATTTATTTGACATGTTCCCAGCTCGCCTACCTGCCCAAGGCCGGCACAGTGGTAACATGTATAATTAATTTACTCCTCTCGGAGAGTTATCGGAGAGTCCGCTGGGTTTTCGCCGCCTGTTTTTTCTTCTCGAGCTCCGAGTTTCGAGTCTTATAAGCGTCCGAAGTAAACACGTTTTCACGAATAAATGGTTAATTTGCGTGTTTGAATTCTGTTTGTTACCCTTAACCCCTACATTGCGGCTGGCTACATTTGCAGTAATAAAATTGGTTCAGAAGGCACACTACATTACCAGCTCGTACGATGAATTAAAAAAAAACTAACTAACTAACCATCACGCCGTCTCCCCGAAGGGGTAGGCAGAAATAATGGACTGCCACACTTTTCTTTCCGGACATATTTCTCTCGATTCCTCAACATTCATACATCGTGTCATGCACGCGCGTCGATTTCTCTGACTCCTCACATGGCCGACATTCAATATTTGATTTATTTGATCGTGTCACGTTTTCCTCGGTTTTCCTCTATTTCTAGTTCCATTTACATCGTTTACGTGTACTTTCTGGGGGGGAGAGGGGTATTGGAAATTATTCAGCCTCATTAGCGTCATACTTTATGTGTTACTAACATTATCGTCATCTGAGAGTAAGAGGGTTCAAACTAACAAAATTTCACATTTGGATTTTTTTCGTGAAAAGGGTTCTTACTAACCTTATCTATACGTACAATAAAAAAAACACGTAATAGTATCGTCATTTTGATGTTACGAAAATAATCAAGTTCCATCTGATCATTCAAAACACACGATTCACTGAAGAAGGATTCATTTACACTTTATTATTCCAACTGTCGTCTGAAAATTTACACGCTTTTAGGTAAAAGAGTTTCATCTCCTTCAGATGGAACCCTTTTATTAGAAGATACACACCCGAAACCAACAAAACTTTGACTTCATTTTTCTCAGCTTTTTGCTTTTGACAGTTCGAACCTTCTTACTCTCAGGTGACAATATGTTGATGCATTCTTCCAAATCGGCGACTTAAATGTTTTCATATTTGTAATGTCTATATGGATAAATAAATAAATTTTAATTGTACGTTATGTTATGATGAACTGAGACTTTTTCTGTCTGCAGTTTCAGCCGCAGTTCGAGACCAATTTACTTTACTGCAAATGTAGTCATAGAGGATTCCTATCGCTTACCCGAAACTGTTATAGGCGAACGGCACCTTTCGTCAGCTTCGCTCATTGATTCCCTGGACCCGTCCCTCGTCCATGCGGGACTCTAGTTAGAAAAAAAATGTATAAAAGAAATCAAGATGGACCAGGCCACATTTAATCTAATGCTATTTTCCTCTAAATCCCGCCTGACATGCAGATAACACTAAAATCACTTAAAATATTTCTAAACAAAATATATAAAATGAGAAAAAAATACACGGGATTAAATAGGAAGCAGACTCATGGACACACGACAGCGGGAAATGAAAGGGGGAACAGAGGAGACAATTTAGTTCGAGACCAATTTATTTTACTGCAAATGTAGTCAGCTGAAGTTCGATACCAATTTATTTTACTGCAAATGTAGTCAGCTGAAGTTCGAGACCCAATTTATTTTACTGCAAATGTAGTCAACTGAAGTTCGAGACCCAATTTATTTAACTGCAAATGTAGTCAGCTGAAGTTCGAGACCAATTTATTTTACTGCAAATGTAGTCAGCTGAAGTTCGAGACCCAATTTATTTTACTGCAAATGTAGTCAGCTGAAGTTCGAGACCCAATTTATTTTACTGCAAATGTAGTCAGCTGAAGATAGAGATCATTTATCTTACTGCAAATGTAGTCAGCTGAAGTTCTCGACCAATTATTTTACTGCAAATGTAGTCAGCTGAATTTCGAGACCAATTATTTTACTGCAAATGTAGTCAGATGAAGTTCGAGACCAATTATTATACTGCAAATGTAGTCGGATGAAGTTCGAGACAAATTATTTTACTGCAAATGAAGCCAGCCGCACGATGGGGGTTAAACAAGGCACCGGCACTCCGCGGGACTGGACGCTGAGCCTCCCGAAAGGGTACAGGGATGAATAATCAAGTATTATATTAATACGGCGGTCTGATCTTTTGGGAAATCCGCCATCGCCATTTATTATTTCACAAGGATCTGTAATCTCGAGAGAGCGCCACGGGGGCGAGGCTATCCTAAATCAAAACTTTCAGAGAGAGAGAAAAGACCACTGTAATCAGGATAAATTGATTTTTCATTATTATTTATTATTTTTATGTAGGTCGTTTGGACCCAATTACTGTATACAATTTTTATTTTTTAGCTATTATATTGATTCTCGTGACATGTGATAGGTAGCCAATCTATCGCCATTTTATTGTCACGTAAATTCTACACTAGGCCAAAGACAGTGTGACAATCACACTGCCATCACCGGGAATCGAACCCAGGACCTTCGGCATGGAAGTCAGAGCTTGTAACCACTCTGCCACGAAGGTCGTCAATATTACATTATATTTTGACAATATTTCAATCACGCCGTTTCGCAGGAAGGGTAGGCATAGAGAACGGATCGCCACACTACTCTATTATGACACCTCTCTAGCTTCCTTCATACTCATACAGTGAGTTCTACACGCACGCCGATTTTTCGACTTCTAACATGGCCGACCTTTAAAATTTGATTAATTTGGTCATACTATATTATTTTCGGTCTTTCTCCATTCCGTATTCCATTCACATCGTTAACGTATACATTTTTTAACCATTCTTTCTTCATCCATGGGTTTCTTATTTTTAAATTTAAATTTTTGATTTTTTTTATTGAATCGCTTTTTACATCATGACAACATGAGCCAAATCGATTTAAAGGGTATTATAGCTATCATAGTGATTCTCGTGACATGTGATAGGTAGCTAATCTATCGCCATTTTATTGTCACGTGAATTCTACACCAGACCGAAGACAGTGTGACAATCACACTGCCCTCGCCGGGAATCGAACCCGGATCCTTCGGGGTGGCAGTCAATGCACTTACCACTCGGCCGCGAAGGTCGTCCAAACCAACGCAGTGATCCTTTCATAATTTTGTTCATAATAATTTCTTCCAGTCTACGAGCACACTACTTTTCCTGATATCAGTATTTGAAATTCTGACGTACAACGATTTATCACGCGGACGTATAAGGGATCTCATCTCTAACGCATTTACTCTGCTTTCATTCTTCTTCTGCCAGTTTCATGCTTCGCTTTTTTATATTAGGGTTGGAACCAGAACTCCATTGTGATTATTTTTTCTTCGCAGTTTAAATGTGGCCTGTTTCTCAAGAGGAATTGGCCTCCTGCGAGGACGTCTCGCAGCTGTCGATCCATCTCTTTGGTTGTCCTGTGCGCTCGGTATTTTGCAGACCTTCGATGTGGCAGTCATGGCTCTTGTCACCCTGTCACGAAAGTCGTCTCATTATATCTCGTTATTATATACTTATACATTACAATTCAATACGCGACATTACGATATACGAGTAGTTTGACTGTATAAATAAAATATTGTGTAATAATGAATTATTTCAATCGATGTCTAGATGTAAAAGGAGGAGAAAATTCTAGATGTAACTCAGTATTTATTATATTAGATACAATGTGCCATGTTTTCCTCGGTCTGCCTCGACTTCGTACCCCATTTACATCATTAACGTATACTTTCTTAACCATTCTTTCTCCATACATGCGTTCCATACTCGTATGTCCGAACCAACGCAGCGATCCTTTCATAATTTTGTTCATAATACCTTCTTCCGCTCTACATTCCTTTCTTATATCAGCATTTGAGATTCTGTCGTATATCGTTCTACCACACATACGTCTTAGGCATGACCAAATTAATCAAATATTAAAGGTTGGTCATGTTAGAAGTCGGAGGAATCGACGTGCGTGTATGACTCGTTGTATGAATGTGGAGGAATCTAGAGAGGTTTGCCAGGATAGAGTAGTGTGGCGGGCCATTCTCTCTGCCTACCCCTGCGGGGAAACGGCGTGATGGTTTGTTTTGTTTGTTTAGATACTATGTCTACCACCTACCATTTTTCTTCTTCTTCAGCCTATTCCCGTCCACTCTTGGACAAAGGCCTCCTCTATTCGCTTTCATGTCACTCTGTCTTGTGCAGACTGCATCCAGGTTATTCCGACATGTCTGTTCAGATCATCCTTCCACCGTAGTTGCGGTCGCCCTGCACTTCTCTTTGCCGTCCACGGTCTCCAAGTCCGAGCTTCTGGCTACGTGACTTGCCCATTGCCATTTTAGAGTCGCTACCCGGTAGATGATGTCAGGGACCTTTGTTTTTTCTCTCTCACCGTATCGTTTCTGACTCTGTCTCTTAAAGCCGTGCCACACTGTTTAAACAAGCTCTCCACATCGGTTTCCACCGGCGGTTTAAAACTGTGTAGACACTTGTTTTAAATAAAAATTCGTTTGACCTTTGTGGACGGACGCGCATAGTAGCTTGTGGATCGCGCCGTTGTAAACACACATTCCACATGTGTGGGCTCCACATTCCACCAGTCAAGGTTAGTTGCATAGCGGCATCCCGATCGGTGGAGTGCGGACGTATTGAACGAAAATGGTGTCTACTGTGGATGCCACACCAACCATGGGCTCCACAAAGGTGACCCCTGTGGAGAGCTTGTTGACAACAGTATGTGGACGCTACACCAACCGAACGCTCCACAGCTCTCCACCAAGGTCACCCCTGTGGAGAGCTTGTTTCAAACAGTGTGGCACGGCCTTTAGGCTTATTCCTAACATGGCTCTTTAGGTCACTCGTAGTTTCTTGGCACTTTGTTTGAACAATGTTATAGTTTCAAGACCATAAGTACCAACTGACAGAACACAGGTATATGTACGAGTAATTAAAGGTTAAAATAGAATGAAATATTTATTGTGTATTAATTTTCGTGACTTCTAATTCATCTTTCTGTTGTGCGCGTGTGAGTACGCATTTTTTGCGGTTATCAAGTGCTAAATAGTAGGAAGTTGGTGTAGGAAGCGATACGCGCGTATCTTGCATACTGAACGCTGATAATGCAGCAGTCCTGCGGGCAGCGTTCCCCCCCGGCCAGCATGACCGCGGCAGGATGCGCTAATCGCCGCTCATCCTTTCCGGGGACCCTTTTATTAACACTTAGATGAATATGATTATTGTTCTCGCGCCGCGAGCATGCGGCGTATGCTAATGCGAGATGCGACGATTTACCGTTATTCAATACATTATTTTTATCCCACAGACGTGCCCATTGTATTGTAATTTACTTTTTACTCTTAAAATATTTTTGGTAACTTAAGCCGATTTTCATGTCTTTTTTAAAAAAGAATCTTTTTGTAAATATATAATAGGATGTTTTTATTTATAATACATATTAAAGATACAATATTTTTTTAAATTTAATAGCTTATTATTATTATTATTATTATTAATCGAAGTTGGGCACCTCGAAAAAAAAACCCTGGGTGGCCCGGGTGATTTTGGATCTTGATGTTATCTGAAATCAAAAATTCTTGAAAATTCTTAATCTAAAGACATGTCATTCTCGTCGGAACTACCGAGACATTTTTCCACCCCTAACTTTTTATTTTACAACCCCTTCTTTGCTGACTTTTTTTTCAAAGTCCTCATTTTGTTATTTATCCATGAAATTTAACTTCTGTAGGCTGTTTCTGTACGGCTTAAGTTACCATTAAGTTACCTTAAAACAGGGGCTGTATAAAACTTATCAACCGATAATTCTGGTGTTGTTAGCTCCGTAGATATAATGGGTAGGTACTCAATAATGGAAATAAAAACTAACTTACTAACTAACCATCACGCCGTCTCCCCGAAGGGGTAGGCAGAAAGAATGGACTGCCACACTATTCTTTCCTGACATATTTCTCTCGCTTCTTCAACATTCATACATCGTGTCATGCACGCGCGTTGATTTCTCTTACTCCGCACATGGCCGACATTCAATATTTGATTTATTTGATCGTATCACGTTTTCCTCGGTCTTCCTCTATTTCTGGTTCCATTTACATCGTTAACATATAATTTTCTTACCATTCTTTCTTCATTCATTCTTTCCATATGTCCAAACCATCTTAATGATCCTTTCATTATTTTGTTCATGACACCATCGTTCGCACCGCATTCACTTCTTATATTTTCATTCGACATACACAGAGTATCCACACATTCGTCTAAGAGATCTCATTTCTACTGCATTTATTCTACTTTCTTCCTTCTTATAATGGAAATAAAATTATAATATTTGAATTTATTTCAATAATCGAACTATCAAATAATCGTATAATGGCGGTTCATTTGTTTAATTAATAAACTAAGTTGTTTATTCAACCTTTTGTTATTTTATGATTACCTGTACCGTGTGGAAAATGAATTAGATATTTATCATTGATGACTAACTTCATCATGTAACTCTAATAACTGCGTATTGTATTACTAATATTCGAATTATTGTACTGATGTATTTGGTACAGGTTCTTTCTTCTCATTAAAAAAGTTTTTACAAATGCTATTGCGCAAAATATTCGAAATTACCCCATTAAAAATGTGGCAGTTCATTGGTACTATTTTAACCATTTACGACTAACTTCATTCATGTCTCGTTTTTTGACATCTTTTCACAATTCGTCAGTTGGCACGCCTGATGTGTCCGGCCGTTATTTATCATTGATTGCTAGCTTGCTAACTTATATGAATATCAACAATTGAATGAAAAAAAAACATTACTTAACTGATCACTTTGATGAAGATAGTCTGCATTTAATGCGGCAGCAAGGCTGATAAAAAGGGTCGAAGAGTTCTCATAAAATGCAACATCTTAAGGAACTCCCATGGCATTAATGTCCAAAAAAATGTTTACAAAGCTTTATGGGCAGATTGTCACTACAATACAAAGCATTTTTAAGGCATTGGATGGAATGGCACCAGCTTATATATCATAGCTCTGCATCACCGAAACCCTAAATGCGAGGCAGTCTACATTGTGATCAGCAATGTCTTTTGCGATGGGCAGATTGTCTGTTTGCCTTCGCTGTAGCTGGCCTTTCAGCTTGGAACAATATTCCTCTAGACCTCAAATGTATTGAGAAACTGTCAGAGCTTATCAGAGCACCGTTTCAAATTATGCTCCTCTGATTAGGCGCAGACCTCATAAAGTATGTATAGTTTTACAACTACGTTGTAACACGGAGCATTTTCTGCAGCTCCTTTGAGATAGTTGGTTGATATAATAGTGATTTATAAAACATTCCATCTGCTTCTTCTCCGCGCTACATCCCAATGTGGGGCTTGGCCTCCTCCACAACAGTCCTCAACTGGCTCCTGTCCATGGCCATCTCTCTGCATTAATTAATATTGAACATATTCCATCTAATAATTTAATACCTAATATAATTCAAACTGGTCAGCAGTGAGAGTATTCTGTGATTAAAACAAACTGAATCGTAAATGAAAGAGCAATTATTCAGATTTAATGAGCATTAGCTATTTACTCGTATATGGTCACACACTATAATAGTTTTATTTAATTGTATCTCAATAGAGACGAAGATGCAAATTGGAAACTGAATATGGTTGATCAAGGTTTTTATTTTCTAACTTTTTATTTTAATGATCGTTCATGTTATGGTTTGTATTCAAACCGGTCGTTGGTAATATGTGATTTTAACAGAAATAAGTATATGTTCTACTTCCTGTCATGTCACACCTCCGTGGTGGATAGGGCTTCACAGATTCTCCTCCATCCGACTATTGCACGCCTGATGCCTAACACCATTCCTAAGTGAATCCTGCAACCTTGATCTCGTCCTGCAGGGTTCTTCTTCAGGTGGCTCTAGGTCTGCCTCACTTCCTCTTTTCAGCCGCAGGGGATCAGTCTAACACTTAACAATGCCGGCTGGGTTCCGTCGCAGGGTGTAACTGATCCATAACCATTTGTGCCTAGTAACTAATTATTTGATTGGCCTTTTGCCTGCCATGGCCCAGAGAACAGAATTTGACATTTTTTGGGGACGGTACATGGAGTTTCCCTTATAGGACATATTTATATTATAGTATCATAAAATAGTAATGAGCATAAAGACAATAATGATGTATTTATCTGTATTAATAATATCTGTTTTCAATTCCCAAAGCCCCGGGGATGTGATGTCGAGGTATGTTTTTGTAAATTAACTCATCATCACTTACCAAGCTTCGCATCAAGCTTCATCCATTATCCCTTGACTTCCATTGATATGAAACTTCATTTGCTTTGTTAATACATATTTTTTCACCATTATTTCTTCGTCCACCAGATGCAGACCACAAAACAAGGAACATTAGTTCACAAGTGCGATCCATATTTAAATTTCCACATAAAACACATCACCACAGCACTCTTGATGTCATTTATTTTTATGACACTGTACACTGTATAATTCAGATGTATAGTAACATATTTTTTTATAATTTTCTATCATAGAGATCATATATATTTTATTATGGACATGTTTATTTGCTAGACATACCTTTCTATATTTCATTTTCGGTACTTTTTCATACAGTTCTTGCAATAATTTTACTTTCTCATTATGAGTTGTTTACCATATTATTTGTTTAATTCATTAAATGATAAATTGATTTACATAATAATGTTTTATTACAATAATATTTGTGTTATTTCAATAAATTTTGTTTTATTGCAATGGATTTTGTTTTATTGTAATGGATTTTGTTTATTTGCAATAAATCTTATTTTTTTTTTTACAATAAATTTTGTTTTATTACAGTAAATTTTATTTTTAACAATAATTTTTTTGTTATTTCAATAATTTTTGTTTTGCAATATTTTTTGTTTTATTGAAATGTATTGTATTTTTTTTATACAGTAAATTTTGTTTTTACAATATTATTTGTGTTATTTCAATAAATTTTGTTTTATTGCAAATATATATATGTTTTAGTACAGTAAATTTTGGATATTCCTTTACAAACCTAAGATCATTTATTATATCAAAAATTGCACATCTATTTAAATATAATTTTTAAATATTTTTATTTACAGAAGGATGTGGTCGTTGGACAGCCGATCCAGTTGCAAAACTCCTCTTCAGCATCCGCCGTAGTGGATCCGGGCATACAGAATCCGCTCAATGACATACGCTTCCCCATCACTGCACCCATCAGCGGGCAGGCGCCCCGCTCCCCCCCGGGCCCTCTGCAGGGCCCCCGCTCCCCTCACGCCATCCGCCGGGAGCCGCTGGAGGCGGAGCGCCACTTGGAGGACAACAACAACGGACCCATCTCGGAGCAGGAGCTAGAGAATATTGTCAACAATAATGCGGAGAATTACATTGTGAGCGAATATGAGAATCGGAACCTCAACCATGAAGCCATCAGGGAGCGGGTGGAGGTGTTTGAGCAAGGCCATAATTTAAATACCACTCCTAGTGTTTCACCTGCGAGAGAATCCACCAGTGTGTTGGCAGAACATAGGGATTGGTTTGGTAAGTTCCTTTTTGCATTTCAGTTTATCAGTTTATTTATTAACTCAAAATATTTTACCATCTTGGTACTAGAAAGGATCCAGAAACGATTTTTGAGAAATGGAACTAAAATGGATCAAGAAACTATTTTTGAGATATGGAACTAAAAAGGATCCAGAAACGATTTTTGAGATATGGAACTAAAAAGGATCCAGAAACGATTTTTGAGATATGGAACTAAAAAGGATCAAGAAACTATTTTTGAGATATGGAACTAAAAAGGATTCAGAAAATATTTTTGAGATATGGAACTAAAAAGGATCCAGAAACTATTTTTGAGATATGGAACTAAAAAGGATCCAGAAACGATTTTTGAGATATGGAACTAAAAAGGATCCAGAAACGATTTTTGAGATATGGAACTAAAATGGATCCAGAAATTATTTTTGAGATATGGAACTAAAAAGAATTCAGAAAATATTTTTGAGATATGGAACTAAAAAGGATCCAGAAACGATTTTTGAGATATGGAACTAAAAAGGATCCAGAAACGATTTTTGAGATATGGAACTAAAAAGGATCCAGAAACTATTTTTGAGATATGGAACTAAAAAGGATCCAGAAACGATTTTTGAGATATGGAACTAAAATGGATCCAGAAATTATTTTTGAGATATGGAACTAAAAAGAATTCGGAAAATATTTTTGAGATATGGAACTAAAAAGGATCCAGAAACGATTTTTGAGATATGGAACTAAAAAGGATCCAGAAACTATTTTTGAGATATGGAACTAAAAGGATCCAGAAAAGATTTTTGAGATTTATATCTCAGGGAGTATTACTAATATCTTTTTTGTACGCCTTCTTTTGAATGTAATTTTTATTTTTCATTTCAGAAAATCCGAATGAAGATTTTCCGAGAAATCAACTGCAATATTTACAAGACATCGGAAGAGGATGGTTCGGGAGAGTGAGTATTTGAAATTCGTTCACTTTTATAAGCAATGTTATAAAGCTCATATCAAATAATCAGTAAAACACATTTGTTTATGTCTCTCTAATAAAACATTTGTTGATGTTTTCATCAATATTAGGTTATTTAACTAGTTAACCCACTGATTTTGTTTTGCATGATCCGAAGTCAAACGCAATAAAAACATGCGGTGAATCCTCGCATTTTAGAAGATACACAACAAAATTAGCTGTAAATGGGCATGCCCATTAGAGGGTAATATTACCAAAGTCATGGTGTAATATTTCATCATACCCTCTTAACGGGTTAATAAACTTAAGATGAGAGTGTCGTGGGTTCGATTCCCGGTGATGATATAAATAAAATATAAAATTATGCTCTCCTTGGTCTGGTAGAATTGGCATGACAATAAAAATGGTGAAGTTAAAAAAAATGTGTACAGTAATTAGATTCAAATAACCTATTGCATACAAAAAGCACCAGTTGTGGAAAGCAACTGCAAATTACCACATTAAAGGCCCGAGTGGAAATCCAAGAATATTACACTTTAACACAAAGATATTATTACACTTTGCTGCAAATCAATCCCTAGGATTGAACCTTAACGTAAGATTAATTTGTATTTTCAAATAATTTAACTAAATCATCATTGCCTTTATTCCGAAGTACGTGAACAAGTCAGTAAAGCCTCTGCCGTGTCAGGATGCCTGAAGTATCTGGTCTGGAAGAACAAGCACATCCAAGTCGACAGCAAGATCAGAATCTATAAAACATGCGTGCGACTTATCATGACGTACGCTGTAGAGATGCGGGCTGACACTGCGAACCAAGGGACTACTAAGAACATCGGAGATGAAGGTCCTAAGATCGTGTCCACAACGTAGACATAAAAAAAACTTGCGAAATAGAGGATATCGTTCAGTGGAGTAGATCCAGAAGAAGATACTGGAGGGACCATGTAGCCCGAATGGATGGTGATAGACTTGCATATACAGCCGCTTATGAAATCCCCTCCGGACACCCCCCACCTGGAAGACCGCTTAAGAGATGGAGGGACAGCTGGATCTCATCATCCGACGAGACATGATTTCTGTGTCACAGATCGTCAGATCTATTAAAAGAAGAAGAAGTTCATTGCCTTGTATATTTAACTTCTTCTTCGCATGTCCTGCCGAGTCCCCCCGACCTTAACGACCATTTGAGAGAAAGCTTTCCTGTCCTGAGCGGCGCGGCTCAGCTCCCCAATTCTGTCGCCGGTCCATTCTCGGATGTCAATCCTCACCGTGTCATTCACTATGTCGAGCCGGAAGATTCTTCACACACCTGGTCCATTTAAGGACCGCCCGGGAATCGGGGCTGTTGCTTGATTTCTCTCCATAGTGGTGTCCTTGGGAAGGGTGGAATTTTATGTCAGGGTTACCTTAGCTTAGCTGGGGGTCCCGGTTTTAAGATGCCGGACATTCGCCCTTCATCCTTTCCCTATCTGCTCTAACACCGATGTTAATGTCAGTGGCCACATTGCCTGGGGCTGGCTGGGCCTAAGACCACTCGTGGACGCTAAGGAGTAGGACTATTGGTAGTGTTGCTGATGGAATGCAACTGTGGCATTTCACGGCATTATATAGGACCACATTTTCCAGCAAAATGTACACCACCGTGACCCTACCATATTTCGAGGCCCAATTTAACATTGCTGCAAAATTTGTTACCTCTAGGAAACCTCTGTTGTGGCATTTTCTCCTCTGTCACTCAGGTCACTTAGGCTAATATTTGTTTTCTTGCAGATCGTGGAGGGTGAGGCGCATAACCTGGAACCATTGCTCGACAACATAAACGGCAATCCCACTTCCCCCCTCGGCCACACCACATCCCCTGCCACTGTGACCCGTGTCGCCGTGAAGATACTGGATGAGAATGTGACCGTGATGGACAAGCGCATCTTTCTCGACGATTCCAAACCATACCGAGACCTGAGACACGAAAACCTTTTAAAATTTTGTGGAAGGAATCTTTCGCAAGACCCGTGGCTCATCTTGTTTGAATTTTGTCCGATGGTAAGATATTATCTTAGAACTATGTTGGGGCCAATGAAACTTGTACCTAAACTAATTAAACTTAAAAAAAATGTGTACAGTAATTAGGTTCAAATGACCTGTTATATAGAAAAAAAAATTCATTCTTCAATGGCTCCAAAAACCATCGAAGAAATATGAATGAATGAATTAATGATTTAAAAAAAGCGAGTGGAACAAGAATATTGATAATTTATTACATAAATAAGTTAATGTTTATCCATAAAAATGTTTGTATTTTGATTTTATAATATTTTTGATACATTGATAAAAATGATAATTATTAGTATAAGTCATTTTTTATTTAACCTCTATTGTGCAGGCTGGTTATATTTGCAGTCTAAAAAAGTTAAATTGGTTTCGAATTACGGCAGACTACATTTGCAGCTCATATTTGAATGTATCTTATAATTTTTTTTACTTCCTTTCTACAAAATTGTACGTAATGTCATGATGAACTGGGACTATCTGTCCGAGTTGTAAATGTAGCCAACCGCAGTTCGATACTTTTTTCTTTTTACTTCAAATGAAGTCAGTCAGCACAATGGGGGTTAATAGCAAAATATTTTGTGTTACTCACATTGTGTATTTTGTAGGGTGATTTGAAGCAGTTCCTCATTTCCAACAAATCTCAGATGACATCACTGGTCCAGAAAGGTCTCCCGCTCAAGTTCCAGTGTGAAGTGACCTCCGCTCTGGAATACTTGCACTCCCACAATCTCGTTCATAAGTAAGTCACGACCAAAGGAAAATAATATTGTACAAGTTTATTACGTTCATCCACTTTGCCTTTCACTCCGGGTCGTAAGGCTCAACTATTTTCTTTATTTGTGGTAAATTTGTAAATGATAGTGTCAAATGCAAATATAAGAGGTGAATGCAGTGCGAAAGTGAAAATAATAAAAGGGTCATTAAGATGGTTTAAACACATGGAATGAATTTATTAAAAAAGAATGATAAAGCAAGTTTATTTTAACAATGTAAATGGAACAAGGAATATAGTGCACGATCAAATCAATCAAACCTTCGAGAATACCACAGTTTCCAGTCCATACATAATTACTGGGAGGATGTTTGCCTTACAGATTCTTCTTTTGAGGTTCATAGGAACCCTTCTGGGTATTTCCATAGTCTGGTTTTGCTTCCCTTCACATCTTGTGGATTTTATTGTCTATTGTTACATTGTTGTTGGATGGTGATTTTAGTTTTGTTTATGTTCATCTCGAGACCAGTATTTAAGGAGGTGTCATGGAGGACAATTGGATAATGAATTAAACTATTTGTACAGGGACATTGCGTGCCACAGCTGTCTGGTGACGGAGGGCCCCGCCGCCAGGCTCGGGGACTACGGAGATGCCGAGCGGAGGCATCCGGGAGACTTCTGCCCCGCCCCGGGAGGGAGGCCCCTTCCTCTGAGGTGGCTTCCCCCAGAATACAGGGTTCAGCATCAGGTACTAGGCTCCCTCATTATTTTTAACATACTTGTAACTTACTGACACTCTAGATTTTATATTTTTAAAATATTTTAATTAATTATTTTATTTTTTATTTTTATATGCAACAGGTGTTTGGATCCCAATTTTTGTATACGATTTGTATTGCTATTATATTGATTCTCATGACATGTGATAGGTAACTAATCTTTTATGTTCACAAGAATTCTACACCAGACAAATGAGAGTGTGAAAATCACACTGTTATCGCTGAAAATTGAACCCGGGACCTTTGGTGTGGTAGTCAATATATATTTGAACACAAAATAAATAAAAAAAACAAATCAAAGTTATATAAATGTGGAGGAAGCTAGAGAGGTGTGTCAGGATAGAGTCGTGTGGTAGTCCATTCTCTGTCTACCCCTGCGGTTATAACGGCTCGATGGTTTGTTTTCAATATATATATCTGAATTATTATTATTGTTTTATAATGCATATTTGTGTTACTAACTAACCATCATGCCGTTTCTCCAAAGGGGTAGGCTGAGAGGATGGACTGCCACACTACTCTATTTCTACTACTATACCTCTCAAGTTTCTGCTATATTCATACATTGTAGTGAGTTGTATGACTTATGCACTTGTAACAAGCCACTTTATGTCAACAGCTGAACCAAGAGGGGAACATGTGGTCCCTGGGCGTGTTCCTCTGGGAGAGCTGCTCTTGGGGCGAGCTGCCCTACTCGGAGCTGGCTAGCGATCTCGTCATGACGGAGGTCATGAGGCCGGATGGTGCTAGATTACCCGCGCCACCCAGCACCACCGAATACATTACCTACCTGTGAGTGTGCTGATTTGTTCTATTACTAGAGTGTATAAGAGTGCATACCAAAAAAGTCCAGTTGTACGAAGCTTATGTTAAAAGTCGACTTACATACATGATCCCCTTCTGGGGGATAGGAAACGTAACTGAGATTGCCAGACTTAAAAGACAACAAAATAAAATAGCCTATAACACTAAGTTATTTATTGTTTCTTGGACAATTATGTAAAACTCCATATCAAATAATTAATACAAATGAAGGCGTCTGTTTTCTAGAAGTTTCATTATATTTTATGTGAATGACATATTTCTTCGCCTGTCTAAGACATTATCAAATGTTTGATATGGGATTATCAAATGTTTGAGAACATTTGATAATGCCTTAGACCAGTGATCCGCAATCTTTTCTCACCTACGGCACACATAAATTCTCCCTAGAATCCCGCGGCGCACCAAAAGGTAAAATTCGGTCTGGACGTGGGCGTCAATCAGCTCAGGTGACCTTTTTTTTGGCTCATTCGGGAAAATCGAATGATTGATCCGATTTTTCACGAATGATCTAAAAAAAATGTCACCAACGTCTCCTGAACTGATTTACGAAAGAGTCGACTCTTTCGCAATTCACGAGTTCCGACCACAACTAAATATTTTTTTCTTTATTTATTTGGGTACGACACACCTTTTCATTTCATTTTCATTTATCTTAATTCAAATTACAAACATTACAGAAATATTTCCAGATCGTTTGCAATTACATTATAAGAATTTAAAAGAGAAGCATAAAAACATATAAATAAATAAAAAAGTTTAAGAATTATAAATAATCATAACATTGATATTGCATCCCTGAGGCAACTCACACTATCACAAAATATGTCGACCTCCGAGGCGATCCGATTAAGCAATAAGATTGCCCTACCCACAGGCATAACCATTGGCAGGTTGGTTCTGCAGCGTGGCAAATAAAACAATCTGTGCTGTCTTTGACGAAGGTAATTATCAGGGACAAATAGACCTACATCACTCAGGACATCCGAGTTCTGTATACGGCCGCCAATCAGCTGAAAGAAGTGAACTCCCAAGTGAATGTTCCTCCTTCTCTCCAATGATTGGTAGCTTAGCATACCTAGCAAGAATTCAGTCGGAAAGAGCCACGGGTAATGCATTCGGCTCACGGCACACCAATGTGCCGCGGCACACCGGTTGCGGAGCACTGCCTTAGATAAAGGAAACATGTCATTCACATAAAATATGAACAGACGCTTTCATCCATATTAATTATATAACATTAAGTATTCGAGCCCAACCATTCAAGTATTCAGACAAACAAAACAACTGGACATATCAGATCTGACCTTGAAATCACGAAAGTTGAAGATGTAGACTTGGTTTTCCAAGCCATGTTTTTCCTAGTCTTTTCTGATTTCGTGCTCCAATCACATTGTAATTCTATACGATTTTCCACCAGTTTTTTTAACCCTTTACTACATGATTTTTTTTAATTTGTAAAAAATATATATATGATGTGTAAATGATGAAAAAAAAAGTCACGTATTTTTTTATTTTTCAAATAAATTATTTTTTCCTATATAAAATACAAAAAATATTTCTAGGTCTTCCCCTTTTTATCCCTATATATTACACAATATTATCCATAATTTTATATAAAAATGATCATTTTATTACTTACCTAATGAAAATAATAGTAAACCAGTGTAATATAATTATTTATAGCGTTTTACAAACTAAAAAAAATTAAAATTTTGAATATCACGTTTGTACAGAAAATCATAAACCGCCAGTTGGAAACAGTCAAACGCACATCTAGTACAACCAGAGACATCTAGCAAGAAGTTTGACAACTAGTAACGCGGATCATAGATAAAACTTTAGTATTATTGCTAGAAGCAAGACATATTTTATTATTTCGTTGTTTTTTATGGCGGAAGATTATTTTGGATCATATATGAGCCAGTATGCGGTAAGGGGTTAAATATTATTTTTACATGTTTACACCATCTTAGCTATCATTTCATTATTATGTTATGTTAACACTTTTATCTGCCCTGCATTCTCTTATTTGACATTCCATTATACAAATATTTATACAATACATTTGCCTAATTAATTAATTAATTAATTCAACAGTGATGTATAACTTCAAGAATTAAGATTGATGAACACGTTTTTTTACACAAAAATTTAAAATTTAGTTTTCTTTGGATATTATTTTTTGCCAATCCAAATATACTGTATCAACAACTCTGACACCATAAAATGAAATTGGTATCCAAAGATTTGATTGTTATATTTAATGTCCAGGTACAATGTGATGCAGTCCTGCTGGCATCCCGAGCCTTCCCAGCGCTGCTCCGCGGCGCAGGTGGCCGCCTTCCTCCGCAGCATTTATTCCAGCTACCACCATCCCGCCAGCCACTCCCAGGAGGCCATCACCCATGACTTTGAGGCCCGTTGGCAAAACCTCAAGCCCAATAGTATTCCCAAGGTGGACAACGGCCTGCCTTCACCCGTTCATGAAAACTTCTACGAACTCAAATTCCCTCCTAACGATATCATTGTTCATCCGGATTTGTCTCTCATTCCGAGAGATCATAGGTTCGCTTATCATAACCTCGCTGTCTCATCGGACACTCTCACCGGAGACGAACTGTCCGTGAAGGCGACCTCAGATAGTTTGACAAATCTGCACGGGTCTTTTGAGTCTGTCCTAGAGAAGAATAGTCATGTAGGGGATACGAGGGTGAGCAGTGAAAACACTCATTTAACTACGGACACTGAATCCAACTCCATTTGGGAAACATCTCCCTTTCCCATGTCGGACTGCCCTCCAGACAAAAGAGAGCTACTCTTGGGGGGGGAGGTGGCGCACGTGGCACCTTGGCTGCGCGATGTGCCATTTACTACGCCAGAGGACATCTCTTACATCAGGAATGTCAGCGACGTCATTAGCGACTTTGACAATATGCTGAGTTCAGAGAAGACCTCCAGCTCAGAGTCGAGCCATCAGACCAGTCCATCCAGAGATGTCTCTAATAATCCCAAGTCCTCTTCGGGAATAGCAGTGGATGTGTCCATCAGCGATAGAACACAGACATCTGAAAAGTTGTGCACTGAAATTCCCGATAATTCCAATTCTATCAGCGATTCCACTAAATGTTCCAGCGACAGTCCGTCGGAAGCCACTTTAAATGATGCCAATATAGATAGCGACATTGTAAATAGCCCACTGCACCAAGTACCTGAAATTTCTAATGTGGATAGGGATGAGTCTTATCCGACTTTAGATTTTAGATTAAACAATATGGCTGAAGCCTACGCGGAGAGCGACGCTGTTCTTCCCATATTCAAGGAGCCAGAGTTTGACTCCTTGCAAGACTCCAGTTACACTCCTGATCCATCAAAGAATGCCGAACAGATTAAGGCTGAAAGCGGGGACGATAATTGGAAAGTTCGTAGGCAGTACAGTTCGGGTTCTGAAACTGAAGACGAAATTTGGAAAAAAAGAATAGAAATGGGGACAATCACCGAAAAAATAAAAATGAAATCTAAATCGGTTACGGACTTCATGGTCTTAACTCATATCGATATGGACTTGACAGACTTGGAGAGCGAAGACACCTCCTACACTTCCATGGAGGGCAAGGGCAACATGTTCTTTGATATCATTCAAAAGGAGCTGAAGGCGGACTCACCGCCCAAGGAGTCTAGTCTGCCTGCCGAGGAGTTTACTTCGTTCCCCCGCAAGCTGTCCTCTTCACTAGCGCGCGTGGAGAGCCTTCGGCCTGACCTGGACCTCTACAAGCTCTGGAGGAGCCACCGCACCAAGGCCGTTAAGAACTTGAGGCGCACTAAGAGCTTAAATGACTTAACTGAATCTCCGAATAAAAGAATATCTCTAAAGGATTTTAAAATGTTTAAAAATCACTTAGATTCTTTTTTAGATACAAGTGAATCTATCCAAAAAGGGATAGTTTTGAGGAATGAAGAAGTTTTAAATGTTCAAATTCAAAATGCTTCCAAGAAATTCCCTGAGAGCATTTTCAACAGCAATCCTGAGGTATCGTCTGATCAGATCGACGCCACACATAATCAGATTCATTTTAATCTTCCTGGGAATTTCAGCTTCCATTTGCCGAAAGACAGAATGTTTCCAAATACAAATTTAGGCTTTATAGACAGCAGTGGTCACCTCAATGTTACATCTGAAGAAGAAAACCTCAAGTTTTCATCCAACTTCAATGATATTAATTTGAATCTCTATGCCAACGACCACGCTAGTAATATGCAGGACTTGTGCGAGAACTTCCCCGCCGAGGCTTGGGAATCCACACAGTATGTAAATCCGCCCGATAACTTTGACTTTAGTCCACCAAAAGCTTCCAGAATGGGTATTAACCCTTCAGTAATCAACTTATACGATAGCGACAATCTTAATTTGTCACAAGGTGATCGCCAAAAAATTGATACAAATGATAATCTTTCAGCCAAGTTCCACCAAGAATCTTCACTGGTAGATAATGAATTCCACAATGATTTGAAAGCAAATGTATCTACCAGTACACCTGTACTGTCCGGTGACAAAACTTTACCGTGTTCACCTTCTGAAGAGAAATGTCTCCTTGAGGAAGTTAATGCAACAGAGAGTAGAAGGATACCACAAAATGCAGATTCTCAACTCGATCGAAATATTCAAAATATTGTGCATAATGAAATTCTGAATCTCACTACCAAGTTAGCAATGGCAGAAAATGAAAATAATCTTAATATTGAATATTCAGGACCATTAGAAATCGATGGTATAGTGGAAGAAGTCCAAGACAACAGTCAAGATATTATTTCAAATGACTATTCAGTTGTTGATGAGAATATGGATGCAGATGACGCAAGAAAAATCGATAACAACTCTACAGAAACAAGTTCCTTCCTAACAGGCACAGAAAGTGGAATAGAGTCACAGTTGGGAACCATGGAAAAACAGAGCCTGTTGTCTCACGAACACATGTTGCAACAGGACTCTGAACAAGTTGATGCTGCTAATATTCAAAAACCTGCCTTCGAACTGACCAATGAAGGTTCTCTTTCCAATGGCCCAGAAAGTGGAATTGTTTCGCTCGATCACAGTGAAAGGAATGTACCACCGGTGGAGAACTGCAATGTCAATTCCAAATCTGATCTCGCTGATGTTAATAGGATCTTTATTGATTCAGAGAGGCTAGTAGCTCATAACATAAATACTGCGGAACCTGTTAAAACTAAAGTCAACTCTAATAATATTCTCCTCAAGGATGAGAGTGGACCAAAAGACGAACTCATTGAAAATTCAGAAGATCTCCTATCGGACAACCATGCGACATCACTGGAACAACAACTGTTTGATCCCGACAGTTTAGAGAATGCTTTGGATGTAGAATCCATTCCAATTGATTCAGAAGTTGTGAAATTTACGCATGATATTGTAACAGACAGTTCGGCTATAGAATCCGAGTCTTTTGAATCTAGCAAGAATAATGCAAGCGAGGCTACAGATAATGCATGCTTAGAAGCTTCAATAGCTCAAGTGGCAGAAGCTAACCTTATTCTTTCTGATGAAATTGGTGTTTTAGAAGAGTGCAATCCCGATATCACCGGTATTAGTTCAAAACTGACAGAATCCAAAATGCATAGTGCTAAAATAATTGACAAAAGAGAATCCAATGAGAATAGTGCTTCTGCAGATGTCCAACCGTTGAAAGAACACTTCTTTTCCGCTGGGGAGGTAACAAGATCTGAAGACCCCACTCCGCAGGAAGAACAGAGGAATAATTTAAACAGTTCAAACCCGCCCAAATCGGAGAGTCAACTTGTAAAGAATCTTAATCTAGAACTACAGAAATTTCAAGATGAAAGCGAAGTGGATGACTCTCATTACTTTTCGGATGAGAATAATTCTGAACCCCAGTATGTTAATGTCAGGAGCACGCAAGGGTCATCTTCGGGATGGTTTTTGCATCGCAAATCTGATTCTTTAGATGATTCCGGGAAGAATACGAGTCAGGGCGGCTGTGTTCAGGGTTTTGCTCCCAGCAATGGAAGCAGCACTGAGTCTCTCACAGAGAACAGTAGCTCGGAACGCTACACCGTCGATGCCGAGAGTGTGGAAGCTTTGAGGAATGAATTGGAGCTCAAATTACCCCTGGCACAGGTAAAATTTTCTTGTGGAGGTTCTTCCACACATAGTTGGATTGAACGTAGTTAGCCTTTTTATTATATCAAAAAAGATTTGATAAAGAATCAATATTATGTTTATTTGGTGTTTTCCAGAGAATGGGCCAGATCCGCCACGACAACAATGCGGACAATTGCGATCCCAATGACTGGCCCGGAGACGAGATTGACTCAGAGCTGATAAACCAACCTGGCTCTGATGTGGCGCCCAAGCCGATGAGACCGGTGGCCGAGCCTGAGCCAGGCACCAGTAGCGGGGCTGGCTGCAGCTACGGAGCAGGGGGAACAGAGGAGGCCAAAGGGGCCCCTCAGGCCGTGAGGAACGAGGTGCTGATCCACTACAACATGTACGGAGTGGTACCCCTTAGCCCCATCCAGGAAGAAAGCTGGTCGGAGTTCTCTGAGATGGAAAAAGGTATTTTAAATCCTCGCAATATTACAATTTTCTTAATTAATGTTTATAGGGACACAAGTTTGCTTTGAGGAGTCGGAAAAATCGGTGTGGCGTACATGACACGATGTATGAATTAATAAGATTCCTCCTTTTATTCCTTTCTCCTTAAATATTTAATCTCCCAAACTCCCATTCCCAATCATTTATTATTTTCTATATAAATTATGTCTTTTCAAATGTATGTTTTTTCTAAATTACAATTTTTTATATTATCATCATATATTATTATTATTTATTAGTTCTTACTGATAAAAAAAAAAGATTAGTACTTAACGAATAGCCCAGGTTAATTTTTAAATTTGAATTATTGTATGGAATTTTAAATGCATTTTTATATTAGTCTTTCTTTGTTTAGTTTTAATTAATTTTTACACCTGAAGATGGAGGTATCTTCCAAAACATGTTGTGTTTTTTTTTAAATATTTTGTTAATAATTAGTGGATTAAACAAAGTTATTTTCAATTTCCTAAGTATAGATGTATGAATGTTGAGGAATTGGGAGAAGTGTGTCAGGAAAGAATAGTGTGGCAGTCCATTCTTTCTGTCTACCCCTTCGAGGAGACGGCATCATACAGGCCACACCAAAGGTCCCGGGTTCGATTCGATGCGATGGCAGTGTGATTGTCACATTATCTTTGGTCTGGTGTAGAATTCACGTGACAATAAAATGGCGGTTGATCAAATGTCATAGTAATGAATATTGTTTTAGCTGCGGACAAGACTGACACGTCCAACAGCCTCTCTCTGGGGGAGCAAACCAGTAACATAGAGAACGTGCTTCCCTTTGACGGGGTGTGCGCTCTCCCCTCCGGCCCCCGGCTCGACGAGCGCGCGCACAATTGGTCGGATGACGACACCCACTCGGACTGCTCCAACCGGACCTTCGTGCTCAACGATGCCGGCCCCAGTAACCTCAATAGGCAGTAAGTGCACGACTTTTCTAATCAATCTCACTTGTTTCGGAACACGCAATTACAGTAGTCTTATTTCAATTCTGATCACACATTATTTTAACAATCGCCATCTGGTTTTCATGGCCGGTGACCAAATTTTTTTTCAGTCCAAATATATAAATTTTTAACAATTTGATTAATTTTTGGTTTGTATTTTAGACAAAGTCTCAGCGCAGATAGCTTGGACTGTTTCGATGGAGACCACATGGATTTGGAGGATGATAATACGGCACTCTTTGTGAAGAGGAAATCCCTTCCACCTGTCACCCAGTTCCCTCCCCACTGCTTGCAATCCTCGGAGCTGCTCTCTCCCTTCTACGAAGACCACTCCCACAACAAGTCCACGGAAGAAATCTCACAGAATGTGGATAATTTATTAGAAAATATTAGTAAGACACTGGAGAATGCTTCGAAAATGACCCTTAGTTCCGACAGTAATGATTTTATTAACCAGGAAATACCCAAGGATGATCCGCTGACACAAGAAATCTCTATGGATGAACTGGTAAATCTTGAAATCGTCGATGATGCGTTCTCTCAAAATGATTCGAATCCCGATTCTGGTTCTAAAACGTACGTCATCGATGATAAAAGGTCAATTCTTAAACACATTTCTACAGTCTATGACAGCAAGGTGGCCGAATTACCCGATGACTTGTCGAATGTGTCTAAAATCTCCCAGCCCTCTTTTATTTCGGAACTCACCAGTCCCGATTCTGAAATTAAACCTTCAGATAGATCCGTGTCCATCAACCTGCACACCAAGACTCCAAGCATGGACTCGTGGTGCTCCAACGACACTCTATTCAACGTCGAAGAGAACTTTGATGATCTCTACTCGAGTGATGTGTTGATGAGCCCTGCAGCCAAGGATTTACCCGATAACAGACAGGAAAATGTAGCTAATATAAGTATAATTCCAGAACTAAAATGTGGACAGCAATTGTCTTCCCCACAAGGACACTTTGATCAGCCGGCTGTGGAGATGGTGGTGGGGCAGGCTGATGAAACTTACAACATCAGCATTCATGGCGACGAAGCGGATATTTTTTCCGATTTACCGAGTAGTGCAAAAAATTCACCACAATTACCACCAGACCTCTTATTGGAGAAAATGAATGCAATAGAGAGTGCTCATTTGAGTGTAGTAAACAATAAATTAGACGAAAGTTTAACGGTGAAATCTGACCTTTCCATATTAGCTAGTCCGGTAGCAGTGCCATCCGCATCCTTAGAGGGAGTTCTGAAAGATTCCCCCATATCTGCGGTGGAATCTGGAGTACTTAAGTTGCCAGTAGTCATCGATGACTCTGTAGAAATTGCCACCTTATCAAATGATGATAAAAACACTCCTGTTACTGATGGAAAAGAGTTTGCCTCGCCATATGCCGTAATAAATAATGTTTCTGCGCATGATAAGAACGCGTATGCGGATACTTTTGAACATTTGAAACAGGCAATGACCTCCACCCCGACATTGCTGGTGAAGCACACGCAATCTGATACCAACGAGTCATTCCCGGAGCCTTTGGAATCCGCTGACAACATAATCGATGCACAGTTTGAATTTTTAGAAAACATCGCCGACTCTTCAATCACGTATGTTTCCTTCAAAGACGATGGATCTCAAAGTTTTATAACCAACGAAAAGAATTTGGATATTGTAAAAAAAGCACCAAATATTTCAGACCCCTTTATCTCTGGCCCAGAGGGTATTAAAGAAATCTCTAGCCATTCAACTGGATTGAACAGTTTGAGTTCTCCAAATGTGAATATCATTCCTTCAATTGGATCTGATATAATTCAAACTGGAGATAAATTTGATTCCAAAATTAGTTGTTTACCTAGCGATGTTATAACCGCCGAATCCGAGGGAATAGATACTAGGAAGACGTTTGTTGAGTTAGATAACACAGGTACACCCAACACCAGTTCTGTTTCTTGTGAATTTGTCGATTCCTCATTACTAAGTATAGAGACTGAAGTGATTTCAGACAACAAGAGAAATTCTACTGGCTTACATAATATCGGGTCGCCAAACGTCAGTGTAATTCCTTCAGAAGTCGTTCTTATCAATTCGGAATCTAAATATTCACCGAGAACCGCACCCGAATTATCACGAGAGGAAATGATTTCTTCGGATTTCAACTGTATTGATTCATTGGATTTAAGCGTAGTTCCACCTACGTCTGGAAACAGTTTAATAGATTCCGACTCTGAAAATAAGCTGAGAGCTAATGCCGTAGAAAATCTTAATGCATTAGTCGAACCCGGTTCTTCAAATTTGTGCGAGATCTCTTCTGGGATCCATGTAGCTTCTAGTATTCCACACGCCAATACCGAATCACAAATCAAACAAGAAGATATCAAAAATTCAACTGGTTTAGAATGTATTGATTCGCCGAATTTCAGTTTTATTCCTCCTCCAAATAATCTCTTAGATGACAGTATTTTATCGTCGTCGTCAGATGTAAAGAATTCCACTGGATTGGATCACATTGTTTCACCAAATTTCAGTGTAATATGTTCGACTGCAATCGGCTTGACAGATTCTTCTGAGAAATCGAAAGCGAAAGGCAACTCAACTGGCCTAGAGGACATTGGTTCCCCAGGCTATAGTGGGATACTGCTGCAGGCATCTGCAGTGACCAATGATTTGGAAGATTGCACGGAAACGAAGATAAATAAATCTGATGTTAATCCAACCAATTCTTACAAGAATGAGACTCCAGGTTAGTTTATATAAAATGTAAAGTTTTCTTCTTCTTTGCTATATTTGTCCTCTTGTGAGGTGGATTTCTGTCTTTCCGTCTTTTAGGAGGTCTTCCAGGATGACGAGTCCTGTGAGGCTGATTATGTAGTGCAGTATAAGGGAGTCTGGTGGTGTCCATTCTTTGCATGTGACCGCACCAGTCCCTCCTTTGATATCTACTCCATCTTATAATATCCTCAGCCTCGCATATCTATCTTATTATGGTGTCCCTCTTAGTGTCT
Source organism: Lepidostoma basale (assembly GCA_022606425.2). Lineage (NCBI taxonomy): Eukaryota > Metazoa > Arthropoda > Insecta > Trichoptera > Lepidostomatidae > Lepidostoma > Lepidostoma basale. The sequence goes on along the minus strand of JAHDVF020001222.1, from coordinate 516,945 downwards.
TGCCTGCTATCATTCTCAGTGTCTTCATCTCGGAAGTCCTAAAAATGTTAATCCTTTTTTTTTTCAGAATCAACCAACTGTGTGAGAGATTGGCATGTCAACAGTATGACGGTGAATTTCCTAGAGAACGAGAGAAATTTTTCTAACTCACTAACACCAAAGGGTGCAGGATCTTTATTGGGGGATCAGTTGTCTTCAAATGGCTTAAATCACAAACAGGAGCTAGGAGAGTTCACTCTGGATTCCTTTCTGGAAAATGTAGCCATGGTACCGCAGGAGATTGGTGATGGGAAACACCGAGACCCGAGCTCCATGCTTCTTGAGAACATACATGATGACGGTGAGAAAATTATTTAAGCATTTTTTTTTACTTAGCCTAAGCACCCTTCCATATGAATGTATCTTTTTGTTTTCTGAGAAGGGCAGCAGGGTAAACATATCCTGATTGAAATATACAGGTTGTTGAATGCATTCCTTCTAGAAGGTTGTAGGGGAGGTTATTTCCGATGAATTATGTCAAGTCAGGCATTATGTAAAAGTGAACCATTTTTGAGATAAAATGAATTTAAGTCTTTTTTTAATTAATCGAGGAAGGTGATTTTAACTAACAATTTTTAAAAGAACGGCGATTTAAAAAAAAAAATCATTATAAATTTTCCAGGCAGATTATTTTAAAAACATTTACGTATTATTAGCTTTCAAACGAGGTATCTTAATTAAACATCGGTTATAATATTACAGAGAAATCAACATTACACTAGAAGTAAGCAGAAAATTGTCTAATTGCATAAATCATCAAAACATTGAATTAAGTCACTAGACGTTACTTACTATCAATTCGGTTTTTAGCACTTTACTTGTTAAAATAGTCTTAATTTGAAATAATTAATGTTTTTGATTGAAATTTCTTGGTAGAAGTTTATTTTAAATAATGAAAACAAATATATTTGATACAAAATTTCTTTATTATTATGTATTTAGTGTGCTTCCACTTGTGTTTATGTTCAACCAGTTTTGGCAGCTTGCTGCCATCGTCTGGTAGCAAGCTGCCGAAACCGGTTGAACATAAACACAAGTGGAAGCACACTAAATACACAATAATAAAGAAATTTTGTAAAAAATTTTGTTTGTTTTCATTAGTATTATTTGATTTATCGCACTGATAATTTGCTTAAATCACAATTCAAAATCGCTTGTCTATAAAAATAATAAAAAAAATCATAAAATTAGTATAAATAATTACCTAACTAACAATATAACAAGGAATAAATGGATGGAGGAATTAAAATTTTCCACCCCTCTTCACATTTTCAATTGTCATTTAGTATATAAGTAATAACTCAATATAATTTAACTGTTAAAATTCATACACTGAAGAAGGGAAGTTTGTGTCCCGAAACGTGTTTGTTAAAAATGCAAAATTGTGTTGTGAAAATACGATGTTTCCAAAAAGTTATTCACCCATAAAATAAGATTTTACATTCATATTATATAATGATTACCTTCGTGGCAGAGTGGCAACAGCTATGATTACCACATCGAAGGTCCCGGGTACAATTTCCGGTGATGACGGTGTGAAAAAAAATCACGCTATCTTTGGTCTAGTAGAATTCACTTGACAATAAAAATGCCGATAGATTAGCTATCTATCACATGTTATTAGAATCAATAGCTACATTTTTTTTTATTTGTTCCAATGACAATTTGAATTATTTCTTCAATATTATATTTAAGTTCTTGCTGGTTAAGTGCCTAATTACAGCTAATTTAAAAAACGGTGGATACGTGTAACATAAATTAAATAAACACAAATGTCCGGATCGTCCATGTCAACATATGCAACATCGAAAAAAACATTATGTGTTATTACATTATGTGCTAAATTAAAAAAAAACGGTGGATTTGTAGAACATAAATTAAATAGACAATATGTGCACCATCTAAAAAGAACACTTTGTGTTATTATTATAATTTTTTTATTTTATTTTATATCGTTGTATTTTATATTATTTGTTTTAGATTTATTTTGTGGGTGTTGGACGATCGAAGTGTGCGCGGGAGATGCCTATTGGTGGCGATGAGGTTCACAACCCATCACACCGCGTCTCCCGCGGAGCGAAAAGAGAAGGATGGAGTGCCGCATCAGTAAAAGTGTGACAGTCCATTCGTTCTGCCTACCCTTTCGGGGAAACGGCGTGATGGTTAGTTAGTTAGTTAGTTAGCTAAAAAATTGTGTATAGTAATCATAAGTTCAAATAACCTGTTGTATACAAAAATGTGAAGCGATGGGAAACTCTCACATTAACCGCCCTACCTTTGTGTTATTTTCCGAGAAACGTGCAAAAAACAAGCAGGTTTTTTATTAATGAAATTTAATTGTATATTAATTTTATTTTTTTAAATTACGAAACGTCAAAAACTCGGCCGCACACTTCGCCTGCCCCTTGTAAAACTATCATATTTATGAAGACTTGTGCTAAGTTTTGATGGCATATCCCTAAAAATTTGTACATTATAGGTACATTACTTTTTCTCAAGCGCGTACGTGATACGGGATATCGTAGAATGGTACAGTCAATGTGAACGTATCACGTACGTTCAAATAGGTAGGGTGGTTAAAGGCCCATGTGGCATCCCATGATCCAGTAAAAATGTTAGACTTGCTGCAAACCAATCCCAAGGATGAAGCTTTAAAAAATTATAATATTGAAAAGGTACAAAAAAAGTTCTTACGTTTTTTGTACCTCAAAGATAACGGTTATTACCCCTGGCTGTACCCAACTGATTTCTTGCTGGGTATGCTGGACTACCAGTCATTGGAAATTAGACAAACTATCCATTTGGGTGTTCATTTTTTTCAACTGATTCGTGGTCGAATACATAACTCGGATATTTTGAATGACTTGACTTTGTTTGTCCCCGACAATTATCTGCGACAAAGGCAACATAGATTATTTCACCTGCCACTGTGTAGAACCAATTTACCTAAGGTTATGCCCGTGGGCAGGGCAATAATCCTTCTAAACCGCATCTCTTCTGATGTGGACATCTTCCACGATAGTGAGGCTACCCTCAAAAAACATTTATCTCTTAAATAATGTGTTGTTCTTCTTATTGTTTCTAATTACTTATTTGGTCTTTATTTTTCAATTATCTCGTGTTTTTTTTTTTGTGTTTTTGTCTATTTTTAAATTTCATAATTGTATTTACTGTATAAAATAGTTTTTTTTCTTGCTTTTGTATCCTACCTGTATAATCGTAAACGCTTTGGTTATATACTGTAATGTTTATGATTTAAAAAAATAAATTGAAATTTCATAGATTCATACAGTCAGTTCACGTTGAAAGGTACTCTTCCAGGGGACATGGAGGAAGAGAGCATCTCCTACTTGAGCAGGGCAGACTACCCGCCCCCCTCCCCCTCCTGCCTGGAGGAGTATGTGCAGCACTCGGGCCTCGATATGAGCGCCCTCCAGCCGGGCAAGCTCTCCTCCTTTGAGACCTTTCGGCAGTCTGCCGAGGACATGCCGCAGGACATGAACCGCACGGCGCCCTTCAGCATCCAGCAAAAGAGGAATTCTGCAGATTTAAGTGATATCCAATTTTCAGGTATATCAAATTTTTAACCTCTTCTCTCCTCTGCCCCAACCTTGGGGCCATTGAATACATAGTCAGATTTCGTATGGCCTCATGCATGAGGCCGGACATTACAAAGGTGCTAAATATCAAAAATGACAAAAGTGAGTTTTTGATCCCAATTGGTGTTAAAGATGAAGGCCAATAACTGTGCAAATGTGCAGAATGATTGAATAGTATAATGTAGTTCAAAAGTCACCCTAAAGATGCCACCCGTGGTATAAACAATATTGATAAAATCATCCAGGCAGAGGGATTTGAATCATTTGGTTATGCAAATGACCGTTTAATCTATGAATTGTGCGATTTCGACGAGAAAGATAAAACAAGGGTTGATACTGTGCGATGTATAGACCTTGCTTGTGGTCTGACAAGGTTTCTTTGGCCGGTTCTCGATCGCACTCCAGGGTTAACATTGAAAATATTTGGCATCTGTTTCAGGCCCATCGGACGATCTAATGTCCACCTCCTTTAACGAGGTGGCGGGACCGGAACAAGGGAGCGGGGAGGCTCCGTCCAGCATCGGCCACGTAGCCCCTGAGGCGCTCAAAGAGTGGGACAGCGAGAGTGACGACTCCAACTGTAGCTCCTCTTCCAGCGGGGATTTTATCTGGAAGGTTAGGTCTAATCTTGTCTAGTTCAGCCTATCAGTCCATTTTATTATTTATTCTATTAAAAAATATACATATATATTAAAGAATCACTGCGTTGGTTTGGATATATGGAACGAATGGATGAAGAAAGAATGATTAAGAAAGTAAACGTTAATAATGTGAATGGAGTTGGGAGGTATAGGAGACCGAGAAAAACTTAGCATTAATCAATAAAAAATTTAATTTCGGCCATGTTAGAAGTCGGAAGAATCAACGTCCATGTATGACTTGCTGTATGAATATGAAGGAAGCTAGGTAAGTGTGTCAGGATCGAGTAGTGTGGCAGTCCATTCTCTCTGCCTATCCCTCCGGTGAAACGGCGTGATGGTTTGTTGTTGTCGTATTTAGAAAAACTCTTCACTGTACCCAGTGTTACTCTGAACGGTGGTTCAGTGCACGCTGCAGTTTATTTTAAGGTCGTTATTCAATTTTGTGATTTTTGAAAATTAAATCACACCTTACAAGTGCATTAAGAACCTTTCAGAATTTAGATAAAGCCTCAAAACGCGCCTTTTCAGATGTAAAAGTGCAGCTGTCATACTAAATTTGTTAACATAGACATATCTTATTTTATGCCCCAAATTGCCGTACAGAGGCGCTTTGAAGTTCTCCTGTATTTAAATGCAGATGGACCTCTTTGGTATCTCTCTCTACTGGTATCAAACTGCGGAGATTAGCCATGGAAATGAGAGTACAGATAAAATAGTTATACGCAGAGGAGTTCGACAAGGCTGCATTTTGTCACCTCTATTGTTTAACTTGTATTCCAACCAAGTCTTCCAATGTATTGAAAACTCCAGCCTGGGAGTGAAGGTTAATGTTAATAACATCAGGTATGCTGATGACACAGTTATTTTAGCTGATAGTATACCCGATCTTCAAGAACTTCTAAATAAAATTGATATAGCAGGAGAGGATCTGGGCTTGAAAATCAACATTAAGAAGACCAAATGGATGACATTTGGGCGACTTAACTATTTTTCATCCACTCTGCAACTGAATGGTGCGAATGTTGAAATGGTCGACCTATTTAATAGGAGTGAAGTGAAGGAGCCCTTACGATAAGAGCAACAAAGAGATAACTGTCATATTTCTATTCACATGGTTCTATGTATTTTTATTTTCACCATTTGATGTTGAAACGATGAAAGACATCCAAAGGAGGGTTGGTGCTGGGAATAAAATAAATGGCGCACTCAAAGTCATTACTGCAAATAGAAATATATCCACAGAAGCAAATATGGCAGTACACAATGGAGTTCTAGTGCCAACCCTCATGTATGGAAGTGAAGCTTGGAGCTGGCAAAAGAAGGATGAAAGCAGGATAAACGCCGTAGAAATGAGATCACTAAGAAGAATGTGTGGGAAAACGTTGAAATAAGAAAGAAATGTAAGGCAGATGACTGCATCATGAATAAAATTAAAAAAGGATCCCTGAGATGGTTTGGACATATGGAACGAATGGATGAGAGTAGAATGGTGAGTGGGAAAAGAAGCCGAGGACGACCGAGGAAAACATGGCATGACCAAATTAATCAATTACTAAAAGGCGGCCACATTCGAAGTCGGAATAATTTAAGTGCGTGCATGGTACGATGTATGAATGTAGAGGAAGCCCGAGAGGTATGCCAGGATAGGCCATTGTGGCGATCCATCCTCTCTGCCTACCCCTCCGGAGAAATGGCGTGATGGTTAATTAGTTAGTCCCTTTGATGTTCTTTTTTTCACCGTTTACGTCGATTTGGCTCACGTTGTGATGTAAAGAGCTTTTCAACAAAATAATAATAATAATAATAAACCCGTGTAAAAGGTAAAAACACCTTTCGCGCCATTAACTACCAGTCACCGTAGGCGGTAATAATACCCTTCCCACACGGAATGAGTTAAGTGCTATCATTTATTAATGTTTGCTATACATAAATCATAAAATGTTATTATTCAAAAACCCCTGCATATTTCACCCCAATTGTGTTTAATGCAATTTTTTGTTTAAATGTATTTGTCTCTAAAGTAAACTAACAAATTTGTTTAAATTATTTTTGTTCTGTATGTAATTATGTGTCTTCAGCAATTAATATATATTTTTTATATTTCTGTTTGTAATTAATTTTAATTGTATGTGCTTTAAAATATTAATTCAGAATATTTTGATATTAACCTCTATTAAGAGTTACGACCGACGTGATAGTTCGTTAGTTAGTTAGTTAACCCTTATTGGGCGCCTGGCTTTATTTGCAGTAAAAAAAATGGACTTGAACTGCAGTTGGCTAGATATACAGCTCAAACAGATAGTCTCAGTGCATCATAATATTGCGTACAATTTAGTAGTAGGGAACTAAAGTAAAAAGGTTTAAAAAAAGCTGTAAATGTAGTCTGAAGCAGTTCGCAGTTCAAAACCACATTTATGGACTATGTAGCCAACTGCACTATAGGGGTTAAACCACTTCAATTTAGATGATCCATTATTTTGACAGAAATATGATGATACTTCAACATTATTATCTATTTAATTTGGAACGTTGTTATAATATGATGACTTTCATGGCAGAGTGGCAAGAGCTATGACTGCCACACCGAAGGACTTGGATTTGATTCGCGGCAATGACAGTGTGATTCTCACACTGTCATTGGTCTGACGTATAATTCACTTAAACTTCTAGAAAACAGATGTTTTCATTCGTATTAATTTTTTAATATGGAGTTTAACATCATTGTTTAAGAATCAATAAAAAACCTTTAACCCTAATAACGTAACAGGGTTTTTTCCAATTAAATAAAATGCAAAACACGTTAAAACAAAATTGTTGTCAATTTACACTTGTACTAACAAGGGAAGGGCACATCCAGTGGCGCTACTCCATAGAAGCCCAGAAGCCCGGCTTGCATAAGAAATTTTGAATCAAAACCCCCAAATCTAAGTAATCATGCCCCCACATAAACCAACAAACCACCAAATCACCTTCCAACAATGTTCCCATCAGACGTAAGAGGAATACCCACAAGAGCTGAACCTCTGTAAGCCAGAAGAGGTTTTGATTAAAAATTTCTTATGCAAGACGGGCTTCTATGGGAGTACAACCACTGGGCACATCATAGTAAATTGACTTCGGGATGGGATTTTGCAGGATCGTAGTGCCTCATAAGTATCGTCCATAGTCATAGTAAGAAAGCCCAATAGCCAGTCAATTATCTAGAAAAAAGCCTTTAAACTTTTCACTATTGCTTAAATATTAGAAATTTTGACATTAGATTATATAGCTAAATAGGTGAGCGGTCATCTTGCCTTTGCTGTTCTGCAGGATTTGAACTGGAGATCGGCTGAATAAAGAAGGTATGTTAACTGTTCCGCCATCTAGCAATCGAATCTAGTGGCAAAATTTTTAATATAACACCAAAGTGCTTGTTTACAAGTCCGTTGTCCTGCCAACACTCATGTATGCCTCGGAAACATGGACCCCATACAGATGACACATAAAAGCCCTAGAGCGATATCACCAACGCTGTCTACGTAGGATCCTAAATGTGAAATGACAGGACAAACAGACAAATGACAGCATACTTGCTGAGGTCAATATGACAAGTATTGAGGCTGCCATTATTCAGAAACAACTGCGCTGGGCTGGTCAACTCGTCCGAATGCCTGAGACAAGACTCCCAAGAAAGATTATGTACTCTCAGCTTACCCAAGGAAAACGCTCACACGGTGGTCAGAGGAAACGCTTTAAGGACTCCCTTAAAGGAAACCTACAAAAGACAGACATCGACTGTGATTGCTGGGAAAAGACTGCAGAAGACAGAGCCAGGTGGAGAACAACAGTACATAAAGGCACGCAAGACTTTGAAGCACAACGCAGAGAGGAGGAGGAGAAAGGAGAGACCACTGGGAGACGGTGACGGCTCCATTACAAGCGCCTTCCCCTCCCCCAGATGCCCCAGAATTTGTGGGTTTAGGATCGGGCTCTTCAGTCACATGCAGACCCACAACCGTGAAGGACAGTCTTCCTCGGAATGGAGGGACAGACGATGATGATGATGGACGGCTCTTAGGGGGTACTACAATCTTGCAAAATTCCATTCCAAAGTCAATTCACTATATCGTGCCCTCCCCTTGTAAGTTGATAAGATAGCACCCCTACAGAGGGTCAGCTAGGGTGAGGGTGATCCATCAACCTGAATGTAGTTGTGTACCGCATGTGTCAGCTTGTCGTACTGTTTTAATATTGGCTTTGTTTGGTTGTGGGCCGGTGTGTGTAGGAAGGCGGGGGCGCGCAGCTGCTGCCGGCGCCGCTTGTCCCCGCGCACGGGGGCCCACCCTACACGGTGAGTCTGCCTCTCTCCACTCCCCACCTAGAGGGAGCGCCCCCTTCTTTACCCTTCGCTTGGCAACATTACGCTCGGCCTTCTAACCTGCCCCTCGCTTCGTCCTGTTATTTTTGTACTGTCATTTTTTTAACTATTTAAGTTTGTTTATGTTATGTAATATTGTAAAACAAGTATTTTTATTTTTATACATAACAATTTACTTTTAACCCCTATAGTGCGGCTGGCTACATTCACAGTTCAAAAATGGTTTCGAAACTGCAGAAGACTGCATTTGCATCTCATATTAGAAATAATGGCGCTCTCAAAGTCATCGCTGCAAATAGAAATATATCCACTGAAGCAAAGGTGGCTGTACATAATGGAGTTCTAGTGCCAACCCTTATATATGGAAGTGAAGCTTTGAGCTGGCAAAAGATGAATGAAAGTAGGATAAATGCCGTAGAAATGAGATCACTGAGAATAATGTGATGAAAAATGATATATGATAAAATACCAAAAGATAAAATAAGGAAAAAATGTAAGGCAAGATTGCATCATAAGCAAAATTAAAAAGGATCCCCGAGATGGTTTGCAGATATAGATCGAATGGATGAGAGAAGAATGGTTTAAATGTTGTATTTAAGTGGTGTGAGTAGAAAGAGAAGCTGTGGATGACCGATGAAAGCATAGCATAACAAAAATTAATCAAATACTAATAGGCGGCCACATTCAAAGTCAACAAAATCGACGAGTGTGCATGTTACAATGTATGAATGAAAGGTATGTAAGAACAGAGCAGTATAGCGATCCATCTTCTATGCGTATCCTTTCGGAGAACAGGCGTGATGGTTAATTAGTTTTATTGGAATGTACATTATATTTTTTTTTACTTTAGTTCCTTACTATTAAATTGTAAGTATTACTATGATGAAGGTGAGACTATCTCTCTGAGCTGTAAATGCAGCCAACCGCAGTTTAAGACTAATTTTTTTTTACTGGAAATGAAGTCAGCGTTAAACATTAAATCAAATTATTATACTAAATAAAGCAGTTGAGGGTATTATTTGCAAACTCGGCAAACTCCACCAACAATCAAAAGTGAGATATGATATGGTTCTTATTCATAATACATTTGCACACAATTTTTATTGATTTTCAGTTTCAAATTCGGCTTCATTCTGAAGAATTTTGCTATTAAAATATAGGGTTTGTTGAAAACATGGCAACCTCCACTTGAGTGTTGCAAAGCTGATAAAACTCCAAAATGAAATTCATTATTTTACATTAATTATCAACATAATGATGATTATTTCATGGCTGATTACTTTTAAAATACTAACTGGTTGAGATGAAAAAATAAATATCGTAAAAAAGCGCATTTTATTAGCGTATCAGTTTTTTGCGATTTACTCAAAACATCTAATGATGGAGTTTGCCAGGTTTGCAACTAATACCCTCAGTTGGCAAATATCAATAAGCGAAAGATAAGTCTCATTTCCTGGATTCAAATCGACAACCTTCGCTGTAGGTGATAGGAAGAGAATGCTTCCAAGTTGAAGAGCATAGTAAATCATTTTCTTCACAAACTCATTATTTTTATAATCTAATGATTTTACTGAAATCTCTTGATGGATGTTCATTTTAAATAATACAATCTTTTTAATAACTACATCCACTTTTTTTTATTTTTTTTTTCAACAGTAACTGGTTTCACCAGGCTCGCTGTCGTTGACAGACTGGCGGTAGCCGGATAATTTTTACATTTTTTATATTTTATGAATTCAAACACTGTTATTTCCACTTTTTTTTAGTTTTTTTTTTCTAATAACATGTTTCAAAGGTTTTATACCTTCAATACTTGTCGAGTAATTTAAATTCAAAATGGAAAACAATGTTTTAATTCACTAAAAAAATTGTCATTATAGAATCACACTGTGTTTAACGGTTTAAGTTTATTAAAAATCATTTTGATGTCTTTAGTAATAATTATCTTTCATTTGGCATTTTGATGTATTTAGTAATAGTTATACATTTGGCATTTTGATGTCTTTAGTAATAATTATCTTTTATTTGGCATTTTAATGTCTTTAGTAATAATTATCTTTCATTTGGCATTTTAATGTCTTTAGTAATAATTATCTTTTATTTGGCATTTTAATGTCTTTAGTAATAATTATCTTTCATTTGGCATTTTGATGTCTTTAGTAATAATTATCTTTTATTTGGCATTTTGATGTCTTTAGCAATAACATCTTTCATTTGGCATTTTGATTTATTTTATTATTAATTATCTTTCATTTGGCATTGATGAATATCTTTATTATTCCTTGAGCAGAAGCCGCCCACATCACGGGGGGCATCCCAGTCCTTCGAGGACATCCCTGAGGAAGGCGGCGAGGAGGATGGTGAAGAGGAAGGAGAAGAAGACGAGGAGGAGGAGGAGGAGATGGAGTTCACCCCGTCTAGCTGGGATTACCGTGCCACCCCCACCAAGAGTGCTCTCAAGAGCCCCGAGACCAGTCAGATGGTTATTTTCATTCTTATTCTTGTATTTCACTTCAAGTCACTACATTGATTTTATTTATTTAACCCATATATCAGGGTTTCCAAACTTTTTCTGCAATCAAACACTTAGCAAATCTAGAAATTTTAACGGAACATTTAGTATTTAGGTTGATTAATTATTTTTAAATGTACGATGAGTCCACGAATTGAATATCTTCATTATATCGAGGAAAATATTGGTAAGTTTCTTTCTAATATCTGGCGTATTTGACGTCATAAACATCAGTGGAAATTCATCGCCCACCTTTCAATACAAAGTAGAAGATCTTTCAATGTGTTGCAGTGTATAAAACCCTTTCAAATTGTCACAGAACACTGGTGTTCCACGGAAAATAGTTTTGGAAACCCAGCCCTAAATCATCGGCAATTTTGTCGCCAGTTCTCCTCTGTATTGTGACATTCGAGATAGACCTCTTTAAATGCAGCTTTAGTGAATTTGTGAATACCCTAATGATAAGAGCAACAAAGAGATGACTGTCATGTTTATACTCGCACGGTTCTATACGTATTTATTTTTATGTTCTTTTTTTCCCACTTTTTGCATCGATTTGTCTCGCGCTGTATTGATGCAAAGAAACATTCAACAAAATCATAATAGTAAAACTAAAAACCCTAAGATCTATGAAGCTCTGTGTTGTTTTCGATTGTGGCATCCGAAAACAGAGCTGAGATATCTGAAGCGGTCCACCTTTTTTTTATTAGAATTCGTTACTGGTGAATGTTCACTGATTGTGTCCTGGGCTCGTGAGAAACTGCAAATTATATGCTCCGTTTTAGTTCTACTGATTCAAAGCTGGTTGTGAAAATTTCACAAACTATTTGTAAAGGCTGTGCCACACTGTTTGAAACAAGCTCTCCACAGGGGTGACCTTGGTGGAGAGCTGTGGAGCCCACGGTTGGTGTAGCGTCCACAGACTGTTGTAAACAAGCTCTCCACAGGGGTTCACCTTTGTGGAGCCCACGGTTGGTGTGGCATCCACAGTAGACACCATTTTCGTTCATACGTCCGCGCTCCACCGATGCACAGTGTTTCAGGGTGCGATATTATGAGCTACTTTTGGTAAAAACCCAATGACATGGAAATGGCTAATTATAAGTGTTTAGGGAAGAGTATTAGTCATCCAGTTCACACAATAAATTTGAGGCCGATTTGTTGAAATTTCGACCCCTAAATTACCTACCTAATTGCATGCAACAACAAAACCGGTTTAGTCGTATTGTTTCGCCGCTAACCGATTGATATACGCTATTAGCGTATTTCGTAAGATTTTTTTTAAATATGAGACCGTAAAAGGCCCTTTGCAGCTCGACCTAGAGTATAAAGATAGAAATAGAAGTATTATTTTAATTTTGAATATTAAATTCATAGGTATATACGAGGTCTGTTCAAAAAGTATCGCGAATTTTGAATTTCCGCTGGCTACGTATATTTGATTTTTGATTTTTTTGTAGCGTTATGTTGGTACTCATGTCCCTTACTTATGCTGACAAGGTCGGCCATTTTGAATGTTTAGTTAATTTTTGACAGCTGTTTTGCTTGGATGTGTTTTGGCTCGTCTTCGATTTTTGCCTATTCCAAAAAATGGATCAAAGAATCTGTATCAAATTTTGTGTGAAAAACAAAATAAAGTGCGCGGACGCATTTCGAATGTTGACTGTGGCATATGGTGAAGCTACCTTGGACCAAAGCAACGTTTATCGGTGGTACAAAATGTTCTCAGAGGGCCGAGAAGATATGAACGACGAAGAGCGTGCCGGACGCCCGAGCACGTCAACAACAGACGAAAACATTGATAAAGTGAAGAAAATAGTATTAGCCAATCGTCGAATCACCGTTAGAGAAGTTGCTGAGGACCTAAACATATCGATTGGCTCGTGCCATTCGATTTTAACCAATGATTTGGGCATGAGTCGGGTCGCCGCGAAATTCGTGCCAAAATTGCTCAATTTCGACCAAAAACAGCATCGCGTTAACATTGCTCAGGAGATGTTGGACTCGGTCCGTGATGACCCAAATGTGCTCCAGAGGGTCATAACTGGTGACGAATCATGGGTTTATGGTTATGACGTGGAAACCAAAGCTCAATCATCCCAATGGAAGCTGCCGCATGAGCCAAGACCAAAAAAAGCGCGCCAAGTTCGGTCGAACGTGAAGGTTTTGCTCACAGTTTTCTTCGATTGCAGGGGCGTGGTGCATCATGAGTTCTTGCCACAGGGTAGTACGGTCAATAAGGAATATTACCTGCAAGTTATGCGCAATTTGCGCGAAGCAATCCGCCAGAAACGCCCGGATTTGTGGAAGAACAAAAACTGGCTTTTGCACCATGATAACGCCCCTGCTCACACATCGTTGCTTGTGCGCGAATATTTGGCCAAAAACAACACAGTAATGGTGCCGCAGCCACCGTATTCCCCAGACCTGGCCCCCTGTGACTTTTTCCTGTTTCCAAAACTGAAGAGGCCCATGAAAGGACGACGCTACGCCACGATTGAGGAGATAAAGACGGCATCGAAGGAGGAGCTGAACAAGATCACAAAAAATGATTTTTTTAAGTGCTTCGAGGATTGGAAAAAACGTTGGCATAAATGTATTATATCCGAGGGGAATTACTTTGAAGGGGACAAAATACGAGATACTCGTAGATATTCATGAATAAATAAATACTTTTTGAAAAAATATAAAATTCGCGATACTTTTTGAACAGACCTCGTATGTGTGTTTCTATCGTAGAAGTCAACAGACATATAAATTTTATAAGAATAAAAATTTCAAAATAATAATTTTACAGAATAATGAAAAGTAGCTCGTAATATTGCGAACTGAAACACTGTGCGATGCTGCTATGCAACTGACCTTGACTGGTGGAATGTGGACGCCCACATTGTGGAATGCGTGTTTACAACGGTGGATCCACACGCATACTATGCGCGTCCGTCCACAAAGGTTGTTGAAGGTCAAACGAATTTTGGTTTCAAACAAGTGTCTACACAGTTTTAATCCGCCGGTGGAGAGCTTGTTTAAAACAGTGTGGCACGGCTTTAACTATTAAATACTTGGTTAATTGAACATATTTATGAAATTTTATAATTGTTTTATAGATTCGGAAGATTCAAATTGAATATTTGTGTAGAGATTTTAACTTAACGCTTTAGAGGTTATTGTGATGTCTGATGATGTACGGAGGTGGAAAGTGTGTGTGATGAAAGCGTGTGCATAATTGTATTATTATTTTTCCCACTTTTTGCATCATGTTGGCCCATGAGCCAAAAATTTACATTTAATTCTGTTTAAATTTATAAATAATATCGATTGTATATTTTATCTGATGATGCGGCCTCGAGTAGGAAGAGGATCCCCTGAGTTCTGTGAGTCTATTTGTGCCCTGAGTGGATGAATGTTTTTTTACTTCCTGCCTGTGTTGCAAATTGCTTTTTCTTTCTTTTTTTCGATAACATAAGGCGTTAACACTGTGAAATTCCGTAATGACGAATTTTTCATTGATTAAATCACTGTTTTTTTCACTTTTGAGTTCATATTTTTCAACATATTTGAAGTTTATACACGTTCATCTTTGGAAAAATAATATAAATTATATCGTTCTCACGATGATGAAAGTGTAAAACCTTCAAAACATGTCGTGGAAAAAACAGTGTTTTATTTCATAAAAAAATCATACTTATTTTATAATTTGACTGTGTTTTCTTACTTGGAATTCCATTTTCATGCTAAGCATATAGCCTATATTTTGTGATTATTTAGTACCGGGCAATTTACCATTTTTTTTTCAACTTATATTGCATGTTAAACTAAAAACAAGTTTATCATTTGGTATTGCTTTCAACCATCACGCTGCTCCCTCGAAAGGGTAGGCAGAGAGAATGGACCACCACACTACTTTATCCTGACACACGTCTCTAAATTTCTCCACATTCATACACGCACGTCGATTCTTTTGACTTCTAACATGGCCGACCTGTAAAATTTTATTAATTTGGTTATGCCATGCTTTCCTCAGTCTTTCTCCACTCTGTACTTCATTCACATTGTTAACATATACTTTTTTCATCCATGCGTTCCATGTGTCCAAACTGCAGTGATCCTTTCATATTATTTTCTTCCTCTCTACATTCCTTCCTGATATCAACATTTGAAACTCTGTCGTACATCATTTTACCACACATACGTCTATAGGATCTCACCTCTGCAATATTTATTCTGCTCTTATCCTTCCATACAAGGGTTGGAATTAGAACTCCATTGTGAAGGCTATTTTTGCCTTAATTAATAAACTCTTGTTTCCAATCTTCTTCTTTTTTAAATCTTCTGTCGGGTCCCCTCAACGTTGGCGATCACCTCGGCGAACCTGTCCCTGTCCTGCGCCGCTCGGAACAGCTCCTCCACACTTCGGATGCCGGTCCACTCCCTCACGTTTCGCAGCCAGGACATTCGTCTTCTACCGGGGCCTCGGCGTCCCTCAATTTTCCCCTCCAATATCGGTTGGAGAAGGTGGTACTTTTCCCCACGCAGTATATGACCAAGAAGTGAAATCTTCCGAACCTTGATAGTTGATAACAGTTCCCTGTCAACTCTAGCTCGCTTCAGGACTTCGGTATTGGTAACCATGTCTGTCCAGGGAATTCTGAGCATTCGGCGATGGAGCCACATTTCAAATGCTTCCAGTCTGTTCATTGAGTTGACTTTCAAGACAACAGACCACACATAGCATTTGATCATTCTCTAGCGGAGTTTCAAGTTTATGTTATCATTGCAGAAGAGTGATTTCATTTTATTAAACGTAGCTCTTGCTGCCTCAATTCTGCATTTTATCTCTACATTGTTTTCAATAGCCGTTTTTAAAGCTCCTTTCACTTTGTTACCCGCACCAGCTCTTCTTTCAGCTTCAGTGTCCGTTCGGCCATCCTCTGTGAACACGCCACCTAAATACACAAACTCAGATAACTACTCTAAGTTCACCTCATTCACACTTATGTTACAAACTGTCATTTCCTCTTCCCTTTAAAAAAACTATCATATTTGACATTCATAATTAAATCATTTGCCTTGCATATCTCATACATTCTTGACACCAACACTATCTGTAAAGAAAACGGCATCATCCGCATAGAGCAGACATCCTACAGACTTCTCACTAATCTTAGCACCAGCATTTATTCCTATCAGCTCTTTAATACACTTGTCCATATACAGATTGAACAGCTAAGTAAATCGAACGAAAAGTTTATCATTTGTTTTTGCTTTCAGTTGTTTTTTTTTATTGTTTGTAGTATTTTTAATAGATGCCATTATGCCACATGACATTCACCAATCTCGTGCATCATTGTGCTTTATAGTTTTATTTTAGTGCTATAGTATAAATAGAATTTTGAATTCCCAACATCACCTAGGGTTATGTACATTCACACTATAATTCAAATATGTATTGAAAGCTTATATTTAAAAAATGAAACATTCCAAAGAATATATTTTATACTCGGATTGTCTAGAAAATTACTAAGTAGTAATGTCTACAGCTATATGAAAACGGATAATAATGAAAATAATAAGTAATTAATACAAATAAAAATGTAATTTTTCTAGAAGTTTTATTATATTTTATGGGAATGACATGTTTGACCCTTCTAAGGCAGTATTAAATACATTTCGCACCGTGAATGTAAAACCGAAACAAGTACAAATATACAGTTTGGAGATATGGGAGTTTAAAGACTTCATGTTGCTTGGAAAAATTGTTTTTTTTTTTAATAAACCAATGATTTTCAGTTTAAAGTAATATACCTAGAAACCGAAAATCATTGGTTTATTTAAAAAAAAAAAAGTTTTTCCAAGCAATATGAAGTCTTTAAACTCCCATATCTCCAAATTGTATATTTGCACTTGTTTCGGTTTTACACTCACGGTGCGATTTGATAATGCCTTAGAAGGGCGAAACATGTCATTCCCATAAAATATAATAAAACTCCTAGAAAACTGACATTTTCATTCATATTAACTATTTAATATGGAGTTTTACATCATTGTTCAAGAAACAATAAATAAAATTTATTGTACTTGAATGAAATACAATGATGTGATGCTCCATATTAATTATTTAATATTAAACTTATTTGTTGTTGGTGTTCAAATGATCAAATTATATAGATTTTTTGTGTTCTCCCTGTATTTAAATCATATTTGATAACGCCCTAGCAAGACGAAATAAGTCACTATTTTATATTATAATATTATGAAAATCTGGAATAAGTGGATGAATTTGTTAATTAAGGAAGTATGTTTCCAAATTGAAAGAAGTGTTGGGGCAGGCAACAGAGTAAATGGTGCACTTAAAGTTGTCATCGCAAACAAAAACCTATCCAAAAAAGCTAAGATGGCAGTGCACAATGGTGTTCTTGTGCCGACCCTTATGTATGGAAGTGAAGCATGGAACTGGCAAAATAATGATGAAAGTAGAAAAAATGCAGTAGAAATGAGATCCCTTAGACGAATGTGTGGTAAATCTGTATATGATAGAGGGTCAAATACTAATATAAGTGAATGGAGTGCGAATGAAAGTGTTATGAACAAAATAATGAAAGGGTCGTTAAGATGGTTTGGACACATGGAACGAATGAGTGAAGATAAAATGGTGAAGAAGGTATTTGTAAACTTGGCACAATCAAATATTAAGTGTCACCCGAGGACTCTAAGAAATCGACATGTGTGCATAACACGATGTGTGAATGTAGAGGAAGTGAGAGATGTATATATGTACAGAACAGTGTGACTTTATTAACTGGATTGCAGCATCTGTACATGCATGGGAATTATTTTTCATTGATCATGACTTAATACTTGAGTTAGTAATTATTGAAGCGAGATGGCTCACGGATGTTTATTGATTAGGAAAATCGAAAGCGGGTGATGTTCAAGAAGCAGAGGTACCAGTGCATTTACGAGTACCCCCGGGAAGTGGTGGCCGCAGAGGACGAGGATTTCCAGCCTCTCCCTGACTACTCTACATATGCAGGTCAGTTTCCCATTTCTATACAGGGTCTTTCAATAAGGACATTCAATTTTTAAATCTAAATCAAAAGTGTTGTGCGTGATATCCACTCATTTATATTATTATTATTTGAAAGAATATTTTTTAGCATTAAGTATGAAATACTATGTTGTTCAAATGTCCTCTGCAGTTTTGCTTGATGGCACATATTCGGGAGGTCCAATTTTCGATGATTGAATTTGATGGATATCTCGGAAGCGAAGTAACCAGCTCTAATGACCTCCCCAGAGAAGTAAGGTCACAGGTGGATAGGGCTGCAGCGGTTGCAGGCTGCCTGAAAGATGTCATATGGAGAAACAAAGACATGAGGACTGACAGCAAGGTACTTATCTATAAGACCTGTGTGCGACCAATCCTCACATATGGCATTGAATCGAGGGCAGACACTGTCAAGACAAAGAGCATGCTCAGGGCAACCGAGATGAAAACACTCCGCGCTATAGCTGGCAAGACCCTACGTGATCGAGTTAGGAATACAGCTATCCGAGAAATCTGCGAGGTCGAAGATGTGGTCAGATGGGGACGTCAAAGACGGCGATACTGGTATCAACACGTAGAAAAGATGAGCTCAAATAGGATACCATACATAGCTCTCCATGAAACGCCAAACGGACAACGTCGACCAGGAAGACCCCCGAAACGGTGGAGAGAAAGCTGGAGTTCAGCTTCTCAAGAGAACCCGCCTGAAATAACAGACTCCTGAGTCTACCAAAAGTGAAGAAGAAGAATTTGATGATTTTCTCGCCTAAATCTGGCCGAATTTGCCAGAAGGCGTTCGTTATGTTGACTTTGAGGGCATCAATTGTTTTCGGTTTATGCCTGTGACCTGTCATTTAAGATAGCCCCAAAGTAAGAAGTCTAAAGGGGTTAAATCATATGATCTCAGTGGCCAGTTTACGTCGTCGCCATGTGAATAACCAAACCCTCAAATCGCTCGAGCAGTATGTCCATTTTGGCGTATGCTGTGTGACACATAGCATGTGTCGTTGGTATCCGTATAATAATAATAATCAGGCTAATTTGTATAGCACTGTTTTCATGAATAGCTCACCTCAAGGGCGCTTTGACAAGGTTTTTAGTCATGAGAGCTGCATCTGACTCCAGCAATCAGATTACCGTTGTTTATATTTTATGCGATATTTTGAAAAGCCCGATCTCCGAAATTAGTCCGGGGGGTTGCGCTTTGGCTCAACTAATCTGCCTATTGCCGAAGAATTTGCTGATCAAAGCGTAGATTGCCGCAAGTTAGGGCTATCAGCAAGACAAAGTTCAGACATATAGGGATTGGTTTGCAGCAATTTCTTCTATTCTTCTCTTCCATTCTTCCCTGTCTTATGCGGCTCTTTTGAAATCTGCATATGATGAGCAGCGTACGTCCACCAACAGGTCCCCCAGGTACTCTCGGCGTGGGCGTCCTCTAGAGTTTGTCCCCTCGGTCATACCCTCCATTATGGCATACAAGAGACCTTCTTGACGTATTACATGGCTGATCCATCTTGCACGCCTTTCGGACAAGGCGTTCCTTTAAATATATAGTCAAAAAACAATTCTATTTAAGTTTTTTTTTTAATTGACGACCCTTGGAGATCTGGCATACTAATACTATCCGGCATTTAGGGGTTAATAAATATTTACCAAGCTTTTTCGGAATACGCCAACCATTTTAATAGAGACGAACCAGACATTCCATACAGATTCTGAACTTATTTACTGAAATTCTCCAAGCTGAAAATTAGAAGACTTAGAAATAATAAAAAAGTCATAAATAATCCATTTAAAATCCTTAACAACCAGATCAACCTCGCCAATAGCTCATTCAGTACATGTTTCATATATAAAAATATGTATATTGCATATATATTGATTACTTATTACATATATATTGAATACAAGAAAATCCACACTTCGCTCAGCGCACTCCTCGGCAATAGGAAGATTAGTTGAGCCAAAGCGTTGCCCTAGTACAAATTTCGGGGATCGAGCGTTTGCGGTAGCCGGTCCATCAGCTTGGAACAAGCTTGACTTCCTTCACACCTCAGATGCATAAATGATCCGACAAACTTCAGATCTAAGCTGAAAACCTATTTCATATTTCATACCCAATTTAAAACTTGCATATTTTGTTCTATTATATTGTCTAATCGATCGCGAATATCAATCAGATGCAGCATTCACATTTAGATTAAAAACACGTCTCAATGCGCCCTTGAGGTGATTACAAAAACGGTGCTTTAAAAGTTAGCATATTATTATTATTACATGTTAAACCATTTTGTAACCTATTGATATTTCCATTTTCAATTGTAAATATTCCATCCCTGTAAAACATGACTCATTTTCCTCGCACACTGATTGCTCAATTTTCTCCTTCCCCCACTGTATTTATATTCTGCACCCTTTCCACCTTTTAGTTGTCTATACTCGTATGTACCCTGTTGATTCTTTATGCAGAAATGTTTTATGTTGTTGCAGACTGGCTTCCATTCGGCAGTGGCAATGGTTCCTACATGGCAGTAGATTTTGAAGGTTTCCTCAATGCTCATCCCGGAGACCTCCACCAGCCTTCATCTGGTATATACACAACTGCATTTTATGTTTAATTTTACACAAATCATTCCATACAACTTTAACTGATTTGAAATTAACTTTTTCATTTCAGATTTACTGGCAGAAGATGACTTCTTTATTTCTCCCTCGACTCGTCCGTTTGAAACCTACAATCTCATCAGCTCGTCAAGTCAGTTTTTCCCCGGACAGAACTTGTCCTTGTTCAATCGGATGAAGCCGTGCAAGTTCTTAATTCAAGATTCTTCAGAGATGGATGATTACGATTCATTACCAACAATTCCAAACGAGTACGAGATCCAACAGTCTCTCATTAACGCTGCTACTGATTCAGACAACGTTTCTCAGAATATATCTTCCTTGGATTATACGACTCCTGATTCCGGAACGGAAGACATTACCCCCGGTTCGCTAATCGATTACGATTTTAAAGATCCTTTCACAAATAATGAATCTGTTCATAAAAACAATATCATTGAAGTGGCTCCAGAAGATGTTCTCGCAAATGATCATGGAACGGCACACACGCTGACGGATCAAGAGATCCTTCTCAATTCCAACAATAAGAATGGGGCATTTACTCGCCAGTTCTGCGGGACTTTGATTCTTCCGGAGCGAGGGTCCTCCAGCGGGTCATTGACACCGAGCTCGCCCTCGCCCTCTGCCTCCGGCCCCAGTGGGCAGAGCTCGGGCTCCTCCTCGCCGCTGCCGCTGGGCGGTCTACGGCACACGCGGGACCGCCTCAAGCTCAACCTGCCCCCCAGTCCCCTCGCCCGCAATTCTCCCACCGCTATCACCTCCGGCAAGAGTGCCAATAAGGATATTAAGATATTTGACTTTAAAAATATCGATTCGCTCCAGTCCGACGACTTGGATAGAACTCTGAGCGAATCTGCATCAGACGTCAGCAGCTCCAACACTTTAGTGGAAAATAGTGATTTTAGAATCGATGATAAAACTTCCAGATTTGTAAATGTCAAGTCTTCCATTCAACAAGATCCAGAATTAGATACGTTTGCGGAAGGGAAGGATCCAAATATTTTGGATTACGATGGCTGCACAATGGAGAAGCTGAGCGAACCGCTGCAGAAGGCAATAGCGCCGCTAAGTGCTGAGGGCGGGACACGTAAAGCCAGCTTGGAGCCGGTGAAAGGTGAGGGTACCCTGCTGGACAGTGGCGATGAGGACTCGGGGATTGGCAGCAGTGCATATGCCACACTGGAGCGGAAGATGGACAGCACGGAGGTCCCTCCCGAGACCAGTGACAATTCTACTGAAAGACATGTAAATTAATGTGACTATCCCATCAGCCTGAACTCCTGGACTTGCGAGCGTATAGAAGACTGAAAAGTTTAGCAGTTGTGACTTGGCAATGGCAGTAAAGTGATCAAGGCGGGGTCGAGGGGATGTTCTGTTTAGGGTGAAGTTAAAATTGTTTGTCAATTAATATAGTTTTAATGGTAAATATCAGTAACCGCGATAGCTGATAATTTTGCATCCGTGAAATAGTTTCAGTCCATTTTACTGATCATTATATACTAATTTTTAAATTTTTATATGCCAATTTTACAATTAATACTATATTCAAATTGATTACCTTAGATTGTACGGGATCGTTGTTTTTTCTTCGGTGTATCGGTGTTCACCAACCGCCCCGTGGAGAAAAGAGTATGGTCCCTCGTAGGTTTATGATAAGGGGATATTCAAAGAAAGCCAGAACGTAAGTAGGCATAGTCGTAAGGAGTGTAGGTTCCCTTTTGTATTGTAGTCAAGTGTATGATATTATAACTATTTGATTCCCAATTTATTTAGATCACTCTGATTGTGAGAATGTAGCGATGTGTATATATCTTGAATAGAAGCATTTAATGCCACCAGTCCATCTGAGACCATGTGCAATCTAAGTATAGTATAAAGAAGGTGCGGCCTCCCATTACGTGCGAGAGCGGATGTCCCGGGTTATTTAAGTTTATTTGTAAGAAATCATTTCAGCTGTGATAGCGAGGGCCTATGGAGACGGAGGCATCTCCAGCGGCACATGGTTATGTTAGAATGCCTTATTAGTTTGTGTCCACGTAAACAATCCACCTTTATCATGTATATTTTACTGTTAATGCATTCACATTTTAGCTGAGTATGTTTTCATAATATTTTTAACTAAGGCTCTTTACTGTCTATTTGGTTTATGTACCTTCTTATTAATCTGTTAACTTGTTATACCAGCATATAAACGGGGCCCCCTCCCATCAAAATGTAAAATCATTTGAAGAACCGTTTGAATAACACGGGGCAAATGAAGGGATGTTTTTTCTACATCTTTATTCCTCTTATATTCAGTCCTACTCTTGTTCAATTGTGTAACCATTGTAAGCAGTCGATTTTGGGAGCCGCTTCTGTTTATATTCTGATTCTACTGTATCAGCATTAGACTGATATATATTTCTGCCTCCAGTAGAATAATATTTGAATTGTTTTTATTCTAACCTATTTATTGTTATGAGTTGAATAAAATACGTAATTTATGAAGTTATTTAAATATAATTTGAATAAATCAGTTAGCATGTAGTCGCCACACTCTCGAGAGATTTTTATTTTACTTAAAAGTGCCTGATCTTTTATCAACGCTCACGCGGCCTGCTGTATTTTATTTGAGACTTTACAATTCAAGAGGCCGTTGGGTTGCCATTTTTCGCAGAGAAGCTTCCATCGTCTTCCATTTTATAAATGCGTCCTGTTTTATGTCTATAATTTTAATGTTTTTTCCTTTCTTAAAATTGAATCTCATCTTTATATAAGTGCAGACTTCACTTCAGAGGTAAACCAATGCATTAAAAAAATATTAAGCATTATTTTTAGACACTTATTAATTTTTACATCTTTGGAACAGCCGTTCATAATCTAACATATTGAAATGTTCTCAGTTGCCCTAATATAATGTAATTATATGTATCTGGAGAGCAAACACAGAACTGAAGAAAGTTGGCTACAGTTTTTTTTTTTGACATACTTTAAACATAAAGTCATAAAACATTACTATCTTTAATGTGAATATCACAGCGGCAGAAAGATCATATGTTATCTTCTTCTTTTTCTTCCTTGCTGTAGACCTATGTGGTCTGTTCTCCAGGGGGTTGCTCCTCCTATGAAGTGGATTCCCATCTGTCCATCTTTCAAGAGGTCTTCCACGAGAACGAGTCCCGTGAAGCTGATTATGTAGTACAATCTAGGGGAATCTGGTGGTGTCCATTTTTTAGACAACCGTAGCACTCCCTCCTCTGTCTATTCCAGCTTATAATATCCTCAGCCTCACATATCCCTCTTGTGCTGGCGTTCCTCACGCGATCTCTTGGTGTCTTGCCTTCTAGCCCCTCAGAGCTTGTTTGGTCCTGAGTGCGTCTGCCCTTGCTCGAGCACCATATGTTGTATGGTGCTATCTAATTATGTAAAATGTGTTTAGGCTTATCTCTGAAGCTTGAAATGAGCTGCATACGTTAATCATTATATTGTTTCCTCCATTACTCACAATTTATTGTTAACCTCATTATATTATGTGGAACTAAGCACTATTGAAAGATGTATTATTTATTTGAAATATATGTTCAGAATATTGTAAAATTCTATGTATAGTGAATTGAGTCCGGTGTCCGTGGTATGTGTTATGTGATGTGTGTAAAAAGAGATAGTTTATTAATTGTGAAATATCACCGGCTGACTAGAGCCTGCATTTTCATTAAATATAGTAACTAAACTGTTGTGTTTTATTTCATTATTTCCCAGTAGTTAAGCTAAGTCGTAGGTTCCAAATCTTTTCTACACCACTTCTTCCTTAACAGTTATACCAAACATGAAAACATTACAACATTATTGCACATTATATATATATTGAAATATATCTATGCTTGATTGCATGAATTTCGACTTTGCTTACCAATTACCCAACGCTCATTTTTATTAATGCTTTATTAAAGGCAACAAATGGGCAAAATTTCGTAATCAGATAGATACAATGTGAAAACAGTATTTTATTATTAATTTCTTAAATAGTCACATCACGGCAATCCCCCATACTTGCCTATGGACCCGCGAACGCCTCATGGAAAGCTTGTTGGGGGGCGGGACCGCCCCTGTTGGGAATCTTTGATCTCAATTATCGCACCAGCATACATTATTTATCTGCCAGCCCCCAGAACCAACCTGCCTCTGATGATACACATGGGAAGTGCAATTAATCTGCTGAACTTAATCAATTCATTGTGAATAGAATTATGATGGTTATCTCTTTGATGGTCTTATCATAAGGATATTCACAAATTTGCTATAATTGCATCTAAAGAGGTCTATCTCTGTTGCCACCTCATTTAGAAGACGAATCACCTTTTGGTGATGAAGTACCATCTCGAGCCACCGTGTTTCGCTGGTTTTCTGAATTCAATCGTGGTCGCACTTCGTTACAGGACGAATTTCGTGAAGGTCCTCCAAAATCGGCTGTTGTGCCAGAAAAAGTCGATGCTTTGCGTGAACTGATATTGCAAGATTGTCATGTGACATACCGTGAGATTGAGCCAGGCTTCGGCATTAGTTCCACTTGCATACATTCAATATTGCATGAACATTTCGTCGTCAAAAAGATTTGTTCGCGTTGGATACCGCATAATTTGACAATCGCTCAAAAATAGGCTCGTGTCGATTGGCGCAAACAAATGTTAAAAAAATTCAATCGCGGTGCTTCAAAAGATGTCTATAAGATCGTGACAGGCGACGAATCATGGATCTATGCATATGAACCCGAAACTAAACTAAGTACTTCTGTGCTGAGTCCAATCTCTCAAGTGATCCTGTTCTCAAATATATGCCTTAAACTGTTATTATGTTGATGTCTTTTGAGATAAAAATAAACTGAAAATAATTTTTGAGAATATCATGAAACCCTACAAATGTTTTTAAGTAGTGAATAATTCACAGCCATATGATAAAAAATTTAACTCACAAATTCCGAATCATGACATTTACAATTAATACTTTTAACATTATTTATAAATTGCATTATAAACATTTTTTTATTCCAGGAAATTTCATAACATTTTTTTTGACTTGCACTAATACAGATATGTTGTAATCAAATAACAAGTATAATTTTTCAAGTGCAAATGCAGAGTATGCAAATTAATTTTACAAACTTAATGTCGGGAATGGACGCATCATAAAATTATTGATTCGAGTGCATGTTTTATGTGTATATAGAGCAACGTATTCATAACCAATTATTAGGTAAGTTAGTAAAACTGAAAAGTGTGCAAGAAAAACCTTTATAAGCTAGTTTGCTCAATAAATATTAGTTATTTTTATAAGTGTGGACAGATGCATTGTGAGATTTCGGTATGTATCTTTATATATTATCTTTTAAAATATTAACCTTCCTGGACATCAAAATCTGTTTTTCTTTTCTTTACAATAGCAGGATGTCTTATTTTACCCTTTCTTTGGCTCATCAAGTTTTGCATTTATTTGTTTTTTCATTTCTATTCCTCGTATTATTTCTGTCTTAATCAAAATATGTATGTGCATATTCAAATAAATAATACTTACTTATGGGCTGAACTTTTAAGTTTCACACTTTGTTTTTACACCAAATCTTGTTTTTATTATACGTAACTAACTAACCATCACGGGGTAGGCAGAAAGAATGGACCGCCACACTGTTCTTTTCTGATATACTTAATATAATGTGAAGGAGGCGAAAGCGCCTCCTCCACATTCAAACATCATGTCACACATTTAAGTCAATTTCTCTCACTCGTCATGTAGCCGACATTTAATATTTGATTGATTGGATCATGTCACATTTTGCTCGGTCTTCCTCTATTTCTTGTTCCGTTTACGTATACTTTCTTTATCATTCATTTATTATTATACATTAATCTGAAAATTGCTGACATGGATTTCTCTGATGTTTCTGACTTCTGTGCAATCTCCAACAACATGAGGAATGATGAATCTAGGAACTCTATTATAACTGTATTCTCTAACGTAAAGAGAGTACGGAGTATTATATTCTTGGCTGTATTCAATGGCATTTCTAGGATATGATTCCCTTGAACTGAGGAGGGAAAAGTTCAAGATTTCATTGAGAACCGTACCTTACCCATTTCTTCATACTTATTCCAATATTTCTTTTTAGAAAACTATAATTACCATTTGTATGGAATAGTTATAGTGACACCACACGTGGAGGCACCTTTCTTGCCCCCAGTGGTGACTTTTGAGTCTTTAAATATCATTTATATTTAATTTAATAAAATGATTTTACTGAAATCTCTTGACGGAAGTTCATTTTAAATAATAATTAGATAAAACGATGTTTTTTAACTACTTCCACTTTTGTCTTTATTTAGACAGTGACCGGTTTCGCCAGGCTGGTGACACTATTTTAAACTTAGTCCTTTATATTCATACAGATCAGGGGTGGTGATCATGATTCTATACAAAAATAATCCTCAAATATTTATGTAAAATTTCCTGAATTTAAATATTGGTATTACAGGTATTCAAGGAGGTTCGTATTTAATACAATGGATTTAAAATTTTATTATCGCTTACATATTCATAGTTCACCGGGTCTACGGTCTACGGACCAAGAACATATAATATTTAAATTCAGTAATAATAAACAAAATTACAATTTTTTCAAACATTTTATATGAATATGTAAGCGATAATAAAATTTAAAATCCATTGTATTAAATACGAACCTCCTTGAATACCTGTAATATCAATATTTAAATTCAGGAAATTTTACATAAATATTTGAAGATTATTTTTGTATAGAATCATGTTTACCACCCCTGATCTGTATGTATATAAAGGACTAAGTTTACAATAGTGTTACCAGTCTGTCGATGCCAGCGAGCCTGGCGAAACCGGTCGCTGTCTAAATAAAGACAAAAGTGGAAGTAGTTAAAAAATATTGTTTTATTTAATTATTATTTCTATTTAATTGTTTAGTTGTTGTTTGTTTGTTATGTCAATGGTTTAAAAATATAAAATTAAAATTATACCTAAGAGCCAAGAAAAGGAAACCTGTTATGTGCTATGTTTGAACTTGCCAAGCAGACGATGTTGACTGTGGGGATGTTGGTCTTGATGGGTGGCAGCCTGTGCAGAGCCCACTGCTTCCCTCCACAGCCGCTCGCCTGGGAGGGCGGTCCGCTCACCTTCCCAACCAACAACATCAGAAAACTTTACACGCAGTCTGGGGAATATGATTCTAAAAATATTATAGCAACAAAAGCAGTTATCAGATATGGAAAACTGGTATTACTCACACCAAGGTAATATAGACTACATTTTTTTTTCAAATGTTTGCATTTACTTTGTAACACCATATAATATTTTGAAAATGCATTACATCACAATGCAATCATAAGCTATTAAAATTGAATGAAAAAAGGTACTAGAATGATCTAAAACATTTAAGTATAACAATATATTTGGCTTTCATATGAAGCGCTTAATTTATGGTGTGACATTATTAAATATCATAATAATACAGATGAAGATGTAAATTGTTTTCTGGGAACAGAATATGGTGGTCGAGGCGCTTACAGGTCTTATGACCTGTCATTGGTTGGGTTAAGCGACCGCTTTATATTAACAACATTCCCCGTTCCGCCCTTATTATGACCACCTTGTCTGACAAATTTTTGGAAGATGTATATATGCAACAATGTTAAGGAACACTTCGTCATCTTCTACATCTTCGTCATCTTCTACATCTACATATTCTACATCTTACATCTTCGTCTCTATTGAGATACAATTAATCAATGGGTAAAATCCAGTATTTGTATACATTCAAAATGTTATAAGAATACACATTTAAAATTTGTATTTAAACCACTTTATTCTTTACAACAACCAAATGCAGGTTAGGTTGTTGTAAATAATGAAGTGGTTTAAAACAATTATAAGTGTATAATTATTATATTTGATATGTTTGGCTTTTGATTCAACGCTCGAGTGTTCTGTCTTTCCACCTGAATTACTTTAAAATAAGATTTATTTTCAAATTTAGGTTAAAACCTGGTGTACCTGCCTCTTTGGTTTTGTATGATGCAAAGTCTCATCTGGGAGTAACCAAATTCATTCCATTTCCAAATATGGCTTCCCATGAGAATGGAAATTGTGAAGTTATACAGAATGCTGTGGATATGTACCTTGATTCATTGGTAAGGATACTTTTGAATTACTATAAAGGCAGAAACATACTATTAACACGCCACGCCACCCGATGCCACGTGATGCGTGTTGAGTCGAATCAAATTGTATTGTTTTCTATGAACAGAATCACACTACGAACACCCGACGCGACGCCATGCGCGCACACGCCACCCGATCCAGACGAGCTAGATCGACGTGTTGCCGGTGGTGGGAGTAAACACGCCACGTCGCGTGTTAATAGTATGTTTCTGCCTTAACGCATTTCTTCTAAGTGTGTGTTATGTTTAAACCTAGGTGGTAAGGCCCTATTTTGTAAGGTCGTTATTAGCATTATTATTTCTATATTTTTAAATAAATAAAAGTTTGCATGTGGAAGTGCGGGACACAGAAGGAAATACAAAGCAGAGTAAATATAGCCTGGCATCCCATTGTGTTTGCATAAATTAAATGTATGTCCCGGATGGACGGGGACAGGTCTAGAAAGTGTACGAGCGAGGCTGACGAAAGGGTGCCGTTGCGCCCTATAACAGCCTCGGGTATGTGGTGGGAACCCTTCTGTGTTCCTCTCTCTTAATATAACACATTTCTTATCTATGTAAAGTTTCACGAACCTGAAGTGTATGAGATATTTTCTACCAACAGAAATCTAATATTTGATAAACATTGTATTTTCACAATACTTTTTTGCACTTTTCACAAACATGTTTCATTATATCATTAATTATATTATTATCTCGTATTTATACAAAGGTAATATACAATTTTATGATGAAATTCGTAATTTTGTTGAAATTCATTTTAAGGAAAATCAAATAAGAAAAAATAAAATTAATAGCCTACCCGAAATTTCTAGTATCTTCATACAATATCTAGAATTAATCAAAAAATAATTAGAGATTTTAAACTGTTAAATTACATAACTTTGTTTTGTATCCCAATTGTATTTTATTTTACACGACAGCTGTTTCATCAACCTATGTTGACTCATCATTATCGTAACACCTGATGATGTCAATATAGGTTGATGAAACAGCTGTCGCGTAAAATAAAATACAATTGTAATACAAAACAAAGTTATTTAATTTAACAGTTCAAAATGTTAAGGTATCATAGTGTTTCGGACAAAACAATGGTCTATTTAATTAGAGATTGTTAAGACGCTATTTAGGAGGAATACATAAACTTTAAACTTCTTCATTGAAAGAAGACCACAATAAACTTAAGAGAAAACATGTCTAGATGTACACCATAGTCTTCCACATTATTCTTTCATGCTCGGTTTGGTCTCTCAATTCTTATGTTGTAATCTCTATTATAGGGATTCTTGTGGGTGCTGGACTCGGGCATTATTAACAATATGGAACTACCCGAGCAACTCTGTCAACCCAAAGTAGTCCGTATTTCACTGGTCAGTGAAAGGATTGTTAAGACTTACAGTTTATCGCAACTTGCAGAACCGAAATCTCGCCTGCAGAACATCGTTGTTGATTACAATGAAGGGATTCCTCACTTGTAAGTATTTTAAATTTATCAGGAGTCTAGTTATTATTTGTAGTTTCTTGAACAATGATGTAAAACTCCATATTAAATAACTAAAACAAATGAAAATGTCTGTTTTCTAGAAATTATATTATATGATTCGTGAATCCTTTGTCATTAGCCGATTTAATTTGAGCTGTGAATTTACCTTCTTCTTCTTCTTCCTTGTTGTTGAACTATGTGGTCTGTTCTCCAGAGTGTTGCTCTTCCTGTGAGGTAGACTCCCAGCTGTCGTTCCATCTTTTAGGAGGTCTTCCACGAGGACGAGTCCCATGAGGCTGATTATGTTATGTAATATAGGGGAGTCTGGTGGTATCCATTCTTTGAACATGACCGTACCAGTCCCTTTTTCGCTGTCTGCTTCATCTTATAATATCCTCAACCTCACATATCTCTCTTATTCTGGTGTTCCTCAAGCGATCTCTCAGTGTCTTGCCTGCTATTGTCCTCAGTGTCTTCATCTCGGAAGTCCTCAATACTTGTTTGGTCCTTACTGTGAATTTATGATACCTATAAATATGAGGTGTGTGCTTTTTCGCGGGCATTAGCCACTCGAGTTTATGCGAGTGTGTGAGAGGAATTTATATTAACCTGTCACTTTTAAAAAATTTAAACCAGCGAATTAAAATAAAAAGCATTAAAATTAGTTATGGTTTAAGCGATAAGATTAAATTAAAGTGGTTAGAAGTAAGTTGAAATTACTTGTATGGTTGTAACTGAACCAATATTTTAAACTTATTATTTATTATTTATTATCAATATTCAAAATCTATTGGCCCCAAACAGTGTCAAATGCCATTCTCTGGACCATAGCAGGTGAAAAGCCAGTTAGAGAACAAGTCGCTAGACGCAAATGGCAGTGGATCGGTCACACTCTGAGACGGAACCCAGCCTGTATCGCTCAGGGCGCACTAGACTAGTCCTCTATGGGGGGAAAGAGATAGCGAGGCAGACCTAGAGCCACCTGGAGAAGAGCCCTGCAGGATGAGGTTAAGGCAGCAGGCCTCACTTGGGATGATGTTAGGCAACAGGCATGCGATACAGTCGGGTGGAGAAGGTTCCTTGAGGCCCTATGCACGACGGAGGTGTGACAGGACAAAAAGAAGAAGAAGATTATTTATTATTTGCTTGTAGTTAGAATAATGACTAATTAATTTGCTTAAATGTTTTAGTTACATCAGTGACACAACCAACCGCAGTATACTCGTACAAAATACTCAAAGTGGTGCGAGCTTTCGTTTGGCTCTTCCCAGTGAGATTGCCCCGACTATATCGTCTGATGACGTGATGTATCTGGTGAAAACCCGGGCCGTCGATCCCGCGGAGCCTACTATTTTATACGCCACTTACCTTAATCACCTGCGTGTGGTCTCCATCGACACTGAGTATCTTAAAGCTAATAGTGCCTATGGTGAAATTATAGGTACGTATGTACATTATTAATTAAAGTAAAATATTGGTGTAAATTACCATATTAAATTATATATCTTGAAATTCAGCTTTGAATTTGTTGAACTAACTAAACTAACTAACCATCACGCCATTTCTCCAGAGGGGTAGGCAGAGAGGTTGGATCGCCGCAATGCTCTATTCTGGCATACCTGTTATCCGTTAATAAGAATATAAATATATATTTTATATTAAAAGATTCTTTTAAAATTACACATTTAATCAATGAAAGCGAAAATGGCCGTTCACAATGGAGTTCTGGTCCCAACACTTATCTATGGAAGCGAAGCATGGAACTTCACTTCTTTCAGCTGATTGGCGGCCGTATACAGAACTCGGATGTCCTGAGTGATGTAGGTCTATTTGTCCCTGATAATTACCTTCGTCAAAGACAGCACAGATTGTGCTGTCTTTGACAACCAACCTGCCAATGGTTATGCCTGTGGGTAAGGCAATCTTATTGTTTAATCGGATCGCCTCGGAGGTCGACATATTTCGTGATAGTGTGAGTTGCCTCAGGGATGCAATATCAATGTCATGATTTTTTCTTATTCTTAAGCTTAATTTTTATTTTTTTAATGCTTCTCTGTTTATAATGTAATTGCAAACTATTTGGAATTGTATGTCTGTAATGTTTGTGATTATTATCAAAATAAATTAAATGAAAAATGAAAAACTGGCAGAAGAAAGATGAGAGCAGAATAAATGCGGTAGAGATGAGGTCCCTAAGACGTATCTGTTGTAGAACGATGTACGACAGAATCTCAAATGCTGATATTAGAAAGGAATGTAGAGCGAAAGAAGGTATTATGAACAAAATTATGAAAGGATCGCTTCATTGGTTCGGATATAATGAAGCTCATGGGTGAAGAAAGAATGGTTAAAAAAGTATACGTTAACTATGTAAATGGAGTAAGGAGTCGAGGTCGACCGAGGAAAACATGGCATGACCAAATTAATCAAATAAGTTTGGTCATGTCAGAAGCTGGAAGAATCGATGTGCGTGTACGACTCGATGTATGAATGTGGAGGAAGCTAGAGAGGTATGTCAGGATAGAGTAGTGTGGCGGTCCATTCTCTCTGCCTACCCCTGCGGAAACGGCGAGATGGTTTGTTATTTAACCGTTTGAGTGCCAAACCTATTTCGCCAAAATATTCTAAAATATCAAAAGAAATGTCTATTTTTATAGATAATTTATATTTACAAGAAAAAATGTGCCATATCTCTAAAAATACACCAATTTTCATATTTCTTTAAACATTCTCTTCACTAGGTTTCACACCATGATAATAAAAATACAGAAATTGAATACTATTAATCGCTCCTCGCGCTCCTCGGCACTCTAACGGTTAATCATAAAACTTGTATATTACTTTTCTATAAATATAATAATATAAGTAATAAATTAGTTAAAATAATATTCAAAGATGTTGGAAAAATCATTTTTTAATATTGAAGCCACCTACCTATATAGACAGTTCTAGGTTTTAACATTATTATAAGGCATAAGGAATAATAGTTAATTATACATATTGAATTTTGCAGATGAGGGATTGAAGCCAGCACCAATTGTAATCCTTGGCACAAATCAATACTCCAACATCTTCTTCCGTTACAAGGACGACACCGACATTTACATCTGGGATACTACCAAACCACTTGACTTGGTCTCGCTCTCCCCTATCTACTCTAGTGAAGACTGCTTCATCCCTACTTCCGTGACCTTGGACGGTCTCAACTGTTTCAAAGTCCTAGAATCCACCTACCAGGAGTACTACCGCGGTGAAAATGGAGTCTACCAACAGTTTGTTGATTTGACGAAGGAACGTTCATAGCTTTTGTTTTAAATTTGTTTTTATTTGCAATGAATGCTCTACAACCATATTAATAATATTCTCTCTGATCTTTTCTTAGCTTATTACAATAATGTAATTTTTTTTAAATATGTCTACAAAAATAAATATGTTGAAAATATGATCATTCCATTGTATTATTTATTAACCTTTTGACGCCTAGTGGTCCCGTACGGGACCGCGGAATCGGGTTATTCAATGTCCAACGGTCCCGTACGGACCGGTGATTATGGTACATTTCGCTATCGGATTACACTGATTTAACTAACTAACTAGACTAACCATCACGCCGTCTCGCCAAAGGGGTAGGTAGAAATAATGGACTGCCACACCTTTCTTTCCTGACATATTTCTCTCGCTTCCTCAACATTCATACATTGTGTCATGCACGCGCATCGATTTCTCTGACTTTTCACATGGCTGACATTCAATATTTGATTTATTTGATCATGCCACGTTTTCCTAGGTCTTCCTCTATTTCTGTTTCCATTTACATCATTCACATATAATTTTTTTTATCATTCTTTCTTCATTCATTCTTTCCATATGTCCAAACCATCTTAATGATCCTTTCATTATTTTGTTCATAACACCATCATTCGTACCGCATTCACTTCTTATATTTTCATTCGACACTCTATCATACACAGAGTATCAACACATTCGTCTAAGAGATCTCATTTCTACTGAATTTATTCTACTTTAATTCTTGTTTTTCCAGTTCCATGCTTCGCTTCCGTACATAAGGGTCGGTAGAAGAATACCATTGTGCACTGCCATTTTAGCTTTTTTGGATAGGTTTTTGTTGCCCCAACCCTTCTTTGAATATCCCTCTCCACTCGCCCATCGCTTGTAAATATACTACCTAAATAAACGAACTCATCTACTAGCTCCGAATTTTCACCATTCATGCTAATGTTGCAGACTATCATGATTTCTTCTGATTTATGATTTATGACTATAGTATACAAAATATGAATATTGGCTTACCTGGCAATGAGGTTCGCAACCCATCACACCGCGTCTCCTGCGGGGCGAAAAGAGAAGGATGGAGTGCCACATCAGTAAAAGTGTGACAGTCCATTCTTTCTGCCTACCCTTTCGGGGAGACGGCGTGATGGTTAGTTAGTTAGTTAGTTAAATAATGTATTTTAGATGCCGATCTATAATTTTATTTTCGGTTCTGATAATTATTTGTACATGTACATGGTCGACTCTTGGGTTGTTTTATTATGGTCCACCTAATAAAACATACAATCTACACCACTGCCTAAAATTGGTCTATGCATAGACCAATGTTTTAAAATTTAGCATATGAAAAAAATATTTTTAATTTAAAATATGTATTTTTTAATGTTTTTATTATTTAACTTTAATATCTTCTTCTTCTTCTTCACTTTTGGTAGACTCAGGGGTCTGTTATTTCAGGCGGGTCCTCTTGAGACGCTGAACTCCAGCTCTCTCTCCACCGTTTCGGGGGTCTTCGGCGTTGTCCGTTTGGCGTTCCATGAAGAGCTATGTGTGGTATCCTATTTGAGCTCATCCTTTCTATGTGTTGATGCCAGTATTGCCGTCTTTGACGTCCCCATCTGACCACATCTTCGACCTCGCAGATTTCTCGGATTGCTGTATTCCTAACTCGATCACGTAGGGTCTTGCCAGCTATAGCGCGGAGTGTTTTCATATAATAATAATATGTAATTATGAAAAGTGTGAAAAATTACAAATAAAGTAAATTATAAACAATATTTTATTTTGATAATGCTTTTTATTTTTCCTAAATAGGATGACTAATACCCCTAAGGGTATAATTATTTTTATAACAGCTACGCGTAGGTCGCAAGTCGTGCGAATATTTGCTCGGGCAGTGGGCTACCTTTATTGCATGCGGCACACGGGCGTTTAAAGGTTAATAAAAATATTTTGGTGGGAAATTTATTATTTTATTTTTACATAATTGATAACTACAATAAATAATAATGTTTCATTGAAGAGTGAAAGTCGGTTTAATTTTTTTCAAAATGATTAATATTATAAATTTTCACACACGTCATTGGATGATGATCTTTCTTAAATAAACTTTTGAGTGATTTCTTGGACAAACGAGAGCTGCCTCCGATCATGGGTGCAGTGACAACGGCCCATACGCCTCCTCGCGTATCTGAAAAGAAGTGTGAGACGTCGGGAAGCACCTGATAGGACTGCCTGAGTACTTGATGACCTTCTGCCCTCAATGGTTTCCTGCAATCATAAAGAAATCAGTTTATTATATCAACAGACATTACAAACAATATAAATGTTTAAGGCATCTATTGAGTGCAGGTAAAATATAATATATTATCAAATATAATACCAGGAACGCATGAGAGATGGTTTGGTATGACCAAAGAAAACATGGCATGACAAATTAATCAATTACTAAAAGGCGGCCACATTCGAAGTCGGAATGATCGACATGCGTGCATAGTACGATGTATGAATGTAGAGGAAGCCCGAGAGGTATGCCTGGACAGAGCATTGTGGCGATCCATCCTCTCTGCCTACCCCTCCGGAGAAATGGCGTGATGGTTAGTTAGTTAGTTAGTTAGGAACACATGAGAAATGGTTTGACATTAGGAAGAAAAGATACTCTACTAGTTAGGGGTATTTGTCTTCTGAATGTACTTAATTCACTAATATGAAAGACGTTAATCTCCGAAGAGACCGCGTTCAGCAGACATATTGCTCCTCCCATGTTGTGAGCAGAGGCAGGTTGGTTCTGGGAGGTAAAACAATCTATTTTGTCGCTGTCGGAGATATCTTTCAGGGATAAAAAGACCAACATTTTTTACCACCGCTGAGTTCTCGAAATATTCCCTGATTAATCGAAAGCAATGGGTTATGAGATGCCAATCTCTTCAAAGCTGCAGAGATTTGGTCCTTAACATTCCCAAAAGAAATTAAAATTCTTCTTTATGTAGGCCTTGTGGCCTGTTTCTTAAGAGGAATTGGCCCCCTGCGAGGTCCACTCCCAGCTGTCGATCTATCTCTTGGGTGGTCTGCCCGGGGGTTGTCTACCTTAGTATTGGGAGCGCAAAACAATGAGAGGAAGTATAGATGTACCCATTCTTCTCACGTGTGCATTTGGGGAGACGGCGTGATGGTTAGTTATTATTATTTTTTTTTAAATTTTTATATTCTCAAATAGTTCATTGATTTTGAATGAATCTCAAATGCTGATATTAGGAAAGAGTGTAGAGCGAAAGAAGGTATTATGAACAAAATTATGAAAGGTTCGCTTCGTTGGTTCGGACATATGGAGCGCATGGGTGAAGAAAGAATGGTTAAAAAGTATACGTTAACAATGTAAATGGAGTAAGGAGTCGAGGTAGACCGAGGAAAACATGGCATGACCAAATTAATCAAATATTAAAAGTTGGTCATGTCAGAAGCCGGAAGAATCGACGTGCGTGTATGACTCGATGTATGAATGGGGAGGAAGCTAGAGAGGTGTGCCAGGATAGAGTAGTGTGGCGGTCCATTCTCTCTGCCTACCCCTGCGGGGAAACGGCGTGATGGTTTTGTTTGTTGTTTGTTGTTTTGAATGAAAGCTGAACCGAAGTTGAAATCTGTTACAATAGATATAATAAACAATAAAAAATAGTGGTATCTAATTTAATTACAATCTTGCAATTACCCGGTATCCCAACGAACAACAGCAAAATCTCTGGAAAGAAAATAAGTAAGCCCGTCTGCTGTGTCTGAAAACAATCCTTTAGATGGGCCCAGTTTGTCTCCAATATAAATAGCGTTCACTGCTATAAAATTGTTCTGCAAAACAAATGGAC
Organism: Lepidostoma basale; assembly: GCA_022606425.2. Lineage (NCBI taxonomy): Eukaryota > Metazoa > Arthropoda > Insecta > Trichoptera > Lepidostomatidae > Lepidostoma > Lepidostoma basale. The sequence goes on along the minus strand of JAHDVF020001222.1, from coordinate 479,277 downwards.
AAAAATTATGTTAATCTGAAACAAGTTAATTAGTTAAATACTTCTAAACATAAGCAAATGAAATGCCTTTAATAAGATGATAACTATTTTCTGCAATGATAATATTAATTTAAAATTATGACAAAGATTGGTCAGATGCTATGTTTGGTCAGTGCTGTTATACGGGGTGGAGTCATGGACCCTTAAAGTCAATATTATGAACTGATTAGAGGCCTTTGAGATGTGGATACACCGAAGGATGTTACGCATCTCCTGGACTGACATGGTCAGCAACACAAACGTTCTCCATAGAGCCAGAGTTGACGGAGAGTTGCTGACCAACATCAAAGTCCGTAAGGTGTCCTACTTGGGCCATGTTCTGAGAGGCGAAAAATACGCACTGTTACATCTGATCTTAAAGGGTAAGATTGAGGGTCGACGAGGTGTTGGAAGAAGGCAGGTTTCCTGGCTGAGGAACATCCGAGAGTGGACAGGGCTGAGGACCGTGGAGGAGCTGTTCCGAGCTGCCCAGGACAGGGAGGCCTACTCAAGGGTAATAGTCAACGTTGGGGAGACCTGACAGGACACAGAAAGAAGAAGAAACATAAGCAAATAATGTTCTATACCTTTACATTATCTCTTCTTAATAAATCTAGTTGTATTTTGAACAGTGGTAAATACTTGTTGGAGGTAATATATAAAACATCATCTTGTTGGGATTTTACAATATCTTCAGTAGAGATGAGACCGTTGCTGGTTGTACTATTTTTATATCTCAAATTCTCTTCAATAATGTAATCAATACACATTTGTCGATAAAATTCACACACTATAAGAATGTTTGCATTAGAAACACCTATAAAGGCTCTAGGATTGTGATAAGATTCAAAATCAACATTAATTGAAGAAAGTTTTAGTTCTCTATCATTAAAACGAAATATTTTTGCAACACTAGAAGTAAATGTGTTATAAACTATTAACTTTCCTTCACAGATTGTGCTTCCTTCATCTAGAATCCACAATCTTCCATAAATATCTATTTCGGTACTGATTACTTGTTGCAAAACTTTACAACCGTTTTCACTTGCAGGTTTGTGAAATTCCTTGGAAGGAAACACCCGAGCTTTCAAATTAAATTTATCGTTTTCTGGCCATGGTGCTTCCACCAGAGTTGAAGGTTTTGCTATATCTTTATCAAGTATTTTAAGAGACAAATAAGCGTGATTTTTATATAGGGTGACATGAAGTACAGAATAGTTCCTGATGCTGAGATGTGACAGATCCCACGCATTGGCTTCAAAGGCTATTAATGCAACAATAAAGACACCACTGTAATAAAGCACCATTTTTAACTGAATCTTATTGAATACTACTTGCAAGAAGCAAAAAACGTACAGCTAGCTGCTAATATAACTGAGGCTCACTTATGCCATGTTAAACTCTTGTGAAATAACCTAGATAATCAAAAACAAGATGTCATCAAAATTTTGTGCTAACTTGCATTTTATGCATCATGCATAAGTAATTTTATACTAACCTGTTTCTGATATGCGAGTGGTTAAAAAGATAATTATCTTTTAGTACATGTTATATATATTTTAACAAATTATATATATTTTGAAAATAGAAGAGTATACACCACTTACCCGATGGTGTTATATGTCGCATTGGCGCCCTTTCATCAGCCTTGCTTAATCACTTCCTAGGCCCATTCCCTGTCCATCCAGGCCTGATGGGACACCACGCAACATATAAACTCCTCTATAAATAAAATCAAACTCTCTATAAGTAAAGTCAAGCTTCTTTCTGTATCATTCTCAGTCATTTTGATGTTCGCAATCACTTGGGTCAAGGTAGACTGAGGAAAACATGGCATGACCAAATTAATCAAATTTTAAAAGATGATCATCGATCGATTGTGCATGTATGACTCGTTGTATGAATGTGGAGGAACCTAGCAAGGTGTGTCAGGATAGAGCAGTGTGGCGGTCCATTCTTTCTGCCTACCCTATGGGGAAATGGCACGATGGTTTGTTTGTTTTCCAATTCTTTTACTAACACACAAATTATTTTAAAAACAAAATAAGTAATTTGATTTTGAAACACCAAAATTAAATCAAATATGTTGTAGAATTTATAAACGTTATATGAATTCAAAATGACCAAACAGATATTTAATCTAAAAACGGTTTAAATAAAAATGTTTAATATTATAAATTCATTAACATGTTTATAAATGAAATACTTTCAATCTGTGAAAGAGACATGGTGACTGAGGTGGTTCTGAGAATAGGTGGGCTGAAGTGGCAGTGGGCTATATATATTGTCGGACGACCGAAAGCAGATGGAGGATAAGGGTTCTGTAGTGAAAACTGCGAACAGGATTCCGTAGAGTTGGACGTCCCCTTCTCCGCTGGACCGACGATGGTTTAAGATATTGTTGGACCTGAATGGATGAGAGTGGCGATGGATAGGGGGCAATGGCGTGCCAGCTGATAAATAAGTAAATAAAGGGTTTTGAGAGGACTATTACGAAATGAGCCACCACAGAGTTGAGAAATGAAAGTGCAACGATTTATTGATGGTTGAGGTATTTGTTTTGTAAAACTCCATTATTAATTTATAATAGTAAACACGATTTTTAGTGGTTTTACTTGGATTTAATTTATATTAATTATATAAATAGTGACAAATTTGTTTCGCCTTGCGAGGGCATTCTCAAACTATTTTTATAATTTATATTGATATAGCCATGTTTCATGGCATAATAGGTGAGATTGCACTGGACAAATTTTACATGACCGAAAATACGTTTTCTCTCTGGAGGCTTGTTTGATCTTAGTTAAGTCGGGTGGTGGTCTAGGGGATAGAACGCTTGGCTCCTGATCCAGGGGGCATGGGTTCAAGCCTGGACACGACCAGGTTCCTTCTTCATAATAATGAGCTATTTTCTGCTCACATTGAAGATTGTAAAATAAATTCTAATATCATTGATATAAATCCTTGATGTTAGTCTTTTTAAAAAAAAAAAAAAGTTTAATTTTAATTAGTGATAAGACAATTTAAAAACAATAATAGTGCTTAAATAAGTGAATTGACAATTTTCGTGAGTGGCCACACTTTGGGGGGGGGGGGTGACCTAACGGAGGGCTGCATGTAGCGACCCAAGATAGTTGAAAATCAGACTTCAGAGGAGGCGGACGTGCGGCTTCCCAGCGGCGCGCCGGCCAAAGGCCATTCCCGCCTCGCACGTCCCTCTTGGCGCGGACCCCATTAGCGGCCAACTCGCCACCACGCTGGCTTCGCAGATCACCGTCCTCGTGCTAACCAGCCGCGCCAGCTAATCACCATTGGGGCTTGATGCTGGCCACCACTGTCGCTGCGAAGGGAGCCCGCGCCATCCGCGGTCCATCATCCGCGTGATGCTTCTGTGCCGTGCAGCCTCCGGCAGTCCTCGTGCTGGCCACGGCAGCGTCAGCGTCGGTCCTCGCCGCAGATCAAGTAGTGTTATTCAGTGACGGAGTAGTTTTAAGTCGTTGGCCAACGAATAATAGTGCTAATCTATGACATTATTTACTGTCTATGAGTGCGTATCGTGTTCTATTCATAATCTATGGATGTATGTACATTTTTTCAAAATGGCTGCTGGGTGACATTTCCCTTACGATCTGACGCTTTTTCGTGTAGATATGACATATTCTATTTTAAATACTCTTAGTTTTCGGCGCGCCAATGATTATGTCTCAAGATAATATTAGTACATTTATGAAATCTTGTTCCGAAGGGGAATTGATAAATGACAGTGATAAAATGAATGTGAAACAGAATCAAACAGAAGGGTCCCGGTTAAAAAGAACCTTTACTTTACCTCGGAACCCATTTGGGAATAATAGAATGTCAAAACATAGATCGAAGCAAAAAGATTCTGATTCAAAATCCATCATCAACGTGCCGTGCGACCAGAATGTTGTCAACGAGAGTGAAAAGTCTGGGAAAAAAGTATTCAGAAGAGCATCATGGAAAAAAATAATCAACAAAATCGCTCATCATATGAATTCCGTGGGCGTAACAGCGGTAATTACATTATCCATTAGACATCGCACGTAAATTTCATAAATTATGTTTTGATTGAACTTTTCATTTGCGTCTCAAATTGGTTAACAGCCCTCCAAGGTCTTTTCAATATTTACGTCAAGACCACAAACTAGCGTGTCCGATTTCAAGGACCGGCGCGTATATAAATAACGCTTGGACGTTGTCTTCAAATTGAACTGCATTGCTTAGGCAGATGCATACTGTGACACTTTCACACATCGTCGTTAACTCGCCTAGAAGTACTCTGTATACAATGTTTGATTTAGTATCATCAAATTGGCTGGCGTAACACATATCACCGAGTACTGCTTCTCAATTTTCAGTTAAGACAACCTCCAAAACATCCCAGATAGAAGTGAAAATTGTGTATATTCGAATTACTTTTATGACACATTGTGTATATTCGAACACTAGCAAGCAAGCTGTAGAATTTTCCAAATACGAATGCGTAATTTCACATTTTAATTTATTTTACAAAATAAATTATATGTGAAATGGCTCTCAACTAATATATGCTGTATTAAAAAATGTTTATTAACTTATAAAAATAATGACTTTATATCACTAACTAGCTAATGCAGTAACAAAATCAATAATAATAAAAAATACTAATAATTTTGACATAGACAAAAAATCAAGCAATGGTTTTTTTAAAATTTGGAATCTCATTTAATAAATCATTAACTCAAATCATTCTAATAATTTTGGCATAGACAAAAAATCATGCAATGTTTTTAAAAATATGGAATCTTATTTAATAATAATGCCTCTCTAGAATAGGTTACCCCAGTTGGGAGGTATTAAGACCATGTACTTTGTAAATGATCAATAAATATTTATACCTTTTGGTTGCTGGCAATTTTGGGATACTTTTAATTCTAAATTTGATTATTTTATTAAAGATATATCCAAATCGTAAATAATATGTACCTCTGACTCACTCCCTCACACTGTCTAAAATTTATATGATTCTCTTAAAAATTTTGACTTCGATCTGTCGGATTTAGCATTTCTCACTGGGAGAGCAAAAGCCGATATATCGATTTTGGCAACCAAACTTTGGTTAAGTACTTAACCAGTAAATTTTATAACAAGTAGTTACTGCATTTTTTAGAGTAGAATATTCTAAATTTTCTGAATGAATTTTCAAGCTTTAACATCGATTTCTGCACACGACATGTAAAAATATATAATTACATTTCTTAACCTTGTTCACATTTCACAATATTTTATTTATTTATTTAATAGTTTTTATTTCACTTTATTTTTTATAACATTGATCTGATTTACATTTTCAAAATTGTCATCATACATTCTAATGCCTTCTTCTTCCCGCGTATTATTGAACTCAGACAATTTTTCTTTCTATGAGTAATTTGTCAACCATGAATTTCAAACATCTTGTGAGAATGATTAGATTTTTCAAATTATTCTCAATTGCCCTAGAATAAAGGCTCAAAAAAGTCTGTCATAGTGTATGTTGGAAAACCAAATCATTCTTTCCAGAGGTTTGAAATCCCCGTATCGTTTTGTGAAATTAATCTCGGAAAAGTGTTTTTGTTTTGTTAGATGTCAATGCTAAGCATTTGGATTCTAACAATGTTACCATCAGATGTACAAAATAATGAATTTATCATCGCCCATCGCGATCATCAATCAGTATGTTTATATCGCCCATCAATCAGTATGTTTATAACAAAGATTATCTATGATCGCCAGCGTATATACCGGACCTCTGCGTTACACCCATGCCAACGGAAAGGCAACGTTCACTCCGATCAGTAGAAACAAGTGCAAACAACATAACAATTCCAGTCACAGAGCCAATAAAGCAAGTTTCTATGATCGTGCTTTCAGCGTTGTGGGTCCGTTGACGTGGAATAGCCTCCATGTTAGTCTTAAGTATGAGGATAGTGACGTTAAATTTAAGAGACTTCTAAAGACTGCACTGTTCGGTCAGTCATTTCCTGGTGCGCCCTTGGAGTAATAGATTTTACAAAACGGCACACTTAAAATTCAAGTCATCATAATAATAATAATAATACTTTTGATAATGCCTTAGCAAGGCAGAACATGTCATTTCCAATTATAATAAAACTTTCAGAAAACGAACATTTTCATTCATATTAATTATTTAATGTGGAGTTTTACATCATTAAGAAACAACAAATGAGGGCTGGACATTAAAGAGGTGCCTGAAACATGTTTGTGAAAAGTGGAAAAAAGTTGTATGAAAATACAATGTATTTAAAAAGTTATTCAAAGTTGAATGAAGGGAATCAAAGTTTTATTATAAGAACTTGTATTACAGGGCAAGCAGCTGCAGCAGCCCGGGGAGTGGGCTGGCCGCGTGCCGCCCCCCGGGGTGCCCGCGTGGCCCGCCGACCGCACCCCTGGCGCCACGGGCCTGCGCAACCACGGCAACACCTGCTTCATGAATGCTGTGCTGCAGTGTCTTTCGCATACAGACATCATTGCGGAATACTTCGTGCTGGACCAGTACAAAGCTGACCTCGGGCGCCGCAGCCGGGCCAACTCGCGCAAGCTCGGGACCCGCGGTGAGCTCACGGAGCAGCTTGCCCTGCTGCTCAAGGCGCTGTGGGCCTGCCAGTACTATCCGGAACTTAGCACCAGCTTTAAGGTCTGTATTTCCAACATGTGGGATGCGTTTTTGTCCCGTGATTTTCCTTTCAATTTAAGATTCCAATCATTTTGTGATAATGTGGAAAACATGTGAATATCTCGAAGAAAATGACTAATAATTGAGGGCACTACTTGCAAAGCCAGTAACCTCCAAAAAAATTGTTTTTCCAACTTTGAATGGTAGATTATTAATAAAGTATTTTTGTATATTGTGTGCAAATGTTTGGATCATAACTAGCTTAATTTCAAGTAAAATAAGACTTTAAATTTGAGGTATCTTGCAAAATCAGTAACATCCACTTGCCGCCATCTTGATTTTGTCTCGACCAATAGCAGTCCCCGATTCAAACAATTATTGCTCTGTTAAAATACTTTTTTTAAATAGTAAAAACTCTGTTAATAATAAAAACTTTTTTTCAATAATTAATAAATGTTCGTCAGAATTTTTTGGAGATTGCCAGTAACTTTATTTTCTCTGATGTTATAATCAAAGTAGGTAAATTCCAAAGTTATGTGTTGCAAACCCGGTAACCTCCAAAATGTATTGATCAAAGTCAGCAAAATCCAAACTATAATTCAATTTATCTCAGTTTTACTCTTGTTTTTAATATACATTTTTTGGTGATCCTCATTTTCTCCATTCATTAAACACGTACAGGCCATAAACATTTTATATCTGATATCCAGAACAAAAATAACACATTCCTTCATTTTTCTCAAAATAAAAATTTGTGGAGGTTACTGACTTTGCAAGTAGTGCCCTCAATTTAATATATTACGAAAGTGGATATAATAAAATGCCAATTCCAGCATCCCCTGGCATCGGCACAATCGTGATCTTTTATCGATTTGAAATAATTTTACTGCATACCTGTGATAACAATTTAGGTCAGATATCAACAGATGTCATTAACATATATGCCGATTGTGATTTGTCATCTAAAATAAGGGTCTAAAACTGCTCGTGTAATATTGAGGTCATGGCCTGATGCAAAATTTGTTGGGTGTATTAATATCCTCTTGGTATGGAACAGATTAAGAATAGTATCACTCTATGGGAACTGCCTGTATGTTACTTATCACTTTGAATAAATTAAATCCCCCAAAGAGGCCATAATATGTTTTTCATCATATTGTATCCTTTGTACATTTACAGTAGCAAGCACAGAAATCTTTTCACCCTGAAAATATCGGTTTTTTGTAATTATATAATTTTTTTTTGTGATTCCTTGATAGATTTTCACTTCAAATTATTAAGCAACACTGTTTAAAGATGATCTGCAAGAAAAGTGCCTTCTCAGGGATCAAAAAAAATTTTTTTCTTAATTTTAGAGTTAATTTGTAGATTTTCAATTTTTTGTCACAAAAATTAAAAATGCTCACATAATTGAAATAAACACATATTTTTTTCAAATAAAATTACATAGGTATACAACACTAACAATGATCAAAAACCAACAAAATCAGTACATTGTTCTTCCTCCTTTTTTTTCAAATAACTGCTTCAATACGTTTAGGCATGGATTTCACCAAATTATGTATGTAGTCTTGGATAAATTTTTCAATCACACTTTTTCGATGAAGTTTTTAAGGTTTTCCTTTGACGGAGGCTTCAGTTTATTTATTTCCGGGCCAATCCAGTGTTGGAATCCCATGAATTTTCATATATTCTTTGACCTAAAAATTATTTTAACAGTGTTATATTTTTTTAATATTGTTTTGTGAACATTATAAATCACAGTGTCAGAAAAAAATAATACTTCCAGTTTTTGCTCGGTGGCACAGTGCAGAATCATCAGAAATATAAGAATGTGTCTTAGACCGACAGTGAAGCATCCTGCTGGACTGGACTTGCTGGTCTGGGGATGCTTCTCCTTTTATGGAGTGGAGCAATTTTATTTGAAATAAATATGTGAGCATTTCAATTATGTGAGCATTTTGAATTTTTGTGACAAAAATTAGAAAATCTACAAATTAACTCTAAAATTAAGAAAAAAATTTTTTTTGATCCCTAAGAAGGCACTTTTCTTGCAGATCATCTTTAAACAGTGTTGCTTAATAATTTGGAGTGAAAAGCTATCAAGGAATCACAATTTTTTTTTATATATTAGGTGTATAAATTTGCTTCCGCCGTTTTTTTTCGAAATTCGAGGCTTTATCGTAAAAAACTGGTTATACATTTATGATTTAAAGTATTGTCCATTGCTGGCCACTACTTTCTCCCATCTTTCGGGCAGCATACGAATCCCGCGTTGAAAAAACTGGTCATCTTTTGAAGCGATCCACGAATCGATCCAATTTTTTACTTCTTCATAAGACCGGAAGTGCTGGTCAGCTAGGCCGTGTGCCATTGATCGAAACAAGTGATAGTCCGAGGGAGCAACGTCTGGAGAATACGGCGGGTGGGGTAGGACTTCCCATTTCAAAGTTTCCAAGTATGTCTTGACCACTTTCGCAACATGGGGTCGAGCATTGTCATGCTGTAAAATCACTTTATCATGTCTCTCGTTGTATTGCGGCCGTTTGTCTTTCAATGCTCGGCTCAAACGCATTAATTGCGTTCGATAACGATTGCCTGTGATTGTTTCAGTCGGTTTTAACAACTCATAATACACTACGCCGAGCTGGTCCCACCAAATACTGAGCATAACCTTGGAACCGTGAATATTCGGTTTGGCCGTCGACGTGGAAGCATGGCCGGGATATCCCCATGATTTTCTGCGCTTGGGATTATCGTAATGAACCCATTTCTCGTCCCCAGTCACAATGCGATGCAGAAATCCCTTCCGTCTTTGCCTTGCAAGCAGCTGTTCACAAACACACAAACGCCGTTCAACATCTCTCGGCTTCAACTCGTACGGCACCCAATTTCCTTGTTTCTGAATCATTTCCATGACTTTCAGGCGTTTTGAAATGGCTGGTTGCGTCACTCCCAATGATCCTGCCAATTCTTGTTGCGTTTGACACGAGTCTTGATCAAGTAATGCCTCCAATTCTGCATCTTCGAAAACCTTCTCTCTTCCACCGCCATGCTGGTCTTCGACGTTAAAATCACCGTTCTTGAAGCGTTGAAACCACTCTCGGCACGTTCTTTCACTAATAGCGGCCTCACCATAGGTATTTGAGAGCATTCGATGAGCCTCAGCCGCAGATTTCTTCATATTAAAGCATAAAATTAAAACCTCCCGCAAATGACGAGAATTTGGCTCGTAAGCTGACATGTTTAATCGGGAATAACTTTATGATGCAGACACAAATCGACTAATATTTCGATGGCGTTATGTTTACAAATACTTTAGCTTATTGTATGACATCTATGATCTATTTATTCTAACTACCACTTACCGCTACTGCCATATATTGCAAAACGGCGGAAGCAAATTTATACACCTAATAATTACAAAAAAACGATATTTTCAGGGTGAAAAGATTTCTGTGCTCGCTACTGTATGTATATATATTTTTTAAATATTTGGAATACATGAGAGCGAAAGAGAAATACTTAGATTCTCTTCTAAAGTAATTCGAAAGACACACGATGCGCATGTCTGAGAATGTTTCTGAATTATTTTGATCTGGTTATTGTTGTATGACAGTAGTATAGAAAACAAATAGAGGATAATTTAGTGTTGTCAATTGTGAAATTTTTGATTTATTCCTTAAGGTACCACTTGCGAGACTTTTACAATATTCCGATACTTCCGGCTCTATACTCAGGCAAACGTTTTTGTCTTTTGAATTAGAAATAGAGTGTTGTTGTTTCGCATGCTGCCTTTTGTTGGTAATTTTGAATAAGTCTCCACTAAAAGATGAAAATGACATAAATTATGAAACTGTTGATTGTAACAAATGACTCAAATTATGTTGTCAGTAAAACCTCGATATAAGAAACAAATGGGGGGGATGGGGCGTCCGTTATATAAAACTAGGTTTAAAATAAATCAAAAAACTATTTTTTTAAATATGTTCAATGTACACTGTATTTAGATATAAATAAATAATGTGAACACAATGGTTTACATTAAAAGTTAAAACTTATTACTGATTACGATTGTACAGTGAACCAAGTGAATATTTCGCAGGTTGTAATATTGTTAATGATTAAAATAACAATATTTATTTGGAGAACCTCCCAATCTTTTGCTGCCAATATGAAGTGTCTCCAAAATATTATATTTAAATTGTTAATTAATTTCGTGTATTATCCCAGGCTATTGTGGAGAGACACGGCTCGCAGTACAGAGGGAGTAGCCAGCACGACGCCCAGGAGTTCCTCCTCTGGCTGCTGGACAAGGTCCACGAGGACCTCAACACCGCCACCAAGAAGAAGTACAAGACCATCAAGGTATTTCACTTGTGTCCAAATAAAATGTATTCAAATTTATCCACATTTCAATTATCCTCTTATTTTAATAGATCTGACGGTCTGTGACACAGAAATCATGTCTTCTCGGATGATGAGGATCAGATGTTCCTCCATCTCTTAGGTGGTCTTCCAGGTGGACGGTGTCCAGAGGCGATTTCATAAATAGTTGTATATGTGAGTCTGTCACTATCCATTCTGGCTACATGGTCCCTCCAGTATCTTCTTCTGGATATACTCCACCGAACGATATCCTCTATTTCGCAAGATTTTCTTATGTCCTTCTTACGGACGCAATCTCGGAGAGTTTTTCCATTTAAATCACATTTATTTGTCTTTATTGAAGGCTAACTCGTTAACAATATGGAATTACATTGTTGTGTTCTTCAGTCTATTTTTGTCCACTCCTGGAAAAAGGCCTCCTCCATTTGTTTCCACGTCACTCTGTCTTGTGCAGACCGCATCCAGGGTATGCTGATGTGGCGGTTCAGGTCATCCTTTCGACGAGTGTGCATGTTGTCGTGTGTGAATGTAGAAAAGGCATGAGATTTATGTCAGGATAGAACAGTGTGGTGATCCATCCTCTCTGCCTAGCCCTCCGGAGAAACGGCATGATCGTTAGTTAGATAAAATCACCATATTCACAAATATTTTATTTGTTTAATGTTATAGTTTATTAATAATGCTGGAATGTCAGTTGCAAGTTTTGATTTCTGAGGATAGCTGGAAAGTTGTTGAGGAGGACCGTCCTCTTCTGAGTCTATATATACGAGGGTAGTTTGAAAAATATCCGGCCTGATAAAGACTTTTGTTTATATATTTAAAATTTTATTTTTCAACATAATCTATATTAAGACTAATATTAACTAATTTTTCATAATGATGCTCTTACGCAGTGATAAAAAATTAATAGTGTGATTTGTCATGCTCCTCAAAATACGCAAATAGCGTTGATGACTCCCTCTTTGCTCATGTATCTTTTACCCCTGAGACATTTTTTGTGGTTAGGAAACAGATGATAGTCACTAAGGGCTAAATCTGGTGAATACGGTGGATGGGGGAACAATTCGAACTTCAATAAGTTGATATTAGTCATCGCAATCACTGATGAATGAGCGAGTGCATTATCACGGTGAAACAAGATTCTTTTTCTTTGCCAGATGAGGTAGTTTTTTCTTCACTTCGTCACCCAAACGTAATAACTCTGCGTAGTAATCACCATTGATGATTCTGCTCTTCTCAATGAAGATTTTTTTTAATCCCAAAAAACCTAACCTTATTCACGTAAGTATTTAATCAAATCAGATTTGGTCATTGTTAGTGTCAGTGAGGTATTTATAAAAAATATATCATCAATTCTGGAAGGACCACTGCCTCACTGACGTCAACATATTTAGGATCCTTCTGAGATATGTTGTTTCTCTGTAAAATTTCATATTGTTATTTTTGTTACTGTTTTGTGCCCAAACATTGTGTGTGTGTTTCAGAACTCAGCCGGCCGACCGGACGAGGTTGTGGCGGCCGAGACTTTGGCCAACCACTTGCGCTGCAACAGCTCCTTTGTGCAGGCCGTGTTCCAGGCGCAGTTCCGCTCTTCGCTGGCCTGCCCGCGCTGCCACCGCCAGAGCAACACCTTCGACCCCTTCCACTGCATCAGCGTGCAGTTGCCGCACCTGCCTGACCACCCCCTCCTTGTCACCGTACGGAACTCCTTTGACCCGTCACTCTTTTCATTTGCTATTAACTTGGCATAGTTTTCTGTTGCTTTCCTCATTTTTTTTTTGTATGCAACAGGTTATTTGAACCCAATTATTGTATACATTTTAATTAGCTATTGATTCTCATGACATGTGAAAGGTAGCTAGTCTATCGTCTTTTTTATTACTTTCGTATGAAGAACCTAATTTGAAGTATTGCATTATTAAAAATAATGAAGGGCTAGTTACAGCGAAGGCTCGGTCGGCTTCTGCCAGTTGGTACTTATGGTCTTGAAACTGTAACATTGTCCAAACAAAGTGCCGAAAAACTACGAGTGACCCAAAGAGCCATGTTAGGAATAAGCCTAAGAGACAGTCAGAAACAATACGGTGAGAGAAAAAACAAAGGTCACTGACATCATCCACGGGGTGGCGACTCTAAAATGGCAATGGGCAGGTCACGTATCCAGAAGCTCAGAAATGGACAAGAAGACTGCTGACTTGGAGACCGTGGACGGCAAAGAGAAGTGCAGGGCGACCGCAACTACGATGGAAGGATGATCTGAACAGACACATCGGAATAACCTGGATGCGGTCTGCACAAGACAGAGTGATATGGAAGCGAATGGAGGAGGCCTTTGCCCAGGAGTGGACGGAAATAAGCAGAAAGAGAAGAAGATTTCTTTCACCACAAGAAAATCTGAAATATTACTTAAAAAACTGCAATATGTTGCTTTGATAAGACTAGTTTTAAGATATATAAAAAAGTCTAATGTGCACTCGCATAAGATGGAATGTAAAAAACTTATGTGTTTCTTGAACAGTGATGTAAAACTCCATATTAAATAATTAATATGATTTTTTTACAATTGATGGTAATTATATGTTTCCCCTGTCTTTTACAAACGTTCAATAATAATTTCGACAGGAGAAACATGTCATTAAAATTAGTTTTCATTCGTATTAATTACTTGTGCGTTTGTTTTTTGAATCCATATGAAGATTAGCCTTGTGTTCCAGGTGGTGTATGCCAATCAACAGCCGCGGTGCGTTCGCCTCGGTGTCCGCGTGTCCGCCTCTGCCACGGTGCGGGACTTGCGCGCCTTGCTGCACAGCGACACCGGCATCGCCTCCAGTGACATCATCCTCATCGAGGTCTCCGACACAGGTTACTATTTCATTTCAAGTTTCAATCCACATCTTTGCTGGTTCTTGGGATTTCACTTGGGCCTCTAACCCCCATTGTTCGGCTGGCTTCATTTGCTGCAGCAAAAGTTTGTTCCAAACTGCGGTTGGCTATACTTACAGCCCAGACGGATAGTCTCTGTTCATCATAAGGAACTAAAGTATTTAATATTTTGTATAATAATTATTGTAGGGTAACATACAGTGATTGTTAATAAAAATGCAAAATTAACAAACTAACAGTTAAATGAACACATAGAAGGTTACCCGCCGCTTACCCGAAGCTGTTATAGGACGCAGCAGTGCCCCTTTGTCAGTTTCGCTTCGGAACTAAAGTAAAAAGGTTTATATAATACATTCAAATATGAGCTTGCAAATGTATTTTGCTACAGTTCAAAATTATTTTTTTAGTCTGCAAATGTAGCCAGCCTCATTATAGGGGTTAAAGTGGTAGTCTCCCGTTGCTTTCCACCTTTTTTTATACAACAAGTTATCTGAACCCAGTTACTGTCAATAATATTTTAGGAGTTTTATTATATTTTAGATGGATCGACATGTTTCGCTCTTCGAAGGCATTATCAAATGATACATTTGATAACGACTCGACTCGACTATTGCAATGGCATTTACGCCAACATCCCCAAGAAACAAACAAATAAACTTCAAATGCGGCAGCACGACTTATAAAAGGTGTTCCGAAAAATTCGCATATTTCACAACATCCAAAAGATCTTCACTGGCTCAAGTGTCCTGAAAGAATCCAGTATAAACTGTGCTGGACAGTTTTTAAAGCGCTTCACGGAATGGCACCAGCCTATATATCTGAACTCTGTATTGCTGATAGCCCTAACTTGCGGCAATCTACGCTTCGATCAGCAAACTCCTCGGCAATAGGCAGATTAGTTGAGCCAAAGCGCAATTCATGGATGAAATTCGGAGATTGGGCTTTCGCAGTGGCAATTCCGTCCGCCTGGAATATGCTTCCTGCACGCCTTAGGTGCATTGACAATCTGACAGATTTTAAATCTCACCTTAAAACTCACCTTTTCAAAATATTGCATTAAATATAAACAACGGTTATCTGATTGCTTGTGTCAGATGCAGCTCTCATGACTAAAAACATTGTCAAAGCGCCCTTGAGGTGAGCTATTCACGAAAACGGCGCTATACAAACTCCTAGAAGACAGGTGTTTTCATTCATATTAATTATTTAATATGGTGTTTTAGATCATTGTTCAAGAAACAATAAAAAAAATGTAATTGTGATGGTTTTATATTTTGCAGGTATTGGGCGTACCCTGAACGATGGGCAGGCTCTGTGGGCGGGGGGAGTGGGCCCGGCTCCGGGGCTAGGCCCGCCCCTGTACTGCATAGAGGCTCCACCACTGGCCGCCCCCCCGGAGCCCTACTTACTACTGCTCTGGGTCAACGTGCTCCTGCAGGGAGACCTTCAGCAGAGATTTGGTCAGTCAACCTAGTCAAACCTAACAACTTACGGGCTGTTGATTAGTCTTGTGGGATTTTTCGCTTACACAAATTGAGGTGCACCAGTTATGCTGGCCCGGTGGGATTAACACTAAATCACGTATATTGCGATTTTTTTCTATATTTTTAACTTGCTTACTTACATAGGCCTCCTCCATACTTTTCAAAATACAGTGAAACCCCTATTTTACATTTTTTAAGAGCCTGAAAAAAAAACGTAATTGAAGGCAAAACGTAAATGGGGGGTATTAGACAAAACCACATATAAAAATTAATTATTTATTTAAAAAATCTCATAGATTATTTAGTGAAACGCGTGAATCAAAGCGAAATGAAGAAAGTATTGTAATTAACTTAACAAATAAAATAATACGTAAAAACCGTATGTTCGCGAAAATATGTAATGACAAAAAGAACGAAGCGTTATGAATCAAGTCGAAAACCGAATGACATAAGGACAATGTTAACCGGTGAATATTGAAGGATGCCGACCAATCGCAACGTCGCTCGCTGACCAAAATAATGTGTCTACTGCGGTGACTCATTGTCTAGCGTGCGTAACTCACATATTTTGAATATTTTCTATGCAAATTGCAGGAAAAAAAAACTTAAAATCCGGGTAATAAATGTAGTCAAATATATCAGGACTGAAATACTTACACGCAATTGGCGGGAAAATGTTAAATCCGGGGACATAAAATCTAGGTTTCACGGTACTTCTATCTTGCACTCTCTGTATCCAGTCACCAGTAATTTTCTTTATATTATCAGACTATCATGTGGAGGGTTTCCCCTGATTTCTTCTATCTTCACGAGTTTTCCATTCACTGCCCTTCTAGTCCATCTTTGTTCTCCCGGTCTGGCAACATGTCCCGCAAATGACGCTCCGTTACTCCCGACATTCTACGTATCTCGGTGTTTCTTATCCGGTCTGAGAGTTTTGTATGTAGCATGGCTCTTTCATGTTTTTCTATTGTATATTTCAAGACATATAGTTGTGAATGGTGGCGTGCTTTTCCAGGGTCACCGTATGTGATGCAGGTGCCACGTGAGGTGGGCTACCCCGACCTGCAGAAGCTGATGCTCAAGGAGATGGCCTCCATGGTGGGGGAAGGCGTGCTGCAGAGTGGGCAGCCTGCTTCCCCGCGCCTACGCTTGCGTCTCCTCAGTCCCGTCTCTGAGCCCGAACCTTACCTCCACCCAGAGGTACCCAAAATTCTTCTAATCAACCTACGACTTATTAAAAGTGTGTGAACACGTTTTCCCAAACTATCAGAGTATGTTTTCAAAGGATGGGCAAGTGGAGAGGGATATTAAAAGAAGGGTTGGGGCTGGCAACAAAAGTAAATGGTTCACTTCAAGTTGCCATTGCAAACAAAAGTCTATCCAAAAAAGCTAAAATGGCAGTGCACAATGGTGTTCTTGTACCAACCCTTATGTATGGAAGTGAAGCACGGAACTGACAAAAGAAGGATAAAAGTAAAATGAAAGTAGAAAGAAATGAGATCTTTTAGACGAATGTGTGGAAAATCTGTATATGATATAGCATCAAATGAAAATATAAGAAGTGAAAAATGAATGCAGTGCAAATGAAAATGTTATGAACAAAATAATGAAAGGGTTACTCAAATTTATGTATTATTTAGTACTAAAATTTAACCTATAGAAATTAAACATGTTCCTATTATATAATTACTATTTCTTTTTGTATATTATCCACATCATTGAGCATTTACAAAAACCACAAACATACTGGGCACGTATTGAGTAATCATGTGCGAATTTTGTATAACTCATTGGTCCGGAGCCGGCTCGAGTGTGGCTCGGTGATATGGAGTCCCCACGAGGCGAGATACTCGCTCATGTCAGAGAGGGTTCAGAAAAGTTTTCTGAGATATCTCTACATGAGGGAGTTTGGTAGCTATCCGTGGCTTTATCCCACTGCATTCCTCTTGGGCATGCTGGGGACCAATAGTTTACAGGTAAGAAGGGATGGGTGCACACTTACCCATTTCTTCAGACTTATCAGGGGATTCTTTGAGAATTCCGTCATCTTGGAGGCTATCCATCTTTATGTTCCGGATGGTTATCTTCAACAGCGTCAGCACAGCTCCCAGCATGCAGAATCAACCTGCCTCTGGTGATGCTTCGGAGATCGATGTCTTTCATATTCGTTAAAGTACGTTCAGAAGACAAATACTCTTGACTTTGGAGAGTATCTTGTATTCCTAATGTCCAACCATCTCTCATGAGTTCCTGGTATTTTATATTTGTTATATTTTACCTGTTCTCAATAGATGTCCCTAACTATGTATAAAAATTGTTTGTAATATCTTTTGAGAGAGAATTTGAAAAGACTATGGGCTATATATGATATATGCCACTCTGTTCCAGCTGGAGCACCCCCTGTACTCGGAGGCCGTGGACTTGGCCCTGGCGCTGGGGGCCGAGCGCTCCGGCCCTCCACACCTGCAGCTGCACATCCAGTGGGACCGCCCGCTGAGAGACAGGTCACTAATAATATAATCCTTATATTTCTATATTTTATATCATTTGCTCTCATTTATATCATATCACTGATTCATATAAGAACATTCAATATATATTGGGCCACTGAATTAATGTCAGGTAGAGTGTATGTCCCCATTTATAATTTTTCCAATATTCCTAGATTATGACAATATTTGGACCACCAGCGACATCAAGAATTAAATAATGTACATAAAATTAAATAATTTATCAGCTATATACAAGTTTTACAATCTGAAAAAATGATGTTTCGTAAATGTCATCAATATCTTACTACTCGAGAAGTTAACTGATTGAAGTAAGATGGTGATTGTCTCCACAATATTGGTGTCCAGGTTACTGGAGGACTGCAGCGAGAACATGGAGCAGCACAGCAGCGTGGCGGAGGTGCTGCAGGTCAGCGGCGCCGCCCCCCGCCTGTCCCTCTCCGACTGCCTGTCTCACTACACGCGAGCCGAGACCCTGGCTATGGAGGACGCCTGGAGGTATCTACTCCACTACACAACCCACGGCAATTCTTTCCACATCTAACATGGCCGCCCCTTTGAAGTTTGATTAATTTGATCATGTACTCAGTGTTAACAGTGATACTTTCATCATATTTTCTTCCGCTCTACATTCCTTCCAATCAATCGGCATTTAAAACTCTGTCATACATTGTTTTACCCATACATATATCTCTATGGGTCTATGGGATTTCAGCCACTTTCAAAACCTGATTCAATGTTTCAGCAATATGTTTTTGTTTATTTAAGATGTCCACAATGCCAGCAGTACCTGCCCGTAGTGAAGACTCTGGGCTTGTGGTCTCTTCCCGATATCCTCGTCATACATCTCAAGAGATTCAGGCAGTGAGTATTGCGTACTGTTGGCTGTTTTCGAGTATTGCGTATTTGTGCTGCGAAGCTATAATGAAATGTTTTGTTCTTAGGCAGCAGATCAAAGGGCGCAACAGCACCAAGCTGACTACAATGGTGGATTTTCCTTTGTACGGGTTCGACATGAGCCCTCACCTGGCCAGCCGGGAGGGGCTCTCCGCTGTGTCGGGGCCCCTGCTACTGGGCGGAGCGGCCTGGTCTCCTTGGAAGCGGCCCCGCAAGGCCTCTGCCTCTCAGGACAACTGCTACGACCTCTACGCAGTTTGCTACCACCACGGGAATGACCTGGAGACAGGACACTACACTGCGGCCTGCAAGAACCCCTACGACCAGCAGTGGTACAAGTTTGACGACACTCGGGTAACGAAGATCGACGGGGAAGATGTGAGCAGCGAGCTGGTCAACAACAGTGCCTACATCCTGTTCTACCAGAGGAGGCACGGTAACTTCGTCAGCTGCGGGTCCAGTAGCTCGGCGGCGAGCACCAGCTCCGTGGGCTCCAGCAGCGACCACTGGGCCTCCCGCATGCCCAAGTTTACTTACCTCCCTAAAAAGGAAAAAGAACTCACTGATAAGAAAATAGTTCCGCCACCTATTCAAGTCACAGAAACCGAAAAGTCTCCTACCCTCAGTCGCAAAAGTAAGATTTCAGAGAGCGACCAACATAATTTGAACAACATTTCCGAGATTGTACGCTCGAGAACAAGTCTAACAAGTTTAAATGACGATGAAAGTAAACAAAGATTGGACGCTTCACCGGTGGATGAGAAGAACCTGCGTAACTCTATTTCTTTGTCCGACTATTTGACCGTGAGTACCGGCAACGTGGCCGTCAGCGACGCGTGCACGGCCGCAACTGACGTGCCTGAACCAGACAAACTGATCAATAAAGAGAGTCTGTTTAATATGGGCGAGAGTCGAAGGAATACCCTCAGTGAATACCGAAATGTGAATGAATTTGCCGAGAACAGCGCAGATGAAAATGGAATAATCCACCGCAACTCTATGAGCCTGACGGTGACACCCTATCCTGCCCATAAGGATATACACGTCAACCCCAAGATGACAGTGAAGACCAGCAAGACCTGCGAGCTCATGACGGTGGAGGTGTGCCAAGTGAACGGACTGAAGAAGGTGGAGAGCAAGCAGGCGGAGGACGGCTGGGCTTACAGCGGCCTGCGCCCACGCCACACTCTGGCCGACCTTCACCAGAGCCAGCCCGAGGAGAGCGTCACGCACAGGGATTGGGTGAGTTACCGCCTCTTTCTAAATATTAATTTCACCATTGCTTTATTGATATGAATGTTCAACAGTTTGATTGTTACGAATGAAAAAAAAGCCATACGATTTGGTTTTATTATATTTTTTTAAGTTGCTGGTTTGCAGCCAAGTCTATTAAAATCTTTGCTGGTCTTTGGGATTCCACTTGGGTCTTTTTAATGTGGTAGTGTTCTCCACCCCATATTGGTATATACGAGGTCTGTTCAAAAAGTATCGCGAATTTTTTGTTTTTTCAAAAATTATTTATTTATTCATGAATATCTATTTTGTCCCCTTCAAAGTAATCCCGACCAGATATTATACACTTGTGCCAACGTTTTTTTCCAATCTTCGAAGCACTTCATAATATCATTTTGTTGTGATCTTGTTCAGCTCCTCCTTCGATGCCGTCTTTATCTCCTCAATCGTAGTGTAGTGTCGTCCTTTCATGGGCCTCTTCAGTTTCGGGAACAATAAAAAGTCACAGGGGGCCAGATCGGGAGAATACGGTGGCTGCGGCATTACTAGTGTGTTGTTTTTGGCCTAAAATTCGCGCACAATCAACGATGCGAAATTGAGCAATTTTGGTACGAATTTCGCAGCAACCCGTCTCATGCCCAAATCATTGGTAAAAATCGAATGGCATGAGCCAAGCGATATGTTTAAAGTCCTCAGCAACTCTTCTCTAGCGGTGATTCGACGATTGGCCAATACTACGTTATTCACTTCATCAATGTTTTCGTCTGTTGTTGAGGTCTTCGGGCGTCCGGCACGCTCTTCGTCCTTCACATCTTCTCGGCTCTCTGAGAACATTTTGTACCACCGATAAACGTTGCTTCGGTCCAAGGTAGCTTCCCCACATGCCACAGTCAACATTCGGAATGCGTCCGCGCACTTAATTTAGTTCTTCACTCAAAATTTGATACAGATTCTTTGATTCATTTTTTTGGAATGAAACCAACATAACGCCACAAAAAAATCGAAAATTGAATATACATAACCCGCGGAAATTCAAAATTCGCAATACTTATTGAACATACCTCGTAAGTGACCACTCTGTTTTATTTGATTGTTAAAATTGTACACAGAGTGTTGTGATACTACCTAGCGTAATTATAATTTGAATGAAGTAATCCAAAGCTTGGCAACATCCGATGCTAATGATTGCCCATTCCGCAGACTTCTCCGTCCCTCCGCAGACCTGTACTCCTGGGAGGAGGCAGCAAGCAGTGAACCAAATCTAAACCAATGATGTTTAGGCGGTAATTATATTACATTACTACCAAAGTCTTGTAGAAGAAAGGAATAATATATGTTTATTATATTGCCAGATGTTCTGTTCTTGTTTGGGTTTGGTAATGGGTGTTGTGCTGACGTGCCTGCGTGTGCATAGCTCTAAAGAATATGTTTTGACAACCAAAAAGTGTGACGCATCCTTACAACTCAAGAAATGTTACTAATACATCTTTTCAACAACGCTGTTTTATTTCAAATTCACTTGTACGTTTGCTTAAAGTATCTAATGATATGTTATACTTTGTGTGGATTGTATGCAAGTGCCTTTGTGCAGGTGTTCCATTGCCACTCTAGACCTCCCACTTTCCTTACTCACTTTGCTTCATTCCTTTTAACTTTGAATGAGTTCGATCACCATTCTACATTTATACATTGTTTAATACAAATTAAAATGTCTGTTTTCTAGAAATTTTATCATATTTTATGGGAATGACATGTTTCGCCCTTATCAAATGTCTTAAATATGATAATGCATTAAGAGATTAATAGGTAATAACTTGTCATTTCCACAAAATACAGTAAAACTTCTTTCATTTGTATTAATTATTTAACTGCCCTATCTTTGGGTAATTGTTCAAAAAGTAGGAAAAAAATCATCGTTTTTTTTTAATAAGATTTCTCAATAACAATACTTATTTACAATGTACCAGAAAATCACGAACATATACGTTAACTTCAACTGACCTCGAAATACTAAACTCACCGTATAACGTATTCGTATGCTTAGGGCAAGTAGGAACGTTTCTGTGATTTCGGGTATACTTGTTTGTACCTGGACGTACGGGATACGGCTTGTTGTGTTCGGGCGATAATATTGCAGACGTATCACGTACGTTCGTATAGGTAGGGCGGTTAATACAGATTTATTGTTTCTTGAACAATGATGTAAAACTCCATATTAAAGAATTAATATGAATCAAAACATCCGTTTTCTAGAAGTTTTATTATATTTTATTTTAAAACATTTTTTGCCTGTCTAAGGCATTATCAAATCGTCACCTGAGAGTAAGAAGGTTCCAACTGACAAAAGTAAAAAGCTGTGAAAAATGAAGTCAAAGTTTTGTTGGTTTCGGGTGTGTATCTTGGAATAAAATGGTTTTATTCCAATTTCCAGAGATTCTTTTACCGAGAAACGTGTAAATTTTGTCTGGCAACAGTTGGAATAATAAAGTTCTAAGTTTAAATGAATCCTTCTTCAGTGAATCGTGTGTTTTGAATGATCATATGGAACTTGATTCTTTTCGTAACATCAAAATGACGATACTATTACATTGTTTTTTTTAATTGTACGTATAGATAAGGTTAGTAAGAACCCTTTTCACGAAAAAAGCCAAATGTGAAATTTTGTTAGTTGGAACCCTCTTACTCTCAGGTGACGAAATGTATTTATCACATTTCATATTAATAATTCAATACTGATTTTCTACCATTGTTCAAGAGACAATACGTAAATAATTTATAAATTTTGTTTGAAAATATTTACAATTGCCTGAGTGACGGCATATAAATTCACATGGAATCAGAAATTTAGAAAGAGTGCATTTTTATTATTATGATTTTAGATGTCTTATAAAATGTTTGATATATTATATAATGAAAACCTTTTTGTTATACCGTACCTAAGTATGCAATATTTGTAAATAATATGTTATAGCCTTGGAGTGGCATTGTTAATTTGTAAAGAGCGGTACATGACTGTTGATAAATATCACGTTTTGTCAATTTGTATGTCTATTATGTGTTTATCTTATCCGCTAGGAACCTTATTATACTCCAGGGAGCAGCCAGCACTATTTTTATACTTGTCTCTATCATATTGTTAATTGAATTATGTTTTGGTTGCCTGCTTGCTTCCCTTTGTAATTAATTGAGTCTTGAAGTCAATCGAATACCTGTGTAGCAATACAAGCGTGTAATAATATATCCAAAGAATCAAATGATAAATGTACCTTTGCGTGTTGTGTGTGTATACTCGGTGAAACTTCAGAAAACCTAAGCAATAACTAGGATGTTCGCTGTAAAAGACTGCTTTGTCTCGAGACTGCTTGCGTCAGAGTTCATTATAATTCATGTACGTGACATTTCGGATAGAATCATGGACGTTTCTTGATTATATATAACGTTCTTGTGTCAATATGTACTTGTATTTTATCCCATCTAGTTTCTTGCCAAAACAAAATATTCATTTCTTCTAGCAGC
The DNA here is from genome assembly GCA_022606425.2 of Lepidostoma basale. Taxonomy (NCBI): domain Eukaryota; kingdom Metazoa; phylum Arthropoda; class Insecta; order Trichoptera; family Lepidostomatidae; genus Lepidostoma; species Lepidostoma basale. Next base: position 455,668 of record JAHDVF020001222.1, on the reverse strand, counting down.
TACGAGGTCTCATACATTTGTATTTTTTTAGCATCCTTTTACATATTCTACTTATGTAATCCTCACGTGAATTGTTGTACCTCTTTAATTTTGTATAACTTTAGGCATTCTACTGTGGAATTCTGTATTTTAATTCTGGAACTATTTTATATGGGCTAAATATATTTATTTATTATTATTAAGGATCAACATGACAACCGGAGAGACATTACGTCGCACCTGTCTTGCGTGTGGTGGCTATTTATTGATTTGTATATGTATAAGATTTGTATATTGATTAGAATTAGAAAAAGAGTTGCCTTTTAGGATAATCATTCCAAATAAACACTTGTGATAGGGAATATTGTGTAATCCGCCCCCGCCGCGGTTCAGGGCTCCTTTTAACCGGTTTGGTGGCAGAACTGCACCATTTTGTACCCAATTTTGATATTTTTAACCAGTAATTATTATAACTGTAATTTTCACTAAATGTTTCGAGACCACCTCTGGGATTTGTTTATTATTGATCATTAGATATGATATTAATTGACCGACTCCACTTTGATCGGTCGAGCCCGCTCGGATTTATTATTTACAATTTCTATTTATTTATTGCCATATTATATTTTTATATGTTTAATTCATTTGTTTTAACAGTTTTCTTTTTTGTAATTTATATAGTTTAAAATATGTTATTTCGAAAACACAAATAAAATAAATATAAAACTGAATTGTTATAATTTATTTATTATTTATATCCCACCTCCGTTTACCTCAACAAATCTTGCCTTTTATTGCAGGTGTATTTGAAATGTAAATAAAAGATGTAAATTTGATAATTTAATGATTTATTACACAATTCCATCATTCTCTGGGCACAAATATATTTTATATCAAGTACTCGCCAGCAAGTATTTTACGCAGAAGGCACGTCGCCTCCGGAAACACGCGTATAATATTAATCCCTGTGTTTGATGCGTGCGTAGGAGCAAGGCAATCTCATCAATTGGATATCGGCACAATAATCAATGTTCCCTAGAACTTTTCAAAGACAATGGCTTTGCCAACTTTAAAAGGAAATTAAAAAAATTGTGCTCCACTTAACGGTATTTAGACCTGCTAAACAAAACGGTTAATTTTTAATAACGACTAATCTTTCATCTAAAACAGCACTATGTAAGGTCAATTAATTTATTTATTGAAATAGTCAATTCTATGTAATATAATTATAATAATTAGAGAAACAGAATAAGCGTACTCACAGTTTTACTCGTCCTAATATTGGTGTAACTTTTGTTCGCTCTGTTGTAATGTATATACATATATATTCTGTATATTCGTAGCAACACTGATAATAATATATATTCAAGAAATTAGAAGAAGATTGTCACATATATAAATAACACCAGATCAAGATATTATTTTAATGTAAAACCTGATAAAAAAAATCCACCTCAAAAACAAGCATAAATAACTATTTTATTATGTTACTGATTTGATTAATACTCACTTTGTGGTCATACATTATTGCAAAACTACGCTTATATATATATATATGTATTTAACACTTTATTTATGGGTAATGTTGGTTTACCAACTCATTGCTTCGGTGATCCTCCAGATTATGACTGTATAGGAACCAGTTGGCAACAGATAAAATGTGAAGTAGTGTGAACAAAGTGTTTTAATAAGTAAAAACGCATTTACAAACACACGTAAAAAAAATTGCTTTATGGTTCCTGTTAGCTATAATAATGTAAAACAATTTACATTCAAATAATCTTAAACTAAAAATAATAATTAAACATTTAATTGCAATAAAAATAAGTTACTAAATGGTATATTATAAAGGAAATGTAGTAAAAGTATAAAATATTAAATAAATAAATAAATAACAATTTTCACTATTCAATGCATTTTACGTTCACAAATTATATCACAAAGATGATGTTACATCATAAATTATATCACTGCCAATACAATAGTTAATACTGAACACTGCGCAGAGATCCGCAATAGATACTGTATATTTTCAAATCATCTGCGGAGATAACTTTGTTTTCAAGTGGAGAGAGCAGATCCCACTGCACCTGTTTCTGTCTAAAGGCTAGGCTAGCACAATGACCCCCTCACATTGGATTCAACAAGGCACACTCATCAACACTATTTTCTAAAAGCCCTTGGAAAAGTGAAACACGTGCATACTTGATAAGATCACAGACAAACATATATTAGAATTATTACTAAAGATTTGCAATTCTATAAAGTTTAAAATCACAGAAAAAGTATATTGTGAATATGTACAACATTCATCTACGAGAAGTATATTCCCTTTCCATAAATAATTTTATTGTAGAATAATTATTATACTTTGAAAATAATTGACAAATAAATTCATATGCAATTCACAACATTCACAACTTCAAAATATACACAAATACTTTTAATTTTATACTTATTGAAATGCATTGTCGGGGAAAAAAAGAGTAATGAACTTATTAATTTAAATTATACATATATAATACATGGTGCACGTTTAGCGGGCGGTAACATCTGTAATAAAGTAAATCACATTTATTGATATTGTTTGGTCCATGTACAGAGAGGTAAAAATATAGCATCCCTCAAACTTTGGTTTCTGATCTTCCATCTCATCACAATAAGTAGCCTGCCACCATGGACTAACCATGAAGCAATAGTGTTTGGCGAGCACCTTGTTAATAATATAAATCACAGACAGAAATTTTGCAAACATTTTTCATTTATACTGACTTCTCCCGATGGATGTTTTATTGTGATATTCGGTAACATTATTACATCATAGTTTGTCCTTGGCTATTTGAAATATCATTATGTCACAGATAACGTTTATATCTATATACAATCAATGTAAAATAAAAAATAAATATATATAATAAAGCGCGTTTAATAAACCAATAGGGTAGTGATGGGTAACCTATGACATGCTAAAGCAATTAGCAATTCCTAAAGGGATGATTTTCGCCCAAGAACTCTCGCCCAAGATCTTCACTCATATATTCTTGAGGTCTAAACCCACGAATCTACAATATAAAGGAATCATTTGGAGAATGAAGAAGAGTGCCACTACAAACATATTTTGAATACTTGGAACCAAATACTTTTTGCACTCTGAAAAATCTAGCAATGGCTGTACTCACAATATTTCCGTTTATGCCCCCTACTTTTGTGAGACCTTATTCTCCATGCTGAATAATATTAAAACAAATGAAAGAAACTAACCAACAGTTGAAGATTGCAACGCTCGTTTGCGTTTAAAAATGAACACAATAACAACCTTCAACTGAAGATTTAGCAAATATATGATCTTCGTGGGGGAGTTGTAAGAACTCTGACTGTCATACCAAAGTTCCCGGGTTCACGTGAATTCTACACCAGACCAAAGGCAGTGTGATTGGTCTGGTGTAGAATTAAATAAAATGGCGATAGATTAGCAATCTATCACATGTCATGAGAATCAATATAATAGCTAAAAACGAATTGTATACAGTAATTAGGTTAAAACAACCCTTTGTACACAAAAAAAGTTACCGATGTAAATAATGATTTGTTTTTGATTTTTAATTATTTTTAACAAATAAATAGTTCAAAAACAAAACTATTTAATTTCACTAGAGCTGCAAAAATTATTAAATTCCTAGATGTATCACAGCACCCGGGTCAAGCTAGATTTTTTTCAGAGTTTTGGACATGCCGAGATAAAAAGGTTACCCATCACTGCAATGGGGTTAGTAATTGTATATCCAATATTTTGGTAGTGACTATAAATATCCTATCTTCCTCACACACTAGGAGAGCTCGGTTCTATTAGAACGTATACAAATGACGCCTACTCTACTTCTCATACAAGTATATCTTACCTACTCGGTAAAATACTAGGAAGTATGTGTAAATGTTTATCTAAAATATATTTATGTTTACAAATTAAAGTAATAAGTACGTAAATTTTTTATATAAAAAGAAAAGAATAACATAAAAAAATAAATAAGTCCTCGTGTTACCTATCCAATAGGCTAATCTGAGTTCTCTTTGTCTGATGCTTTGGAAAACAATCGCACAGAGCTTAGTCGCAAGGAGTACATTACAATGTCGCACAACTCACGAGACGTCTCCTATCATCATAGGCTATTCAACTATATGTAAGCATATACTATTGATATCTATGATAGATATTGTCTATTACAGATATTGTCTATGATAGATATTGTCTATGACAGAACAATGTTGGGAATCTCCATATTCCAAACCTATTGTTTATTAATTGTGAAGTGAAATGGTAACTCTGAATGGTAATTGTACCTCCACACAACATGGCGTAAAACTAAAGAAAATTAATCCGTTCAGTAAGTTATTGATTGTTGGATATTAACTATACCATGCAGTAGGAACATTGCTTTGTAGACAAACATAAAACAGTCGAGACATTCCACCAGTTGTGCTCAATCAGCTTAATCATCTAAAGCCCCCCTCTGGTCTTTGGTGAACTGTAAGAAGATCTGTTCGAGGGAGGTCTGGCCGATGGAGTAATCCTCGATGTTGAGGGTAGCCTTGGCCGCCTCCATCACCCCGAAGATGGTGGACCACATGATGGTGATGTCTGGTAGGTAGTACGTCATCAGCCCTTGGTACGATTCCCTGGAGACAAATATTTCAGTCTTGTAATTCAAAGTGTACGCAAAAGTTAAGAAATCAAAATTAACAAAATTTTTTCACAAAAATAAATGTTATAAATAAGTAAAAAATGACACTTCCTAATTGATAAAACTAAATCATATTATACATATACATTTTAGTTACTTAAACTGTATTTTTGTCAAAAATAATTTAAAACACTCGTGTACTTCGTTTTCACAGCACGTAATATTGTTTTATCGAACAACTTTCGCTCCCGCCAGAGCTTCAGGCAAAACAATGGACTATAAAATGACTTAGTAAACACTCTAATTGATAATCTAATGGTCTACATGTTTGAAATGGGACTATTGGTATCAACCTTCAAATCAAATGGGTTTATTTCATCAATAGACATTACAAAATTAAGGTCAAAGGCATCTGTTGAGAACAGGTCAAATAATATATTGTATACTCGTATAGTATACTACGAGAAATGGTTTCACATTAGGAAGACAAGAGTATTTGCCTTCTGAAAGTACTTTCACTAATATGAAAGACGTCAATCTCCGAGGAGACCGGGTTCAGCAGATTAATTTCTCTTCCCACCGGTGTCACCAGAGGCAGGTTGGTTCTGGTAGCCGGTCTTACCAATAGTCAATCAAATAATCAACAAATATCTTGATATCTGTTATTTCACTTAGATCTCATGTATATTCAACATATATCTCTATGGAATGACATCTTGTTACAAAGTTTTTATGGAGTTATAATGAGAATACTTTATTATCATTGAATCAACTGTAGCTATAGTGAACAATATTAAGGTAAGCCTCTTTGTTAATGAAAAGCAGTTTTGAAATTGTATTAAATATAATTTTAAATACTTTTATTCGGTGACATTTTTACTTGAAATTTCAAATGAATATCAAAATAAAATTTACTTACAAAAGGACATGTTCCCACAAACCTATTAATTAAAGAAATAACCACATTTATTGACTTGTTTGAGATAAAAGCTATTTAGAGGTAAAGAACTGACTTGAGCTGAGCTCCCGGAAATTTGTCCAACAGGAACTGATGCAGCGGCTCCGTGTGGAACATGGTGAGCACCGTGGCGGGGCCTGAGGGCTGGGCCGTTAGCAGATCAGGAGTCTCCGAAGAGGCGTCTCGCGGCGTGACTCCCATACGTCGCAACTTCACAATCAGCGTGTAGCCTGAATTATTTCGGAAACAATGGAAGGTTCGGTTCATTTTCGCAATTAAAATTATATATCGGTTAGTAAGTGTTACTATTGAGATATTAAAAAAAGAGCAAGGCTCTGAAAGAAACAGAATATAAACAATAATATATATTTTCATATGAAGCACTCTTCTGAATATATAAAATAACACTTTGTATAATAACCACCATTGGGTGGTTACAATTGTGTAATAATGCCAACTAGTTTCAATTGTACCCAAGCTTCATCAGGGCATTATAAAAGTAAGTAACTAACTAACTTACTAACCATCACGCCGTCTCCCCGAAAGGGTAGGCAGAATGAATGGACTGTCACACTTTAACCGATGCGGCACCATCCTTCTCTTTTCGCCCCGCGGGAGACGCGGTGTGATGGGTTGCGAACCTCATCGCCACCAATAGGCATCTCCCACGCACACTTCGATCGTCCAACATCCACAAAATAAATCTTAAACAAATCATATAAAATAAAAAAAAATAACAAAAGAAAAATATTTTAACACATAATGTTCATTTTAGATGGTGTACTTGTTGACATGGACGATCTGGACTTTTGTGTTTATTTAATTTATGTTACACGCATCCACCCTTTTTTTTAAAAATGGGCTGTAATTAGGCACTTAAAACAATCTAACATCAGCAAGAACTTGAAAATAATATTGAAGAAATTATTCAAATTGTCAATGGAACAAATGAATATTTTATTTTTACATCTTGTCACCTGAGAGTAAGAGGGTTCCAACTAACAAAATTTCACATTTGGCTTTTTTTCGTGAAAAGGGTTCTTACTAACTTTATCTATACGTACAATTAAAGTCATTTTGAGAATCATCAGAATCATTCAAAACACACGATTCACTGAAGAAGGATTAATTTAAACTTAGAACTTTATTATTCCAACTGTTGTCAGACAAAATTTACACGTTTCTCGGTAAAAGAATCTCTAGAAATTGGAATAAAACCCCTTTATTCCAAGATACACATACGAAACCAACAAAACTTTAACTTCATTTTTCTCAACTTTTTATTTTTGTCAGTTGGAACCTTCTTACTCTCAGGTGACGATCTGTCAAAATTCTTCATATATGTAAATGAAAAAACTTATATAATTTTAACATAAAAACCCCACAAACGTATTACGTGTCACAATTAACTATTATAAAGTGCGGTAACAATCAAACTGGTCAAAACAATTCACTTATATTTGAAATATCTCCAGATTTACGTGAGCACCACATGAACCAAACCAAATTTTCAAAATCAGAACCAGTATATTTCTATCTATCTATATGATCTTGTCTTTCGGAAGTATCAGCCCGAAGGCTATTGCTCCCCCCCCTGTTGGAATGAGGATATGTTATGTAGGATGGAGGACATTAAATAGTTATAGTCCACACGTCTTTTAGTTGAAAGTATCCGAGCGAGATGGACCGCCGGTGGAGACCGATGTGGAGAGCTTGTTTTAAACAGTGTGGCACGGCTTTAAGAAAGAATACAATTAAATACGTACCCTGTGAGAACTTATTCTTGAGATGTTGCGTGGAGCCGAGACAGCGGAAACGTCCGTTGACCATGATTGCGAGGCGGGTGCACAGCGCCTCGCACTCTTCCATGCTGTGGGACGTGAGCACCACACTGCCCAGGCGCCGGCCGGCCACGGCTCGCCACACCTGCCGCTTTGCCATGGGGTCCATGCCTAGAGGTCAACACACATCACAATGTTAACATAAATTTCCAAACCTTTTCTTTTAATTTTCCTTTACTGATCATTGCTTCTTCTTAAAGTGCCCTGTCAGGTCCCGCCGACGTTGGCGATCACTCTGGTAAACTCTTCCCTATCCTGCGCTGTCCGGAATAGCTCCTCCACAGTTCTGATTCCCGTCCATTCCCTCACATTGCGCAGCCAAGAGATCTGCCTTCTCCCTGCCCCCCTCTATTTTTCCCTTCAATATTAGATGCAGCAGGCGATACTTCTCTCCTCGCAGAACATGACCCAGATATGAAATCTTGCGGACTTTGATTAATGTCAGCAGCTCTCTATTTAGTCCTGCAGGATTCAGGACTTGAGTGTTGGTCACTCTGTCCGTCCGTGGGATCCTGAACATTCTTCGGTGGAGCCATTGCTTGCTCGGCTTAATATGTAATTAAATTGTTATGTTCTTCTTGTTCCTTTCCCGTCAGAGGTTGGACAACATCACGGCTATTTCTACCCTTGATACAGCTCTAAACAGGGATGTTGTGCTGCAACTGAACCATTCTCCAAGGTTTTCTAGCCAGGATTTTCTTATATTCCGCCACACTTCATTTTCCGTTAATTTTCCTTTTGATTCTTCAGTCTTCCAGTCTCCGGCGCTTTATAGTCTTGAGCTAATTAAATTAGAAAATGGCAGAGAGAAAGAAGAGGTAACTAATCAGAGACTATCATAAATAAATAAATGTAACATATCACCTGTGGTGGGCTCGTCTAGGTACACCACCTGTGGGTCCCCCAGAAGCGCCAGCGATGTGCTCAGCTTCCTCTTGTTGCCCCCGCTGTACTCCCGCACCTATTAGTAAAACAACACACCACATCACTATATTAGTTCAATATCCTTTTGCTTCTTTATATTCCACTTTTATCGGATGATGGATTGCAAAGATTGTTATATAAATTCCACATAGTATCGCAAAGGTTAAATATGGCTATATCAATCAGCAAAACAAAAGGTCTTAAAATATCTAGATAACCTACGAGGTGTAAGCTGACTGATGATGATATACCTCGGAGAGAGCAGTGAGTTAAAGATATTTGGGAGTAAAGATCTGCAGACATATATACCGAAGTATGAGAACAAGTATAAATAAAGCATATGCCGTATCAGGGTGTCTAAAAAATCTGGTCAGGAAGAACATACATATGCGTACTTACAGCAAGGTCAGAATTTATAAGATATGTATGTGACCTATCACGAAGTATGCTGTAGAGATGCGGGTCGATACTGTACGAACTAAAGGGCTTCTAAGAACACCTGAGATGAAGATCCTGAGATCCATTACTGAAAAAACTCTCCGAGATTGTGTCCGTGACATAGAAATGAGAAAAGTTGCAAAATAGAGGACATTGTTGGGTGGCACATCATTTTTGTGGCACAGATTGTCAGATCATATATTAAATAAGCCGAAACAACGGATGATATTATTTTTAAAAATTCGACTGCTTGGTGCAAAAAAAGGTGCTACAAATTAAACTGCTTGATGCAAAAAAGGTACTAAAAATTGAACTGCTTAGTGCAAAAAAGGTGTTAATAAAACTAAAAAAAAAAAAAAGGAGGCCAGAAAGTTAGCCATGGAACTATCAAAAAAGAATAATAGACGAATAAATGCCTTAGAAATGAGATTTCTTAAACAAATGTTTAGTGAAACATTGTATGCCATACTCCGGATATGAGAAGAGTATGCAGGGCAGATGCGGATGTGACATTTCACTAAGAAACACAACAATGAATAAATAAACAAGTATGAACAAAGTATTAATGTTATTATTCGAAATTTCATTGCAAATAATGAAAGAAATTTTATCACCTTGCTAACTCGGGTATATAAACAACAACGCGCTTGATTCTCACTACTTTTTCTTCCAGCCGAGATAGCTAAAGCATAAAAGGAGATATTTACCTATTGGTGAAACTAGGACCTTCGTAAATTCACAATCCCAAATAATCAATTAAGCAGAATACAAAGCGTATTCAATGCTGCTGCCCGATGGATTATGGGGCAACAAAAATACTGTCATATCACGCCGCTCCTGAAGGACCTTCACTGGCTTAAAATCTGAGAGCGAGTAAAATATAAATTGTGTTTGACAGTATTTAAGGCTCGAAACCAGAGAGCGCCAGTGTACATATCGGACCTCTGCGTGACACCCACGCCAATGGAAAGGCAACGTTCACCCCGATCAGTAGAAACAAGCGCAAACAACATAACAATTTCAGTCAGAGCCAATAAAGCAACTTTCTATGATCGTGCTTACAGCGTTGCGGGTCCGTTGGCGTGGAATAACCTCCATGTTAGTATTAAGTATGAGGATAGTGATGTTAAATTTAAGAAACTTCTAAAGACTGCACTGTTTGGTCAGTCATTTCCTAGTGCACCCTTGAAGTAATAGATTTTACAAAACGGCGCACTTAAAATTCAAGTCATCAGAATTTGTTAATGCCTTAGCAAGGCAGAACATGTCATTTCCAATTATAATAAAACTTTCAGAAAACAAAAATTTTCATTCATATTAATGATTTAATGTGGAGTTTTACATCATTGTTTAAGAAACAACAAATGAGGGCTGGACATTAAAAAGGTGTCAAGGATCAAAATACTGGAAAATGAGATTGGGATCCCAATTGGTGTTAAACGTGAAGGCCAATAACTGTGCAACGTGATTGGTTAATGTAGTTCAAATACATGTGAGCAATGTGAAGTGATAACAGACCTTCTTGTCCAGGTGCTTGACATAGCCGAGGCGTATGCTGAGGTCCCACACGTAGCGCTGCTGCTGCAGGGGCGGTATGCCGCGCAGGCGGGCGAACATCACCAGCGTCTCGCGCCCCGTCATCTCGTCCAGCAGGGCGTCAAACTGCGGACAGTACCCTGCGGACACAACAACTTTTTACTGTAACACATTCACTAAATAACCATCAAATCTCTTCAAATCGATCATCAAATCCTTAAAAATATATTACAAGCAAAATTAAAGTTCTATTGCATCTATTGAGAACATATTAGGAACGCATGAGAGATGGTTCCACCTCAAATCAAATCAAATCAGTTTAGTATCTCAACAGACATTACAAACAATATAAATGTTTAAGGCATCTATTGAGTACAGGTAAAATATAATATATACAAATATATAAATATATAATATATACCCAACTGATATCTTGCTGGGTATGCTGGACTACCAATCATTGGAAATTAGACGAACTATCCAATTGGGTGTTAATTTTTTTCAACTGATTCGTGTCGAATACATAACTCGGATATTTTGAATGACTTGACTTTGTTTGTCCCTGACAATTATCTGCGACAAAGGCAACCTAGATTATTTCACCTGCCACTGTGTAGAACCAATTTACCTAAGGTTATGCCCGTGGGCAGGGCAATAATCCTTCTAAACCGCATCTCTTCGGATGTGGACATCTTCCACGATAGTGAGGCTACCCTCAGAAAACATCTATCTCTTAAATAATGTGTTGTTCTTCTTATTGTTTCTAATAACTTTTTTGGTCTTAATTTTTTAATTATCTCGTGGTTTTTTTGTTGTTGTATTATTGTCTATTTTTAAATTTCGTAATTGTATTTACTGTTTAAAATAGTTTTTTTTGTTGTTTTAGTATCCTACCTGTATAGTCATAAGCGCTTTGGTTATACTCGTATACTGTAATGTTTATGATTTAAAAAATAAATAAATTGAAATTGAAAAAATAATACCAGGAATGTATGAGAGATGATTTGACTTTAGGAAAACAAGACTAAAGTCAAGAGTATTTGTCTTCTGAAAGTACTTTCACTAATATGAAAGACGTCAATATCCGAGGATATTATGTTTAGCAGACTGATTGCTCTTCCCACTGGCAGATTGGTTCTGGTGGCTGGTAGATAAGACAATCTATCCTGTCGCTATCGGAGATAGAACAAAATACCAACTTTCTCCAGCACGACCGAGTTCTCGAAATATCCCTTGATTAATCTAAAGAAATGGGTTACGAGATGTCCATCTCTTCGAAACTACAGAGAGTTGGTCCCCAACATTCCCAAAAGAAATGCCGTGGAATAGAGCCACAGATAGCTACCATACAACCTCATGTAGAGATACCTCAGATTTTTTTTCTGAACCTTCTCCAGCATAATGGAATATCTCGTCTCGTGAGGACCCCATATCACAGAACCACTTTCGAGTCTGCTCCGAACCAATGGGACTCTGAGCATATTGGAATCTCTGAAAACCCTTCCAGTCCGAACAATGAAGCCCAACATCCTCAGTGCAATGTCACAAATACTCTTGTTATGAGCCCGAAAAGTCAGCCCACTCTCATAGATGATACCGAGTTCTCTCATCATAGATATATGGATACAATACAATAACTACAACATACTACAACAGGTGCTTAAGCCTGAAAAATAAAGTCTATGACTTGTGTGTCTTGCACTGGCAAAACTGGGAGGTAAGAAATTTATATTTTAAAATATTTTAATAGGTAAAACATTTATTTATAGGTAAAACACAGGTAGACGACATTTGGCCTGGAAACTAATTTACTCACCGATAGATTTGTAGACTGTCTTCATGTCACTGTTGACAGAATGGCCGGACACCCAGGCACCCCCAGAAGAGATGTCCAGGTCGCCGGTGAGCATCTTGAAGGTGGTGGTCTTGCCCGCCCCGTTGATGCCCAACAGTCCGAAGCATTCTCCATCTTTTACACCTGAAATGGCAAAAACAGTTTGTATTTCAACTCATTTACATTGGCGGTACTGCCATAGAAGCCCAGAAGCCCGGCTTGCGTAAGAAATTTTTAATCAAAACCTCTTCTGGCTTGCAGAGGTTCAGGTCTTGTGGCTATTCCTCTTACGTTTGATGGGAGAATTGTTGAAATGTGATTTGGTGGGTTGTAGGTTTATGCGGGGGCACGATTATTTTAGATTTGGAAGTTTTGATTCAAAATTTCTTACGCAAGCCGGGCTTATGGGCTTCTGTGGTAGTACCGCCACTGCTCATTTAATGTATACAACAGGTCTTTTGGACCCAATTACTGTATACGATTTTTATTTTTTAGCTATTATATTGATTCTCGTGACATGTAATCTATCGCCATTTTATTGTCATGTGAATTCTACACCAGACCAAAGACAGTGTGATAATCACACTGCCATTGCCGGGAATCGAACCCAGGACCTTCGGCACGGAAGTCAGAGCTCGTAACCACTCTGCCACGAAGGTCGTCAAATTCAAGTGCCGGACGGTATTAGTATGTGGGCCATCATCGGTTTTTTTTGTTCGAAAATATAACCAAATAGAATTACAGGTCGGTTTTTTACTATATATTCAAAGGATACTATGAAAAATCTCATAAATAAATATAACAACTTATTGAACGCTAAGGCATTATCACTGTGGAATTCCATAGTAATATACTTAGGAAATTGAAAATAACTTTGTTTTATCCACTAATTATTTTTAAAATATTAAAAAACACGGCATGTTTTGGAGGATACCTCCATCTTCATACCGTGCGAGGTACAGCCTGAGATGGAGAAGAGCCCACCGCAACAGTCAAACAGGCGATGAGTTGGGATAGCACCAGGAAGAAGATAATGGATCTTTTTTTGAAATATATAGTTTCTTTTTGTAAATATTGATATTGTTAATTGAATTGCGACATTTGATTTTGTTGACAATTGTGTTGTGACATTTAATTCTGTTGAAAATTGTGTCACTACACAATTTTCAACTATCACTATAATATACAATACACAATATCACTATATTTAAATCTGTTAATATTATTTTTGTTTAACTGCGCCTGCGTTATAAATCAAATCAAATCAGTTTATTAACTCAAAAGACATTACAAACAGGAAAATGTTTAAGGCATCAATTAAGTACAGGTAAAATATTATAAAAAATACAACAAAATACCAGGATCGCATTAGAGATGGTTCGACATTAGGAAGACAAGATACTTTCTAAAGTCAAGAGTATTTGTCCCCTGAACGTACCTTCACTAATATAAAAGACGTCACTAATATAAAAGACGTTGAGCAGACTAATTGAGTTATGCGTCCAAATGAGTGGTCTACACGTTAGTTTGTGATTAATTATATTTAGAATAGTGGCTAAACTCACCAAGTGAGATCTGATTAACGGCCAGGAAGTTCTTGTAGTACTTGGACATATCCTTGCAGAGCAAACTGAAGTGCGGATAGTCCCCGCGAGCGAGGCTATTGACCATCTGCCGCTCCTGCGCCACGTCGTTGTCCTCGGGTTCACTGGAGCCGTCTAGCGGGGGCGGGGTCTTCTTCATGTGCAGCAGCTGAGGCAAACAGAGATCACTGTATTGTCTGCTCGTCAGGGTCAGGGGATCCAATGTTAATTAAACTAATTAGAAAGTGAAACACGGAACTGGCAAATGAAGGATGAAAGTAGAATAAATGCAGTAGAAATGAGATCTCTAAGACAAATGTGTGGTAAATCTGTATATGATAAAGTATCAAATGAAAATATAAGAAGTGAATACAGTGTGAATGAAAGTGTTACGAACAAAATAATGAAAAGATCATTAAGATGGTTTTGACACATGGAAAGAATGAATGAAGACAGAATGGTGATGAGAGTATATGTAAACGTTCTAAACGGAACTAGAAAGAGAATAAGGCCGAGGAAAACGTGGCATGATCAAATCAATCAAATAATGATTGTCAGCCACGTGAGGAGTCAGAGTCATCGATGTACGTGCATGATACCAGAATACTGCCAATGCCTACCTGTCCAGAGAGACGGCGTGATGGTTCATGATCATCACGCCATCTCCCCGAAGGGGTAGGCAGAAAGAATGGACCGCCACACTGTTTTTTTCTGAAATACATCTCTTGCTTCCTCCACATTCATACATCATGTTATGCATGTACGTCAATTTCTCCGATTCCTCACATGGCCGACATTTAATATTTGAAGGATTTGACCGTCTCACATTTTCCTCAGTCTTCCTCTATTTCTTGTTCCGTATACATCATTAACGAATACTTTCTTAACCTTTTTTCTTCATACATTCTTTCCATGTCTCTGAACCATATTAATGACCAATTTGTATTTTCGTCTCTAATGAGGAACAATTGATTCTTGAATTGATAGCCCGCAATGGGTGAAATCCAGTTGTTCGTCCTACAAGTATTTGTATACATTCAAAATGTTGTAAAAAGAAAAACTGGTCAAAAAATTAAAGTATATAGATTGGAGTGACATCTCCAGGCAGTTTCTAGCAATGCGCTAAATGGTGGTAGCCTTTCACATTGCGTTAAAAAGATCTTCTGCTTAATGCTTAAAAATACAATCTTCATAGATGGCTTTAGTGTGTAGATTGAAAAAACTACCATGTAAAGAGTGGGCTTACAGATTAACATATATACAACTTCCAAAAATTTGTCAGACATGGTGGTCATAAGAAAAAAGGTGGAATGGGGAATGTTGTATTATATAAAGCGTGCGCTTAACCCAACCAATGACAGGTCATAAGTCCTGTAAACACCTCAATCAATCATATTCTGTTTCCAATTTGCATCTTCGTCTCTATTGAGGTACAATTGATTCCTGAATTGATAGCCCGCAATGGGTGAAATCCAGTTGTTCGTCTACAAGTATTTGTATACATTCAAAATGTTGTAAAAACACCCTGAAGGGAACACAAACACGAGAAGACTTCATCGTCATCATAAGCCTGTACATATCCGTCCACTCCTGGACGTAAATCTTCTCCATTTGTTTGCTTTTGGTCGATCCTGGGTCGTCCCTCCATCGAAGTGATGTCCTGAGTTTTGGGTCACAGTTTTAGGACACAGGCAAAGGAAGTGTTATGTCCATCTGTTGTCAGAGCTGCGAGCCACGCGGCCTGCCACTCTTGCGACGATGTCCGACACTCCTGTTCTGGCTCTAATAGAAGTGTTTCTCACCCTGTGCGCTATGCTATTTCCAACATTGTTCTCTCTATAGCTCTCTGAACAATCCTCAATTTATTTATTTATTATTTTAGAAGACTTACCCTACTTGAAAGGCGGTACTCTTTAACGAGGAGGAATAGGAAAAGGACCACTCCGACAATTAGCATGTAGGTTATGTGGGCTCCTACCCCAGGGTTGTCCCAGTCAAAATATGGATGGTCTGATACTGAAATTAAAAAAATTGCATTAGAAATGTATTTTTATTTACCAAAAGAAACAACACCGTCTAAATTCTGCCTACAAGTACAGATATATATCCACTTACTGCAGCAACTTTGAAATGAAGGACTAAGTTTGCAAATGGTGTATTGATCGCAGCCAGGAATCTCTTGCAATTCACACACGGCTTTACAGTTATCCAATGTGACTGACGCTTCGTAAAGATTCCTGAAAGATGTTTATAAATTAAGAAATAATTATGAAACAACACCCGATAGGATAATTTTTAAAACACTATTTTCATGATGTGATCACCTCAAGGATATTTACGATCGGATAGAAATAATATCATAATAAAAACAAATGAACAAATTGAATTTTACTTTGGGTATGAAATATGAAAAAACGTCACGTCTTGACAGAACGAAGAAATTTACAACAACAAAACCACCAAACAAACCATCACGCCGTTTCTCCGCAGGGGTAGGCAGAGAGAATGGACCGCCACACTACTCTATCCTGGCACACCTCTCTGGCATCCTCCACATTCATACAGCGAGTCATACACGCACGTCGATTCTTCCGGCTTCTAACATGACCAACCTTTAAAATTTTATTAATTTGGTCATGCCATGTTTTTCTCAGCCTACCTCGACTCCGTATTCCATTTACATCGTTAAGGTATACTTTTTTAACCATTCTTTCTTCACCCATGCGCTCCATGTGTCCGAACCAACGCAGCGATACTTTCATAATTTTGTTCATAATACCTTATTTTGCTCTACATTCCTTTCTACAATAATATCGTTCTACCACACATAATATGTCTTAGGGACCTCATCTCTACCGCATTTATTCTGCTCTCATCTTTCTTCTGTCAGTTCCATGCTTCGCTTCCATACATAAGGGTTGGGACCAGAACTCCATTGTGAACGGCCATTTTCGCTTTCATTGATAAATTTTTGTTTCCAATAACTATTTTTAAAGCTCCATTCACTTTGTTACCCGCATCCACCCTTCTTTCAACGTCACTATCTGTTCGGCCATCCGCTATGAACATGCTACCTAAATACACAAATTCCCTCTTCGTTCACACTTATATTACAAATTGTCATTTGCTTTTCCCTTTAAAAAACTAACACCTTTGACTTTCCGACATTCATCATTAAATCGTTCGACTTGCATACTTCATACATTCTCGACACCAAGACTTGTAATTCGTCCGCACTATCCGCAATGAGAACGGCATCATCCACGTAAAGCAGACAATTTACAGACAAACCACTCATCTTAGCACCAGCATTTATACCTTTAAGTTCTTTCATACACTTGTCCATATACAGATTCAACAACCATGGAGACATCACGCAGCCCTGCTTAACACCCTCCGTGATATCAGAATGAAGACATTTACCAGAGTATTTCAAGGGTCATGGGGGATACTTCTTTTGACGTATTTTAATCATCTTAGATGGGAGGAACTGCTGTCGACTATGTTTGGGATTTTAGTGACAGATTTGCGGCAAGAACTTTTTGGGAACAATATCATTGTCAGCTGTTGAAATTGAAAATTTATGGATTAAGTGTTGTTAATTTCCTTTTGGATGGATTTAGAGTTTCTAAAATGTCATCCTTCTTTTGCCATGTTTCACTTCACTTTGCCACTGTTGGTATAAAAACACCATGCACTGCCATCTTAGCGTTTTTGGAAAGACTTTTTGCGATGACAAATTTAAGATCACAATTTACTTTGTTGCCTGCCTCAACCATTCTTTCAAAATCCCTCTCCACTCGCCCATCCATCTAAATATAAAAATTCATCCACTTGTTCTAGAATTTTACCATTCACGCTAATGTTGCAGACTGTCTTGCTTTCTTATTTTAAACAAATCATCACCTTGGACTGATTCACATTCATAACCAGATTGTTTCGCATACATACTAGAAGACAATCGAGATTTGTAACTCATGCCTGCTATCTGCAAGTAGCATAGCGTCATCTGTATACATACAACCAGCAGCTTAATGGCACTCCATTCATTTTGGCACCTGTTTCCAACCCTTTCAGCTATTTCATACACTTGTCCATATGATAAAACAACTAGGGGTGCATTACGCGACTGTGTATGACATATGAATATAACATCCGTACGATGACCCAGCAGCCCCTTATAACGAGCACCGTGAGAGCCTAGCATGGATTGGGCACGTATGCCGAACCAAAGAGACCAGAGCAACCAAGACCCTGTAAGCGTCTAGACCGACTGGAGTAAGACCTCTAGGAAGGCCTAGACAGCGCCTAATGGAAAATGTTCTGGCTGATCTGGCTAGGTTGAGCAAATCGGACTGCTGGGAGCAAAAAGCGCAGGATCGAGGAGCTTGGTGAAAAATCATCAAGGAGGCTAAAACTCTTCAAGAGTTGTATGGCCATAGAAAGTAGTAAGTAGTAGTATGACATATTTATTGATACCAAACCATGCTTGCTTGGTCTCCTGTTGGTATGTTTATAACAAAGCATATTGAAGTTGTGCATCTCTATAATATTAAATAATAATTTGTAAACTATATCTTTATAATGTGCTTTGTTCTTAAAGGAAAAAAAATCCACTGGCAGAAAAAGGTTTAATAAAATAATAAGTACTTGATAGCTCCACAGAGCGCATAGTTAGGTTAGGTTATTATTATGTTATTATTATTAACTAAACTAACTAACTAACTAATCATCACGCCGTCTCCCCGAAGGGGTAGGCAGAAAGAATGGACTGCCACACTTTTCTTTCCTGACATATTTCTCTCGCTTCCTCAACATTCATACATCGTGTCATGCACGCGCGTCGATTTCTCTGACTCCTCACGTGGCCAATTATTTAATTATTATTATTATTATGTTAGGTATTATCAAAATAAGGTTAAAAAAATATAATTATTTGATAGCTCCACGGAGTGCATAGTTAGGTATTATCAAAATAAGGTTAAAAAGATATATAATTACTTGACAGCTCCACAGAGGGCATAGTTAGGTATTATCAAGAAGACCCAGTGCAGAGCATTTCCAACATTTTCCAAATCCAATCCGGGTGCATTTAAAACTTCTACAACCAAGAAAGTTGCGACACCTGTAAATAAAAATAAAAATGAGCACCCTTCTCGTAAAACATATAAAATGAAACAACATTTTGAATGTATACAAATTCTTGTAGACAAATACTGGATTTCACCCATTGCGGATAAATTATTTTTATTTTACAAGGATTAATTGTATCTCAATAGAGACGAAGATGCAAATTGTTTTCTGGGAACAGAAGGTGGTGGCCGAGGCGCTTACAGGACTTATGACCTGTCATTGGTTGGGTTGAGCGATCGCTTCACGTTTAACAACATTCCCCATTCCGCCGTTATGACCACCACGTCTGACAAACTTTTTGGAACTTGTATATATGGTAGGTTTCTACACCTATTTTCACATTTTTATGTTCACTCTACACTAGCGTCATCTATATTAAGATTAGAAAGCATTAAGCAGAAAACCTTTATTAATGTACTGTGAAAGTCTATGCAAATCATACAGTACTAGATTTCGCCTGGAGATGTCTCTCCAATTTTTTTGCCTGCATGTACCAGTTATATTTATACAACAACATTTTGAATGTATACAAATTCTTGTAGACAAATACTGGATTTCACCCATTGCGGATAAATTATTTTTATTTTACAAGGATTAATTGTATCTCAATTAACTCAATTTACAAGGATTAATTGTATCTCAAATAACGGCGGAATGGGGAATGTTGTTAAAACGTGAAGCGATCGCTCAACCCAACCAATGACAGGTCATAAGTCCTGTAAGCGCCTCGGCCACCACCTTCTGTTCCCAGAAAACAATTTGCATATTCGTCTCTATTGAGATACAATTAATCCTTGTAATATAAAATGAAATTAGATAAAATATTAATACATTTCTAATTTGTTTTTACATCAATTTATTTTGGTACGATCATCCGGTTTCGCTCCCGTCGGAGATTCATTAGGGTTACAAAATACCCTGAATTTTGTCTAACCCTGGCGAAGCTCCGTTGTTCTACCAAAATAAAGTGGTGTAAAAACAAATTAAAAGTGTATTAATATTATATTTAATAATGCCACACCACAAATTAAGTGCTTCATAAGTATGAAAACAAATCATCGTTTGGTACGATCAGACTCACCCGTAAAGATGTTGAAAAGACACATCCTAGAGAAACCCGTTGACGGCGTCGTGAATAAGCTCGAGCATAAGAAGTGTATTGGCAACATGCCCCATCCAAATATCAGCAGAACGAAGAATACCCTCGCTAAAATAAAACAAACGCACACTCGACAATGTTTCACGGCTCAATAAAGTCAAGATCCACTTCTTACGCGATGTCAGCTTGCATTGTCTCTGCCACTACATCGTTACAAGAATAGGATCGTGTACATTTTTACTGCATATGAAATTATATCAACAAAACATCGGGTGGTGGTCTAGGGGACAGAACACTTGGCTCTTGATTCAGGGGACTTGGGTTCAAGTTTGGACACGACCCGATTCCTTCTTCATAATAATGAGGTATTTTCTGCTCATATTGAAGATTGTAAAATAAATTCTAATATCATTGATTTAAATCCTCGGTGTGAGTATTTTTTTTTAAATAAAAAAATATATGTAATCTAAAAATGAACTAATTTAAATATCATTAACAAATTGGCCAATGATGCAACAAATCACTATTTCAATTAATATTATTATTATTTTGTTGAATGGCTCTTTACATCATTACAGTGCGAGCCAAATCAATGTAAAGTGTATAGCTATCATATTGATTCTCATGACATGTTATAGGTAGCTAATTTATCACCATTTTATTGTCACGTGGATTCTACACCAGACAAAAGACAGTGATTCTACACCAGACAATCACTGCCATTGCCGGGAATCGAACCGGGGACCTTCGGTGTGGCAGCCGTAGCACTTGCCACTCGGCCACGAATGTCGTCAATTTATGTCGTACATCATAAGAGATTTCATTATGTACGACAGAGTACAAGCAGATTCTTTATTTCTTCAACACACACACATGACCATATTCAAAGTCAGAAAAATAGATGAGCGTACATGTTACAATGTATAAACATAGAGGTATCTCAGGACAGAGGATTAAGGCAGTTCATCCTCACTGCTTACCTCTCCAGTCCATCCTCACTGCCTACCTCTCTAGTCCATCCTCACTGCCTACATCTCCAGTCCATTCTCACTGTCTACCATTCCAGTCCATCCTCACTGCCTACCTCTATATTCCATTCTCGTTGCCTACCTCTCCAGTCTATCCTCACCGCCTACCTCTCCAGTCCATCCTCACTGCCTACCTCTCCAGTCCATCCTCACTGCCTACCTCTCCAGTCCATCCTCACTGCCTACCTCTATATTCCATACTCGTTGCCTACCTCTCCAGTCTATCCTCACCGCCTACCTCTCCAGTCCATCCTCACTGCCTACCTCTCCAGTCCATCCTCACTGCCTACCTCTCCAGGCCATCCTCACTGCCTACCTCTCCAGTCCATCCTCGTAAAAAAAATAAAAAAAATCTAATGACTAGTTTTACGCTAAATAATTTTTTATTTATTATTAAACATCACAATGTCGCTTTAAAAAGTGATTGTTTTCTGTAAAGTCAAAATAATTGAAGTTAAACCAATAACCAAAACCAACTTTCAAATATCGTTTGTAACTACATACTTATCATCAGATGACATGGAAATGGTTATTACCGATTTGGCCCGCAGAAGCAAAGCCAGTCTGGTTGGAAATGGCGAGGGTGATGCAAAGGGCCTCGGAGATGATGAGGAAACACAACAAGTCCCAAACAAAGGCAGAGCCCCACACAATCAAAGGGGAGGCGCCGGAAGCCAGCTGCAGCAGTTTTGAGCGGCAAACATTCTCCTAAATCAATCACATAAAAACTCAGTATTAACTCTAAAATATATTAAATAAACATAATCCACATTGTGTTAATAAAGATGTTCTGCTAAATGCTAAAATTAATCTCCATAGATGGCGTTAGTATGTGGATTATATAGAGTAATCTTAAAAATATTAACATATGTAATCAAAATCTTCATAGATGGCACATTGAAACTGACATGTGAAATTAGGCATAGATTTGTAACATATAACTTCCAAAAATTTGTCTTACATGGTCATAAAGAAAAAGGTGGAATGGGGAATGTTGTAATTACATAAAGCGTGCGCTTAACCCAACCAATGACAGGTCATAAGTCCTGTAAACACCTTGATCAACCATATTCAGTTTCCAATTTGCATCTTCGTCTCTATTGAGATACAATTAAATCAGTATTCGTATACAAGTATAAGTATACATTCACAAAAAAAAAACTAATCCTGTCGGGTACTTTCGAGCCCCGAATAAAATATTTCCGACTGAAATATCAACTTACTTACCTTGATGTAGAAAAGAACGTAAAAGGCCGAGACAAAAGCCATACTGAATCCGATGTTGAAGGCAATTTGGAAACCAGCGCTGTCTCCGTAGCTCAACATCTCAAACTGAAAATGATAAAACGAATCATCAGAATTAACTAATTACAATAATTTCAGAGTCCCAGGGAATATCCCTCCAATGTTACGGAGAAATAATTGCGTAGATTTTCACAATCGGTAGCAATACGTATTTAGGGAAAATCTGTGTAGCTCGTCTCTTCGGACTGACGTTTCAGAGATCATTGCAGTCTCCATCTTTAGAGTGGTTATAAATGTGTGGTGGATAATGTATGTTTAACTCCTTCTATGCTGTGCCGTGTCATCTGAAGAGATGAGCTACACAGATTTTCCCAAAATACATAATGTTAGAGATTTTATTATTAGATGTGTAACTAACTAACCATCACGTCGTTTCTCCGGAAGGAGAGGCAGAGAGGATGGATCGCTACATACTTCTATCCTGACATAATTCTCGCGCCTCTTCCACGTTTACACATCGTGACATGCACGCTCGTCGATTGTTTGTACTTCAAACATGGTCGCCTTTCAGTAATTGATTAATTTGGTCGTGCCATGTCTTCCTTGGCCTTTCTCGACTTCTTTTTCCATTCACACTACTTGTAAATATATTTTTAACCATTCTTCCCTCATCCATTCGTTCCATATGTCCAAACCATCTTAGTGACCCTTTCTTGATTTTATTTATCACACATTCATCTGCCTTACATTCCTTTCTTACTTCATCATTAGATATTCTATCATACATTGTTTTTCCGAACATCCTTCTTAGTGACCTCATTTCTATGGCATTTATCCTACTTTCGTTCTTCTTCTGACAACTTCAAGCTTCACTTCCATACATTAGGGTTGGCACTATAACTCCATTGTGCACTGCCATCGTTGCTTCAGTCGATATATTTTTATTTGCGGTAATGACTTTGAGTGCACCATTTATTTTGTTTCCAGCTCCAACCCTTCTTCCGATATCTTTCTCCATTTTTCCATCTCTTGTAAACATGTTTCCCAGGCAGACAAATTCGGTAACTTGCTCTAATTTCTCACCGTTTGCACTTATGTCACAATCCGTCATACATTCTTCCTTTTCAAATACCATAACTTTAGACTTTGACACATTCATCACAAGGTCATACTTATTGCATACTTGGTACATTCTTGACACTAGGACTTGTAGATCGTCCATGCTGTCAGTGATTAAAACAGTGTCGTCTGCATATAGCAAACAGCTGATGGACATATCGTTCATTTTCGCACCAGCGTCATCTAATTCTTTCATACTTAGATGTGTAAATATTTGAATTTTTTCAGTTGTGGCATTACTGTTTTTTTTTTAAATTGACAACAATTTTTTAATTATACAGAGATCTAGTGTAATATTTTTTTAAACAAAAAGTATTTAATTTCTAAACTAACTAACTAACTAACCATCACGCCGTCTCCCCGAAGGGGTAGGTAGAAAGAATGGACTGCCACACTTTTCTTTCCTGACATATTTCTCTCGCATCCTCAACATTCATAGATCTTGTCATGCACGCGCGTCGATTTCTCTGACTCCTCATGTAGCCGACATTCAATATTTTATTTATTTGATCGTGCCACGTTTTAATCGGTCTTCCTCTATTTCTGGTTCCATTTACATCGTTAACATATTATTTTTTTACCATTCTTTCTTCATTCATTCTTTCCATATGTCCAAACCATCTTAATGATCCTTTCATTATTTTGTTCATGACACTATCATTCGCACCGCATTCTATTCTTATATTTTCATTCGACACTCCATACACAGAGTATCCACACATTCGTCTAAGAGATCTCATTTCTACTGCATTTATTCTACTTTCATCCTTCTTTTGCCAGTTCCATGCTCCACTTCCATACATAAGGGTCGGTAGAAGAACACCATTGTGCACTGCCATTCTAGCTTTTTTGGATAGGTTTTTGTTTGCGATGACAACTTTAAGTGCACCATTCACTTTGTTGCCTGCCCCAGCCCTTCTTTCAATATCCCTCTCCACTCGCTCATCTCTTGTAAACATACTACCTAAATACACGAACTCAACTACTTGCTCCAAATTTTCACCATTCACGCTAATGTTGCAGACTGTCATGGTTTCTTCCTTTTCAATTACCTTGGACTTATTAACATTCATCATCAGATCATTTCGCATGCATACCTCATACATACAATTCACCAGGACCTGTAGTTCATGCTCGTTGTCTGCAAGTAGGATAGCGTCATCCGCCTACAAGAGACAGCTTACTGACACTCTGCTCATTTTGGCACCTACATTTAAACCCTTTCAGCTCTTTCATACATTTGTCCATATACAGATTTAATAACCACGGGGACATTACGCAACCCTGTTTGATACCTTTATCGATATCAAACCAGGCTGTAAGACACTACTGTGACTACTATTTACTCTGACACTAGCAGTACTTTCCATGTATAGCGACTTAATTGCCGTGATCAGTTTTGTACTTATTCCATATTCAGACAATATTTTCCACAACTTTACTCTATTTACGTATAAATTTCAATAACTGAATTATCCTTAGGCACACACATCTGCTTCTGATGTACTGTAAGTGTGGGACATAAGAGAGGATTTAAAGTAGATTTAATGTGGCCTGGGATCTCTCTTACTTGCCAGCAATACCCGCTCCAAGCTTCACTTCATTCTTAACTACACATCATATAAAATTAAGAATTATGTGTGGTGTATATGAGAAAGGATTCATTATGATATCTAGCATTAAAGCTTACCTTGGTTTTGAGTGAATACGGTAACGGTTGATTGAAGAGAGTATAA
Source organism: Lepidostoma basale (assembly GCA_022606425.2). Classification (NCBI taxonomy): domain Eukaryota; kingdom Metazoa; phylum Arthropoda; class Insecta; order Trichoptera; family Lepidostomatidae; genus Lepidostoma; species Lepidostoma basale. The sequence goes on along the minus strand of JAHDVF020001222.1, from coordinate 430,536 downwards.
GTGGACGTAGGGCTCACGGTCTTCAGAATAGCATTGTGCGCCATCGTCAGGGAAATAGGTAGGTCATGGTAGGCGAAATTGGAGAACCAGACTTTCACAGCGTTGAGACTGAGGCTCACGCCAGCTAAGTTCCGCACCCTCATCTGAGGCATGTCGTATTCCGCCTGGAACATATTATTAATTAAGAAAATTTCCTTTGCGTCTCTTTTCGTGTACAATTCGACCGAGGCAATCATCATTCAAACCGAGACACACAAGTTTGTAAATTACATTTGCGCTATATCTTCTTTAGTATTTTGGCATTTATACAATTATTTTTGCAGGTAATCTGTAGTTATCATTTCATTTCCAAAAAGTATAAATCTTGTTTTCACCTACGCATCTTCAAATTGAAATTATCACTATTGTGACATAAACCAAAACACATTGACCGTAAAAACTAAAATAAGTTTAGCCTTTGAATGTAAGATTTTCAATCAATTTTACCAGTATTTGTGGTAACACGGCAATGGACTTGAAAATATTATAACATCAATATGTAGGTATGGCGTACAACTAAATTGTGATATGAGTTCATTTGACTTTTAATAAAAATGGCCAAACAAAAATCAGCTGAGTTTCATATTATCAAATAATTCAACATTACAATTGTGTAATGTATATTATTATTGTAATCAAAGAAATCCATTTACCCTTTTGTTTTCTATGGTTATGATAATGACATAATTACAATAATCCCATCAATATTAGAACTTGATAATACTATTGTAATAAAAAGAAACAATCTTACTATTTGATATCATTAACGTAAGCATAGAAATCAATTTAAAGCTAAAAATGAACACATCAGAAGTAGCCTAAAAGTTGCTCCATTGCGGAGAAAGCCTAGGGAATGTAGTCTGCGGTGGTATGGCCATGTGAGCAGGACCTGAAGGCGCTGGGACTGGACAGCCAGATGTCTCAGGATAGCGAGACTAGTGAAGCTGTATTGGAGAGATGACCCCAAATAAGAGGAAATGACCAGGCGAAAGAAGAAGAGCCATAGAAATCAATATAACTATTTTTTACATATTCACCAATCAATTTTACACAAAAAACAGTTTCTGCGGGGTTTTAACCTTTGCATAGCCGCAAATAAAAGACGCTGAAGTGCTCATCAGGCCGAATATTTTTTGTCAAAATAAAACTTTTGATGTGTTAAAGAAATTATAATTTACTTATGAAATATTATATCTCGCATCGATTGTTATAGTTTTTTCTTGAAGTTAAACCAGTTTTAAATTTTCATTGTCAAAGTATTTAGAAACTTGATAAAATATTCCGGGATAACTAAAACAGATGTCTGTGTGTGTTCCGTTTCTGGCAAATTGTCAATACAAGTATACATCATCAAAAGTTCTTGCGAGATATCTTGTCTCTGGCAACCAACGAATCAAAGTACTTAAAACATGTTTTAACACTGTAATGATGTGTCAATAACTGATGGCGGATAATCAATGAAATGGCGGGCAATAATAGCACTCCGTGCCCTCGGGTATAATTTTTACTTTATTTTGCTTACCTGTTCCAAATAAAATTCTTCCATGTCCTTGCCTCCCGTGTCCACAACTTTCATGGACTCGATATTGGTATCATTAAAATACTTTTCATAGGCTTTCTGCACTGCGACAGTGGACGCGTCACTTGTGTGTTGAATGAGAGTGACGCTGTCAGGGTAGCTAGGAGGCAGCGTGAGTTCCAGGCGGGGCAGGTCGGTGGAGGTCTGCCACATGCGCGTCACCAGGATGGCGATGATGAGGAACAGCACAGGGATGCAGAGTTGCAGCAGACCCAGTGGCCAAGTTCTCCATGTCACCACCAATTTTTTGTACAGCATGGCCACCCACTGGTCCATGAAGAGGCGTGTCCCGGTGTAGCGGATATCCGTAACGTTTTCCGACATGGCTGAAAGTGTTAATTAGTAATATTCTACATTATTGTTTCTAAAACAATGATGTAAAACTAGGTATTAAAAAACAATGTTCGTATTCTACCAGTTTTATTAGATTTTATGGGAATGACATGCCTCACCTTATTTGATAATGCCTTAGCAAGGCAAAACATGTCATTCCCATTTAATGAATTAAAATTTTTAGAAAACAGTATTTGTATTAACATTAACTTACTAACTAACCATCACGCCGTCTCCCCGAAGGGGTAGGCAGAAATAATGGACTGAAGGGGTAGGCAGAAATAATGGATTTTTCCTGACATATTTCTCTCGCATCCTCAACATTCATAGATCTTGTCATGCACGCGCGTCGATTTCTCTGACTCCTCATGTAGCCGACATTCAATATTTGATTTATTTGATCGTGCCACGTTTTCCTCGGTCTTTCTCTATTTCTAGTTCCATTTACATAGTTAACATAGCCTTTTTTAACCATTCTTTCTTCATTCATCTTTCCATGTGTCCAAACCATCTTATTGATCCTTTCATTATTTTGTTCATAGCACCATCATTCGCACCTCATTGAGTATCCACACATTCGTCTAAGAGATCTCATTTCTACTGCATTTATTCTACTTTCATCCTTCTTTTGCTAGTTCCATGCTTCATTTCCATACATAAGGGTCGGTACAAGAACACCATTGTGCACTGCCGTTTTAGCTTTTTTGGATAGGTTATTGTTGTACTAATTTTAAATATCCAACATTTGTATTAATTTTATATATCCTCCAAGACAACTAGTAAGAGAAAGGATAAATACAAAGTATTACAACTGATAATCTAGGTAAAATTGAAGGAAAACATAGTGTCGGGATAAGAAGAAAACCCTAGCTTAAAAATCTTTGTGAATGGCTCAGTTGCTGTACAACATCCTTATTTAGAGCTGCTGCATCTAAAATATCTGTTGGCAGAGGAACAAGAAGAAGAATAGAGCAATTAGACTCATTTATAACTATGGAGAAGCAGTAATGCTCAAAGGGCTGAAAATATTGACATTTATAGAAACAATAGATTGTAATCAGATTCATAAAATTATCAGTGAGCGTACATCCCAAGAATTCTTGGAGACTTCAATCAGTGGCGTGCCTAGGGTCAGCCAGTAAGACAAGCCAAGGAATTATTAATAAATATTCGTTAAGAAATAACATAATCTATATTTTCATAACATTTCTGGACAAAATGTAAATGACAGATAACATTCTGACAATAGAAATGAAGTTCGTGACACATCGAATAGTAACATACTTCAGAGTGATAAAGCCCGGCTTCAAATTCATACAAAAATTGTACATACCTTCTGGTATATATGCACCTAGCTATATGATTACAAGCTAAAAATACGTAAGTGCGACAAGGACCCCTTTACATTTTGCAAGCCCAATATGAAGCCCATCGAAAACATGAAACAAAACATGTGGACGTAGGCGATTTCGCGGGCATCTCACCTACGGTACGTATGAGTGAAATAAAATACGGCGCATATGAGTGGAACAAAACATACACTTAGGTCATTTCTGCGCATGTCAGCGGAGTCACTTGCAACGCAACGAATTAAATCTCTTTAACTCGGACGAATATTCAAAATGTTATTTTATTCGTAGACGGCTCAAACGCGCAATAAACGTCGTTTTATTATAGATTTTTTAAGGCAAGCCCGGTTTGTCAGCTTGTATGGAAGTACCGCCACTGCCTTCAATCAACATGAACATTCTTAAAAAACAAGAAAGAAAGACAAACTTAGGCTTCCCTTTAGAAAGAAAAACAAATCCCAAAATTCCCTTATATAGGGTATTTCATTAGACGCTCAAAGTTTGTTAGGTTATAGCAGCTATATTGTTAAAGCGACATCTGTTAAATTTATTGTGAATTGTTTAGTAGTGTATGGCAAATCACCGTGGAAGGTTAAACTGTTAAACAATGTGTGCAAACCATTAAAATTTATTTTCAAAATCAGTGCTCTGTTCATTTTTTATCTTTAGAGACGAAGAGTCTGGAGGCCCATTTTTTAATGAATGAATGTGCGAATAAGCAAAATTATCAGATTTGGGATGATACCAATTCACACGCGATATAAATGAATCCTGAGAAAGTTACTGTTTGGTGCGAATTTTTATCTGTCAGTACTTCTTCCAAAAGGGAACTAGCAAATTCAGCCACATGTGTCAAAGTCATGGAAAATTGGACCTCCCGAATACGTGCCACCAAACAAAACGGCGGTGAACATTTGAATGACGTAGAATTCCAACTTAATGCCATAAAATATTCTTTCAAATTAAAATAAATAAATTGAGTGCATATCTCACACACAACTTATTACATAATATTTCTTCTTCCTTCTTCTTCATTTCTTTGAAGATGTCAGCGAACTGCTGAAACCGGTCCAAGCCATAAATTTAGGTGGAATCAAACTAAATATATACTATAAAGACATTTTTAATTTTTTTTCATTACTTACAATGAACTTCTACCATAAATTTTCAAATAACAACACTAGTATTATATTTACATTTAAAAATCAGGCGTCCTTATTGGATTATTGGATGGATTAAAAACCAAATTAAGTAAACACAACTGTGTGATGGGTAAATTAATATTTTTGGATTTAAATATTTTTACTAGAACGTTTGTTATGCGCATATGTACCATATTGTTTTAAGTTACCAAATAAAACAAATAATATATTGTAAATGAAGCTTGTGGGTTTGCCGAGTGCGTCTCAAAATTAACAAGTCCATGACAGTAGACCTACGAGTGTCCCCAGATGACTCCACCCCAATCTTGCTCCACGGTATCCCCCTTGTGTCCACAACCAGATTTTGCTACCTCGGTAGTATGATAGCAGGCTCGGGAGGTACGGAAGAGGATGTAGCCAGCAGACTCAACAAGAGCTTTCGCAATACTTGGCCCTGTATGGCATTCCAGTATCATTTTGAGAAAGCTTAAGCTCCAAATATTCAACAGTGGCTTTAAAAGCATACTGCTGAACGGATGTGAGACGGAAATTTACCGCGGACGTTATTGGAAAACTTCAAGTGTTTATAAATAGGTGCCTTCACTCAAAATTCAAGATATTGGCCCCAAACAGTGTCAAATGCCGTTCTCTGGACCATGGCAGGCGAAAAGCCAATCAGAGAACAAGTTGCTAGACACAAATGGATGTGGATCGGACACACCCTGAGACGGAACCCAGCCTGCATAGCTCAGGGCGCACTAGACTGGTCCCCTATGGGGGGAAAGAGAAAGCGAGGCAGACCTAGAGCCACCTGGAGAAAAGCCTTGCAGGACGAGGTTAAAGTAGCAGACCTCACTTAGGATGATGTTAGGCATCAGGCGTGCGATAGAGTCGGGTGGAAAAGGTTCCTTGAGGCTCAATGCACTACATATAGAGAAATGATACTCACGGATATCCATAGTTGGCCCATTCTTGTGTACGCCATTGCCATTAGCTAATATTTCTCCGTTGGAGTCGGCCTCCTTGTACACTATTTGGTCCTGGTCGTCCACCTCCTCAACAGCGTCCGCTCCCACTCTGAAACATTATACATCTGTTTGTCACTCAAGACTGTACAAGCTGAAATAACAATCCATTAGCTTGATTCCTGCAGTTGCTACGTAGACTTTTTTTTTAACAAGTTGAAAAAATATTATAAAAATGTCAAATAGAAGTAGACAAAATAATGATTCAGTGATGTTTAAAAGAAACATTCCATACATTGTCACGCTCCAATTCATAAATATCAAACATGTGTAGGTGATCCACATAAGTGGACTTCGACGCTGAACCAGCATATTTCATGATGAAATATAGTACACAAAACGCCTGACTCAGGACCTACTTATCAAAACTGATGAGTCGAGGGCCCAGATTTATTCAGTTTGGTCACTAGGTCACTAGAGCAGAGCATCGTGTGAAAATGGAAGCAAAGCATATAAAAGCGGTACATCCGACCACCATGGACAGTATTCCTTCTTGCGACTTCTAACCGACACGAGTCTATGCCGTCAAGTCTACGTACGAGAAACCTCCGACCCTCCTACCGAGCTACGCAACTGTCTACACTGCTACTGCTTCCCACATTGAATGAGTTATTTAAAAAATGATTTAATTGGTCATAATATATATAAAAAGAAGAAAAATCAATCAATACTAACTTCATGAACACGTCCTCCAGGGTAGTGGCAGATATGCCGAAGCTTGTAAGTCCAAGTTCCTCCTGTTTGGTTTCTAGTTCCTTCAGCATGGGCTCAAAGAGGCCAGACAGTTCGTCAGGTAGCAAATAGCAAAGCTCGGAGCCTAAAATCAAACACAAATTGAACTGAAATTTGTATATGATATATACATGCTTTAATTTGGGTTCAAACTATTTTACAATCATCCCGAAATTAAGATGGCCAATGCTGTTTGATAGCCATAAAAATTTAAAAGCACTGTTCACTATAAGTTAGACTAAAATAAAATTTAAATTTATATATTCATAAAGAATTTATAAACATGACACTCTTCTTATTCTTCTTTCTGTGGATCTTGCTATCTGTTCAGACAGGATATCAATTTTGATCCTTTCTATCTCACAGCCCTTTAGAATCTCATGCATACGATCTTGAGAATCATTGCTGTAACCATCCTTTCAATGTGGTCTCTCTATAATAATCTTCTCAGCCTACTACTTATAAACTCCACAATGTAATAAATATTGCAGGTTCTGTGAATCTCTCCATTGAGTATCCTATCTCTAAGGGAGATTAGATCGCAGTATCTTCATGCTGCTTTTGAAAGCAAACACATGGCTGATTCGTTAGAAATACAAGCGATATAATAAGTGGAAGTTACCAATATCGGAGTAGAGGGTTGCCTGAGGGATGTGACTGCGCAGGAGCGCGGTGACGGGCGCGTGCGGTAGGCCACGGGTGGCGGCCGTGAGGCGGTAGCCCGCTCCTAGCTTCTTCTTCAGGTAGAAGGGTGAGCCAATAGCACGCAGCCGCCCGCCCGACATCACGGCCACACGCTCGCCTAGCACCTCCGCCTCGTCCATGAAGTGCGTCGACAAGATCACTGTTCGCCCTGGAAAGGTTTGATCACCATTCATTAAGGAAGGTGTTTAAAAAAATTCTCATATTTCACAACATCTAAAAGATCTTCACTGGCTTAAGTGTCCTGAAAGAATCCAGTATAAACTATGCTGGACGGTTTTTAAAGCACTTCACGTAATGGCACCAGCCTATATATCCGAACTTTGTATCGTTGATAGCCTAACTTGCGCAATCTACCCTTCAATCAGCAAACTCCTTGGCAATAAGCAGATTAGTTGAGCCAAAGCGCAATCCCCGGACAAATTTCAGAAATCGGGCTTTCGCAGTGACAGATCCATCCGTCTGGAATATATTTCCTGTACGCCTCAGATGCATTGACAATCTGACAGATTTTTAAATCTCACAAATACCTATTCAAAATATCGCATAAAATATAAACAACGGTTGTCTGATTGCTGGTGTCAGATGCAGCTCTCATGACTAAAATCATTGTCAAAGCGCCCTTGAGGTGAGCTATTCACGAAAACGGGGCTATACAAATTAGCCTAATTATTATTATTAATATTGCCATAAGTACAATTTTGCTGAATTCATCAGTGCAAACTGATTGTCACAGTGAGCATAACAACTCTTGGCGTCAAAACATTAATTCAGATATAGAAACACTTGAACACAATGAAAATGTTTTGGAGTTTCTTCTATATTCGCCTTCACTTTGTGTTGTGGATTCATATTTGAATAAATATACTGCACTTTGTACTACAACATGTTATTTCACTTATCGCAGACACAATTCAAAATTTTGTACATTGAAAAAGGTTGTTATAACCGAAACATGTCTGTGATAAGTGAAATAAAGTGTTGTAATATTAAGTGGAATTATATTTATTCAAAAGTGTTTGAGAGTGGACGTAACAAGTCCTAATGTATTTTTACTATAGTTTATTTGAAGGGACAGTTTATTTGAAGTGCAAAATGTAGCCAAGCGCACTATATGAGTTAATTGAAAAACAATTAATTGAAGAAATTGATATTTCTATTTATGCTAAGATCCACCTTTTTTCTCAGCGTGCAGTAGGTCCCAGAGATGCCTGCGGGCGGCGGGGTCCATGCCAGAAGAGGGTTCGTCCAGTAGCACCACGCGCGAGCCTCCGCACAGTGCCGCGCCCACGCTCAGTCGTCGCTGCATGCCTCCCGACAGCGCACTTGACAACACATCGTGCTGGACCACGTTCAAACATTTCAATAAGAATTGATATCTAAAACTTGAGGAATCGACCTGATGGATCGACAGCTGGGATTTGTCCTGACTGGGAGTCGATCATACAGGAGGTAAAATTCCTCTTAAGAAACAGGCCGTAAGGCCTACATTTAGAAGAAGAACATTGATATAAAACTCTGGCACATAATTAATACTATAATTAACATGGTGTAAAAAAAATGTAAGTATACGTACGCACATAAGAAGTTATGCTTGTTTGGCATAACAAAACAAAAATGAATCCAAAAAATTTATGCCAATGCCAATACTCTATGTTAGTAGATGGGATGTTAAAATAACGGAAAAAATAATATATTTAATACAATTAATAAAGGTTTAATTCAAAACAAGCCAAAAGAAATATAACTTCAAAAACTGTGATTCGTATTACTAATATTCAAATTGTTGTACTAATATATTTGGTACAGGTTCTTTCTTCTTCTTCTTCAAGTGCCCTGTCGGGTCCCTCCAACGTTGGCGATCACCTCGGCAAACCTGTCCCTGTCCTGCGCCGCTCGGAACAGCTCCTCCACACTTCAGATGCCGGTCTGCTCCCTCACGTTTCGCAGCCAGGACATTTGTCTCCTTCCGGGCCCTCGGCGTCCCTCAATTTTCCCCTCCAATATCAGTTGGAGAAGGTGGTACTTTTCCCCACGCAGTATATGACCCAGATGTGAGATCTTTCGAAACTTGATAGTTGATAACAGTTCCCTGTCAACTCTAGCTCGCCTCAGGACTTCGGTATTGGTAACCTTGTCTGTCCAGGGCATTCGGCGATGGAGCCACATTTAAAAGTTTCACATCCGTACAATAAAACAGACCACACATAGCATTTGATCATTCTCTGGCGGAGTTTCAAGTTTACGTTACGTTCTACTTTTTAAAAAGTTTTTACAAATAAAATTCTCTACTAAATGCGCCAAAAAAAGTAACTAACTAACTAACCATCACGCCGTCTCCGAGAAGGGGTAGGCAGAAAGAATGGACTGCCACACTTTTCTTTCCTGACATATTTCTCTCGCTTCCTCAACATTCATACATCGTGTCATGCACGCGCGTCGATTTCTCTGACTCCTCACATGGCCGACATTCAATATTTGATTTATTTGATCGTGCCACGTTTTCCTCGGTCTTCCTCTATTTCTGGTTCCATTTACATCATTAACATATAATTTTTTTATCATTCTTTCTTCATTCATTCTTTCCATATGTCCAAACCATCTTAATGAACCTTTCATTATTTTGTTCATGACACCATCATTCGCACCGCATTCACTTCTTATATTTTCATTCGACACTCTATCATACACAGAGTATGTACACATTCGTCTAAGAGATCTCATTTCTACTGCATTTATTCTACTTTCATCCTTCTTTTGCCAGTTCCATGCTTCGCTTCCATACATAAGGGAAAAAATGTTTAATAAACAAAAACACATGCAGGATGGTAAGCATAAGTAGAAAAAATAAAAAAAGTTTACCTTATGACCAAGGCCCAATAGTGAGACATATTTCTCGACTTCAGCCTTGAGGGCTTTTCCTCGGACACCTTTGAGCCGGGCGTAGAAATATACATGTTCCGCCACGGTGAGGTCGGCAAACAGGACATTGTGCTGCGGGCAGATGCCGAGAGACTCGCGCACGCCCGCCACGTCGCTGCGGATGTCGTGCCCGGCCATCAGCGCCGTGCCTGACGTGGGCGGGAACATGCCTAGGGGTACAGTACGCTCCATGTGAGATCCCATAGTTATAACTAACTAACTAACCATCAAGAATTAATTGTATCTCAATAGAGGCGAAGATGCAAATTGGAAACAGAATATGGTTGATCAAGGTGTTTACAGGACTTATGACCTGTCATTGGTTGGGTTAAGCGCACGCTTTATGTAATACAACATTCCCCATTCCACTTTTTTTTTCTTATGACCACCAAACTTTTGGAAGTTGTATATATGTTAATCTCTAAGACTACTCTTTACGTGGTAGTTTATATAATCTACATACTAACGCCATCTATGAAAATTTGTGTTTATTAACCCGCAATGGGTGAAATCCAGTATTCGTGTACAAGTATTTGTATACATTCAAAAAATGTTGTAAAAAAACTAACTATCACGCCGTCTCCCCAAGAAAAGGCAGCCTCTAGGCAGAAAGAATGGACTGCCACACTTTTCTTACTAACTAACCATCATGCTGTCTCTGACATACTTCTCCCGCGTCCTCTACATTCATACATCTTGTCATGCACGCACGTCGATTTCTCCAACTCCTCACGTGACCGAAATTTAATATTTGATTGATTTGATCGTGCCACGTTTTCCTCGACCTTCCTCTTTTTCTAGCTCCGTTCACGCCGTTAACATATACCTTTGTTCACCATTCTGTCTTCACTCATTCTTTCCATGTGTCCAAACCATGTTAATGACCCTTTCATTGATTGTATCTCAATAGAGACGAAGATGAAAATTGTTTTTTGGAAACAGAATATGGTGGTCGAGGCGTTTACAGGACTTATGACCTGTCATTGGTTGAGTTAAGCGATCGCTTTATGTTAACAACATTCCACATTCCGCCCTTCTGTTTCCAAAAAACAATTTACATCTTCGTCTCTATTGAGATACAATCAATCCTTAAATGATTAACACGCAATGGGTAAAATCCAGTATTTGTCTACAAGTAGGGGAGGGAGAGTAGCGTAGCTTAAAAGTGGTCTGGGTCCCCCTTGGTTGCAAATAAACATAATATTTTTACTATTATTTTTTAACGTAAGTCCCGCATGGACGGGGGACGGGCATAGGGAGTGCACGAGTGAAGCTGACGAAAGGCACCGCTGCGCCTATAACAGCTTCGGGTAAGCGGAGGGAGCCCTCTATAAAAAAGTTCCCCACTACTAAATTATGCATAATATCACGATGAACTAGGACTATTTGTCTGAGCTGTGAATGTAACCAAGACAATTTGTTTTAATGCAAATGAATACAGTTGGGATTAGTGGTCCCATTGCTTTCCACAGTTTTGTATGATAGGTTATTTGAACCCAATTACTGTACACAATTTTTTTAACTATTGATATGTGATAGGTAGCTAGTCTATTATCTTTTTCCTTCAATCTTCCCCTCAATTATAAGCTGCAATAAATGATACTTTGGGTTGCGCATAATACGCCATAAGTACAGTATATGTACTCCCAATTTTCCGGGATGGGAAAAAAAATTGATAATCGAATTCCGTTAATCGATTTCATGAAAAAATCCGAAAACATGAAAAAAATGTAAACAAAGAGAAATTTAAAACTGCGCTATATGCGCTTATGTATACCTACTTGCTTAGTTAGACGCATGTTTTGACAGTGTCACACTTTATGACTGACGGAAATGCCGGATGCCGTGTCTCTGTTTAAAGCCCATCAACCATCCAGAAGACGCATTAAAATCACCTTGTAATTTCAATTCATTGAAAAAATGTTTAGCTTTAGCTGCGCAAACAGCCCTTGAGACAGGAATACCTTCCGCCCTTTGTTGATGGAACCACAAAACCATTGCATTATCGAGATCTTCGTAAGATGACAGCTTCATAGTCTTTCTACTAATCATACCTTTGGCACTATCCGATGTTCCCGCATAATCTATCAATTTTCTCTTTTTATGAATGATGTCCTGTATAGTTTGATTACCAACATTTAGAGTTTTTGTTCAATTGGAAGTACGACTGGTTTGCGTTTATCCATTATTTTAGACACTTTTTAACAGAAAAATTAAATTAGTGACAATGTTTCATAAGTATGAACTACGCTACATGACACGACTATAGAGCCACAAAAAGCAGTGGCGCAAATGTGAACTAAACGCCCAGTGTCATTGTGACAGTTTTGAGTTTTTGTTTGCATTGTAAGTATTAACTATTGTGAAATATTTTTTGAATGATTCGAGTATCCCGGATAATCCGCTTCCCGGTTAACCCGATCCCGTAAAATCGGGAGTGTACTGTATGCAGTTTTTCTTCTGTTTATAGAAGTGACCAGCTGACGAACCGTTCTTATGTGTATAAAGTAAGTTACCTGTGAGCATGGACATGGTGGTTGTTTTCCCTGCCCCATTGTGGCCGAGTAGAACTGTAATCTGATCTTCGAATATCTTGAAATTCAACTTGTCCACAGCAACTTTTTTATTGTAAATTTTAGTTAAATTCTGAAATAAATTTATTTATATATTCGCATTTATTGTTTCTTGTACAATGATGTAAAACTCCATATAATATAATTAATACGAATGAAAACTTCTGTTTTGTAAAGGTTTTATTATATTTTACGGGAATGACATGTTTTGCCTGTCAAAGGCATTATCATTTGAAAGGGAAGGGCGAATACAGTTTGTAACATTCACAATGTGAACGGAGAGAACTTGGAGCAGGTGAGTGAATTAGTATATTTAGGTAGCATGTTCACAGCAGATGGCCGAACGGATAGTGACGTCGAAAGAAGGGTTGGTGCGGGTAACAAAGTGAATGGAGCATTAAAAATAGTTATTGGAAACAATAATTTATCAATGAAAGCGAAAAAGGCCATTCACAATTGAGTTCTGGTCCCAACCCTAATGTATGGAAGCGAAGCATAGAACTGGCAGAAGAAGGATGAGAGCAGATTTAATGCGGTAGAGATGAGGTCCCTAAGACGTATGTGTGGTAGAACGATATACGACAGAATCTCTGTTGTGAAATATTTTTGTTTTTTATAAAATATTTTTTCAATGACTCAAGTGTCCCGGATAATCCGCTACCCGGGTTAACTAGACCCCGGAAAATCGGGAGTGTACTGTATAAGCTAATTCCATGTGTACTTATGATTTTAATTTTGTTGTGTTTAAAGGTAACATTTATTATAGCTAGTTAAAACATGAGTCAAAAGTACAGTTTCGCAGTAACCACAAGTTGATCTGAAGATTGACTAGACATTCTTTCGTATTTAAAATATATAAAACTTCAAATAGCCAGTCACACATATGCACTTTGTTTGTCTTAACTCAAGTGCGATTCCATATTTGCTTTAGTGATTTTTAATTTTTTTTTAAATCATTTACAATTTATCAAATATGTATCACCTGCATTCTAATCACATCAATAAATCTTCAACTGCCAACATCATGCTTCAGCTAACCTTGATTGGATATTCACGCTTATCTGACCCCACAATCGGAGATAAAAGTAAATTAATAAACAATATTAGTTTGACGCAACTCACCATTATATTAATGCCCACGTTTAGCCCCTTGGGATCGGGTTCGATGGCATCTTGATTTTCAATGTAATTATCATCATGGGGAATGTCTTCCACAACTGTAAAATAAATTAAAATCAAAATGTAAAATAAATTAAATACATAATCTAAAAAATCTTATCTAGAAACATTTTACAAGTCCAATTTCTAAGCGTATATAACCAGAGGGATTGACACAATGCTGTCTCAAAAGTATTTACCAGGTCATAGGCACCATAAACAAAATTTGGAACATGGAGATTTATGGGGCCTATGTAGTATTGGAATCCGTGAGGTTACTATGTGTCTCGTGCCGTGATCTAATTTTATTTAATTTATAAATGTGAAATTAATGTAAAATACGACTACAATTGTATTATTAATACGTGTTACAAACATTTTAAAATTAATCATTTGTTTCCACAATGTTGGTATATCAATTTGACTGCCTAACCTCTCTACACTGAAAATTCTTAGAGATTTCGAGACAGCATTGGACAACATGTTCAATCTATTACCATAGATAAATTACTAAAATTTATCTATGGTAATAGATTGAACATATTTGATTAAGAAAAATGTTGATTTCCTCACCAGACATGCAGCGGAAGGTGGACCTCCAGAACTCTCCAGAGACGGGGAAATACCAAGGCTGTGGAACCCCGTAAGAACCGGGGAACACCTGTTCCACATACAGCGCAATCAGCAGGTAAAGTATGGCATCCACTACTAGCATTATCAGCACGTGCCCGATCACAAATTTGTCATCCAGGGTTGTAGGCGTCCAAATCTTGTCCCACTGGAGACCTACCACAGTCAATCATCTCACTTAATAACATATATAAGGCATCTCCACATACAATTATACAATTTATGGATCACGAGTAAAACAGAGTTCTTTTTTTTATTCAAATATTACTTCCGTGAGTAATTCTTTTAAAATCAAACTGAATAATATTTTGAGAATATTGTATTTTCACAACGCTTTCTTGAACTTATCACAAACATGTTTTGGGCCACAGACGCAATTCCTCAGTGTTTAAACATCTACAATGAGGAAGGGTGTCTGTGCCCCGAAACATGTTTGAAAAAAGTGTTGTGAAAATACAATATTTTTAAAAAATTATTCAAATGCGGATACACAATACAAAGTGATGACGAATATAGGAGAAAGTCAATCAACTGATATAAAAAATAAAGATGATAACGATTTGCCAAAGCCAGTCGAAACTAGAAGAACAATTGGAATAAAACTGAATATACATATAATAATTATAATATGAAGATTTATTTCGATAACTAATTGATTGACCTTCCTAATCTACCACAACCAATTAAATTAGATAATGTTTAGACATGTTACAAATGTTGTCACTGAGAGGATAATAAGAATTGATACCTTCTGCGGTGGCCTCGTTGCCAAGAATGATTTCAAAGCCAAAGGCCATGGCCGTGTTGGAGGCGAGGCAGGACGCTATCTTGGCACCCATGCTCACCACTACCAGGTCATTGGACAGGAACATGTATGGCGCGTAGGACAGGAACCACAGCATGCCGGCAACAGTAGCTGCCGTATTGGCTGCAACATAATAATATCTAACTTCATACTACAGTTATAATATTGATGAAAACATTAGTTTTCTGGATATTTCATTAATTCTATGGGAGTGACATGTTTCCCATTATTACATCATTATCAAATGTGGCGAGAATCAAATGCACAGCCATTTATAAACCCGAGTTACAGGAGCAGAACAAGATGATTAAAGTGGCTTATAATACTGTTAACAAAAATTAAAGGGCAAGAGAAAAAAGTTTAAAATAATAATATTCAGTAAAACCTCGATATAACGGACAAAAAGTCCGGTCAAATGCATGCACATGCTTAAATTCAAGTGTCGCCGCATGTAAACAAATGTTAGCGGCCATGATAATCACGCCATACATCACGCCATACGTAATGCCAAGGGTGAAAGCGAAGAAGAAGAAACAACACTGACAAAAATGAAGTTACCAGTGGTAAGATCAAATCTCGACGATCTAATAACATTTTTTGACTATTCGTCAAATAACGAAGTTCAACTATATTATACGCATTTTCGTTATTTTAGAGAATTGATTATAAAAAAAACAGCAAACTTCAAAAGTGCAATAAAAACTTGATTCCTTTCTTTAAACCGGATTACCGAAACCAAGCGGCAAACAGCATATCAAACAGCAACGTCACTTCACGACGAGTGTCCGAAGACAATAAATAGAATTTTGTTTGTGTTTTGTATTGTTTATTTATATCTGAATACAATGTAGATATTTTCAAAAAAAAGTTTTTTGATTTATTTTAAACCTATTTTTACATAACGGACTTTCGGCTTTAACAGACTCCCACTCCCCCCCAATTTGTCCGTTATATCGAGGTTTTACTATACTTGTGAAAATATAATGTGACTATTTATAGACATAATGTTTACATAGTTAAAGGATAATAAATAATAATATTATTAGACATTACACCTTTCATTTATTTATTTATTATTTCTTGAACAAGGATTTAAAACTCGATATAAAATAATCAATACGAATGATAATGGATGTTTTCTACAAGTATCTGTTTATTATATTTTCTGGGAATGACATGTTTTGCTTTATTTGATAATGCTTTAGCAAGGCCAAGTCTACATTTAATGATGCCTTAATATTTAATGATTCCCATAAAATATAATAAAACTTCCAGAAAACAGACATTTTCATTTGTATTAATTATTTCATTTATAAAATTAAACAATTACACCAACGTGCATTGTGTTTACAAGTATTGAGAGGTGTGTGTTTCAAAGTAGTGTTTCATAGAAAAATATGTTTTTACAATAATTACTAAGTAGATATGTTCATAGAGTTAACGCTTTTAAACATTTGGAATAATGTTAAATCATCAATGTTTAATACGGAGTTTTACATCATTGTTCAAAAAGCAATAAATATAAAGCATCCCTTACATCAGTGCTCCGCAACCTTTTCTCACCTACGGCACACCTAAGTTCTTCCTAGAATTCCGCGGCACACCTAAAGCTAAAATTCGGTCTGGGTGTGGGCGTTAATCAGCTCAGCAGAGATGTTGGTGACTTTTTTTTTAGCTTATTCGGGAAAATCAATGTTTGATTTTTCACGAATGGCCTAAAAACAGGTCGCCAACAAAAAATATCCCATCAGATTTTCACTAAAAAGCTGAATGAGCTAAAAAAAAAAAAAAGTTCACCAACTGGGCTGATTTACGAAAGATTCGAAACTATTTACTATTTAAATATTTTTTTCATTATGTATTTGACCGCGGCACACCTGCATCCGGCTCACGGCACACCGATTGCGGAGCACTGCCTTACATGATCAATAATATTGACAATACAGTATGATATTGACAATAATATTGATGAAAAAAAGAATACTATAATAAAGGTCCATATTGATGAAATCTACATTTTCTGATCTCGGGGTGTTAATATTAGGTCCTTACATATGAAATTGGCGTTTTGCCCTACTGGCAACATTGATCTCAAATATCTTCTCTTTGGTTAGGAATTCCAAATTCAAATTTATACAGCTATTTACTCAAGTATTTGTGTTTCGAAAATTATAATTCATTTGTTTTTTCCTCAATTGTTTTTTTTCTTTGCGTCACTCAGTTTACAAAATGGAAAACTTGAAATATCGCGTTATTTACGAGTACGAGTTCCACCGTGGCACCAGTGCTGCAGAAACGGCTCGAAGGATTAATGATGTGTATGGCGACGGTGCCGCAAAAGAAAACACAGTGCGTTTTTGGTTCCAACGTTTTCGTTCTGGAAATTTCGACCTGCAGAACAAGCCCCGTGGACGGCCGGAGACCAAAGTTGATAATGAAGAATTGAAGGCTATTGTGGAAGCGGATCCATCGCAAACCACGTCCGAGTTAGCTGCAGGCTGCGGTGTTAGTGATAAAACTGTTTTAATCCACTTGAAGCAAATTGGGAAGGTGAAAAAGCTTGAAAGGTGGGTACCTCACGAATTGAGTGAAGCAAATCAACAAACGCGCGTTGACTGCTGCGTTGCATTACTCAACCGGCACAATAATGAAGGGATTTTGAATCGAATCATTACCTGTGATGAAAAGTGGATCCTGTATGATAATCGGAAGCGCTCATCGCAATGGCTGAACCCTGCCGAACCAGCCGAACCATGCCCCAAGCGAAAATTGACTCCAAAAAAGTTACTTGTGAGCGTTTGGTGGACTAGTGCTGGTGTCGTTCACTACAGCTTTCTTAAATCTAGCCAGACGATTACGGCAGATGTCTATTGTCAGCAACTGCAAACCATGATGGAAAAGCTAGCTGCTAAACAACCGAGGCTGGTTAATCGCTCTAGGCCACTGCTGCTTCATGATAACGCTAGACCACACACTGCACAACAGACGGCTACCAAATTAGAAGAGCTTCAATTGGAATGTCTAAGACATCCACCGTACTCTCCGGACCTTGCCCCAACAGATTACTATTTTTTTCGAAATTTGGATAACTTCTTGCAAGGGAAAAAATTCAAATCCGATGGGGCAGTCCAAACCGACTTCAAAGATTTTATTGATTCCCGTCCGAATGGTTTTTTTAGTAAAGGGATCGATGAACTACCTATGAGATGGCAAAAGTGCATAGATAGCAATGGTACATACAAAAGGCAAATTTAATATGTAAGGACCTAATATTTAAACCCTTTTCTATGAATGTTATTTGCTTCCCTGTTTATTTCTCCAAATTTTGTTTGACTCGTTGATATTGAATTTCTGTTGTTACCTAATCATTGTTTTTTCCCATCTTTATTATATTTGTTTACAATATTGCGTGTAGTTTCTTCCCCTCCTAATGATTTTGTATGCAATATAAACTAAGTCTTTCTGTTGTATTTTTAGTTGATTGTAACACCTGTCGAAGCTAACATCGGTTAGGGAAACAGCTGTCGCGACAATTGTGATATTATATAATAGTGTTTTTATTTAAACAGTTAATATATAAGAACGTATTTAGTTACCTCGGGAGAAGAAAACGCTGATCATGAAGCAAAAGCAGATGGACGTGGCCATGAAAATAAGGAGGAAGAAGAAGATGAAGTGCCATGGGGTGAATGTGAACACGGAGAATCCAGATAATCCTTTTTCCGTTTTATACCATTCCACCTGGAACCAAGAGGAAATCATTTATCACAATTCCAAATATACTCAAGAGACGCATTTCAATTATATTATTGATATTACTAAAAGACACAACAAATAAGCCATACAGACATACACAGTAGCCAAAGATTCAGGCGGTCGCAATCAATTTTTAAAATGAAAATGTCTATTTTCTAGAAGATTCATTATATTTTATGGGAATAGCACGTTCTAACTTGCTAAGGCATTATCAAATGATAATGACATTCGATAATGCCATGACAAGGCAAAACATGTTATTTCCATAAAACATAATAAAACATGTAGAAAACAGATGTTTTCATTGGTATTAATTATTTAATCTTCTTCTTCAAGTGCCCTGACGGGTCCCCCCAACGTTGGCGATCACCTCGGCGAACCTGTCCCTGTCCTGCGCCGCTCGGAACAGCTCCTGCACACTTCGGATGCCGGTCCACTCCCTCACGTTTCGCAGCCAGGACATTTGTCTCCTTCCGGGCCCTCGGCGTCCCTCAATTTTCCCCTCCAATATCAGTTGGAGAAGGTGGTACTTTTCCCCACGCAGTATATGACCCAGATGTGAGATCTTTCGAACCTTGATAGTTGATAACAGTTCCCTGTCAACTCTAGCTCGCCTCAGGACTTCGGTATTGGTAAGTTATGCGAATGATATGTAGTGCCTTTCTAAGGCATTATGAAATGTTTGACACTTCTAGAAAAGGGACGTTTTCATTAGTATTAATGAATTAAAATGAATATTTACATTATTGTTTAAGAAACAATAAATCAATTTATTCATTGAACATCTTGGTACTTTGGAATATTCTAATGTTGGAAATTTGTTTTTGTAATCATAAGCTAAAAAATATATATATATATACCCTATTGCTTTTGAATTAAAAAAATATTTGCCTTGTCTTGTATACTTGCCCTCTTTGGATGGTAAACTCACATTTGAATCAAATCAAAGTATACGAGGTCTGTTCAAAAAGTATCGCGAATTTTATATTTTTTCAAAAAGTATTTATTTATTCATGAATATCTATTTTGTCCCCTTCAAAGTAATTCCCCTCGGATATAATACATTTATGCCAACGTTTTTTCCAATCCTCGAAGCACTTAAAAAAATCATTTTTTGTGATCTTGTTCAGCTCCTCCTTCGATGCCGTCTTTATCTCCTCAATCGTGGCGTAGCGTCGTCCTTTCATGGGTCTCTTCAGTTTTGGAAACAGGAAAAAGTCACAGGGGGCCAGGTCTGGGAAATACGGTGGCTGCGGCACCATTACTGTGTTGTTTTTGGCCAAATATTCGCGCACAAGCAACGATGTGTGAGCAGGGGCGTTATCATGGTGCAAAAGCCAGTTTTTGTTCTTCCACAAATCCGGGCGTTTCTGGCGGATTGCTTCGCGCAAATTGCGCATAACTTGCAGGTAATATTCCTTATTGACCGTACTACCCTGTGGCAAGAACTCATGATGCACCACGCCCCTGCAATCGAAGAAAACTGTGAGCAAAACCTTCACGTTCGACCGAACTTGGCGCGCTTTTTTTGGTCTTGGCTCATGCGGCAGTTTCCATTGGGATGATTGAGCTTTGGTTTCCACGTCATAACCATAAACCCATGATTCGTCACCAGTTATGATCCTCTGGAGCACATTTGGGTCGTCACGGACCGAGTCCAACATCTCCTGAGCAATGTTAACGCGATGCTGTTTTTGGTCGAAATTGAGCAATTTTGGCACGAATTTCGCGGCGACCCGACTCATGCCCAAATCATTGGTTAAAATCGAATGGCACGAGCCAATCGATATGTTTAGGTCCTCAGCAACTTCTCTAACGGTGATTCGACGATTGGCTAATACTATTTTCTTCACTTTATCAATGTTTTCGTCTGTTGTTGACGTGCTCGGGCGTCCGGCACGCTCTTCGTCGTTCATATCTTCTCGGCCCTCTGAGAACATTTTGTACCACCGATAAACGTTGCTTTGGTCCAAGGTAGCTTCACCATATGCCACAGTCAACATTCGAAATGCGTCCGCGCACTTTATTTTGTTTTTCACACAAAATTTGATACAGATTCTTTGATCCATTTTTTGGAATAGGCAAAAATCGAAGACGAGCCAAAACACATCCAAGCAAAACAGCTGTCAAAAATTAACTAAACATTCAAAATGGCCGACCTTGTCAGCATAAGTAAGGGACATGAGTACCAACATAACGCTACAAAAAAATCAAAAATCAAATATACGTAGCCAGCGGAAATTCAAAATTCGCGATACTTTTTGAACAGACCTCGTATGTAATAATTAAAAATCGTTTTGTATAAATAAATCATTAAGCAAAATTTTCAAGGATGCTGTTCGTTGTGCGGAAGAATTACCTTGAGAAGAATAACGATGAGTACGACGGTGATGAGGGTATAGCTGAAAGACTTAATGAACCACGCAGTCCAGTGGAGCCAGTTGTCCAGACCCATGATCTTCATAACTTCCTGTAATAAGAGGCGATAATGTTATACCATACTAGTCCACGATGACTGCACTCATTAGTCCCCAATTCAATCCTCAAACCTATCGAGTACATGAGACTCATCAGGATGAATTAGATAATTGTATCATTATTTCGTAGTTACCAAACAAAAAATACATTTTAAAACATGAATATTCTACTGTAATCGAATTGATTTTTTTTTTATGATTGTGTAAGTATATTTGGTTGTCATTTTACCTTTACAAGTACATATAGAATTCACTACAGGGACAAACTAACATAATAAGATTATAATTATGATACATTATGGATTATTACTGTATGAAAACAAGATTGCCAGTAAAAACCTACATTAATACAAATGAAAACGTCTGTTTTCTAGAAGTTTTGTTAATTTTTTTGAGAATGACATGTTCGCTTTGCTAAGGCATTATCAAATATCATTGAGACATTTGATAATGCCTAAGCAAGGCAAAAACATGGCATTTCCATTAAATATATTAAAACTTCTAGAAACCAGATGTTTTCATTCGTATTAATTATTTAAAATGGAATTTTACACCTTTGTCTAAGAAACAATAAAATAAACGTACATATTACAAACACATTCATAATTTTTAAGAAGTTCAAGTATTAATAAATGATCGGTATTAAATTATAAATGATCATTCATCTCAGTGTTACCTTCAGTTGCCTTTCCTTCTCAGTGGCGATGACTTTGACTGTATTGATGCAGGTGTAGTTAAAGCTGAGCATGATGATGATGGAGATGAAGCCACGGAGTGCAGTAAGGAGGTCGTCGCTGAGGAAGGGTGGATGCGGGAAGCGCTGGATATCCATCTCCGGAAACTCCCAATCGCCGTCTGCTTTCTCTAATGTGATCTCACGGAACACGGCATGAGCCAAAGGCACAAATCCTTCTTGAATATAATCTGAAAGATTCAGAGTTACAAAAGTGAATGAGAAAAGTACTTATGTTAGCAAATCTCAATTAACAGCCAGCAAAATTTCAGCGCATTAAACTGAAATATTATAACAATTGTTTCAAACATATAAATGGAGTACGGAGTCAAGGTAGACCGAGGAAAACATAGCATGATCAAATCAATCAAATTTTAAAGGTTGGTCGGTGAATCAACGAGAGTATATGAAGGAAGCTATGTGGAGGAGTATGGCGGTCCATTCTCTCTGCCTACCCCTGCGGAGAAACGTGTGATGGTTTGTTGTTGTTGTTCAAATAGTATTAATGTATCAAATAAGACAATTAATTTGAAATTAATACACGTAAAGATATGATTTGTTCCCTAATTTTGTAAACTAACTAACTAACTAACCATCCCGCCGTCTCCCCGAAAGGGTAGGCAGAAAGAATGGACTGTCACACTTTTACTGATGCGGCACTCCATCCTTCTCTTTTCGCTCCGCGGGAGACGCGGTGTGATGGGTTGTGTACTTTTTTAATATTAAGATTATATATGTTAGAGAGCGAAAAATGCATCCCCAGAACAGGTTACCCCAGATGGGAGGTATTAAAACCATGCACTTGATAAATGATCAATAAATAAATAAATAATATGAAAGTGAGATAGAAAAAATAATGCTATCAGCTGACAGTGTATATCACACGACAACTAATTAGCTTATATGGTTCGGTCATAAAAAGTTGACAAATTTATTATTCTATTTGTTATCATTGGTTATAAATTTTGGGCCTTTTGATCATATACTGGAAAACATTTAGACATCCAAATGTAGCTTGCAATAATGGCTGCTAATAAAATTGAATTATTTATTAAAAAATCAATATACATTTGGTTGAATCATCAAAAAATTTAATAAACCTTTTAGTGAGTCTATTGATTAACCTAATAATGGGACTTCTTCCATTTGTGTTTACATTTATGAGGTCTGCAACCGATCACGCCGCACCTCCCTCAGGGGCAAACAGATTAGGATGGAGTGCCGAATTGGAAGTGTGGCAGTCCATCCTCTTTGCCTACCCCTCCGGCAAACGGCGTGATGGTTAGTCAGTTAATTATTTAGAGATAGAGTTCATCACTACTTTTTTCCCTACAAATGTACACACAGATGTTCTTAGCTCACATTGCCGATAGTACAAAAATTATAATAATATCTATTAAAATCTTGGATTTATCCATGTTTTGCAGTGTCCTCTTTGACTGAAGTTTCAGAGATCATTCCAGCCTCTTTCTTTGTAATAATAGATTAAGACAGGGAGTGCAATAATTTTCAAAATGTTAGTAGAAGAAGAAACCACAAGACTCAGACATACCCGAGATTCCAAGAATTATTATGTGAATGTTTTCAAATGCGTATAGTGTTATTTATATGAATAATTAATTAAGGTTGGGTCAGGATAGATTAGGTTAGCTGAAAGTAAGGAGTGTTGGATCTATTCCAAGTATCATAGGGCAGATATGCTTTAGCTGCAGTGATCGCCAACGTCGGGGGTAACTGACACAACAAAGGAACCTGACAGAGGGTACCTGATACAACATAAGGAAGAAGGGAGTAAGGCACTAACACCTAAGGGGGGTTTATCTACAGGTATACGGACTGAAGAGACATCTTGAAACGAAGGTTAAATGGGAGAGTCTGAACACATTTGTTGGGATGGTGTTAACAGCAAAGGAGGAATTGCAGTGACAGAGGACTGTTAATAATGAATCTCTGGATTAGTCGATGGTGCTGACAGCAAAGGAGGACTTGGAGTGACAGAGGACTGCTAATAATGAATCTCTGGATTAGTCGATGGTGCTGACACAGCAAAGGAGGAATTAACAGCAAAGGAGGAATTAGAGTGACAGAGGACTGTTAATAATGAATCTCTGGATTAGTCGATGGTGCTGACAGCAAAGGAGGAATTGGAGTGACAAGGACCGCTAATAATGAATCTCTGGACTAGTCGATGGTGCTAACAGCAAAGGAGGAATTAGAGTGACAGAGGACTGTTAATAATGAATCTCTGGATTAGTCGATGGTGCTGACAGCAAAGGAGGAATTGGAGTGACAAGGACCGCTAATAATGAATCTCTGGACTAGTCGATGGTGCTAACAGCAAAGGAGGAATTAGAGTGACAGAGGACTGTTAATAATGAATCTCTGGATTAGTCGATGGTGCTGACAGCAAAGGAGGAATTGGAGTGACAAGGACCGCTAATAATGAATCTCTGGACTAGTCGATGGTGCTATCAGCCAAGGAGAAATTGGAGTGACAGAGGAAGCAAACCAGAAGACTGGTAATAATGAATCTCTGGACCAGTCGATGGTGCTGACAGCAAAGGAAGAATTGGATTGACAGAGGATGCAATCCAGGAGGACTGCTAATAATGAATATCTGAACTAGTCGATGAACAGCTAAGAGACTACATGAAGAGCATCTAGTTCCCGATGATAGATGAATTCATTCTGAAACTTGCCGAACGTTTTTACAAAGGACTCCCTTCACATCCCAACCCCACAATAAAAGACCTCTCAAATTACGACCCAAACACTTCCAGCCGCCACAAGCGCCCAAAATCGATTCTCCTTCAGATGAATATTCCGGGCCACACAAATCATGCCCCCGCATAAACTAACAACCCACCAAATCACCTTCCAACAATGTTCCCATCAGACGTAAGAGGAATAGCCACATGAGCTGAACCTCTGTAAGCCAGAAGATCCAAGTCCAAGTCCAAGCATCTAGTATTGATGTAATGTACCAAGCACAAATCCCTAGATGCAGGAGCTGGGGGGTATGGTTTAATCAGTAAATATTTGACTCTCCTCCTTGATATGGACTCTGTTAAAGATATCCTACCTCCCGCAAAAAAAATAGCTGGAAGTATACCTGGTGCACCGCCCGTTTTCTCCTTGGGAGTGCGAGGTCCGGGAGTCTGGAAAATGGGGTAGCGGAAGTTGGTTCTCCAGTTGAAAAAGTGTGCCTGTAGGGCCACGGCACGCAACTCAGCGGGGAAATGTAGACTCAGGTCCACATCGTCTGGCCAATCATCCAAACCTACGGAAAGAAAATGAACATTAGCAAAGTGATGAAAGTGATAAACATTAGCATAAAATGTAAGCTCAAATAAACAAATGATATGGTGTAGTTACCGATCAATGAGTCGCCGAAGTTGATTCCGCAAAGGTCCGTATCATTGGTGAGAGGGTGAGTGAGATTGTTAATCATCTCGCGGGAGTTGGCATACCCTTTCAAGTACGGCTGTATAAACAGTTCTAAATTTGTTATGTTGGCGGCAGCGGGATCGTTAGCAATCAGCAGGTACTTCATGGCATTGGTCAATACGCGCTTAGTATTGGTAGTCTCAGGCGAGTACAGAATGTATGGTATGGCCTTTAACTCAACGCGAGATTCATTACTGAAAAAAATACAGCTAATCAATAATGGCACACATTAACATGAGATAGTATACAATGATGAC
This sequence comes from Lepidostoma basale, assembly GCA_022606425.2. Lineage (NCBI taxonomy): Eukaryota > Metazoa > Arthropoda > Insecta > Trichoptera > Lepidostomatidae > Lepidostoma > Lepidostoma basale. The sequence continues at coordinate 404,877 of JAHDVF020001222.1, read as the reverse complement.
TATTTTCGAATATTACGTAAATGTTTACATTCGTTCAATTAATACAAATGAAAATGTTTTCTAGATGTTTCGCCTTGCTAAGGCATTAATGTTTGATAATGCTTCAGCACGGGGAAACGTGTGATTTCCATAAACTATATATAAGGTTCCCACCACCACCCGAGACTGTTATAGGACGCAGCGACGCCCTTTCGTCAGTCTCGCTGCACTATCTAGGCCTGTTCCTTGTCCATCCGGGACTTACATTAATTTAATTTAGCCTTTTCTTGTCATCAATCAAAAGGGTGACAGACCACATTTAATCTATTCTTTTAAACTTATATATCTCCCGCGCGGCCTCACATCTCTTTATTATTAAATAAAATCAGAAGTAGATATTATATAACGCACACCTTAAATTAGTAAAAAAAAACATTAAAATTATATAAAACACACATTAATACACAATAAGACAAATATATAACAAACTAAATAAACTATAATAAAACTACAATGTTTTTATTAATTATTTACATTGTTATTCTAGAAATAATAAATAACAAACAAACAAATAAACAAACCATCACACCGTTTCTCCGCAGGGGTAGGCAGAGAGAATGAACCACCACACTACTCTATCCTGGCACACCTCTCTAGCTTCCTCCACATTCTTACAGCGAGACATACACACTTGTCGATTCTTTCAACTTCTAACATGACCAACCTTTAAAATTGGATTAATTTGATCATGCCACATTTTCCTCAGTCTGCCTCGACTCCGTACTATATTTAAATCATTAACCTTTCTAAATCATTATTTCTCCATCCATGCGTTCCATATGTCTGAACAAACGCAGCGATCCTTTCATAATTTTGTTTATAACCTTCTTCCGCTCTACATTCCTTTCTTATATCAGCATTTGAGATTCTGTCGTATATCGTTCTACCACACATACGTCTTAAGGAACTCATCTCTACCACATTTATTCTGCTCTCATCCTTCTTCTGCCAGTTCCATGCTTCGCTTCTATACATTAGGTTGGGACCAGAACTCCATTGTGAACGCCCGTTTTCACTTTCATTGATAAATTTTTGTTTCCAATAACTATTTTTAAAGCTCCATTCACTTTGTTACCCGCATCAACCCTTCTTTCGACGTCACTATCTGTTCGGCCATCCGCTGTGAACATGCTTCCTAAATACATAAATTCACTCACTTGCTCCAAGTTCACTTCGTTCACACTTATGTTACAAACTGTCATTTGCTATTCCCTTTCAAAAACCTTTGAATTTCTGACATTCATCATTAAATCGTTTGACTTGCATACCTCATACATTCTCGACACCAATACTTGTAATTCGTCCGCACTATCCGCAGCAAGAATGGCATTATCTGCATAACGAAGCGAGATATTCCGTTATGCTGGAGAGAGTTCAGAAAAAATTTCTGAGGTATCTCTACATGAGGGAGTATGGTAGTTATCCGTGGCTCTATCCCACGGCATTTCTTTTAGGAATGCTCGGAACCAATTCTTTACAGCTTCGAAGAGATGGGCATCTCATAACCCATTACTTTAAATTAATCAGGGGATATTTTGAGAACTCGGCTGTGCTAGAGGGTGTTGGTCTTTTTGTCCCTGATAGATTTCTCCGACAGCGACAGCACAGATTGTTTTACCAACCGGCCACCAGAACCAATCTGCCTCTGGTGACACCGGTGGGAAGAGCAATTAGTCTGCTGAACGCGGTCTCCTCGGAGATCGACGTCTTTTATATTAGTGAAGGTACGTTCAGGGGACAAATACTCTTGACTTTAGAAAGTATGTTGTCTTCCTAATGTCGAACCATCTCTAATGCGTTCCTGGTACTTTGTTGTATTTTTATAATATTTTACCTGTACTCAATAGATGCCTTAAACATTTTCCTGTTTGTAATGTCTTTTGAGTTAATAAACTGATTTGATTTGATTTGATTTGACATAAAGCAAATAGTTTACAGACAAATCATTTATCTTAGCACCAGCATTTATTCCTTTCGGTTCTTTCATACACTTGTATATTTCATCTTTCATTCTTAATCTTCTTTCATTCTTAATAAATAACATTAATTTATATCATAAATAGGTTGTGAACAAAACAAAGAAATTAGAACATAGTTTTTTAAATGTGAGCTGTCCGTCTGCGTGGGGTGAGGAAATAATATAACCATTCCGCACTTGAAAAAGATGTTCCAAACTAAGCTCTTATTACAACTACAGGGTAAGATCAAAAAGTAGTCAGACTGAATTAATATATTTTTTTTATTGAACCAATCGGTACAAATCCTTAGGAGTCCTTGAAATAGCAGCCTTGTGCTTCGACACAATGCGTATAATGCGATTCCCACTAAGCGTACGCCTTCTGGAACTCGCTTTCCAGAATCCCCTTTAGAGATGCCATCAACAGTGGCGTGCTTAGGGTTAACCAGTAGGGCAAGCCCATTCGATTTTTTATGTATGTCATATGTATAATATAAAAAGATAGTCATACGAAAATGTATTACAAAGTTGCATGTTTTCTTCGCTCTAGTTAGTCTACAAAACTCACTGAAGGTATATTATGACTGGACAGAATTTATAAACACATCCCAGTCATGACCAGTGGCGACACTCCCATAGAAGCCCAGAAGCCCGGCTTGCGTAAGAAATTTTGAATCAAAACCCCCGAATCTAAGTAATCATCGTAAAAACCTACCAAATCACCTTCCAACAATGGTCCCATCAGACATAAGAGGAATAGCCACAAGAGTAGAACCTCTGTAAGCCTCTGTAAGGTTTTGATTCAAAATTTCTTACGCAAGCCGGGGTTCTGGGCTTCTATGGGAGTCCCGCCACTGGCCGTCTTCTACGGAGCTGTATCGGTTTCCCTTGAGGTCCCGCTTGAGCCGAGGAAAGAGGAAGAAGTCCGGCGGTGCCAGATCCGGACTGTAGGGGGGGGTGAGGCAGCGCGGTGTGGCACGGCTTGGCGCACACCTTTCGCATGGCCAAATCCTCGGTAATAATTTTTTGGATGCCACCGTACGAAATCTCTAACTCATCAACACTCACACGAATGTTTGTGCGCCTTTTTACTTTGGCCACATTTTCATCAATCCTTGAAGTTGACGGGCGACCCGAGCTCCCGCCCCAGTTGTAAAAAGATTTTTTTTTTAAATACATTGTAAAAGATTTTTTACAATATAATTTTATTTTCTGATGGTAGAGCAATATCTTTGCTTCATTGGGTTGCCTCTGGGATGCAATAACAATGTTATGATTCTTTCCAGTTCCTACTCTCACTCTTTACGCTATTTTAACTGTTACTCTTATAAATTCTTCTTATGTAATTGCAAATGATCTGGAATTGTGCGCACGTAATATTTGTTCCATATGTCCTAACTATCTCAGGGATCCATTTTTAATTTTACTTATGATTTATATTCCTTTCTTATATTGTTGATCGGTATTCTATCATATATCGTTTTCCTGCACATTCTTCTCAGTGATCTCATTTCTATGGCATTTAAATAACTATTAAATGGAAGCATGGAAAAGCAAAAGAAGGGTGAAAGTAGAATAAATGCAGTAGAATTGAGATCTCATAGACGAATGTGTGGGTACTCTGTGTATCATACACAGTGTCGAATGAAAATATAAGAAGTGAATGCGGTGCGAATGATGGTGTTATGAACAAAATAATGAAAGGATCATTAAGATGGTTTAGACACATAGAAAGAATGAATGAAGAAAGAATAGTAAAAAAAGTATACGTTAACAATGTAATTGGAAATAGAAATAGAGGAAGACCGAGGAAAACGTGGCACGATCAAATAAATCAAATATTGAATGTCGGCCACGTGAGGAGTCAGAGAAATCGATGCGCGTGCATGACACTTGAATGTTGAGGAAGTGAGAGAAATATGTCAGGAAAGAAAAGTGTGGCAGTCCATTCTTTCTACCTACCCCTTCGAAGAGACGGCGTGATGGTTAGTTTCAATTTCAATTTCAATTTATTAAAAAAATTATTAGTTAGTTAACTCTTAAATTAACCACTAAACTAAAAACTAACTAACTAACCATCACGCCGTCTCTCCGAAGGGGTAGACAGAAAGAATAGACTGCCACACTTTTCTCTCCTGACATTTCTCTCGCTTCCTCAACATTCATACATCGTGTCATGCATGATGTATTGAAATTGAAACTAACCATCACGCCGTCTCTCCGAAGGGGTTGGTAGAAAGAATGAACTGCCACGCTTTTCTTTTCTGACATATTTCTCTCGCTTCCTCAACATTCATACGTCATGCACGCTTGCACAAATGCTTTCATGAGATATGAATGAAAGCAGCGCACATAGGAAGTTAGAAGCCTTAGCTAATACGTTAGGTCTTCTTATATATGACCTCTGTGGCCGGGTGGCAAGTGCTGCGACTGCCACGCCGAAGGTCCCAGGTTCGATTCCCGACGATGGCAGTGTGATTGTCGCACTGTCTTTGGGATGGTGTAGAATTCATGTGACAGTAAAATGGCGATAGATTGTCATGAGAATCAGCTATGCCCTTTGGCTCGCGCTGTAGTGATTTGAAGAGCGATTCAACAGAATAATAATATTAATAATTAATTGTATCTCAATAGAGACGAAGATGTAAATTATTTGGAAACAGAATATGGTGGTCGAGGCGTTTACAGGACTACCTGTCATTGGTTGGGTTAAGAGATCGCTTTATGTAATACAACATTCCCCATTTCGCCCTTCTACGAACACCACGTCTGACAATTTTTGAAAGTTGTATAAGTAAATGCTAACAAGTTGAGAAACATTTCACATATTTTAGTTCAATCTACACTAGCGCCATCTATTGAGACTAGGGGTAAGCATTAAGCCAGAAAATCTTTATTAATGTAATGTGAAAGGCTATCAACCCAATTATCACATATTACTAGATAACGCCTGGAGAAAACTCTCCAATTTTTATAGGCTTTTTAATTTTGACCAGTTTTTTATACAACATTTTGTTTGAATGTATACAAATACTGGATTAATTGTATCTCAATAGAGACGAAGATGTAAATTATTTGGAAACAGAATATAGTGGTCGTACCACAACGTCTCTATTGAGATACAATTAATTCTTAATGATTAATACACCCGTAATGGGTAAAATCCAGTATTTGTCTACAAGTATTTGTATACATTCAAACAAAATAATAATAATAATAATAATATTCCTCTCACCTGGTGTTGGGAACAGCGAAGAGGGAGGCCGGAAATGGCTGGAAGTGAAGAGCTGGCGCCATCTCAGGCTCCACGAGGCTGCGCACCAGCACCATGAGCATGGAGAATATGACAGGGGCCAGGATCTCCACGGCAGTCTGCATCTTGTGGCGCCGCTGCAGCAGCCAGTTCTTCCATATCAGGAGGCAGAATTTGTCCCACCCGCGCGCCATTCTCAAATCTGAACGCTTTGCAGTTCCGCTATAGGAGAAAGCTAGACATCAATGGCCGAGTGCTGCGTCTTTCTTTCCTTTTGGCATGCGTGTATACTGAAACAAAAAATATGTACATTAAGCATCTATGGTCCACTTAAAGTTGTCATCGTAAACAAAAGCCTATCCAAAAAAACTCCAATGGCACTGCACAATGGTGTACTTTTACCGACCCTTATAATAATAATAATATGCTAACTTTTAAAGTGCCATTTTTGTGATAAAATCATCTCAAGGGCGCATTAAGAAGTGTTTTAGATCTAAAAATCTAAATGTGAACGCTGCGTCTGATCTTCGCGATCGGTTAGAAAGTATAGTAGAACGAAATATAAATGTTTAAATTGGGTATGAAATATGAAAAAGAAAGGTTTTCAGTTTAGATCTGAAATCTGTCGGATCATTTATGCATCTGAGGTGTGAAGGGAGATTGTTCCAAGCTGATGGACCGGCTACCGCGAAAGCTAGATCCCTGAAATTTGTACTAGAGCAACGCTTTGGCTCAATTAATCTTACTATTGCCGAGGAGTTCGCCGAGCGAAGTGTGGATTTCCTTGTATTTAGGCTGTCCGTTATACAGAGTTCAGATATATAACTTGGTGCCATTCCATGTAGCGCTTTAGAGACTGTCCAGCAGCGTTTATACTGGATTCTTTCTGGACTTTTAAGCCGGTGAAGTTCTTTGAGATGTTGTGTTATATGGGACTTTTTTGGAATGCCTTTAATGAGTCTTGCTGCTGCATTGAACGCAGATTGAAGTTTGAAATGTTTGCATATTATGTTTGCCATTACAATAATCGAGTCGTGACACAACGAAGGACAAGAGATATGTATGGAAGTGAGGCATAGAACTCGCAAAAGAAGGATGAAAGTAGAAAAAATGCAGTAGATATGAGATCTCTTAGACGAATGTGTGGAAAATATGTGTAGGATAGAGTGTCGAATGAAAATAATGTATAAGAATTGATTTCAGTGCGAATGAAAGTGTAATGAACAAAATAATGAAAGTATCATTAAGATGGTTTGGACAAATAGAAAGAAAGAATGAAGAAAACATGGTAAAAAAAAAAGTACATGTTAACAATGAAAATGTGGCACGATCAAAAACTAACTAACTAACCATCACGCCGTCTCTCCAAAGCAGTAGGCAGAAAGAATGGACTGCCACATTTTCTTTCCTGACATATTTCTCTCACTTCCTCAACATTCTATTGTGTCATGCACGTGGTTCGATTTCTCTGACACCTCACATGGCCGACATTCAATATTTAATTCATTTGATCGTGCCATGTTTTCCTCGGTCTTCCACTATTTCAGGTTCCATTTACATCATTAACATATAATTTGTTTATCATTCTTTCTTCATTCATTCTTTCCATATGTCCAAACCATCTTAATGATCCTTTCATTATTTTGTTCATAACACCAACATAACCATTTGACACGATCAAATAAATCAAGTACTGATTGTTGGCCACTCGAAGAGTCGGAGAAATCAAAAGGGCGTGCATGACACGATTTATGAATGTTAAGGAAACGAAAGAAGGATGTCAAGAAAGAACAGTGTGGTGTTCCATTATTTCTGCCTATCCCGTCGGAGAGACAACGTGATGGTTAGTTAGTTAGTTGGCATCTAATAACTTCACAGATATAAATTATATGTTGGTTTATCATTTAAGGACACTCTTTTTTAAGGAATCTTTTGTCTTCAGCATTTATTCTGTTCTCTTCTTTCCCGTGCCAATTCTATGTTTCCTTTTATAGATGAGGGTGAATGGCCGTTCATGAACAAACTCCTACTACGTCCTTTTACATTTAAAAAATTACTACCTTCATTAAATTCATAAAATAAGAGATGACAAAATCATAAATTTTCATGTCACATATACAAGTTAAAAAAACTAACTAACTAACCATTACGCCGTCACTCCGGAGGGGTAGGCAGAATGAATGGAACGCCACATTGTTCTGTCCTGACATACTTCTCTCGCTTCCTCTACATTCATACATCTTGTCATGCACGCACGTCGATTTCTCCGACTCCTCACGTGACTGACATTCAATATTTGATTAATTTGATCGTGCCACATTTTCTTCGGTATTCCTCTATTTCTAGCTCCGTTCACGCCGTTTACATATACGTTCTTTACCATTTTGTCTTCACTCATTCTTTCCGTGTGTCCAAACCATCTTAATGACCCTTTCCTTATTTTGTTCATAACACTTTCATTCGCACCACATTCACTTCTTATACTTGCATTTGTCACTCTATCATATACAGATTTGCCACATATACAGATTCATCTTAGAGATCTCATTTCCACTGCATTTATTCTACTTTCATCCTTCTTTTGCCAGTTCCATGCTTCACTTCCATACATAAGGGTCGGCACAAGAACACCATTATGCACTGCCATCTTAGCTTTTTTGGATAGGCTTTTGTGTACAAGTTATGTACAAATTGTGGTCAAAATATTCCATTACAATAAATTTATTTAAATGAAATGCATCTAATAAATTACAAACAGTAATCATATAAAAATAAATGTATTTATATGATTACTGATTTATTCGAATAACTATGGGAATGCATCAATTGTACAGGGTTATACTTATAATATAGGCAATCTTATAACATATGTATAGTTTAAATACCTCGTTTGAAAGCAAAAATACGTAGAAGTTTTTAAAATAAACTACATGAAAATTCATATGTTTTAAGGCGTGATCAATTTCGTCTATTTCTATTTCAGATGAAATACCGGTTTGTCTAAAAAAAAAGGTCTACGACATGTGTATACTGCCCATGATGACATACGGACTAGAGACGACAACTCTCTCAGCAAAAAGTGTCCACAGGCTCAAGTGTACACAGAGGTCCATGGATAGATAGTTGGTGTGAGCTTGCGCGACCGCATAAGGAATGAAGAAATCAGACGCCGCACCAGGGTCGCTGACGTCATGGACCGAGTGGCAAAATTTAAATGGCAATGGGCTGGACACTTGGCTAGACAGGGTGGCAACAGATGGGCACCCAGGATACTCAGTTGGAGACCATGGGCAAATCGGCGAAGCGTCGGAAGGCCAGCGATGAGATGGACCGATGATATTGTCAAAAGGGTTGGAAAATCTTGGATACAAAGGGGACTGGATGGAGACGAGTGGAGGAAATTGGAAGAGGCCTATATCCAGCAGTGTAGGGAAGAAGGCTAGCAAAGAAGAAGAAGAAGACATGAAAAATGGTGATTTTTTTTATAAATCTTCTCGAATTTCTCAATTAAAATAGTTAAAATGTTTGATGTTTTCGTCTGGCATTTCCTGATGTGAAAATACAGTTATAGCTTTTGTATTGATAATGAATGCCTGTTATATTCAGTAATTAAGAAACAAAATAAGTTTCATTAAGAACAAAAGCTTTTTTTAAATAATTTTTTAAAACACCTGACTTCGATAATTTAAAAATAAAATTTAATTCATTTTATATCAAAAACGGTTCACTTTTGCATAATGCCTTACATGACATAATTCATCGGAAATAACCTCCCCTACAACTTCCTATAAGGAATAGGTTCAAAAACCTATAGAACTGGCCACCGGTTCAAAAAACCTGCTGTATACAGATGTGAAAAGGAACGGGAAACTACCACATTAAAAAAAGACCCAAGCGGTATCCCAAGATGTTGATAAACTTTGCTGCAAACCAATCCCTGGGATTGAAACTTAAATAAATAATAGGAAAAAAATATATTCAACATTTTTGAATGTATACAAATACTTGTAGACAAATACTGGGTTTTACCCATTGCGGATAATTTTTTTATATTTTTATAAGGATTAATTGTATCTCAATAGAGACGAAGATGTTATAAAGATTTTCTGTTATTTAATGAAATCACAAGTAATTTAATGAAATTTGAAAACATTTAATGAAATCACAAGTAATAAAGATTTTCTGCTTAATGCTTCCCAATCTTAATGGATGGTGCTAGTGTAGATTGAACTAAAAAATGTGAAGTGTTGCGCAGCATTCTAGCATATATACATCTTCCAAAAATTTGTCAGACGTGGTGGTCGTAAGAAGGGCCGACCACCATATTCTGTTCCCAGAAAACAATTTACATCTTCGTCTCTGTTGAGATAGAAATAATCCTTATAAAAAAATATATATTTATTAAGAGCTCCCAAGCGAGTGTATTTAGCGTGTCAGCAACATAAAGGGGTGAATTAAAAAACATAAAAGAAAAAACTCTAGTTACCAGTCAGATTTGCAGCAGTCACAATTTTTCTCTCTTTCAAAGATTTCAAATAAACTAAAATACTGTTCAAGAATCGAAAAACATTTAATGAAATCACAAAACTATAAAAGTGTGCATTCGAGTATCGGCGCGTCGACTCCACCAAGAACAGAGGGTGTGGATAATTAGGCGGAACTGAGCACCTTCTCGCTCTGCGCGGCTACGTTATGAAACTGTAATATTGTAAAAAAGTATTGTAATAAATTCCAATATCGAAAGTCTATCAGAAATGTGCAGACCGAATTAATCTTATCACTAATATTTAATATTCTCGTTTATCTAATCTAAAACAAAGATAATAACGGTACTTTTGGGATGAAATGAAAAAATAAGTAAATTCCGTCAAAATGATTAGAATATTATGTCATACACTTATAAATAACTACAATAATCCCTTTAAAAGTTGGACTTTAAGAGCCTTCATCTGATGTGCTCATCCGATGAATAGGATAGCTGGACAACACTATTGTCAACTGACTATTAAAAGAGAAACAACAGGAATGGATATGAGTATATATTTGAGAATATTGAAACAAACGATTTATTAAAAATGGTTTGTAGGCTACATGACAATAGGAATAGAGACAGTAATTAGATTAATCAAATCTCATCTCTTTACTTTTTTAATGTATACAAATACCTTACCCGATTTTACCCATTACGGGTGTATTAATCATTAAGAATTAATTGTATCTCAATAGAGATGAAGATGTAAATTATTTGGAAACAGAATATGGTGGTCGAGGCGTTTACAGGACTTATGACATGTCATTGGTTGGGTTAAGCGTTGGTTACCTCTAGTCTCAATAGATGGCGCTAGTGTAGATTGAACTTAAGTATGTGAAATGTTTCTCAATATGGTAGCATATATACAACTTTCAAATAATTATCAGACGTGGTATTCGTAGATGGGCGAAATGGGAAATGTTGTATTACATAAAGCGATAGAATAAGTATTCCTATTAATTTAGAATGACATTTTACACATTAAATCAAATTGCAATAATAATTTCTCACTCATAGTTCACATAACACGTTCGCTGCAGCATATAATACCTAATCATTTCAAGCATGCTGAATACTATTCAACTTCCACTTCCAACTAAAGCATTGCAGTGTGCTGTGTAGTTATTGGCAAACATCGTACCAAACTATACAAAATTCTGTTGATACACACACTATAGAATCATGACATGAACACGCGTCCTCCGCATGGCTACAAAAAGCAGTCCAGCGTATATGCGTTTGATGGGAATATGCGTCATTAGCACTTGAGGTTGTGATGATTCCTCCTTGTCACCAAGGTACCTAACTGTACTGTGATAACATTTGGTGCCGTTACCAGGATGAGGATGGATCCTCCACACCAGGTCTTTGGGATTAGCTAAATTCATCACAACGTGTTAATTTTTCCCTTACGGTGCAAAAATAAAAACGTGCGTTCCGGTGTAGGGTAGTCAGTACGCGTTAAAAAATTACCGATTTTAAATCGGAAAAATAGGAACATTCATAGCTAATCCCCTTAAATAATTATAATTGAAGTCAAAAATTATAATAATTGAGATTTAATTGCTAAAAATATTAAAAAAACATCTGGCAATGCTCACGGAACGGGCATAGACCCGCTCTGGTTGGAAGCCCGAAAGCGACTGCCGGCGGCGGCGGGACGGCCGAGAGTGAGAACATTGAGCTAGAACATATGCAAGAGTGAGATGCGAATATAGTGTCGCGTACTCAGCGCTACGAATTTTGTTTCCGATGTTCACAAAATACCTCCGATGTACCCGATGAATTCTGATTATTATTAATATAATTTTTTTAATCAATGCGTAAATATATTATGGAGGAATACCTAAAATCTTAACCTTGTATTTATTAAATGAATAGAGATATTGATGGTTATTAGAAGCAACGTGTAGAAGATACCCATCACAGGGAAGGCAGGGTTAAGCCACACAAAAAATATGATTTTGGATATGCATTTGTAATAAGTAAAGAATGCTTCTGAATTTAATGTTTCATGTGAAAATCACTGCGCCCGGATAGCAAGGGTTGTGAGTTTGAAATAAAATGGAAACTTTTAACAGGATTTGTATATTATATCATAGAACAAAAACGAGGGAATATGTATCTGATACACAGCTGCACACACAGTAATTACAGTGACGATAACATCTGATACCCGGGCAAGTTAATCTAGGTTTGGGGAAAAATAATCTGGTGGATAAATTCTGCTTGTTACACCCGACTGCACTGCGAGGTCGTTTGTTTATCGAGATATAATCAATAATCTGCCGTGTACCGTCATGTCTCTGTGTCCGGGGGTCCATAGCAACTGGCATGTTTGTCAGCGAGAATTCTTATTCCGTAATAATAACTGACTAACATCACGCCGTTTCTCCGGAGGGGTGGACAGAAAGAATGGAGCGTCACACTGTTCTTTCCTGACATACTTCTCTCATTTCCACAACATTCATACATCGTGTCATGCGCGCACGTCGTTTTATCCGACTCCTCATGCGTCTGACATTTAATATTTCATTTATTTTATCCCATACATTTTCCTCGGTCTTCCTCTATTTCTAGTTCCCTTCACATTGTTAACATATAGTTTTTTTTACCATCTTTTCTTCATTCATTCTTTCCATGTGTACAAACTGTCGTAATGATCCTTTCATTAGTTTGTTCATAACACTTTCATTTGCACCGCATTCACTTCTTACACTTGCATTTAACACTCATATACCTACAGATTTACCACACATTCGTCTAAGAGATCTCATTTCTACTGCATTTATTCTAATTTCATCCTTCTTTTGCCAGTTCCATGCTTCACTTCCATACATAAGGGTCGGCACAAGAACACCATTATGCACTGCCGTCTTAGATTTTTTGGATAAGCTTTTGTTTGCGATGGCAACTTTAAGTGCACCATTTATTCTGTTGACTGCCCCAACCCCTTCTTTCAATATCCTTCTCCACTCTCCCATCCTTTGTAAACATACTTCCTAAATAAACAAATTTATCCACTTGTTCCAGATTTTCACCATTCACACTAATGTTACAGACTGTTTATCAATCACAGTTCTTAAAAATCCAATAAGTACTTTTGACATTGATGTATGGTTATGGTTATTAGATGATTCCTACTTGTCATATACGAGTATATAAATTTTACATACAATATTTTAAACAAATATTTAAAAAAAATACAACAATGGCACTTACGCAAATGTAGCAGTCATAATTTGATGCAAATATATATACATATATGTATGTATATGGCATTAAGCCTAATTTGTACATTTTATTCTGCATATTAAATATGAATCAACATAGAAAAAAATATAAATGTGTACTATGATCTTAGCCCTTTAAAATGGATCTAACAATACAAGAGAAAAAAAACTTTTATATTATATCTTCTTCTCTTTGTTGTTGTTCCTCGACTATCGAAGGTTGGACAACATCACGGCTATTTCTACTCTTGATACAGCAGCTCTAAACAGGGATGTTGTGCTGCAACTGAAACATTCTAGAAGCTATTCTAGCCAGAATTTTCTACTCATCCCGACAATTTGTTTTCCGTTAATTTTACCTTGGATAATCAGTTGCGGCACTTTGTATTTATCGTTTCTCATAATTTGCCCGAAGTATTGACAAAGTTCAGCATGTACGACTTCTAAATGTTTTAGCAATCAAGAATATCAACACTAAGGATTTGAGGATAATTGAGAATCAGTATTGGCACCAGAGAGCTACAGTTAGAATAGAGGATCAAACAACAAATGATATATTCAGATAAGTATTTGCAAAGTATTATATTATATATTTTAATAATTTAAAATGATTTTGGATGGGTGAATTAGTGAGTAAATAAATATGTGAAATAAGATGTCAGTAAAACGAAGGAGAGAGTATAAAATAGCCTCTCTTTCATAATTGTAAGAAGAGTAAAAGGCAATTATATGCATACAGGGATTAGACATTTTATATAAATTAATTAATTAAGCAGTACAGTACAGCATGTACCTAACGTTCGTCGACTTTGAAAAGGCCTTCGATACATTATCGTGGACTTCAATCTGGTCAACTCTCATTCGCAGAGGAGTCCCACGGAAGATTGTGAATGTCATCAGGGCAATGTATGACGGTTGTTCTTGTCGTGTAGTGCACCAGGGCAAACTCTCCGAGGCCATCAAACTAAGTGTGGGAGTGCGACAGGGATGTCTACTATCACCCCTGCTCTTCATAGTGGTTCTGGAGGATGTGTTGCGCCGTTCTTTCGTCGGTCCTCGTGGCATTCCATGGATGCGTGATACCCAGTTGGAGGATCTGGATTATGCTGATGACCTCTGTTTGCTTTCGGTAAACCGGGTGGATGCGGAGCGGAAACTTTGTAGACTTCACGAGGAAGCGGCAAAAGTAGGTCTCAAGATTAACATGTCCAAGACAGTATCCCTACGAGTGTCCACAAATGACTCCACCCCAATCTTGCTCCACGGTGTCCCCCTTGTGACCACGACCAGCTTCTGCTACCTCGGTAGTATGATAGCAGGCTCAGGAGGTACGGAGGAGGATGTAGCCAGCAGACTTGACAAGGCAAGGGGAGCTTTCGCTATGCTTCGCCCTGTATGGCGCTCCGGTATCATTTCGAGAAAGCTCAAGCTCCAAGTATTCAGCAGTAACGTTAAAAGCGTACTGCTGTGCGGATGTGAGACTTGGAAGTCTACCCCAGACGTAATTGGTAAACTCCAGGTGTTTATAAATAGGTGCCTTCGCTCAATATTCAAAATCTATTGGCCCCAAACAGTGTCAAATGCCGTTCTCTGGACCATGGCAGGCGAAAAGCCAATTAGAGAACAAGTCGCTAGGCGCAAATGGCAGTGAATCGGTCACACTCTGAGACGGAACCCAGCCTGCATCGCTCAGGGCGCACTAGACTGGTCCCCTATGGGGGGAAAGAGAAAGCGAGGCAGACCTAGAGCCACCTGGAGAAGAACCCTGCAGGACGAGGTTAAGGCAGCAGGTCTCACTTGGGACGATGTTAAGCATCAGGCATGCGATAGAGTCGGGTGGAGTAGATTCCTTGAGGCCCTATGCACCACGGAGGTGTGACAGGACAAAAAGAAGAAGAGAGAATTAATTAAAAATATTGTGGGTATTCTGCGAATAAGCACTAAGTAAAAATTTTGCTGTTTTGACTTAATGATGAGGACTGTTGAAAAAATACTCTACATTCTGTAAAAACCCGCTAAGTCCTATCTACACTACAAGTCGAGATATTTTCTGTAATAAGTCAATATAACATAAATCCGTTCAGGGAAAGAGCACCAAGGGACTCAATGGAAATTCCCTGGATAAATTTTTGATGATAAATTATTTCGGATGTATTCAGCCAAGCTTATGGAGCAGTACTGACTTGAAATAAGGTGAGATTGTTGGTCGCCAACATGATATCCTGGAGATGTCTAGTAAGTGATGTCTACATGCTTCACTCAGGGGCAAACGTGGCAATTATTATCTCTTTTTACTAATAAATTATTATTTTACTTAATGTAATAGGTACTGTACATAAGATAAAATTATTGCATAACATTTTAATTAAAAAAAAAAACATTTCTCACAAAGTGACTATAGTAGGTACAATGTGACTTAACTGTGGTATTAGGTATCAGCGAAAATGCACTAAGTCATTTCAATCCACTATTATTTTGAAAAAAAATTACTGATTGTTCAGTTATTATTTATTAAACCATTAAATAAAATGTAATTAATAGAACAATATACCATTTTTTCAAATTGGCTTAGTAATGTTTAGTATAAAAAAAAATTGTTATATCCTTACAAACTTTGAACTTCAATTATTTCAGAAGTAGTAATTTTGACTTAGTGCTTTTTCGCAGAAAACCGACGATATACATAAAAAAATTACAGAATAATAACCTGGATGGTGATCTAGGAGATAGAACGCTCGGCTACTGATCCAAAGAACACGGGTTCAATGATTAACATGACCCAGTTCCTTCTTCATAATAATGAATGTTTATTTCTGTTCACATTGGAAATTGAATAATGAATTCTAATTTTATTTTTTTATTTAATTACAATAAAAACAGTGTAGATCTGACAGTACTATATAATATTGATAGCATCAATGTGACTCATTTTATTGGAATCCAAATGTTTAACAAGAGATGTTCAAAAGACTGATGTAATATAGGAAGGAGAACTATTTTAAGAACCATTTCATTGGAATCCAGATGTTTAACAAGAGATGTTCAAAAGACTGATGTAATATAGGAAGGAGAACTATTTTAAGAACCATTTCATTGGAATCCAAATGTTTAACAAGAGATGTTCAAAAGACTGATGTAATATAGGAAGGAGAACTATTTTAAGAACCATTTTATTGGAATCCAAATGTTTAACAAGAGATGTTCAAAAGACTGATGTAATATAGGAAGGAGAACTATTTTAAGAACCATTTCATTGGAATCCAAATGTTTAACAAGAGATGTTCAAAAGACTGATGTAATATAGGAAGGAGAACTATTTTAAGAACCATTTTATTGGAATCCAAATGTTTAACAAGAGATGTTCAAAAGACTGATGTAATATAGGAAGGAGAACTATTTTAAGAACCATTTCATTGGAATCCAAATGTTTAACAAGAGATGTTCAAAAGACTGATGTAATATAGGAAGGAGAACTATTTTAAGAACCATTTTATTGGAATCCAAATGTTTAACAAGAGATGTTCAAAAGACTGATGTAATATAGGAAGGAGAACTATTTTAAGAACCATTTTATTGGAATCCAAATGTTTAACAAGAGATGTTCAAAAGACTGATGTAATATAGGAAGGAAGAACTATTTTAAGAACCATAATCCACCATAGGGAACAAAGAATCATAAAGAACATAATAAAACCTTTCAGTTATATCACTTATGACAGTGTAATAGTCATATGCTGGATGATATCGGATGAATACAAACTATTTATTGGGTTATTTAGATAATCATAATTATGTAGAAATATAATAAAGTAATAAAGATATGTATTCACATTTAATAAGAATGCCCAAAAGGTGTGTTCTTTCATGAAATAAAGTGATAGAGTACTTGTTTAAATTTACTTAAAAAATAAACAATAAATCAAATCAAATCAAATCAGTTTATTTTGTCAACAGAATTTACAAAATATTTTTTTAAGGCATCTATTGAGAACAGGTAAAATAATATATTGTGTTATAGTATACTACCAGAAACGCATGAGAGATGGTTCAACATTAGGAAGACAGTTCTAGTGCCGACCCTTATGTATGGACGTGAAGCTTGGAGTTCGCAGAAGAAGGATGAAAGTAGGATAAATGCCGTGGAAATGAGGTCACTAAGAAGAATGTGCGGCAATGTATGATAAAATATCTAATGACGAAGAAAGAAAAGAATGTAAAGCGGATGAATGCGTGATAAATAAAATCAAGAAAGGGTCACTAAGATGATTTGGACATATGGAACAAATGAATGAGGGAAGAATGGCTAAAAGGCCAAGGAAGATATGGCATGAGCAAATTAATCAATTACTGAAAGACGGCCATGTGTTGAAGTAGGAAGAATTAACTAGTGTGCATGTCACGATGTGTGAATGTAGAAGAGACGTGAGAGTTATGTCAGGATAGAACAATGTGGCGATCCATCCTCTCTGCTTAACCCTCCGGAGAAACAGCGAGATGGTTAATTAATTAGATAATTATAAGTACATTTATGTTTAGCGTTGTCTAGCAGTATGATAATTGCGTAAGCCTTTCACATTGAATTAATAAAGATTTTCTGCTTAATGCTTACATTTAATCTTAATAGATGGCGCTAGTGTAGATTGACCTAAAAATGTTAAGTGTTTTTAACATAGAAGCATATATACATATTTCAAAAATTTGTCAGACGTGGTGGTCGTAAGAAGGGCAGAATGGGGAATGTTGTTAACATAAAGCGATCGATTAACCCAACTAATGACAGGTCATAAGTCCTGTAAACGCCTCGACCACCATATTCTGTTTCAAAAAAGAAAAAACAATTTACATTTTCGTATCTATTGAGATACAATTAATCCTTAAAAATGATTCACCCGCAATGGGTAAAATCCAGTATTTATATACATTCAAAAAAACAAATTACATTTATAAAATTTATTGTAAATTATAATATTAGGTCCTTACATATGAAATTGGCGTTTTGCCGTACTGGCAACTTTGATCTCAAATATCTTCTCTCAAATACTCAAGTATTTGTGTTTCGAAAATTATAATTCATTTGTTTTTTCCTCAATTGTTTTTTTTCTTTGCGTCACTCAGTTTACAAAATGGAAAACTTGAAATATCGCGTTATTTACGAGTACGAGTTCCACCGTGGCACCAGTGCTGCAGAAACGGCTCGAAGGATTAATGATGTATATGGCGACGGTGCCGCAAAAGAAAACACAGTGCGTTTTTGGTTCCAACGTTTTCGTTCTGGAAATTTCGACCTGCAGAACAAGCCCCGTGGACGGCCGGAGACCAAAGTTGATAATGAAGAATTGAAGGCTATTGTAGAAGCGGATCCATCGCAAACCACGTCCGAGTTAGCTGCAGGCTGCGGTGTTAGTGATAAAACTGTTTTAATCCACTTGAAGCAAATTGGGAAGGTGAAAAAGCTTGAAAGGTGGGTACCTCACGAATTGAGTGAAGCAAATCAACAAACGCGCGTTGACTGCTGCGTTGCATTACTCAACCGGCACAATAATGAAGAGATTTTGAATCGAATCATTACCTGTGATGAAAAGTGGATCCTGTATGACAATCGGAAGCGCTCATCGCAATGGCTGAACCCTGCCGAACCAGCCGAACCATGCCCCAAGCGAAAATTGACTCCAAAAAAGTTACTTGTGAGCGTTTGGTGGACTAGTGCTGGTGTCGTTCACTACAGCTTTCTTAAATCTGGCCAGACGATTACGGCAGATGTCTATTGTCAGCAACTGCAAACCATGATGGAAAAGCTAGCTGCTAAACAACCGAGGCTGGTTAATCGCTCTAGGCCACTGCTGCTTCATGATAACGCTAGACCACACACTGCACAACAGACGGCTACCAAATTAGAAGAGCTTCAATTGGAATGTCTAAGACATCCACCGTACTCTCCGGACCTTGCCCCAACAGATTACTATTTTTTTCGAAATTTGGATAACTTCTTGCAAGGGAAAAAATTCAACTCCGATGGGGCAGTCCAAACCGACTTCAAAGATTTTATTGATTCCCGTCCGAATGGTTTTTTTAGTAAAGGGATCGATGAACTACCTATGAGATGGCAAAAGTGCATAGATAGCAATGGTACATACTTTGATTAAATAAGTATATTATATTTAAAAAAAATCAACTTTATGTTCCTCCCATACAAAACGCCAATTTCATATGTAAGGACCTAATAATTATATTCGCTTGTGTAGTTTCACCCACTTTCTCGGCATTGTTGCCGGAAAAAATGTGCAAAATATGGATGCAGAAACACCTTGACCATTTAGAATTCCGATGTCAGTATATGACACTAAAGGCTTTCCATAGCCTTGGTCGTAGAAATCGCACACTTTCGTGGGAAAGCATGCACAGATACGGAGAAGAGTTACAATGTCCGGAGCTAGCGCCGTACCAGGCTTGTGCCTAGAGGTATCGATGGTGTATTTAGCCTTCATCCAGTTCATGACATTGTTGAATTGAGCAGTACTTTTGCGCTGTACTTTTTCCCAATCGTTGCCTCGTGTACTAAAGATGAATATTATGAAACTGATATCCTCCAACATTTTCATTTTGTCGCGGGAGATGCCTTTTGGTGGCGATGAGGTTCGCAACCCGTCATACCGCGTCTCTCGCGATGGCGAAAAGAGAAGGATGGAGTGCCGCATCGATTAAAGTGTGGCAGTCCATTCTTTCTGCCTACCCTTTCGGGGAGACGGCGTGATGGTTAGTTAGTTAGTTAGTTTTGCAAAAAGTGTGTTGGGCAGCCATGATTCCAAAAGCATGTAGCCAGTGTAAAGCAGAATTAACACTGAGCTGCAAATCAATCAAATAGAGAAAGGTGATGAAAATACAAGTGTATGACACATGATTATCCATTCAAGATAGCAATAGAAAGCACTGTGAATGACTCGACATAATTTCTTATCTGATTAACAATAGTACAGAACATATTGTGGCAAGTTTTTGGTGATTCATAAATACTTTTGAAACATAATACTCGTAAGTAATTAAAAATTAATAAGTGAAATAAGATACAAAGATTTTATCTATGTACACGTTTTTTATGAATTTATTATGCATGATTGGGTATGTGTAGATTGTGATTGTCTTCTTCTCTGGTTTCAATGGGATTGGTTTGCAGCAATTTCGTCTATTCTTCTCTTCTATTCTTCTCTGTCTTGTGCGGCTCTTTTGAAATCTGCATATGATGAGCAGCACACGTCCACCAACAGGTCCTCCAGGTACTCTCGGCGTGGGCGTCTCCTAGAGTTTGTCCCCTCGGTTATACCCTCCATTATGGCATGCAAGAGACCTTCTTGACGTATTACATGGCCGATCCATCTTGCACGTCTTTCGGACATGGTCCTGAGCAGGTGCTTTCCTCCTTCGATTCCTTGAAGAACTTCCTCATTCGTGATATGGTCTCTCCAGGAAATTCCTAATAGTCTTCTATCTTGTGATTGTACACTGGTGTATATTCCATGGCTGGGCTGGGCAGCATTCAAAAATCTTGGTCACATTTTGAAAAATCCGAAAATACCCATCAACTTGAAAAGGAGAGTGTTCAATGCCTGTGTCCTGCCAGTGTTCACTTATGGTATTGAGACTGTCACAATGTCACAAAAAAGTGCCAACAATCTAAGAGTCACTCAGAGAGCAATGGAGAGAGCCATGTTGGGTAACAGTTTACGGGACAGACTCAGAAATGAGGATATAAGAGTCAGGACAAAGGTTTCCGATGTTATCAAGATGGCCGCAACCCTCAAGTGGCGATGGGCGGGACGTGTCGCTCGCGATCCAGATGAAAAGTGGACAAGGCGACTGCTGTGCTGGTGGCCAAGGACGGCAAAGCGTGGAGTTGGGCGCCCACAGTTGCGTTGGCGCGACGATGTTCGGAGAAGTGCGGGAAGTGCCTGGATGCGGATCGCTCAGGATAGAAGAGAATGGAAAATGCGAGAGGAGGCCTACATCCAGAAGTGGAGGTCAATATAGGCTGAAGAAGAAGAAGAAGAAGAAGTATATTCCATTATCTGGATGCCGCTTGAGGTTCGATATTGTTTGATGGTGGAGAGGGTGCAGAAGAAATTTCTAAGATACCTCTATCTTAGGCAGTATGGATATTACCCGTGGCTCTTTTCATCTGATTTGCTAGGGATGCTAGGCTACCAGTCACTCAAGAGGAGACGAGACATTCACTTGGGTGTTCACTTCTTTCGACTGATAGGCGGTTGTATACACAACTCAGAAATCCTGAGTGATGTAGGTCTGTTCGTCCCTGATAATATCTTCGACAAAGGGGTCATAGATTGTTTTATCTCCCACGATGCAGAACTAACCTGGCAATCGTTATGCCCGTAGGTAGAGCAATATCTTTGCTCAACCGTATCACCTAGGAGTTTGACATATTTTGTGATAGTTTGGCTCGCCTAAGGGAAGTACTATCTTTATTATAATTGTATATTCATTTTATTAATTTATCATGCGTCTTATGTTTCTCACTCATTTTATTATGTACGAGTATTACTGATTATTGTGTATCTCTAACTTGTATCTCGAGTGTATTGAAAAATTAATTCGGGTATGAAATATTGGTCTTACGCATGCTTTGTAGATTCTCATCTTACTCTTAATGACCATTTTTTGTTTGTATTGTAAAAATACAATGAACGTAAATTGGAAAAGTTTCAGGGCCACCAGTGTTTTGGGACGTTTATATTGATTACTTACTATGATATAAGTATCAGACAGTGGCGGTACTTCCATACAAGCCCAAAAGCCGGGCTTGCCTTAAAAAATCTATAATAAAACGACGTTATTGCGCGTTTGAGCCGCCTACGAATAAAATGATATTTTGAATTTTCGCTCGAGTTAAAGCTATTTAATTCGTTGCGTTGCAAATGACCTAAGGGTATGTTTTGTTCCACTCATACGCACCGTATTTTATATCACTCATACGTACCCGTAGGTGAGATGCCCGCGAAATCGCCTACGTCCACATGTTTTCTTTCTTGTTTTCGATGGGCTTCATATTGGGCTTGCAAAAAGGGTCCTTGTCGCACTTATGTATTTTTGGCTTGTAATCATATAGCTAGGTGCATATATACCAGAAGATATCTAAAAAAAATGTATGGATTTGAAGCCGGGCTTTATCACTCTGAAGTATGTTATTATTCGATGTACCACGAACTTCATTTCTATTCAAGGATTAATTTTATCTCAATAGAGACGAATATGGGGGAGTAAGGGGGATCCTATTGACTCTTCGAGCGGTGCATGGTCATCACCGTGGTGATGGCCATGCTACGCTGAAAGATTGATCTGATCCCAAGTACCTATCCACACCTCCTCGACTTTGGTCTCCCCTGGAAACTATGCGAATTGTTAGAGATCGAGTAATTAACCTCGGTGAATAATATTGATGCATAGGCTAACGTGGAAGGACACCTCGCCAACCCGTCTGGCAAGCGTGGCGTTGTAATGCCAACCACCCTCCGTATGACATGTCATACCTTATGACCTGTCATTGTTAGGGTTTAGCGCACGCTTTATATAATTACAACATTCCCCATTCCACATTTCTTATGACCACCATGTCTGACAAATTTTTGGAAGTTGTATATATGTTAATATCCAACACCACAATTCACATGTCAGTTTCAATTTACAGACCAGCGCCATCTATGAAGATTAGATTCATTTCTATTGTCTGAATGTTAACTGTAATTGACGTTATATGCAGAAATGTTATGAAAAGAACGTTTATGTAATTTCTTTACAAATATTTATTTATAATTCCTTGGCTCGCCTTACTGGCTGACCCTACGCACGCCACTGGTATCAGAATCCAGTACTGACCTCTAGTATGGCGGGTGTATTGGAAAATTGATACTCAATGAACTCAAGCGTGTAACGATGGAGAGAAACACACGTGGCTGTGCGCCGTACTAGCAGGTACAGCCGTGTCCTAATGGTAATTATGCATATACGAGTACAACCGCTAATGCAATAACTCTTCCTTCATTACATTACAATACAATTACCTTGATTGAAAAACTTGCAGAATTTAGGAAATAGTAATTACCTCAACCGTTACCAACATTGCAAGAAATATTAAGATGGAAGGAATCGAAATTTAAAAAATAAATAAAAATTATAGACGTACATGGTACGCTTGTATTATATAATAATTAATTTTCAATATTAAAAAGTATTCTTCTTCTTCTTCAAGTGCCCTGTCGGGTCCTCCCAACGTTGGCGATCACCTCGGCGAACCTGTCCCTGTCCTGCGCCACTCGGAACAGCTCCTAAACACTTCCACTCCCTCACGTTTCGCAGCAAGGACATTTGTCTCCTTCCGGGCCCTCGGTGTCCCTCAATTTTTCCCTCCAATATCAGTTGGAGAAGGTGGTACTTTTCCCCACGCAAAAGGACCCGCCTGAAATAACAGACTCCTGAGTCTACCAAAAGTGAAGAGAGAGAGAGATAGAGAGAGATTAATATTTTGAGGCACATTATTAATGAATAAATACTAATTAAAATGGTGTTCTTGTACCGACACTTATGTATGGAAGCGAAGCACGGAACTGACAAAAGAATGATGAAAGTAGAATAAATGCAGTAGAAATGAGATCTCTTAAATGAATGTGTCGTAAATTTGCACATGATAGAGTGTCAAATGAAAATATAATAAGTGAATGCGGTGCGAATGAAAGTGTTATGAACAAAATAATGAAAGGATCATTGAGATGGTTTGGACACATGGAAAGAATGAATGACAAATTGGTAAAAAAAAGTATATGTTAACGATGTAAATGGAACTAGAATTAGAGTAAGACCGTGGCTCGATCAAATAACGAAAACGTGGCACAATCAAATAAATCAAATATTGAATGTCAGCCATGTGAGGAGTTGGAGAAATCGACGTGCGTGCATGACATATGAATGTTTTCATTTCATTTATTTTAATAAAAATCACTAACATTACATACATATAATTCCAGATCGTTTGCAATTATATTGGGAGTATGCATTAATTCGTGCTTTTTTTTTCGAAAATTAAGGCTTTATTGTGAAAAAATGGTTATACATTCAATGTTCAAAGTATTGTCCATGGGAAGCCACGACATTTGCCCATCTTTCTGGCAGCTTGTGGATTCCATCCCAAAAGAACTTCTCTGGCTTGACGGCCAAGAATGAATCGAGGCAATTTTTGATACCCTGTTCTGAAGTGAAGCCTATTCCGGTGAGGGCATTCTGCATTGATTTGAACAAGTAGTAATCAGAAGGAGGCATGTCTGGGCTATACGGCGGGTGAGGTAGAACTTCCCACCCACTGTTTTCCAAATAGTTTTTAACCGGTCTTGCAACATGTGGTCGAGCGTCGTCGTGATGGAGAATTATGGATTCGTGTCTAGTCGCATATTCTGGTCTTTTTTCCGCGATCGCTCTCTTCAAACGAATCAATTGTGTTCGGTAGAGGTCCCCTTTGATCGTTTGATCCGATTTCAACAGCTCATAATACAACACACCCTTGTGATCCCACTAAATACAGAGCATTACCTTGGCGCCATGGATATTCGGCTTTGCCGTGGATGTTGATGGTTGGCCGTACTTCACATACGATTTCTTGCGCTTGGGGTTATCGTAATGAATCCATTTTTCATCACCTGACAATCCATGCAAAAATGACTTCTTTTTGTGGCGTTCAAGCAACATTTCCGACATGCTGAATCGGCGTTTGACGTCTCTTGGCCTCAATTCATACGGCACCCAATTTCCAAGCTTTTGGATGAATTCTAATGCTTTTAAACGTCTGGAAATGGTTGCTTGATCGACTCCCAATGATTTTGCAAGTTTTTCTTGCGTTTGGCACGCATCTTCATCGAGCAATGCCTCCAATTTTTCATCTTCAAACTTTTTTGGCTGTCCGGGTAGTTTTTCGTCTTCGAAGTCGAAATTGCCACTTTTAAACCGTGCAAACCACTTCTGGCACGTTCGATCAGCTAGAGCATGGTCACCATAAACCTCCACTATAATCGATACTCTTTTCTTCATGTTAAAGTAATGAAGAAGAACTCCCCGCAAAAACACTCTATCTGGCACAAAGTTCGACATTTTCAAATGAATAGAAAAAAAAATTGTTTACGCTTCAACCAAATGACATATACTGAAAAAGACGCGCAATGACAGTAGCTTTCAAATGAATATAGTCACTGATGAACACGACGCGAAATAATACTAGTAACTAGTAACTAAGGTTACCTGAGCGAATCGACTATAAACTGTGTCTACTTGTTCACAAGGCCTTACATGGACGAGCGCCCCACTACCTCACAGAACTTTGCCAGCTGACAAATTTGAACCCTCGGCAGTCAACTCTACGATCCTCGAAGGAAGAAGCAACACACAAACTTCTCGTCCCGCGGCGCCAAGGAGCTTCAGACTTCGCAGATCGCGCTTTTGGCATCGCGGGACCGACGGCGTGGAACAGGCTGCTCTACAATATCCGCAATCAGACGACGAAGGAGTGTTCAGAAGCTCTCCTAAAACTTTTCTTTTTAAGAGAAGCTTTCTGGACGTTGAGCGCCCTTGAAGTGAATCTTTCACAAAAATAGCGCTATATAAATCATCATCATCATCATCATCATTATCATCAACGCCCTCACTTAGAAAACCGCACGAATTAATGCTTACACCCAATATTATAAGAATTTATAAGAGAAGCATAAAAAAAATACATAAAAAATTAAGCTTAAGAATTAGAAAGAATCATAACATTGATAATGCATCCCTGAGGCAACTCACACTATCACGAAATATGTCGACCTCCGAGGCGACCCGATTAAGCAATAAGATTGCCCTGCCCACAGACATAACCATTGGCAGATTGGTTCTGCAGCGCGGCAAATAAAACAATCTGTGCTGTCTCTGACGAAGGACAGGGATTTGACAAGATCAGGGACAAATAGACCTACATCACTCAGGACATCCGAGTTCTGTATACGGAATGTTAAGGAAGCGAGAGAAGTATGTCAGGTAAGAAAAGTGTGGCAGTTCAAATGAAAACATCTGTTTTCTAGAAGTTTGATTATAATTTATGGAAACGACATGCTTTACTTTTCTAAATCATTAGCTAAAGTCTTATAATAAAACTTCTAGAAAACAGACGTTTTTATTCGTATTAATTATTTTATATGGAGTTTTACATCATTGTTCAAGAAACAATAAACACGTTATTAATATCAATTAAATCAATAAATACATCTATAAAGCACCCAAGCTCTCTACACATGCAAGACTGGGAAGGTTGAGATAGGCTGGACATGTGGAGAGATAGCTGTCCTTTCGGGCATCAAAGGGAACCCTTGAGGGACATCAGAGCGGGTGGAGAAGGGTAGGTTTGTGTTTTAGGTGTAGATGTATATTTTTAAATTAAAACCATAATACAATTCATATTTAATTATTTGATTAAATGTTCGTTGCCATTATTTAATAGTGCACACATAATGATAAATGCCATATAATCTTCTTATATATAAAAATTAATGACTCTGTGTTAGCGCCCTATGCATTTGCGCATCTTTCAGCCGATTGTGTTGAAACTTTGTTTAGTTGTTGTTCACAATGTTGGCATTTCAACTGACATCCTTTGGAGCATATTCCAAGATGAATGCCAACATTCAAATTTCAATAAAAAAAATATCATTTATTTTGTATATGTTAAAATTTCTGCTTTGTATATATGTGTTCCTACAAAAATAATTTAAAGTGACAATGGAACTCATGCCGGGCATTAACTAGTCAAGCAATAAAACATAAAAACGTGTTTCGTTTAAAAAAACATCCACCTGTAACATAAAATACTCCCTATACAATATGAAATAACATTGTATTTCCACAAGTTCATTGTTTTCTTTACCATTAAATATCAGCATTTATTAGACCATTCCAAGAGATGGGTCATAAAAAGTCATAAATAAAACTTGCCATTCACACGTTTCCAATAATCTATCCAAGTTAAGAAAATCTGGACTGAAAATATTTTTTAAAAAACACGGGATATAGTGTTTAGGATTCAAGAATGTTCCAAGACAATGTGTAGTCAGAAGACACGGTGTGCAGGTGCTCACAGGAAGGAAGGTGGAGACCAGAACCAATTTAATTCGACACTGAAAGTTTTTTAATGACAACCTTCCTCTATCCTTTTATAAAACTTTTCTATGCTAATAATTAGACGCTACTGAAATATCCTGCCGCCTGTCTGTCCGCTCGGTAAAGAAACATCTTTTGAAATTATATGTATTCAATATCTCTGAGAATATTCAAATGTATAATATATGTACCCCGGCTTATGATCACTTGGAATAACTAAGCTTTAATAGTCATGCTTATTTGACTAATTTTTCTTAGTCATAAATAAAATAAAAAGGCACCGAATTTTCTGCTTGACAACTAGAATCTGGAATTTAACCTGACACATTAAATAAGTTATTCTATAAGACAGGAAATAAAAAATAGTTTCATTTTATGTAATCATAAATAAACAAAAGGTAGAAACCACAACTGAGAAGTGAATATCCGACAACTCCAGAACTCATTCAGACTCAGATCTATAATATATCTGGAAAAAAAAACAAGTTACATTACCTTAATCTAAATACTCGTAGACAAATAGTAAGAAAAATAATACTATTTAAAAATATTCGGAAATGCCCTTAGGGAGTTTGCCACGGGGAATAAAGTGTTATATTTATATATTCTATGTATAATACATAATCCTGATTTTTGTTGTTAAGTTTAATTAGAAAGTCATATTCACAATCTCCTACTAGTACCTACCGGTGAGTGTAAATCATGCAACATTATAAATCGTTACATACATACAAATATAATAACCAACTAGTAACACATGAGGAAGGATTTACGGTTGGTCGATTCAATAATATCATATATATTAAGCATCTTTTTGATTTGACTTGGACTATTGGCATATGATAGGGTGTTGCTAAGGGACACTGTGAGAAAATTACAGAAAGGAGGAATATCCAATACATTGATAAAGAGAATCCAAGATCTGTACAATAATTGCAAAACAAAAATTAATGTTGACAATGAACTGTCCAGGGAAATTCCTGCAAGCAATGGTATAAGACAAGGAGATAGTTTGAGCCCCTTTCAGTTCAATCTTATAACAAATGAAATCATAGAGAAGGTAGCTGGTTTGGAACTGGGTTATAAAATGGGCAGTAAAACTGTGAACGTCATTCGCTATGCAGATGATTCCGCGTTAATAGCTGAATCTAAAGATGACTTGCAAAGAATGCTGTACAAATTCCACATAGTATCACAAAGGCTAAATATGGTTATATCAGTTAGCAAAACAAAAAGTCTCACAATATCTAGACAACCTACAAGCTGACTGTTGATGATATGCCTGTGGAGCAAGTAATGAGCTTCAGATATTTGAGAGTAGAGATCTGCAGCTATAATGACCTTTATATCATGTCGTATACCGTAGAGACGCGGGCCGACACTGTATGAACTAAGAGTCTGCTAAGAACATCTGAGATGAATGTCCTAAGATCCACTACTGGAAAAACTCTCCAAGATCCTGTCCGTAACGCAGACATAATAAAAACGTGCGAAATAGAGGATATCGTCCGGTGGAGTAGATCCAGAAGAAGATACTGGAGGGACCATGTAGCCAGACTCGTATATACAGCCGCTTACGAAATCCCAGGAGACATGATTTCTGTGCCTCAGATCTTCACTTCTATTAAAAGAAAAAGTAGAATAAGATCTTGATGTATGGCTGCGAGCCATGATGCCTCCCCATAAGAGATGAAAAAAGAGTAGATGCTTTTGAGATGTGGTGCTAAAGAAGAATTTTACAAATTTCCTGACGAGACCACACCACCAATGATGAAGTTATCAGCAGAATCAAAGGAGAGAGAGAACTCGTCAAATCCATTTCAGAAAGGCGAGCCCGGTGGATCTACCATACAATCAAATCAAATCAAATCAGTTTATTAACTCAAAAGACATTACAAACAACAAAATGTTTAAGGCATCTATTGAGTACAGGTAAAATATTATAAAAATACAACATAATACCAGGAACACATTAGAGATGGTTCGACATTAGGAAGACAAGATACTTTCTAAAGTCAAGAGTATTTGTCCTCTGAAAGTACCTTCTCTAATATGAAAGACGTCGATCTCCGAGAAGACTGCGTTCAGCAGACTAATTGCTCTTCCAACCGGTGTCACCAGAGGCAGATTGGTTCTGGTGGCCGGTAGGTAAAACAATAATGCACCATGAGGGTCTCCTGTATGACATAATGAAGGGAATAAAAATTATAGAGGGCGCCCCGACAGATACATCTGAAACAGGAGCGTTGAGTTGAGGGCTGCAGAAGACCGAGTGCAGTGGAAGACGAGACTGAAGACTTTGCTGCAATCCAGTGGAAGACGAGACTGAAGACTTTGCTGCAATCCAATCCTCACGATTGAAACTATGAAGAATAAGAAGAAGAAGAAGAAGAAGAAGATTCTATAAGTCTCTTCAAGTTGTTGACAAAGAAAATTTAAAAAATAAAATGAATTATTTATTTCTTTATCAGTACTTTAAATTATGTATGAGCTTTACCTGCGTGATGAATAGTATTGGTATTTTATTCATTTTTAAATACATATATCTATACATTGAAATTTTGTGTAAACAACTTAACTCGGTGATATGGCAAAGCAGATATACCTATGTTTCGCAGAAAAATAATTGATTCATTGAACACGAGGTGAATACTTATGGATAAATTATGTTGGTGGACCTGAATCATACAATGGCAGCTATATATATATGATATCATTAAGGCTAGATAAAAAAACCATTAGACTAATGTTCATCCAAAAAGGGGAGGTGTAATGGTAGAATCCATTACTCCACTTACGTATTTTGTAACTTGCTAATAAATATTTTTTTAAGTGAAGATCAAATATTGGCGTGGCACACGATCATGGATACATGTATACACAAATATCCAAGTACAAGTCCTTATTTAATGTTGTTGTATAATATAATAAATACACACAACAAGATATTCACTACAAATATTTTTAATTAAGACGAATGAAAATATATGTTTTCTAGAAGTTTTGTTATATTTTATGTGAATGACATGTTTCGTCTGTCTAAG
This sequence comes from Lepidostoma basale, assembly GCA_022606425.2. Taxonomy (NCBI): domain Eukaryota; kingdom Metazoa; phylum Arthropoda; class Insecta; order Trichoptera; family Lepidostomatidae; genus Lepidostoma; species Lepidostoma basale. The sequence continues at coordinate 374,639 of JAHDVF020001222.1, read as the reverse complement.
GCATTAACAAATGATCTTAGACAGGCGAAACACGTCATTCACATAAAATATAATAAAACTTCTAGAAAACAGATGTTTTCATTCATATTAATTATTTAAGAATGATGGTGTTATGAACAAAATAATGAAAGGATCATTAAAATGGTTTGGACACATGGAAAGAATTAATGAAGATAGAATGGTAAAAAAGTATATGTTAACGATGTAAATGGAGTACGGATTCGATGTAGACCGAGGAAAATATGACATGATCAAATTAATCAAATTTGAAACGTTGGTCATGTTAGAAGTCAGAGGAATCGACGTGCGTTTATGACTCGTATGAATATGGAGGAAGCTAGAGAGGTGTGTCAGGATTGAGTAATGTGGCAGTCCATTCTCTCTGCCTACCCCTTCGGAAATTAGTTAGTTAGTTAGTTAGCTTTTAATTATTTAATATGGAGATTAACATCTTTGTTAAAGAAACGGTAAAAAATATTTTTATCCTTTATCATATTTTATTGAATTCCTTTTCAAAGATTTACAAGGTAAAATATTTTTCTGCGAATACATCCTTTATTTCTATACTAATATACAACAACAACAAACCATCACGCCGTTTCATCAGCTATACCCTTTACATCGATTTGGCCCGCGTTGTAATGATGTAAAGAGCGATTCAACAAAATATTTATAAACAAAACCATCACGCCGTTTTTCCGCAGAGGTAGGCAGTGAGAATTGACTGCCACACTACTCAATCCTGACACACCTCTCTAGCTTCCTCCATATACATACAACGAGCCTCACACGCACGTCGATTCCTGACTTCTAGCATGACCAACCTTTAAAATTTGATAAATTTGATCATGTCATATTTTCCTCGGTCTACATCGAATCCGTACTCCATTTATATCGTTAACATTCTTGACCATTCTTTCTCCATCCATGCGCTCCATATTTCCGAACCAATGCAGCGATCCTTTCATAATTTTGTTCATAATACCTTCAATACTAATATCATATTAAAAATATAAAACAATAAGGTATGCAATCAAGTATTTATGTTTAAAAATATAATATATAAACTGAATAAAATGGCACACATATATATTTTCTCTATTCCTGTCTGAAGTCATCACAATACATTAACTACATCCTTAACTTAAATAAATGAGTAATATAATTCTCAGTAAGAACACCAAATCACTATTACTCATATACTCGTATTAGATAAAAAAGCAAAAATGTTATGTTCATTCGTATATTGACCCAGATCCTTAGAACGAAAGAAAACAGTCACAGATGACATCACAAAAGTTGCAACATACCATGCCAATGGTACCCACTGAAAACAAAAAAGATGGCGCTAGTGTAGATTGAACAAAAATATGTGAAGTGTTCATCAACATATTAGCATATATACATCTTTCAAAAATTTGTCAGACGTGGTGGTCGTAAGAAGGGCGTAATGGGGAATGTTGTATACATAAAGCGATCGCTTAACCCAACCAATAACAGGTCATACGTCCTGTAAACTCCTCGACCACCATATTCTGTTTCCACAAAACAATTTACATCTTCGTCTCTATCGAGATAAAATTATTCCTTAAAAATGACTAACCCGCGATGGGTTAAATCCAGTATTTGTATATATTCAAAATGTTGAAAAAAAAAAATATTAACTTACTAGAACAAAATTTGAAATAACTTTCCATTGTATTTGAAATGGCTTTTTTACGCCGAAAATTAATCAAACAATTTTTAAAGAACTCCAATACTAAAAAAAGGGATGCGAGTCACCAAGTCAAACATTTATTTTTCTCCTTCTATATTCGCTATCGCTTTGCGTTGTGAATTCACATTTGAATAACATAGTAATGAATTTTGAAAACACTTTTTTGTCCATTTCACAAACATGTTACGAACTGTAAAAGTTCTTCTTCAGTGTAAAATTTTAAGGATGTATACGATGTAAAACAGTGCAAAAAATTGTTTGTTTGCAAAAACAGTGTTTTTCAAAAGTAATTTAAAAAAAAAAGATTAATAATTTTAAATAATTAAGCCAAATACGTAAGAGGAAATATATCATAGTCATTGTGACTGACATGTATATATATAATATTTATGAAAATAGTGATAATAATAATCCATTGTGTTCAAAGATAAAATTATGTTAAATCCAAATAACATGCGTATAATTCAGGCATTGAATGTGTCTGAAAACGTACTTGTAAATACGAGTACTTCGAATGATATTTTATTGACATTATTATAAAAACATTAAACCATTTATCGCACCTCCTATCGTAAACTGACTCAATCCAAAATTCATGTTTTTTGGGAAATGAAGAAAACGTGTTTCGGTCCTCGACAGTTTTTGGTAAATCACACTATAACTTTATGAAATGAAAAGCTAAGCTTTTCTAGCCTTATTGGGGCGGTTTTTGATTTACTGGGTGATAGAGCGCAATTCACCTAAATTTTGGAATGAACCGGTTTACGACTGGAGGTGCGTTATGTATGATGCAATCTCACAAATAATTAATTTCCCAGAACAAACAGAAAAATGTATACCTCTCTAGATTCCTCCACATTCATACAACGAGTCATACACGCACGTCGATTCTTCTGACTTCTAACACGACCAACTTTTAAACTTTGATTAATTTGGCATGGTCTACTTGGCCTCGGTCTACCTTGACTCTGTACTCCATTTACATCATTAACGTATAAATTCTTAACTATTCTTTCTCCGCCCATGCGCTCCATATGTCCGAACCAACGCAGCAATCCTTTCATAATTTTGTTCATAATACCTTCTTCCGCTCTGCATTCCTTTCTTATATCAATTACATAATAAAGGGTTAAGCTCTTTGGTGAATATTTTATTATTATTGGTTATTATATATGGTATTCATAAGTACGGGTGGCAGAGATGAGGACGCTGAGGATGATAGCAGGAAGGACTACTATTCGAGATAGGGTGAGGAACACGGCTATCCGCGAGATCTGCAAGGTGGAAGATGTCGTGAGATGGGGCAGACAACAAAGAAGATAAGAATGCGCACGTGCAGAGGATGGATCCCACCAGAATCCCACACGCTGTGGCGCATCAGATTCCTGCCGGCTGCCGTCCCCCCGGAAGACCGCCGAAGAGATGGAGAGATAGTTGGGAGTCAACCTCCCAAGAGAGGTCAGCCTGATTTCAGGAACAGACCAAAGGTCTATGAGGAGGAGAAGAAGAAGAAGAAGGTTACATAATAACCAGATGATGGTCTAAGCGATAGAACGTTTGGCTTCTGATCGAGAGCACATAGGTTCAAGCCTGCACACGACCCGGGTCCTTCTTCAAAATAATGAGTTATCACATACTTGTATACATCGCCTAATTTTTATACAAAGAACACATACAAAAGAGAACCTTTAAATCAAAAATTAATGTATAATTGAAATATGGTATCGATATTCTGTGGTAGGTAGAAAGAATGGACCCCCACACTGTTTTTTCCTGACATAATTCCCATGCACGCATGTCGATATCTTGGACTCCTCACGTGGCCGACATTCAATATTTGATTTATTTGATTGTGTCATGTTTCCTCGGTCTTCCTGCATTTCTAGTTCCGTTTACATCGTTAACATATTACCATTCTTTATTCATTAATTTTTTTCATGTGTCCAAAGCATCTTAATTATCCTTTCATTATTTTGTTCATAACACTTTCATTCGCACCGCATTCACTTCTTATTTTATAATTTGACACTCAATCATTTCATTTCTACTGCATTTATTCTACAATACTTTCATCCTTCTTTTGCCAGTTCCATGCTTCGCTTCCATACATAAAGGTCAGTATAAGAACATCATTGTGCATCGCCATGTTAGCTTTTTTCTAAAGATCCTATTAATGCTAAACACAGAGTTTAACCTAAAACCATTTACGCTTTTTTTTGGATAAGGATATATAAGGTTCCCACCACCACCCGAGACTGTTATAGGACGCAGCGACGCCCTTTCGTCAGTCTCGCTGCACTATCTAGGCCCGTTCCTTGTCCATCCGGGACTTACGTTAATTTAATTTAGCCTTTTCTTGTCATCAATCAAAAGGGTGACAGACCACATTTAATCTATTCTTTTAACCTCATATATCTCCCGCGCGGCCTCACATCTCTTTATTATGAAATAAAATCAGAAGTAAATATTATATAAAGCACACCTTAAATTAGTAAAAAAAAAAAAAAAAACATTAAAATGATATAAAACACACATTAATTCACAATACACAATAGGACAAATATATAACAAACTAAACTTTAAAACAAGAAGAAGATGGTGTATGAGAGAGGCGGGAAGATGTTAAGTAAGAATGAATAAATTGGGATGGGATGGATGGAGGACAGGTTTTAGAAAGAGCAGAAATTAATTAAAAAAAAAAACAGTATTTATAAAAGACACATTATAAAGAGAAAAGTAGATCAGAACACACCCACCAAGGGGCAGTGTAGACTTCCGGTCAAAACAAAACCAATGAACAGGAGCCAGTGGCAACATCCATGAGCAGCAACTCAGGGGCGCAGAAACAGAAAACAAAACTAAAATGCACAAAACTATTGTAACAATCATAGCGAACATACTATTCATAATTATCACAATAATTATAATAGCAATAATACCATAATAATAACATAACCAAAGACAAAGATAATAATAATCATTTATTTATAACTATCAAAGTAATCATAATAGCAATAATAACACAACCAAAAACAATGACAATTTTAACAAATAATGCCAAATAATTTATAGAAACAACAACATGGCACGAGAAGACATAGGGGAGTAAATAAATTACACATCCATTTCACTAAAAAGTTTTGTCCACGCACGAATAAAAGTACGAAGGCAACTGAAATTTTTATCGCTACTTGTTAAGTCACTATTCCAAATTGGTCGATGATCCACTGTCACATTCTCAATCATGATATCTCTATCACTCTGCAAGAGACAGCACTCCCAGAGGATATGGTGGGCCGTCTGGGGCCCCCCGCCGCACACACACTCCGGGTCCGGCGCCAGACTAAGATCATGGAGCCTGGCACGGAAATTGCCGTGCCCCGAAAGCATCTGCACAACGTGATGGTCCAATCGCAGCCACTCACTACCCATCCTCCCAGTCACAGAGGGGAAGAAGGAGTAAGTCCACCTTCCTCTAGGAGAGATGTTCCATCTTTCCTGCCATGCCGACAGAGAAACCTCTCTTAAGCCTCTGCACAGGGCGGTGAAACCATCCTCATCGGAGTTGAATGTAATACCCAGATGGGTCACACTCTCACCCCGCTTAAGGCGCCTCTTAGCAACGGCCTCAAGCACTTTCAGGTCGGCAGGAAGAACTCCCCCTATAACTGGAAGCGCCACTGAGGCCGCAGTCCTGTAAGCACCGGTCAGTGCAAGAAGAGGTATGCGTTGGCCTCTAAGCAGCGCCGAGGATACCGTCCGAGTAGCCAGACGTCCCGACCACACTCTTGCCGCGTATGTGATTCTTGACACATACACGGCTTGGTATAGTAGACGAGTCGCTGGCGTTCGAAGGCCCCAGGACGCAGTACTCAAACGCCGGACCTGCATAAACAAATTCGCAGAACTCTCCGACACAGCCTTGACGTGCCCAAGGAAAGAGAGCGACACATCGACCTGAACACCAAGATATCGAAGTGAATTCTCAAACTTGATGCTAGATTCATTCATCCGTATGACCGGGTTCCTGTTACGATTTAGGTTCCCACGGAGAAGCATGCCGGACGTCTTGGCAGGGGAAAAGGAAAGTTTATTGTCAATTCCCCAATTAGCTATCATATGCAGACAAGAATTTGAGATATTCTCAATCTCACGTCTGCTTCTGCCGGCCACCAGAAGCAGAGCATCATCTGCATAGGCAACAATGGTTGAAATTCCCGGGAGAGGCAAGAGTAAGAGATCATCAAAAAGGATGTTACACAGGGTTGGGTCAAGGACCGAACCCTGAGGACATCCCATCGTCGAAACCCTCTCAACTCGAGTCTCCCCATGAGATATCTCAACTCTCCTACCGCAGAAGTAATCTGAAATAATAAGGAACAATTCTTTTGGGCAACCGCGATCCTTCAGTTTCTTGAGAATCATCGGCCACCACGCATTGTCAAAAGCACCCTTGATGTCCAGGAATACTCCAAGGGCATATTTGTACTCTTTATTTACAGAATCATTCACCCAGTCCAGAGAGTAATTGCATCCTCCGTAGAACAGCCTCTCGTGAAGCCAAATTGGCGGGGGCACGGAGGAGTCAATAGGACATCGAGCCTGTTGCGCATCAGCCTCTCCAACACCTTACCCATGACAGGCAGGAGCGTGATAGGCCGATACGCACCAGGATCAGTACGTGATTTGTCTCCAGACTTGGGAATGACCCTGATGGTACCTCTCTTCCAGTCTGTGGGGAAGACGCCTCTTCTCAAGCAAGACTGCATGACGAGAAGCATCTCCTCCTTAGCATATACCCAGACAGCTTTCACAATCATACCAGTAATCTTGTCCACCCCGGGTGCCTTATCTGAACCAAGGTTGCGAACGATGACCCCCAGTTCAGCTAAGGTGACTGCCGCAACAATTTTATCATTCTCCTGTGGAGGAGGAACACGACACGTGGCTCGAACCAGTTCGTGCGAAGAATTTTCAAAACTATTTGTCTCTAAGGGAGATAACTTGTCCAGAAGCACCGACAGCGTCTCCGAGAGATTAGAAGTCTCCTGGCCGTCGCCAGTGATTATGGTGGAGAAGTAATCACCCTCCAAAGACCTCGCCTTCCCGATTACACTGCAGATTGTCCAGGGATCCGAGTTTCCCACCTCAGTGACCCATTTCCGCCAAGAGGTAGTCTTGGCCAGCCTGAGGGTCTTAGAGTATGCATTTCTGGCAGAACGGAGTCCGTCCAGGAGAGCTCCCTCTCTCGTGGGAGAAAGTCCGCCCTTCCTGGCCTCTCCGGCCCGTCTGTATGCACTTCTATAAGCTCTTTTGGCTTCTGTACAGTCTGAGTTCCACCAGACTGATCGGACGCGCCGACCAGGCGTTTTTTTGGATAAGGTTTGATTTTGATTCTTAGCTTTTTTGGATAGGCTTTTGTTTGATTTTGATTATTTAAACTACAGTAGACGCTCTCTCAACCGGCGCCGCTTTAACCTTCCCACCGCTTTAACCGGCCTCTTCTAGGAAGTCTAGGAGACCTCTTGAAAATGAAATATTGAATGATGACGAGATAGTTCAGACTGTTATCAACGAAGCACTAGAGGAAGAGGAAGACGACTGTGAGGAGTACAAAGAAGACAACACGGTTAGCCACGACGAAGGAAAAGAGGCTCTACAGGTGGCGGCGATGTACATTCAGCAGCAGAAGGATTCTACTGCAGTATATGTAATGTTCTTAAAGAAATGGCGTGACAACGCTTTTAAAAAGTCGATTCAACACAAGGAGCAGCAGAAAATAACAGAATTTTTCAATCCATTGTAGGCCTACTGTTTTTAAAAAAATTGGGGTGATGTGTGGCTTTTTCCTGTGCATATTTTTTACAGTTTGTGAAATGTTAATTTTTAATGTGTGAGTTCCTAATACAGAATAAAAGTTCTGTTTTCTTAGTGTTTTGAAAAAAATATGTTTTTTTTCTTTCTTTCGAAAGTGTTTTTTAAAATGCGTTTTTCACTACCTTCGCTTTAATCGGCTTTTTCGTTATCCGGCCCTGGGCGGTCCCGTCAAGGCCGGTTAGGAGAGCGTCTACTGTATATCAATATAATTTTATTTCTACCGAGATTGTTTATGCAAGAGAGTTCTGAAATGATCACATTATTATTATTATTATTATTATTATAAATATTTTGTTTAATCGCTCTTTATATCATTACAGCGCGACCCAAATCGATGTAAAGTGTATAGCTGTCATATTGATTCTCATGACATGTGATAGGTAGCTTATCTTTGGTGTGGTGCAGAATTCACGTGACATTAAAATGGTGATATATTATATCGCCATTTTATTGTCACGTGAATTCTCTACCAGACCAAAGACATTGTGACAATCACACTGCCATCCCCGGGTATCGAATCCAGGACCATTGCCGTCTCGAAAATGACATTATAACAAGCCGCAATGTTCCTTTGATATTGTTTATGGTTTTATTTGGAGGAGGCCTACCAGATATTCGATTTTCTTTAGTGATGGATGTCAGCGGTATGAATTTATTGACTATATTTCTATTATATTCATTATTATTATTTTATATTATTATTACAACAATTATAATATATTATTATTGTAGACAAATACTGTGTTTTACCCATTGCAGGTTAATCATTTTTTAAGGATTAATTGTATCTCAATAGAGACGAAGATGTAAATTGTTTTTTTTTTTTTTTTTTAAATAAAATATGGTGGTCGAGGCGTTTACAGAACTTATGACCTGTCATCAGTTGCGTTAAGCGATCGCTTTATGTAATACAATATTCCCCATTCCGCCCTTCTTACGACCACCACGTCTGACAAAATTTTGAAATTCATATATACATATGCTACTATGTTGAGAAACACTTCACATATTTTTGTTCAAATTGTTATTAATATATTATTAATTGTTATTACATTATTGTATGTTATATTATTATTATATTAATTGTTGGGTTATAACGTCAAGATGGCATTGTCAGGACCTTTGGGTTGGCAGTCAAAGCACTTCTAGAAAACAACATTTGGTCAGAAGCCACCTTTGCTGACATGTAGCGATTAAATGAGTGATCATGCCATAAATTGAAATATATTCAGGTGATATTAAATGTTTATCATCGCAGATAAAAACTGATGGCTATCTGATAGTAGAATAATTAAATCTGCGTCATACTTTTTTTAATGGTTAAAAGGAAATCGATTTGATAAGGGAAACGAGCTCTTTAGTTTCATGGGAATTCCCTCCTCGCTTGTATAAAACATTCATTTGCGATTTTTTTTTATTACAAATATATTTGTGTATATCTCAATTGTAAATACTAAGATACAAACAGTACGCAGATATTATAAAATACATTAAAAAATAAATTCTATGTAAGTATAAAGAATAAATGCTTATTTCTTATTCTTCTTCCTCAGCCTATTCCCGTCCACTCCTGGACAAAGGCCTCCTCCATTCGCTTCCATGTCACTCTGTCCTGTGCAGACTGCATCCAGGTTATTCCGACGTGTCTGTTCAGATCATGCAATGTTCGTAGTTGCGGTCGCCCTGCACTTCTCCTTGCCGTCCACGGTCTCCAAGTCAGCAGTCTTCTTGTCCACTTTTCATCTGAGCTTCTAGCTACGTGACATGCCTATAGCCATTTTAGAGTCACACCCGGTGGATGATGTCAGTGACCTTTGTTTTTTCTCCCACCGTATCGTTTCTGACTCTGTCTCTTAGGCTTATTCCTAACATGGCTCTTTGGGTCACTCGTAGTTTCTCGGCACTTTGTTTGGACAATGTAACAGTTTCAAGACCATAAGTACCAACTGGCAGAACGTAGGCTTCATAGACTTTTCGTTTCAGGTTGATCGGTATTTTCCACGGGACACGGGTCCACGGGACAAAAAAGTTTGGGAACCTCTGAACCTCTAAACCACCCAGGGACCCACTCAAACTCACACAAAAAATTCATCAAAATCACCTACCGGGTCCAATTGTGAATCTAAAGCAACCAGGGACCCACTCAAACACACAAAAAAATTCATCAAAATCACCTACCGGGTCCAATTGTGAATCTAAAGTATCCAGGGACCCACTCAAACACACACAAAAAATTTCAACAAAATCACCTACCTGGTCCAATTGTGAATCTAAAGCATCCAGGGACCCACTCAAACACACAAAAATTTCAACAAAATCACCTACCGGGTCCAATTGTGAATCTAAAGCATCCAGGGACCCACTAAAACACACACAAAAAATTTCAACATAATCCGTCTAACCGTTTAGGAGGAGTTCAACTACATATTTCCGTACAGAAGAATTATATATATAAAGATAAGAAAAAACAGAGCTTTTTTAATTTATAAAATATAAACAGGCAACAAGTTTAAAAAGCATTTTCATATGGGACTTTAATAAAATGAATAAACACCATGGAAATACATAATATCGACTGAACCAAAAATGGCATTGCATAATGGAGTTCAAGTGCCAACCTTTATGTATGGAAGTGAAGCTTGGAGTTAGCAGAAGAAGGATGAAAATAAGTTAAATCTCTTAGAAATGAGATTGCTATGAAGAATGTCCGGAAAAACAATATATGATAGAATACCAAATGAAGAAGTAACAAAGGAATGGAAGTAGATGAATGCATCCTAAATAAAATTAAGAAAGGGTCACTAAGACATACGGAAGGAATGGATGAGGGAAAATGGTTAAAAAGATGATTAAAAACAAGTAGTGTGAATGGAAAAAGAAGTCGTGGAAGGCCAAGAAAAACATGAAATGACCAAACTAACCAATTAATAAAAGGTGGTTATGTTAGAAGTCGAAACAACGATGAGGATGCAAGTCATGGTGAATGAATGTAGAAGATGCGGGAGAGTTACGTCAGTAAAGAGCAGTGTGGCGGTCCATCCTCTCTGCCAACCCATCCAGGGAAAGGGTGGGATGGTTAGTTATCATATTTATTTATTTATTTATAAAGGGTAACATACAGCGATTATCGACTCATTTTTAAAGGATGTAAGAAGTTATTACTGAATGGTCAAATGTTAAGTATATCTGAAATGCACAGAACCACCATAATTATATTATAATATCATATTTCAACTGCATTTTATTTTGTAATTAATTATGCAAATAAATCAGAGCAAACATGAAAAAAACACGAATTGTTTAGGGGTTAATAATAAATATTATCTGAGTGTGTTTCAGATATGCGACCATGATGAGCACACTTGAACTTTTTCATGAATTTAAAGTTGAAATGACAGTTGAGAATACAATTAACTAACATACAAATTAAGCGAACCAACTATTTCCTGCCTTTGTAATTCTGTTCTGGCTACCTGAAGTATCACTAATCACCAATGAAAAAATTACACAAAAATAAATACATTTCATTTGTTAATGATCTTCAAACATCAAACTGAAATTTAAGGCGTTCTGATGACGATGGGGTATGATCTGCTGGAAAGTATGGCTTTATAAAATGTTATAATGCACCATGTTGCAATGACACCAGCAACACTACTGCCTCTCTAGTGGTCTCTTAGACCCTGCGAACTCTGGGCAATGTGGTCATTGTCATTACCATCAGTTTCAGAGATTGAACGAAAGGCGAATTTCCAGTGCCATAAAACTGGAATCATTTGGTTAAGGAAAGTCAACTCCAACAGAAAATTCTCCAGATAACGCAAGGGGAAAGCACTCTAGATATTAATCTACAGGTCATCACTGTGAAGAGGAATCAATTACTATCAAGTAATAGTCAACGTCGGGGAGACCTGACATGACACCAAGAGAAGAAAAAATTTATGAATGGACGAACTAGTGTTTAAACAAAACATGAAAGGTGAAAATTTATGGTCCTTTTGTCGAAAATATTATACAGCAGTAAAGATATACACCCCATTTCTTGATTCCAGAGTGTGTTACTTGATAATTGTTAATGTATACATGAATGAAAGGAATGTGTAACTTAAGTATGTGGAAGAATACTAGGGTTTATTATATCTATAAGCAGTTATGAATAGATTAAAATAAAATGTTATATCAGTGATCTTCACTCTTTGAAGGCCAAAATATATTTTTTAAAGATTGTAATAAGATTATGTCTTTGAATAACATAAGAGGCTTTTAAAGGTAGGAAATATTAACAATACATGTACATGTCTTTTTAATTATTAGGACTTCTAGACAATCCTATTATGCTTTTTTTTAAACTTATTAAAATATGTTTTTTTAATTTATTCATAATAAGTACAACAATATGTTACATTGTGAGCAACCTTTGACTATGACAATATCAAAAATGATAATTTAATAGCATTACATGCCATCATCAATACGCAACAAAAAAGTCATCTAAAATAAGTATATGGCTCTTTGAGCAATCATGCAAATCTCTCAACCAAATCAGTTAAATAGGCAATTATGTATAAAATTTAAAAAAAAAATTGGTTTACATGTTTTGTATTGCTCATTTCAGTAAATTATTACTTGTCATTTTGTCTCCCCTTTTCCAGAAATACTGATTAAAAACAATGTGTGCAAGTAATGTTAACATTATTTCATGTGTGTTTGCATAATAAGAAGATTTAAACACTCTAAACATACCAGGCACAAATAAAAATTAATGTGCAATTTTCTACAAAATCAGTTGATTAATTTTGAGTCTATAGGATCTAACACGTCGCCTTTTATTTATACAGATTAATATTAAAAATATTCACTGCCCTACAAGTATATCTTTCTAAGACGATGTTCAGTTTGTTTATATATCCAACAATAGATAAGTAGTAGAAAATCAAATTGTTTTTAACATAAATGCCAACTAAATATTTCACAAATGTACCTCTTTAACGCAATCAGGAGAACTGATATAAAAGCACCTGTTAAAGTATAGAACACCGTATACATTTATTATATTTAATAAATAAAACACGAATTTTTAAAACGTAAATATGTAATTGATTCCGTAAAAAGTAGTTTAAATTATAATCTTTAATTTTAATACCCGCTCACCTAAATAAAACACGCACTACATTACTTTCCCTTTCTAAATCAATAATTTATTATTTATGCAAGAAGAATGAAAGCAGAGCACACGTACTTTCACGCAAATCATCTTTGAAATACAGAAACATGATTCAAATATATATTTTTAAATTATGTAATAGTAAACTATATAAATCATCAACTCCGGGAAATGATTTTTTACGACATTTAATGTTTGCAATATCCGCTACTTCCAATGCAGAATTTAGTCATGGTCCCAAACATCAATAATACGACCGATAAAATTGTATTGTTCTATTCAGGCATTACTAAAATAATAAAAACAAAAATATAATAAATTGACAGGCCTTACCTCTAACATAAATAATTGAAACTATTGCTCTAAAATCACTGAACATTTTCACATAACATTTTTAAATGCAAATAAATTTCTCTTTTCAAGATCACGGCTACGCGAAGAACGTAACTCGACAAACAACAGAGCATCGGCAACTGACTTTGACATTTCTGACGCACCGACCTAAACAAAAAAAAATAGTTGTGTGTGTGTGTGTGTATGAACACACATTCAAAACCCACGTGGGATATCAGATGTTTGAGACATCTATTGTTTTATTATAAAAACGATATACATTTTCAAATGGTGCGAATCTTGGCTGTTATTCCATTTAAAATGTCTATTAATAAAATTTATTAATTTTTCTAATAAAATTTTTGTTATATTTCTATTAGATGATTATGTGTTGATAAATTTACTATATTTCAAATAATCCGCCCTAAAGACACGAAACTTTCATTACAAAGGGAATAAATGAAATGAAAAACAAAAGTACAATAATTCTTATAAACATCTGCAACACAAAGTTATGGCGAACATAGAAGAAAGAGTAATTTTTAATTTTATTAAGTTATTTTTTTAGTCAAATAATTTTTTTAAGAGATATATTTCTTTTCGTTTGAAAACACGCACCCTCTTAAACGAAAGTTTTAGATCCACCACACACAATAACAATCCTGAAGATGGAGTGTGAAAAATCACTGAAATGTTGAGCAAAGAGGATACGATGAGACACAGACTCTCCACGGTATATAAGAAATATGATTGGTTCCATTAGATTTAAAAAAAACTTTTTATTATAATATTCCATAATGTGAAATATCCCCACATCCATGTATTAACTCGTAATTCGGCGCTAGGAAACTGATTATTTAAAATATATTTATTTTGTATGCAATTTAAAACTACAAAAATATACTCCAAATACGTTATATACTCCAAATATGTTATAAAATAGCCATGATGTTGTTCCACCTCCAATAGGAGAGGAATAAAAAAGAAGACACTTCAAAAATAATCAGTTAACATATTTGTCCTGAAATGATCTTTGCCATTATTGATAAATATTTTGATTTTATTTATATAACATTTTGTAAGTAATACTAACCTGTTTTCCATTTGAACATAGATAATATAAAGTGGGAAATACAGTGGAACCTCTCATGGCTCTATCCCATGGCATTTCTTTTAGGAATGCTCGGAACCAATTCTTTACAGATGGCGTTAGTGTGTAGATTGCAAAAACTACCTTGTAAAGGGTGGTCTTACAGATTAACATATATACAACTTCCAAAAATTTGTCAGACATGGTGGTCATAAGAAATAAAAAGGTGAAATAGGGAATGTTGTATTACATAAAGCGTGCGCTTAACCCAACCAATAAGTCCTAAGTCATAAGTCCTGTAAACACCTCGATCAACCATATTCTGTTTCCAATTTGCATCTTCGTCTCTATTGAGATACAATTGATTCTTGATTTGATTTGATAACAAGAATAATTAGTTCTATTTAGAATCTTGCTCATTATGTGAAATATTCGTTAACCGAAACAATTTTTCCCATATAAATCAATGTAAAATATGATAATGTGTTCCTTGCCGAAAAAAATAACGTTTATTCAAATAAAATTACATACTGTCCTCTATAACTTGCTGTGAAACACAATGGCCTTCATTGGCCAACTCTTAACTGCGCTCTTCCACAAGCTCATTAATATCGCTGTTATCCACCTCTAGTCCCACGGTATTGGCCAAAGGTACAATCTTGTTGACGTGAAGATGGGACATTCCCTTTCTGCATCACTCGTTATGCGAAATGTCGCTCGTAAAGAGAGCATTCTTGTCACAATCTGTTTTGCTCGTTATGCCAATTACCCGTTATGAGAGGTTCCACTGTATTTTTCTTTAGTCCAATGAAGTGGTAAGATATTGGTGTGTGCTGTATGGCAACCTTGTTTTGCATAATAATAATAATAATATTTATAAAGCGTCATTTTTATGAATTACTCATCTCAAGGGTGCTGTATAAAGAGTATAATATATATATGATTTTAATAAGGCGCGGTATATAACAAGGCACAACATACTTGTGAAATTAGTCAGTATTTAATATAATTTTTATAATCAATGATTTGTCAAACCTGAAAGTGGTGATACTAAAAAATAATTAATCTCTCTAATAGTGAGATAGGTATTTGTAAATTCAAGTCATTATTTCAGTCTGAAAAACATGTAACTACCTGTAAAATTATTTAATTTTGTGTACAACAAAAGATGTCGCTGGTAGTCCAACTTTGGGCATAATCTGGAAATATTAGAGAAATTAAAAATAAGCTCCAAGCATGGGGCCATACACTATCTGACCATGTATTCAATGGCCGCACGGTTGGAGCAGTATGCACGGAGAGGTTAAAGAAGAAAATAAACAATAAAAAGCTCAAATAATCTATGTTTTATTTCTCATAAGGTATAATATTTTATTGTGTTTCACAAATATTCAAAACAATGCAATTAATTTTTGCTTGCCGGTGTACTCTTAGCCCCACCTGCAAAATAAAATAGGATGTTAAATTTCACCATTGTAAAAATAATGTGTAAATATAATGTCGAATTTAATAGAACAAAGGCTTTATGTATCTATCATACACCAAACATTTTTGTTCCCAAATTTTAAATGAATTTCATTAGTAAATATAATATCACGTGTGCAAACAGAGGAAAATGGAGTGATGGATTGGAATGAAAAGAATGTAGAAGAATATGCAGATCCACCCACTTTGTCTCTCTCTTAGGATATACAATGTGATTAGTTAGTTAATTTTTTTTAAAAGACTATCACAAAGGATTTAAATCAATGATATTAGAATTTATTTTACAATCTTCAATATGAGCAGAAAATAGTTCATTATTATGAAGAAGAAATCCGGTGGTGACCAGACTTGAACCCAAGTCTCCTGGATCAGGAGCCAAGCGTTCATAAAAATGTTTTATTTATTTATTTATAAACATAAGGTGTGACAACACTGTGACATACTGTAATGACAATTTTTAAACTAACTAACTAACTAACCATCATCTCGCCATCTCCCCGAAAGGGTAGGCAGTGACGATTTTTTATGAATTAAAATACTATTTTTCCACTTTTGAGTTTATTTTTCTCGTCTTGTTTCAAAGACTTTACACCTTCATCATCGGGAGAACGATATAATTTCATTTTGTAAATCCGATGAGGAAGCTGTAAAGTCTTCGAAACATGTTGAGAAAAGTAAACTCAAAAGTGAAAAAAAAAAAATTAATTCATAAAAAAAATTTAAATATGATTTTTATAAATACTGTGGAAGTGAGTTCTTTCGGTACAGTAAATTTTTATTTGTTGTGCCAAGTGCAATGCGAAAGAAAGTTACAGGACGAAGAAACAATGGTGAAGAAAGTAGGGTCGAAGCACCAGTATGTGACCGCCCCCCAGTAAATGACCATTGGTTAATAAAACAAAATATAATAAGAATTGCTATAGTTATACACAAACAATATGAATGGAACAATAAATAGAGAAAGACCGATGAAAACTCTGCATGATCCGATCAATCAAATTTTAAACATCAACCGTGTGAGCAATCGGAGAAATCAACTTGCATGCAAGACACTGAATAAATGCTAAGGAGGCGAGAGAATTGTCAGAAAAATACAGTATGGTATCTTCAGAGAAACACCGTGATGGTTAGATAGATTTTAATAAATAATAATGTTATTTTTATAATTGTGACGTGGCTTGGAATATTAGCTAGATTCAAGTACAGAATTGAACTTCATCAAAAAAGTTTCACAGGGAAAAAATACTATGTAAAGACAGTATTAAGTATTTAAAGACTGCACGGCATCCACCCTCAGAGACAAGCTATTTTCCATATTCAAAACTCTAGTTCTCAAAAATTCTTAACTTCTAAAAGCTTACTTTTGATGTTACGTTAACCTTGGGTACTTAGCTTTATAAGAACATAAACGCTTTCACAGCATACAAATTTATATAATTTAAAAAAGTACAAATGATTAGTAATTAATTGGTTCTTACCTGTAATGGGCGTAGGCTCGGTTTGCCTCGCACTGCTTATGTAGGTCCTGCTTCTGTTTTACCACCCGACCGCGGTTGGCCGCCGCATCCAACAGCTCCCGGCAGAGTTGTTCGGGCAGTCGGATCTTGGTGCGGTCCCGGTCAATGGCGGCCTGTATTATCCAGCGCTGGGCGTAAAAGCGTGATCGCTTGTCCGTTATTGGGATGGGTACCTTACAACACAAAATTTAAAGACTTTATTGAAGGTTAGGGCGTTAACACTGTGAAATTCTATTGTTAATTTGTAAAGAGAAATTTAAACACCATATTATGCACTTTATGCACCATATTATGGAAATCTACCGCGGACGTTATTGGTAAACTCCAGGTGTTTATAAATAGGTGCCTTCGCTCAATATTCAAAATCTTTTGGCCCCAAACAGTGTCAAATGCCGTTCTCTGGACCATGGCAGGTGAAAAGCCAATTAGAGAACAAGTCGCTAGACGCAAATGGCAGTGGATCGGTCACACTCTGAGACGGAACCCAGTCTGCATCGCTCAAGGCGCACTTGACTGGTCGCCTATGGGGGAATAGAGAAATCGATGCAGACCTGGAGCCACCTGGAGAAGAGCCCTGGAGGACGAGGTTAAGGCAGCAGGCCTCACTTGGGATGATGTTAGGGATCAGGCATGCGATAAAGTCGGGTGGAGAAGTTTCCTTGAGGCCCTATGCATCACGGAGGTGTGACAGGACAAAAAGAAGCAGAAGAAGAAGATTATGCACTTTATATAAAATATATATTTTTTTAATTTAGGAATTGCAGAGGCATATTTTAACTACACATTTTTTTATAAGGGAGACTTTTTCGCGGCACCATCTTTAAAATGTGTTAGAATCACTGTTATCAAATTAATTATTATGACAACACTCGATAGAAAAAAATATTGTGAAATAGTATTTATATGTGATTACCTTCCTAAGTGTAGAAAGTATTGTATTACTTATTGATATATTTTTCTTATGAATGGTTTAAATGTATCAAGAATGCATACCAGTTTGCGAAATACGTAAATAAATCCAATGTGCTCATTTCATTTAATTGGGAAAAAGTTTCTGAATGAAACCAACGCCAGTAAAAAATACAAGCGATTATTTTTTAGTTCTGTATGCTAAATCTTGAATCAAACCTGATAGGTGGCGCCTCCTCTTTTTATCGGGCTTAACTCCAGCAGTGGTTGGGTGTTCAAAATGGCTTGGTGTAGAATAACCTTTGGATTTAATTCGATGGCATCTTTTTCCTCTTGCGTTTTGGATGAATGATATTTTGCAATTTGCGTTCTCTTGATCAATTCAAATGTTTTTTCTAGAAGGTCTCGCGCAAGTTTCTTTTGACCCTTTTCCATTATATAATTAGTGAATTTCCTAAATACAAAAAAAAATTATATAAAAATATCACATTTCAACTTAAGACATGCCACTTCTAAAAATATATAAGACATAATACACTAATGAAACCCAGGTTTCTTAACGCCATCTGTTCTGTTCTGACATACTTCTCTAGTTTCCTCTACAATCATACATGCGCGCTTGTCGATTTTTCTAACCTCGAATGTGTGGCCACTTATGTAATAATTACTTTTATGATAAGAATAATTCAATAAAATTAATAACTACTTCCACTTTTTGCCTTTATTATAACAGTGACCGGTTTCGCCAGACTAGCTGGCAACAACAGACTGGTGACACTGTTATGAACCAACTAATTTATTTACAGATTAGAGATGGTAAATAAGATTATATACAAAAAATAATTACATAAAATTTACTAATTTTTAACTGCCCTATGCATACGTGATATATGTACATATAAATGTACATGATAGGCACACTTCCTAATATCGAACCATCACTAATGCGTTCCTGGTATTATTTTATTTTTTTATTATTGAGGGTAACAAACAGCAATTACAGTATATGAATATAAACACACAGAGACAACAAAACAAGGCCAATTACATGCTACCACAAATATTATATAACAACTGACATAAGGTTAAATATATAAGAAGAATAAAGTAACACTTTAATAAATTAAAATGTTAAAAAGAAAAAGACAAAAAAAGAAAAAATAGAGTAACCAGTTTCATTCGCCCCGAGCTCCCATCATTTTTTTAAAAATCACTTTCATTAAGATGGAACACATCAATGTTATTAAAGCACTTATTGTACATGTCGCACGTCCGATACACCGCCGCACTCTGAGCGTAGTTAATCCGATAAGCAGGAAGGTGGAATATTTGGTTCGCAGTGTGTCTTGAGCAAAGCATAGGGGTATTCAGTAATAATTTATTATGTTGTATGTGTATAATATCTAACCTGTACTCAAGTGATGCCTTGAACATTTATGCTGTTTGTAATGTCTTTTGAGTAAATAAACTGATTTGACTATACCATTCTGCGCTATCTCGTATCATGTACACGCTTGAGAAAAAATAAAGCACCTAATATCTATAAACATTGGGGATACGCACGCATCCCAACAATACCTGAGTATAAATTTTCAAAAGTATGATAGTTCTTCGATGGCAGGCGAAGTTTGCAGTTGAGTCTTTGACGGTTCATACATTATTTTTAAAATACAGTTAATACATAATTTAATTAACAAAAATGTGTTTTTTTTTGCATTTTTCTCAGAATGATACCAACAGGTAGGGCGGTTAAGTTAAATATAATGGAATTAAATTGCATATGTACTAAAATTGCGTGTTAAAAAACAGGGAAAAAAAAGAAAAATTGGGATGCTAAATAAAAAATAATAACGATATATCGACGACACGCAATTTACGATACATATTCATTCGTCGAAATATCGAATATACGCATTCAAACGGTTAATGTAGTAGAATTGAGATCTCTTAGACGAATGTGTGATACTCTGTGTATGATAGAGTGTCGAATGAAAATATAAGAAGTGAATGTGGTGCAAATGATGGTGTTATAAACAAAATAATGAAAGGATCATTAAGATGGTTTTGACACATGGTAAGAATGAATGAAGAAAGAATGGTAAAAAAAGTACATGTAAATGTAACTAGTACTAGAGGAAGGTATCATTTCGAGAAAGCTCAAGCTCCAAATATTCAGCAATAGTGTTAAAAGTGTACTGATGTACGGATGCGAGACTTGGACGTCTACCGCGGACGTTATTGGTAAACTCCAGGTGTTTATAAATAGGTGTCTTCGCTCAATATTCAAAATCTATTGGTCCCGAACAGTGTCAAATGCCGCTCTCTGGACTATGACAGGCGAAAAGCCAATTAGAGAACAGGTCGCTAGACGCAAATGGCAGTGAATCGGTCACACTCTCAGACGGAACCCAGCTTGCATTGCTCAGGGTGCACTAGGCTGGTCCCCTATGGGGGGAAAGAGAAAGCGAGGCAGACCTAGAGCCACCTGGAGAAGAACCTTGCAGGACGGGGTTAAGGCGGCAGGCCTCACTTGGGATGATGTTAGGCATCAGGCATGCGATTGTCGGGTGGAGAAAGTTCCTTGAGGCCTTATGCACCACGGAGGTGTGACAGGACATAAAGAAGAAGAAGAAGAATAGAGGAAGACCAAGGAAAACGTGGCACGAACAAATAAATCAAATATTGAATGTCGGCCACGTGAGGAGTCAGAGAAATCAACGCGCGTGCATGACACAATGGATGAATGTTGAGGAAGGGAGAGGAAAGAAAAGTGTGGCAGTCCATTCTTTCTGCCTACCCATTCGGAGAGACGGCGTGATGGTTACTTAGTTAGTAATAATATATTAGAATACATAAATATAATTTACCCAGCAACCGCATCATAGTACACGGATGAAGATTCATATGTAAGCGGGGGTTTCACAGGAAAATTTCTTAAATTTTCCAGATCTTCGGAATCCAATAGCTCTTTTACCTTTTCTTTATTAAATACTGGTTGCATATAATAAGGTGCATACGTGGACATGCTATTTTTACAGCCCACATAGGATAACCTACAAACACAAAAAAAAACATTTTATTTATAAATCCTTGAGAAATGCTACCGTCCGTTGTATTATATTTCTGAGTGCATTTTCCAAGATGACTCTGCTCTGTGCCACCGAGCAAAAACTGTAAGTATTATTTTTTTCTGACACGATGATTTATAATGTTTACAAAACAATTTAAAAAAAATATAACACTGTTAAAATAAGTTTTAGGTCAAAGAATATATGAAAATTCATGGGATTCCATCACTGGATGGCCCGAAAATAGTCCTGACCTAAACCCTATCGAGAACTTGTGGCATATATGGCAATTGAAATAAATAAACTGAAGCCTCCGTCAAAGGAAAACCTTAAAAACACAATCGAAAAAGTGTGATTTAAAAATTTTCCCAAGACTACATACATAATTTGGTGAAATCCATGCTTAAACGTATTGAAGCAGTTATTAAAAGAAAGGAGGAACAACAAAGTAATGATTTTGTTGGTTTTTGATAATTCTTAGTTTTATATACCTATGTAATTTTATTTGAAATAAATATGTGTTTTTTTTTTTAATTATGTGAGCATTTTTATTTTTGTGGGAAAAAATCGAAAATCTACAAATTAACTCTAAAATTAAGAAAAAAAAATTTTTTGATCGATAAATAGGCACTTTTCTTGCAGATCATCTTTAAACAGTGTTGCTTAATAATTTGTACTGAAAAGCTATCAAGGAATCACAAAAATATATATATAATTACAAAAAACCAATATTTTCAGTGTGGAAAGATTTCTGTGCTCGCTACTGAATTTTTTAAAAACAAAAACAAAAAACCATAACTATATAATACTCTCGACTATAATCAGCCAACTCGACTTTAAGGAGCTACGTCTCGGTTGCACGATTAAACTCGATGGCTGACATATCATCACCTGGGAGTAAGAGGGTTCCAACTAACAAAACTTCACATTTGGCTTTTTTTCGAGAAAAGGGTTCTTACTAACCTTATCTATACGTATAATTAAAAAAAAACATGTAAAAGTATCGTCATTTTGATGTTACGAAAATAATTAAGTTCCATCTGATCATTCAAAACACACGATTCACTGAAGAAGGATTCATTTAAACTTAGAACTTTATTATTCCAACTGTTGCCAGACAAAATTTACACGTTTCTCGATAAAAGAATCTGGAAATTGGAATAAAACCCCTTTATTCCAAGATACACACCCGAAACCAACAAAACTTTGACTTAATTTTTCTCAGCTTTTTACTTTTGACAGTTGGAACCTTCTTACTCTCAGGTGACGATATCATGATGGAATAAGACACGCTACAAAGCCGATTATGGCCGACAGTTTCATTAGTTAGCCTGATGTGTATTATTTAAGGATGGATACTGAACTTCATTGTTTGTGCATGAAAGAAATAGCTAGATAGTCTATCTTTTTCTCACTTGTCTGTTGTTACGTGCGAGATCCACTATTTATCTCCAGCATTTATGATCATTTTTTAGGCAATGACAATCATTGTTAGCATTTATTGATGGTATATCATTATTAAGGATTCTAAGGATTTAAAAAGAAAAGAAAAAAACTATTTCGGTAGCAATTAAATTTAAGTAAAGAGAATTTTTTTTTTTGTAAAATGTGCAGGTAACACTCTCCCGCAAAGGTTATGATTGGAAAAATCAATGAGATGAAAATATACTCCAAAATCAATATCAAAAATATATTGTACTTAAATAAATATTTAAACATCTTAAGATCTGGAAATTAGCTTAATTGTTATTCTTAATATCATTACAAAATACTGTTAAGCTGATTGATTTCTTTCACTGAAAGAACTTAAAGGTATAAATGTTGGTGCTAAGATGAGTGATCTGTCTGTAAACTGTCTGCTTTACGCGGACAATGCCGTTCTCGTTGCGGATAGTGCGGACGAATTACAAGTCTTGGTGTCGAGAATGTATAAGGTATGCAAGTCGAACGATTTAATGATGAATGTCAGAAAGTCAAAGGTGTTAGTTTTTGAAAGGGAAGAGCAAATGACAGTTTGTAATATAAGTGTAAATGAAGAGAACTTGTAACAGGTGAGTGAATTTGTGTATTTAGGTAGCATGTTCACAGCGGATGGCCGAACGGACAGTGATATTGAAAGAAGGGTTGGTGGGGGTAACAAAGCGAATGGAGCTTTAAAAGTAGTTATTGGAAACAAGATTTTTTTAATGAAAGCGAAAATGGCCGTTCACAATGGAGTTCTGGTTCCAACCCTTATGTATGGAAGCAAAGCATGGAACTGGCAGAAGAAAGATGAGAGCAGAATAAATGCGGTAGAGATGAGGTCCCTAAGACGTATGTGTGGTAGAACGATGTACGACAGAATCTCAAATGCTGATATTAGGAAGGAGTGTAGAGCGAAAGAAGGTATTATGAACAAAATTATGAAAGGTTCGCTTCGTTGGTTCGGACATATGGAGCGCATGGGTGAAGAAAGAATGGTTAAAAAAGTATACGTTAACAATGTAAATGGAGTAAGGAGTCGAGGTAGACCGAGGAAAACATGGCATGACCAAATTAATCAAATATTAAAAGTTGGTCATGTCAGAAGCCGGAAGAATCGACGTGCGTGTATGACTCGATGTATGAATGTGGAGGAAGCTAGAGAGGTATGCCAGGATAGAGTAGTGTGGCGGTCCATTCTCTCTGCCTACCCCTGCGGGGAAACGGCGTGATGGTTTGTTGTTGTTGATTTCTTTCACTTATATAAATTATTATTTATTACTGTTTTTAAATAATAATGATTTAGTGATAAAATCATTTACCACGTACAATAAGGTTTTTTGCTGGCTAAAAAAACAAGAACGCACTTAATAGATTTGAAGAATAAATATTATCAATTTGTGTTCCGATTACAATAAGTTATGAGAAAAATGTTGGTGAATATTTTTTAGGTTATGTCTAAATATAATAAATATAACATACTGCAGACATATTTTATGTGAATGGAATAACGACCGCTGAATAAAATTTGTAGCCATGGTCACACTATTATTCTTAAATTAAATAAACATTTAAAAAAAATAGTTCAATAATACGTTCTTCAGCTCTATTTCTTATGTCAACCATAAAACAAAGATGAAAATTTCAATTTATAAACCGATGTAAATTCCATAGACATGCCCAATAGACAAATAATCCCCAATTAAACTGTTGAAGATTTATTCTGTGCTCTATGCTAAGGGTGAATCCGGCGGCCATTTTCTATTGATCGTGCGCAAACAATTTAGTTAGCGTCCGTGATTGTGATTTGTAGATTTGAGTAATATCAAGTGATTTTCAAAAATGGGTGAAGATAAAGGTAGGATTTTATTATGTTAACACTTCTGTAAATTAGAATTCCACAATTCAAGCTGCATTGAGAAGTTAAACTGTTTAATTTCTTTATGTTTAGAACGCCGTCGCAGGTCGCGATCCAGGGAAAGAAAAAGGTCGAGGTCGCGAAGCAGGGATAGGAGGGAACGCAAAAGAAGTAGGTCTCGTTCTCCGAGTGGCAGGAACACCAGATCGCGAAGGCGTAAACCCTCTTTGTACTGGGATGTACCCCCGCCAGGATTCGAGCACATCACACCGCTTCAGTATAAGGCCATGCAGGCCGCCGGACAGATACCCGCCAACATTGTTGCGGACACCCCTCAGGCAGCAGTGCCTGTTGTAGGATCAACTATCACCAGACAAGCCAGAAGGTGACCATCTCAATTCCTGACAATTATATTTTATCAAAATTTTAAGTATTCTTAAATGTATCTAGCTATTCGTCGAGTCTTTCAGTAATTGTAATTAATTTTGCTAAAAAAAAATCTGGAGTTAATTGCATCCACCATATAATAATATATGCTTGGGTTGTTTAAACTTGTAAAACAATTTTATTCAGAACGATTTTATTGTTTATGCATATTTTAATTACATTCATACAGTTATTATTAGGTTTAATTAAGGAGTTCTGATTAATTAATTGAACATTTTAATTGCTTTTAGGTTGTACGTTGGTAACATACCATTTGGCGTTACTGAGGAGGAGACGATGGAGTTCTTCAACCAGCAGATGCATCTGTCGGGTCTAGCCCAGGCTGCAGGCAATCCAGTGCTTGCCTGCCAGATCAACCTCGATAAGAATTTTGCATTCCTCGAGTTTAGGTATGGCTTCACTTTTTTTCTTGGTCCCAACATCCTCAGTGCAATATCACAATAAGCTCGTTTTGAACCAATATCTGGTTAGAGTCTGTAAAGTACCTTTATTCAATCTGGTTAAAGTCCGCAACGAGCCTATCTGCGTTAATTTTAAGGTCACCCCTTACTCGAGAACTAACATTTTTATTTCATATATGAATAGATCTTAAAAGGTAAATGCTATTTGTAAGTCATCAATAAACGAAGTATGTACGAGAGTGTGTCCTGATGAGAAACTTAAATCATCACAGCAGATGGAGCATAATGAAATATTTTGTTTAGATCTATCGACGAGACAACACAGGCTATGGCATTTGATGGAATTAACTTCAAGGGACAGAGCTTGAAGATCCGTCGCCCTCACGACTACCAGCCCATGCCGGGAACAGAAAATCCTTCCGTTAATGTACCAGGTAATTATGAATATAATTGATTGTTTTGGGTTATATAAATGTTGGTCATCCTGTGGCTTATGTGATGTGATGTGTTTGCAGCCGGTGTGGTGAGCACTGTCGTGCCAGACTCGCCGTACAAGATCTTCATCGGAGGACTGCCCAACTACCTGAACGAGGACCAGGTATTGCATTTGAGTATTTCTATGTCTTGGCAGTTACTTTTAGTAGAAATTCCTTCACATATTTTAAGTTATAACTTCACACGATTCAAACCCTTGATCTGATGAAGATGAATGTTAGTACCATTAACAGGTCATAACAGGTCACCAACGGAAATAGTAAAATTCTCACTTATATGAACCTTTCTAGAGTCCTTGGCATCATCTGACTGTTTTAAATATAATTTTCAGCTTTCTCTTTTAGTTATGGAGTAAAATCACCGCCGACGAGTATTTGGTTTTTCTATAGGTTTTAGCATCAAACGTACCCACTGCATCCTTTTTTTCTAGCACCACTTTGTTGAAAATGGACGAAGCACATTTCTCAGCTTATCGTTGGGAGCGATTCAGGGGAAGCCAATGTTGAGCACGAACCTTTTACGATTTTTTTCAGCCTTTCTTTTCAGGCACCACACAGAAGTTGTTTTTTCAGGGACAGAGAATCTTTGATTCTCGGCTCTTTCAGCTCGCCGCCCGACTGATTATTTTCCTTTATAGCTAGGCGGGGAGTGCACTCACACGGCGCCCCCACTGTTTCCGACACTCTGTCTATGGCAAATTGTTTCAACAGACTGTAACTTACTGATCCGTGTGCTTTTTGCCCCTCCCTAGCGTAGATTTGGCATAACCGCGGCCTGTCTAACATTGTCCCTCATTATCACCTATACATGTTCTCAATGCGGTGAATGAGCGTGACATCGGAACCACAAGGCAAGTCTCACTTTATCAACTCACTGTTACCGCCACCCTTACTTACCTTGCAGGTATAGTTTTCTAGAGACTCGACTTAGGGCTTATCATCGCAATGTTTTACAAAGGTTCTTGTGGTCGGCCCAAGGGTATAGTTATTGATGCTAAAGTCTCGATCTAACTTCATGTTTCATGAGATCTGTAATAATATTTCTATTGTGTAATATTTATATCCTTCATTTATACACACCATGTACATATGTATTGTTTTCAATGTCTTGTATTGCTTTAACATGTTCATACAACAACAAAAAAAATCTTACACAAATGCACTTTATATCAATTAATAATGCTCCATTTTGACCTTTAATAAGCTCTACGTGTAATTTCTGAAGATGGAACGGCCATAGTATATTTGCATTTGATTCTTTATATAAATAAATAAGACTCAAAGATGTGATTGGCTAACATTTTTATGTAACCAGTGATAAAAGGTATGTACGATTTTTATTCTGAAATTTGCTATCGATAGTAATTTGAGTGCAAACGCAACTGGGATCATTTTTCATGCTGTTATGTCGCGTGAATTGGACTGATTGGTAAATCAGTCACCGACTTTTCTATCTCTTTTCTTACATTTCTGGTTCCCATCCAGTTGCCCTAAATATGTATATATTATTCCTTAAGCTATGGAATAGTATATCCGAATCCTAGGGGTAATTTTGATTTCTAATCTCTGATTTCTAATTGTGAAACCGTTCATTAATCAAATCTATGAAATCTCTTCACATATAATTTGATAGATTAAAATTATAATAATTTCACTTATTTAAAATTCAGATTGGTCTCGTGACGTGTGTTTGCACTTGGACTCAATCATTAGTGATATTTATGGTTGTGCATAGCCGACAGTTTAGCAAGCACCACACTTATGGCCTCTGTTCATCTAGGTTAAAGAACTACTGATGTCATTTGGACAACTGAGAGCCTTCAACC
The DNA here is from genome assembly GCA_022606425.2 of Lepidostoma basale. Taxonomy (NCBI): domain Eukaryota; kingdom Metazoa; phylum Arthropoda; class Insecta; order Trichoptera; family Lepidostomatidae; genus Lepidostoma; species Lepidostoma basale. Next base: position 346,992 of record JAHDVF020001222.1, on the reverse strand, counting down.
TCGTGAAGGATTCCTCCACTGGACTGAGCAAGGGGTACGCCTTCGCAGAGTATGTGGATGTCTCCATGACAGATCAGGTTAGTCATGTATATATTTCGTCATTTAATAAAATAGCCTATGCAATGTACAAATTATATTTGGTATCTTTACTAAGTGTATTTTAGTAAATAACCATAATTTTTATAATAATAACAACTGTAATTTTTAATTACCATAATTATTATAGCGTGAATGATGAAAATTTGGAGCAAGTAGATGAGTTTGTGTATTTTGGGTAGTATATTTACAAAAGACAAGTGGAGAGAGATATTGAAAGAAAGGTTGGGGCAGGCAACAAAGTGAATGGTGCACTTAAAGTTGTCATCACAAACAAAAACCTATCCAATAAAGCTAAAATGACAGTGCACAATGGTGTTCTTGTCCCTTATGTATAGAAGCGAAGCATGGAACTGGCAAAAGAAGTATGAAAGTAGAATAAATGCAATGGAAATGAGATCTCTTAGACGAATGTATGAATACTCTGTATGAAGAAAGAATGGTAAAAAAATTAAGAATGGTAGAAACAATGAACATGGTTACTAAGAAATATCAATAATCAACTTTGATTCATTGCAATTAAATAATTAATCAAATGAAATGCTATGCTAGGCGATTGCGGGTTTAAATGGAATGCAGCTGGGAGACAAAAAGCTGATAGTGCAAAGGGCCAGTATCGGAGCCAAGAACTCTTCCATAGGTTTGTATCTTGTTCTATTATTGCCAGTGTAGAGACAGGTCATATTCACCAAAATACAGAACTAGCATTATCTCCGTATGTAAATATGATAGTGTACACTTAATTACCCAAATTGTGCAGCACCAAGTAGATGTGGCTATCAGTGATATGGTTTAGGGTATTAATAACACATTTATTCCACTTCCCACACCTAATTGTGCAGCACCAAGTAGATGTGGCTATCGGTGATATGGCTTAGGGTATTAATAACACATTTATTCCCCTTCCCACACCTAATTGTGCAGCACCAAGTAGATGTGGCTATCAGTGATATGGCTTAGGGTATTAATAACACATTTATTCCCCTTCCCACACCTAATTGTGCAGCACCAAGTAGATGTGGCTATCAGTGATATGGCTTAGGGTATTAATAACACATTTATTCCCCTTCCCACACCTAATTGTGCAGCACCAAGTAGATGTGGCTATCAGTGATATGGTTTAGGGTATTAATAACACATTTATTCCACTTCCCACACCTAATTGTGCAGCACCAAGTAGATGTGGCTATCAGTGATATGGCTTAGGGTATTAATAACACATTTATTCCCCTTCCCACACCTAATTGTGCAGCACCAAGTAGATGTGGCTATCAGTGATATGGCTTAGGGTATTAATAACACATTTATTCCCCTTCCCACACCTAATTGTGCAGCACCAAGTAGATGTGGCTATCAGTGATATGGCTTAGGGTATTAATAACACATTTATTCCCCTTCCCACACCTAATTGTGTTTGTTCATACTACATCCAACTGAAAGTGATGCTTGGAGGTGGCAAAAGAAGGTTAAAAGTAGGATAATGCCATAGAAATGAGATCACTGAGAAGAATCTGCAGGAAAATGATATATGATAGAATACTGAATGGCGATATAAGGAAAAAAACATAAGGCAGATTGCATCATTAGTAAAATTAAAAAAGGATCCCTGAGATGGTTTTGACATATGGAATGGTCCATCCTCCCTGCCTACCCCTCCGTGGAAATGGCATGGTGGTTACTTAGTTACATTCAACTTTTTAAAAAATCACTTTCATTTTTTATTTATTGACACTTTTCCTTATAGTATTTTGAATGGCAGTTTCATAAAATAATATGCAAATAATTACAAAGGTTCCAAGTTTTTGATCACAATTGGTGTTAAACATAAAAACTGTGCAAAGTGATTGAATAATGTAGTTCAAATGTCACCCTAAAGATGCCACCCGTGGTATGTGACATGGAACGATTAACAGTTTTTATCTTCTTTTGTTGTTTTCAATTATTGACAAACTTTATTTTAATGTTTTTTGTAGTGTGGTAGGAATAAAAGCACAATGCCATAATATGAAAAATTTCACCTTGTTAGTTTAAAATAATACTTACATTATTTTACTATTAGCATACACAAAGGATCTCATCCACCCGGATGTTCCTCAAATATTCTCTTTGGTCCATTCCATCTTAGCCTACTCAGTCTAGCATGTATAGAGAACTTGGGTGCCTTATAGACATCTCCTCATTGTATAGGGTGTTTTTTTAAGAGCTTGAGAACTTTAAATAATAATACAAGACAGAAATATTATCGGAATGATTTTTTTATTATTATAATCTGGTAGATAATTTTATGACATTTATTTTTTAAATATGATTTCCGGCATACGTCCGCCGCGGCTACGAGTTTCATAGTCCATTCGATCAGTCCAATTTTTCAATACTTTTTCCAATAAATCTGGCCGTATGGCGTCAATGGTGGCTTGAATATTGGCTTCCAATGCTTCAAGAGTTATTGGTTTGTCGGCATAAACCAATAACTTAAGATAGCCCCATAAAAAGTAATCATGAGGGGTCAAGTCGCACGAACGAGGGAGCCAGTTAACAGGACCACTTCTGGAAATAAAGTTGTCACCAAATTGATTTTGCAATAAATTGGTGGTTAAGCGCGCTGTATGGCAAGTTGCGCCTATTTGTTGGAACTAAATGTCGTCAATGTTTAGCTGATTAATTTTTGGAAACAAAAAATCAGTCAGCATGGCTCGATAGCGCTCGCCATTCACCGTAACGGCAGTTCCTTCCTCATTTCGAAAGAAATAAGGACCGATAATGCCGCCAGCGTGTAAACCACACCAAACAGTGAATTTTAATGGATGTAATGGTGATTCGTTAATGTCTTGAGGATTGTCTTCACTCCATATATGGCAATTTTGCTTATTGACGAAGCCATTTAACCAGAAATGAGCATCATCACTAAACATAATTCTTCGATAAAAATGCTCATCTTCGGCCAGTTTCAAATTAGCCCAATCAGCAAAAATGCAACGTAAACGATGGTAATTTGGCTTTAATTCTTGCACGAGCTGTATTTTATAGGCACGTAAGCCAAGATCCTTAAGTAAAATTTTCCACGTAGTCGAAGGACAAAGGCCGACAAGTTGAGAACGGCGACGAATCGAAATTTTGGCGTCTTCTTCAACACTTCGCGCTACAGCAGCAATATTCTCTTCGGTACGCATATTTCTTTGTCTTGCTGATGGTTTTGAATCGAGAAGAGTAAAATTAGTGCGAAAACGATCAATAACTCCACGAATTGCTTGCTCACAAGGCTCACATGTTGACCGTAAAATGGATGAAGTGCTCTATGAACTTGGCGAACAGATTTATTTTTTCAAAGTAAATTTCCACAATTTGGAAGCGTTGTTCTGGCGTTAAACGATTCATGATGAATTGTCAAACCTTACTGAACAGAAATGTCAACACAATTTGACATTATCAACTGTCAAACCATAGACAACAACCATCGAAACTTCTCATGCAGCTAAAAAAACACCCTATACATCATTCTCCAGGTTCCTCCGGGTTCAAGGGCCCTAGGATTTTCCATAACACTTTTCTTTCAAATGTGTCTGGCATCTCTTTGTTTTATATATGTATAATAATTATATTGTTGTTGTAGCCGCCATGATGGCAGGCGGAGTGGCGCCGGTGCAGCTGCAGGTCCCCGGCCTATCTCTGGGAGGTTCTGGCCCCGCCACGGAGGTGCTCTGCCTCCTCAACATGGTTACCCCCGAGGAGCTGCGCGACGAGGATGAATATGACGACATCCTAGAAGATATAAAGTCAGTTGTGATGATTATTCTATATTTTTTTATCACCATTTCTGTGTTGTTTCTCAAGCATTGCTTGTTCCGATTTAGCTATCCTAATTAATAAGAGTTTTCATTTGTTTTTTGAATGTATACAAATACTTGTAGACAAATACTGGATTTTACCCATTGCGGGTTAATCATTTTTTAAGGATTAATTGCATCTCAATAGAGACGAAGATGTAAATAAAAAATTTCGTAAACAGAATATGGTAGTCGAGGCGTTTACAAGACTTATGACCTGTCATTGGTTGGGTTAAGCGATTTGTTAACATAAAGTGATCGCTTAACCCAACCAATGACAGGTCATTAGTCCTGTAAATGCCTCGACTACCATATTCTGTTTAAAAAAAAATTACATCGTCTCTATTGAGATACAATTAATCCTTAAAAGTTTTGAAACACTGGCGACCTTCGTGGCAGAGTGGCAAGAGCTATGACTGCCACACTGAAGGTCCCGGGTTTGATTCCCGGCGATGGCAGTGTGATTGTCAGTCACATTATCTTTGGTCTGGTGTAGAATTCACGTGACATTAAAATGGCGATTGGTTAGTTACCTATCACATGTCATGAGAATCAATAGTAAAAAAATTATATATTCAGTAATTGGGTTCAAATAACCCGCTGTATACAAATGTGGAAAGCAACGGGAATCTACCACATTAAAAATATCCATGTGGCGTCTCAAGAACCAGAAAAAAATGTTACACTTTGTTGCAATCCAATCTTTTGGATTGAAACTAGCGGAGTGAAGTTATTATACATTAAGATTTACATTGCCATTACGACAGAGCAAAATATGGAAACTGAGTTGTGCGTGAACCTGGACCATGACTTTTTATAACAGGGGGACTCATGGGTACTTCTCCAAAAAAATATGAACTTTGAAAATACCACAGAATAGCATCTTAGAATCAGTATAGACTCAAATTGTAAATAAAACAGTTGTTTTTTAATTATACTTTACACGACTAGTTTCGGAAGCTACAGATGCTTCCATCTACAGGTTTAAATATAAACTTCAGTTTATATTGAAACCTGTAGATGGAAGCATCTGTAGCTTCCGAAACTAGTCGTGTAAAATATGATACTCAAGTGGTGAAAAACAAGTGTTTTATTTACAATTTAATCTCGTCCTACCACAAAGTGAATGCCGAAACAATAAATAACAGTATAGACTCGATCAGGACCTAAACGTTGTGTTCTTTGTATCTGAATCTAAAAAACTATGGGGTACTAAATGCGGGAGGACTTATTGACCTTATCTGACCTTCCAGAGAGGAATGCAACAAGTATGGCTGTGTACGCAGCATAGAGATTCCACGGCCCATCGAGGGAATTGAAGTACCCGGCTGTGGCAAGGTAAGTTTTCAATTCATGTCATTCAATTTTAACATTTTATCCAAATATAATTGATTTGTTATAAAAAAAACCTTAACTAACATTTTTTTCAAATCGTCGTGCAATTAAATGTTCGGCAGTTCAACAGTAAAGCCGAAAGCCTCTACTCGATGTAAATATTCATTAGAAGAAAAGTTTTTGCCCAATTGAATGCACCATATACATTTAGTTTCTCATATGTATACCGGTGTGAAGGGTCAGTCTTGTAATACCAAGGGCGCCCAGGCTTTTTGAATAAAAATATGTTTTAAAGTGTTCTTATTCAACATTTATTTTTAATTATTTCATAACTTAAATCATTTTAACATTGAGGAAAAATAATATTTTCTATAATTTTTATTATATTAACCGCCCTACCTTTGTGTTATTTTCCGAGAAACGTGCAAAAAACAAGCAGGTTTTTTTATTAATGAAATTTAATTATATACTAATTTTATTTTTTAATTTTACGAAATGTCAAATACTCGGCCGCACACTTCGCCTGCCCCTTGTAAAACTATCATATTTATGAAGACTTGTGCTCAAGTTTTGATGACACACGCGCGTATCCCTAAAACTTTGTACATTTTAGGTACATTACTTTTTCTCAAGCCCGTACGTGATACGGGATATCGTAGAATGGTACAGTCAGAGTGAACGTATCACGTTCGTTCAAATAGGTAGGGTGGTTAATGGTAGGACACATTTCGCCTTGTAAAGGCTTTGCATTGCGAAATGTGTTCACATAAAATTGGATAATGCTTTAGCAACAGAAAACATGTCACTTCCATAAATTATTATTAAATTTTAGGTTTTCATCAATATTGATTACTTAATATGGAAAATAATTTATAACACTTGTGTACTTTGTTTATACATCCCTTTATTTTGTTTTATCGAACCAACCAGTTTTGCTCTCTTCCTCTGGGTTACATAAACAAAGTAAAAGTGTGCTTAATATGGAGATTACATCATTTGATTGCTTCAAGAAACAATTTTTTATGTAGAACAAAAACAACTTTACCCAGATCTTAAAGGGTTTATAATAGGAAATTAAAATATGACCATGTGATTTTATATTATGTTCTTCCTGCGTATTTAAACATGCTTGTGAAGCATGCTTAAGTGTGCAGGAAGAATATTAAGTTTGCCCGCATATCCAGGAATGATATTAGGTTAATTATACTTGATATTTGTATATTTTCAGGTGTTCGTAGAGTTCAATTCGGTGGCAGACTGCCAGCGAGCACAGCAGACACTGACGGGCCGCAAGTTCAGTCACCGCGTGGTGGTCACCTCCTACTTCGACCCCGAAAAGTACCATCGCCGGGAATTCTAATGTCACAATTTTACTATAACTCTATTGATATAGCATCGCCCATTTGCCCTTTTCTTCAAGTTAAATTGACTTCATTCTTTTATTTTTTCTTGACCATAACCGTTCGTCAACCAGACTGGTATATGATTATTTTGTGAATCATATATTTTTTTTATACACACCTTACATCCATTGTTGTCACATTTCTAAGTATCTGTAGTAAATGCCTGTTCAAATAAATGATGACTCAGCTATTAATTAGTAATTTCTTCGAATTTTATTTTCGTAAGTAAAACATTGGAACTTTGTAATTTAAGAACTTTAGATAAATAAATAGTCTGTATTTTTTTTTCGTTTTTGTTTTTATTTCTTTTTTTTTTCATTCAAATTGATTTTACACTTAATAAAATATGAGAAAAAAATACACTTGCAAGTTTGTATTCTTTACATTATAAATATGTATTTATTTGTTAACACGCATACAGAATTTTTCATATATTATATATTTTTATTAACAATTCAAGATTAAGTCATACAAAATCTAGACAGTTACAATAAGTAAATTATTAAATTAGACATCATTCTGCATGGTGGGCTGGTATGCTATTCGGGTGGCTTCGGGCTCTGAAGTTAGCACCATCTTCCTCATGACAAAATAGAGGATGACTCCGACAAGTAGCATGCCTAAACCGACCAGCACGGACACCACCCACGCAGGAACAGCGTTTCCACCTGGAATATTTTACAAGCATGAATAACTCAAGCCCATGCATTAGGGAGATGCTCTTTAAATTGTTATCCTCTCGAATATTAACACATTGTTTTCGGGTATTGTTTTATGCTGATTGCAGCCTGGCGCGGGCGATATTTGGGTTCGCGCGCGGAATTTTTCAACATTATTTTAAAAGTCTATAACTTTTGAAATATCCGTGATAATTGACTGAAACTTTAAATGCATCTTACCTTATTGTGTCTCAATGATGAAATGATGGAAAACAAATACAAAAAAAAAATTGGGCTTCAAAGTAGCACTTTGGAAATTTTAGCCTCACTTAGTTCGCTTTCAATACTGCTAGTTATCCAATGACGTGCTGTCTCCAATAAAAAAAATTTGTACCTTACTGAGTCTGGATATTTTGCTTTATAAATCACTTGTTTCACTGTCTGCCATCAATAGTCTTTCTGTATCACTAACACAGGAACAATTAGATAAATTGTCTACACACAATTCATCGTCTGATTTATTCTCATCCGGAAAAAACATTGTGGGTTTTAGGTATAAAAATAATTATATGAACTCAATGACAACGACCGAACGACCGAACATGTATACGTTTACATAAACACTAATGTTTTGTAGAAATATGAACAAAACATTCCTACCATTCATCCCTTCTTCAAGTAGAAAGAACCCTAAAAATTCTCCGTACAAGTTGAAAAGAATTATTGCGCATTGAAGGTAAAAAAAAACAAGCCAGCGGGATCTGCGTCAAGGTTTCTTCGAGCACACAAAAAATGTATATTTTTAGACATTTTTTTTTCATTTTATAATTGAATAATAAATCAAAAGTAAAGCCTAATAAATATAAATTTGTGAGTGAAATTATATTGTGATGTCAGATATACGATTTAGCAACAAAATCCATTTATTACACAACACGTTTTATTACGTTACCCGACGACAACCACCAGAGAGTAAAAAACGTATTTTTACGTTTCCCGCATTTGAGCACCAAACTGAAAAAAACGTAGTTTTACGTTTCCCGACAACATTGTGTTAAGATAAATTATTAAATTTTGTGTACACTAATAGATGTCGCCGGTAGTCTAAATTTTGTCATTATCCGGGGATATTGGAGAAATAACGAGCCCCAAGCATGGGGCCATACGCTAGCTGACCATGTATTCAATGGCCCCACAGTTGGGTTAATCTGCGGGCAGGTGGTGGACCATTTCAATTGTTTATTTTGAACATGTTTTTATTTTACGTGCTGTTGTGTTGCATGTAAAAAAACTATATTACTATGAGGAAGGTAGGATGGATACCTTCATTCTCTCAATGATGCAGGTATATTTCTTTTAAAACACGTTGAGATTAATTAACTCGTAAGTAGTTAAAATAGCATTTGACTCATAAAAAATCAGTATAATGGAATTTCAAGGTTATATATTGCATTAAATTTAAAAATCAAATTATACACAAACTAAAAAAACTAACATAACTTACCATCACGCCGTCTCTCCGAAGGGGTAGGCAGAAAGAATGGACTGCCACACTTTTCTTTCCTGACATATTTCTCTCGCTTCCTAACATTCGTACATCGTGTCACGCACAGCGTGATTTCTCCGACTCCTCACGTGTCCTGACATTCAATATTTGATCGTGCCACGTTTTCCTCAGTCTTCCTCTATTTCTAGTTCCATTTACATTGTTAATATATACTTTTTTTTACCATTCTTTCTTCATTCATTCTTTCCATGTGTCCAAACCATATACAAACTATTGTATATTAAAAACAATATGCAAGATATACTAGAACATTCTAGGAGTGATATTAAAATATCAGTTCTTTTTTAACTTCAAGGAGAATGATTGATGTTCAGTAGACGAAAAAACTTACGATAATAAGTCCTGGTGAGGGCTTTTCGTCCACGCAAAATCTTTCTTCTGGCTTCTGTCTCCTGCACCAAGACGCTCACCACCACTAAAACACAAGAATTATAATAGATATATGTACATAGGTAATGTTTTTAAATGTCTTGTATAAGGTGTCTTCCAAAAGTCATGAAATATATTTTTTATGCTGCACCTCTACTGCGTGATCGAACCAGTTAGGTGAGGTGGGGGAGCATTACAGCGCACAAATGCGCAATCCAATGCGAGCATTAGTAGAATCAGGATTGCTGATTTAGTGCACCCTTCTCGTCGCGTCACGACGTGTGATGGCGGATTCTTATAATTTTACATAAAACTTTATAAAAAAACTGTCGAAACGCATAAATTGCTCAATCAAGCCTACAGGGAGCCTGCTCTATCGTATGTGCAAGTTTTAAGGTGGGTGAAGAAGTTCAAAGAGGGCCAGAAAGGGGTGGACAGTGACCATTGCTCTGGATGTCCAATAACAAGCCAAACCGATGAAATTGTGACTCGTATGCGTGATTAGTTGAATTCCAACCGTCAAATGCGTGTTCGGTTTTTAGCTAACACCGAACATTCCGAAAACTGTTGTGCAACACATCGTTACTGACGAATTGAACATGCAAAAGGTGTGTGTGAAGCTGGTCCCAAAACCGTTGATGAACGAGCAAAAGTCCACGAGTTCCTGGCGAAGCACAACGTAGTACCGCTACTGCAGCCACCCTTAGTCCCGACCTAGCTCCGGCTGATGTTTCTTGTTCCCGAGCATCAAAACCGTACGCCGTTTTGATAGCTATCCCAGCAGATAGACTATCCAAGCGGCCATGACGACAACTCTGAAGGATGTTCTCGTCAAAGCCTTCGAAAGGACGTGCAAGGCATGGGAGAGTCGGTGTAAAAAATGTGTAGATGCTCGTTGAGAGTATTATTTTTAATAAATCTTTATAAATAAATATATACATATTGCATGACTTTTGGGACACACCCTATAATAACTTATTAGTTATTACTTGTCTCAGTTCACTGGCCTCTATTTTAGCTTGAAAGACATATAGTGCATTTATGACAATCTCATTTGTTCATATACTTTGATTTATGTACTATTATAGATACTTCGTTAGCTGTGTCAAAAGCAAAAGAAATTTTCATCATTAACACTTTAATATAGCTCAACTGTTAACAAAAAATGTACTCAAGTCCTATCCAAAATAAGTATCATAGAGGCAAGGTAGAAACTACCTAGAGATGAGAATTAAGTCCATTTTGGAGTAAACAAATGCATTAATTATAAATTAAAACTTACCAAGAACAACAGTCAAATAAAACAAAAATGATTTTCCCGACTTCATTTTGGATTTTTGAATAACAAGGTGATACAAACTGAGGTAAATAGATGACTTATTTAGGCACACCTTGCTGTGCAATGTTCCTTATCACCAACATTTATTGTTATCAGTCGAGATAAGGATAGATAAATGTGTGACTATTGTGGATTGGAGAGAGGGCTTAATCAGTATACTAGGCTGTGGAAGAGATTAATCTAATATTTCGCAATGAATCACTTAACCCGTAAGCTGCTGAATAAAAACGGGATTCTGTTTTCGCCGTGCTGGATTATTTTTCAGAACCGTATTATTTTCAAAAAAACGTGTTTTATCTACTTTTTATTAATGGAGTTACTGGAAGTAGTCTAATTGTCCATTATGGATGTTTGATAAGATACAATTCACTTCACATGTTCAGTTTTTATAATGTTTTTACACAATAGACTATCAAAAACAAACACACATGACACTCTTCGACTTCTAAACAAAACACTTCACAAAAACAATACACAACCTTTTGTTTGAAATATAATGTTCGTAATAGTTTATGTAAAAATTGGATCACTAAAATCGATGAAACAGATTATACGAAACCGATTTCGCATGCTAAAAAAAATTAACTATAACATTCAAAATCAAATATGGTACTAATTAGAACTAATTTGAATATTTTATCTCTCGAAATTACAGAGAACTAATTTTTCTTTCGCCTAAAACCAAATATAACTAACTAACTAACTAACCATCACGCCGTCTCCCCGAAGGGGTAGGCAGAAAGGATGGACTGCCACACCTTTCTTTCCTGACATATTTCTCTCGCTTCCTCAACATTCATACATCGTGACATGCACGCGCATCAATTTCTCTGACTCCTCACATGGCCGACATTCAATATTTGATTTATTTGATCGTGCCACGTTTTCCTCGGTCTTCCTCTATTTCTGGTACCATTTACATCATTAACATATAATTTTTTTACCATTCTTTCTTCATTCATTCTTTCCATATGTCCAAACCATCTTAATGATCCTTTCATTATTTTGTTCATGACACCATCATTCGCACCGCATTCACTTCTTATATTTTCATTCGACACTCTATCATACACAGAATATCCACACATTCGTCTAAGAGATCTCATTTCTACTGCATTTATTCTACTTTCATCCTTCCTTTGCCAGTTCCATGCTTCACTTCCATACATAAGGGTCGGTAGAAGAACACCATTGTGCACTGTCATTCTAGCTTTTTTGGATAGGTTTTTGTTTGCGATGACAACTTTAAGTGCACCATTCACTTTGTTACCTGCCCCAACCCTTCTTTCAATATCCCGCTCCACTCTCCCATCTCTTGTAAACATACTATCTAAATACACAAACTCAACTACTTGCTCCAAATTTTCACCATTCGCGCTAATGTTGCAGACTGTCATGGTTTCTTCCTTTTCAAAAATCATTACTTTGGACTTATTAACATTCATCATCAGATCATTTCGCATGCATACCTCATACATACAATAAAATAAAACAATAAAACCAAATATTAGAATAAAAAAGTATTCAAAGATGTCAGTATTAGTACCTAAAAGTGAAAAACGACTATGCATGCGATCCGCAGGTTAACAGGTAATACAAAATTTCAGATAACTTGCACTTTTACATGCACTTTTTTCATTTGTTTACAAACATTATTTTCTCAAATTCTTTTTTGCTCCCAAGAAGTCGGACTAAATTTTGAAATCAACGCTTGAATTCTGAGGCATGTCTTTCGAGCCCATTTAATCGTTTAATAAGTTTAAATTTTCCCTTTCCAAGTAAATTTCCAGTGGACGTACTAAGCATGGGAGAGTCAGTGGAAAAAATGTGTAGAGAGTATTATTGTTAATAAATCTTTATAAAAAAATATATTTCATGACCTTTGGGACACACCCTATAATAACTAATAACCTGTCTCAGTTCACTAATGTCGACCTTCGTGGCTAAGTGGTAAGAGCCCCAGTGATGGCAGTGTGATTGTCACACTGTCTTTGGTGAATACGATGAAGGATCTCGGAATCATCTATGAGAGTAGGCTGACTTTTCGTGCACATATCGAGAGGATTTGTGGCATTGCACTGAGGATGTTGGGGTTCATCGTCCGGACCGGAAGAGTTTTCAGGGATCCCAATGTGCTCAGAGTCCTATACAACGCATTGGTTCGGAGCAGGCTCGAGAGTGGTTCTGTGATATGGAGTCCTCACGAGGCGAGATATTCCGTTATGCTGGAGAGGGTTCAGAAAAAATTTCTGAGGTATCTCTACATGAGGGAGTATGGTAGTTATCCGTGGCTCTATCCCACGGCATTTCTTCTGGGAATGCTCGGAACCAATTCTTTACAGCTTCGAAGAGATGGACATCTAATAACCCATGTCTTCAGATTAATTAGGGAATACTTTGAGAACTCGGCCGTACTGGAGGATGTTGGTATTTTTGTCCCCGATAGATATCTCCGACAGCGACAGCACAGATTGTTTTACCTACCGGCCGCCAGAACCAATCTGCCTCTGGTGACACCGGTGGGAAGAGCAATTAGTCTGCTGAACGCGGTCTCCTCGGAGATCGACGTCTTTCATGTTAGTGAAAGTACGTTCAGGGGACAAATACTCTTGACTTTAGAAAGTATCTTGTCTTCCTAATGTCGAACCATCTCTAATGCGTTCCTGGTACTTTGTTGTATTTTTATAATATTTTACCTGTACTTAATAGATGCCTTAAACATTTTCCTGTTTGTAATGTCTATTGAGTTAATAAATTGATTTGATTTGATTTGAATTCACGTGACAATAAAATGGCGATAGATTGGCTACCTATCACATGTCATAAAAATCAATATAATAGCTAAAATAAATTTGTATACAGTAATTGGGTTCAAACGATCTGTTGTATATAAAAAAAAAAAAACAATTTTAAGCATATATTTTATGAATTCTTCATATTATATGAAGATTATCCTGGATTGTAAACCATGGATAGCTAAATAGATTTTTTTGTTGTCTAATGATATTCTGATTCCACCATTCACTTAGAATTATGTATCATCAAAATTCTGATATTGTCGAATGATAATGAAACCAAATTAAATTTTAAGATATGCCCAAAATTATTTGTGCATCCCATACCTTCTCAGCTTCTCAAATAAAACAGCATACAGTTGTGCATTTGCCCAGGAGAATGATAATGAGGTGCCTTACAGCTGGAGCACTTAGGTAGACGAGTGCAAGCTAAGACTGGTGTTAATAGAACAGAGCAATGTTTGATAGTGCCACCTGCAATGCGGGTGCTGGGCAATAAATAAATAACATTTTCATATTTGGCGCTGTTTCCGTCTTGTCCAGCTGCTAATATCACTTCTGGACTAAAAAATTCACATCACTATCCATGGTGTTCATGAAAACAGTGTTAGTAAAAATAAGTAGGTACGATTTTATAATAAAATTATTACATACATAAAACAGCACTTTGTATAATAACCACCGAATTGTAATTATATCAACTAGTTTTGCTTGTACCCAAGCCTTATCAGGACAATATAGAAAAACAATTGGACATTTTAGTATCTGTCAAAAGCGTATTTCTTTTTAAATTTGTTAGAGCTATTTAGAATTTCTTTCAAAGCAAAAATGGATTATTTAATTAAAGTACTTGATGGAACCGCAATATAGTTAGTTTCTGACCTCAATCAAAATGCATTTATTTGCTACAAACTCTTCCACAGCCAGACATCGACATCATTACAGTGGATTACTGTGCGGATTGTGGATAAAGAAGGGTTTGAAATGCGACGAAATAATTGAAATCTTTGTTTCATTCACAGTACACAAGATTGGGCTGAAGGAAAACTGTGCATCATTTGAGGTGGGTATTCTAGAGTTGGCTGCAATGTAAGTAATTGAGACAAAAAAATCAAAAACACGAATTAGATAAAAACGATTCAACTTTTTATAATCTTTAATTTCTACATAATATTAACAACTACATAATAACAAAAACAAAATTATTCTTTGAAAATATTTTTGATGGTTCCTTCTCTAATTTTGGATCCTTCAGCAAATTGAGTGGCAACATTTCTTTCCTTCTTAACATTTTCCTTTTCATCCAGACGCATATTTTGATCATCTTTGTTTGACAATAATTCATCTTGCAAAGTGAGAAGAGCTTTATTATAAAGGCTAGCACTGTCTCCAGGGTGTTCAGGACTGATTTTCTTGTAAATTTCGATTAGCTTTTGAGCATTTGATTTCCTTTTGACATCTAACAAGCTTACAGTACCAAGTTGATGTCCAGATTTATGATATTTTCTGAAATAATCGTAACAAACAGTTATAACAAAATAATACATTTTGTTATGTGAAATTTCATGATAGAAGTTCATTGTAAGTAATGAAAATATGAAAACATTTCGTAATTTTTTTTTTTTTAATGTATATTACGTTAAAATCCACTAATGTTTGTGTCGTCGACCGGTTTCGGCAGCTCGCTGCCATCTTCTGGTCAGACCAATTGAAGAACGATTGAAGACACAAACATAAGTAGATTTTAACTAAATATACATTAAAAAAAAATTTTTTTTTTCATTATTCAGAATGATATACATTAAAAAAATATTGATTTAAGCACATTAATATACAAAAACTGTCATGATTAAATATGAATCATTTAATAAACTTTTTTTCCTAAATAATTCCAGTACATAACATGAAAAGTGATATTAAGATTAAAACAACCACGGGGCTGGGAGATACGTACGCTCTTATTACATCTTCCTCATAAAATATTGGTTTTATTGGGTTGGCGGGAACTTCTCGGCCAAAAGTAGGCTCTACTGTTGGAGGAAAAGCACGGCACACATCCCACCACAGCGGTCTGTCCTCGATACGCATCCCTCCACTTCGCAGCAAGCCTTCAACCCTGTAAAAAAAAAACATGTTTTCACTTAGGTGCAATTCTTTAACCTTTTCTGGTTGACTGTTTTTAGCTGTGCAATTATTCTGATCGAGATCGAGAAGCCAGTGAATTAAATTAATGTTTTTTGTTTAACCAAACTCGAGGCACTCATCGAGCTGATGACTTAGTTACATCCAAATATTCGCCTAGAATGTTCTGTACGCATTTGTATGAGATTCCTGTCATCTCTATCGTATTTCTAACCTTCACTCGGCGGTCAGCTAACATGGATCACGGATTTTATTGATATTTACTTCAGTTGCGACTTCAACAGACATTCAGTTTCAATTGTGCCTGAATTATCACATTGTAATTGAGTATGCCCGCGTTCTGCCAGTTGGTACTTGTGGTCTTGAAACTGTTACATTGTCCAAACAAAGTGCCGAGAAACTATGAGTGACCCAAAGAGCCATGTTAGGAATAAGCCTAAGAGACGGAGTCAGAAACGATACGGTGAGAGAAAAAAAAAAGGTCATTGACATCATTCACCCGGTGGCGACTCTAAAATGGCAATGGGCAGCTCACATAGCCAGAAGCTCAGATGAAAAGTGGACAAGACTGCTGACTTGGAGACCGTGGACGGCAAAGAGAAGTGCAGGGCGACCGCAACTACGGTGGAAGGATGATCTGAACAGGCATGTCAAGATAACCTGGATGCAGTCTGCACAGGACAGAGTGACATGGAAGCGAATGGAGGAGGCCTTTGTCCAGGAGTGGACGAAAAAGGCTGAGGAAGAAGAAGAAGAATTAAGTATGCCAGCTCCACTATTCTACATGAAGAAGCCTCTTCCCCATAATGCTTTTTGAACGATATGTTTCTGGATTTTTTTTTAGCATTTTATCACTACATGAAATTACTCTATTTAAATCTGGGAATTTTGTCCTAACATGTTCACTTTCGATGGCCATCAGAAGAAAACTAAACTTCATTGATTTTAAAATTGGAATTCAAACCTATAAAATATGGTATATTTTGAATATTGATTAGGCGATCGGTGCGTCATTTATACAAAAATTTACGTATTTATATATTTTGCCATCTTCAGTATTTTTGTAATAGAGCATATTGTAAAAAAATTGATATTTCAAAAATAAAAAAGTAAATGTTAGATAGAGAAATAATATTTAACCTGCTAACTGTTTTTTCTTTTTTTGCAAGATATGAAGTGAAACGCAATAAAAACACATGAGTCCATGCAACTTGGTACCTAGATATATTTTATATATGATATGGAAAAATACAAGCCGCAGGTCGTCACCCCCCTTAGAGGGTTGCTTTTTTGTAATGGTGTAATATCTCATCATTCCCAGTTCGGGTTAAGGATTAAGTAAACAATTTAAGAAGAAAAACATTTATTTAAGGATTTAGAAAATGTGACATTTTCGCAATTCCCTTTGATTACCTGTAAAGTAATAATTGTATACATAAATAAAACAAGCGAAACATATTAATTATTTTATTAAAACCACACAAGAAATTGTTGAAACTGTGGATAACAATTTATTCAATAATATAGTATTCTTATTATAAGTAATGAAATGTTTTATTAAAGCAACTACATAAAAAAATAAAATTAAAATAAATTGAAATACTACACTTTTTATTAATTATAATGTGTTTCGGGTAAAACCCTTCATCGAGATATGTTTTTTTTTTAATGAAATAAAAAATTAAGGCGCAAGAACACAGTTGTTGCAAAATTTGTTTTAAATAATATCTATTAAGAATTTACAACAAAAATTATTAAGAAAATAAAAAAATAAACTAAAGATAACATTGCTAAGAGTTTCTTTAACAGTAATGTGAAACTCTTATCGAATAATTAATATGAATGGAAATGTCCCTTTTCTAAAAGTTTATTTTATTTTATGGGAATGATATGTTTCACCTTTCTAGAGCATTATCAAATGATAATTGTGATGTCTAAGCAGAACTTGAAACATTTTAGCAAGGCGTAACATGTCATTTCCATAAAACAAAAACAAAGAATCTAGAAAACAGATGTTTTCATTAATATTAATCATTGTTAAGAGATTTAAACATCATCGCCGACACTTGCTAATAGAGCCTTTTTGAAATTCTTCAAACCCTCCTTTTTAGAATTATTCATCAAATTCTTCTGCAGCAACTTCATGTCTTCCGTAATTTCCTGACCAAGTTCAGCCTCTTCGGACCTCTGAGATTCCTGTAGAGCTTTCCAGCTGAAATAGATTCATAATATATAGTTCTGGATATATTAAAGTCACCAATCACAAATATCATTTCTTTCTTTCTAAACGTAAGCTGCCTGTTATGTTTAATTGTATTCCTAAAAGCATTTTGAATTATGTAATTGTAAATATACTTTTTGTAACACTTTTTTTTTAAATAGTCAAAATGTAATTAGTGATTTTTTAAATTGTTAAACAGAATATGTTTCTAAGTCATTTTCCAAGCTCTTAATACTCCACTTCTTATCTTACATTTGGGAAAATTGCCTAAGATAACCTTTTTATTTAAAATTTATATTTAGAAACAATATTTGACTTAGGTTACTAATGGAACTATTTTTAAGACTTACGTATCTGTGAAACAGTCAAACAGGTCTTTGAATCCTTTGAGTCGCGAGTCGTAAGCTCTCAGAGCATCTCCGATGGACTTTACAGAATGTGCCATCAAATTTTCTAGCTTGCTCTGGTTTTCACGAACCAAAGTAAGATCTTTTTCTTGCTGATTTGTCATCAACTCTACATTCTTGTAAAGTTTCTCCAACAATAAATCTCTTTGAAGTGATACAGATAAAAAAGATTAATCATATTATACTTCATAAAATTATAATACAATGATTACTTATGAATCCCAATTACTTACCTGCTTGCAGTTTGTTTCTTAAGAAATTCAGTCAGTTTATTTTGACTACTCTGTATTTTCATATTGGCTGACTTATCCAATTGCTTAAATTTATTGTTGCAAAGCGACTTGTAATCATTCATTATAGAAATCATATCTTGAAATTCATCAGGATTGTCTCCATCATTAGAAATAGTAGAACATGTAGGTCGATCAGATTTCAGGGGTTTGCTGGAGTTGATTAATTTTTCAGAGAAATCCTGATCATTTGCAGAAAAACGTTTATTGCGAATTGGCGGCATTTTGGACGTAAAAACTCGGTCAATTTTCCAGAACGCGTTATCCATAGAAGTATAATGAAAAATTATATAAACAATAATGAAAATAATTTGAAAATCGAACGTGATCAACCTCTAATGAACTGATTTTACAAAAACGCATTATCTTTTCGAAAAAAAATCATAAAACAGAAAGAAAAATTAAAACAAATTCATACCGTTATAGATTTTAGTATTAGAGAAATCTAAAGAATTAAATATTTTAGGAAATTATTAATGGATACCTAGTAAATATTGTTCCAACTTTTTCCAGACGACTTCCAGCCATATCGAGTAAGGTAGATATTGATGATCAATAAAAATGATATTAATTTAGGAATATTTGTATAGGTATATATTTAACCTACAATATTAAAAGATAAACTTACAAAACTGAGATAAGTAAACTGTCACTTATTCCATAGAAAATCTAAACATCGCGCTAACAAATGAATATCAATGCCGTCTCGAAGTCTATACGTTCAAGACGGCATTGAATGAATATTAATGTTTTACGAAAAATAAGCCTTAAATGACTTAGTACATATCATTATAATTGCGTAGATTTTCACGATTTTGGAAAAATCCGTGTAGATCGTCTTTCGGGACCGACATTTCGGAGATCGTTGCAGTCTCCATCTTCAGGATAGTTATGAGACTGCAACGATCGGTCTAGAAAGACGAGCTACACGGATTTTCCCAAAATACGTCCTACGACATGTGTTCACAAAATATTTTTAATATTTTTAGAGTGCTTAAGTTATATATCGGACCTGAATGCTTGCCATCGTTTATATTTCGAACCCATACAAGAAGAAGCCTAACTTGGTGCTTAGAGCTACGTTGCAAGCAACCTAGTGAATCACCGTACGGCTTACCATATTATCATGATGACTGCACACTTCGCGCCAAGTTATATGACTCTGTAGTGAAAAAAAACTTATCGGCTAGCTTAACACTAAGCCAATGTAATATCTGTCAAGATGGCAACGACTAAGCAAAGTACTTTATACTAAGGCTACGCCCCACACATGAAGAAGTCTTGCTTGGTGCTTGTGGTTACGCTATAAACAAGATTACATATTATAGTGAACCAACGTACGGTGTACTAGGCACAATAAAAAGCTACAGCAGAAATTGTCTTGCTCGTGGACACTTTCCTGCAAACATACCAATGGTGCAATCGCCCATACTGTGTCAGTGAGTCGTTTGTATTTTATCGACACCCGTATAATTGAAGCCGTTACTAAATAAAATGCACATACTAAATTATAGAGCCAGCAACGCTATTTGATCGTTAATTTGATTTTTTTCCAATGGGAGGAAAATTTCGCAATTTTTATTCCTGTGTGCATTGCGGGGAGGTTTACGATAACATAAATACACGTTCGATTATGCATCTGAATAGAAAACGCACCAGAACGCAGTGAAAGTGCATAGAGTCAGATCGTGATGAGATAAGGGGAATACACAGCAGGCCGTGTATTTCACAATAAGCGAGGAGTAGGAGGGGTGGCTGTGCTACCGCCCATCATCGTAACATATTAATATCCGTCGATCTTGATACTATGCTAGTGTACTGCCCCCAGCCAATGACGAGTGTACGAGGAGAGAAATAGAACAATGAATAAAAAAAGTCTCTATAAAAAGCAGAATTATCCAAAGCAATTGGAAGAGAATATCCCCCTTCACGACCACCTGTGCCATACGTTCCATCTGGCGCGGAACCGGAACAGGTATTATTTCTACCATCGGTCGAAGCCTGATGCTGCGCCAAGTAATCGACTCATCAAGAAGAAGGAAAGAAAACGTCAACCATCACCTTGTGAGGAGTAAGGAATGAGAATTACGTGCTTCATGCTGGCCGTGCAGTCTCCGCACGCGAAAGCATCCCTGTTATTAAATTCATGTAATTAGTAATAATCGCTGGCCAGTAATTAATGAGTAAGTCCTCGTGTGTTGTATTTTAATTTATTTCGTTATGCGTGCTTTTCTTAATGTTATTCTCATTAATTTGGTTTGTCAATTTATATACAAATACATCCTTATTCCCGTACAAATCACAATATACCTAATATTAATTCTAGGCATTTGTGGAATGCGTAAATATGTGAGTTTACATAATAAATAGATTTATATATATACTCGTATATGGGTTCCCACGGAATCGAGGAATATCATATTTATTTATGGATTTTTCCATGCTTTCGCCTAAACACGAGGGAAATTAATAATAGAAAATCCTTATTCATTAACGTACCGCGATAACTTCGTTTGTCTTTTATCAACTTTCATCAATACTTCCATTAATTCTTCAACTTTCATTAATTCTCACCCAGCGTGGTTCTTATTTACGAGTTTAAGTACATTCCTCCTGTTAGAAGTCTGTTGGTGTCACGGGGTGAAACATGAAATTTACTCTATCTCATTCCCGATCTCGAAACAACTCCTTCCAACGTTGCCCATGTTACTCGCTAATGTAACATCATTATGTGATCTGAGATATGCTCCGGGATGTATAGTGATATGAGATTGAAACCAATAATTACTATTTACAATTACATTTAATGACACAAACATATAACACAAAATAATGAAACAAGATTACTTATGAACTAAAGAGGACTTACATGCTATTCGTTGGCCAACGACTTAAAACTAATCCGTCACTGAAGCAGCACTAACGGCTAAGATCGACGATCTGCGAAGTTGGCGAGCTAGCCAGCACATGGCTGCACCACGAGGAACGTTCGAGAAAGAGCAAGGAAGCGAGGCGGTCTGGTCTCCTTCGCTGAGACAGCCGTGGCCAGCATCAGGCCCCAATGATGATAGGCTGGCGCCATGGTTACTGGCACCATCCGGCGATATCGCGAACTTTTCTTCAAATTATCTCCACCGAAGTCCGGTATCTCACTTTCGCGATCTTTTCAGATTATCTCCCCGGCGCGCGTTCGGCCGGGGAAAGATGCTCCTTCCACCGAAGGCCGGTGACTGACTACTAACTCGCTCGCTGCTAGAGAGTTCCCGAGTTCAAATCTGCAGGGTGGGGGGTTGAGATCACGCCCCCCAAAGTGTTGCCACTCACGAAAATTGTCACTTACACTATTATTGTTTTTCCTATCCACTATTATTGTTTTTCATAGTCTTATCACTAATTAAAATTAAACTTAACTAAGATCAAACAAGCCTCCAGAGAGAAAACGTATTTTCTGCCATGAAAAATTTGTCTAGTTCAATCTCACCTAGTATGCCATGAAACATGGCTATATCACTGTGTCTAAATCCATCGCAAAACCATGTTACGAAGAAGTCTGCGTCACGGGGTGAAACATGAAATATTACTCTATCTCATTCCCGATCTCGAAACAACTTCTCCCAACGTATTGCCCTTCGCTACGTATTGTGCCTAGCTAATGTAACCTCATTATGTGATCTCTGAGATGCTCCGGGACGTATAGTGATATGAGATTGAAACCAATATTTACTATTTACAATTACATTTAATGGCAAAAAATAAAGAAACAAGATTACTTATAAGTTAAAGAGGACTTACATGCTATTCGTTGGCCAACGAATTAAAACTAACGTAACTAACGAAAGCGGTGATCTCTGGCGAGGACCGACGCTGACGGAAGCCGGCGTGACGGCGCGGCGGATTAGCCAACACGAGGACTGCCGGAGGCTGCACGGCACGGAAGCATCACGCGGATGATGGACCGCGGATGATGGACCGCGGAGGGCACGGGTCCCCTTCGCAGCGACAGCAGTGGCCAGAATCGGGCCTCCATGATGATAATCTGGCCCTTGGTTGCTGGCGCCATGCGGCACGTATATCACGATCTCCTCCTCGTTTAGATTCACTTCCACCGTAGGTCGGTGACAGACTACTCGCGATCTTTTGCGATTACCTCCCCGGCGCGCGTTCGCCGGGGAGAGATGCTCCTTCCCGAGGGCCGGGGACAGACTGACTACTGACTAAACTGTCGAGTCCGGATTTGCCAATCCGCAGGGTGGGGGGGTTAGGTCATCCCCCCCAAAGTGTGGCCACTCCCGAAAATTGTCAATTCACTTCTTTAAACACTAGTATTGTTTTTCCTACCCACTATTATTGTTTTCAAATTGTCTTATCACCAATTAAAATTAAACTTAACTAAGATCAAACAAGCCTCCACAGAGAAAACGTGTTTTCGGCCATGTAAAATTTGTCTAGTGCAATCTCACCTATTGTGCCATGAAACATGGCTATATCAAACTGTAAGTAACTTGCTCTCGACACAGGGTGAAACATGACGATTAGTCGTATCTCACTCCATATCTCGAAGCACTCTCTCACAACGTATTGCCCAGTGTTTATTCGCTAATGTGATTATTATTCGATCTCTAAGATGCTCCGGGAGGTATAGTGATATGAGATTGAAACCAATATTTGCTATTTACACTTATATTTAAACACAAACATACAAAAACAAATAAACAAGATCACTTATAAACTAAAGATGACTTACTTCTATTCGTTGGCCAACGACTTAAAGCTACTCCGTCACTGAATTAACACTACTTGATCTGATCTGCGAAGTCGTCGATCCAGCCGGCACGTGGCGTCCACACCACGAGGGACGTCCGAGGCGGAACAGCGAGGGAGAGCGAGGAGCGAGTCGGTCTGGTCTCCATCGCTGAGACAGCCGTGGCCAGCATCAGGTCCCAATGATGATGAGCTGACGCCATGGTTGCTGATGCCATGCGGCGATATCGCGATCTTCTTCAGAATCACTTCCCGGCGTTCGGTATAACACTTCGCGATCTTTTTAGACTATCTCCCCTACGGCGCGCGTCCGCGCGAGGGGGAGATGTTCCTTCCCCGGAGGCCGGTGATAGACTGGGCCCGAGAGCTGCCCGGAACTCTGCAGGGCGGAGGGTTGGATCGTCCCCTCTCAAGTGCGGCCACTCTCGAAAATTGGGCCCGGCAGTACCTAACTGCTTTGCGATACCGGGGCAGAACGCTATTTATTTTCACTCACAGAATTGTCATTATCACGATTAGTGTTTTAAAATGTCTTTCATAATCTTATCACTAATTAAAATTAAACTTAACTAAGATCAAACAAGCCTCCAGAGAGAAAACGCCTTTTCGGTCGTGTAAAACTTGTCTAGTGCAACCTCACCTATTATGCCATGAAACATGGCTATATCAAAACCATTATAAATTTTTAGATCAAGTAGGTACCTCTTTCTAAATAAGTACTATGTTGAATAAGCTGCATCAGAACTGGCAATTTTTTGCATATATATATATATATATATTTTTTTTATGGCAATGTACCGATTGTTTTCAAAATTTTATTGAATTCAAATTTCAAATTGACAAAATATCGGAATAGTGATGTTTCATGTTAGTAAATCGGAGTATTAAGTATTAAAGAATTGTTAATATGTTTTTCTAATATCATAAAATAATGAGAACTTGCGATCGGACTTCAGAAGATCGGTCAATTCATAACTTTTCTCGTACAGGTAAGGTGTACAGTATTTCAATAAATGTAAGGCCAAAATGACATTACTAAAATCGAATACTTATAAGTCAATATTTTTTTCAAAATGTTTTAGATAATCCGACTTTATCAAACACCAATATTCATCAAAGAACTACATTTACCAGAGTAAAATCAGATGAACATACAACGTACGACCATTCATCTTATCCAAAAATTGTGAGAACAGTTTCTTCGTGTGTGTCGGTTCGAGATGATTTCTACAATTCAATTAATAGAGAACTATTGCCTGATGGTTGCGATACACTTGTAGATAAAATACGCGGTGATGTTTCCCCGGCAATTCATTTAGATGATATGGCAGCGTGCCCTAACAGACATACTGAATATTGTTGTTATTTTCATCGCTATCAGTTCCCATGGTGGGTTTATTACATCAAGCCAGCAGTACAGGTCTCGCTGGTATTGTTATGTGGATTTGGAATTATCAATGTCTTTGATCAATATAACCATATGTTAAAATCTTTAGACATTGTTTCCACGCACTTACACAAGATAAAGTTGGATTTAGAAGTCTTTTCCGTAAGTAAAATTTGTATATTACTATTGTTTTTTTTATCTATTAGATTGATTTGCTTTGGAACTTTATAAATCTTAATTTGATCAGCTTCTTCTGGTGCCGTGTTAGGTCTCCCCAATGTTGGCGATCACTGTAGTGAAAGCATCTCTGTCCTGCACCACTTGGAACAGGTTCTCAACTATGCTCATTCCTGTCCATTCTCTTATATTTAGTTGCCGGACAACTCCCTTCAGTCAACTTCCCGACATTCCTCTATTTTGTCCATGATTATCAGTTGAAGGAGGTGGTATATTTCGCCCTATGACACGTGACCCAAATATGAGACCTTTCTAACCTTCACACTCGACGATAGCTCTCTATTGGATCTGGCTCTCTGTAGTATGTCTGCGCATTACTCTATCGATCAACAGTATACGTAGCATTCTGCGTTATATCTACTTTTAAAATGCCTCCAACTGGTTCATTAAATTCACTTTCAGAGTCCAAGTTTCTCGATCATAAAGTATAATAGACCATATATAACATTACAACATTCTTTGTCAGGGTTTCAGGTTTAGATTATTGTTGCAAATGAAGGTTCTCATTTTTATTCACATCAATTCTGCATTTTATTTCGATATCCGGGCCAAGCGCTTAATAATCAAATCAGTTTATTTTATCAAATCAAATCAGTTTATTAACTCAAAAGACATTACAAACAGGAAAATGTTTAAGGTATCTATTAAGTACAGGTAAAATATTATAAAAATACAACAAAGTACCAGGAACGCATTAGAGATGGTTCGACATTAGGAAGACAAGATACTTTATAAAGTCAAGATTATTTGTCCCCTGAATGTACCTTCACTAATATAAAAGACGTCGATCTCCGAGGAGACCGCGTTCAGCAGACTAATTGCTCTTCCCACCGGTGTCACCAGAGGCAGATTGGTTCTGGTGGCCGGTTGATAAAACAATGTGCTGTCGCTGTCGGAGAAATCTATCAGGGACAAAAAGACCAACACCCTCTAGCACGGCCGAGTTCTCGAAATATCCCCTGATTAATTTAAAGAAATGGGTTATGAGATGCCCATCCCTCGAAGCTGTAAAGAATTGGTTCCGAGCATTCCTAAAAGAAATGCCGTGGGATAGAGCCACGGATAACTGCCATACTCCCTTATGTAGAGATACTCTGTGTATACCATATGAGTGTCAAATGAAAATATAAGAATGATGGTGTTATGAACAAAATAATGAAAGGATCATTAAGATGGTTTGGACAATGATAATGTTCCTTAATGGTGATCCTCTTTTTGTGTTACTTTCATATGTTTCTTTATAGTATTTAAAACGATTGGATAAACAAATCGGCACAAAATGACCTTTATGGTTTCAATTTATAATGTTATTTTGTATATGTTTGTAAAAATGAAACTTTACAAGAGGGTTTTAATAATTTGATAAAAAAATATTAAAATAAAAGAGTTGTTACTAATTAAAATCTTCTTCTTC
Source organism: Lepidostoma basale (assembly GCA_022606425.2). Taxonomy (NCBI): domain Eukaryota; kingdom Metazoa; phylum Arthropoda; class Insecta; order Trichoptera; family Lepidostomatidae; genus Lepidostoma; species Lepidostoma basale. Next base: position 320,746 of record JAHDVF020001222.1, on the reverse strand, counting down.
TTAAACTGGTTGGAGGCCGCTAGGGCCTGTTTGTGCAGAGTTTGCTGTCTCTTGCGATGTGGATTCCCAGCTGTCTTTCCATGTTTGGGGGGTCTTTCATCCCACTTCCCTCTGGTTTCCCTTGTAGGACAAGGTGTGGTAATCTCTGGGTGTCCATTCTTTCTACATGGTCCCTCCAATATTTTCTTCTCCGTCTCCCCTATGTGACAACATCCTGGATATCGCACATCTTTCTGATGCTAGTGTTTCTCATTCTGTCGGGTAGAGTCCTGCCTGGTATTTTTCTCAGGGTTTTCATCTCTGTGGTTCTGAGAAGTGATTTAGTGTGAACTGTGTCAGCTCTTGTTTCAATGCCATTGTCATTATCGGTCTGACACAGGTTTTATAAATTCGGACTTTACTCTTCAGCTGCATGTTTTTGTTTTTCCATATTATTGTATTCAAGCATCCTGATATAACCAAAGCATACGTCACCCGGGCTTCTTTAAGAACATCACTATGACTAAGTACATATTCATTGACATATTAAAACCATAATGGAAATTTTGCACAACATTGTATGATTAGTTTTTTGCTGTCATATAAAATATACATTATGGGTTATTCTTATCACTTGTGAGTATCATCAGGGCTAATATCAAAATAAAAAAATACTTCCGTACTTTTGAAGTAATGTTTTGGACTTGTACTTCTATTGGAGAAGGTATTCTATGGTTGAAACCAGAATGCATGATTTATTTTATATACGGTCACAATCTCAGTTTCAGTATTATCAAAAATATACCATATTGTTTATTTGAAGACTACAGGGGAAAAACAAGGAATGTCAGTTAAAATTCAAAATAAATGTAATAATGCCATCTAGCGGCATTTTTACGTATCTATCCACAGTAAAATTTTCATATTCAAAAATCATCTGTGTCATCCACTATAGCCAGATAATCGATTGCTAATTGCTAAGAAATATATAGACTTTGATTAGCTTTATTCTCAATTTATTCAAATTAACCTTCTACTGACATTCCTTGTTTTCCCCCTGTAGTCTTCATTTGAACTCTGTATAAATAAGTTGTTACTTCACATTAAAAAATTATTGGCGTAATAGCTACATCGAATGTTATTCTACTGTTGCGTTATTATAATAAAAAGCATATTTAGATTATCAAATTAGTGATGCGGGCCAACACTGTGCGAACCAGAGGTCTGCTAAGAACATCTGAGATGAAGATCCTAAGATCCGTGACGCAAACATAAGAAAAACTTGCGAAGTGGAGTAGATGAAGATTCAGTGGAGTAGATCTAGAACAGTGGTTCCCAAATTTGATTGTCTCGTGGACCCCCTGCTGATTTCTTTTATTTTGTGCAGACCCCCTGAATGAGAATGAACTAAAAAAAAAGGTCGCCGTAAACCTTGCGTGGACCTCCTGACGTTGATCTTCTTCTTCTTCTTCTTCGTCAGCCCTTATCGGTTCACTGCTGGACATAGGCCTCCTCCCTCACCTTCCACTCGTCTCTATCTCCTGCCAGCCGTAGCCAAATTTTCTCCCCCACGACAGCAATGTCGTCGGCCCACCTTTTTTGCGGCCTGCCGACGTTTCTCCTATTCTCCCATGGTCTCCACATTATTATTTTCTGGGTCCATCTATCCTCACTCTGTCTCGCCACATGACCCGCCCATTGCCACTTCAGTCTCGCTAGTCGTTCCATGATGTCCGTTATTTTTGTTCGGCGTCTAATCTCCTCATTTCTGATTCTATCTCGGAGACTGATGTCGAGCATATGTCTTTCCATGGAACGCTGCGTGACTCTCAATCTTTCTACATTTTTCTTGGTGAGGGTCACAGTTTCCATCCCAGACGTTGATCAGGGACCCTCAAATCAATTTTCATTTTCCACGGACCCCCTGAATGATCCCAGGGACCCCTGGGGATCCGTAAGGATCACTTTGGGAACCACTGATCTAGAAGAAGATACTGGAGGGACCATGCATCCAGAATGGATAGTAACAGACTCGCATATACAACCGCTTACGAAATCGCCTTCGGACACCGCCCACCTGGAAGAGCACCCAAGAGATGGAGGGAAAGCTGGTCCTTATCATCTGAGGAGACATGATTTCTGTGTCACAGATCAACAGATCTATTAAAATAAGAAGATCAAATTAAGGGTTCAATAACGTGTTTTATAAAATTAGGTTTCTACATAATTTTAAAATGTTGAGTAAACTTTCTTTCCAGAAAAACTTGCAGTATACCAATGAGGCACAGATTAAGGCGGATTTACAAATAAGTGAGATTTCTATGATTTTATCTAAATTGACGCACCTAACCAACCAGTCTTCAGAATATACAAGTGCCGTAGAAAAAGAAAATTTGGATCTGTATCAAATGTTGAAGTCGACTGAAAATATAAAGGACACCATCAAACGAGAAATCGATGAATACAATGCTGACAAAACATCCAAAAGTGATTATGCTCTCGAGTCTGCAGGTAAAGCAGTATTTTAATTGACTTCATATCATCAACATGTAAGCATATACATCGAGTTCTTCTTCATCCTATCAATGACAGGCTACTTTTGTAAGGATCGTAACTTTTCTATTCTTTTGCTATTGTGGTTGAAGGTTTGGCCGACCTTGTGTTGTTTCCAGGGGTGCCGGGTGTTATAGTAAAACCACACATGAAGGCACCTTCCTTATTCCTTTACATTAAGTTAATAAACTATGTTTTTTTTAACCGTCCTACCTTCGGGAAATTTTCTGAGAAATATGCAAAAAAAATTACCATTTTATTAATGAAATTATTTATAATTTATATTACAAAAAAATTTGAAACGTCACAGTTTTGTAATACTCCATTCTTCTTCTTCTTCTTCCTCAGCCTGTTCTCATCCACTCCTGGACAAAGGCCTCCTCCATTCGCTTCCATGACACTCTGTCTTGTGCAGACTGCATCCAGGTTATTCTGACATGTCTGTTCATATCATCCTTCCACCGTAGTTGCGGTCGCCCTGCACTTCTCTTTGCCGTTATTACTTTATAATAGTAACCACTATTGTTTAGTGCTTTTATTTGGATTTAATTTATATAAATTATATAAATAGTGACAAATTTGTTTCGCCTTGCGAGGGCATTCTCGAGGGCAGTCAGTTTGAGAATGCCCTCACAAGGCGAAACAAATTTGTCACTTTTTATAAAATTTATATAAATTTAATTCAAGTACAACCACTAAACAATTGTGTTTACTATTATAAATTAAACATCATAGACTCGACTGCACACTTCACCTGCCTTTGAAGAACTATCATACTTGTGAAGACTTGTACTCAAGTGTTGTTGGGACATTTGCGTTTCCCTAACGTTTGTAGATTGCGTACGTGATTCGTGATGGCGCAGAATGGTACAAAGTGTGCGTATCACGTACGCACATATGCAAAGGGCAGTTAAATCAAGTAATGTCTTCTATTATGAAGGTGATGTCAATAAGAGCTAAGAGTACTGATACTTCAATGTAAAGATATAATTAAATTACCTTAAAACTCACTTACTTTGTATAAGCGCTTCTTCCAGCGACAACACAAACGCAGTAGGTTTCTGGTTATAAGGATACTTTTCGGTTAAAACACTATTTTTAGCTATAATTAAGATCTTTAGAGAAATGCTAAGATGGCAGTGCACAATGGTGGTCTTGTGCTGACCCATATCTATGGAAGTAAAGAAAGGAGTGGAATGAAAGTAGAATAAATTCAGTAGAATTGAGATCTCTTACGCAAATGTGTGGTATATCTATATATGATAGAGTGTCAAATGCAAATACATGAAGTGAATGTAGAGCGAATGAAAGTGTTATGAACAAAATAATGGAAGAATCATCAAAATGGTTTGGATACATAGAAATAATGAATAAAGAAAGAATGATAAATAAAGTGTTTGTTAATAATATAAACAAAACAAGAATTACAGAATGACCGAGGAAAAGTGGCATGATCAAATCGACGTGTGTGCATGGACACGATTTGTGAATATTGAGGATGCGAGAGAAGTATGTCAGGAAATAATAGTGTGGCAGTCCATTCTTTCTTCCTATCCCCTCGGTGAAACGGCATGCTGGTTAGTTAGTGAGTTAGTGATTTGTATTCTAACTAAGCAGGTGTGAATTTTGATCACTCATCTAGTAGAGTTGATATAATATATATTTTTTTGTATTTCAGGTGGACAGATACTCAGTGTCCTTTCGACCAAATCATATATTATAGAAACAGATTCACTTCTATCGCGGGGTTGGAATTACCTTACAAAATCATTTTGCAATCCGGCGCAAGCAGCCAGGGCTATATTGCAGGCAAGAGAATTTCAAATGCTTTTGTTTTTATTGCCCTTTCTTTTCACCATAGAAAACAGGAAAAAAAGTAATTAATATTCTAAACACATTGCCATATAAATGTTATTAAATTTTTACCCGTTAAAATTTATAACACTGTTATTATATCAGAATTTTTATTATATACTTTTTGAGAATGTCACGACAGCTGTTTTGCCAACCGATGTTGGGTCAACCATCATCAGGTGTTACAAAAAAGTGTTGTTTGTAACCCAATTTATCATGAATCACATGATTTTTTCTTACTCTCTTCTTTAATTATATATTATTATCTTCTTTAATTATATATACTAATTATTATTATCGTTTCCATAAAATACAGAAGTTTTTCATTTTCAAACATTTTATAATGCCTTAACATATCATTCTCATTAAATATATTAAAACTTCTAGAAAATAGACATTTTCATTCGTATTACATATGTAAAAATAATCATGGTAATTTTTTTTAGTTTCTCATCTTCAGAATGGTAATATGTATTTTATAATATGTCAATGATTTTAACCCCTACAAGGCGACTGTCTGCATTTGCAGTCCAAAAAATTGTTTTTGAATTACGGCAAACTACATTTGCAGTTCATATTTGAATGTTTCTTATAATTTTTTTTACTTTAGTTCCTGAATACTGGATTGTACGAACCGGGACTATCTGTCTGAGCTGTAAATGTAGCCAACCACAGTTTGAGACCAATTTTTTTTATGACATGAAGCTAGCCGCGCATGGGGACGGTGGTTAATTGTTTTGAGTGTTTAGCCGACAGTGAATCCGGGTCAGTGTTGGGCCTTCCAGGGCTCAAGCGGGGCGGTGGTGATTCAGCTATTGGCCAGGATCGTGTTGTCCGGCATTACATTGGAGCACATCCCTGCTGCTATCTCCCCCACGCAGGAGATATCCTCCGCCCCCAGGACATTCAGCTTATGGGTAAGCCAATTAATATTCCAAAAAAATCAGATCTTTTTTATTCATCATTTTTGTGTTTTGCTTTAGCGTGATTATATTTTTGATACATAATTTTTTTGTAACCATACGTACAGAAAATGGTTTTGAATTCAGAGAAATAAAAAAATATATATAAGGCCAGAAGAACAGTAAGAGTAAATTTATTATGTGTAATTCTATTCTTCACGCTAAATAAAATTAATAAATTTTTAAAATAAAATATACATTTGTATTTTCAGTTCTTGAAATAAAGTGTTTATTTTAATTCATATATTAATTATTGTCCAACCACACAGTGAGTGCTTCATATGATTTTCATTTCAAATAAAACATAATTGTAGTAATCCATTGTTTTGTTTCCCATAGAAGCCCGGCTTGCGTAAGAATTTTTGAATCAAAACCTCTTCTGGCTTACGGAGGTTAAGCTCTTGTGGCTATTCCTCTTACACCTTATGGCAACATTGTTGGAAAGTGATTTGGTGGGTTGTTGGTTTATGCGGGGGCACGATTACTTAGATTTGGGGGTTTTGATTCAAAATTTCTTACGCAAGCCGGGCTTCTATGGGAGTACCGCCACTGCTTCAACATTATAAAAATGTTTAAATTTAGAACACTGTTATTACGTATCATGGTATATTTTAATGATTTTGTCACGATAGCTGTTTCGCCAATCTTTGTTGGCATCATCAGGTATTACAAACAACATAGGTTGGCAAAACAGCTGTCGTGACAAACTCATTGAAATATATTGTGATATGTAACGACAGTGTTCTAAATTTAAACATTATATTATGTTTTATTATATTTTATAAATACTGTTTTATAACTTGCCTAAGTTGGGCCACTCCGTGACTGTGGAATGGATGAATCTATTATATTTCTTTTCTCTCCATTTGTAAACCATTAGGTCTATTTGGTATAATGTGCTGTTGCCATGAAACATAATTTAATTAATAATTATTTTTAAGTATTTATTATAATTACTATTGTTTATTATAATTATCATTAATATTAGGCTGAATAGCTCTTTTCATCATTACAGCACGAGCCAAATCGATGTAAAGGGTATAGCTATCGCCATTTTATTGTCACGTGAATTCTACACGGGACCAAAGACAGTGTGAGAATCACACTGTCTTTATCAGGACATTCGGTATGGCAGTCATAGCTGTTACCACTCTGCCACGAAGGTTGTTAAATAACAAGACTAATGAAAACAGCAGTCTTTATGATAGCATAACTTTTGTTTTGTTAGGGTATTGACAGTGTCGAAGAATTGGACGGATTCTTTTTTGGAGAGTTTACTTATGAGAAGGATGGCCCCCCGGTTCAGTACTTTCACATTCAGTACCACTCTAACTCCCTGTATAATATGGTGATGCTCAAGGTCCACTCCAACTGGGGCAATCCTGACTACACCTGCGTCTACAGGCTGCGGGTCCATGGAATGATGAACCGACTCTATTCCAATAAACCGGAACTTTAAATGTGTAATTAGATCCTTAAATATATTATATGTTATTTTTATAAAATTATTCTTAGACATTCATTTATAATGTATATTATCAATTTGGTACCAGGGCAAAATTGAATTAAATAAATAAAATTAAATACAGCCAGGTAATATAAGATGCAGATTTCACAAATATTTTTATAATATTAAAAGGCTTATCGTTTTCACAAAAAAAAATGAAATTATTAATATTCTGTGTACATATCATACCTTCGGTAAGACAAGGGCACAATTGCACGTTTTGTAATTTTTCATTAGAGACATTTAAAGATTTTTGAAGAATAATATTGTGTTATTCTGGCTATATTGATCATACACTATCGCCCTCTGGCTAAATGAGACTGAACATAATAAGCGACTTTGTTCCTCCAGATAAAGGGATGTTTTTAAAATACATTGGCATACTTAACTCATTTTGAGAATTTTTAACAGTTATGCTCTTGTCTTACCGAAGGTGCGATATTATGAAAACTTGTGATCACATAAACCATAAATTAAGTCAGAATTGGAGAATGTATTTTATATTTAAAAAAAATTAGCTCATTATCCCTTTGACATTTAGTGTAAATAAAGCTAGCAGTTAAAACTTCAAATTTATTTTTAATGTACTGTTTCGATAAAACTTTTATGATTAAAATTTGTTATATCGACAAATATACATCTAGAACTCTCATTCAGTAAATATTTTTTGTAATCAAAATACATAATTTGATTTAAAAAAAAACAATAGAAACAAAGGTTGGGTGGTGCTTTCTTCATTGTTTAACCCCTATAGTGCGAGTTACTACATATGCAGTCCGATTGATGTAAAGTAAACTGTGGCAGATGACATTTGAAGCTTATATTTGAATGTATCTTATAAACCCTTGTATAATATTTTAGTTCCTTACAACTAAATTGTATGTAATTTATGATGAACTGGGACTATCTGTCTGAACAAATGTAGCTAACTGCATAAAATAATTTGTTTTATGAAATTTCGTGACCGTGCCATTCTTCCGGCCATAAGGGTCGGCACAAGAACACCATTATGCACTGCCATCTTTGCTTTTTTGAATAGGATTTTGTTTGCGATGACAATTTTAAGTGCATCATTTACTCTGTTGCCTGCCCCAACCCTTCTCCACTCTCCCATCCTTTGTAAACATACTTCCTAAATAAACAAATTCATCCACTTGTTCCAGATTTTCACCGTTTACACTAATGTTGCAGACTGTCATGTTTTTATTCTTTTTCGAAAATCATTACCTTGGACTTATTCATATTCATCATCAAATCGTATTGTTGCATACCTACATACTAGACATCAGGGCTTGTAGTTTGTGCTCGTTGTCTGCAAGTAGCACAGCGTCGTCTGCATACAACAAACAGCTTACTGACACTGTTCATTTTTGCATCTGCTTCCAACCTTTTCATACACTTGTTATAATATTTAAGTGTTGTGTAAATGTTGTTGTAATGTCCTCTCTTTGTGTTAAAGAAAAGTCTCAGGTTGGTAAATAGTTATTTATTCAGTTTTCATCACAGACACAATTGTATAAGCGATAGGAAGGGCGAGAGAATACGTGGGTGGATGCGTATTGCCTGGCTGGAGGACGCGGTACCAAGAGCGAGAGTTAAGACGGGGTCATTGTTCCAGGCGGCGTTATGCTGTTACCAACATAGTAGTTGAATGCAGGTGCAAAAGGTTAGGTAAGGTAAGCTTAGCTGGGTTTAAAGGATTTATCATCCCACTACATATATTCAGACATGTGATAAAAGTGTGTCACTGAAATCACTACGAGCAATTCATATGCGAAACAGGTATTTTTATCCTCTTGCAGGCCACCAACCGATCCAGCAAACTCCTGGTGGATGATTTATCATCACAATAGATCCGCCAACCCCAGGAGGGCATAATAGATTCGACCACCTGTTGGACAAGTGTCCTATAGTTTATGATGTTGGAATGACTGCAGGATTGTGTCGGGTAATAAAACACACTTGGATTCTGCTAGGAGTCACTTTTATTGTGTGCACAAAATATTTCCCATGAAAAGAATTTCAAATGTTATCATATTTCATTCATTGGTCCTAAACCTAAAGTGTTGTGATTATATTTTCTTATTGCTTATATCCGCGTGGAATAATATGTGAAAATATATTTCAATTGCATTAGGGTACATTTTGTATAATAAATAAAGAGATTGGTAGAAGACCAATTGGACGACCAAGGCTGCGATGGGAGGATGAAGTTGGGAGAGATGGAGCAAGATTGTTAAGAGTGTCAGATTGGAGGGTCGAAGCGGAGGACAGGAGGAGTTGGAGGTGAAGAATACTGGAGGCTAAGGCTCGACATGGGCTGTAGGGCCATCGAAGAAGAAATAAAGAGATATCTCAAAATAATACTAAATCAAAAGATAACTATTTTTATAAATTAAATTGAGGATTTTGCCGAAGCACTTTTTTTTCAAGTTGACACTCGCTGCATGGTGAAGAATGCTGATTGACCAGTGACACCCAAGTTAATTTCTGTCAGGACCGTCACTTGGGTAAAATGTGTGTACATTTACAATAATTAACTATATAGCTCTTTTAAATATATATGTACGAGTATATCAATTTACAACACATTAAACTGGATATTCAGAGTGCTAGAAATCAATCAGTTTATTTTCTCAAAAGATATTAGAAACAAAATAAAAGTTTAAGGCATCTATTGAGACCAGGTAAAATATAATATATAATACCAGGAACGCATGAGAGATGGTTCAACTTTGGGAAAGCAAGATACTCTTAAGTCAAAAGCATTTGTCTTCTGAATGTACTTTCACTAATATGAAAGACATCGATCTCTGAGGAGATCGTGTTCAGCAGACTGATTGCTCTTCCCACCATTGTCACTAAAGGCAGGTTGGTTCTGGCGGCCGGTTGGTAAAACAATTATATTATGCTGTCGCAGTTGGAGATATCTATCAGGAACACAAAGACTAACTTTCTCCAGAGCGGCTGAGTTTTCAAAATATCCCCTGATTAATCTAAAGATGGGTTATGAAATACCCATTCTTTCAAAGCTGCAGAGGAAATTCCTCAACATTCCCAAAAGAAATACAGTGAATGCAGCAATGTGCTTAAATGAAAAAATTATCCCTTTTAAAAATATATATATTTGTGAATATCTATATTTCTACCGGTATTAAAGGTGTTGTATGGAATGGCACAAGGTGAGGTAGCCTACATTACAATCAAGAATGTCTTCTGTGATGAAAAGAGTGTCTGATCAGAAACGCTGTGAAATGGGTATAGTTTATAACTAGGTTTCAAAATGGAGCATTTTCAACAGCGCGCTTTACAAATCATCCAATTAAATGATTAATTTATTATAAAGAGACAAGATCTACTTAAAGTGATCAAGTGTCCAATTTTTAAAACAATTTATTGCTTTTATGCAGTAAGATATACTTTTTAAATATAATTACATTGAATCAATTTTAAATATTTAAAGTTATAATTGAAATGATGACCAATTACGAATGAAAACATTAAAAGTTCAAGCAAGGTGAATTCAAGTCTATATGTGAGCTATTAAAAATCTTATCTATGGTAAACTATGGACAGAATTCATTTATTTTATCTATGGAATATCATCTTACATATTCATAATCAACACATTTTGAAGATACTTTCATCTTCAGGCAAAGGATATAAACAGTATATAATCATCAAACAATATAATCACTTTATAAGGTTCTACCAATGATGAAGGTATACTGTCTCTTAATTTCATAATAAATAATTGAATATAACACATTTTTTAATGTAATAAATAACATTTTGTTTCATAAAAATTTGCTACTGCCAAATTCCAGAATGTAATTGTTTTAATTTTATCGAAAATTATATAATATAAATAATTAAATCATATTATTCTACACTTATAAAAAGTTCTCAGTTAATGAAATATGCCGTTGACTTAAGACCTGTTGCAATTTACGATTGTTCAACTTTACAACCACAATCAACAATGGTTGTACATTTTTACATTGCATTTTATTTTATTATATTTTGGTATTTTTTGCACATCTGAGATGTCTTAAAAAAATAATACAAATTCCTCGACCTACTGAGATGCAAAGAAAGGGCTATTGATTTGAACATATAGAAATTGAACACTGTGAAGTTAACCCGAAAAGCAGTGAGTGCAGATAAAGCGGTTTTCTTGATGAAACAAAAACAGACGAGTATCTAATGGAGCAAATTTGAAATGTATACAAAACATAATTATTCTGAAAAAAAAAAATCTAAATAATTACTTTAATAAAACAACAGTGGCATATTAAGCGGAAAGAAAAGAGGTCACGAGGTCTTAAAATGTCTTTTCATTAATTATATATAGTTCTTAATTTTATTGCAAAAACATTATGGTCAACATAATGATAATAATAAATAGAACACTTTGTATTTTTAAACACAATACCTAATGCCCGTGTAACTTGCAAATGATATGGCTATCTGTATTTAGAGACAGGAAATTTTAAACCGAATTGACACTGTAAAAAGAATTATTAATTTGTAAGAAGAGTAAAGCAAAACAAAAATTCATGCAAAATATACTCGTATGTTTATTTTTATTAAATTTAATTGATGTCTTCAAGTCTGAAAAGTTTGATTACTTTTCTTTTTTAAACACTTCAATGAATCTGTAATTTTTTTCCTAATTTGAGGGCCCAGAAACTTACCACGGTGTGGTGATTGAAACATGAGACCATAGAGAAACTCCAATAATGAATAATACTGGTTATGAGAAAAGCACAGAAAACAGTCTTACAATATCATCACACACTATAATATTATATACAGAAATTATTGCATAAGCTGGTTTATAAACTGATTGACTTACGACCTATTTATCAGAACCGATTACAGTCATAAGTCAACTGAAGTGCCTACTAAAATAAAAAAATTCAAGGAATTGAAAATTCCTATTTGTGTACAAGTTATTAATATTTTTGCCAATAATATATTTTCGAGTATCACTAACTTAATTAAATATACATAGAGTATTATTTTCAATATCTTAAAATAAATAATATCAACATTTAAGCTTCTTTGGTGTCAACTATAGGTATATATTAAAAATAATTATTCACTATGGTTAATATCAGTATTTTATTTTAATTTAATTTAATATTTTACTCACATTATTGCCATTTTAATATTTAGAATGAGTTTATTCAAATTTTAGATAAATGATCCCATAAAACTTAGCCTCAAACACGTATTCCAAATATCAGAAAATATTGCATTTATTCTAATTACACAAAAGATTTCGTGGTTCTAGTTGTTATCTTCAATACTTGCAATTTATTTGATTAAAATTTTCCCAATGATTCACACCAAATTTGAAATATCTTTATTGATTAATTTTTAGTATATTTCTACAATTATTTTTACGTAAAATAAGGCTTAGGAATTTATGTATAATAAATAGAATCAAAGTCTATGATATTGTTATTCTAAAAAATATGAAGATTTGTATATGTAACATTTGTTTAAATCTATTCCAAAGGTGTTATTTTCACCAGGCACAATCAAGTGAAATATAAGCAAAGATTATTCACATAACAGTAGAGTCTTATAAGTAGAGAAGCTTTTTTTATGATTGGCTTTTCTTGACTGCATCATTGTTGTTTTTACAAATGAAAACGCCTGTTTTCTAGAAGTTTTATTATATTTTTTGTGAATGACATGTTTCGTAAAACATGTCATTCACTTAAAATAGGTATCATAACACTTTTAGAAAACGGACATTTCAATTCATATTAATTATTTAATATGGAGTTTTACAACATTGTTCAAGAAACAATAAATAATTTATTTTAAAACATATATTTTTACAATTTGTTTTTAAATAATGTATACAAATACTTGTAGACAAATACGGGATTTTTACCCGTTGCGGGTTAATCATTTTTAAGGATTAATTGTATTTCAATAGAGACGAAATTGTAATTTATTTTATTTTAAATTTTTTTTTATTTGGAAACAGAATATGGTAGTCGAGGCGTTTACAAAACTTATGACCTGTCATTGGTTGGCTTAAGCGATCACTTATTTATGACCCAACCGATGACAGGTCATAAGTCCTGTAAACGCCTTGACTACCATATTCTGTTTCAAAAAAATAAATAAAAATGAATAAAATTACATCTTCGTCTCTATTGGGATACAATTAATCCTTAAATATATTTTTACACTTGTTGCGGTAATAGTTTGTTCCAAATGATTTTCACAATTGTAAACTTAAGGTGTGAGTGCCAATTGAAAATTAGATGTGAAATTAACATCTCTTCCTATGTCATTTACTTCAACAGTGTGATAAGTTTCTCTGCATCTAGGTGATCCTTCTAATATTGAGTTATTATTTCTCTCCATTTTGCCATCAATGTTGGTTGAGAAAACTGTTAGCTTATAATACAACCCAACTATATCCTTGTTCTTTGATTCATACCTTTGAGCTCTGCCGTATCGCTGCAGTTCCTTCCATCAAATCGGGTGATATTTCACAACTTATATAGCCTCCATATAAATAATATTTTTAATAACTTGATTACTCTATTTTCAAAAATATAAAATAAGTGCCATAATAAGTGTCTTGATGGTTCATTATTTCACCGTGTATTTATTATTGATGTTGCTCCTAATTAAATCAAAATTACAATCAAGTTTATTCATAAATTAGTTGTCAATAGTGGGGGAAGCTCGTGGGTATCAATTTTAGTCGATGACTAAACGAAGTTTGGACCACCGTAGTAATATTCGACATTTCAGATGACAGGTGTTCGTTTGCAATAACCCGCATCTTATGACCACCAAATAATGGTTAATTTCGAATGAATAAATATATATTATCTTATTAATACAGCAGAACCCCTCTTAATCGGCCTCGGATAAATCGGTCCCCGGATTAACCGACCTATCAAATAATAGATAACAGACTCAAAAAGATTTTTTTGCGGATGTGGAAATTATCGATATCACCAGTAAAGATGACTGCGAATGCGAAGACAGTAGCAAAAATGCAGATGTAGAGTCTCACAAGAAAAATATCACGACAAAGCAAAAAAGTTGCACACATTTTATTGCAATATATCAAATCAAAACATAAATTGAGCAGCATCAAGATTCAACTGCATTGGTCGTGATGAATATACGAAAATGGAGAGACGTAGCTTTCAAAAAATCTTTTACAAAAGTAAAAAAACAGTAGAAAATAAATTATTTTTTCAAACCAATGATACAGTATGTACATTAAGTTTTCAAAGTTTATGTAACTTCGTAATGTTCAATTTTTTCGTGTTTGTTTATTTATATACGTACATGCAATAAAATAAGTTGCAATAACATCTTAATTGTTTTTTTTATTCAAGACACCAGTTTTTGATTAGTTCTATTTTTCTCAGGTACTTCGGAGTTCAGGTAACCCGACCAGACCAGTTAAGAGGGATTACACTGTATATAGATTCTGAATGATAAATTAGCTTACTTTATCTCGGCTTCAAACTTTTCTAGCTTCTTTAATGTTGAGTTAATCCGAACATTGAGCCTGTGCTCAAAATCAAAATCTTTATACTGTGATTGGGATTTAATTAGCAGCGACTTTCCTTCGGGTCGAGTCTGTAAAAAAAAGAAAGTATGATTAATTATTACACTTACTATATAAAATGACTAACTGACTAACCATCACGCCATCTCCCAAATGAATGAACTCAATCAATCAATCAACAGTGGCGCTACAGCCCACTATGGGCTCCGACCTCTTCCAAAATTCTTCGCCACTCTCCCTGGTCCATCGCCCGCATTCTCCAGTTTGTAACACCAATGCCCCGAGGTCTCCCTCCACACCAACCATCCACCTCAGTTTTGGTCTTTCCACACTTTGCTTTCCATCTGGTCGTGTATTGAGAGTCTTCCTTGGGATTCGGTCTTCTTCCATTCGCTGGAGGTGTCCCAACCATCTAAGATGATGTATTTTTATAAACTTCACTGAAGAAAGTATGATCTGTCACATGACATAGTTCTCTTCATTCCTAAACATTCATAAATCGTGTCATGCACCCACGTCGATTTCTCTGACTGCTCACTTGGCCGAGATTTAATGTTTTCCACGGTCTTCATCTTTATCTTGTTCTGTTTACATCACTATCATAATCATTATTTCTTCGTTCATTATTTCCACATGTGAAAACAATCTTAATGACCCTTTCATTATTTTGTTCATAACACTTTCATTCTCACTGCATTCACTTCTTATATTTGCATTTAACCTTCATACATCTCATTCATCCTTATTTTGCTAGTACATTAACCTTTATAGTGTAGCTGGCTACATTTGCAGTTAAAAAAAAGATTCCGAACTAAGGCAGACTACATTTGCAGCTCATATTTGAATATATTAAGGGGACCGAAAAGTAATCGAAATTTGTTTTGCTGGCGAAAAATATTTTTTATTTTTGAATACTAATCAACAAAAAAATTTCCGTCATTTTCTGACATCTTTTGCCAGAGTAGAGGCAGTTGTCCTTTTTAAAACAGTCTTTGGATTTTTCATTGAAAAACTTTTCCTAGTGCGTTTTCACATCTGACATTTTTTTAGGCCTCTTAATATTTGCTCTAACGATCTGAAAAGGTGATAATCCGACAAGCGCAAGGTCTGAAGAATAGGGTGGATGAGTTAAAAAAAAAATATAAAAAAACATAAATATAGATATGTTCAAAAATGAAACTCACATTTTCATCTCTAAGTAGCAGGAGTGCCAATTCATATTGTGCAAAAGCGGAAATGTGAACATCATCTATGCAGGCAGATCTACGTTTGAGGCACGTCCTGAAGGCTTCCACCGCTTGGGTGAGGAGGGCGGATTGGTTCTCTTCAGATTTGGCTCCATTCTCCAGCAAGTGTTTTCTGCCCATTCGATTGGCTAACACAAGGGAGGCTGCTCCCAGTATCAACCACCCTATCCCCACCATCGGCTCGTGGGGGAGAGATTCCAACCCATTGGCTGGAGTGCAGGCTGTAATAGTTAGTTGCCCAAGTAAATCTTCCAGAATGTTATAATTTTATTTACAGTGAATCGCATTATTTTCTGGTGACGTGTTTGTATTGCAAGCAAAAAATATATGATAACACACATATTTGGAAGACTAACACCAAGGATTTAAATAAATAGTATTCAAATTTATTATACAATCTTCAAACTAATTGGCAAACTGCAGTGTGCGAGCCAATCTGGATCTTTGGCTATTCTAATGCGGCTCCTTCAGAAATCACGTACTTAAAATTCATTTCTTAATATTAAATTTAATGGTATTTTAACCCTTATCGGACGCTAGCTTTTGTATATTTTGTTTATGTTATTCAATCAATATTTCATTTTTAAAAGGCGCTGTGAATTTTAATCGCTCCATTGGTTACATTCAACTGTAATTACGCGCAGATTCCACATACAAGATCCAACATGATTTATCATGTCACCTCACATGTGCCATGCGACCGCGGCGACGAAGTTTTTTTGTCACGTCAGAAGTGACTTTTTTGTCACGTCCGTTAAGGGTCAATATAATATTTGACATGAATCTGGAATTATCCCTGAAATTAAAAACAACAATATATTCGTACAAATCTAATTCACCTAAACATTTCAATGAAATGCAGAGCTTTTGTTCAAATCAATAAAGTTTTAATTTTAATAATTTTTTTTTATGAATATGTAAGATTATTATAAAGTGTGATATCTAGTTTTTATTCAGTGTAGATATTTTACTTCTAAAAACAAAGTTCTAGTAAATAAAATTGGCTCTCAAAATAAAATAGAATCGCTTTACTACTGTTATTTGGCTCCTTTGGCTAGTGTCGACCACTGCCCTAGACCACCATCTGACTGATTTTATTTGTCAATAATTTTGAGTACAATGCAATAACTCTGTTGATGTTACAACAACAACATTGATGACTTATTTTTATGTCAATGGGTACATATAAAGTTATGAGAAATACTTCTGAAGAATAATTCCCTACCCTTGGTGATTACGATCAGATCCTCGGAATCGCAGCTCGGGAAGGTGTTCCAAAGGTAGAGCATCTCAAAACAGTAAAGCTGCCAATGCACATCATCTTTAACCCAGTCAGCAGACATATCTTCCTTCTCCGGTAGTTTTTCCATTCTCCGTTTTATGTATTTTTCAATTTGAGCACCCTAAAACATAAATATAATAAAATACACTGCAAAAATAATATCTAATACTTAAATAATAAACACATTTATAAAAACCATTTTCTCAAATTTAAAAATTAATCTATGATTAATTAATGGACTCCATTACAAATTATACTATAAATGTGATTATTTTGTTGGTTTTGCAGAGATTTTTTTTATATAAATAAGAATTTCTGTATAGCCAACAAATCTACGAGGTTTGATTGTTTTAAAATTCCATTCAAGAAATATTACAATCTCAAAGTTTTAAATGCAATTGAAGACTACAGGGAAAAAACAAGGAATGTCAGTTAAAATTCAAAATAAATGTAATAATGCCATCTAGCGGCATTTGTACGTATCTATCCACAGTAAAATTTTCATATTAAAAAATCATGGGTGTCATCGACTATGGCCAGATAATCGATTGCTAATTGCTAAGAAATATATACTCGTAGACTTTGATTAGCTTTATTCTCAATTTATTCAAATTAACCTTCTACTGACATTCCTTGTTTTTCCCCTGTAGTCTTCAATTATAGTAGCCAAATAAAAAATAAACTAAACCAGTTCAAACCCACAAACCTAGTTTGAAAGCTTGGTATTAAAGAAAGTGATACACATAATATTCTTACATACCTTATTATGAGATTTTTCCAACAAATTCCTAATTTCATTTTTTCCTGGCAAAACAGATTTGGTGTTGCCATACGCCCCGGCATTGATGGTTGTTAGATACGCATAGAAACTTCTCGACCACTTGCTCTGGTGCCTTAGTTGTAAAAAGCAAACGTGGGCTTTTGGATAATTAAGGGTGAGCATGTGGCACCAACCTACTTCGTGTAATCCTGATTAAAATAAATTAAAACACATTATACAAAAAATTACACATAATGAATTTAAAAATGATTTAAATGTGTAGACTACTGAAAAAAACATTTTTCCAAGTAAACCAAGTTTCTAAGAAGCTTCATCTTTCTTTTGACATATTATATCTCTCTCTCTCTGGTTTGAATCCTGAGATTGGTTTGCAGCAATTTCCTCTATTCTTCTCTTCCATTCTTCCCTGTCCATTCTTCTCAGCAGCGCACGTCCACCAACAGGTCCTTCAGGTACTCTCGGCGTGGGCGTCCCCTAGAGTTTGTCCCCTCGGTCATACCCTCCATTATGGCATGCAAGAGGCCTTTTTGTCGTATTATTGACATATGTAATAAGGAAAAAATTTGCAGTACATATTTAACTTACAAAGGGAGAGCACAACTTTGACTTCGGAATGGAAATTTTGCATAATTGTAGTACCCCTTAAGAGTCGTCCATAGACAAAATAATAAAGCGCAATAGCCAACCATTTCTTTGAAAAAGACTTTAAAATTTTTACTGTTGCTTATACGAGTATATTGGAAATTTCGTCACTAGTATCCATAGATACGTGGCTGGGTGAATAGCTTGCCTTCTTTATCTCGCTAGCCGGTTGGTCCCCGGTTCGAATCCCGCACCATGTGATTTATGTTTTAAGCAATGGATTTTTTTCTATAAATCGACTGGTTAGCACATTCTTACTTTGACTGTGGACTACTCTTAGGGATCAATTTCCTTTGTCATGCCCTCCCTTTGTTGTTTCATTTTGTACTGTTTTCTATGGATTAGTTTCATAAAATAATAAATATTATGATATTTTTAAATGAAGTATGGTAAATATTTGAGGTTTGGTATTTCACCATGTTCGTCTAGGGATTAAAAACTAATTCTACATGCTTAATATAAGGCTAACATTACTTTCTTAGTGTTTAAGTGTCAAGTGTGAACTAGCTAGTCTTAGAATAAGGAGAAATTCCATTTCATATTTTTAAATAAGAAAAAAAACACAAACAAATTTACATTGTACATATTTTTTTAAAAAGCAGTAAAAAGGGATCCCTAAGACAGTTTGGACATATGAAACAAATGGATGAGAGAAGAATGGTTAAAAAATTGTATACAAACAGCGTGAGTGGGAAAAGAAGCCGAGGTTGATGGAGGAAAGCACGGTATGACCTAATTAATAAATTATTAAAAAACAGCTATATTCGAAATTATTAAAAAGGCTTTATTCGGAAGAATTAGCGAGCGTCTGTGAAAAATGGCGTGATGGTAAGTTAGTTAGCTTACCCAACAATTTTACATCTGGAATGGTGGCATTTGTTACTGACAATTGGTAGGCCTCTATAGCACCAGAAATGTTGGGCTGTAAACAAAAAGTTTATTATTAAAAAGTCCTCAATAAACACTGATTTTTGTGGATTTAATTACCAAGAATCCCTTATTTTCAAATAATATAAATGCTAAGTGAACATACCTTTATTCTTTCGACTCTTCCTTTAAAAAATAAGAACAATGCAGAATTTTGAAATTCCTTCTCTTCTTCTAATATCTTGGTAGCCTCATCTACTCCCGATGCTACGATAACTCCATCAAGATTGAAGAAAGGACGGACGATTGTATGGTACCACAGTAAGGCTAAACTAGAATTTATATATTGATTAATTTACCATCATATACAAAATAATTAAGAACATGAGAATGTTAAATAAAACCGTTTTATTTGAATGCTTATTAAAAAAAAACGCACATAATTTTTAACCCTTTGGTTACCAAAAGCAGATATATCTGCTTTGGCTACACCAGCGAGAAATACCAAATTCGACAGATCGAAGTCATGATTTATAAAAGAATCATATACATTTTAGGCAGAGTGTGAGGGAGTGAGTCAGTGGTACATATTATTTACGATTTGGATATCTATCTATTACAAGTGGCACCCTAGGGTAACGTTTGAACTACCTTATATTATTCAATCATTACGCACTTTTGCAAAGTTATTATATTTGAAACCAAATGGCGTCAAAAACTCTTTATTGACTTTATGTATACTTGGCATCTTTTTAATGTCAATTGTTCAACTCACATTAGTATTAAAATACACACATTCTTGCACCTATACACATGGCATTTAATCCAATAAATTAATTTATATTGAACTTTAATTATATTTGTTTAATATATTCTTCTTCTTCTTCTTCGATGGCCCTACAGCCCATATCGAGCCTTAGCCTCCAGTATCTTCGCTTCCAACTCCTCCTGTCCTCCGCTTCGACCCTCCACTCTGACACTCGTAACAATCTTGCCCTATCTCTCCCAACTTCATCCTCCCATCGCAGCCTTGGTCGTCCAATTGTTTAATATATATTGGGCGTAAATACAGTTATTGCACTTTCTTACTTTGACTGTGGACTACTAGTTAGTATATAGTATAAATATATACTGGAATATAGCAATAGCGAAGCGTTGCTGGGTCAGCTAGTATATTTAATAAAATAATCATATTTAGATTTAAAAAAACAATTTATAAACTATAAGTATCCCAAAATTGCCGGCAACCAAGGGGTTAAACAGAAAACTATTTAAATTTTAAAAAATGAGATGATTCATTTTTTGTCATTCTTCAAAGATGTAAAATTTTATTCAAATATGAATTTGTAACACAAAGTGAAGAAGATCATTTAAGAAATTTTAAGAAGCTGCTTTGGTTTGTTTTTAATGACTTACGATGCTAGAGGTGCTCGCATATCAGATCCTTTCCTAGAATAATCAAGACTCTCTATCGCAGAAGTTTGATCTCCTTCAAAGCCCAGCATGTTAGCCCATCGAAGGATACTCGGAGGAGCCAGAGACACACAGAGCTTGAAGATACCGTATCCAAAACACACGGCAGACATCAGACGTACAACTGCTTCAGGTTCTATACTATCCCAACTAAAATAATATAAAAGGAAAGTAATTAGTACAATATAGTAGGGCGAAACATGTCATTATCATTAAATATAATAAAACTTTTGATTCAAACAAACAACAAACAAACCATCACGCCGTTTCTCTGCAGGGGTAGGCAGAGAGAATGGACCGCCACACTACTCTATCCTGGCAAACCCATCTAGCTTCTTCCACATTCATACGAGTCATACACGCACGTCGATTCCTCCGACTTCTAACATGACCAACCTTTAAAATTTGATTAATTTGGTCATGCCATGTTTTCCTCGGTCTGCCTCGACTCCGTACTCCATTTACATCATTAACGTTTACTTTCTTAACCCATTTTTCTCCATCCATATGTCCGAACCATCGCAGCGATCCTTTCATAATTTTGTTCATAATACCTTCTTCCGCTCTACATTCCTTTCTTATATCAGCATTTGAGATTCTGTCACATATCGTTCTACCACACATACATCTTAGGGACCTCATCTCTACCGCATTTATTCTGCTTTCATCCTTCTTCTGCCAGCTCCATGCTTCGCGTCCATAAATTGATTCATATTAAATAATTAAAATGTTTTGGGACATCAAATGATGAGATATATAAGTGATTTAGTAAATAAATAAATAATGAAAGTACTTACTCATCCAAGCATTCCCTTTTGAGGCCAATAAGAGATGTTGCACTCTCATAAATTGCTGAACTAAAATTGTTGATTGAAGAAAAAAGGGATGCAGATTTTCGCATCGAATTATGACGGGTTTTACATATATCATTACTGCTATTGTGGGACGCTAAGAGAGAATTTGGACGGGAATATTTTGGCGAATGGACGGACAAACTGCACGTTGAAGAACTTTTGCTGCTTTCACAACCAACTTCAGTTTCTGAGCTTTGTTCTAGAGAGCCATTTAGCATCTTTGCCCGAGTTGCCACAGTTGAAAAATCTGAAAATGTTTTGCTGGAGCAGGTGTAAAAGTTGCTATATAAATTTTTATTGTCAGGTATTTTTTGTAGATTAGATGGTTTGAAGAGATTGTCAGATCGGTGATAGTTAAATTTATGACTGTTGAGGATTGGAACAGAATTATTATGAAGCGGAGGATCACCATCATTGACACTCCACGAAGAACTGGAGATGGTTGTGGGGGAACTAGCTGTTGATGCTTTCCTGCTATTGTTCAGAGACACTGAAAAAAGAAAAAACTATAGTCAAATTAAAAATATCTCATTTGATCTTTATATATGAAAGAAAATAATGAGCAGTTAATATTAATACATCGCACGCTTAATAGAACACTGGCTTAACTCAAAAAAGCAAATTTCGCTCAATCTGACATAAGTCGGTGTTTGAAAAACACTTACGAATGAAAAAGACCGATATAGTGTAATGGAGGTCAATTTGCGGAATTTTGACTTTATTTTAATGCGAAACGATGGATAGCGTTAACACAAGCCTCTGTCTAATGTTAACTTAATTATGACCTAAACCATAATCGGTCAGTTTACTATTAAGCGTGCAACATATAAAATTATGCTAAAAGTAAAAAAATAATTAAACACTTCTAATAAACATATAATTAAGTAAATATAAATAAATTATGTCAAATGATTTTACTTCAATCTCTTGATGGAAGCTCATTTTAAATAATAATTGAATAAAAAATGTTTTTTTAAATACTTCCACTTTTGTCTTTATATCAATAGCGACCTGTTTCGGCAGGCTCGCTGGATCGACATACTGGTTGCCGTTGATGTCAGCGAGCCATCGACAGTGACCGGTTTTGCCAGGATTGCTAGCATTAACCGCAATCAGTCTGTCGATGCCAGAGATCCTGCCAAAACCGGTCGCTGTTGAAATAAATACAAAAATGGAAGTAGTTTCAAAACACTCTTTTATTTAATTATTATTTAAAAATAATTTACTTGTAATATTTACAGATAATTGAATAATGCCTTTAAAATTTATTGGTAGCCGTGACATCTGCTAAGATAGGAATAATATTTTAAATTATTCCATGCAGTAACTAATAAATTAAATCAATTTATCATTCAACTTCCACGACTTTGTTGATAAGTGAAATTAGGAAAAAAATGTCCTATTCCAGCTATTTAATTTTAGAATAAAATATATGTACTATGATAACAAATCATCACGTCGTTTCCTCGGAAGGGTAGACAGAGAATGGACCGCCACTATATTTTGATACATCTCTCTAGCTTCCACCACATACATACAGCAAGTTGTACACTTCTAACATGGCCGACTTTTAAATATTTTATTAATTTGTTCATGCCATGTTTTCTCCGGTCTTCCTCGATTTCATACTTCATTCAGATTGTTAACGTATACTTTGTTAACCATATTTTCTTCATCCATGCGTTCCAAGTGTTTAAACCAACCCAGAGATACTTTCAGAATTTTGTTCATAATACTTTCTTACGCTCTACATTCCTTTTTGATATCAGTATTTGAAATTCTGTCGTGCATCATTTTACTACACATATGTCTAAGAGATCTCATCTTTAACGCCATTATTCTGCTCTCATCTTTTCTTCTGCCAGTTCTATGCTTCGCTTCCATACATAAGGCTTGGAAGTAGAACTCCATTTAGAACGGTCACTTTTGCTTTCATTGATAAATTCTTATTTCTAATAACAGTTTTTAAAGATCCATCTACATATGTATAAATTACCATGTTGTTTTTTATTTAAAGTTGTAAGTTGATCATAAGTGTGTTGATAAATCTTCCAGGCTCTCCGCAGTGTCCACCCGCCCTTCATGTAAGAAGTAAAGTCATTTCGTAAGAACGTGAGGAAGGATTGGCAGACCAGCGAGTCTGCCAGAACTATCCTCTCCTCCAGACATTGCTCTAATGACTTGTTTTCAGTTTGTGAGATGAAAATTTTGTTTTTAATTGATTTCATCCATCCAATTTGAGTGATGCACTGTTCCTCTATTTTTTTAATATCATTTATGGCTTCGTTTACTTTTTTGTCATCAAAGCACATGAGAGCATTCTAAAAAAATAAGATAATGTCGATAATGATCACATTATAAATAAACAATAATAGAAAACAGAAAATATGAATTATGATTAACACTAGCATACTATATTTACTAATGATATATTGAACTTTTGTCTTTTGATAAAGAGTAAAATATTTTAAAGGGGGTAAAATATAACTAACTAACTAACTAACTAACCATCACGCCGTCTACTGAAGGGGTAGGCAGAAAGAATGGACTGCCACACTTTTCTTTCCTGACATATTTCTCTCGCTTCCTCAACGTTCATACATCGTGTCATGCACTCACGTCGATTTCTCTGGCTCCTCACATTGCCGACATTCAATATTTGATTTACTTGATCGTGCCACGTTTTCCTCGGTCTTCCCCTATTTCTGGTTCCATTTACATCGTTAACATATATATTTTTTACCATTCTTTCCATATGTCCAAACCATCTTAACGATCCTTTCATTATTTTGTTCATAACACCATCATTCGCACCGCATTCACTTCTTATATTTTCGTTCGACACTCTATCATACACAGAGTATCCGCACATTCGTCTCAGAGATCTCATTTCTACTGCATTTATTCTACTTTCATCCTTCTTTTGCCAGTTCCATGCTTCGCTTCCATACATAAGGGTGGGTAGAAGAACACCATTGTGCACTGCGATTCTAGCTTTTTTGGATAGGTTTTTCTTTGCGATGACAACTTTAAGTGCACCATTCACTTTGTTGCCTGGCCCAACTGTTCTTTCAATATCCCTCTCCACTCGCCCATCTCTTGTAAACATACTACCTAAATACACGAGCTCCTCTACTTGCTACAAATTTAAAATTAAGTCGCTATATACGGGGTAAAATATTGTTCAATTTAATTTATTTCTTCTTCTAATAGGTCTGATGACTTGTTATTGTTCGCATCTCCGTTCTCCTGGGAAGTGGATTGCCAACTATCTGGCCATCTTTTCGGTGGTCGGGAACCCTGCGGTAGACTGTCTTGAGCTATCTTTGGAATCCTATTTTCTTGCATAATAGACATGTTCGTTCCAGTATCTTCTTCTTTAGAGCCCTTGACAATGTCTTCATCCTTGAAAATTCTTTGGATTTCTGTATTTCTTATTCGGTCACAAATTCTTTTGCCGGCTATACATTGTAGTACTTTAATCTCATTGACGAGCAGGAGTTCCTTGGTTTGAGCTGTGTCGCCTCTGGATTCTATTGCGTATATTAAGATAGGTCTGACACAGGTTTTGCAGATCCTCATTTTACCCTTGTTATAATTTCCTTTTAATCTATATACATAAAATAAACTTGTGTTAGTTACACCATTTATAACTCAAGAACGGCTGGACCGATTTTGATGATCTTTGATTTGTTGTATTTGTCTTCATCCTGAATAGCAGAATAACTATTAAAACATTGGAAAAAATTTACCCGAGTGCATCCCATCCAGTAAATATAATAGTTTTAACAGAAAGTAGTGCAAAAATGCTACGCGAATCATTTTGATTCGCTTCAGTAAAGCAAATTCTATGCTGCCATGCGAATTACATTCATATAAATGTAATTCATATACTTTTCATATTGATTTTTGCACTAATGATGTATTGATTTTTGCACTGATAATGAAAACATTTATTGATTCTGAGTTGGTACGAAGTTCGCCGGGTTAGCTAGTTATTAATAAAATAGATTTATTCTATTAGTGAACTAAATAAATAACTAAACCAATTTATAATGTTTTTTAGCTTGTAAGTTAAACTGATCTTAATTATAAAGTTGGCCATAAAAAACAACAATATATTTTATGATTAAATAGTGAATGAACACAAGTCCTGCGATTTAAAATATTTAATTATTTGAAAAATGACATTTAATTTTTCTAAAAGCAGGTCGAATAGATACAGATATAAAATAATATTAAATGACATACCATAAACGTAACATAACATATTCCAGCAGTCATGTGAATGTTGGGTGAACTGTTGTTAAATAAGTCTTCAGCTTCTTTGTTTTTATCGTTTAGTAATAATTTAATTCCGCGTCTCGCAGCCATCCACTCTGGTTCATTTGTATCCATATTTTATTAGTTATTATCAAAATTAAATGCATTTATCATAGGATTTTTTTTTAATCGGATTATTTAAATAAAAGGCACCGAACATAATAGTATTATTTTTCAAGGGCAAGACGTAGAAAGCGCGGAAATGGATTTACATACAATTACCCTTTTCTACATCTTAAAATATAGTTGGTTTACTTTTCGATAAGAGAATGAATGTAACAGAATATTTAGAAACGCGCAAATGCATTTTAAGGTGAACAAGAACTTCCTAACACCTTTATTGATTTATATGCGGCGAACACTGCGTTAGGGGATGATGGGCCGGCATGAAAACATGTGACGTCAATCAATACAAACGTCATCTTAGAGGGTATGAACGTAAAGGGTGAGAATCAGAATCTTATATGATTCTATTAAACCTTTTTTCTAGTCAAATATTCTACATATATTATGAACTCAATTAGTGAATTTTTACTAATAACATCTTATAAGGACGGAGAAAAACCATTTCCTTGAAAGCATTTTTTCCCAATCGTATCCGTATATTTCAAGACTAATAATTTTTCCGCGACTTTTTCAAAGTCATAGATATTTTCATTTCTTTGTTTTCTTCGATTCATAGATAATGAATCGATCAAGAAGTAATTCAAAGTAGGAACCAAAGAAATTGGTTTTTAAATGAAATGTCAAAATGACATTTCTCATGAACATCGACGTTATTTACTAACAAACTTGAACATTTTTATTTATTTATAGTATATCGTCTATCCGAAAGTCTTTAATCGGATGAAATGGATATAAACATATTTATCCCAGACTTGTGGGAATTAGAAAATATTGTTCGCGTAAAAGGTTATGTTTCGAAAAATTCTGAAAATTTATTGGGAGTGTACTTATACGAAAATTACCAGGAGAAAAGAAGTCGCAATTCAATTAAACGATGTTGTAAAGATTGGACCAGTTTTAATGATGAAGGTGTGTTAGAAGGCTACATAATATATAAAGAACATTGCGTTTTGCCTAAAAATTTTACAGACGGTTCGAATTATATTATACTGCTATATAAAAATGGAATATTAGAATTACAAAAGCTCCGCATAAATGGGATGATTATTGATTCAACTATAATAAGAACTAGTATCATAATGTTCTATGATTATGTTTCAATATTAAAGTCTGAGGATTTTTTTGCATCCCAAACGGAGAGGTTGAATACGGGAGATGTAAATCAGTTTGCAGTATTGAATAGTATAATAAAGCACGCTAACAACATTTGTCCCGAGATAAATCAAATAAAGGATGAAGACTCTCTCAAGTATCTGAAGAAACACAAGATTTTCTATTTTATTTCTGGAATATACCAGATACTCTGTGGGTATTCTAACTTGTGTGTGCAACTGTCTAGCTTGATGAATTCTGTAAATTGGATTTTTTATTGCACGTGGAAGGAACGCAAGGTAATGAAATTACTGTTTTAATTAAATTTTTATTGTATAATTAAGTTATTTTTGTTTCTTGAACAATGATATAAAATTTTATATAACTAACTAACTAACTAACCATCACGCCATTTCACCGGAGGGGTAGGCAGAGAGAATGGATCGCCACAATGCTCTGTCCTGGCATACCTCTCGGGCTTCCTCTACATTCATACATCGTACCATGCACGCACGTCGATTATTCTGGCTTCGAATGTGGCTGCCTTTTAGTAATTGATTAATTTGGTCATGCCATGTTTTCCTCGGTCGTCCTCGGCTTCTTTTTCCACTCACGCTGCTTGTGTACAACTTTTTAACCATTCTTCTCTCATCCATTCGTTCCATATGTCCAAACCATCTCAAGGATCCTTTTTTAATTTTATCCATGATGCAGTCATCTGCCTTACATTTCTCTCTTATTTCATCGTTCGGTATTCTATCATACAACATTTTCCCGCACATTCTTCTTAGTGATCTCATTTCTACGGCGTTTATCCTGCTTTCATTCTTCTTTTGCCAGCTCCAAGTTTCACTTCCATACATGAGGGTTGGCACTAGAACTCCGTTGGGTACTGCCATTTTTGCTTCTGTGGATATATTTCTATTTGCAGTAATGACTTTGAGTGCTCCATTTATTTTATTCCCAGCACCAACCCTTCTTTCGATGTCCTTCTCTATTTTTCCGTCTCTTGTAAACATGCTTCCCAGATACGTAAATTCGGTAACTTGCTCCGATTTCTCGCCCATCGCACTTATATCACAAATCATCATACATTCTTCTTTCTCGAAAACCATCACTTTAGATTTAGACACATTCATCACCAGGTCACTCTTTTTGCATGCCTCATACATCCTTGACACTAAGACTTGCAAATTGTCTCTACTGTCAGCGATTAACACAGCATCATTTGCATATAACAAACATGTCATTCCCATATTGTTAAATAAAACTTTTAAAATTCTGACATTTTTACCAATATTAACACTTGGTGATGGATTCCGAGTGACCTGTGATGCGAGAGTTTATTCCTGTTGCTACTATGCGTGGCCAAGACATGCACATAAATTGCGTGTGCACATTTCTTGCACTTGTGTTGTATTATTCAATCGGATAGATGATGCGCGAACTCATAGGGCATTTATATATTTGTTGGCATTGGCATCTTAAGTTGGCATTTATATATTTGTAATTTTACGTAATTTCAAGAGGAAGTAATTCACAAAAGTTAGTAATTAAATATGAAAAAAGAGCACAAATGTTGATTGCAAAATTGCTCAAATAGACTAATAGAGTACTTCATAAGAAAAAACAAATACACATTGGAAATTATAACAGTAAGTGAAATATCACTTAAACATCTACGAGTATGTATGACAATTTGTGACATTAGCG
The DNA here is from genome assembly GCA_022606425.2 of Lepidostoma basale. NCBI lineage: Eukaryota > Metazoa > Arthropoda > Insecta > Trichoptera > Lepidostomatidae > Lepidostoma > Lepidostoma basale. The sequence continues at coordinate 291,927 of JAHDVF020001222.1, read as the reverse complement.
CGAGCGGTGAGAAACTGGTTAGCAAGTTACCGAATTATCTGGGAAGCATGTTTGCGAGAGATGGAAAAATGGAGAAAAATGTCGAAAGAAGGGTTGGCGTTGGGAACAAAAATAATGGCTTCTCAAAGTCATATAAATATTTCAACTAAAGCAAAGGTGGCAGTACATAATGGAGTTCTAGTGCTGACCCTTATGTATGAAAGTGAAGCTTGGAGCTGGCAAAAAAAGGATGAAAGTAGGATAAATGCCGTAGAAAGTACGATAAATGCCGTAGGGGAATGACAAATTAAGAAAGAAATGTCGGATGATTGCATCATAAGTGAAATTAAAAAAGGATCCCTGAGATGGTTTGGACATATGGAACGAATGGATGAGAGAATAATGGTTAAAATGTTATATACAAGCAGTGAGAGAGAAGCCGTGGAAGACCAAGGAAAGCATGTCATGACCAAATTTATCAAATACTGAAAGGCGGCCACATTCGAAGTCAGAAAAATTGACGATCGTGCATGTTACGATGTATGAATGTGGAGGAATCTAGAGAGGTATGCCAGGACAGAATAGCATGGTGGTCGATCCTCTCTGCCTACCCATCTGGAGAAACGGCGTGATGGTTAGTTATCCTTGACACATTAGTGTGTTGGGCCATCATAATATAATTTTGATTTTATTTGTTCCACAGATATCTGTGAAAACGGGTAACTTGTTGACATCATTGTTAATAGATTTGCTGGGAGGGTTCCTTATTCTATACTGCATAAATCTCTGGACTCCTACCCCCGTAAATGAACTATTTGATCTGATTGAGGTAAGTAAAATAATTATGGAGTACCTATTCTTTTACAAATGCTTAACATACATACAATTAGAGGATTACATATTTTATAATAATTTATTTATGTATAATTATTATTCTTTTGATTCTTGCCTTTTATAAATGGTCATCCAATGAGGACGGGTCGATGTTGAAATGGAATAAAATAAGATGTTTATAAGGTATTAACAAAATTCTTTTAAAGGCCCATGTATGTCATTATGTACAGAATATGACATTGTTCAAATATCTGTCGCAGCTTTGCACTGTGGCACAGATCCGAGAAGTCCAATTTTCAATGACTCTGCTGCATAGATCCGGCTGAATTTGTGCGATGGCTTGGGTTATGTCGAATTTGAAGGCATCCGTTGATTAGGGCTTATTGGCACAGCCCTACTACTTGAGAAAACGTCCACATCGTTCAATTCGGACCAATAAAAATTGGTTATCATCCATCAAGTCCACGAAAGACCGAATTCTTGTGCGAAGAATTGACTGCCTCGAGTTCTGAACACTTTCTTCGTTCTCGGCCGATCTGGCATTACTTTCACGTATGGGTGTTGGCTGATTGTTTGCTGCCAAAGCAGCCGTCTCGAATTTAGACTTTGAAGGGCCACCGCCTCTACCGTAAAATGGACGCAACGTTTGCACTAACGATCACTCATTTTGATAATAAAGTTTTATCATTTGGACGTGTTGCTCAATTGTGTAATTTACCATGGTGATTTGGCATCAGTGAGTAAATAATAAACAATAGAATAGGCCGCCACAGCCTGTCAACATCGACCCGTCGTTATTGGATTACCCTTTATGTGCATTTGCTATTTGGTAGTTTACTAAATTAGTATGACAATCTTACTGGCATTTCAATTACAGTTTAAGTATACAAAATATTCAGAAAAAAAAGTTATGATATTATTATAGAGTGCTTAAAGACAACACTATTCTTACATTTTTAATGATAATGTTGGTTCTCTGTTTATCAATATAAAAAATGTTATACAATGTATTTTCCAACAATAGGTTATAAACTTAATCTCGGTCAAAGTCAGGTCGGAAATTTATTATATAGAAGAGTTTATGTAAATGCTAAATACTAAATCTATACGTTCCCCATAGTTATAGCAGAGCAAGGGGGCATATATTATTTTATGCCCCAAATTGCCGCACAGAGGCCCTTCGAAGTTTTCCTGTATTGAAAGTGATTCGTCTTTTAAATGAGGTTGCAAAAGAGATAGACCTCTTTGGATGCAATTATGGCAAATTCGTGAATACCCTTGCGATAAAGGCAGCAAGGATATAACTGTCAACCTTTGATATTCTTTTTTTTCACCCTTTACATTGATTTGGCTCGCGCTGTAATGATGTAAGGAGTTTTTTCAACAAAATAATAATAATGTAATGCTGACATGTAAATTAGAATGGTTTCTAGGGACAGATATAGGATATTATTTAATGATATTTTAAAGGGCTGCAAGTGCTGCAGTAATTTGTGATTCTCTTTTTAATTTGTGAAAGAGTTACCGTAATATGTTTAAACTTTTTTATTTTACCGACAGACTTGTTTATGTATTTGTTTGAAATAATTTTCTCATCCTTAATTCATTTGTCACTCAAATAGCAAAGATGCAACTGCGAATCATCTTTGAAATATTTGTTGGTTTCTGTACAAAATGAAATGACAATCAGATGGGCTTAATGCTAGTTACTCAAATATACATGCATTATTAAGCAAGCATTCAGTTATAATTTACTATGGTCAAAGCACAGCTTTTAACACATTGTTTGCTGAGTATGTGCTAGGCGCGTACTACTGAAATCTCGTTAAGTGCTCAATACATGCCCAGCGCAATTGTGGTTTTTGTAAACATAATTTCTATAGATTATATTTCATAATTAAATAAAACATACGAGGTGTGTTCAAAAAGTATCCAACCTTTTTTTTTTATGCGTAAACTAATAAAACGCGGGAAACTTTCTTCAGTGTAGATGTAGAGGAGACACTCATGGGCAGTTGTGAATTTTTTTCCACCCGCAGAAAGTGTCGGTAGCTGGTAGTCGGCCAACGAGTGATTTCAGTTTTTGTAAAATATCTCCATCATGGTAACACACCTGCCCATTCTGCGCATTTGATTCAGGCTGTCCTTACCAAACACAACATTCTTGTGTGTCGTCAGGTTTCCTACTCATCCGACATGGCTCCGTGTGACTTTTGGCTATATCACTTTTATATAAAGGAGATATCTTAGACGAATGTGTTGATACTCTGTGTATGTGAGAGTGTCGAATGAAAATATAAGAAGTGAATGCGGTGCGAATGATGGTGTTATGAACAAAATAATGAAAGGATCATTAAGATGGTTTGGACATATGGAAAGAAAGAATGGTAAAAAAATTATATGTTAACAATGTAAATGGAACCAGAAATAGAGGAAGACAGAGGAAAACGTGGCACGATCAAATAAATCAAATATTGAATGTCGGCCATGTGAGGAGTCAGAGAAATCGACGCGCGTGCATGACACAATGTATGAATGTTGAGGAATCGAGAGAAATATGTCAGGAAAGAAAACTTTGGCAGTCCATTCTTTCTGCCTACGCTTTCGGAGAGACGGCGTGATGGTTTGTTAGTTAGTTAGTTATATAAAGGGACCCGATTTGATTATGTGGAATGCGACGGCACAGTTGCTCGCCATTTCAAAAACTGTTTTCCAGAATTGTTTCCAACAATGGCCAAAGCGTTGGGAGAAATGTGTGCATTACCAAGGAGACTGCTTTGAATGGGATTCGTTTTTTGGATTTCCAAATCAATAAATGTAATTTTTGCCAACCAAAGAATCGATAATTTTTTAACACACCTCGTAGTTTGAGCATCTTACCAGATATCTGAAAATGTTGCGCAATGAAAATGTTAATTTGCCTAGTATTGAATTAATTGTACGTTATTTGCTGTTTCCAGCTTATAGTGGATTACTTGCGCACCTTACTAAAATGGCTGATGGGATCACCAGCCGGGTTGAAATTAAATCATGCCTTTAATAATATGCTCGGAAAATTCTTCTTGTATCATATTGAACTCTGGTGGATGTTCCTAGGTATGTGAATAAAACTGTGAATTTAACTCAACACATAACAGTTTTAACATAGCAATATAACACTTTTGACATAACACAAAACACAAAAAGGCAGAAAACACATTAAGAAACATTTTAATACAAAAAACTCGAAAACCTTACAAATGTGACCAAACATACACCTTACATTGGTTCCTGAAAGTATTAACATTTTTAGAGTCCTTGATGACCCACAGCAAGTCATTATACACTTTTAAACCCTTATCTTCTTCTTTTTCTCCGGCGTTACAACCCTCCTCCAAGAAACGTCTCCATCCCATCCTGTCTCTGGCCGTGGCGGCCATTTTAATTTATGATCATCATTTTCAGTTTATCTAGTAGTATTTTAGCATTATTATTAATTAATACAAGTGAACTTTTTATACAATAATATATAATACTCATCAGCAAAGTACTTCACCCATGTAACAAGGGTTGCATGTTCAAATCCTGCTACGAAGAAATAATTTTTATTTTGTGAATTGTCAAATTCTGTTTGCAGAATAAACTTTCTTCATATTTTAAATGTGGTAGTTTGATATAAAATTACAAATTTAAATTTGAATATCATTAATTATGTTTTTTATTTTGCAGTTATAACAAAAAATATTCTTGAGATGGTTCTTCAAGTTTTTCAATATATTGGGGTGCTGGGTATCTCATTTCAAGCAGCCATTTTAGCGGATATTTTATCATTAGCAAGTTTTCATGTCTACTGCATTTATACATATGCTGCAAGGTACAAGTTTTAATTCAATTTATAAGTACCATAAGAAGCATTCAGCCTTCTTCCCTCCACTGCTCTTGCATTTCCCTCACTCGTCCCTGTCTTGTCCCTTCCGCATCTTCCCTGTCTCGTCGTTCCAGCTATTCGGGCAATATCGTCAGTCCATCTTTTAGGTGGCCTCCCGACACTGATTTTCTTTGTCCAAGGCCTCCATTGAAGTGTTCTGGATGTCCATCGGGTACTGCCCTGCCTTGCTATATGTTCAGCCCACTGCTACTTCAATTTAGCTGTACGATCCATCCAAGTGTAAATTGTCTTACATTTTAATCATTTAAGCATTTGTAATGCATAGTTTCTTCTTTATATATGAATTAAAATATTTCTACACTATAATTTATTGACAAGTTCATATTCAATCCAAAGAAAATAATTGTTTTCAAATGACATATGTCGAATGTAAAGTTTGTTACTGCACTATAAAGCTAAGGGTCATTTACTGTTTTAAACTAGACAACTAACCATTACGTCGTTCTTTTGCTAGTTTCATGCTTCACTATTTTAATCTTTTTCTTTCCCTTTGCCATTTCCCATCATCTGGGGTCGGCCCTCCTCGTACGAAAACGCCAAACTTTTCTACTATTTTAATATTGTCTTATTTAAATGCAAACAAGAGAAGGTTTTTAATATAATATAAATGTTTTTTGTATTCCATTTAAGGTTATATAACATACAGCTGAGCGGTCTTATTGCTTTGTGGAGGCTTTTCCTGGGAAAGAAACATAATCCTCTACGAGGAGGTGTAGATTCTTGTCAGTACAATCACCACCAGTTGTTTATTGGGACTCTGGCTTTTACTATTCTTCTCTTCTTATTACCGACCACAGCTCTGTACTATGTTGTCTTTACAACGGTAAGTAAACCCCTGCGTCTTATATTTTCTTTGATCTTGGATATATTTGTGTATCATCTCCGAAACATCGCTTAAAGATGATACCAAACACATGGATATAACACCCCAGAAAATATAATTCTACCAACCGTGACAATCTATGCACACTCTATGTTTTCTTATTTGTTTTGTGAAAAAAAGTGAGGAATTAGTTTGCATATCTATATTTATATGATTTAAGTAATAAATAAATGGAATATACAGTAAAACTTCGACAATTTGGATATAACGGACCAAAAATCTGGTCAAATGTAAAAAAATTAAAAACGTCCTGTTAATATTACACATGCTTAAATTAAATTTTTGCCTCATGTAAAAAATCTTTAGCGGCCATGATAATCACGTCATTCATTTAGTACTAGAATTTGAGACAATGCCGAGGATGAAAGTACAGATAGCGAAGAAGAAGAAACAACACTGACAAAAATGAAGTTATTAGTGGTAAGATCACATCTCGACGATCTAATAACATTTACTGACTATTCGTCAGATAACGAAGTTCAACTATATTATACCCATTTTCAGAATTTTAGAGAGTTGATTATTAGTAAACTTCAAAAGTGCAAACAAAACTTGATTTCTTTTTCAAAACAGGATTACCGAAAGCAAGTGCGTCAATATCAAACAGCAATGTCACTTCACGACGAATGTCCGAAGACAATAAATAGAAATTTGTTTGTGTTTTGTATTGTTTATTTATATCTAAATACAGTGTAAATATTTGAAAAAAAAATTTTTTTGATTTATTTTAAACCTATTTTTATATAACGGACTTTCGGCTTTAACGGATACCCCCTTCTCCCCATTAGTCCGTTATATCGAGGTTTTACTGTACTTAATTTCTTGTTGAATAATAATAAAAATATATGCTTTCATGATGTAATCACCTCAAGGGCCCATTAAGGCATATTTTAAATCTAAAAGGAACCCTTCATCTGATATTTGTGATCGGTTAGAAAATTATGTAATAAAAACAAATATTTATGCATATAGGATTTTAATTTGGGTATGAAAGATGAAAAAGATGGGTTGTCAGCTTAGACCTGAAATCTATCGGATCATTTATGCATCTAAGGTCTAAGCTGATGGGCGAGCTACTGCAAAGGATTGATCCCCGAAATTTGTACTAGATCAATGCTTTGGCTTAACTAATCTACCTATTGCCGAGGAGTTTGCCAAGCGAAGTGTGATTTTCCTTGAATTTAGACTGTCCATTATACAGAGTTCGGATAGATTTTGTGTAATATTTGTATATAAATTATGATTATGAATATTTAATTTTTTTAAACCCTATTTGGCTCAATTAAGGCATTTTTAAATATTTTAAATCCATTAAATTATGGAAAAGTATTAATTTCATATTTATTTTCAGTTTCGTTTAGTACTGGTCTTCTTGGGAGGGCTATTGACTTGGATTCGGTACTTCGTACATTCCTTTCCACTATATCTGGTGTTTCTCTGGCTCGTGAGATCTAAAAAAATTGCTGGTAATAATACCTTCATTCATTAATCTAAGATTTTTTTTTCAGTATCATTTTTATTATCTTTAATACAATGTTCAATTTTGATAAGAAATGTAATTGTAAAGTATTAACATGTATACATTTTAGGTATATATGTATGTAGGTTGTCACATTATTTTTTTATATTATTTTATTTTTCAGGGGAAATCAAAATATCTCTACTGCCATCTGTTGTGCCCAATAATGAACCAATATCGCTTCGGGTTCATTTGCAAACGGCATCCATTTTCCGTCTTATTAAAAAATACCAACCTCCTCCATTTTCAAAGCCAGTTGCCATTAAATGGGGGGAGATAATATCCAATTTATGGAGGGGGAAGCTATTATACCCTGTATAATTCTAGAGTTAGAGAGAATATTATTTTAAAATTATTAAATATTAATAAAGAGTATTTGAATCAAAACATTAATTTATTTTACTCAAATGAAAGCGTGGCTTTGGTTTTTAAGTTTTTACACTTTGAAAGACGTATAAGTAAGCATCTAGAGGACATTCAACTGGATGTCACAATTTAGCATTCTGGTCCTAAAACATGGCATAGCTGAGAGTGAAGTTAACAATAAAAGGACCTACAGCTTGAGAAAATTTAGGGTACACTCTGGGTAAAGAAGTAATTGGAATGCTTTGCTATGCAGACGACGCCACAATCGTGGCCGAAAATCAAAGCGACTTGCAAGCAATGCTCTCAAAGTTTGATGAATCCTGTTCAAAATATAACATGATCATATCCACCCCAAAAACGAAGTGTATGACATTCGCAAGAAATCAACTGAGATGCGAAGTCTCCGTACGCCAGGAGGAAATTGAACAGGTGGACCTATTTAGATATCTCGGAAGCGAAGTAACCAGCTCTAATGACCTCCCCAGAGAAGTAAGGTCACAGGTGGATAGGGCTGCAGCAGTTGCAGGCTGCCTGAAAGATGTCATATGGAGAAACAGGGACATGAGGACTGACAGCAAGGTACGCATCTACAAGACCTGTGTGCGACCAATCCTCACATATGGCATTGAATCGAGGGCAGATACTGTCAAGACAAAAAGCATGCTCAGGACAACCGAGATGAAAACGCTCCGCGCTATAGCTGGCAAGACCCTACGTGATCGAGTTAGGAATACAGCAATCCGAGAAATCTGCGAGGTCGAAGATGTGGTCAGATGGGGACGTCAAAGACGGCGATACTGGCATGAACACTTAGAAAGGATGAGCTCAAATAGAATACCACACATAGCTCTCCATGGAACGCCAAACGGACAACGCCAACCAGGAAGACCCCCGAAACGGTGGAGAGAAAGCTGGAGTTCAGCATCTCAAGAGGACCCGCCTGAAATAACAGACTCCTGAGTCTACAAAAAGGGAAGAAGAAGAAGAAGAAGCTTGAGAAAAATTGAGCTGACCCTAACAGCCAACCTGGACAGAGAGTTGGGACGTTGCTAGGGAGAAGAAAGAATAGGTTTAGAAAGATATGTATATATTTATGAGAGTTTAAGACATACAACTACAATTGGAATAGTTAAGACAAATCAATTTTGCTGTATTACACGTACCTCTCTTAACGTTTCTACCATGGTTTGATGAATCTAAAGATTTTTTTTTAGATAGAAAGGCTTTTCCATTATCGATGCTACAAAATATTATGGATTATTGAAATTAGGAATCAAAGGTGTTGTAAAAATTCTAATAGGATAAATTTTTTCTCCTCTTCCATTTTTTTTAAATAAAATAAAATCATCAACAAAATAAGGACTGCTTATTTTCCTCTGCCTTTTTCCCCCCATCAATCCTCCTGATATGATTTTTCCAGGACGCCCTGTCTTGGGTCAGCTCTCTCTCATGTCGCCAATGGCCGGCCGACCTCTGGGATTCAAAGAGTAGACTTCATGGTATGATTAACTTCTCGGCGCATGACATGGCCAGACCATTTCATTATGGCTTTTTCAACCTTATCTATTATAGGGGCGATCTTAAAATTATCCCGAATATGCCCATTGCGAACTTAACTTAATCTGGTGACACCTACAACTACTCTGAGCACTTCATTTCGATCACACGAGACTTTTGCTCGTAAACCTTTTTAACTATTTGGTTGCTGGCAATTTTGGGATTCTTTTAATTTAAAATTTGTCTTTTAATTCTAAATATGTTTATTTTATTAAATAATATGTAACACTGACTCACTTCCTCACACTCTGTCTAAAATTTATATGATTCTTTTTTAAATCATGACTTCGATCCGTCGGATTTGGCATATCCCGCTTGTGCAGCCAAAGCCGATATATCGGCTTTTTACAACCAAAAAGTTGATAGCCCAATACTCGGCATCGTAAAGCAATATCGGCCGGAGACCATCGTCATTCTTGTAGACCTCGCTTTTCACTCTTAAGAGCATTTTTGTGCCGGAAAAAACACCTCATAAAATAAAAATCGAATACCATTAAAAAATAAGGATCATTTAGCTATAGTTATTATTTAGACAGCGTATAAAATCGCATATAAATATTGCAATACGATTTGCAAATTACGTTAATAGCATTTGAAAAGGGTACATAATGTTTAAAAATAAAACCAACGTATTTCTTTTTGTTTATGTATTTTAAGGGCAAAAAAAGATATTTTTTCCAAAAACAATTAAAAGACGTGTTTTCTATGGTGAAAACACCACGTAAGTTTATCTATGAGTACAATTTGACATGTGTCAAATTATAGTTTTTTTGGAATTATTGTAGTAGTGAATGTAATTTTTAATACAATAATTAGATTAAATGATTATTCAATTAAGCCACATCATCAAAATAAGTAAATTGACGCAATTTTACTAGAATACTACCAAATCTATTATCGGTAATATGTGACGTGTAATGAATCTAGCTGAGCGCAGTGACGATTCTTCTCTGATATTTGATAACGAGACTGCAAATGCCACTATTCTGGATGAAAACGATGATAAAGAGAATCCACACGAGACGGAAAACCCACCTGAAGAATCAACCCCCCTCCCCGCCGCAGATAAAAGAATAACTTTGAATATGGTGTTACGGGAAGCTTTATTTTTTCTTGCTCTGGCATTGACGACATATGATGCATTACAAAATTCGTAAGTTTAATACTTATCTTCATACGAGATTAACAAATAATCTTCACTAAGGATGTTTACTTGTACCATTCATCTTGTTTTGTATGTTTTATGAATTTAACATGTTTACAGACGATTGTTTATGTGCTTTACAATCAATAATTTTGAAATACATTAACTATAAGTGATTAATTACTATTTTTTAGGCAACGGTATTACTTGACCTGTTTTTGTGACCTTATTTATTTTAATCTGACTATTTATATTTGATTATTCTACAATACTTAGTTATGGGCTTTATCTAATGTTTTATATAATTTTTATTTTTTACTTCCTATTAATTTCCATAATAATTTCATTCCTGTTGTTTATATAACATTTATAAAAACCTTTGTATATAGAGTTGATAAAAACCCTGTTTAAAAATAGTTTACGCTATTGCGTAGTCTGCCCAGAACCTTCAAAATGAACAAATATGTTTGTCTCTTGTGAATCATGAAGACCTAAATTTAAGTCTAAAAGGTTTTTAACCCCCATTGTGCAACTAGCTTCATTTGCAGCAATAATAATTGGTCTCAAACTGTGGTTGACTACATTTGCAGTTATTATTATTATTTTGTTGAATCGCTCTTTACATCATGACAGCATGAGCCAAATCGATGTAAAGGGTATTATAGATATCATAGTGATTCTCGTGACATGTGATAGGTAGCTAATCTATCACCATTTGTCACGTGAATTCTACACCAGACCAAAGACAATGTGACAATCACACTGCCCTCGCCGCGAATCGAACCCGGAACCTTCGGAGTGGCAGTCAATGCACTTAACACTCGGCCACGAAGGTCGTCAGATTCAGATCAGTTCAGAACGATAGTATCAGTTCATCATTATATTATATACAACTTAGTGGTAAAGAACTAAAGTAAACAGGTTTATAAGATACATTCGTACATGAACTGCAAATAATGTAGTCTGCCATAGTTCTAAATCTTTTTTTTTTACTGCTAATGTAGCCAGACGCGCTTTAGGGGTTAAGTATCTAATGTTAACGAATATGTCAATAGCAGTGGCGGTACTCCCATAGAAGCCCAGAAGCCCGTCTTGCGTAAGAAATTTTGAATCAAAACCCCCAAATCTAAGTAATTATGCCCCCGCACAAACCAACAACCTACCAAATCACCTTCCAACAATGTTCCCATCAGACGTAAGAGGAATAGCCACAAGAGCTAAACCTGTGTAAGCCAGAAGAGGTTTTGATTCAAAATTTTCTTACGCAAGCCGGGCTTCTGGGCTTCTATGGGAGTATCGCCACTGGTCAATAGCAATGTGAATTATCTCACATAAAGTAAATGTGGCATTAATTGTTTTCTTATGGCATTAAAAACAATGAATGTTTAATATTTAATCTGGAGTTTTACATCATTATTCAATAATTCATAAATTAATTAAATAGTTCATTAAATTTTATGTATACTTTTACTCTTAATTTAAAATATAAAACACTGTTCTATATTTGTTGGTTTTGAAAATTCTAAAATACTACTGGCATTCTTATACATTGGGTCTGAGTTAGTCTGCATACTACCCAAATGATCATTACTAGGTTGACATTTTCCTATTTAAGTACTTGCAAGAGTAATGGTCTTTTTTGTAAATCAATAATTTATTAAATATTTTTATAAGTTATCAATAAATAATTAAATATTTTTGGTTTTATTTCTATTTCATCAAAAATAAAAACTAAATAATAATTTAATAAAACAATGTTTTTAATGCAGTAGAAATGAGATCTCTTAGACGAATGTGTGAATACTCTGTGTATGATAGAGTGTCAAATGAAAATATAAGAAGTGAATGCGGTGCGAATGATGGTGTTATGAACAAAATAATGAAAGGATCATTAAGATGGTTTGGACATATGGAAAGAAAGAATGGTAAAAAAATTATATGTTAACGATGTAAATGGAACCAGAAATAGAGGAAGACCGAGGAAAACGTGGCACGATCAAATAAATCAAATATTGAATGTCGGCCATGTGAGGAGTCGGAGAAATCTATGCACGTGCATGACACAATGTATGAATGTTGATGAAGCGAGAGAAATATGCCAGGAAAGAAAAGTGTGGCAGTCCATTCCAGCGTGATGGTTAGTTAGTTAGTTATGTTTTTAATAACTACTTCCACTTGTGTATTTATTTCAAAAGCGACTGGTTTTGCCAAACTGGTATGAAGGCATATAAAATTAAGCAGCTGGAACAACCCCGTCTGTCGATCCCAGCCAGCCTGGTGAAAGCGGTCGCTGTTGAAATAAAGATAAAAGTTAATTTTTTTATTCTAAATTTCATGGTAGAAATTCATTGTAAATATTTATGGGGGCAAATATAGTTTGAACTATTTTATTTGTATTCTCAGACCACCGAAAATTTCCCGTTCTCCAACGGCGGTTCCGTTTTTCGAGAAGGGCTCATTGGTGACAGATTGGTACAAGGGTCAAATGTCAACCGCCCTGTCCTTCATTTCTCTGTCCGAAGTCTCGTTTGTGTTGTATTATGCGCCCTGGGATGCCGAGAGTCAGCATGTACGGAAGGAGTTCAACATGGCAGCCCAGACATTGTTTAAACAGGTGAGTTGAATTGATTATTTAATTAATTTAAATTATTTTATTATAATACTAAACATTATATCTGAATAAATATAATTATACTTTGTATTAAAACACTTTTTATTTTCACTGAACTCAGACATGTTTCGGTTACAAGTAACCTTTATCAATGTATACAATTTTAACAATCAAATAAAACAGCAGTCACTTATATACTAAATGAAGATTGAGTTATGTATAAAAGTGGAAGGGCTATAATTAGGAATGAGGAGAGGGGAGATGTAAAGGGAACATATCGAGTGGAAAGGGTATAATTAGGATTGAGGAGAGAGGAGATGTAACGGGAACATATTGAGCATGGGAATTAAATTTTAATTTAATTGATTATTTATTATATTTTCATTATTTTTGATGTCTTTTTTTAATTTCTAAAATTTCTAAATTGTTTAATGTTAGGTTTTTATTATTAATATGCAAAATTTCAATACCGTTTTCTTTATTTAATGTATAATTATTTTTAATTAAAAGGTTAGCGAACTCCGAAAAATTATTATTAGAATGGCATCTAAATATTGAATAATGGACTCTCAAAAGAATGTTTTAGATTAATAAAAATGGTTAATGAAGTTTATATACAACTTTATAAATCAATAAAAAGCGTTATGTTATGAACTTATTTTTAATTAATGTTTAATGAAAGCGTTTTTGTTTTTCAGTTTTACATTGATTTATTTACGTATAGTATATATAAACAACTAGCGGACCCGACAGACGTTTTCCTGCCCAAACGAAAATATTTTGTTTTCCTAGAACTAGAACATAGCGCCTACCGGGCCCAATTGTGAATCTAAATCACCCACTCACACACCCACCAAAACAAAAAAATTCATCAAAATCGATCCAGCCGTTTAGGAGTTCAACTACGCACATACAGAAGAATTATATCCAATAAAAAGATAGTGATAAATTTGTTTCGCCTTGCGAGGGCATTCTCAAACTAATTAATTTTGAATATTAATTTCATTAAAAATTGTATTTGTAAAATTTTTAAACTTTTTTTATTCACAGTATTTGCAGTTCCGCTTCTGCATCCGTTTCCGTTTCTGTTTCCGCTAAAAATTACTTTTTACATCTGTTTCCGTTTCTGCTTCCGTCATGACACTTCCATTGCATCACTAGTTTAGAAGTATGTCTTGCAAACAACCGAAAAAATATATAAACCAATTTTGCTGTATAAATCTAGAAGAAAGTTAACATAAACAAATAGTAAAAACTTCTGAAGTTTTATGAAATGATGAAACTTCAAAGCACATTACCATCTGACCAAATGTAGTGTAATGAAATACTGAGGAAGAGATTGGGGTCACTGGATACATAAAATGGTGATATACTCGATGTATTTTGATTAATATAAACAGAAAAGTTGGATCTACTCGTACATGATCAAATTAAAAAATCCCAAAGATCTCACTAGAGAGTTGTTAAGTATGATAACGTCTATGTCGGTGATACATGGTGTATGCGTTAATCAACTAGATATTTTTCTATAAAGTTTTTTTATATTTATAATATTTTATCATCTAAGTCATATTGACTAATTAACTGACCATCACGCCGTCTCTGCTAAGGGGTAGGCAGAAAGAATGGACTGCCACACTTTAACCGATGCAGCACTCCAACCTTCTCTTTTCACCCCCACGGGAGACGTTGTGTGATGGGTTGCGAACCTCATCGCCACCAATAGGCACCTCCCGCGCACATTTCGGTCGTCCAACGTCTACATAATAAATCTAAAACAAATAATATAAAATACAATGACTAGAAATAAAATTAAAAAATTAAAATAACATAAGTTCTTTTTTATGGTGCACATGTCAGCTGGACGATCCGGACTATTGTCATATTGATATAATGTAAAATATGTTTAAATGGCACAAAGTGGCGAGGGATAGAGTTGTGGAAGTCAGAAAGGGAGGCCTGTGTCCGACACTGGACGATTGATGGCTGATGATGATGACTATATACTGGGACCATCTGTTTCTTAAAATATAAAGCTTAATTATATTTCTAGCATATCAAATATACTACACATTTATGACTGATCATACTTATGCATACATATATTTTTTAAGTCATAATAATCTATAAAAAATAATTTTTATCTAACTTTTTATATAACTATGGTAATTACTTTAATCTCCTGTTTATTATACAAATATTGTCATCAGTATATTGAAGATTGTGCAATTTATGTTAAACATATTATTTAAATAATGAGAACATTTATTTTGTAGATGTTTTATGAGAGAGACATGTTTCACCTCGGTGGAACCCAATCAAATGATATAATTTAATAATGTTCTAGCAAGATGAGTAATTGAAACGTTTTCATCAATATTAAAAAATGTTTTACAATCATCATTTAGTCGTCCAGTGCTGAATATAGGCCTCCCTTTTTTTTAATTTTTATTTAACCTATCGTTAAGTACAAATACTTTTCCTGATCTCTGGAAACTTTCCAGAATCAGTCCTATTTTCAAGAGCGGCGCAAAAGAGTCGGTCGAAAACTACAGACCTGTAGCGATACTGTCGGCTCCAGCCAAACTATTTGAATCAATTTTACACAAATTGATATTTCCCAAAGTCGACCCCTATATTATAACAGAACAACATGGATTCAGGAAGGGGCGCTCGACTGAAACTAATCTCATGGTATTCACAGATTACATTGCAAGGGCCTTGGATGATGGTCACCAAGTTGACTGTTCATATAATGATTTCTCAAAGGCCTTTGACACTGTGAACCACGACATTCTGATAGCAAAGCTATCTCAAATTGGATTCTCTTCTCAGTTGATTATGTTTTTCATTAGTTACCTCGAGGGGAGAAAACAATACGTCTCATACGGAATTTTTCAATCGGAACCTTTCTTGTAAATTCAGGGGTGCCACAAGGTTCAAACTTAGGGCCACTCCTCTTCACCATCTTCATAAATGATATTGCGAAGGTGATAAACTTCTCGCGATTTCTTTTATTTGCCGATCATCTGAAATTATTCCTGGAAATTAAAAATCCTGGAGACTGTCTTCGCCTCCAGTCGGACATCAATAATATTGTCAACTGGAGTCACAGTAATCAAATGCAATTCAATGTCTCTAAATGCGTTATGCTATCTTTTACTAGAGCATTGAGAACTGTGTATTATAGATACACAATGAACAACCAGCAACTAGCACATGTATCTACGATGAAAGATCTCGGGATCATCTATGAGAGTAGGCTGACTTTTCGTGCACATGTTGAGAGGATTTGTGGCACTGCACTGAAGATGTTGGGTTTCATCGTCCGGACCAGCAGAGTTTTCAGGGATCCCAATGTGCTCAGAGTCCTATACAACGCATTGGTTCGGAGCAGACTCGAAAGTGGTTCTGTGATATGGAGTCCTCACGAGGCGAGATATTCCATTATGCTGGAGAGGGTTCAGAAAAAATTTCTGAGGTATCTCTACATGAGGGAGTATGGTAGCTATCCTTGGCTCTATCCCACGGCATTTCTTTTGGGAATGCTCGGAACCAATTCTCTACAGCTTCGAAGAGATGGACATCTAATTACCCATTTCTTTAGATTAATTAGGGGATACTTCGAGAACTCGGCCGTACTGGAGGGTGTTCGGCTTTTTGTCCCCGATAGATATCTCCGACAGCGACAGCACAGATTGTTTTACCTACCGGCTGCCAGAACCAATCTGCCTCTGGTGACACCGGTGGGAAGAGCAATTAGTCTGCTGAACGCGGTCTCCTCGGAGATCGACGTCTTTCATGTTAGTGAAAGTACGTTCAGAAGGCAAATACTCTTAATTCTGGAGAGTATCCTGTCTTCCTAATGTTGAACCATCTCTTATGCGTTTCTGGTAGTATACTATATATAATATATTATTTTACCTGTTCTCAATAGATGCCTTAAAAATAAATTTTGTAATGTCTGTTGATGAAATAAACTGATTTGATTTGATTTGATTTGATTCCCGAACTCCACAACTCTATCTCTCGCCGCTCTGTGCCATTGATCTCCTCACTCTCTTGATGTCATCAGACCATCTGGCTTGTGGTCTGCCTGGATTTCTAAAGCCAGATCTCGGTCGCCACTCCAGGGAGCGTCTTGTCCACCGATCATCCGTTGTCCTCGCTACATGGCCGGCCCAATTCCACTTCAACGAGGTCACTTTGCATACTACGTCCGCAACTTTGGTCCTTTCTCTGATCCATTCATTTCGCTTCCTGTGTCGCAGACTGATGTTTAACATCCTCCTCTCCATTGCCCGCTGGGTCACTTGGAGTTGTATTGTTCTTCTTGTGAATGTTGTTCGAGAAATAAAAAATTGAAACCTGAGTGGAGAGACGACTTTCGTGGCAGAGGACGAACATAAGGAACACAAAAATATCTTGGTCTATCTTCTGTGCCACCTGATGTGGCTAAATAGTCCTATCTTAGAATGACAGCCTTTGTCACACTCCGGACAAGGATATTCTGTCCCTACGGCTGGACCCCATCCTCTCCGTCACTCCGGCCCCTGGCACATAGCAACGACTCTTCTCCACTCAGCCTTATCGGTTGCCAACTGCTCCCAGTCCGTTTGTCTGTCTACACTCTTTACTGCAGTATGCAGGTTGTCCTTATATCAGCTTCAGTCTAAAGTCGTCTTCGAGTTGAAGTCTGTGACAATGTTTAATTGTTAAATTTGTCATGGCCGAATATTCACTGGGAAACTTAATTCTTTTTCCTTTTAGTTTAGATCATATGACCTGTTTGTGACAGAGGGCTGTCCTGGGATGATGATGTCCAGCCATCACTCTATCTCTTTAGCGGCCTTCCTGGTAATCTCTTGCTGCTTGGGTTTTCATCTTTAACAATTTTTGCAATTCTTGTATTCTCCGTGCGGTCCACGTGGTCTCTCCAAAAGCGCCTTTTGCTTCTTCCCCATCTTACCATGTCCTCAACACCACAGACAGACCTTATCGTTTTATTTCTGATCCGATCTCTGAGGGTTTTGCCTGCGATGGAACGTAGGGTTCGCATTTCTGATACTCTAAGAAGGTTCTTAGTTCTATTGGTAAACTTAATTATTAACATTAATTGGGAAACATTCTACTAGACCAGAGGTCGGCAAACTTATTTGCCAAAGAGCCAAATATGTACATTAAACGATTTAAAAAAAAAATTAAAGGGCCAATTCTGTTTTTTTGATGTAGCAAACATTTATTATAATTTCAGCACTTTATTAAATTACGGGTACCTACGCTGAATAAAACTTGATATCATATTTAATAAACATTTTATTCATTGATAAAATAATATATAATTAATGAATCCATAATGAGACATCTTATTCAAAAATCAAAACAAAAGTTAGGTCATTCTACCTCTGGAACATGAAAACAAATATCTAGATCTATAACAACTACCTAGAACATTTGTGCTGGAGCCGCATTTAAGAGGCTAAAGAGCCGCATGCGGCTCCGGAGCCGCACTTTGCCGACCTTAGTACTAGACCATCAGTCTGGAAAGTTGTAAGTTCTTGTCTTGTATATATATATTTGAGATTTATGAAGTGTTTGTCGGGATGTTCTTCATTTTATAAATCCTTGATTTGGATAAATGTTAGGTTTAATTTTTAGGTTCACTTTGCGGCCATTAACTGTTGGCATCCTGGGGGAGAATGTCGTCTGCACAAGATCTCCACTTGGCCCATCATCATGGTATACACCACCCATCTTAAGAGCATCTTGTATACAGGTATATTCTTCTTGTCATCATTTATTTATTTGTTATCTTAACAGCCGTTGTCGTCCACTGCTGGACATAGGCCTCCCCCATACTTCTCCATGTATGACATGTCATTTATTTATTCCATTTCATTTATTTATTTTAAACATATCTAAAGCATTACAGATTTTTTTTCCCAATACACTAAAGATACAAGTTAGAGATACACAATAATAAGTAATACATAATAGATTAATAAAAAGAGCGAGAAACATAAGATGCATGACAAATTAATAAAATAAATATACCGTACAATTATAATAAAGATAGTACTTCCCTCAGATGAGCCAAACTATCACAAAATATGTCAAACTCCTACGTTATATGTCAAATATACGGGGGGTGGTTGGCATTACAACGCCACGCTTGCCAGACGGGTTGGCGAGGTGTCCTTCCACGTTAGCCTATGCATCAATATTATCCACCGAGGTTATTCACACTCGATCTCTAACATTTCGCATAGTTTCCAGGGGAGACCAAAATCGAGGAGGTGTGGATAGGTACTTGGGATCCGATCAATCCTCCAGCGTAGCATGGCCATCACTACGGTGATGGCCATGTACTGCTCGAAGAGTCAATAGGATCCCCCTTATAAATGAAACAAATTCCAATACTTTTTATGATACGAGTACAGACAGGTTACTTAAATCTAAGAGAATTCTAAGAGTACAGTAATAATTAAGCCTAAGACGAGTTAAGACTGCCCAATCATTGGGGAGAAGGAGGAATATCCATTTGGGAGATCACTTCTTTCACCTGATTGGCGGCCATATACATAACTCGGATGTCCTGAGTGATGTAGGTCTATTTGTCCCTGATAACCTTCGTCCAAAGAGAGCACAGATTGTTTTATCTGTCATGTTGCAGAACCTACCTGCCAATGGTTATGCCTGTGGGTAGAGCAATCTCATTGCTTAATTGGATCGCCTCGGAGGTCGACATATTTCGTGATATTGTGAGTTGCCTCAGGGATGCAATATTCTCTAATTGGCTTTGTGCCTGCCATGGTCCAGAGAACGGCATTTGACACTGTTTGGGGCCAATAGATTTTGAATATTGAGCAAAGGCACCTATTTATAAACACCTGGAGTTTTCCAATAACGTCTGCGGTAGATTACCAAGTCTTACATCCGTACAGAAGTACGCTTTTATCGTTACTGCTGAATATTTGGAGCTTGAGGTTTTTCGAAATGATACTGGAAGGCCATACAGGGGAAGCATTGCGAAAGCTCCCCTTGCTTTGTTGAGTCTGCTGGCTACATCTTCCTCCGTACCTCCCGAGCCTGCTATCATGCTACCGAGGTAGCAAAAGCCGATTTTGGTCACAAGGGGGACACCGTGGAGCAAGATTGGGGTGGAGTCATTTGTGGACACTCGTAGGTCTACTGCCTTGGACATGTTAATTTTGAGACCCGCTTTTGCCGCTTAATAACTATACCGTGGTTAAATACAAAGTGTTTTATTATTTTATATCTATAAATCTAACAAATTTTTACATTAAATTATTTGATTCTGTAAAATTATAACAGAAATGATCAATAAATAAAATTTACTATAAAAATGTATTTTTTTTATATGGTAGGGCCCAGAGACGCCGCTAGCATGGTGAGATTCCTCAGACAGGTCATCCGACCCATACAAAGAGTATCCAGCACCGAGGACCTTGTAAAACTAATGGCTGTGTGTGATGTAAGTTTATAAGAAAAGAGCAAACTTTTTTTTTTGTATCTTATTAAAAGTTACATTGATGATTTTAGGATTTAAAATACTCCGTAACCTCATAACCCGTACCTTTTCGAGTGTTATACCTTCAATGCACTAGTCAGGTATGCTCGGGTTAGAAGGCACGATCTGCTATGCATACCGCAAAGCTGAACAAATGTCATGGCACAGCATACCATGACATATGGTGCTCTTGAATGAGGTGTCAGTCAATGTGGCCATTTTCCAAATGACCTAATGCGTCCTTTAAGAATTGTATAGGTTAATTCCTTTCAATTTATGTTATTAACCGCCCTACCTTTGGGTTATTTTCCGAGAAATGTGCAAAAAACAAGCAGGTTTTTTTATTAATGAAATTTAATTATATACTAATTTTTTTTTTTAAATTACGAAACGTCAAATACTCGGCCGCACACTTCGCCTGCCCCTTATAAAACTATCATATTTATGAAGACTTGTGCTCAAGTTTTGATGGCACACGCGCGTATCCCTAAAACTTTGTACATTTTAGGTACATTACTTTTTCTCAAGCCCGTACGTGATACGGGATATTGTATAATGGTACAGTCAAAGTGTATGTATCACGTACGTTCAAATAGGTAGGGTGGTTAATATGGAGTTTTAAATCATTGTTAAAAAAATCAATCTGATGAAACCTGTTTGTTTAACTAGCAGAAAATATAAAAATCTTCAAATACAAGGAATATATTATATCAAAAGGGAATTGATCTGACAATTGATCTAACATGCTGACATTTTGGAAATTAAAATGATTAAATTCCTTGTTACATATAATTTTCTCACGATTTTTCTTTTTCTAGGCTGTAGTTGTTGGATTCACTCCGATTGGTGATAAGATCAACCATTACTACACCCTGTACAGCGTGGCCCTCAAGTCCCTGGAGTATGATCCCTTTGGGGATGTCTGTTTCGCCGTGGTGACTTCCGAGTCCCTCGCTGAGGAAATGGGCGTGGAGTACGTCCCCAACATCAGGCTTATGGTGTGGAATGAGACCCTGGTACATATTACAAAGATTTATATTACAGAATATTATTTTTAAAATGCGCGTTTAAGTTTTGAAATGTTCAGTTTTGGCATTGTTTTATGTCATCGCTTGCAAGATAAATATGCCTCTGGTCACGTTGGTTATGGTTGCTCATTTATTGAGTATGACTGATGTTTTTTGGACACTGTTTTTATATTATTATTATTATTTTGTTGAATCGCTCTTTACATCTGTACAGCGATAGCCAAATCGATGTTAAGGGTATAGCTATCATATTGATTCTCACGACATGTAATAGGTAGCTAATCGATCGCCATTTTTATTGTGTTCATCAGATCAATGACAATCACATTGCCATCGCCGGGAATCAAACCCAGGGCCTTCATTTTACATTTTCTTACTGTTGATAGTTTTTCAATCAGATAATTTTTAGAAGATAATTTCTCAGCAAAGTTCCTCTATCTGACATCGCTCCGCGGCACATTTTTCGTAGACGCATTTTAAATAAATTGATAATTTCTAACATTCCAAATCATTATCTTAACTTACTAACTAACTAATCATCACACCATCTCTCCGGAGGGGTAGGCAGAAAGAATGGGCCGCCACGCTGTCCTGTCCTGACATACTTCTCTCGCATCCTCTACATTCATACATCCGGAGTCGGAGAAATCATGCACAAACATTGATTTCTCCGACTCCTCACGTGACCGACATTTAATATTTGATTGATTCGATTATGCCAAGTTTTCCTCGGTCTTTCTCTATTTCTAGCTCCGTTCTCATCGTTTACGGATATCTTCTTCACCATTTTCTCTCATTCATTCTTTCCATGTGTCCAAACTATCTTAACGACCCTTTCATTATTTTGTTCATAACACTTTCATTCGCACTGTATTCACTTCTTATATTTGCATTTGAGACTCTTTCATATACAGATTTACCACACATTCATTTAAGAGATATTATTTCTACTGCATTTATTCTACTTTCATCCTTCTTTTGCCAGTTTCATACATAAGTGTCGGCACAAAAACACTGCAATATAATCATAATAGTATTAACTCGTTGGCTGCTTCTAACCCCGATCGAGGTTCTTTGGCCACTCAAACGAAGCGCAACAAACCCCGATCAGGGTTATCGATGTAGTACATTGCGTATCGAGCAGTATTTCAACCGGCTTTTAGGTTACAGATATGCGGAATATGTCGGCAGTCAACGAGTTAATTGATTATATTAGTATCTTCCCCGAATATAAAAGAATTGTTAAACACAGTGAAAATCATAATGCCACGACTTACTGATCTGACTAAAGTCAGTCGCCACGGGCAAAGAGTTAAAACAAAATTTTCATGGCATAAGTGATTGTTTATATTAATAAAACTTTTTATTATTGGTAATCTAAATATAGATACAATTAGTCAAAGTCATGCTTTGTCAATTAATGAAATTAGACGACCTTCGTGGCAGAATGGCAAGACCTCTGAATACCATACCCAAGGTCTTGGGTTCGATTCCCGGCGATGGCAGTGTGACTGTCACACTGCCTTTGGTCTGTTCTAGAATTCACATGACAATAAAATGGCAATTGATTAGCTACCTATCACATGTCATGAGAATCAATATAATATCTCCGACAGCGACAGCACAGATTGTTTTACCTACCGGCCGCCAGAACCAATCTGCCTCTGGTGACACCGGTGGGAAGAGCAATTAGTCTACTGAACGCGGTCTCCTCGGAAATCGACGTCTTTCATGTTAGTGAAAGTACGTTCAGGGGACAAATACTCTTGACTTTGGAAAGTATCTTGTCTTCCTAATGTCGAACCATCACTAATGCGTTCCTGGTATTATGTTGTATGTGTATAATATCTTACCTGTACTCAATAGATGCCTTAAACATTTATACTGTTTGTAATGTCTTTTGAGTAAATAAACTGATTTGATTTGATTTGATTGAATAGCTAAAAAAAAAATAATGAATACAGTAATTGGGTTCAAACGACCTGTTGTATACAAAAAAAATGATGAGCAAAGTTATTGATTTTGCAAGTATTTCAGGAATACCCCGAGGACTCGGAGTTCAAGGTTGAGGGGATTATGCAGTGGGTGTGGGGGCATATGGCCAAGAAGGTGGCGTGGTACACCCCGCTGTGGCAGAAGTCCTTCAGCATGCAAAAAGTCTTCTCCATGGGCCCCGTGCTCATCCTCTTCACACCCAGGAACCACTACTACGAGGAGATCCCCAACTTTAGTTTGGTTAGGCATTTTAACATTCATTTAATATACTCAGTAATATACTCTCTTAGATTTATACTTAATATACTCTTTTAGATTTATACTTAATATACTCTTTTAGATTTATTTATTACTAGCTGACCCGGCAACGCTTCGCTATTGCTAAATTCGAGTACATAAATAAATCCAATATATATTCAGCAAATACAATTGAAGTTCAATATCAATTAGTTTATTTATTGGATTAAATGACATGTGTATGGATGCAAAAATGTGTGTATACTAATTCAGTTCATACCTATAAAACAATTCTGAAAGTTTCCCGAGGATCTATTCAAGAATAACCGAGGAAAAGGTCTTCACACAAACCACAGATTGAGTTTTATTTAACAACAGTGTAAAACTCCATATTAAATAATTAATACGAAGAAAACATCTGTTTTCTAAAAGTTTTATTATAATTTAAGGTACATTTATAACGCCTTAGAATGGCGAAACATGTCATTATCATAAATTATAAGTCTTTTAGAAATTTGCATCTATTTTTATGAATATTTACACACAATTTTTTTTATTTTAGATAAACTTAATGCGTTAACACTGTGCAATTCCATAATGCACATTTTTTATGAATTCATTTTTTCCACTTTTGAGTTTATTTTTCTCAACGTATTTCGAAGGTTTACACCTTTATCACCGGGATATAATATTAAAAAATGTTTATATTGTTCTCCTGATAATGAAGGTGTTAATAAAGCCTTCAAAACATGTCGAGAAATATTAATTCAAAAATGGAAAAAACCTGTTTTAAATCCATTGAATATTACTTATTTTTTTAATTAAAACAAATAAAACTTCTGTTTTCTAGAATTTAAATGCTTGAAATGAATGGTGAAACATGTCATTACCATAAAGTATAATAAAATTTCTAGAAAACGGTTGTTTTCATTCATAATTTAATTTATGATTGTAAACAAAATTGTTTAGTGCTTTTACTTGGATTTAATTTATGTAAATTATATAAATATAGATACATTTGTTTCGCCTTGCGAGGGCATTCTCAAACTGACTTGTTTGAGAATGCCCTCGCAAGGCGAAACAAATTTGTTACTATTTATATAAATTAAATCCAAGTAAAACCACTAAACAATTTTGTTTACTATTATAAATTAATAATGGAGTTTTGCAAAACTAATACCTTAACCATCAATAAGTTTTCATTCATATGAATGGTGTATATCATTGTTCAAGAAACAATAAACTCTATTTTTTAATTAAATGTTCATCAAATGTTATTTGTTCCACAGTTATAAGTATATTTATATAAATACATTAATAGATCAGAAAAAAAAAACTTTTTTTTAACATTAAGAACAGAATTTTTAAATTGGTATAATTCTTTTGTTTCACAGTTGCAAGAAGTGGCTTTGGAGTACAATAACTGCGATAACCCGTGGAACTATGAAATGGCAAGAGTGAGCGCTTTGCAGAGGCAGAACTATCTGGAATACGAGCGTAACATAACCTCCATGTGTGCCGAGTTGTCCGCGGACATGTTTCCACCTGAGTTTATACCCAAATCTCCGGTCCAGCCGCCCGTCAACCGACCTCCTAAGAAATCCTGGCTCAATAGGACAATGTGCAAGAGTGAACTCAATGGCAAGACACTGCAGTCTTTCTTGTTTAGAGAACATAGCAGCGCTCACACCGATGTCGGATCTGGGTCTGTGAATGTGATTAGCTGGCCGGGTTACTGCTGTAAGAACGAGGAACAGAAATATTGTAATTCAGTCGAGCAGGCTGCACCTGAAGTTGTTACCACCGGAGAATATCACTCTCTGATCAAGAATTTGAATGTAGAGGACTCAGATAAAAGGTTTTAATTTTGTATTTCTCTATTTTTACATTTTATGTGAGCTAATAACAATAATAGTTCTTAATTCAAATTCTGAATGATCACATCAGTGGCGGTACTTCCATACAAGCCGAAAAGCCGGGCTTGCCTTAAAAAATCTATAATGAAACGACGTTTATTGCGCCTTTGACCCGTCTACGAATAAAGTAATATTTTGAATTTTCGCGCGAGTTAAAGGGATTTAATTCGTTGCGTTGCAAATTACTCCGCTGATATGCGCAGAAATGATCTAAGTGTATATTTTGTTCCACTCATACGTGTCGTATTTTATTTCACTCATGCGTACCGTAGGTGAGATGCCCGCGAAATCACCTACGTCCACATGTTTTGTTTCATGTTTTCGATGGGCTTCATATTGGGCTTGCAAAATGTAAAAGGGTCTTTGTAGCACTTACGTATTTTTGGCTTGTAATCATATAGCTAGGTGCATATATACCAGAAGATATCAATTTTTTTTTGTATGGATTTGAAGCCGGGCTTTATCACTCTGAAGTATGTTACTATTCGATGTGTCACAAACTTCATTTCTACTGTCAAAATGTTATCTGTCATTTACGTTATGTGCAGAAATGTGATGAAAAGAACGATATTTATTTATAATTCCTTACTGGCTGACCCTAGACACGCCACTGGATCACATATGTGTCAAGTTTTCATTCATTTCAAACACCTAGATTAGCTGCCCTTGTAAATGCTTTAATATTTTTAACGAAATAGAATTAATCTTAATTTATTGAAACCATAGGTGATACCTCTGAGATGGATATTAAAATTGAAAAGACTTTAAACTTATTACACTAACCTTCATTGTATCAATTGCAAGTTAGTTTTGTAGGGATGTATATCTCACATCTTCTTTCGCTATTGTGGTGGAAGGTTTGGCCGACTTTAGCCGTAGCTATTCTAATACCAATTTTTATGATACGTGAATTCTGCCAGACAATATACAGCGTGAGATTTTTTTTTTCCTTCACACTCATCGATGGGAATCGAACCCGGGACCTTCGGTGAGGCAGTCACAACTGTTGCCACTCCGCTATGAAGGCTGTAATATTAATTATTTTTTTGTATAATTTTTGATTAACTTAGCGCGTTAACGCTGGAATTCCACAATGCCAAAATTGTCATGAATTAACCGTCCTACTTTCAGGTTATTTTCCGAGAAACGTGCAAAAAAAGCAGGTTTTTTTATTACTGAAATTCAATTATATATTAATTTAATTTTTTTAAATTATGAAACGCCAAATACTCAGCCGCACACTTCGCCTGCCCCTTGTAAAACTATCATACTTGTGAAGACTTGTACTCGAGTGTTGTTGGCATACGCGCATATCTGTAACAGTTTGTACATTTTAGGTAAATTACTTTTTCTCAAGCGCGTACGTGATACGGGATAGCGCAGAATTGTGGAGTCAAAGTGAACGTATCACGTATGTTCAAATACGTAGGGTGGTTAAAATATAATTTTTTCCATATTTGATTTTATTTTTCTCGACATATTTCGAAGGCCTTACATATTCATCATCGGGAGAACAATATAAACTTATCAGTTTTAGAAACATGTCGAGAAAAATAAACTCAAAAGTGAAAAAAAACGTTGTTTTAATTCATGTATATTTCGTAATTCTGTATAAATTAATGTTTCAATGTTGTTGCTGAACATTATTTATTTTACATTTTGAATGTATACAAATACTTGTAGACGAATACTGGATTTTATCCATTGCGGGTTATCATTTTTAAGGATTAATTGGTTGGGTTAAGCGTACGCTTTATGTAATACAACATTCCCCATTCCTCCCTTCTTATGACCACCATGTCTGACAATTTTTTTCTAAGATGTATATATGCTACAATGTTGGGAAACACTTTACATTTTTACACATAATTTATTTTGATATTTTCTAGTTTCAAAACATCAATGTTGATTCCGGATCACGACCCCCGTTCACCGATCAATCTCCAGAAGCGCCGCATGCGCGAGATCTGCATCCTCCTCGCCCTCGGGAAGAAGCACCACCCTCAGGTGTACCCCACGCTGGGCCGCGGGGGCGTTGGGGTAGAAGGGCTGGCCTGCAAGTCCAACCGCTCGCTACTGATATTTGCAATCGACAGTCTGTCTAACCATCACTTTGCAGAATCACTGGGGATTGACATCATGAATGCCAAGGATCACACGGCTGCTGTTATCTTGGATAATGAGGTCTTTTAAACATTATTTTACCCAATCCGTTGTTTAGGCGGAAACACTATGATACTTATTAATCCTTCATTGCATAATTTTTTAAAATTAAACAAAAATAATATTTTAGTCAAGCTTTGGGTAGTCAGTAGGCGTTAAAAAATTTGCGATTTTGAATCGGAAAAATAGGAACATTTATAGCTAATCCCCTTATATAATTATAATTAAAGTAAAAAATTATAACAATTGAGATTTAATTGCTAAAAACATTAAAAAATCATCTGGCAACGCTCACGGAACGGGCATAGACCCGCTCTGGTTGCAAGCCCGAAAGCGACTGCCGATGCCGCCACTGCCGCGAGAGTGAGAACATTGAGCTAGAACATATGCAAGAGTGAGATGCGAAATAGTGTCGCGCACTCAGCGCTACGAATTTCGTTTCCGATTTCACAAAATATCTCGAATGTACCCGATAAATTCTGATTATTATTAATATTATTTTTTAAATCAATGCGTAAATATATTATGGAGGAATACCTAAAATCTTAACCTTGTATTTATTATATTTATAGAGATATTGATGGTTATTTGAAGCAACGTGTAGAAGATACCCATCATAGGGAAGGGAGGGTTAACTATATGTAAATTTTATGCAAACATTTCAGTTTGTAGTAAATTTACTAAACCATGCTATGAAGGGTTAACGGAGCTGATTCTATTATGTATCCTTTTCCTGCACATTCTTCTCAGTGATCTCATTTCTACGGCATTTATCCTACTTTCATCATTTTTTTGCCAGCTCTAACACTTATGTCACAATTTGTCATACATTATTCTATTTCAAATACCATCACTTTTGCCATGAACTTTTTCCTTTTATTTATATAGATTTTATATTTATTTCAGTCTGAATCACAATACGTCCTGCGTGAACCATTCGGGGAGAACTCTCTACGCGAGTTTATTTATAATTATTCGCAAAACATTCTTCCACGAGATTTGAAGACTATTCCGGTGAATGCAGAGTATACCCACTTCTACGGGGCGGACAAGGTCAGGAAGCAGGCGGCAGCCGGTGACTCTAAAAATTTCCGCACCAGCGCAAATCCCTGGTGCCGCACGGATAGTGCTAGCGGGGGGGTTGTGTGCATCACGGAACTCAACACTTCCAATTTTAAAGATTTCATCATGCAAAAGGATAAGGTATGTGTGTGCTATTTATTTTGTATATGAATGTTTCCTCTCAGTTAACCTTCACTTACCAAAGCTGTGCAGTTAGTTAACACTGCTATTAACCATTAATGGACGTAAGTCACCTCTGATGTAACAAACAGAACATTGTTGCTGCGCTCGTATGGCACATGTGAGATGACATGATGAATCATGTTGAATCTTGTCTGTGAAATCTGCGCGTAATTACTTTGTCAGTTGAATATTACCAATAGAGCGATTAACATACACAGTGACTTTTAAAAATTAAATATTGATAGAATCTTCTTCTTCTTCTTCCTTGTTGTAGACCTATGTGGTCTGTTCTCCAGAGTGTTGCTCCTCCTGTGAGATAGACTCCCAGCTATCCTTCCATCTTTTAGGAATTCTTCCACGAGGACGAGTCCGAAGAGGCTGATTATGTATTACAATATAGGGGAGTCTGGTGGTGTCCATTCTTTGAACATGACCGTACCAGTACCTTTTTCAATGTCTGCTCCATCTTAACCTCACATATCTCTCTTATTCTGGTGTTCCTCATGCGATCTCTCAGTGTCTTCCCTGCTATCATCCTCAGTGCCTTCATCTGGGAAGTCCTCAAAACTTGTTTGGTCCTTACTGTGTCTGCCCTTGCTTCGACGCCATATGTTATTATTGGTCTTATGTGTCATCTTACTCTTAATGGCCATGTCTTTGTTTTTCCATATTGTGGATTTTAGAGCCCCAGAGATTGCAGCTGCCTTGTTTACTTGGGCTTGAATTTCTTCCCTCAGATCAGCTCCTCCCACCAAGTCTATGCCTAGGTACTTGAAGGTCCTGACTTGTTCTATGGGTTGATTTTCTATAACCAGGTTACATGTTTTGGGTGTTTTGGAAAAGGTCATACATTTTATCTTTTCGATAAAGATCGTCATGTTGTATTTCTTACAGGCGTGCTGTAGTCTGTCTAGCATTTTATGTAACTCATTATTGTTTTCAGCTATGATTACAGCATCGTCTGCATAACAGACCACATTGACAATTTGCTCTCCCATCCTATACGATTGGGTCTCCTCTATAAGTTCTTTCATTATCAGATTGATAGAATAACATATTATATGTAAAAGATACAAAAGTTAGCATCCGATAAAAGATAATATTTAGCATTAATTTCGGGGAGAAAAATATGAATTTCTGTACCTAATCATTGAGAGAAAAATAGAGGCTCTACGAGGTGTTGGCAGGAGGAGAATCTCCTGGCTCCACATCATAAGGGACTGGACTGGCTTTTGGAGCATTGAAGAGCCCTTTCGAGCTGCCAGGGACAGAGATGTCTACTATCAAGTAATAGTCAACATCAGGGAGTCCGGAAATGACACTGAAAGAAAGAAAAAAGTACTGACAATAGAAGGCTGGTCATTACAAAGGTGTTAAGTGGTTTGAGCACAAGAAAAATAGAATAAACTGTTTATTGTTACATATGTCAAGTACCACGGGTGGCATCTTTAAGATGATGTTTGGACTACTCATGATTATTCAAACACTTTAGACCTTTGCACAGTTATTGCCCTTTATGTTTAACATCTATCCAAAAAAGCTAAGATGGCAGTGACAATGGTGTTCTTGTGCTTACCCATATGTATTAAAGTGAAGCATGAAACTGGCAAAAGAAGAATGAAAGTAGAATAAATGCAGTAGAAATAAGATCTCTTGACGAATGTGTGGTAAATCTGTGTATGATTGAATGTTTAATGCAAATATAAGAAGTGAATGCAGTGCGAATGAAAGTTTTTTAAAAAAAATAATGAAAGTGTCATTAAGATGCAAAGAATGAATGAACAAATAATACTAAAGAAAATATATCTAAACGACGTACACGGAACGAGAAAAAGTGGAAAACGTGGTACGATCAAATCAATCAAATATTAAATGTCGGCCATCTAAGGAGACAGAAATCAACATGCGTGCAGAGGCGGTACTTCCATACAAGCCGAAAAAGCGGGGCTTGCCTTAAAAAATCTTTAATAAAACAATGTTTTTTGCGCGTATGAGCCGTCTACGAATAAAATAATATTTTGAATTTTCGCGCGAGTTAAAGCGATTTAACTCGTTGTGTTGCAAATGACTCCGCTGACATGCGCAGAAATGATCTAAGTGTATGTTTTGTTCCAATCATACGCGCCATAGGTGAGATGCCTGCGAAATCGCCTACGTCCACATGTTTTGTTTCATGTTTTTAATGGGCTTCATATTGGGCTTGCAAAATGTATAAGGGTCTTTGTCGCACTTATGTATTTGAAATATAGTCTGTAATGTTGCAGGCCATCCTTGTGGCCCTGTGCGGAGCGGGGTCGGGGGCGTGCGGGGGGCTACTGTCCCTCGCGCTGCTAGGCGCCGCCCGTCTGCTCCAGGGGCCCGGCCTACTGCAGGTGGGCCGCATCGACCCCTCCCGCCACGACCTGCCCTGGCAGTACACCGTCGCCAAGTACCCCACCCTCGTGCTCTTCCCCATGAGACAGTGAGTCAACCAGTTAAATGCCAATTTTGCTTCCATGTGGATGATTAAATTGAATCCATGTGGATGATTAAATTAAATCCATGCGGATGATTAAATTATCCATGCGGATGATTAAATTAAATTCATGCGGATGATGAAATTATCCATGCGGATTATTAAATTAATTCCATCCAGAATATTAAATTAAATCCATGCAGATGATTAAATCACACCGCGTCTCCCGCGAGGCGAAAAGAGAAGGATGGAGTGCCGCATCGGTTAAAGTGTAACAGTCCATTCTTTCTGCCTACCCTTTCGGGGAGACGGCGTGATGGTTAGTTAGTTAGTTAGTTTCAGATGATTAAATTAAATTCATGCGGATGATTAAATAATCCATGCGGATTATTAAATTAAATCCATGCGGATTATTAAATTATCCATGCAGATGATTAAATTATCCATCCGGATGATTAAATTATCCATGCGGATGATTAAATAAATCCTTGCCGATGAAAAAATTAAATCATCGGTATGTAAACCCTGCAGTGAATCATGATTAAAATATGAATTAACAGAAGTTTTTCTTAATATGTTTGTATTGGGTGTGGTATAAGCAATAACTCACGTACTGTTGTTAATTTGTCTCAACCATATCCATGTTTTGGAAACCACATGAGTTTAATAGAAAACTGTTTTATGGACCAATTCTGAAATTTGACTTTTGTGATTTGCTCCAGTTCGACATCAAAATAATTTATTATGAACAATCAAGGTTATTTTAATAAATTTGTTTTTATTCTTATATACATATCATTTTTCCATTAATTCTTCATTTACTTTTTCCATGTGTTCAAATCATCCTAATGACCTTATCTTTATTTTGTTACTATTACAATTCACATTGCATTTACTTCCTTATTTTGTCATTCGGTATTCATCATATATCATTTTCCGATACATTATTTTCAGTGATCTCATTTCTACAGCATTTATCCTACTTTCATCCTTCTTTTACCAGCTCCAAGCTTCATTTTCATACATAAGGGTTGACACTAGAACACTAGAACTCCATTATGCACTGCCATCTTTGCTTTAGTGGATATATTTCTATTTGCAGTGATGACTTTGAGAGCTCAGTTTTGTTTCCCAGTTGTATTATGGTTTTGTTGAAAATTTATTCTGACATAAGCTCAGCCCTGTTATTGGTTGAGTGACCTATATTGTTATATCTGTTTTAAACATATTTATTTGCTACGAGTTAAAGCTTCTGAAATGGTGTTTATTTTTAAACTTTAGGAAGGAGGAAAGCAGATCATATCCAGAAAATCAACCAATTACAATTGAGGGGGTTTTGGCTTTTGTCCTCTCCGGTATTGAGCCGCCATTAAAACTACATGCCAAGGTCTTGCTGTGCAACCAAACACAGGTGATTATTTCAATGTTTGATTATTTGATTGTTATAATCCAGTGGCACGCATCCCGTGTGATGTACATGTCGCCGCCAACTAGTTAAATACGCCACTCAATTGAACGGCTAGGCTGATAATAAAATTCCGGCATTCAATGAAGTGACTGGGCCGGTAGTTGAATGAATTAAGATAGCTCAACGTTCAAGGAGTTGCCTGCTTGAAAGCTAGCCCATCGCACCGCCACCGGGCCGCCGCCAAGTCATTGTAATTTAGTTCTAATTTTTACCACTGCAACGCTAGCAGTCATCTAACAATATTATCTTCAACGTCATCTAACAATATTATGTTTCAGCAGTCGGCATTCGATAACGTGTGTTGTTGTAAAAAGTGCTTTATTTGGAATGAAATTAAACAAAATAATAAAAACAAAATTAATTAGCCACGGCCCTGCTTACGAACGCCGAGTTGGACACGATTTTCAAACAAAAAAGAGAGAGAGCATGCGTATAGGGGATGTGATATGTTTTATTTTAAAAAAAACTGACTCTAATCTAAACGTACTGTTCTCCTTTACTACCGTACGAGTTTTGACATTGGCTTAGCGCTTGTACGGTTATAATGTTCATATTCAAATCAAATCAAATCAGTTTATTTTCTCAAAAGACATTACGAACATTTTTTATATTATAGTTTAAGGCATCTATTGAGAACAGGTAAAACATAATAAATATATAATACCAGGAACGCATGAGAGATGGTTCGACATTAGGAATACAAGATACTCTCCAAAATTCAGAGTATTTGTCTTCTGAACGTACTTTCACGAATATGAAAGACATCGATCTTCGAAGCGATCATGTCCAGCAGTTTGATTTCTCCCACCGGCATCACCAGAGGCAGGTTGGTTCTGCATGCTGGGAGATAAAACAGTCTGTGCTGACGCTGTCGAAGATAACCATCCGGAACATAAAGATGGATAGCCTCCAAGATGACGGAATTCTCAAAGAATCCCCTGATAAGTCTGAAGAAATGGGTAAGTGTGCACCCATCCCTCCTTATCTGTAAACTATTGGTCCCCAGCATGCCCAAGAGGAATGCAGTGGGATAAAGCCACGGATAGCTACCAAACTCCCTCATGTAGAGATATCTCAGAAATCTTTTCTGAACCCTCTCTAACATGAGCGAGTATCTCGCCTCGTGGGGACTCCATATCACCGAGCCACACTCGAGCCGGCTCCGGACCAATGAATTATACAAAATTCGCAAAACATAGGGATTCTTGAAAACTCTACCAGTTCGGAGAATAAATCCCAACATTTTCAGTGCAACTCCACATATTTTCTCAATGTGAGCATATTGACGCATAGCGTGTTTATAAAACCATAACTTTATTTTTATTTTATTGTATTTTACTTTAACCACCGGACGGGAAGACCCAATAACAGAGAAGAATTACATCACAATCACCCAGGCTTCAAAAAAATCACATTTTAATTATTATTGATTTCACCGAGAATCGAACCCGGAGCTGGTGTGAGTCCAGCGTCTTAGCCATTACACTACGGAGACCACCGCTATACCGCTCTATTTTACTACTCATCAAATTATTACACAAACGCTGAAAACTTGTTTAGCAAAATCCCTATTTTATTTGTGTTCAAATAAATAAATTAATTCACGATAAAATAAAGTCACAATATTTTTTATCGAAATTTATTTTACAAAATACATGCAATCCGGGCTGCTACGACTAGTGACTTATTTGTAATTTTGCAGGCCTTTAGTTAAACATTGCTTTCAACATGTCGGCTAAGCGTCTGTTAGCCATGTCATTGAATTCCGTTATTTTATTATCAGTCTAGCTGTTCAATTGAGTAGCCGGCTATAGAACGTTTAGCCCTTTAGATAAACATTGCTTTGAGCAAGTTGGCTAAGCGTCTTAGCATTTGTTTAAATATTTATTTTGTATATTTAATATTTTAATACACTGATGAAGGGCTTCTGTGTACCCAAAACATGTTTGGGTTAATGTGTTATTTTTAATTTAAATATTGTTTTATTTTGTGTTACAAAGAAAAAAATATTGTTCGATATTTTTATGAACTGGGTAAGCTGTAAATGTAGTCAACCGCAATTCAAGTTATTTTTTTGCTACTGCAAATGAAGTCAGCCGCACAATGGAGGTTAAGTTATGTCAACACTGCTAACGGTGTGGAAAAAACTTGTTAGCCCTTATAGTCCGGCTGGCTACAATAGCAGTCCACATATATTCTCCGTGTTTAACGTGTAATATCCTGTAAATTTACTACGACGGATTATGTATTCTCTGTGATTTAGAGTTAAACTTTCATCATTTTTGTAAAAATATTTAATTAAATTTTTTTGTATTGCGTGTCCCATACGGATCACGGCTCGCGGCCAATCATCACACACACACACAGTTGCATAACCGCCGAGCTACGAAGTGATGGTTTCTCCTACTGTGTCGGAATCTTTGATTTTGAGTGTGTGTTTACTTAGGGTGACTCTAATATCGTTGTTAGTTATCAATGGCACGATATTTTAGTTTCATTTATAAACACCATTTTCAATGTAATATATTTTTATTTGTTTTCTAAAACTCAAAATAAAAATTAAAAGTCTGAAAAATTTTAAAATATAAAAAATGTAAAACATTTGACTACAAAATACAATTTATTTGATATTTTTATGTATTTTGTGTGAAGAGTAATTTAATTCAACATTTTGAATGTATACAAATTCTTGTAGACAAATACTGGATTTTACCCATTGCGGATAAATAATTTTTTTATAAGGATTAATTGTATCTGTATTCTAGCATATATACATCTTCCAAAAATTTGTCAGACGTGGTGGTCGTAAGAAGGGCGGAATGGAGAATGTTGTTAAACATAAAGCGATCGCTCAACCCAACCAATGACAGGTCATAAGTCCTGTAAGCGCCTCGGCCACCATATTCTGTTTCCAGAAAACTTACATCTTCGTCTCTATTGACATACAATTAATCCTTATAAAAAAGTAATTTAATTGTTTACAAGAGCGTTCCGATGTTTCAAATTCTCACCGGCCTTTAAGGGTTAAAATAAAAGATCTTGTTTTTATTTTGTATGTTATTTTTTAGGATGACGATAGTATGAGGGACTGCCTCACTAGTGTGCGCTTGGACACCGTATCGCTGATCGGGAAAACTTTGCGACAGTGGAGAAGATTCCGCGACACGCCCATTAAGAGCTTGTTGCTGAAGCGGCTGCAGTGCTTGCGTTCACTAGCCATCACGCTGGGCTCCTTGAACACTACCAAACTTCCGCCCAAGCACCCGGTCCTCTCCTCCTTCAACGAGTCTATCAAGATGCTCACTCAAATTTGGAGTTTGAACATACCAATTTCTAAGATTCCAAATTTGAGGTTGTCCGAGAAGTCGACCAACCTGACTCTATTATGATACATAGATTGCCTTTGATACGGGGCTGTGTTGGACTGCCGCTTTGTCAACATGTCAACTTACCTCATACGCTGCAATTCTCTGAAAGAGTTCTACTGTGATGACATTGTAATATATTTGGGAAGTATATTCGGAAGCTGATATTAGCTATTTCCTATTGTGCGGTCTGTTTCATCCAGTGAAATGTTACGGTGTTATTGTGACCGCGCCCGTTCCTGAAACAAATTTGTTAACTGAACCACCGTCAAGTTAATTAGTGAGTTTCTGATGTGTTGAGTTTATTTGTAGAGAAAGGGTAGTTTTAATCATATATTTTGATTCATCATTAATCTCTAAAGTTTTAGTGAATCTGTGAAGGGAAACAATTTCTACGCGGGTCGTGCAGTTTGAAAGTCAGGTGTCTTATCTATTATATTTTTATTGTTATAAAGCATCTTTCATCACTTTCGATGTTTCACAATTTAGATGTAATACTATATTAACTTTTTTCTTCCAAAAGCAATATATCTAAACTTGTAGTTTTATATATCTGTAATTGAGATGTAAATGATTAAAAATTCCATTTAAATTATAGTACGAAAGGCATTCACTATGAACATATATTTTATTTAAAAAAATCTATTTGCGGAAATCAATTTAATTTGATGTGAACTGACTTTGAAACTAGATGACTGGAGCTATATGCGAATGGTTTCTAGGATAATATTTATGATTTACTAGTTTTGATGAATGTACTGTGTACACTGCAAATTAATATTGACTTAAATGTCACTTCAATGAATTTTATTCTATAGAATTCATGATTTCATTGCTTTGAAATTTCCAATACGAAATAAACTATTCGGAATATTTAATAAACATGTGTTAAATGTTTATTTATTCAATATAAATGATAGTAAATTATCTTTAACCGCCCTACCTTTGGGTTATTTTCCGAGAAACGTGCAAAAAAAGCAGTTTTTTTTTATTAATGAAATTTAATTATACATTAATTTAATTTTTTTAAATTACGAAATGTCCAATACTCGGCCGCACACTTTGCCTGCCCCTTGTAAAGCTATCATATTTATGAAGACTTGTACTCAAGTGTTGTTGGCACATGCGCGTATCCCTAACAGTTTGTATATTTTAGGTACATTACTTTTTCTCAAGCACGTACGTGATACGGGATAGCGCAGAATGGTACAGTCACTGAACGTATCACGTACGTTCAAATATGTAGGGTGGTTAAAGTAGAAATTTAATTTATTAATACGAATGACAACATCTGTTTTCTTGAAGTTTTAATATACAATCGAACTTGGTTATTACGAGGAAGATAATATCACTAAATTTGCTCGTTAAAAGGATTCCTAATTATATCGGAGAAATGCATTTTAAATGCTTGCAAAAATATCCATCACACGAAGACATGAAGTATCTGTTTCCTCGTTACACCCGAGAACTTGCTACTTCCGTAATCGTAATAACCGAATTTGACTACCGCCTGATTGTTTATGGGAATGACACGTTTCACCTTAATAAGGCATTATAAAATGAAATCTTCTACATATTTATTCAATTAAGTACATTTGATAATGCATTACAAAGGCAAAACAAATCATTCCCATAAACTATAATAAAACATCTATAAAACACGTGTTTTCATTTGTATTAATTATTTATTAAAATACGGAGTTTCACACCATTGTCCAAGAAACAATAAATAAATTTCATTGTTAACATTTTGAATTTCAAAATGGCTTCTCAGTTTTGAACCTTTGTGGATTTAAAATAAAAACTATTTCATAAGCAATATTCATCTTTTTCATTATAAATTTGTTGTTAAATATGATACATATCAGATTTAAATGAAGAAAACAAAATGTATAAAAGAGTACCTACTTTGTATATTGTTAAGTCACTAGTCTTACCTCAGTAGTACATACCTACTCAGATAGCATCATTTCCATTGGTATCAAGTTTGTACTTTGCATAGGTACTATTTAATACATAAATACTAGTGTCCCACTTGAGAAATATTTTGATACCTTCTTAATATTGGTATGTAAAGATAAGTAATGCAATATTCTGTATTCAATGTGAAATTAGTTTAAGGTGAAGCGATAGAGCAATAATGTTGAGCTATGAATAAATATTGTGTTCAAATTGTAAAAAGTAAAATACAATGTGCAGATTTTTATATTTCTTTTGAATGTGTACATAATATGTACAAATTTATATATTTTTTCATTTAAATTGAAAAAGAAAACTTCATGTGACTCAAAGTACGGTAGAATCTAGATAATTGGAATCTGGTTAATTGGCAAAACTTTATAATTGGCAGAAAAGTTCCGGTCCCACCTCCTTGGAGCACTAAAACCTCTTTAATTGGATCAAAGAAACCTGTTTAATTGAACTCGACTTTCTGGCCCTAAACCTCTGTATTTGCAGAGCACTGCCTTCTCGACCCTTGTTATTGGTCAGAGAGTGCCTCTGTAATTGGAGAGCATTCCCTTATCGACCTCTGTAATTGGAGAGCACTGCCTTCTCGATCTCTGTAAACTGACAATCCTCAGTATTTGTTCTGTATTCATCGAAGGTGGTCCATTTTAGATCGCAATGTTTCACAAATGTAAATATAACGGCCTTGATTTGAGCTCGAAACTAAAACTAATCCAATAATTTGACGCTGGTAAATCTCGCGAAGAGTTGTGCATCATTTTTAGCGTGTGAAACAGGCCTATATAACTGATTTTTTCAAGGCACTATAATTAAATGCATTGTTTGTATGTGTATGCATGTATGTATAATTACAATTTATCATTTATTAAATTTTTATTGATTGTTTTATCAATCAATCCATGAATTGGTTTTCTGTTTATTCGGTAACAAAACATGGTTAAAAAACCAAAGCACAATCTGGACCTGGATACATGAAAAACTGGATAATTGGAAAACCTGGTTAATTGACCATTGTAGGCCTGGTCTCTTGGAATGCCAATTATCCAGGTTCTACTGTACTTTTGATCGTAAAGAATGTATAAATTATCCTGTATAGGTATGTACATCTATTTTTTATCTATTCAATCCTTTTAGTGCGTACTCCGTGCATCAAGGAGGTTAAGTCATTTTGTTTATTTAATGAATTAAAAAAAAATACACATGCTTTAAAAAAGCCACTTAATGGTACAAAGACATTTTCATGCTTTTTATTAATTAATGTTTTTTTTTTTTTTGTATCCATTCAAAACATGATTTTGATTTTGGATAATTCCTTATTAGGATAGTAGGTAGGTAGTAATAAATTTCACAGCGTATAAAAATCTACATGGAGATCCTCTAATAAATTGGCAGTTAAAATCTACAAAGCTAAAGCAGTTAAAATCTAACCAAAATTCGAAATAAACAAAAATGTATTATACTCACGCAGAAAGGCTTCACTTATTGCATCTTATGTGAACATATATGGTTTAAACTGATTAAAATCGACTAGCTATTATTTTTTTCTCAAGTTCATCTGAACAATGTCAGGCCTATTGTTTTTTTACGTGTAATAGAATGTGCAATTGTATATGGTCAAACATCTGCCATTTTAAGTTGATCATCAACCACTTTGTGTCTCAGTTAACGATCATGTTTATGCTGATGTCGTTTTAAATTGATTGCTTTCTTGCCCACTTCCAAATGAAATTTCCTGTATGATTAATTGTGTAAATTTGTATGTAATTTAATAGTTACAGTATTTTACAGACTATGAGATGCACTTTTTTCTTCAAAAAAAAACCCAAAAGTCGGGTACGTCTTATACTCGAAATTAATATAAAAATGTCTAGTATTTGATTTAAAACTCTCGCCAGTCTTAAAAATGTCCATATATTCGATGCCGTGGGAAATCTATCTCTATCTGGCAACATTGACTTCAACTGGCAGCGGTAGTGCACCGATTGTTAGTTCGGTTTTATAAACTAAGATTTTTTTTTAGTCTGGCTTTGAAACCTAATAATAAAAATGTTATTTTTATTTTTAAATTGCTTAAAAAATAAGGTGCGTCTTATAGTCTGTAAAATACAGTATATGCAGACGCATTTGATATTAATAAACATGATATTAGATATATTTGAATATTATAAGGCCTCATACACACGGGTTGTTACTTTCTTCACAATTGGAAACAATAATACACGATGACATTGTTCAACCATTGTTGAAGCGGCCATTTATTGTAATAAAAATTCTACATTGTTTGGAGGTAGTGTTATTGTGTTCATTACATCACCCATTTTAAATGAATCTTTAAGGATTAATTGTATCTCAATTGAGACAAAGATGCAAATTGTTTTTGGAAACAGAATATGGTGGTCGGCGTTTACAGGACTTATGACCTGTCATTGGTTGGGTTAAGCGATCGCTTTATGTTAACAACATTCCCCATTCCGCCCTTCTTACGACCACCACGTCTGACAAATTTTTGAAAGGTGCTTCTATGTCGAGAAACACTTTACATTTTCTGTTTCCATATTCTGTTCCTTCCATTCCACACCATATTCTGTTTCCAAAAACAATTTGCATCTTCGTCTCTATTGAGATACAATTAATCATTAAAAATGATAAACCCGCAATGGGTAATATCCGGTATTTGTTTAGAAGTATTTGTAGACATTCAAAAACAAATTAAAAGAATCTAATTTAATTGTATCTCAATAGAGACGAAGACGCAAACTGGAAACTGAATATGGATGATCAAGGTGTTTACAGGACTTATGACCTGTCATTGGTTGGGTTAAGCGCACGCTTTATGTAATTACAACATTCCCCATTCCACCTTTGTTTTTATGATCATGCATGATACATTTTTGGAAGTTGTATATATGCTCCAAATCCATACTTATCTTCACGTGTCAGTTTCAATTGGCCATCTATGTAGATTTGATTACACATGCAAATCTTTTTAAGATTAACCTGTATAATCCACCCACTAACGCCATCTATGGAGAATGACTTTTTAGCATTTAGCAAACTAGCATCCATATTCAGTTTCCAGTTTGCGTCTTCGTCTCTATTGAGATACAATTAAATTTGAATTAACCACCCACCATGGGTGAAAATCCAGGATTCGTATACAAGTATAAGTATACATTCACAAAAATAAAAGAATCTATTTATTTATTATTTTATCGCTTTGAATTTTACTAATATTTATGATTTATATATGAATCTATTGAAGTTTCTTCTTCTTTTTCTTGTCCTGTCAGACATCCGTGGTGCATAGGAGTTCAAGGATTCTCTTCCACCCGACTATTGCACTCCTGATGTCTAACACGATTCCTTGTGAGTCCTGCCGCCTTAACCTCGTCCTTCAGGGTTCTTCTCCAGGCGGCTCTAGGTCTGCCTCACTCTCTCCTTCCAACCAAGGGGAACCAGTCTAGTACCCCTTGAGCGATGCAAGCTGGTACGTCTTGGGGTGTGACCGATCCATAGCCATTTGCATCTAGATTTGTTCTCTGAATGGCCTTTCGCCATGGACCAGAGAACGACACCGAGGCCAAAAGATCTTGAACGAATCTAACGTTAATTTAAACATTATATAAAGTATTGTCATATTGACAGTGACAGTAAGAATGGTTGAATATAGTTATCTTATATTTGTTTTTTTTATATCAAAGTAATTAAAACCAATGGGTATGCTTTAGTACCACCTTGTGAAAAGAATCTACAGTTCTTAAACAGTGAGAACATTATTTAAATAAAATAATAATAAAAACTAACTAACTAACCATCACACCATTTCGCCGGAGGGGTAGGTAGAGAGGATGGATCGCCACAATGCTCTGTCCTGGCATACCTCTCGGGCT
Organism: Lepidostoma basale; assembly: GCA_022606425.2. NCBI lineage: Eukaryota > Metazoa > Arthropoda > Insecta > Trichoptera > Lepidostomatidae > Lepidostoma > Lepidostoma basale. The sequence continues at coordinate 249,845 of JAHDVF020001222.1, read as the reverse complement.
TCCTCTACATTCATACATCGTACCATGCACGCACGTCGATTATTCCGACTTCGAATGTGGCCGCCTTTTAGTAATTGATTAATTTGGTCATGCCATGTTTTCCTCGGTCGTCCTCGGCTTCTTTTTCCACTCACGCTGCTTGTGTACAACATTTTAACCATTCTTCTCTCATCCATTCGTTCAATATGTCCAAACCATCTTAAGGATCCATTTTTAATTTTATCCATGATGCAGTCATCTGCCTTACATTTCTCTCTTATTTCATTGTTCCGTATTCAATCATACAACATTTTCCCGGGCATTCTTCTTAGTGATCTCATTCTTACGGCGTTTATCCTGCTTTCATCCTTCTTTTGCCAGCTCCAAGCTTCCCTTCCATACATGAGGGTTGGCACTAGAACTCCATTGTGTACTGCCATCTTTGCTTCTGTGGATATATTTCTATTTGCAGTAATGACTTTAATAATAATATACTTTTGATATTTATTTGTTCACACCAACCAGTTTCGCCCCCGCCGGAGCTTCGTCAGGGTGAGAGAGTAAACCATTCTCTCACCCTGATGAAGCTCCGGTGGGAGCGAAACCGTTTGGTGTTAACAAATAAAGTGGTTTGATACAAATATCAAATGTTTATTATTATTTAATAATGTCACACCACAAATGAAGTGCTTCTTACGAAAGTTTAGAAAATTATTTGAAGTGTTCATATGTTAAAATAATGATACTTTAGTGATATATCAACTGCAGTTAATTATTATTGTTTGGAAAATGACAAAATAACCCTGTTTCATAATTTCATTGTATTTTTGAATTTTGAAAATTCTGTTTATTTCAAAGTAAGACCTGATTTAACTATGGCGGTTTCTTCAGCGCAAAGATAATCTCTTTTAATTATTTTTTTCCAGTTTATTATAAACTTAAGTGGCATGAATTAAATTTACAAGTAAGCTGCGTTTGGTCATCTTTACGAAAAATAATTAAATTGCATAAAAGAGCGTTACACCACGTAACATAATCAAATATTTTTTTAGGCAATTAATTATATTTGTATGGAGTTAGTTTTTATGTCTATCAATGGACAAATGCATCTCAACTTGGATATTTTGAACACATTTAAAAACTGATTGTTTTGACCTATTATTATTTTTAAATAATATTATTTACTCTTGGTTGCCGAAATCTCTCTCCATTAACCTTTGGTTGCCGAAATCTGATATATCAATTTTCGCTACACACTAGGGAGAAGTGCCTATTTAGACGGATTGAAGCCATGATTTTTGAAAGAATCATATATATTTTAGACAGAGTGTAAGGGAGTGAGTCAGTGCTACATTTGTAAATATTTTAAATAAATAAAAAACATGAAATTAAAAGATTTCATTAAATGTAAAAGAAAAGTACAGTAAAACCTCGATATAACGGACTAATTAGGGGCAGGGAGTGTCCGTTAAAGCCGAAAATCCGTTATATAAAAATAGATATAAAATAAATCAAACTTTTTTAAAAATATATACACTGTATTTAGATATAAATAAACAATACAAAATACATTTATTGTCTTCGGACACTCGTCGTGAAGTGACATTGCTGTTTGATATTGACGCGCTTGCTTTCAGTACTCCTGCTTTGAAAAAGGAATCAAGTTTTAAATCACCTTTGAAGTTTGCTGTTTTTTTTATAATCAACTCTCTAAAATTACAAAAATGCGTATAATATAGTTGAACTTCGTTATCTGCTGAATAGTCAAGATCGAATAGATCGTCGAGATGTAATCTTACCATTTTTATCAGTATTGTTTCTTCTTCTTCGCTGTCTTCACTTTCATCCTCAGCATTATGTCGCAAATTCTAGTGCTAGATGTATGACGGGATTATCATGGTCGCTAAAAATTGTTTACATGTGGCGACATTTGAATTTAAGCATGTCCGTTTGTCCGTTATATCCGAAGTACGTTAAACAGAGGCCCGTTATATCGAGGTTTTACTGCAGTGTTATTTTGTAGTTAATGGGGACGGCATAAAAAAGAACAGTGTATAACCAGCCAATAAGGTTCTTATGTCTATCAGTTTTGTTTAGATCACATACATTTATTATACATTACTTGTATTGTCTGGACTCGGCTGGGAATATGTTTTGCTCGACAAGAAGCTAAATTAATGGCACTGCTTACAAATTAGACGGTGGTCGTAAGAATGATAATTTTTTTACGCCATGCGTACGAATTTACAGTAGTGAGTTTTTGTGTCGCTCTTGACCCAGAAATGTATGAACACCTCCTATAATAGGTGCAGGTGTTCATGTCAAAGAAGACGTCAAAATATAAAATAGATTGCAATAAATTAAAAGATTTATTTTACAGACTGTTTATAAAACAAACAAGCCATCACGCCGTTTCCCCGCAGGGGTAGGTATAGAGAATCTACCGCCACACTACTCTATCCTTACACACCTCTCTAGATTCCTCCACATTCATACTGCGAGTCATACACGCACATCGATTCTTCCGACTTCTAACATGACCAACCTTTAAAATTTGATTAATTTGGTCATGCCATGTTTTCCTTGGTCTGCCTCGTTTTTTTTACATCATTAATGTATATTTTCTTAATCATTCTTTCTCCATCCATTCGCTCCATATGTCCGAACCAACGCAGCGATTCTTTCATAATTTTGTTCATAATACCTTCTTTCGCTCTAAATTCTTTTCTTATATCAGCATTTGAGATTCTACCGTATATCTTTCTACCACTCATACGTCTTAGGGACCTCATCTCTCATATTTCTTCTGCCAGTTCCATGCTTCGTAAATTAATGTATATGTAAAATTAATGTATATAATGGTAAATTATATAATACATTTTACTATTGCATTACTTTCTCTAAAATTGCGTCTATTTGGGCATAGTAATCTTAAAAGTGCCGGCAACCAAAAGGTTAAAAAAAAATGTTGTTTTTTGCTACATAATATTTTTCTTATATTGTGGTCATGTAGGCCACAAAGATGGCCAAAAATATATGTAAAATAAATTATTAATATATTTTTTGTATGCATGTATTATGAGATGAAAGCAAAGCTCAGATGCTTTAGCTTGACCAGGACACTATTAAGTTTGGAGCAGTTTGTCCTGACTCAAGGGAATCGAAATAGCTACTGCATTAATATTTGTATATGAAGTCGACTGGTGAAGCTTGCATGTAAATAATAACCTATTGATTATATAATTATAATGCTATCTACATTTTTGTACATATACATAAATGAATGGTGGATATTTAATAAAGGGTGATAACTTAATATTTGTCATTTTATTTATTTATTTATTCAAGGACTACGTGGTTCTGGCTGAAAGCAAACATCTTGTTTGCGTATCATTAAGAATTGGACTGGAATAAAGAGCGTGGAGTTTTTCCAGGCCGCGCAAGACAGAAGCCTTTTCAGAAGTGACAGCCAACATTGTGGAAACCTGATATGCCACAAGAAGATGATTTTTTCAACACCTTATTTTGTTTTTATTTATTAATTTATTTTGAAGTGCGCCGTATTTCAAAATCATTTACCTCAAGTAAGTATTACCTCAACTAAGAAAATATTTACCAAACAGTGCAGTATTCAGTAGTCTCTTAAATTCCACATTAACGACCTTTGTTTCAGAGTGGCAAGATCTATGACCGCCACAATTCGAATGCAACGCTGTTTCAAAATTTCAAATAATCGTTTTTTTCTAAAAGAAGAAGTACAGCCAGTGGCGTGCCTAATGTCAACCAGTAAGGCAAGCCCGTCCGACTTTTTTGTGTTATAATATTAGTAGAGGGTCACGATAATGTATTTTTCCGGATTAAAAGAGTTTTATCTTTCTAAATTAGTTCATTTTAAATCCCATTTTAGGCGCATATTAAATCTATACAAAAAAAAAAAATTCTGCGTCACCAAACTCATGTACTTGCATAAAATAATAATGTATTTACAAATACAATAAGAAATAAGCTATAAATATACAATAATAATAAATTTGTTAACACCGAAACACGAATTATAAATAAATGTTCGCAAAGAAATGATATAATCTTTCTTTTCATAACATTTCTACACATAACGTAAATGACAGATAACATTCTGACAATATAAATGAAGTTCGTGACACATCGAATAGTAACATACTTCAGAGTGATAAAGCCCGGCTTCAAATCCATACAAAAAACTGTAGATATCTTCTGATCTGTATGCACCTAGCTATATGATTACAAACCAAAAATACATAAGTGCGACAGAGACCCTTTTACATTTTGCAAGCCCAATATGAAGCCCATCGAAAACATGAAACAAAACATGTGAATGTAGGCGATTTCTTGGGCATCTCACCTACGGTACGTATGAGTGAATAAAATACGGTGCGTATGAGTGGAACAAAACATACACTTAGGTCATTTCTGCGCATGTCAGCGGAGTCATTTACGCAACGAATTAACTCGCGCGAAAATTCAAAATATTATTTTATTCTTAGACGGCTCAAACGCTAAAAAAACATCGTTTTATTATAGATTTTTTCAGGCAAGCCCGGCTTTTCGGCTTGTATGGAAGTACCGCCACTGAGTACAGCATGCGCGTATTCGAATTCAACGTTGTGTCAAATTTTCAAAGCTATCGGTAAATAACTTTCGGAGATCTTAGATTAGTAACACAAACATTTATATAGATTATTTTTTATTAAGTGTCGTAAACTTTTTATAAATAAGATTATGTATCTTTAGTGTATCGAAAAGTAGTTCTGTGACGCTTCTGATATAAATAAATGAAATGAAATTGGACTTATCTCGAGATAGCTCTGGGAAGACCTGTATTAGTAATCGTATGCTGTCTAATTTGCAAGCATTGAGTGTGTGTGCAACACCAAGGAGTACGCGGTTACACCTGATTATCAAATAGCTATCAGCCCGCATTACATAATTGCTCATAAGTTTGCGTATAACCAGGCGCACAAGTTTTTATTATATTTTATTATTTTTTTTAAAATTTAATTATTATTTAAGAACTTCAAAATATTGCAATATTCCATACTTAAATATCAACGGAAGAATTAACATATTTATATCCATGTATTGAAGTCATGATTTTTTGGTTTAAATGACGAAAAATTAACATTTACTGCAATTGCACATATGTATAAATGCTTTATGATCAGGTGGTGGTTTAGGAGACAGAACGCTTGGCTCCTGATCCAGGGGACTTGAATTCAGGTCTGGACACGACCAGATTCCTTCTCCATAAAAATTAGCTATTTTCTGCTCATATTGTTATTATATTTTAAAATAAATTCTAATGCCATTGATTCAAAGCCTTGTCTTTTATTAATAATGAATCACATGCTGTATTTAAATTATCTATAATATATTCACATCAAATAATTGAGTTAAAACTTAATATTAAATACATCTATCTGTCTATCTAACCATCACGCCGTCTCTCCGAAGGGGTAGGCAGAAAGAATGGACTGCCACACTTTTCTTTCCTGACATATTCCTCTCGCTTCCTCAACATTCATACATCGTGTCATGCACGCGCGTCGATTTCTCTGACTCCTCGCATGGCCGAAATTCAATATTTGATTTATTTGATCGTGCCACCTTTTCCTCGGTCTTCCTCTATTTCTGGTTCCATCTTTAAATGCAAGTCTTCCTTTAAATGTAAGACTATTACTTTCAAGTGATAGTTTTCCGTCTTTAAATGTAAGTCCCGGATGGACCGGGGACAGGCCCAGGGAGTGTACGAGCGAGGCTGATAAAAGGGCGCCGCTACGCCCTATAACAGCCTCGGGTATGTGGCGGAAACTTCTATGTTCCTTTAAAAAAAAAATCTGGTTCCATTTACAATACATCGTTAACATAACTTTTTTACCATTCTTTCTTCATTCATTCTTTCCATATGTCCAAACCATATTAAATAATTTTTCAGAAAAATACGATTTAACTAAAATCACACATCAATCATTTGAAACGCTTGAGGAAAAGGGGGATAAGTAATCCCTTGTTAACATTCTGTCGGGCGCAACCGACCTGACGGGCATAGCGCCAGCATTTTGTCACTTGCGCTGTTTTAAGGCTAAAGCCACGCTGAAGTGATACCGGTGGGGAGAGCAATCAAACTGCTGAACACGATCGCTTCGGAGATCGACGTCTTTCATATTCGTGAAAGTACATTCAGAAGACAAATACTCTTGACTTTGGAGAATATCTTGTATTCCTAATGTCGAACCATCTCTCATGCGTTCCTGGTATTATATATTTTTATGTTTTACCTGTTCTCAATAGATGCCTTAAATTAAAATTGTCGTTTGAGAAAATAAATTGATTTGATTTGATTTGATTTTGATTTGATGTGCCTTGTCTAGTGGCAAGCAAGTTTTTTCACCATAGTCACGTAGCCTGGCGCAAAAGGTGCAGTGTGACCATCTGAAAACATGTGTTTTCTAGAAGTTTTATTATTTATGGAAATGACGTGTTTCGGCTTTCTCAGGCATTATAAAAAGGAAGATGGCCTCGCTAAGGCATTATTCTCAAATGACATTTGAGAATGACTTAGAAAGGTGAAACATGTCATTCCTATAAATTATTATAAAATTTGAACTGTTAAATTAACTAACTTTGTTTTTGTATAAAAATTGTATTTTATTTTTCGCGACAGCTGTTTCATCAACCTATGTTAACATCATCAGGTGTTACAATAATCTATCAAATACCAAATTTTCGTGATTTTTCGAATCTTTATGTGTATTTGTTCCTATGTCAATTTGAATAATTTCATTGATACAATTTTGAAGTTCTTGCTGAAATCGAGTTAGGTACCTAAATATTTTAATTAAAAGAACTGTTAGTTACTATTTATAGGAGAAAATATTAAAGGTGGAAATATAATAATAAAAAAACAGTAATTAGAAGGAACAATTACACATAGTTTAGAGTCAAAAACGATAAACAATAACAGGAGGTAGATTACATTAATAGGAAAGTTGACAAAAGTTGAAGGTAGTATTATTATTTTTTAGCTAGATTTTACAGGGGAAAAGTTTTTAATGTACTATATACTAATGGGGAATAAGAAATTTTTACATTTGATATATTATTGTAACATCTGATGATGTCAACATAGGTTGATGAAACAGCTGTCGCGTTAAATAAAATACAACTGTGATACGAAAACAAAATTATTTAATTTAACAGTTTAAAATGTTATGGTATCAGAGTGTTTCGGTAAAAAAAATGGACTATTTATAATAAAACTTCTAGAAAACAGACTTTTTCATTCGTATTAATTATGTACTTCAGACATTTGATGCAGCAAACATACATATTATATTGTATTATATATATGGTAAATACAACAATGTTTTACATTTAAGAATGATTCATAGAAAAAATAATACAAGCAACTTGGTGTTAGTGGAATCCGTTCCTGGAATAGTTTGTTGACTACCATATAACCTATTCAGACTATGTTCTTTTTTTTCAAACAAAATATTGGATTTGCAGCAGCATTTATTTTTTCAGCTGTAAGAGTGAAAAATAATTAATATGAATCTTTTCATACCTAAATAGCGATACATACACATTACTTCAGCAATTTCAATATAGAAAAAAATATATAACTCACTTTGTGGATGGACATTTAAAATTTATATTATAAATATAAAATAATAAAAACACTTTGTATTTAACCACGATATGTTTATTATAATTGATGACCACTAGTTTCGCTTGGACCTTAGCTTCATCAGGGCAATATAATAACTATCTATCTAGTATTTAAAATGTGCAAGTCGTTTTTTTATTACAAATCTGCACTAATTTTTAACTCCTTGGACTCTCTTGAAAATAGACGTACTCTTCATGATATGATGTTGCTTCATAAAATAATTCACTTCAAAATTGATAATTCTGAGCTTCTCAGCAAATTGTCACTCAATACCCCCATGTCTCGCACGAGACACACCGCCAGCCAAGTTTTCCATCTTCCTGTTTATCGCACTAACTACGCTCAGAGTCATTTCACTCATTTTGTCTTAGTTTAACTTCAATATCGTTTCACACTGTCATTTGTTAACTGTTAACTATTATTTTATATTTGTGGTAACATGTAATTGGCCTTACTCTAATTCTTCTAAATGTTTTATTATATATATGTTATTGATATCGCTGTATGTTACCATTAATAAATAAATAGTTAATAGCTGGCTCTATCTCATGGCATTTCTTTTGGGAATGCTAGGGACCAACACTCTGCAGCTTCGAAGAGATGGGCATCTCATAGCCCATTTATTTAGATTAATCAGGCGATATTTCGAGAACTCGGCCGTGCTGCATGATGTACGGCTTTTTGTTCCTGATAGATATCTCCGACAGCGACAGCATATATTGTTTTACCTACCGGCCACTGGTGACACCGGTGGGAAGAGCAATTAATCTGCTGAATGGGGTCTCCTCGGAGATCGACGTCTTTAATATTAGTAAAAGTACGTTCAGAAGGCAAATACTCTTGATTTTTGAGAGTATCTTGTCTTCCTAATGTCGAACCACCTCTCATGCTTTTCTGGTAGTATACTATATACAATATATTATTTTACCTGTTCTTAATAGATGCCTTAAACCTCAAATTTGTAATGTCTATTGATGAAATAAACTGATTTGATTGATAATAATTATTTATCTAGTTATTTTATTGCCCTGATAAAGCCTGGGTTCAAGCGAAACTAGTTGGCAACAATTATAATAACCATACAAAGTGTTTTATTTTTTTATATCTATAAGCTTAAAAAATATATACATATCTTACATCGAGTATAGGGGTTAGTTTAGAAGCCCAATCATTAATTTCTACACTTTTGCTTTGCGAAGAAATAATAAAATATCCTCATCTTGTGAATATTTTAAAATACTCAAAATATCGTCACCTGAGAGTTAGAGGGTTCCAACTAACAAAATTTCACATTTGGCTTTTTTTCGTGAAAAGAGTCCTTACTAACCTTATCTACTCGTATACGTACAATTAAAAAAAACATGTAATAGTATCGTTTCATCTGATCATTCAAAACACACGATTCACTGAAGAAGGATTTATTAAAACTTAGAACTTTATTATTCCAACTGTTGTCAGACAAAATTTACACGTTTCTCGGTAAAATAATCTCTGGAAATTGGAATAAAACTCTTTTATTCCAAGATACACACCCGAAACCAACAAAACTTTGACTTAATTTTTCTCAGCTTTTTACTTTTGTCAGTTGGAACCTTCTTACAGTTGTTTAAATTCAATTGAGTTTTGTTCACAATTTACAAGTTTTTTTAGGGTGCAATATTTTGTTAGTCGGTGTGATGTGCCAAAATGCCCACATTTTTGCATTGAGTCGTGAAGAATGAAGAAATAAGTTGCCGAACCAAAGTTGCCTACATCATGAATCGTACAGTTAAATTGAAGTGGCAGTAGGCTGGACATATAACAAGGTAGGTTGACATTCGAATACTTCAATGGAGTCCTTGCACAAATAAAAGGAGTGTCGGGAGGCCACCTAAAAGATGGACTGACGACATTATCCGAATAGGTATGTACCACGAGTCAGACTCGTTATCCGTTTGAATAGGTTAAAACAGCGGACTGAAATAATAACATTATCATTCTGTCATTAAGATTGAATCAAGTAATTCCACGATTGTCCCGTCGGAAATGCGATGCTAACAAAATGACTACTTTGAGGTGAGCGCTATTAGTTTAACAATAAAAGTTCACAGCAAAATTCTTATCTCATATTTAAACAAATGGGCAAATTGTATTGTTTTCCTTCATACGTAGATGATAAAGACGACCAGAGTTTAAAAAACTATTAAGGATTCCAAAGCGATGTACGTTTTATTTAAGTAACATAAAAAACTGTGGCCAAACTCACATTGATAAGATGTTCGCCGATAGGTCATTTTCAAATATTAATCTCTATTTATTACAGTATATTCCACAAATATTAAATAATAAATTACAGATTCTTCAAAATCAAAATTTATCTTATAATTGTAATAATAAAGTATTAGAGCATAGAGAATTTCCACCGCTTACCCGAAGCTGTTATAGGCGAACGGCGCCTTTCGTCAGCTTCGCTCATTCAATATCTAGGCCCTAACTTACGCTAGAAAAAAATATATGTAAGAAATCAAGAGGGACCAGGCCACATTTAATCTTCCTCTATTTTCCTCTACGTCCCGCCATACATGCAGTTTACACTTAAAAACACGTAAAATATTCCTAAACAAAAGATAAAATAAAGAGACACAGGATTATATGGGAAGTGGACTCATGGACACATGACAGGGGGAAATGAAAGGAGGGATAGAGGAGGTAAATGTGGAATGGCGTGAGTACGCACAACTTTATTATATAGCCGACACGGGGCAGCTCAATGGAACAGCCATCATAATAAATGAGCCAAGAAAAAAAATCGATTAACACCTTATTTTGCTAAATGAATTAGCGCCTGTTTAGCCATCGATTATCCGGAACACCTCCGGTCCCAATTAGTCTGGATAAACGAGGTTCTACTGTAATATAAAACATATACTGTTTAAATGGCAAGCTAACTTGGACACCGAACAAAAAATCAAAGAAAAAAGCCTATCATTAAATACCCATTTGTTAGTCAAGTTTCAGATACGAGTCTTCAATATTTCATTATCAACAAGTTTTCATATGTGTCAATGTACATATTAGCTTTTATTACTAATTTTTAATTAAATCCCATTATAGTTTTCACTTTTACATCATAATATTTTTATAAATCCATCATCGCAGCGCAATGGCAGGCAGGTACATGCTGTATGTATTTACACGTGTCGTTTATCAGAGTTTATTATTTTTATTGGCGTATACGTATAAAGGTCTAAAAGTCTCCGGTCTAAGGGTATTTAAAAAGTAACGGAATTTTACACGTTATTTTTTGAAAATATAAACCAAAATTATTAAGTTTTAAGGGAATTATAGGGATTCACAATAACACACATTGGCTTTTATTTATATATTATAGATAGATAGATAGATAGATACTAATCATTTGATTGTAACACTTGATGATGCCAATATTGTTTGGCGAATCAGCTATCGCGACAAATTCACAGAGAAAAAAAAGAGATATTTTTTAAGATAATCAAATGATTTTACTGAAATCTCTTGATGGAAGTTCATTTTAAATAATAATGAAATAAAACGATGTTTTTAATCATAATTAAATAAAACGACGACCAGTCTGTAGATGCCAGCGAGTCTGGCGAAACTGGTCGCTGTCGAAATAAAGACAAAAGCGGATGTAGTTAAAAACATCGTTTTGTTTAATTATTATTTAAATTGTGATATAAAAAAAAGATTGTTCTAAATTAAACAGTCAATATTGTTGATGTATCAAGCAGAAGTATTACTAAAGTAAAAAGAGGCTTTGCGGAGCCCCAGGGCTTCGCGGAGTACTCGAGAACCGTTGCCCTAGCCCACCACCCTGTTCAGGTTAATCAGTTATTCTAAAAAGTATGTAAAAATGAAGTTGTTTTTTTATTCCATTTTCTATTAACTATCCTTTGAGTCGGGTGCATTTGGATCTTACTACGTGCTAAAGAAGCAGAGGATTTACATCGTTTTCGTTGACAATATCATTAAGATGATTAGTCAGAGTTGTAAAAGCGTCAACACAGCACTAATCCCGGGCCAAGGAAATAGTTGCAGGCTAATATACGAGTATGTGGAATAAGGTCTTTGGACTTGTGTGTTTGTTATGGAGCTATGCAGAAAACATAGAATACGAGATGCGAGAACTTCATTGGTCGTTTGGCTCGGGTGATGAGGCCTCTGTTAACAGGAAACGAGTAATATCTTTTGAGCCAGAGAACGTCTTCCGGACGGCAGCAACGCTATAAACCATTGAGTCAGCAATTCGATTTGCAAAAAGCAATAAAAAAATCTAAATAACTAGTTTATTATTTATGAATTTATGACAAATAATTTTTTGTTTCAGGTCATAAGTCCTGTAAACACCTCGACCACCATATTCTGTTTCCATAAAACAATTTACATCTTCGTCTCTATTGAAAAACAATCAATCCTTAAAAATGATTAACCAGCAATGGGTAAAATTCAGTATTTGTCTACAAATATTGGTAACATTATGTAATCATTGTCATAAAATTTCTTAACGATTTCCAAGAAACACTTTCCAATATTTCTGGACCTACCCAAATAATTCTTTGTTAAAAATGTATAAAGTCACATAATTTTTCGTTAATTACCATATTCTGCTCCATTTACTAGTGTATATAAACAGCAACGTGCTGAAATTTCGTCACATTTGATAATGCCTTAGAAGAGCGAAACATGTCATTCCCATAAAATACGAGTATAATAAAACTTCTAGAAAACAGAAGTTTTCATTCAAATGAATTGTATTATTTTTTACTAGAAAGCTGCCTAGAGACATTTGATTTTGCCCACCCTTCCAAATTTGGTGAAAATGTGACATAGCATTATCATTGAATAAATTTGTAAAACTCATAGCCACCTCCTTATTAGGGTGATGCTTCTCAATGTACGATGCAACAGTTTCTGCGTCACTCGTTAAGGGAGCATTTTTTTCACAATCTGTATTTCTTGTTATGCGAATTACTCGTTATGAGAGGTTCCATTGTATAGAGTGTTTTTTTCAGAGGTTTGGTTTTTAAACCGGCAACATTGTTTCTACAGACTGTCAATTTGACAGTTGACGGTTGATTTGTAGTTTGTATGTTTTGCCACTTTACCATGAATAGATTGACGTCAGAACAGCGCTTACAAATTGTGCAAATTTATTTTGAAAATCATGATTTTTCAAACTTATCGTGCACTACGCCCATTTTACGGTCGACGTAATCGTCCATCCAAGCAAGTTATTCGGAAGACCATGGATCGTTTTTACACCACGTTCACTCTAGTAGATAATACGCATCCACAAAGACGACAATTGTCGAAAATTGGAATTCACGATTGCGCTTCATTCGAGCTAGCCGTGGCGCTCACATGCGCGAAATCATATTTAAACAATAATGACATAAAATTATCTCTTCAATAAAGCCAATATCATAGATATTAACATTATTTTAATGTGTTTTTTTTTTCATTTTGAATATGTATTGTATACCTCTAAAAAACACCCTATATTTTAGGGACTTGCGAGTCTGCCATCTTCCGTACATGCTCAGCCCATCTCAATCTGAGTAATCTCATCGCCCGTTCATTTGAAATAATTTAAGATGCAAGTATAATGATTGAAAAGCCACGTTTTAAGAATTATTTATAATTATATTTACCTACGATTAGGTTTCGTGACTGCGGAAATCAATCCAATAATAATCTGTGTTCTCGTGACAACAGTTTAATGAAATAATGGTTGTGATTCCACCATTATCCTACGCTCTTTCATTTATATCAAATTATTTATTGTTATGTGTGAATAATAATCTTCTCACCACAACAAAAGCAATATTAATTTTTACCGCGGTGACCTTTTCATATAGTTCTTCTTGTTTTTGTTCCTCTACTATGGAAGGTTGGACAACATCACGGCTTTTTCTACTCTTGATACAGCAACTCTTAAACTGGGATGTTGTGTTGCAACTGAACCATTGTTTTCTAGACAGAATTTTCAGGATATTTATTTATATATATATATACGAGTAGGCGCCAACAGATCTCTACTCCCAAATATCTGAAACTCATTACTTGTTCCACAGGTATATCATTAACAGTCAGCTTACATCTTGTAGGTTGCCTAGATATAGTGAGATTTTTTGTTTTGTTGACTGATATAGCCATATAACCTTTGTGATACTGTGCCGAATTTGTACAACATTCTTTGCAAGTCATCTTCAGACTCTGCTATTAATGCGGCATCGTCTGCATAGGAAATGACGTTCACAGTTTTACTGCCCATTTTATAACCTAGTCCCAAGCTAGCTACCTCTTCTATGATTTCGTCCAAAAAGATTGAACAGAAAGGGGCTCAAACTATTAACCCTGTCTATTAATTTAGTTTTATTCCACTTATTCTACATTTACAGTCGAAAAATAATGACGCGGCAGTTTGCAACATAGCGTGAATGGTGAAAATCTGGAACAATTTTTGTTTAATTTAAAATGACAGCTTACCTACGGAGGCCATCTTGAAATCTCATTCGTGAAAAGTGACCTTGAGTATCTCCAACAGACCGCCGAGGATTACTAATAAAAATGGACAAGAAGATCGGCATTGTTGGAAAAGTAACCCAATAAATTACTCCTCGACTTCTTTAGTGGAGATAAGATTAAATCTAATGCAAGATAAATCCCACAAACAAGGTTTATGATAGGACATTACATTCTCGGAAGATAATGGATTGTAAATCTTTAATCCTTATCTTAAATTAAATACCATCAAGATGGTATCATTGTTTAAGCCATCTGAATTAATTACGTTTTATTTCAGACCGGTGAGTGCATGAAAAACGGTTTTGCGATGTATGAATTCCGCCAACGGGGCAAAACCCATCATCTATGGATTAAAGTATTGTTACAAATGACATCCGAAAACTTTTCCAAATTAGTTTTATCTTTCTTCTAATTGCCTACAAGGTTTTTACACAATTTCCAAATCGAATTACGAATACATATTTTTAAAATTTACTTCGTATTCAGTAAAATATGAATTTGGTGCTAATCTCATTATTGAGGATTATGTTTTGTCTATTGCTTATTAACCAAAAGAATCAAATGAAGACTTTCGTGTCCGAGTTATTACATCCCGGGTCCCGGGTTCGATTCCAGTGTGATGGCAGTGTGATTGTCACACTGCCTTTGGTCTGGTCCAGAATTCCCGTGACAATAAAATGGCTATAGATTAACTACCCATCACATGTCACGATAATGTACCCTTTACATCGATTTGGCTAGCTCTGTAATGCTGTAAAGAGCGATAAAACAAAATATAATAATAATAAAAAATGAATAAAAATAACGCAGTACAGTAAAACCTTGATATAACGGACCTCTATTTAACGAACTTCGGATATAACCGACAAAAATTAGGTCAAATGTAAAAAAATTAAAAACGTCCTGTTAATATTATTATACATGCTTAAATTCAAGTGTTGCCGCATGTAAAAAAAATTTAGAGGCCGTGATCACATCATTCGTCTAGCACTAGAATTTGAGACATAATGCCGAGGATGGAAGTGAAGATAGCGAAGAAGAAGAAACAACACTGCTAAAAATGAAGTTATCAGTGTTAAGATCACATCTCGACGATCTAATAACATTTATTGACTATTTAGCTATATTATACGCATTTTCGTACTTTTATAGAAATGATTATAAAAAAACAGGCAACTTCAAAAGTGCAAACATAACTTGATTATTTTTTCAAAGCAGGATTACCGAAAGCAAGCGCGTCGGTATCAAACAGCAACGTTACTTCACGACGAGTGTCCGAAGACAATAAATTTATTTTGTTTGTGTTTTGTATTGTTTATTTATATCTAAACACAGTGTACATATTAAAAAAAAAGTTTTGATTTATTTTAAACCTATTTTTATATATTGGACTTCCGGCTTCAACGGACTGCTCCTCTACGAGTCTCTACGACTCGACTCTACTCTTATAGTAGATACTTGATTCTGCCATTTTGGTGACATCTTAATTCCAAAACCTTCTTATCTCCCGTCTTCATTTTACAATCATCGGATATCCGTGTTTCTTTTTTGTCACGAAGGGTTTAGCCAGCAATGCTTTGAGTGTCTTCTAATGAGATGGTTCTGACAGTGGCGGCTCTGGATTCTATGCTGTACTCTGTCAATATAGATTTAAAACTCTATAATTAAACATTTAATACGTGCGTTAAGGGGAATAGCCACTGTGACGGCCGAAAAAATAAGTGATTTTAGGGAATTTCTTTGACCGGGATAATTAAGGAATATGGGGATCGCGTTTTTTAAAATTATATTAAGTGTATATTCAATAAAGTTTATTAAAATTTTTAACGAATAATATTAAATAGTAACGAAGTTATCAGTGATACTGTAGAGCATAGGTTTCCAATCATTTCTGGGCCCCCCTTAAAGAAAAATAAACGTTCAACGCTCCCTCCCATAAAAGTTATTCGAAATATGGGAAAATGATTACAATACATACTATAAAAAAATAAACCAATATTTAAGTTTAATTTGCTTTATTAGTACCTACGTGATTAGCGTGTTTTTTTTTTGTCTTTTTAGACTTTTTTTTTTATCTGCCCACGCTCTATATTTTTTCTGGGTATTCTACTGCCCCCCTGAAAGTCTCATCATATCGCCCACTTTGAGAACCTAGGCTGTAGGTCTTTAAAAAAAAATCGCCACAGTCGCATCGATATCTCAAAAAGTGTATGGAAGCGAAGCATGGAACTGGCAAAGGAAGGATGAAAGTAGAATAAATGCAGTAGAAATGAGATCTCTTAGACGAATGTGTGGATATTCTGTGTATGATAGAGTGTCGAATGAAAATATAAGAAGTTAATGCGGTGCGAATGATGGTGTCATGAACAAAATAATGAAAGGATCATTAAGATGGTTTGGACATATGGAAAGAATGAATGAAGAAAGAATGGTAAAAAAATTATATGTTAATGATGTAAATGGAACCAGAAATAGAGGAAGACCGAGGAAAACGTGGCACGATCAAATAAATCAAATATTGAATGTCGGCCATGTGAGGAGTCAGAGAAATCGACGCGCGTGCATGACACGATGTATGAATGTTGAGGAAGCGAGAGAAATATGTCAGGAAAGAAAGGTGTGGCAGTCCATTCTTTCTGCCTACCCCTTCGGGGAGACGGCGTGATGGTTAGTTAGTTAGTTAGGTAAAAAATCAAAGTTCATTATAATCTGTATGAATGTAGTTATCGTTGTACGTAGCCGATTTTTTTTTGATTTTTCACAAAATGGCGACCGATTCGAAAATTTTCAAATTGTTTTGCCCTTTTTTGTATTCCAGCATATTAAAAAATAGTAAAAAAAAAAATTTCAAAATCGGTAACGCTTGACGATAGGTATTGCAAAGAGAGCATAACAAAACAGTTGAAAATCAGTTAATAATTGCTCTATTTACCGATGCGACCAGTTAAAAATAGTTTTGTGAAAAACGCGTTTAAAGTTTTTAGTCCATTTTTCTTACTATAAAATCATGTATCTTCTAAAATACGAGTATTTATACTATCATCAATATATCGAATCCTGGTTCTTCTAATATCTCCAGTGGTGTCCTTGACTTTTTTTATTTTATTGACTCTTTCCTTGCGATTCTCAGCATCTTTCACCCGGTTAGCGTAGCGGTCGGCGCAAGGACAGTCGGTCTACCTACTCTCACTAAAATGACTAACTTAAATCAATTTTCGGAATTTTTATCTGAAATTGTATACGCATATTTTCGAATGTACATACCTTAAATTAAAACAAATTTCAAGCAACCACAGTGGCTATCCCCCAAGGTACATGCACTTGATTATACAGAGTGACATGTTTCGTTGAACTGTAGCATTTTTATCATTACATTTGATAATACCTTAACAAAGCGAGATGTTTCAATTCAATTGCACAAAAAATATATCAGACCTCGAGACCTTCGAGTTTATCGCCATGAAATTAGACACGTGGTTAAGTTCCAGTTAAGATGGCGGATTATCTTTGTCCAGACAAGTGACGAATTCGAATGAATCGAAATATTGCTTGATTGATTGTTCTGAGATTATTGCGCTTAATCCATCATTAGTGCAATTCATCAATGGAACGTGTAAAACGTATTCTGACCAATATGCTAACATGATATGAACCGCCATTAGCTTGATGCTTTCATGCACGTTTCATTGAAAATAATAATAATCTTAGAACTCAAAAGCGAAACCCGGGCATAAATTATTTTCTTTGTCTTCTTCTGGCGCTATGTCCCGGTGTGGGATTTGGCCTCCTCCACAACAGTCCTCCGCTGGTTTCTATCCCTGGCCATCTCTCTCCATTCTTCAAACCTTTCTAATTTCTCTCAGTCCTCTTCCACGCAGACCGCCAATCTTTTAATTCGTCTGCCTTTTGGTTTCTTTTCGCGTGGCATCAATCTGGACATAATCTTTGTTGGTCTTCCCTCTGGTATTATTTCTACATGGCCAGCCCACCGTAGGCGTTGATACCTATAGAATTTCATCACTGTTTCCTGGTTAATTAGTACTTCAAGCTCAATATTAATTTTGATTCTGTAAGTCCCATCTAGTGTGGGTCCAAACATTTTTTTCAGTCATCGGGCCAACCTCTCGGCGTAGATGAGACCATAATGTTTTTTTTTAATTCCATTATTATAATTATGTTATTTATTCCATTATTATTATTATAATTATGTTATTATAAGGATGCTATCGTGCTATGTGTGATCTGTTCTGTTATATGGGTGTGAGCTATGGACATTAAAAGTAAATACAATGAACCGGTTAGAGGCATTTGAAATGTGGCTTCACCGAAGAATGTTCAGGATCCCATGGACAGACAGAGTGACGAACACAGAAGTCCTGAATCGTGCAGGAGTAAATAGAGAGCTGCTGACATTAATCAAAGTCCGCAAGATTTCATATCTGGGTCACGTTTTGCGAGGAGAGAAATATCGCTTGCTGTATCTAATACTGAAGGGAAAAATAGAGGGCCGCAGGGGGGCAGGGAGAAGGCAGATCTCTTGGCTGCGCAGTGTGAGGGAATTGACGGGAATCGGAACTGTGGAGGAGCTATTCCGGACAGCGCAGGATAGGGAAGAGTTTATCAGAGTGATCGCCAACGTCGGGAGGACCTGACAGGGCACTTTAAGAAGAAGATTATAATTACTATTTTGAACTCTTTTAAATATTTTGTTGGTAACACTATCTAACTAACTAACTAACCATTACGCCGTTTCCCCGGAGGGGTAGGCAGAAAGGATGGATCGCCACATTGTTCTATCCTGACATAATTCTCGCGCCTCTTCTAAATTCACACATTGTGACATGCACGCTCGTCGATTGTTCCTACCTACTTCGAACATGGCTGGTTTTCAGTAAATGTCTTCTTTGGCCTTCCTCGACTTCTTTTCATGTTCACACTACTTGTATATATATTTTTTAACCATTCTTCCTTATCCATTCGTTTCATATGTCCAAACCATCTTAGTTACCTTTTCTTAATTTTATTTATTAAGCATTCATCCGCCTTACATTCCTTTCTTACGTCATCATTAGATATTCTATCATAAATTGTTTTTCTGCACATTCTTCTTAGTGACCTCATTTCTACGGCATTTATCCTACTTTCACCCTTTTTCTGCCAACTCCAAGTTTCACTTCCATACACAAGGGTCGGGACTAGAACTCCATTGTGCACTGCCATCTTTGCTTCAGTCGATATATTTCTATTTGCCGTAATGACTGAGTGTACCATTTATTTTGTTTCCAGCTCCAACCCTTCTTCCGATATCTTTCTCCATTCTTTCATCTCTTGCAAACATGCTTGCCAGATAAACAAATTTTACTTTACACAACATTTTGAATGTATACAAATTCTTGTGAACAAATACTGGATTTTACCCATCGCGGATAATCGATTTATTATAAGGATTAATTGTATCTCAATAGAGACGAAGATGTAAATTGTTTTCTGGGAACAGAATATGGTGACCGAGGCGCTTATAGGACTTATGACCTGTCATTGGTTGGGTTGAGCGATCGTTTTATGTTTAACAACATACCCCATTCCGCACTTCTTACGACCACCACGTCTGATAATTTTTTTGGAAGTTGTATATATGCTAGAATGCTAGAATACACTAGCGTCATCTATTAAGATTGGGAAGCATTAAGCAGAAAATCTTTATTAATGCACTGTGAAAGGCTCTGCAAATCATACAGTACTAGATTACGCCTGGAGATGTCTCTCCAGTTTTTATGCCATTAACTTGGACCAGTTATTTTACACAACATTTTGAATGTATACAAATTCTTGTAGACAAATACTGGATTTTACCCATTGCGGATAAATTATTTTTTATAAGGATTAATTGTATCTCAATAGAGACGAAGATGTTAATTGTTTTCTGGGAATAAAATGAAGAGTGGAAGATAGGCGCAGTATTTTAGCATATACTCGTATACAACTTCCAAAAAAATTGTCGTAAGAAGGGAGGAATGGGGAATGGAATAAAGCGATCGCTCAACCCAACCAATGACAGCTCATAAGTCCTGTAAGCGTCTTGGCCACCATATTCTGTTCCCAGAAAACAATTTACATCTTCGTCTCTATTGAGATACAATTAATCCTTATATATATTTTTTGTTTTGTTGTTATTAGTTTGTTAATTTTTCTATTAGTTTATATTTGTGGTAGCATGTAATTGGCCTTTTTTATTATTTCTATGTGTTTTTATTTATTATTTATATGTATTAAAATCGCTGTATGTAATCCAATAAATAAATTAATAAATATTCTTAAATCGTTTTTTTTCCTTCT
Source organism: Lepidostoma basale (assembly GCA_022606425.2). Classification (NCBI taxonomy): domain Eukaryota; kingdom Metazoa; phylum Arthropoda; class Insecta; order Trichoptera; family Lepidostomatidae; genus Lepidostoma; species Lepidostoma basale. The sequence goes on along the minus strand of JAHDVF020001222.1, from coordinate 229,276 downwards.
TCTCTCTATCTCTCTGGTTTCAATCCTGGGATTGGTTTGCAGCAATTTCCTCTATTCTTCTCTTCCATTCTTCCCTGTCTTGAGCGGCTCTTTTGAAATCTGCATATGATGAGCAGCGCACGTCCACCAACAGGTCCTCCAGGTACTCTCGGCGTGGGCGTCCCCTAGGGTTTGTCCCCTCGGTCATACCCTCCATTATGGCATGCAAGAGGCTTTCTTGTCGTGTTACATGGCCGATCCATCTTGCACGCCTTTCGGACAAGGTCCTGAGCAGGTGCCTTCCTCCCTCGATTCTTTGGAGAACCTCCTCATTTGCAATGTGGTCTCTCCAGGAAATTCCTAATAGTCTTCTATAGGACCACATCTCAAAAGCCTCTAGTCTCCGTTTATCTCTTTCGGATAGGCACCATGTCTCGCAGCCGTACATCAAGATACTCCATACATAGGTCTTGATGAGGAGTATTAGTATTAGTATTAGTATAAGGAGTATTCTATGGGTAAGAAAAAAAATATCACAACTTTAATTCTGGTTTACATGTTGCTTCTACTAGATTTTTATCATATTTGTTTCAATCAGATTGGATTCGGCAAAATTTAAAAAGTATCGTTGGTGTGATCTGTCATTTGTCTCAATTCCGCATTTGTCTGCTGATTAATAAAGTTATAATGTAATGCCCATAATTCAACACGATGACAGCACCGGTGCCTGTATAAAACAACGGTGCATGATGCATCCAAAGGCAAGCACCTGTCAGACAAATTAATTTCTGAGATAAGCTAGAAATGCTTTCAACATGACGTACAAGCGAATGGGTATTTCAGATGCAAATGAATAGGGAAAATTCTTCGAGTTTGCTATATGAAAATCACTGTAATTTTCATTAAAGTTGAACAAAGAAAAATGAAACACAATTACGCCAATATTTCGCAAAATGCATACTCCTTTTGTGTAACTAATTAATTAACTAACAATCAAGAAGTCTCTCCGAAAGGGTACGCAGAAATAATAGACTGCCACACTGTTCTTTCCTGACATATGTTTTATCGATTCTTCAACGCGTCATGCACCCACGTAGATTTCTCCAACTCCTCATGTAGCCGACATTAAATATTTGATTTATTTGATCGTGCCACGTTTTCCTCTCGGTCTTTCTCTATTTCTAGTTAACATATACTTTTTTTTACCATTCTTTCTTCATTCTTTGTTTCCATGTAATAATCTCTAAAAACTTGCCTCCCTAGAACGGGTTACCCCCGTTGGGAGGTATTAAAACCATGTATTTGGTAAATGATCAATAAATAAATAAATTATAATAATCAGAAAAATAAAATCAAATGTTTTTTTTGTTGTTTATTGATTTTCATTTAAAACAATAAAGAATGTGATTGATATTAATAATACTGTACAACGTATTATTATTGTACTATTGAAAGAAGGGTTGGGGCAGGCAACAAAGTGAATGGTGCACTTAAAGTTGTCATCGCAAACAAAAACCTATCCAAAAAAGCTAGAATGGCAGTGCACAATGGTGTTCTTCTACCGACCCTTATGTATGGAAGCGAAGCTTGGAACTGGCAAAATAAGGATGAAAGTATGATAGAGTGTCGAATGAAAATATAAAAGGTGAATGCGGTGCGAATGATGGTGTCATGAACAAAATAATGAAAGGATCATTAAGATGGTTTGGACATATGGAATGAATGAATGAAGAAAGAATGGTAAATTTTTTTTATGTTAATGATGTAAATGGAACCAGAAACAGAGGTAGACCGAGGAAAACGTGGCACGATCAAATAAATCAAATATTGAATGTCGGCCATGTGAGGAGTCAGAGAAATCGACGCGCGTGCATGACACGATGTATGAATGTTGAGGAAGCGAGAGAAATATGTCAGGAAAGAAAAGTGTGGCAGTCCATTCTTTCTGCCTACCCCTTCGGGGAGACGGCGTGATGGTTAGTTAGTTAGTTATTTAGTATGTTAAAATTAAAAGGAATTAATTATATATTTTTTAATTATTTCAAATGTCTTGTGTCCCGACTAATGGTGTCTGGAAATTCCACTTTTTTGTGTTGTTATTATTATTATGAAATTTAAAAACAAAACCACAAACACAAACATCGCACGCTTAATAGTTAACTGACCGATTATGGTTTAGGTCATAATTGAGTTAACATTAGACAGAGGCTTGTGTTAACGCTATCCATCTATTTTTCACAATGTTAACGCTATCCATTTGTAGTACGATAATCGTTCACAATGTTAACGCTATCCATTCGTACGTGTTTTTCGACGGTTTTTGGTAAAACACCGACTCATGTCAGATTGAGCAAAATTTGCTTTTTTGATTAAGCCAGTGTTCTAATAAGCGTGCGACATGTCCTTCCGCTGTTAAAATTGATATATTTTCCTAATTGTGCCATTTTTTTCTCGGTCTTCTGTTATTTCTAGTTCCTTTTACATAAACTTTTCTTTGCCATTATTTCTTCATTCATTCTTTCCACACCACCTTAATGATCTTTCCATTATTTTGTTCTTAACACTTCCATTCACGCTGCATTCACATTATATTTATATTTGACACTCTAATATATACAGATTTACCACCTATTCGTCTAAAAGATCTTATTTTAACTGCATTTATTATAATATGTACAATGTACATTAATTCTGTGTACGTTAAAATTATTCTGTTTCTTTTATTTTCCATACACTAATTAATACAAATCAAATGTATTTTTCTAATTTTATTATCCTTAATTAATTCGGTGAGTATCGTGTAATTAATGAGTTTTTTTATTTATTATTATGTATAAGCTTAGGCAATTGTATTATTTTTTTATATTGCAAGAGAGCGTTATGTGCCTCTCAAATAGGAAAACATAATATTTAAATAAATGGACGAAAACATCATAATCCCTAAGTCTAAGCAAGGTGAAAAAAGTCGATTCCATAAAATAAAATAAAACGTCTAGACGTTTTCATTCATATTAAAAATTTAATATGGAGTTTTATATCTTTGTTCAAGAAATAATAAATAAAACATAATCTTACAATGTTCTTCTTACTTGCTTATATGATCTGTTCTTCATAGGATTCCTCCACCCGTGAGGTGGATTCCAAGCCTTCCATCTTTTTGGAGTTCTTCCACGAGGACGAGTCCAGTGAGGCTGATTATGTAGGGCATAAAGGGGATTCTGGTGGGGTCCATTCTTTTGACATGATCGTACCTCCATCCCTGTCTACTCCATCTTATAATATCGGATGGACAACATGCACAGCAAGTTGATTCTTTAACACAACAACGCTCGACCTCAAATCTCAATCACGGTCAAAAACTACACACAGAATGGGTTGGGAGATTATACCGCACCCGCCTTATTCACCAGACGGCACCATCGGATTATTACTTGTTTGGATCCATAACGCATGTTTTAGAAGAGCAGCACTTCCATTCATATGCAGATGTCAAGAATTGGGTCGTTGTCTGAATTACCGCAAAAGACGAGGCATTTTTTCGACGATGGATTGATCTTTTGCCAGTTTAGGTACGTAAGGTATACTATGTGTGTGTGGGAAATACTATTATAGGAGTGATATTAAAGACACGTCAGTTCTGTAGCTAGTGCATTTATTGACTGAGGTGTTCATGAGTACCTAACTAAGGTCTACGAGAGGGCAGCCACTACACCAGAAAGATGCGAAAAATAGTGGCTAATGATGGACAATACATTGATTGATGTGTTTTTATTTATTTTACCTTTCAAATAAATGCGATTTCCATATAAAAAATGCACGGAACTTTATTTTCCGATTACTTGGATCTTACAGTGTTTTACGAGTTTTACGATTATGCGTTTTTCCCCTACACTATATAGAACTATTAAGTATCTTTATTATATCATCTGAAATGAAGTGATTAGTCTCTATCTATACAAATGATTATAATTCATTGTTATTGTTTCCCAGATAAAGCCAGCTCGGTGTATGTATGTTTAATGCAAGAAGCTGCGTTTCTAACCCTAGCACTGGATTAGTTTGATGGATGACAGAATTAAGTCCGTTTTTCCCAGGGGTCCATGCGATGGACTCTGCGCAGGCAATCGCATATAAGGCCAGGCGAGGTCTTCTGATGGCTTTTACTGACAGGGCCGTCCTGAGCGCAGTTTCGCAGAACGCAGAAATGATAAGAGGTCGCGAGTTGCGTTCGCGAAGAGCCCAAGTCATTCGCGAGTTGTCCTAGGCCCGTGCAAGGAGACGCAGCTCTGTGATACCCGCAACATATTTTGTGAACTCGTCTAATCAATTGCCTGTGAATAGTTATAGTGACAATGGAGGAAGATCAGGTAAACACTAGTGCTGGTTTTTTAAGACTAACACCAAGGATTTAAATAAACTGTATTTGCATTTTTTTATACAATCTCCAATTGTATAAAACATATGTCATTATTACGAAGAAGGAATCTGGTTATGTCCAGGCTATCATAACACAATTATTCTCACTCTATTGAAGGTTAACCGCCCTACCTTCAGATTATTTTCCGAGAAACATGCAAAAAAGCAGGTTTTTATTAATAAAATTTAATTACATATTAATTTTATTTTTTTAAATTACGAAATATCAAAGACTCGACCGCACACTTCGCTTGCCCCTTGTAAAACTTATCATATTTGTGAAGACTTGTACTCAAGTGTTGTTGGCACACGCGCGTATCCCTAACAGTTTGTAAATTTTAGGTAATTTAAGTTTAGTTGTATAAATACCTAATATATACAACTAAACTTAAACCAAAGAAAGACTTATTATACGTATAAAGATATAGCAAAATATTATAACTAATTCTTAAAAGTACCATTAATAATTTTACAAGGTAAAATATTTCTACTTAAATGTATGTTTTTTTCCAATTTATGTTTGTGTATTTTATTTCTGTGAAAATGTGTGTTTAAAATCAATTATTAGTTCATAAATCAATTAGTACACAGGTAAAATATTTAAATTCAAATGTATTTTTCCATATTATAATTGTAAATGTATGTTTTTCCCCACTGTAATTGGTACTTTTTAGGATTAGTTATAATAATTTATAATAATTCTTTCTTTGGGTAAAGTTTAGTTATATTTACACGTGAGGATAGAGGAAATCACTTCCGAAACATGTTGAGATTAATATTTTTTATTCTGTCAAAACATTTAATTAAAAATAGTGGGCAAACAAATCACAATTATATTCGAAAAAGTTCCCTTTATTATCTAGGGACAAAGTGCTTTAGAAAACATAAATTGTATTAAAAATATATATATTGCTGACTGGTCGAAAAAACAATTTACTCTTTGAACATTTATTCAAATATTTTATACTCGTATGACGAGTTTTATTTAGCTTCGCTAGTTTTAATCCAAATAATTAGTTTTCGGTTTGGAAGACCGAGGAAAACGTGGCACGATAAAATAAATCAAATATGGAATGTCGGCCATGTGAGGAATCAAAGTGAATGGTGCACTTAAAGTTGTCATCGCAAACAAAAACCTATCCAAAAAAGCTAGAATGCAGTGCACAATGGTGTTCTTCTACCGACCCTTATGTATGGAAGTGAAGCATGGAACTGGCAAAAGAAGAATGAAAGTAGAATAATTGCAGTAGAAATGAGATCGCTTAGACGAATGTGTGGATACTATGTGTATGATAGAGTGTCGAATGAAAATATAAGAAGTGAATGCGGTGCGAATGATGGTGTTATGAACAAAATAATGAAAGGATCATTAAGATGGTTTGGACATATGGAAAGAATGAATGAAGAAAGAATGGTAAAAAAATTATATTTTAACAATGTAAATGGAACCAGAAATAGAGGAAGACCGAGGAAAACGTGGCACGATCAAATAAGTCAAATATTGAATATCGCCCAAGTGAGGAGTCAGAGAAATCGACGCGCGTGCATGACACGATTATGAATGTTGAGGAAGCGAGAGAAATATATCAGGAAAGAAAAGTGTGGCAGCCCATTATTTCTGCCTACCCCTTCGGGGAGATGGCGTGATGGTTAGTTGGTTAGTTAATTAGTTTGCGGCAGCATGTACAAATTTTGGCTGGTTCTAGAATTGTCACTTTGACCTTTAAAGTGGTAGTTTTCCGTTGCTTTAGACATTTGTAAACTGCATATAACTTTTTTGGCTATTGATTTTCATGACATGTGATAAGCAGCTAATAAATCGACATTTGGTTGTCATATGAATTCTACATCAGACCAAAGACAGTGCGACAATAACACTGCCATCGCCGGGAATCGAATCCATTGCCTTCGGTGTGTCAGACAAAGTTCTTGCCACTCTGGCACGAAGGTCGTCAACGAAAGATTATTTACGTATGAATTTATCAGGCAAAATTAATGTAAATCCATTTTTTTGTAAAAATTCGATGCGTTTTTTACTTGCAACGAGTAATGATGTTATTCTGATATTATGTATGCAATTTTAATTAACATTGTAAAATGATTCATTTGCAAGACTTCGGACAATTTGCCTTGCGTTCAAGGCCGTTAACGAAATGGTTGATGTTCATCCAGCCGAACTGGAGCGTTTGCAATGCGTACGGAAATCGCCAACTTTTGAATTTGTATGCGAGGCAGACATTTCTTATGTACGGTTAGAATCAATAGGTTCTAGATCAGGGGTCTCCAAACTACGGCGGCGAGCCTTATCTGGCCCGCCAGTGTCATCAATCTAATGACCAGTGTCTACCAGTGGACTACCAATCATTGGAAATAAGACGAACTATCCACCTGGGTGTTCACTTTTTTCAACTGATTCGTGGTATATAACTCTGATATTTTGAATGACTTGACTTTGTTTGTCCCTGACAAAGGCAACATAGATTATTTCACCTGCCACTGTGTAGAACCAATCTACCTAAGGTAATACGCGTGGGCAGGGCAATAATCCTTCTAAACCGCATCTCTTCGGATGTGGACATCTTCCACGATAGTGAGGTTACCCTCAGAAAGCATCTATCTCTTATGTATTAAATTGTTAAATATTTGTGAAATGTATACTTGTATCTGTATACGAATCCTGGATTTTCACCTGTGTGTGGTTAATTTAAATTTTTAAATTGTATCTCAATAGAGACGAAGAAACAAACTGGAAACTGAATATGGATGATCAAGGTGTTTACAGGACCTATGACCTGTCATTGGTTGGGTTAAGCGCACGCTTTATGTAATTACAACATTCCCCATTCCACCATTGTTATTATGATCATGCATGATACATTTTTGGAAGTTGTATATATACTCCAAATCCATACCTATCTTCACATGTCAGTTCCAGTTAGCCATCTATGTAGATTTGATTGTACTAATTAATTTTTTAAGATTAATCTATACAATCCACCATGTACTCATTATTTTTTTAAGATTAATCTATACTTGATCATCCATATTCAGTTTCCAGTTTGTTTCTTCGTCTCTATTGAGATACAATTTAAAAATTTATATTAAATTGTTATTTGCTTCTCTTCTTATTCTACAAAAATGGTTATCTTTACCAAACTGTTCTCGAATATGTTTTTTTTTTTTAATTTTTAATTGTCTTCTGTTTACCTTTTTTTCTTACTTGCTCTCATTTGTTTTCTTATTATATTAATTGTAATTATTTTTTTAAAAAATTGTTAATTTTACTTTTGTATATTGTGATTATAAACGATTTGGATTTGTTATTCCGTAATGTTTATAATTTTTTTTTGGCATATAGAATGGAATAATACTCCTAGCGGCTTCTAACAATATGTTGGTCAACAGCCTTCACATTGTGTTAATAAGGTAGTTTGCTAAATGCCGAAAATCGTTCTCCATAGATGGCGTTAGTGGGTCGGTTGTATAGGTTAATTCTTGAAAAAATTTACTAGTGCAACCAAATCTACATAGATGGCTGACTGAAACTGCCACGTGAAGATAAATATGGATTTTGAAGTATATATACATCTTCCAAAAATTTGTCATGCATGATCACAAATAACAAAGGTGGAATGGGGAATGTTGTAATTTACATAAAGCGTGCGCTTAACCCAACCAATGATAGGTCATAAGTCCTGTAAACACCTTGATCATCCATGTTCAGTTTCCAGTTTACGTCTTTGTCTCTATTGAGATACAATTAAAAATTGAATTGAATTGAATTGAAATCAATCAGGTCCGTCACAGCTAATAGCTTATTTTTGTTACAAGTTGGATAAAAACACATAATGATAGTAGCTCGGTTTTATTAACTTGCTTGCATGGCTCTAAGGCTAGAGCCATGTTCTAGAGCATAGGTTTCCAATCTTTTCTGGGCCACCGCGCCCTTCACAAGAAAAATAAACGTTCAACGCCCCGAACTACCGAAATATGGGAAAATGATTACAATAAAAAAATAAATCAATATTTAAGTTTAATTTTCTTTATTAGTACCTACGTGATTAGCGTGTTTTTTTGTCTTTTTAGACTATATTTTTTTATCTGTCCACGCTCTCTATTTTTTCTGGGTCTTCTACTGCCCCCCTGAAAGTATCAAACGCCCACACGGGGGCGTTATCGCCAACTTTGAGAACCTAGGCTCTAGAGCATCGATTCCCAGCGGGGTCGGATCGCCTCCCCAGTGGGGGCTGGATTCTTTCCTCCCATCGGGGGTGGTAACTGGTTTAGAGGCAAATGGGAGATCTTAAGGCAGACGAGGAGAACGGAAGTGGCGTAAAAAAAATTAATAATATGAAACTATTTTCCTGAATCAAAATTTTATATATCAACTAACTGACTAAACATCACGCAATCTCTCTTAGGTGGTAGGCAGAAAAAATGAACAGCCTCACTGTCCTTTCCTGACGTAGTTCTCTTGCTTCCTTTCCATAATATATCTAAAACTAAATTAATTAATCTAAGATTTGCGACTTATTATATGGCGTTAATAAGCAATTACAATATTTAATTAGCATAAGGTATGCCTATACCTAATTCGGTTAAGTTTTGTCAGAAATATTTCATTGAGAGTAAATGAAAATAAAAAAAAGTAATTTTATTAAATGTATAAAAAAATTCTTCTTGATTTGCAATGAACTTCTGCCATGAAAATTCAAATAATAACACTGATTGCGAATTGATAAGTAAATACACTATTCAGGCAATCTATAGAATTATCTATCGATTCCCTGAATTGCGTCTTTGCATATAATATTAATGCAATAATTAATCGACGATGAAACCATTTTTGTAGCAAACTTTAATAATTAACCAAGTACTTATATTATTTCTAATAATAAATTGCTTTATACCAATTCAAAACATTTATTGTTAACTCGAATCTTGTAGGTAAATGACGAATTTAACACCGTAAATCGAGTGTTAAACAAAAAACTTACAAATCAAATTTAGCAGCAAAGACGCGATTCCGCCAATCGATAGATAATATGCAACAATAAATTGACGATGAAACCACTATTGTAGCAAATTTTAATAAATAATCATGTATTTCTATTATTTGTAATTAAATGAAATAATAATAAATTGCTATAATACCAATTACAAACACTCATTGTCAACTAGATACTTGAGTCCATCACAGTAGGTAAATGATGAATTTAACACCGTAAATCGAGTGTTAAACAAAGAATTTGCAAATCAAATTTAGCACTTTTGAGCAAAGACGCGATTCCGGCAATCGGTAGAAAATATGCAGCACCTAATTGATAATAAAACCATTTTTGTGGGAAATTATGATAAATAACTATATATTTTACTTACGTGTCATCTTGCATGTACTTTTAGGTTATAATTATGCTCAAGATGATAGCAGGAAAGAATGTTATTTGTAATGAAATTAAATAATAATAAATTGCTATATACCAATTCTAAACACTCATTGTCAACTAGATACTTGAGTCCATCACAGTAGGTAAATGATGAATTTAACACCGTAAATCGAGTGTTAAACAAAGAATTTGCAAATCAAATTTAGCACTTTTGAGCAAAGACGCGATTCCGGCAATCGGTAGAAAATATGCAGCACCTAATTGATAATAAAACCATTTTTGTGGGAAATTATGATAAATAACTTTACATTAATGTTATTTGTAATGAAATTAAATAATAATAAATTGCTATATACCAATTCTCACATATGCCTCTGAAACCTGGGTGATGACAAAACACACTGAAAGGTCCATCGCAGCATTTGAAAGAAGGGTTCTTAGGACAATATATGGCCCAGTGAGAGACCACAATGGTTGGCGTCGTCGATATAACCGAGAGCTATATGATATCTATAAAGAGCCCGATGTGATCAGATCCATCAAAGTAGGGCGCTTGAGATGGGCTGGTCACATAATCAGAATGGACGACGACAACCCTACAAAACGCCTCACGCTCTCAGTACCACAGGGACGTAGAAGACCAGGAAGGCCCAAAATGCGATGGATGGACAGTGTCAACACGGATGCATCGGTGTTGCAAGTGAGAAATTGGAGAATAAGGGCATCAAACAGACAAGAATGGAGGAAGCTCCTGGATTCAGCCAAGGCCCACCCAGGGCTGTCGAGCTTAGGATGATGATGATGATGATATACCAATTCTAAACACTCATTGTCAACTAGATACTTGATATTTGAGTCCATCACAGTAGGTAAATGATGAATTTAACACCGTAAATCGAGAGTTAAACAAAGAACTTGCAAATCTAATATAGCCAGGGGCTCACTAGAGCACTGTTGAGCAAAGACGCGATTCCGCAATCGGTAGATAATATGCAGCACCTAGTTGATGATGAAACCATTTTTGTGGGAAATTATATAGATAACTATATATTTCTATTATTTATAATGAAATTAAATAATATATTTTTACCAATTCAAAACATTTATTGTTAACTCGATACTTAAGTCTAGCACAGTAGGGAAATGATGAATGTAACACCGAAAATTGAGTGTTAAACAATGGGCTCGTGAATCAATTTTAACTAGGGGCTCGCGAGAGTACTTCTGAACATTCTGGTATTTGATAAATAATATGCAACAATTAATTTATAGTGAAATTACTTTGGTAGCAAATTTTAATAAATAACCATTTATTTTTATTTTTTATAATTAAAATAAATAACCATGTTTTGTTTTACATCAATTCAAAACACTTATTGTAAACTCGATACTTGATATTCGAGTCCAGTACAGTAGGTAAAAGATGAATTTAACACCGTAAACCGAGTGTTAAACAAAGGGCTCGTTCCGAACAACTTTTTCAGTCCAATCCCTAACGGATTTCATATAGCGCTCGTGACTGTAGTTATAATCAGCGATCAAGCACTCAGTTAACATTTCAGAACCTAATATGGATTAAGATCATAAAAAATATGAACAAACTTCGTGATTATTGTAACTCAAACATAATTAGCAATGCTTAGGTAAATGTTCAAGCTCGTCGCGTATAAAGTACAAAAAAATGATTTACTACTAATTGATAATGTTACTTTAAACAGTAATAATGTTTAACACCTTTTACTGCGGGTTATAAAGCTCAAACATCAAATAAAGCAGACTTATGAATCGGAGTTTCACACCATAAAGCAGACTATGCTATTATGTAAGTTGCAAATGGCGTTAAGTTTCGATAATATCTCGTTGTCAACCGAATCACTTTACTTTTAAAAATTGAAATTCAGTCGTTTAAAAAAACACAATATCGAGATTTCGAATACAATCATTAGATATCTACTGACTCATAGCTGCATAGAAAGATAGTAAAGTTTGTTCAAAAGGAAAAACTTCGCATATGACGAGATATCTGTATATCTGTAGCAGAAAGCCATAAAGTCTAACGTGATTTTTTAGCCAAAATAAGTTGTTATAAATTACAAATAAAGTCAAAGCCGCGTCAAGAGCAATCTCAGCCCTCTATCCAATGTTAGCTAGAAACAGTAAACTAAGCACAGCCAATAAACTCCTGATATATTATACAAAACGGTCATAAGGTCGATCTTCACTTACGCAGCCCCAATCTGGGGCTATGCAGCTTCGAGTCACAAACGAAAACTCCAAATCCTGCAAAATTAGGCTATCCGTTTATCGCTTGGTGCGCCTTTATGGACCAGGATCACACAACTGCACCTAGAATCAGGAATCTCGATGATAGATGAATTCATTCTGAAACTTGCCGAACGTTTTTACAAAGGACTCCTTTTTCATCCTAACCCCACAGTAAAATACCTCTCAAATTACGACCCAAATACATCCAGCCGCCAGAAAATCGATCCTCATTCAGAGGAACACTCCGGGCCACACAAATCATGCCCCCGCATAAACCAACAACCCACCAAATCCAGACCAAATGTAACAAATGTCAGACGTAAGAGGAATAGCAACATGAGCTCCTCTGTAAGCCAGAAGATCCAAGTCCAAGATTTATGATAGTCATGTCAGATTTTTATAATGTTTTGAGTGTCCAAACCTATTTGAATTAATATAAATGCACTTAGTATTTTTACAACACTTTATTACACTTTTCACAGACATGTTTCCGTTATGACAACAATTTTCAATTTACATTTTTTTACGAAAAGTGTAATAAAGTGTTTTAAAAATACTAAATGCGGTTATATTTATTAATAAAATATGAATCCACAACACAAAGTGTAGGCGACTATACAAGAAAATCCAGAGCCTTTTACTTTTGAATCGATCGAAGGGTTCTTACTGAAATAAAGAAATGTTCCTATTTATTGATTTTTGCTTGAATAATGATATTTACTATTTAATTTTGAGGAAAACGAATGATTTTATGATATTTTATGGAATTGACAGGTTTTGTCCTGCGATTAAATTATCATATTTCATTTTCATTCTCATTTATGTTTAGTTTAATGATGTTTTATTATGCTTTTATGTACGAGTATGTACCATATATTTGGTGCTAGTATAAGTATATACTTAAACTCCGATTTGGGTCCTGATAAAGAATCTATGGCCATTTTATTGTCACGTGAATTGTAACTAGCTAACTAACCATCACGCCGATTCTGAATTCTACACCAGATCAAAGACAGTATGACAATCATACTGCCATCGCCGGGGATCGAACTTGGGACCTTCGGTGTGTCTTGCCACTCTGGTTGTCAATATAGTTATTATAAAAATACACAAAGTTTTTTAGAACAATCCGGTTCTGATATGTAATATACTGGATAACTTGCGCCAACTACGGTTATATATACCTAAACTAATTGCAACCCGTGAAATATTCACGGAAGTAAAGATTTTCTACCTTTTATAAACTTGATTCACTGTTCAATCGTAAGAAGTAATAAGTTTTAACTTTTAAGAAAAGGGAAGGATGGAGTGCCGCATCAGTAAAAGTGTGACAGTCCATTCTTTCTGCCTGTTAGTTAGTTAGTTAGTTATGTATAGGAATAATAACGTTAAAACTTGCACAATCGCGTGAAAGCGTTGCGAAAACAAAACAACACCAAATTGTTTTCCTTTGTTTTCTACACTACTGTCACCAATCAGAACAAAATTCAAAATAATCCAGAATCGTTCGTGGACATGCGCATTCGTGTGCATTTATAATCGACGTATTCTTCTCCTCCTGTATTCAAAATAATCTCATTATTTTTTTTGACGACATTCGGATTTTTGCCTATTTATATTGTCGAGTCACATACAAAAACTCCTAATCCTGCAAAATAAGGCTATTCGTTTATCGCTTGGTGCGCCTTCATGGACCAGGATTACACAACTGCACCTAGAATCGGCAATCCCGATGATAGATGAATTCATTCTGAAACTTGCCGAACGTTTTTACAAAGGACTCCCTTCACATCCCAACCCCACAATAAAAGACCTCTCTAATTACGACCCAAACACTTCCAGCCGCCACAAGCGCCCAAAATCGATTCTCCTTCAGAGGAACACTCCGGGCCACATAAATCATGCCCCCGAATAAACTAACAACCCACCAAATCACCTTCCAACAATGTTCCCATCAGATGTAAGAGGAATAGCCACATGAGCTGAACCTCTGTAAGCCAGAAGATCCAAGTCCAAGTCCAAGTCTATTTATATTATGATTAAAAAAACATTTGTAGAAGTATGACATTGAATTTTTGTATTTGGTCTATAAAGGTATATTCAAATCATAAATTTGGTTACTCCTCGAAGCAACAAAATAATCGAATCGGAAAATCGAAGACCGTCTCTTATCTCTAAAACAACAATATAATTGTAAATACATAAACATTCCGTGGATCAAAAAAATACCGAAACTAATCTTTACAGATAATATTGAGCGATCGCATAAAGACGGACATGCAAGTATTTATACTAGTGTTCATTTGATTGACATTTCTATTGCTATTGAGTCTGTACTTTGATATTTTTTTGAATACTGCAGGTTTTTTGTTAAACCTAATTAGTGTATATTAGTGTAATGTATTAGTATACAGCAGGTTCTCTCTCTGGTTTCAATCCTGGGATTGGTTTGCAGCAATTTCCTCTATTCTTCTCTTCCATTCTTCCCTGTCTTGTGCGGCTCTTTTGAAATCTGCATATGATGAGCAGCGCACGTCCACCAACAGGTCCTCCAGGTGATCTCGGCGTGGGCGTCCCCTAGAGTTTGTCCCCTCGGTCATACCCTCCATTATGGCATGCAAGATGCCTTCTTGTCGTATTACATGGCCGATCCATCTTGCACGCCTTTCGGACAAGGTCCTGAGCAGGTGCCTTCCTCCTTCGATTCTTTGGAAAACCACCTCATTTGTAATGTGGTCTCTCCAGGAAATTCCTAATAGTCTTCTATAGGACCACATCTCAAAAGCCTCTAATCTCCGTTAATCTCTTTCGGATAGGCACCATGTCTCGCAGCCGTACATCAAGATACCCCATACATAGGTCTTGATGAGGAGTATTCTAAGTTTTAGGTCTATATTATTCGATTATATTATTTTCGCCCTTTAATTATTATTTTTAGTTATTGATTCTCTAGGAAGCTAATATATTACCATTTTTTTGTTATGTAAGTTATACACCAGATCAACGAAAGTGTAACAATCACACCGAACTCGCGGGAATCGAACCCAGGGCTTGCGGTGTGGCAGCTATAGCTTTTGGCACTCAGTCGTCGATTAATCAAATCAAATCAAATCAGTTTATTTTCGCAAAAGAACAAACAACAATTATAGTTTAAGACATCTATTGAGAACAGGTAAAATATAATAAATATATAATACCATAGTCCATTGGATTGAATATACCATTTTCCATTTAACCAGACTAAGCCACAGCAACGCGTGGCAGGGTACAGCTAGTTTGTTTTTAACAGTCAGATTCATAATAGACCTAAGCATATTTTTATTTATTTATATGGCTTTGTTTATTTATTATTTACATGTTATGATGGTCGTAAATTCCAACTGTCGTGTGTAAGATATATATTGTTTTTATTGGTGTTGCTATGATGAAGGTATACTGTCAAATCGTGTATGAGATATGCCGAGAAAAATAATGCAATGTAAACTAACTAACTAACTTACCATCACGCCGTCTCCCCGGAGGGGTACGCAGAAAGAATGGAACGCCACACTGTTCTGTCCTGACATCCAATGCGGCATTCCACTCTCCTCTGTTCGCCTCCGCGGGAGACGCGGCGTGATGGGTTGCGGACCTCATCGACACCTGTAGGCATATCTCCCGCACAAATTAAATATATATATTTTTCGATTTATCAGTGGCTCCATATATTATATTATAGAATAATTTTTTTAGAAAAAGGGTAATATATATAATTTTTTTAATTAATTATTTTTTAAATACTTTGTAGAAAAATCACTTTATTATGAGTAAGTAGCGCCAACAGGTTACAGTCTGTAGCGAGCTTCCTCAGGGCTATACATAAACTAAACATTAAATACATAGATAGAAGTTAAGATGGATTAACGGGGAGGTGTACAAAATAGAAAGAGAAAGGGAAAGAGACGGATATATAAATAATTAAATATTTAATATTAATTGTAGTTGAGGGAGGGAAAAGGGAAAGCTTAATGACATCTCCTGGGTGGTTAAGAGAAAGTGGAAACATTAAAAATGGGGCTATTTTTAAATATGTTATAAAGATTTCTACACAATATATTATAACAATAATTTATTTTATTGACACATAATTTATTATAAAGATTTCTTTTCTACAGTAAACCCTATCAAAGTGAGCTCTGTGTCAGCTTCAAAAACAAACTTATAATGAATTTGTAAAAAAACAATCAATCTTTGGAAGGCAGAGGGTCTACATAAAACTGAAAAAAAAAACAGCTAGGAGTCTACGGGAACCTATGGTCTAAGGCAGTTGTTCCCAATTAGTTATTCCTGCGTACTATTTCAACAAGAAAGACTTCAAACTCGCGTATCCCTTTATTGCTGGAATGATAAATAAAAAATGAAATAAGTTTTTTCTTACATTTATTACTTATTTATTCTTACATTAATTACCATAAAGTATAGTTCTAATGACGGTTAAAATCAGTTAAATGTGACAAACGTGCACGTTTTTCTATGCACAACTCTGAAATATCTGGTTGCTGTTTGGTCAGCTTCAGTCTCAAGTCGTCTTTGATTTGAAGCCTGTGACGAAGTTTAGTTTTAAGTCTCGCAAAGGTACGTCGTACGTTTATATTTCGGCAATGGTTGTTTGCGTAATTGTTTTTTACTGATTTAATTATCTTAGTCAAGAGATTGCCGCGCGTACCCCTTGATGTAACTTCGCGTACCCCTAGGAGTACGCGTATCACAAATATAGTACCACTAATATATACTTGTATCTTGGACCTAGACCCAATTCCAAATAATCATTTACAGTTATTATGTTATCGATACTGGTATACTGGAATGATTAAGTCTATGAAACGTCTAATGATATTGCAATAGAGTTAGCATAATTTTCCAATAGGTATGCCCTTAAACGAATGCCCGATAAGACAATCGTATAGCCACAGTTGATGAGTAAAATTACGATAGAAAACTCAAGGCATTATTTATTGTATTATATAATATTGCTTATTTGAAGGTATAAACATTTTTGGTTTTAGCAATTTAGCTTTTATATTCAACACAATCATATCTATATAAATAAAAATGCATGTTCGTTCGTATGTATCTTATAGACTCAAAAACTGCACATCCGATTTCACTGAAAATTTTACCATTTGTTATTGTGTTACTATTTCAATCTCCTAGATGCTCCCAGCATTACCTTTCGCCTAGCTTAATCAGTTGAGCCAGTAGTTTAATAATTTCAGAGAGATTATAAGCAATAGTGTTGGTAACATCTCCTTAATTGGTTATAGAACGCTATCTGATTGGTTCCTAGGTTTTAGTAGGCGGTGTGTGCGATATATCAAAATTAGGACATGCTTGTGTTTTGTGTTTTTTTTGTTTTTTTGTTTTTGGATTACCAATAACACCATTAAAATTATAGATAATATTGTAAGAAATTAGTGATATTTCTTTGTGTAATATTGAAGTATAATGGCGTTCAATATCCCTCTCATCCGTCAGCGTTCATCAAAACGTAATGTTTAAAAAATTCAAAATTCACATTTGAAACTAATTATAACACATATTTTTAGATTTTCCCCTCTTCTTATATACGTAGAATAACCCTTTGTAAATTAAAAAAAACACCAAATTGTATTAATGCTAATAAGTTTCGCTTGTTCCCAAGCTTCATCAGGGCAATATAAAAAAAAACTAGCTAACTAACCATCACGCCGTCTTGCCAAAGGAGTAGGCAGAAAGAATGGACTACCGTATATTTCTTTCCTGGCGTGTTTCTCTCTCTTCCTAAACATTCATACATCGTGCCATGCACGCGCGTCGATTTCTCTGACTCTTCACGTGGCCGACATTCAATATTTTATTTACTATTTGATCGCGCCACGTTTTCCTCTATTTATAGTTCCATTTACATTGCGAACCTTTTTGAGTGTTAGGTGGGTAAAATTTGTACATAATTTGTTTTAAGTATTAGCTCGTGAGTCACTAAGTCTCGATCTCTTGTATTAATAATATTGTAGTACTCCTTCTTGATGCCTATTGTTTTGGCTATTAATATTATGATTCCATACAATTGATAATATTTCACGTTTATTGTCATTTCACGTTTATTGTTTATTAATTTTTGAAACACGTCATTTTATGATCATACTATTGTACTGCAAGGTTTAACTTCGATAAGGTTTTAGTTGTACAATTTGTGGAGCTCCATGTTCAACAAATAACGTATTGTGCAACACCAAAAATATCCATGTGTTGGAAACAAGTACACGATTTTATGACAAGAAGTGCCCATTTGATCTATTTGCATAACACTATCTCAATGGATTATTGGTTGTAGACAATGTGTAACGAGCTATAAAACCACACAACATCGTATATCAAGCTTAATTGTCTTTAAATATTTAAACATTTTGTCTCTTCATTTTTGATGGCTCAGTAAAACCAATAATTATTTGAAGTAGAACTTAAAAATGAAAGAATATAAGTAAGTTTTTTTGGCATAATAAAACCAAACGAACAACACATTTAAATATGTATTGTTTCTTAACAATAATGTAAAACTCCACATTAAATTTTATATACGAATTAAAACGTATTATCGAATATTTAATAATCAAATCAAATCAGTTTATTAACTCAAAAGACATTTCAAACACAAAGACTCTGCGAGATAGGGTGAGGAACACGGCTATCTGCGAAACCTGCAAGGTGGAAGATATCGTAAGATGGGGTAGACAACGCAGATGATACTGGAATGCGCACGTGCAGAGGATGAATCCCTCAAGAATCCCACACGTTGTGATGCATCAGATTCCTGTAGGCTACCGTCCCCCCGGAAGACCGCCAAAGAGATGGAGGGGATAGCTGGGAGTCAACCTCCCAAGAGAGGCCAGCCTGACTATAGGAACAGACCAAAGGTCTAAAAGAAGAAGAAAAAGAAATTGTCATTTCCATGCTCAATATTAAAGGGTTGTCTACTTTGAATGCCAATTTCACACGTCACCAAACAAGTTAATCCTGTAACAATATAAAGAAAATACTAATTTGAAAAATTATGATGATAATTGAAAATTTCCAACATGATTAATCTATGTACTTATAATCCTATTGTTGACTTCCATAGAAACAGAACAATAGGAAGATGATTTTTTTAATCTTTGTCATTCATTTATCGCATATAAATAAGTTTATATGCGGATTGGTTGGATTATCATTTTGGAAATATTTGTTATCGGTCAAAAGAAAAGCCGGAAACAAATGTGTTTATTTATAATTAAAAAAACTACAACAATTAATTATTGTTATTATGGAATTTGAAGATTATAAAATTAAATTGTTATTAAGTGAACTTGGATATTTATCCAATAATACAACGCCGTTTTGCTAACTATATAACCAATACGCCGTTATGCCAGAATGGCTAATCAATTCTGATACATTAATTGTTTCATACGTGTCAAATGCAAATATTTATAAGAAGTGATTGGAGTGCCAATGAAAGCGTTATGTACAACATGATGAAAAGGAAACTAAGATGGTTTGGACACATGGAAAGACCAAGCAAAACGTTGCACGATCAAATCAATCAAAACATATTAAATTTCGTTCAAGTGAGGAGAAGGAGAAATAAATCTGGATGCGTGACACGATATATGAATGTTGAGAAATGAAATAACTGTGTGGCGGTCCATTCTTTCTGCATTCCCCTTCAGAGATACGACGCGATGATTAGTTAGTTTGGCTAAGTGATTGAAATATCTGCGCAGATATTGTGAGGTAACTTATCAGTTCTTTGTCGTCCACTGCTGAACGCAGGCCCTCTTTCAAAACACCCAAATGCCACTCTCTTCTATCCTTCTTCCTCAAGTGCCCTGTCAGGTCCCCCCAACGTTGGCGATCACCTCGGCGAACCTGTCCCTGTCCAGCGCCGCTCGGAACAGCTCCTGCACACTTCGGATACCGGTCCACTCCCTCACGTTTCGCAGCCAGGACATTTGTCTCCTACCGGGCCCTCGGCGACCCTCAACTTTCCCCTCCAATGAAGGTGGTACTTTTCTCCACGCAGTATATGACCCGGATGTGAAATCTTTCGAACCTTGATAGTTGATAACAGTTCCCTGTCAACTCTAGCTCGCCTCAGGACTTCGGTATTGGTAACTATGTCTGTCCAGGGAACTCTGAGCATTCGGCGATGGAGCCACATTTCAAATGCTTCCAGTCTGTTCATTAAGTTAACTTTCAAGGCCCACGTTTCACATCCGTACAATATACCTCTTCTATCCACTTCCAGCAATCCTTGTAACATCGTTGGCCCAAAGGCAGCGGGACGTCCAGCTCTACGATTATTACGGCTATGGTGACGGTTGATGGAATTATATTTTTTGAGATCTTGGTTATATCCGTGTCTCGTGGTGTCCTCTTTGATCAACGTTTTGGAAATCGTTGCAGATTCCATCTTCAGAAAACACGATTAAAATGTGTGGTTTTGTGTTAGAAAATTGATTGTTTTGACGCGAACACTGTGATACATCAACACTGTTATTATATTAACATTTATTATTTATATTTTGTATGAAATTAATGCAACAGCTGTGAACAGCTGATCGGTAGGCGAAACATTAAGAAAATTTGTAGAAATTATTTAAGTAAATCGTAGTTTTGTATTAGCATATATATTTTATTCCGTTCGATTGCAGAAGCGTAAAGGCAGTTTTTTTTTAAATCTCAGGTTAAAATTAACTAATGAGCAATATCAACATTTTGTCTGTCTTCTTTTTCAATCAAACGACCGAAAATAATTCAGACGTTGTATTTTTTTCATCTTCCTAAGGTTATTCCTGATTGTTACACGATCTTTAATATACATTTAATTGTTGCAATGCATTTAATGCAATGTGCTCAGAATAATATAATTCATTGGTTCGGAGCAGACTTGAAAGTGGTTCCGTGATATGAAGTCCGCACGAGGCGAAATATTCCCTTATTCTGGAGAGGGTTCGGAAAAAGTTTCTGAGGTATCTCTACACGAGAGAGTATGGTAGCTATCCATGGTTCTATCCCACGACATTTCTTTTTAGAATGTTGGGAACCAATACTTTGAAGTTTCTCATAACCCATTTATTTAGACTAATCATGGAATATTTTGAGATCGAAAGAGAATGTGCCGGCCTCAAGAATCAATTTGCCTTTGGTAATTGAAGAGCAATCAGTCTGCTGAACACGATCACCTCGAAAATCAACGACTTTTATATTAGTGAAAGTACGTTCAGATGACAAATACTCTTGACTGTAGTCTTGTCTTCCTAAAGTCGAACCATATTTCATGCTTTACTGATATTAAATATTATATTTTACCTGTTCTCAAAAGATGCCGTAAACCTTGATTTTGTTTGTAATATCTTTTGACATAAAAACTGTTTTGATTTGATTAAGCAATATGTTTTTTTGTTTTTCAGAAAAATGGCCAAGTGAATAAGGGTTATATAGCCACGGAGGAAAAACAAAATGGCCTCCCTGGTGAAAAGTTCGACCTACCTTCTTCGGAAACTACAAGCAATAATGGGGAAATCGCAGAGGTAATTAATTAATTTATTTAGAGTAACAAACAGCGATTGTAATACATTTATAAAAAAACACGTAGAAACAATAAAGCAAGGCCAATTACATGATACAAAAAATATAAATGAATATAATAAGTAACAAACGACAGTGTGAAACGAAATTGAAATTAAACTAATACAAACAAAATGTTTTAAAAACTTATCAATAATAATCTTCTTCTTATTCTTCTTCCTTGTTGTAGACCTATGCGGTCTGTTCTCCAGAGTCTTGCTCCTCCTGTGAGATAGACTCCCAGGTGTCCTTCCATCTTTTAGGAGGTCTTCGACGAGGACGAGTTCCATGAGGCTGATTATGTAGTGCAATATAGGGGAGTCTGGTGGTGTCCATTCTTTGAACATGACCGTACCAGTCCCTTTTTCGCTGTCTGCTCTATCTTATAATATCCTCAACCTCAAATATCTCTCTTATTCTGATGTCCCTCACGCGATCTCTCAGTATCTTGCCTGCTATCGTCCTCAGTGTCTTCATTTCGGAAGTCCTCAAAACTTTTTTGGTCCTTATTGTGTCTGCCCTTGCTTCGACGCCATATGTTATTATTGGTCTTACGCATGATTTATAGATTCTCATCTTACTCTTAATGGCTTCATGATCCTTTCATTATTTTGTTCATAACACTATCATACGCACCGCATTTACTTCTTATATTTACATTCGACACTCTATCACACACAGATTTTTTTTCTCTTGTTTACAGCAGGTCGTTTGAACCCAATTACTGTATACAATTTATTTAAGCTATTATATTATTTATATAGGTAGCCAATCTATCGGCATTTTATTGTCACATGAATTCTACACCAGACTAAAGGCAGTGTAAGGCAGGGACCTTCAGTATGGACTTCCTGACTCTTACCACTCTACCACGAAGGTTGTTATTTCACACATGCGTCTAAGAGATCTCGTTTCTATTGTATTTATTGTACTTTCATCCTGTTTAAGTAACAATTCTTCTTCTTCTTTCGGTGGCGTGTCAGGGCCCCCTAACGTTGGCGATCACTACAGCAAAGGCATTTCTATCCTGCGCCATTTGGAACAGGTTCTGAACTCTTGTTATTCCTGTCCACTCTTTGATGTTCTGCAGCCAGGACAGCTGCCTTCTACCAACTCCCCGACGTCCCTCCACTTTACCAATTAATATCAGTCAAAGGAGGTGGTATTTTTCTCCCCTTGACCTAAATATGAGACCTTTCTAATTTTCACACTTGACAACAACTTTTTATTGGCTCTGCAGTACGTCTGCATTACTGACCCTATCAGTCCATACGGAGCATTCTGCGGTATATCCACATCTCGAACGCTTCCAACCGATTCATTACATTCACTTTCAGAGTCCAGGTTTCGCAGCCATATAGTAGTAGAAACAATACAAATAAATAATTGTACTCGACAGGCTGCCACAGCAGAGAGGCCGCAATGGTCCAACAGCCTGGATCTGCTCATGTCTTGCATCTCGCTCTCCGTTGGACTTGGCAACATCTGGAGGTTCCCCTTCACGGCTTACGAGAATGGCGGCGGCGCCTTTCTGATTCCTTACATCATTGTGCTATTCCTCATCGGAAAGCCGATGTACTACATGGAAATGGCAGTTGGACAGTTCACCGGGAGAAACAACGTCAGGATGTGGGTTGTATCTCCAGCAATGAAAGGTAAGACCTGCCACTTATATCTTTAATATTATATATGTGCATTCGTTTTACTTGACTCATGCAATCACTATTCATTTACAAGAATAATGACAGTATTGTTTATATATTATATATAATGTCAGTTTTTTTTTCAACATGTTTCGACATGTTTCGAACCTTCACCTTCATCATCGGGAGAACGATATAAACTGAGTTGGGTCGGGAGAACGATATAAACTCAGTTTATATCGTTCTCCCGATGATTCAAAACATGTCGAAAAAAAACTGACATTATCTATTAACAATATTGACATTATATATAGTACAATACTGACATTATCTAAATAAACAATACTGATATTATTCTTGTCAAGGCCACATTCGAAGTCGGAATAATCGACGTGCGTGCATGGTACGATGTATGAATGTAGATGAAGCCCGAGAGGTATGCCAGGACAGGCTATTGTGGCGATCCATCCTCTCTGCCTACCCCTCCGGGGAAATGGCGTGATGGTTAGTTAGTTAGTTTTTTGATTTATTGTATAAGTGTGGATATTCTTTACTAAACAGTTTACATTATCTCAAGCACAAGATGATTCAATTTATTATTATCTAAGGTTTGTCTATCGATACGTAAAACTTTTTACAGATCTTGAAGTTAACAATGTAGCCGTAAACTTGAACCATACTATTAATAGTTTATTGCTTCATTGAGGTGATAAATTCATAAAAACGACGTCTTACAAATCAGTTAATTGGATATTTCAATGTGGTTTTCCACATGATAAGGGTATATTACTTACAGTTATACGACAGGTATGAAACGTGTCGATATTAATTAGCACATAAATTTGGAAAAAAACATTGTTAAGATGAAGTTTGTATCGGCCATCGGAAGGCTATGATACTCGTAATATACAGAGTGGCGCGCGGCAGACGCATGAATTAAAAAATAGAGTAAAACGCAAATTGTTCAAAAGCAACCTTTTTATTTATTTATTCCTATTTACTAATAAAGGAAAATTTATGTTTACATAGTTTAAAACCAAGTATCGTCCAAATAGCGCCCCTTACACTCAAAACACTGAATAAGCCTTTTTCTGACGTTTTCGTGAACTCTTTGAAATATTGCCACAGAAATTGCGCAGATTTGGGCTCGAATGTTGTTTTTGTAGGCTTGCAAGATCCAGAAACGATCATTATAAATCAAGGATTTTAGGTATACTTACAGAAATAAATCACAAGGGGGCAAATAGGAGAGCGTTCATAAAGCAAATTAGTTCATAAAGATAACAATCTGTCTTGCGATACGCACATATCGAGGTGTGGGATCCATCCTCTGCACATGCGCATGCCAGTATCTTCTGCGTTGTGTGCCCCATCTCACGACATCTTCCACCTTGCAGATTTCGCGGATAGCCGTGTTCCTCACCCTATCTCAAAGAGTCTTTCCTGCTATTATCCTTAGAGTCCGCATCTCTCTGCAAAAATCAAATAATAATATTAAAATGATTGTAACTAACGTGGAATCAAGTTTCTTCTTCTTCTTTTAGAGCTTTGCTTTTGCAATTCAATCGAATACATTCAGCATCGAGTATTTCCAAAGGCGCGATGCTTATCAATGAAGTTTAACAGGTAATATTTCACTGGTTGTAACTGAATTAATCCCTTAAAGTAATGGGCACTTATGATTTGTTATTACAAAGTTAATTATCAAAAACTGAAAGGAGAATTTATATACTCGTAGAATAAAACCTATTTATAAACAAACAAACCATCACGCCGTTTCCCCGCAGAGGTAGGCAGAGAGAATGGACCGCCACACTGGCAAACCTCTCTAGCTTCCTCCACATTCATACAACGAGTCATACACGCACGTCGATTCCTCCAACTTCTCACATGACCAACCATTAAAATTTGATTAATTTGGTCATGCCATGTTTTCTTCGGTCTGCCTCGACTCCGTACACCATTTACATCATTAACGTATACTTTCTTAACTATTCTTTCTCCATCCATGCGTTCCATATGTCCGAACCATCGCAACGATCCTTTCATAATTTTGTTTATAATATCTTCTTCCGCTCTAGATTCCTTTCTTATATCAACATTTGAGATTCTGTCGTATATCGTACTACCACACATACGTCTTAGGGACTTCATCTCTGCCGCATTTATTCTGCTTTCATCCTTCTTCTGCCAGTTCCATGCTTCGCTTCCATACATTAGGGATAGGAACAGAACTCCGTTGTGAACGGCTGTTTTCGCTTTCATTGATAAATATAACTAACTAACTAACTAAGCATCACGCCGTCTCTCCGAAGGGGTAGGCAGAAAGAATGGACTGCCACACTTTTATTTCCTGACATATTTCTCTCGATTCCTCAACATTCATACATCGTGTCATGCCCGCGCGTCGATTTCTCTGACTCCTCACATGGCCGACATTCAATATTTGATTTATTTAATCGTGCCACGTTTTCCTCGGTCTACCTCTATTTCTGGTTCCATTTACATCGTTAACATATTTTCTTTTTTACAATTCTTTCTTCATTCATTCTTTCCATATGTCCAAACCATCTTAATGATACTTTCATTCTTTTGTTCACAACACCATCATTCGCACCGCATTCACTTCTTATATTATAATAATGTCATCATCATCATCGGCTGTCCCTCGTGTCCGAGGAAGACTGTCCTTCACGGTTGTGGGTCCGCATGTGACTGAAGAGCCCGATCCTGGACCCACATATTCTGGGGCATCTGGGGCAGGGGAAGGCGCCTGTAGTGGAGCCGTCACCGTCTCCCAGTGGTCTCTCCTTTCTCCTCCTCCTCTCAGCGGCGTCGTCTCTGCGCTGTGCTTCAGTGTGCCTGCCTTAATAATGTAATATAATAATAGAAACCTATTTATTATTATGTACAATAATATCGCCTGCTTGTTACTAGGTATCGGTGTCGGTCAGCTGATCGCCAACGCGTCCATCGTGTCATATTACGTGTCCTTGATGGGCCTGACGCTCTTCTACCTCGCCATGTCCTGCAGCGAGACGCTGCCGTGGTCCTACTGCCGCCCTGAGTGGGGCCCGGACTGCTTCTCAGCCTCCGACAAGAGCAACGCTTCCAATAGCGCCAACACAACCAGTAGCTCGGAGCTCTTTTTTATGTGAGTTCTCTTCCATTGCATGATTCACGCACTCTATGTTCGCACTCTATGTTTTATACCTACTCTTCGGCTTCACCTTACTGTAGATCTTTCCATCTGTTTATATGGGATATCAAATTTCTTCCTGTGATGAAGATGTCCAACCTTCCCTCCATC
Organism: Lepidostoma basale; assembly: GCA_022606425.2. Classification (NCBI taxonomy): domain Eukaryota; kingdom Metazoa; phylum Arthropoda; class Insecta; order Trichoptera; family Lepidostomatidae; genus Lepidostoma; species Lepidostoma basale. Next base: position 202,649 of record JAHDVF020001222.1, on the reverse strand, counting down.
TCTTTGTTTGTCTTCCTGGTCCTTATCTCTAAGGGTCGAACCAGCCTAGAAGGAACCGGTCGAAGCTATAAAATGCCACTGCATTCCTCTTGGGTATGCTGGGGACCAATAGCTTACAGATAAGAAGGATGGGTGCACACTTGCCCAGATCTTCAGATTTTTTGAGAATTCCGTCATCTTGGAGGCTATGTATCTTTAAGTTCCGAATGGTTATCTTCGACAGCGTCAGCACAGACTGTTTTATCTCCCAGTATGCAGAACCAACCTGCCTCTGGTGATGCCGGTGGGGAGAGCAATCAAACTCCTGAACATGATCGTACGTTCAGAAGACAAATACTCTTGACTTTGGAGAGTATCTTGTATTTCTAATGTCGAACCATCTCTCATTCGTTCCTGGTATTGTATACATTTTTTAAAATTATTATCATTATATCAGGACAGAGATAGAACAATGTGTGTCGCTCTACCCTGTTTGCCTCCTCGTACGAGAAAGCGTAATGATTGTTTAGTTTCTTCTTCTTCTTCTTTTTCTTATTGTAGATCTTGCGATATGTTTAAACAGGATATCAATTTTCTTCCTGTGATGTAAACGTCCAGCTTTCTCTCTCTCTCTCTCTCTCTCGATCTTAGGAATCCTCGCTGGATTCATCCTCTTGATGTGGTCTCTCCAGAATCGTCTTCTTTGCCTACTCCATCTCACCATCTCATCAATTTTGCAAGATCTGCGAGTCTCTTCGTTGGGTATCCTATCTCTAAGGGTTCTACTCACGATGGGTCGCAATGTTTTCATTTCTGCTACTCTTTGGAGATGTTCTGTTCTGACAGTGTCTGCTCTTGCTTCGATTCCGTAAGTCATTATGAGACTGAAACATGTTTTATACATCCTATGTTTGCCTTTCACTAGCATATGCTTATTGTCCCAGACAGTATCCCTCGGGCATCCAGAGAATAATAATAATTAGGTATTTAATACGAATGAAAACGTCAGTTTTCTAGAAGTTTTATTATATTTATGGGAATGACATGTTTCGCCCTTCTAAGGCATTATCAAATATTTTGTATATGTATATTAATTATTTAATACGGAGTTTTACATCATTGTTCAAGAAACAATAAATAATAATTAGGCTTATTTGTATACCTAGCACTGTTTTCGTGATTGGGTGGGAGGTTTGACAATGTTTTTTAGTCATGGGAGCTGCATCTAACACCAGCAATCAGATAATAGTTGTTTATATTTTATGTGATATTTTGAAAGGGTGAGTTTTTGAGCTAGATTTAAAATCAGTCGAATTATCAATGCATCTGAGGCGTGCAGGAAGCATAGATATTCCAGGATGGAACTGCCATCGCAAAAGCCAGATCTCCGAAATTTTTCCAGGGGCTGCGTTTTGGCTTAACTAATCTGCCTATTGCTGAGGAGTATGCTGATCGAAGCGTAGATTGCTTCAAATTAGGGCTAGCAGCAATACAGAGATTACATAATAATATGGCTGGTGCCATTCTGAGAAGTTACCTACTTTAAAAACCGTCCAGCATAGTTTTTACCTGATTCTTTCATTATTACTCGTGTAAACTCATATTATTCAAACTAGTAATCATGTATCATGTTATTTTCTGATTTGTGAGATTGGAACATTGTTTTAGATATAAAAAAATCCTCAATGTTAAATAAAAAATTAATAAATTTAGCAGAAAAATTAACTTGATGCTTCCTTATCTCTGTTTACAAATGTATTAAAAATATTAAAATAAAATCTCAATTTGTTTTTTTATATTTATTTTACAGAATTGAAGTTCTAAGGCAGATTCCAAATATTGACAACGGCATCGGTAAGTGAAGTGAAAATCTTGGCGACAGTTAACTTAAAATTAAATTAAACTAACTAACTAACTAATCATCACGCCGTCTCCCCAAAGGGGTAGGCAGAATGAATGGACTGTCACACTTTTCTTTCCTGACATATTTCTCTCGCTTCCTCAACATTCATACATCGTGTCATGCACGCGCGTCGATTTCTCTGACTCCTCACATGGCCGACAATTAAATTATATTTATTATTTTACATTGGTTTTAAACTTATATTAATATTTTTGAATTCATCCAGTATATTTTTGACGTATTTGGAATTAGTTTCTCTTAAGGCGCTAACGGTTGGTTTTGGTATTTGCCCTGATTGAAATTTGAGAGTGAAACAAGGTGCAAAATAGAACGCATTTTTTAAACCTTTTTCGACTTTTAAATAGATGGCCTTCGTGGTATGAATCTAGGCCAGCTATGAACAGCTATGACTACCACACCGAAGATCTCGGGTTCGATTCCACTGCTGAACGTAGCAAACAAACAAAAGCAGGCCACCGCCCCTTATCGTCTTCACTACGCTCAGTCTTCTACAGTCCTCTTTAACTCAACATATGAGATATTCCTTATAACTTTCAAAGCACGTGTGTAAGAAAAAATATGGTAAATATGTATAGTTATTCGACATATAAACATTTGTAGGTATCCCTGATTGGCGCTTGATGCTGTGTCTTCTGTCCTCCTGGGTGGTGATTTTCCTGGTCATGATCAAGGGAGTGCAAAGCTCTGGCAAGGCGGCCTATTTCCTGGCCATATTTCCCTATGTTGTCATGATTGCTCTTCTCATCAGGTGAATATTTGGATTGTTTTCGATAACTTCTAAGTTAATACTCTAGTATTAAAAAACTATTACTGTTTCCAAAGTGTGAAAGATTCGATTACTTAATAAGTAATCGAATCTTTCACACTTTGGATTTATTAATTAATTCAAATGAAAACGTGTGTATAATCGTAGTGTATTTATGCGTTGTTTGTACTGCAGAAATAAATAATATAATTGTGAGTTTATTCATTGTTTGAACTGCAGAGAATAAACAATATAATTGCAGTGAGTGTATTCATTGTTTGAACTGCAGAGAATAAACAATATAATTGCAGTGAGTTTATTCATTGTTTGAACTGCAGAAAATAAATAGTATAATTGCAGTGAGTTTATTCATTATTTGAACTGCAGAGAATAAACAATATAATTGAAGTGAGTTTATTCATTGTTTGAACTGCAGAAAATAAACAATATAATTGTGAGTTTATTCATTGTTTGAACTGCAGAAAATAAATAGTATAATTGCAGTGAGTTTATTTATTGTTTGAACTGCAGAGAATAAACAATATAAATTCAGTGAGTTTATTCATTGTTTGAACTGCCGAAAATAAATAATATAATTCCAGTGAGTTTATTTGTTGTTTAAAATGCAGAAAATGAATAATATAATTGCATTGATTTTACTCGTCTTTTGTACTGCAGAAAATAAAGAATATAATTGCAGTGTGTTAATTTGTTCTTTGAACTGCAGAAAATAAATAATATAAAAGCAGTGTGTTTATTTGTTATTTGTGCTGTAAAACATTAAATGAATCTTTATTATTAACAATTTATTTATAAAATATAAATATGTTTAAACTTCTAATCGACAATACACTGATAATATTTTTTCTACAGAGCTTCAACATTAGAAGGGGCTGTCGATGGCATTATTTTCTTCATTAAACCGCAATGGGAGGAACTATACAATCCAAAGGTATGTTATTTCACTTAAGTTATTATATTGAGACAAAATAAATGAAAAATTAACACTTTTGATAACTTTACCACTCTCTTAATTTTTATTATTAAACATCTAAACATCTACTAACAATCATTTTAACTCTGTGTACATTTTTGACCACATATCGTTTCCAATCGCCACGAAGTGTTTGTAGAGTAAATTTTCAAATACGTCTTCCTTAACATATCTTCGAACTACTAAAATGTAGTAGGTGTACTTAACATATCTTCGAACTACTAAAATGTACCAGTAACACTAATACGGTGGAAGACAATTAAAAATATAATAATTAAATGGAAACTGGATGAAAAAATGATACTGTTATAATGAAAGGCAGATAAATATGTCATTAAAATAGTTTGTACAAATGGAAATAACAGAAGAAGAATTTATATTTAAAAATAGAAAGTAATAATTTCGTCACCTGGTCATTGAAAGTAAAATACCGTTTCGACGAGGTGTTGGCAGGAGGCAAATATCCTGGCTTCTCAAAATAAGCGCAGTCGCTGCATTGAGACGCATTGAGAAGCATTGAGACGCTGTTTCGAACTGCCAAGGACAGAGACACTTACTGTAAAATGATAGTCAACATTGTGACGATTTGGCATGATACTCAAAGAAGTTTGTGAATGGAAAAAGAATTAGAGGTAAGCTGGAAAAAAGAAGGCACGGTCAAAACAATGTCATGACGTTTGCTGTTGAGACGTGGGCCGACGCTGTGCGAAACAGGGAATTATTAGGAACATCGGAGATGAAGGTCCTAATATCAATTACTGGAGGAACTCTCCGAGATCGTGTCCGCAACGTAGACATGGGAAAGGCTTGCGAAATAGAGGATATCGTTCAGTGGAGTAGATCCAGAAGAAGATACCATGTAGCCCGAATGGATGGTGACAGACTTGGATATACAGCCGCTTATGAAATTCCCTCCGGACGCCGCCCACCTAGAAGACCGCTTAAGAGATGGAAGGACAGCTGGACCTCATTATCCGACGAGACATGATTTCTGTGTCACAGATCGTCAGATCTATTCATAAAAGAAGAAGAAGGTCAAAATAATCAGTTACTATAAAGGCTGCCTACTTTGAAAAATGCGTGTAACGATGCATGAATTTAGAGAATGCTCGAGATGTGTGTCAGGATAGAATAGTGTGGAGTCTATTATGCTTAACTCTCTTTGGATGACTTATATAAGTTGGTTTACTTTTCACAAAATTCTAATAACAACTTTATTTTAACCACTAACAAAATATATATATTATTTTATTTACTAATAACTGTAATACACGCGTCATTTGTAAAAACTAATATTAATATTAACATATTAAAACATATTCTGCTTGCTGCAAACTCACGTTTCATGGCACAATTATAGGGTGTTTTTTTGGAGGTATACAATACATATTCAAAATGAAAAAAAAAACACACTGTTAATGTCTATGATATTGGCTTTATTTAATAGATAATTTTCTGCCATTATTGTTTAAATATGATTTCGGGCATATGAGCGCCACGGCTAGCTCGAATGAAGCGCAATCGTGAAATCCAATTTTCGACAATTGTCGTCTTTGTGGATTATCCACTAACTCTAGTGTGTACGTGGTGTAAAAACGATTCACGGTCTTCCGAATAACTTGCTCGGATGGACGATTATGTCGACCGTAAACTGGACGTCGAACCGAACCATGATTTTCAAAATAAATTTGCACAATTTACAAGCGCTGTTCTGACGTCAGTCTATTTATGGTAAAATGGCAAAACGTACTGACTACAATTCAACTGTCAATTGTCAAATTGACAGTCTGTAGAAACAATGTTGCCAGTTTAAAAACCAAACCTCTAAAAAAAACATCCTATATGTGTTGCTGTATGCATGTAAATAATTAACCGATGCAAATTGTTCAGGTGTGGTACGCTGCGATCACCCAAGTATTCTTCTCTTTGGGTGTATTTCTCGGCTCGGTTCTGATGTTTGCGAGTTACAGCAATTTTTCGGCCAACACTTACAGGTTAGTTGGGCGTGTATTCCGCCTTGCGGGCTGTTTAACCCCTATACTGCGGCTGCCTACATTAGCAGTTCATAAAAAATGGTTTCGAACTGCGGCAGACTACATTTGCAGCTTACATTTTAATACACCTTTTTACATTAGTTCCTTGTTGGAGTTATTTTTATGAGCTGCAAATGTAGTTAGCTGCAGTTTGAGACCATTTTATTTACTGCAAATGAAGGCATCAGTACAAAGAGGGTTGTTAACCTATATATTACTATGCTGAAAAAATCCGCGTATAACGGTGCTGTTTATTGACTACACTTGTTCTTAACATATTGCTTCAATTCACAACCATTAAAAATAGTTTATTTGCTAAAAAACACGAAAATTTTCGGCAAACAAAAAGAGAGCGTTCAGACGGACGCAATATATACGCTGATAGATATCTCCGACAGCGACAGCATAGATTTTTTTACCTACCGGCCACCCGAACCAACCTGCCTCTGGTGACACCGGTGGGAAGAGCAATTAATCTACTGAACGCGGTCTCCTCGGAGATCGACGTCTTTCATATTCAATTCTGGAGAGTATCCTGTCTTCCTAATGTTGAACCATCTCTCATGCGTTTCTGGTAGTATACTACGAGTATACACAATATATTATTTTACCTGTTCTCAACAGATGTCTTAAAAATAAATGTTGTAATGTCTGTTGATTAAATAAACTGATTTGATTTGATTTGAATATTCGAAATGACTAATAATTTGTCTCTCTCGCGATCACGAATACATGATTACATATCGTAAGACAAAGGCACAATTGCACGTTTTGTAATTTTTCATTAGAGACATTTTAAAATTTTTGAAGAATAATATTGTGTTATTCTGGCTATATTGATTATACACCATCGCCCTCTGGCAAAATGAGACTGATCTTAATGAGCGACTTTGTTCCTCCAGATAAAGGGATGTTTTTAAAATACATTGGCATACTTAACTCATTTTGGGAATTTTTAACAATTATGCCCTTGTCTTACCGAAGGTGCGATATTTTAATACAAGAACGCAATTTGTGTTGTGTATAAAATTATTAACTCTTCACACATTAATACGCGACATTGTGCCACTAGTGAGTCGCACACTGTATAATTTGTTTGTATTGGTGCATTGTCTCCAATTTTCAATAAAAAATACTTATTCTGTGACAACAAATTAGAATTCAAATTGACAAATTAGAATTCATTATTATGTAATAATGAATTATTTTCACCAATCAGAGAATGTATACACATAAAAAAAATAGTGAAAATCTTAACCAATAATTTGTTGTATTAAAAAAAATATAGCAATGTGTATTTGGTATACAGTACCGGTAAAGGAAGATTAGAGCCGTCTAGTAAGATTATTCGCTTTTCAAATGCCTGCTTTTATTGCGTATTATACAATATAAATGTAATGTGTACGAATTTTTATGAATTATGCACACGTTTATGTCGACTTAATATTCGTACTTACTTACTTCCAAACATCAAAACTGACTTGACGCTTAACCCCTATAGTGCGACTGACTTCATTTGCAGTCCAAAAAAATTGTTGGAACTGTGGTAGACTACATTTACAGTTTATACATATTAACGACTAAATTGTACGTAATATTACGACGAAGTGGGACTATCAAAATTCTAGACAAATTTTCACTGCAAATAATTGTGGTTAATGAACATTGATAAACATTGAGACAAACAATTGTGTCATATGCTTATATTAAAAATGTCATTTATAATACTAGTTGTAAGAAATGTGTAATTTTTTTATAACTAAATAAATTTAAAATAATAATAATAATAATAAAATTTGCATAATTCTACATACCGAGACATCAACAAATTGGAATCCATTCTAAATTATGTTATAAATACGAATAGAAGTTTGTGAATGACATTGCCAAATGTAGCGAAATTCAAACGCGCTGCTGTTTATATACACGAGTTAAAGGAGTAGAATATTGTAATTAGGGTAATTGACGTGATCCAATACATTTTTTTTATATAATAATTTATAAGTAGTTCTTAAAACACGTTTTTCAAAATATGATCACTAATATACTTTTCTCATGAAAATTATTGATAATTTTTATTAAGTGTCAATTTTATTTAGGTAGGTGCTTTCTTCGGCAACCCCCGACGGGGATTTGATTATAGCATTTGAGATAACGAGTCGGTGAGATTCAAGGCTATTTATATTGTGACGTGTCGGTATCGGCTGATGACTGTTCAGTGTAAATGGACCTTAGACGGGCGAAACAAATCATTCGCATAAATTATACAATAAAACTTCTAGAATCATGTCATTTAGTTGAAAATCATGTAGACACATATTATACAAGTAGTAGCTTATAATTTAAATGTTAGATTTAATATTATTGATATGTGACATTTTGAAATGTTTCAATTTCTGAAATATTTTAATTTCTGGACATGCTTCGAGACTTTTTTAACAATTGACATCTAAACACTCAAGACTCAACACTACAAACGACTTACTTAAAATTGTACATAAAAAATTTCTCTCTTTTCTTTATTATATGCATGTCTTTTGAATCTTCCATGAATATACAATACCACAATTAGCAATAAATGAAGTGTATATAATCTATCATTTGTTGAGTAGTGTCATTATAATCGTTAGCTTTTTTCCTTTTGCGAATTGCAAAAAGAACATAACGTAACGAGTCGGAATTTTAAAATATTCACCAACGCTGATATGGCTAGTTGGCCACACTAAAAATGTCACTAAAACAAGCCATTGTTGACCAAATTATTTATAATTTTACTATCTGAAACAATGCGACAATTTACAACACTCGAGACAGGCAAATTGTTCCAAACACCTTGGGAAATGTATTACGAATATTACGTATTAATACAAATGTCTCTGTTTGTTTTAGTACGGATAGATAGGATATCTTTATATTTAGAAGGCCACTAATAAAACACTATAGTTGCAACCCGTGAAATATTCATAGAAATAAAGATTTTATAATATGAAACATGGTTAACTCTACGATCGTTATCAGTAATAAGTTGTACCTTTTTTTCACACACACGTTAACATTTCACTATTAACAATACCGAATTGTTCTACTTTTGTTTTCTACACTTTTGTCATATAATACAATAATGATTAGAACAAAATTCAAAATTAGATTCAGAATCAGAATGAAATTCAAAGAAGTATTCCTCTCTCGATCGAGTATTCAAAATATTTTCGTACTCTTTCTTCGACGACATTCGGTTTTTGCTTATTAATATTAGTGCACAATGGTGTTCTTCTACCGACCCTTATGTATGGAAGCGAATCATGGAACTGGCAAAAGAAGGATGAAAGTAGAATAAATGCAGTAGTAATGAGATCTCTTAGACGAATGTGTGGATACTCTGTGTATTATAGAGTGTCGAATGAAAATATAAGAAGTGAATGCGTTGCGAATGATAGTGTCATGAACAAAATAATGAAAGGATCATTAAGATGGTTTGGACATATGGAAAGAATGAATGAAGAAAGAATGGTAAAAAAATTATATGTTTATGTAAATGGAATCAGAAATAGAGGAAGACCGAGGAAAACGTGGCACGATCAAATAAATCAAATATTGAATGTCGGCCATGTGAGGAGTCAGAGAAATCGACGCGCGTGCATGACACGATGTATGAATGTTGAGGAAGCGAGAGAAATATGTCAGGAAAGAAAAGTGTGGCAGTCCATTCTTTCTGCCTACCCCTTCGAGGAGACGGCGTGATGATTAGTCAGTTAGTTAGTTAAATTGTTCTACTTTTGTTTTCTACACTTTTGCCATATAATACAACAATAAGCAGAACAAAATTAGATTCAGAATCAGAACTAAATTCAAATAAGTATTTCTCTCTCGATCGAGTATTCAAAATATTCTCGTATTCTTTCTTCGGCGACATTCGGTTTTGCTTATTAATATTATGATATGTTTATTAACTAAAACTAACTAACTCACCATCAAGTGGTAGGCAGAAATAATGGTAGGCAGAAGTGGTAGGTGAAGTGGTAGGCAGAAATAATGAACAGACACACTTCTTTTCTGACATACGTCTCTCGCTTCCTCAATATTCATACATCGTGTCATGCACGTAGAATAATAATAAATAAATAAATTATGAGGTATATCGTAATGAGACCGAACAAAAAATTTATTAAGATTGAAAACATTTAAAATTACATTGTAATTGCAAAATTGCATTGCATTGTTTTCGAATACTTACTCATTTTGTAAGGTAATGAAATATATAATATAATAACAGTTCAAATATATTATATTAATAAACATAAGCCTTTCCAAAAAAGCTAAAATGACAATGCACAATGGTGTTCTTGTACCTGTCATTATGTATGGAAGTGAAGCATGGAGTTGGCAACATATGGATGAAAGCCGTCCGTACTTCACATATATTTAAGAATATAAAAATAAACGATTAAGATTTCGGTGAAATATAAAATAGTACGTCATTTTTTCTAGTTATGGTAAGTTGTTAACTAACTCTGTCCCGACACACCTCTCGAGCTTTATTCATACTTCGTTACATGCACGCTCGTCTATTTTTCCAACTTAAATTGTTCCAATTGAAAATATCAAATAATTGGTCGGATTCTAGTTTCCAACATGAAAATATGCTTAAAATACAATAACAAAATGCACACTCTTCATAAATATTTATTTTATTCTTAAATAATACACGAATAACATTTTACTTGCATGCATTTTATTACATTTATTAAATCTTGATTTATAACACAGTCAACATTCAACTTGGAACTCCCCACAGTGTTTAATTTTTTGTTCGGATTGTGTTATAGGTGTGGTATGCCGCGACTACTCAGGTGTTTTTCTCCCTATCTGTCTGTTGTGGAGCTATCGTTATGTTTACCTCCTATAATGATTTCTCGCACAAGGTTTACAGGTGAGTGGAAGGGAGTTCTCCGGGTGTGTGGATGGACAGAGAGATAGTACACTTGCTACAAACTCAATGATACTCTACAGAAACATTACGATAAAATTACTGTTAAAATTTTATACACTGAGAGTGTCGCGACAGCTGTTTTGCCAACCGATGTTGGCATCATCAGGTGTTACAATTAACTCCTGTAAGTTTATTGTGTAAGAGTTTATTGTAACAACTGATGATGCCAACGTCGGTTGGTAAAACAGTTGTCGCGACACTCTCAGTGAATAAAAAGAAATTATGATATTATAACAGTAATAATGTTGAAGTATCATAGTGTTTCGGCCAAAACAATGGACTATAAACATATAAAATAATACGTCCCACTAGTATTTCTAATGTGACAGTCCAAATTAAGTTTATGACTAGAGTCACTTTATAAATATAATACTTATATGATATATTAATCTTTTTATATATTACGTATTTTACAACACATATGTTGCCATTTAAAAAAATCATTTTAAAATAGGTAATGAAAAATCAATTAATGTATCATATAATAATTTTTGAAGTGACACTAGTCAAAAACACATTTATGATTTTGCCATTTTAGAAATACTATTTTGATATGATATCTATCGAATATAGGTTAGACTGAGTTAATTACGTGATATTACGATTTCAATTAGTTTATTTTAACACATTCTGAATACAAGTAAACGAAAAATGATACAAATGATATGTATAAAACATTCTATTGGTTGCGTTATTAACCTCTATAGTGCTGGGGGCTACATTTGCAGTTCAAAAAATTGTTTTAAATTGCGCCATACTACATTTGCAGCTCATATTTGAATATACCTTATAAAAAAAATTCTTTAGTTTTTTTAATATTAAAATGTACGTAACATTATTATGAACTGGAACCATCTGTCTGAGCTGCAAATGCAGTCTGCTGCAGTTAGAGACACCTTTTTTTACTGCAAATAAAGTCAGCCGCACAATGGGGAGTAATAAAATGTTTGATTCCATGTTGTAGATGATAATATTTCAAGATATTTTTTCTTACAGACATTGGTTAATTTTTTCATATGGGCATTATTATCAAATGCTTATCTGTTGATTTTTTTTACCTATCAAGACTAATTCATGCTCTTTTCTGAAATTTAAAGTGTGCTATGAAAGCAAATGTACATAGATTTATTAGTAATAAAGAAAAAAATATTTTCTAGTAGTTTTATTACATTTTATGGAAATTACATGTGTCGCTTTTTTATAAACAAACATTTGATTATGCCTTAGAAAGACGAAACATGCAACTCCCATAAAATATAATAAAACTTCTTGAAAACATACATTTTCATACGTTTCAATTAATATATTAATGTTGAGTTACATTATTGTTCAAGAAACAATAAATAAGATTAATTTATTCTATATTCGCCATACTTTGTGTTGTAGATGCTTTATTTCTCTTTTTCTTTTTTATATACATACTTTGTAATATATACAACACTTACATTGAAAAAATTGAAAAAAATGACAATCAGTTCTTCTTCAGTGATACATATTATAAATATACATATTTAAAATATTATAAAATTGTTGGAGTGCTGAATCGGTTCAAATGTGATAGTCCATTCTTTCCGCCTACCCTTTTGGGGAGATCTGTCAGATCATATAAACAATTTTATAATATTTTAAATAAGTATCACTGAAGAAAGACTGGTTGTCCGAAACATGTCTATGTAATTTTAATTTTTTTAAACTTAAGTGTTGTATATACAAAATACATAAAAAAGAAAAAGAGAAATAAATATAAAATTATATGTACACAAATTTTAGTCAGACATGGTGGTCGTAAGAAAGGTGGAATGGGGAATGTTGTATTACATAAAGCGCGCGCTTAACCCAACCAATGACAGGTCATAAGTCCTGTAAACACCTCGATCACCATATTATGTTTCCAATTTGCATCTTCGTCTCTATTGAGATACAATTAATCCACAAATTTTAGTGTTTGACCGTAGCTTAATGTGAATACATTATAGATAAAACAAAATATCACGGCATTAGCACATATCACGAAATTAACTCAGTTTACTCTTGTGAAGATCGCGTGTTTACTATTGATCTGTACCGCTCTGTAACCTGGAGGTTTTTTCAATCTGATAAAATACTATTTGGATATTAATATTATTACAAACTCAAGTTCATATTTAATAAACACTGCATCATAAAATATAATATACGAGGTCTGTTCAAAAAGTATCCGACTTTTATTCATAAAAACAACATTTATTGAGATACAATTAAATGACAATAATCCCCTTCAATGTAATCCCCTTGAGTTGCTACACACTTCTCCCAACGGTTCTGCCACTGTCGGAAGCAACGCTGGAAAGACTCTTTTGGTATGGCGCGCAGGTGGTCCGTCGCAATGTTCCTGATCTCTTCCCTGGTCTGAAATCTGGTCCCTTTCAAAGGCATTTTCAGCTGGGGAAATAGCCAGAAATCACAGGGAGCGATTGGGATCATTGATCACAGTCTCCAGCATGTCCTGTGCGATCTCCATACGAAGTTGCTTCTGCTCAATTGTCTTGGCACAAATTTTGCTAAGACCCTTCTGAGGGCCAAATCTTCAGTTAAAATGGAATAAATGGATCTAACACTAATGCTCACTTCATCAACAAGTTCTCTGATCGTTATTTCACGATCCTGCATCACCAGGGTCCTTACTTGATCAATGACAACATCATTTTTGGATGTTGAGGGCCTACCGGATCGTACTTCACTCTCCACTGATGAGCGGCCATCTTTGAAGCGGTTATACCATTACTTTATCTGTGTGGTGCCCATTGCTTCGTCCCCAAACTCTTTTTTAATTTTGCGGATAGTTTCCACTTGAGAATCTCCAAGCTTTAATCAAAATTTGATCCAGTGACGTTGTTCAACTTTTTCTCGTTAAAACTAAAATCCGACGACAATATCTTCACTCTTCAACGGCGTGGCAGCGACTGAGTGGCGCTGTGGTCGTGAAAAAAATTTAGCATGCGCACTAGGTATACCTACAAACGGTCATCTAAGCTCCGCCCTCAAAGCGTTATTTGTTTTGCTATACTAGAGCCGTTTAGAATTGAGTCTTGGGGCCATAAATCATTTCCCTATTTCTATCTCGCTTGCACTTACGGGCCTTATGGAGCGGTTTAGGGATGGGCGTAACAATAAAATAAATATATCGATAAGTAACGTTTATTATCGTATCTTGTTCATAAACTTTAACGAGTTAACAAAGTTTTGATAATAAACTTTATTTACTGGTTTTATGTGCGTTTAAATTCGTATGAAATTTGTGACTACAAGATACTAAATTAAATACCAGTATAAACCGAAAAATTGTTAAATTTTAAAAATTGTGTACCGTATGTCTATAAACACAGAAAGAAAGTAAAGTATAAGAAACAAAGTAGATCATATTGTGGCCCTTAAAAGTCCACTGTCGCTCTACTCACACCACAAATAAACGCGGCCATTTCACGTGGTTTGTTGAAATTAAGAGAAACCATTTTATTCGGATCACTTTTCGATTCATTGACAAACGGGAATACGTTATGAATCACTGTTCGAGTTTGAGGGCTAATATCGCCATGTAATTTCTTCAAATCAACGTTAGAAAATAAACTATCCATAGTGTGCAACGAGTGGTGACACACGAATATATTTATTTAATTGCTGTAAACACATCTACAGCAAAAAACACGCACTGCAATTGCATTTGGTAAAGACCAATCATTAGTGCCTCATCGTACATATCATAACGTACAGATCATTATAAAATCATTATAGTCGATTGTATCGTATATCGATCGATGAAAAAACGGTCCCGGCGCGCTTCCCATCCTTATCTCTATTGACATTTATGGCCCCAAGACTCAATTCTAAACGGCTCTAGTATAATAAAAAATACTTGTTGAACAGACCTCGTTTACTTTTCGTCCAATTACGTAGCATACAACAGTAGAAACAACAGTCATCCAAAAATAATGAATCACATCACTTAGTAGATTAGTACCTACGTTAGGTTTAAATTAGTCTATGGGTATAAAGGTGTTTGGTTCAGATTTTAACTACACGTAAATAATTTTACTATATTTGTTTCGATTTTAGCAAACATTTCAGAAAGCAAATACATGTTTATGCGAATGAAAAAAATGTTTTTTGTTAAGTAACCACCATTTTCAAATTATTATTCCGAATCTAATAGTTCTGAAGCGTCAAAAAGATATTTTTATTATTATTTTGTATTTATGACACTATTTTATATATTACCAAAATGATTTTTTGCATTGAACCACCATAGAACCAGTCAATAGTATTAGATTCAATAATTAGACATATTTACTTCAACATTGGTTTGCATGACATCAACATTAGTGTTGTTGGTTTCGGTGAATATATTTTAAATTTCCGAAATATCAGTTCGTGATTATTATGAAACGACTGTCTGTTTATTTAAATGAAAAAATATTTTCATGTTTTTTTGTGAAACTTTTTTCTAAAAGTTACTTAACCCTCCGTCGGGCCCTAAAATCCTCATCAAGCACAGTTGTATCCTCATCAAGCACAGTTGATTTTGACGTTTTGCTTGATGAGGATATATTAAAATATATAATCAATTTAGTTCATTAATACTACAAAGTGATGAATATCTGGTGAAGGGTCTCAAAAAAAGACATTTACAAATGTTTTTGATGATTTAAAATTGAGCGGTAGTAAAAAATGTATTTAAAAAAATAAGACTACTTTGAGCGCAACGAGCTTCCCTGAATAACTTCTCGTAATAAAGGTTTAGAACAAATCAAGTGAGAGGATTGCATAGAGCTAGACAGGCACTAGTTAACAACGTTGGCAAACACAGAGCGAAACAAAATGCTGGCGCGTTGTCAGATAGGATGTCTCCAACGGGAGGTTAACAGAATAATTTCGCTTTTAATAAAAACACATCTTATTGGTCAGATACTGGGACCACCATTTTACAAAGCTAGCTTTTGTATGCCGAGGTGACAAAATGGTGGCGCTGTACCTGTCAGGTATGATACGCCCGACGGGAGGTTAATATATTAATTTTGATTTTAATAAACCATGTCAAGATAGGCAGTTACTAGGAGGACACTGGTCCAACGCCGGCTAATGCAGGACGATGTGACACAATGGTGGCGCTGTACCTTTCAGGCATGATGCGATTAATTTTGATTTTAATAAGACACGTCAAAATAGTCCTATATTGGGAGTACCAGTTGCCAAAGCCAGCTAATGCAGGATGAGGTGACAAAATGGTGGCGCTGTGCCTATCAGATATGATGCGCCCGACGGGAGGTTAATAAATTAATTTTGATTTTAATAAAATACGTCAAGATAGTCCGATACTGGGAGCACCAGTTGCCAACGCCGGTTAATGCAGGACGAGGTGACAAAATGGAGGCGTTGTACCTATTAGGTATGATGCGCCTGACGGAAGGTTAATAGATTAATTTTGATTTTAATAAAACATGTCAAGATAGGCGGATACTGGGAGCATCAGCTACCAACGCCAGCTAATGCTGGACGAGGTGACAAAATGGTGGCGTTGTGCCTATTAGGTATGATGCGCCCGACGGGAGGTTAATAGATCAAATTTGATTTTAATAAAACACGTAAAGTTAGGTAGATATTGGGAGCGCCAGTTACCAACGCCGGTTGATGCATGACTAGGTGACAAAATGGTGGCGTTGTACCTATTAGGTATGATGCGCCCGACGGAAGGTTAATAGATTAATTTAGATTTTAATAAAACACGTCAAGTTAGGCAGATACTGGGAGCACCAGTTGCCAAAGCCGGCTAATGCAGGATGAGGTGACAAAATGTGCCGTTGTATCATCAGGTTGAGCCCGACGGGAGGTTAATAGTTTAATATTGATTTTAATAAAATACAACAAGATTGTCCGATACTGGGAGCACCAGTTGCCAAAACCTGCTAATGCAGGACGAGGTGACAAAATGGTGGCGTTGTACCTATTAGATATGATGCGCCCAACAGGAGGTTAATAGATTAATTTTGATTTTAATAAAACACACGGATGAGGTGACAAAATGGTGGCGTTGTACCATCAGGTTGAGCCCGACGGGAGGTTAATAACTAGATTAATTTTGATATTCTTTAAAAAAATTGCCGGGTTTTTGAAACTTTTATCGTATATGCAAAGATGTTGTGTATTATTAGTAAAAATTAATTGTGTGTCCGTATGTCCCACAGAGATGCCATGATTGTAACGACTTTGGATACATTTACAAGCCTCCTGGCTGGGTTCACGATATTCGGGATTCTGGGTAACTTGGCCCACGAGAAGGGGGTAACGGACATCAGGAGTGTCATAGGCACGGGAGGAGCAGGCCTCGCTTTCATCTCGTATCCTGACGCTATATCCAAGTTCGAATGGGTTCCACAGGTAAATATTATTATTTATTTTATGTACGTCTTTTTCTTCATATCAATGGCAAGCAGTGGCGGTACTCCCATAGAAGCCCAGAAGCCGGGCTTGTGTAAGAAATTTTGAATCAAAACCCCCAAATCTAACTAATCATGCCCCCGCATAAACCAACAACCCACCAAATCACCTTCCAACAATGTTCCCATCAGACATAAGAGGAATAGCCACAAGAGCTGAGCCTCTGTAAGCCAGAAGAAGTTTTGATTCAAAATTTCTTACGCAAGCCGGGCTTCTGGACTTATATGGGAGTACCGCCACTGATGGCAAGTTAGTTTTATATAAGGTAGAATTGTCTTATAAATGAGCCCGTCCCTCTTCTATTTCTTGTCATTGCGTTTTTTGCCGACTTTGTGTCATTTCCAAGGGCGCCGGGTGTTATTGTACTCCTTCCTTGCAACCATATTTGTCTTGAATGTGTACTGTTTATGTGTTTATCACACATATTGTAATATATATATTTTATTATAATATAAATTGATATAGTTCTGAAGGACCTGTAATTGTTGAGAGTTAGACCTGAGGAGTGGAGAGAGAGAGGGGGGAGAGAGAGAGAGAGAGAGAGAGAGAGAGAGAGAGAGAGAGAGAGAGAGAGAGAATGATATAATTTTCGATTTTTCATAAATCTTTTTGTATAAATTTCTAGCGGCTAAAGTTTAAAGGTTGAATTTATTGTTTCTTGACGACGATATGCTTTTATATATTTTTTACAGTTGTTTGCAGTGCTGTTCTTCCTGATGTTGTTCGTGCTGGGTCTCGGCAGTGCGGTGTCCCTTCAGAGCGCCACTGTCACCGCTCTCACCGACAGATTCAAAGGCCGCAAGTATTGGCAGATGGCCCTCTGCGCCTGCGTGGTCGGATTCTTGGTGGGACTTGTTTATGTCACGCCGGTAAGTACCTACTAATCTATCCAATAGCGAGTAAATTAATATTGAAAAGAGAAACAAAACAAAACCAACTTTAATTATGACGTAATGATAGATTATACCATCTTTATCCCCTCCTGTATCTCAACCCCATTGTTATATCGGCCTACACCCATGGCCACTCTTGTCCACTCGGTTTTGTATCCAAAAACTACCACCCCACACCTCCTCACTCCTCCCTATCCTAGTAATCAGGACTAATTATCGGACCCATCCCACTGCGCTATCAAAGAAAACCTCCTCTCACCACCAAACAATATCCAAAAAATACTACTCTCTAAAGACGATATCCAAGAGTGATAGATGAAAAAAATCCAATAGTTTATGCGCGATGAGTAGTCGATCAACTTCAACTAAAGTTTAACAAAAATATTTTGTAATCATTATTGATAAAAACGTTAGTTCTCTAGAAGTTTTTTTTCTGTTATTTATTTATTTATTTATATGGGAATGACATATTTCGCCTAACACATTTTCACATTTCATTTTAATTAATATAAAATACCTTATATTGAGTATTGTATTATGGTTCGAGACAATAAATCCGATCTCTGAGGGTTTTGCCTGCGATGGAGCGTAGGGTTCGCATTTCTGCCACTCTAAGAAGGTTCTTAGTTCTATTGGTATCGGCTCTGACCTCTATTCCATACGTCATGATGGGGCGAACGCATGTCTTGTATATCTTGACTTTACTTTCAGTTAGCCTGTATTTGTTCCTCCATATTGTGTCGCGCAAGCAGCCAGCCACGGCTGTCGCTCTGTTGTTTTTTTTTAATTTTGTCCAAGTTTGTTAAATAGAGGTTAAATAATAGGAGGTTTGTTATATCGAGGTTTTACTGAATTCTGTAACTTATTCGCTCTACGTTTCGGAGATGGTTGCAGTCTCCGACACCAGGATTATCTTTGTATGAATACAGTACGCTAAGGGTACGGCCATACCGAAGTGCCAGAGTAGGAGCTAAAATGAACACCCGGCGAACCAACGTATGGCGCACTATGGGACCGGCCACACTATACGCTCCGTGTCACAAGCGATCTGTGTCTTGACTCCTACCCAGGCACTCCGGTGTGGCCGTACCCTAAGCTCCATCTAAGTAGTACTTGCTGGAATTGTTTATAATAGCATTTATTTAATAATTAATTTATGTGCATTGCCGTCCGGGGAATGTCTGTACTGCCAGTAAACGCGTCAGTCAAAAAAATATTATTAAAATGAAGTAAAGAAACTTAGACTAAAACTATTTGTAATTTCCAGGGGGGGCAATACATCTTGACACTTGTGGACGAATTTCCAGGAACGTTCTTGATTCTTGGAATGGCGATTGGGGAGATTATTGGCGTGTTTTGGATCTACGGTAAGTAATAATAATAATAATAATAATAATAATATAGTCGCAGTAGTAGTATCACGACGCCAAGATTGAAGTGCAGCCAAAAGACCCGCTGGGTTACGATGACAGAACGGCCATTTTTAAGAAACGTGCGGACGGTAAAGCCCCTGTGTTGTCCGGACCAAACCATGGCAACGACTGAAAACGGCAAGACCCTCCCGATACAATGAGACCATTCCCAGGTTCCCACCCCCACCACACGGGATGTACCGGCCTTTCAAAACGGCACTGTCTGTTTTGCCGCACCCTGTATAATACTAGTTGCAACTCGTGAAATATTTACGAAAGTAAAGATTTTAAACCCTTTAAAAACTTGATTCACTGTATAATCGTAATCAGTAATCAGTTTTTACGTTAATGGAAAACCCAATTTTTTTCACACACATTAAAAATTTCAAAATTAACAACACCAAACTGCTCTCATTGTTTTTTTACAAAACCGTCATACCACAATAAAAACAAAATTCAAAATAATCCAGAAACGTTCTCGAATACTTTCAGAGAGAATAGTATTCCTATCTCTCTCTTGTATTCAAAATATTCTTGTACTCTTTCTTGAGGACATCCGGGTTTTTTCCTATTTAAATTATGATTATAACAGAAGTGGTCGTTATTTTGTATGCCAGTAAAAAAGCAATTAACATAATTAAATATTATATGCTTATTATAATAAACACAAAAATAATACGAAATTTCTAAAAATACGTAGTTATATTCGACGGTCTTTGTGGCAGAGTGGCAAGAACTATGACTGCCATACCGAAGGTCCCGGGTTTGATTCCCGGCGTTGGCAGTGTCTTTTGTCTGGTGTAGAATTCACGTGATAACTAAATGGCGATAGATTAGTTACCTATCACATATCACGAGAATCAATAGTTAAAAAGATGTATGCGATAATTAGATTTTATTAATCTTCTGTATACAAATGTGGAAAGCAATAAGAAACTACCACATTAAAGGCCCGAGTGGCATCCCAAGAATCAGCAAAAATGCAAAATCAAATTAGCGAAGAAGAATCTTTTAGTAATATAATATTATTCGTGCTTGATTTGTGACTTTTTTGCCGTTGGTAGGTTTGGAGAACTTCTGTGAGGACGTCGAGTTCATGACGGGAATGGTAGTTACGAAGTACTGGCGCTGGTGCTGGGGTGTCATCACACCCCTCATCATGATTCTCGTGTTCCTGTATGCCTTCATCAGCCTCAAGCGAACCACCTACGGGGACTACGTGCTACCCGACAGCGCTTATGGTAAGAGAAACTAAAGCCAGAAACATACTTACCTGTCGCGGTGTATCGTGATGCGCCACAATGGTATCATCTTATTCTTCTTCTTCAGCCTTCATCTCTCCACTGCTGGATATTGGCTTCTTCCATTTTCTTCTACTTGTCTTTGTCTTGTCCCTTCCGCATCCAGGTCGTTCCAGCTATTTGGGCAATATCGTCAGTCCATTTTTGGATGGCCTCCCGACACTCCTTTACTCTGTCCAAGGCCTCCATTGAAGTATTATGGATATCCATCGAGTATTGCACTGTCTTGCTATATGTCCAGTCTACTGCCACTTTAATTTACCTGTACGATCCATGATGTCGGCAATTTTGGTTCGGCGTCTTATTTCTTCATTTCTTATTTTTTCTTGGAGACTAAAGCCGAGCATTTGCCGCTCCATGGATCGTTGTGTGATTTTTAGTTTATAGACACTTTTTGCTATTAGTGTGGTTATCTCTAGACTATATTGACATAATGCCTGGAACTTGTAACTCAATTATGTCTCTTCTCCGGTCTCAACCTAATGATTCCTCTGCAGCAAGGCGACGCATCTCCTCTTCAACTCCGCTCGGTTCTCGGCAACTCTCTTCAACTCCGTATAAGAGGTGCAGCCCATATCTCGGCAAATCTAGTCTAGGCACTCCTGGCAAGGTCGTCCTCTGCCAATCGATCCCTCGACCATTCCCTCCAACACATCATGCAGGAAACATTCGTGTCGCAACACACGACCAATTCATCTTGCGCGCCTCTCCACTATGGTGTTCAACATGTGCCTACTCTCTTCAACTCTGCTGAGAACCTCTTCATTTGTAATGTGGTCCCTCCATGAAACATGGGCAATTATGTAAGAGCAATTAATCTGCTGAACGCGGTCTCATCGGAGATCGACGTCTTTCATAGAAGTGAAAGTACGTTCAGAATACAAATACCCTTGACTTTAGAGAGTATCTTGTCTTCCTAATGTCGAACCATCTCTCATGCTTCCCAGTATTATATTTTATATGTTGTATTTAACCTGTACTCAATAGATGCCTTAAACATTAATATTGTTGGTAATGTCTGTTAAGATAATAAAGTAATAAATTGATTTGATTTGATTTGAACCTCTTGTCAGCGTCAACGTCTCGGCTCCGTATTATGCGTACACGTACC
This sequence comes from Lepidostoma basale, assembly GCA_022606425.2. Lineage (NCBI taxonomy): Eukaryota > Metazoa > Arthropoda > Insecta > Trichoptera > Lepidostomatidae > Lepidostoma > Lepidostoma basale. Next base: position 180,796 of record JAHDVF020001222.1, on the reverse strand, counting down.
TCAAAACAAAATCGTTAATAATCTAATATGATGTAGTGACTAACTTGTATAATTTGTTTTAGCTGCTGGGTGGGTATGTTTTGCAATCGGGATGCTGCAGATGCCCATATGGGCGATCGTGAATATCATCACCAATAAGGAGAGCAACGATTCTTGGGGACAGGTAAATTTGACTGAATATTCAAACGAATAGAATATTCCTTATTTAATATTCGAATGAATAAAACATTCATATTTAATATTCAAATTAATAGAATATTCCTATTTAATATTCAAATGAATATAACATTCATAAATAATGTTCAAATTAATAGAAAAATCATATTTAATATTAAAATGAAGAGAACATTTATTTTATATTCAAATTAATAAAATATTCCTATTTCATTTTCAAAAGAATATTATTCAAATGAATTGAACATTCCTATTTAATATTCAAATGAAAAGAACATTCATATTCAATATTCAAATTAACATAATAGAATAATAGAATAGAATAATAGAGCATTCATTTATGATATTCAAATAAATAGAACATTCATATTTAATATTCAAATGAAAAGAACATTCATATTCAATATTCAAATTAACATAATAGAATAATAGAATAAAATAATAGAGCATTCATTTATGATATTCAAATGAATAGAACATTCATATTTAATAATCAAATGAATAAAACATTCGTATATAATATTCAAATGAATAGAAGATTCATATTTAATATTCAAATTATTAGAACTGTCATCTTTAATATTTAAATAAATAGAATATTCGTAAGTTAATATTCAATTGAATAGAATATTCATTTATTAATATTCAAATGATTTTTTTTGTTATTATTAATTTTAACAAAAAACGTATTTGTTGTTGCAAAATAGAAATTTTTTAACAATTTACTTTTTAAACTTATAGGTATAAAATAATAAAAACACTTTGTTTTTAACCACGCTTAATGTTTTTATAATACGAGTAGATGCCAAATTGTTTCGTTTGGACCCAAGCGAAACTATTTGGCATCAATTATAATAACCATACCGTGGTTAAATAAAAAGTGTTTTTATTATTTTATATCTATAAGTTTAAATAACTAACCCCAATGCTTCAAATGAAAATTTAAAATATTTTTTGTTTATTTATGTACTAATAATTATCGAAATTTTTAAAAATCATATTTGCAATTATATATTTTATTATTATATAAAATATATCATAGATCGTGATGTATTTATAAATACTTTCCTAGCAAAGTATTTATTTTTAATTTTTAAAAGAATGTATAAAAAACGCGATTTATTAATCTGACTAAAGTCAGTCGTAGCGGGCAAAGGGTTAATAATGTTTTTAATTTGCTTATTTCTCAAGACGATAAAGAAGAGCTTCCGGGTGTCGGAGAAGTGGGGCCCCAAGGACCTGGCCATCAAGAGCGACTGGAGGTCCTTCAAGGAGCAGACGCGCAAGGACCGCAAGGCGCTCAACGTGCCTCGCTGGAAGCACATCCTGTATTCTCTCAACGGCACATACCGCTGGAACGCTCACAAAAAGGCCAAACTGGAAAAGGACTAGCCCCAAACTAACCGAATACCGCTGGATGAACATGTGATAAGTTATGAAACAATAACACCAATGTAAATACAATTAACACTGCATTTCATGATTTTTTTTCAATTTAACCTAAGCAATATTTATACAAAGCTATCTTTTGCAAAATAGAATATGGGAAAAATAATTTTAAACGAATATTTTGTTTACCTGTATCGATAAAAATGTATATGAAACAAATTTACTAGAAACCTAATTTTGATAATATATCGTCTTAATGGATGGCGCTAGTGTAGATTGAACTAAAAAAATGTGAAGTGTTCTGCAACATTGTAGCATTTATACATCTTCCAAAAATTTGTCAGACGTGGTGGTCATAAGACGGGCGGAATGGGAAATGTTGTTAAACATAAAGCGATCGCTTAACCCAGTGGTGTCCAACCTTTTGATCACTGGGAGCTACTTTTACATTTTAAATTTGCTTGGGATCGACTTCTAATAAAATTCTTATAGACAATTTAATTAGTATTTTATATAAGTCTTAAAAGTTTAACTGTACACTTTGAAGGCGAAATATCGTTTTATGTGTATAAAAAAATGATCCAGTATTATTATTTATTTCTTATAAACATTTTATTTAACGTTTTATGAAGTAAATAAAAAAAATAAAAATTATGCAACTTTTTATTGTTTTACAATAATACAAAAATCAAATTTAATGAGATATTTGACATTGTTCATTTTTGCCCATTTCCAAATAATTTGGCCGACAATTACTCGATGCAAATCGCATACAATCATCAAGATGGTTATCCGTCAAACGTGACCGATATTTAGAATTTATGTAACTCATGTGAGCAAATGAGGCTTCACACGCCAGAATTACTTGAATTTGCTTTGCTATTGTAATCTTTGAGCTGTGCTATTACGATAAAGTTACAATACTGTCGAGCCAACTGGTTCGACTTTTGGGGTCCATTTTACTACTATATTAGAATTTAAAAAAAAAATCTTGATGGTTTTTTGGATCGACTAAATTTTGGCTCGCGATCGACTGGTCGATCGCGATCGACCGATTGGACACCACTGGCTTAACCCAACCAATGACAGGTCATAAGTCCTGTAAGCGCCTCGACCACCATATTCTGTTCCCAGAAAACAATTTACATCTTCGTCTCTATTGAGATATTATACAATTAATCCTTATAAACAAAAATTAATCCGTAATGAGTAAAATCCAGTATTTGTCTATGAGTATTTGTATACATTCAACATGTTATCGTAAGGTATTTTATTATTTCATAAAATAAATGACTATGATAAAGGTATACAGTCATGAATTTTCGGCGCTATATCCCGGTGTGGGACTTGGCCTCCTCCACAATGGTCCTCCACTGACTTCTGTCTCTGGCCATCTCTCTCCATTCCCCAGCTTCTTCCATTTTCTCCCAATCTTCTTCCACGCAATCCGCCCATCTATTCCTCGGTCTGCCTCTTGGTGGCACCCATCTGGATATAATTTGTGGTGTTCTACCCTCTGGCATTCTCTCCACATGGCCAGCCCACCGTAGGCGTTGAGACTTACAGAATCTCACTCATGTTTCCTGGTTAATTAGTTCTTCAAGTTCAAGGTTTCTTTTAATTCTGTAAGTCCCATCCTCCAGCGTGGTCCAAAATTTTTTCTCGGTAATATAGGTATACAGTACACTGTTTTATAACAGTGAATACTTACTTTTACTAAACTAACTATAGCATTACTTTTCCCGCTTTCTGTAAAATGTTGTATAAAAAAAAAACGCATTTTAACTGTCAATTGTGATAATTATTAAATTATTTGTTTTTTTTACTTCTATTGTTTCAATCCAACGGTATTTTCTCGTATAACTTACTAATGTACTGTGATCTTCATAATAATTATATATTATAATTGTACAAATAAAAAGAACAAAATATTTATACATTTCATTTGTTTTTTTATTATTAACTGCAAAAATATTTGTTATTTTTTCGCGACGTAAACAAAGAAAAACATTCTTAATTATTTTAACTGTTTAATTTGGAAGACTTAAGAGTCTAATATCATAATTAACTTAATCAAATGATTTTACTGAAATCTCTTGATGGATGTTCATTTTAAATAATAATTTAATAAAACGATGTTCTTAAACTACTTCCACTTTTGTCTTTATTTTGACAGCGACCGGTTTCGCCAGGCTCGCTGGCACCGACAGACTGGTCTAAACTGGAATAAGACACTCTGTCGATGCCAGCGAGCTTGGCGAAATAAAGACAAAGTGGAAGTAGTTAAAAAAAACATCGTTTTAGTTTATTATTATTCATAATTAGCTTATTTAATTTACATAAAATTATCTCAACAGCTGTTTTGCCAACTTATGTTGGCACCATCGAGTGTTACAAACTACTAAAGTTACAATTAGAGAGACTTAATTTATATTTTGTGCATAACTCACTAGTGTGATTAGTTAATTAATTTAAATATGCAAAGAAGTTGCTGACAAATAAAGGTAGAGAAAAAAGTGATTTAAAATAATAGATATATTAAATAGAAATTTAAAGCAATGAGTCATACTAAATTTCAAAAATGGAACTTATTGTCATATTATAACAGTGTTTCAAATTAAATAGTTAATAATGTGTTGAAGCAACTATGGTAAGTGTTTCAGCCAAGACAACGGATTATCTAAAAAAAAACATTTAATTTTTTACTTCGTATAATATTTAAAAAATAATAATTAATTTTATTGCATAATACACAATACGCATTAAAACAAAGTAGTAAAAATATTTACAAAATATAATTTCAATTGAAGAATAGGCGACTCTTTTCACATTGTAAGCATACACTTTCTTAACCATTATTTCTTCATCCAAGCGACATATATATTTATTAATTATTACAGTGCAATTTTAATTAGAATGTGAAATAAATTATGAATACATTTTTTATAAATATTACGAAAGGGATTTTTTTTTTAAATATAATTATTATTTACTTCGTGTGTTCGTAAATTTGCTTTAACCCCTATAGTGCGTCTGACTACATTTGCAGTCCAAGAAACTAGTTTCGAACTGCGGCATACTACATTTGCAGTCCAATAAACTAGTTTCGAACTGCGTCAAACTACATTTGCAGTCCAATGAACTAATTTCGAACTGCGGCAAATTACATTTGCAGTTTAAGAAACTAGTTTCGAACTGCGGCAAACTACATTTGCAGTCCATATATGAACATTATGACTTAAGTTCCTTACTACTAATTATATTAATTATTATAATACTGGAACAACACGCTTGAGCTGCAAATATAGTCTACTTTAATTATTTTAAAGAAAATAATTCTTATTTTCACCATAAAACAAAAAAATTCACGTTGGAAAACATTTCAAATAAACTCATAGTATGAATATAATGATGTGATTTGTCTTTCACTCTCAAGTGATGCGAAGAAATTAAAATATAGTTTTAAAATACAATATATAAATTATAATTGCAGCAAATTATACAAAGTAAATCTTAATGATCAGCGTTAAAATCGCGTTTAATAGTGTGTGTAAAATGACATGTAATTAATACATAATAAATAAATAAATGAACAATTAATAATTTTTCAAGATAACAATATAACGTGTATAACAATAGATTAACACTTATTTACAAATAAATAAGACAAATAATTTTTTTTTAATATAAAAATACTCGTTTTGAAATATTATTGTAAGCTTAATATTGAAAATATATTTTTTAAATGTGTATTTAGTTAAAATTCACAAAAATTGTATGTCTTCGACCGGTTTCGGCAACTCGCTGCCATCTTCTGGGCACCCAGAAGAAAGCAGCGAGATGGTGGACACATGGAAAGAATGAATAAAGATAGAGTGGTAAAAAAAGTATGATGTTAACGATGTTAATGGTACTAGAAATAGAGGAAGACAGAGGAAAACGCGACACGATCAAATGAATCATATTTTGAATGCCGGCCACGTGAATGCCTGAAGAATCTTGTCTGGAAGAACAAGCACATGCGTATCGACAGCAAGATCAGAATCTATAAAACATGCGTGCGACCTATCATGGCGTACGCTGTAGAGACGCGGGCTGACACTGTGCGAACCAAGGGACTACTAAGAACATCGGAGATGAAGGTCCTAAGATCAATTACTGGAAAAACCCTCCGAGATCGTGTCCGCAACGTAGACGTAAGAAAATCCTGCGAAATAGAGGATATCGTTCAGTGGAGTAGATCCAGAAGAAGATACTGGAGGGACCATGTAGCCCGAATGGATGGTGACACACTGCATATACAGCCGCTTATAAAATCCCCTCCGGACACCGCCCACCTGGAAGACCGTCTATGAGATGGAGGGACAGCTGGATCTCATCATCCGACGAGATATGATTTCTGTGTCACAGATCGTCAGATCTATTAAAATAAGAAGAAGAAGGCCACGTGAAGAGTCGAATAAATTGACATGCGTGCATGACACGATGTATGAAGGTAGAGGAATTGAGAGAAGTTTGTCAAGAAGGAAATGTGTCACGGCGTGGTGATTAGGTTAGGTTAATTTATGTTAGCGTGGTGGTTAGTTAGTTAGTTAGTTATGTTTCATTCTAAACTAACTAACGCCTTCGTTTGATTTTTCACCAGTTCGTTTCATTAAATTTTAGAATCGTTCTAATTGAAATATTTAGTAAAATAAAATAAACAGTTTCGTTTATAGCATCTTCTGGGCACACAGAAGAAAGCAGCGAGCTGCCGAAATCAATCGAAGACACAAACATTAGTGGATTTGAACTATATATACATTAAAAAAAATACGTTTAAACTTTAAATAGTTTATAAACGATATTATTTTAAACTTGTTAAAATAATATAAAACAAGATATAACTTTATCTCAAAAAAAGATACCATAGATCAGTTTGAAAGTTCTCTATAAGTTCCATTTAGCGAATAAAGAATGTGTTTTGAGAATGTGAGTTTCATATCGTCTCGTTTTCTCCTCGCTTGATCTTTGAACAGCATCCACTCGAGATATATCTTGGAGTCCTTGGGACCCCATCCTGATGTTGGGCGAAACAATGATCTAACTGTCTAAAAATGTTAAAACATATTTTATTTACAATATTAATATTGAACAGATAATTTGGTTAATTATTAACTATCATATTGTTGTTAACTATTATATTGTTGTATACCCTCATGCATGTAAGTGAAGCTTGGAGCGTGCAAAAGAAGGATGAAAGCAGAATAAACGCCGTAGAAATGAAATCACTAAGAAGAATGTGCGGGAAAACGTTGTATGATAGAATACCGAACGATGAAATAAGAAAGAAATGTAAGGCAGATGACAAAATTATAAAAGGATCCCTGAGATGGTTTGGACATATGGAACGAATGGATGAGAGTAGAATGGTAAAAAAGTTGTAAACAAGCAGCGTGAGTGGAAAAAGAAGCCGAGGGCGTCCGAGGAAAACATGACATGACCAAATTAATCAATTACTAAAAGGCGGTCACATTGGAAGTCGGAATAATCGACGTGCGTGCATGGTACGATGTATGAATGTAGAGAAAGCACGAGAGGTATGCCAGGACAGAGCATTGTAGCGATCCATCCTCTCTGCCTACCCCTACGGGGAAATGGCGTGATAGTTAGTTAGTTAGTCATATTGTTCTATATATGAGGGATGAACCGTTAAACTCTTTCGATTCGCTTGATACTGGTAGGCTTTGAAGTGATATTATTATATATAGAATGTTTTTATTAGAGGTTTGGTTTTTAAACTGGCAACAATGTTTCAACAGAGATTCAATTCGACAGTTAACAGTTGATTTGTAATCAATAAGTTTTGCCATTTTACCATGTACAGACTGACGTGAGAACAGCGCTTGCAAATTGTGCAAATTTATTTTGAAAATCATAATCGGGTGGTGGTCTAGGGGACAGAACGCTTGGTTTCTGATTAAGGGGACTTGGGTTCGAGCCTGGACACGACCAAATTCCTTCTTCATAATAATGAGCTATTTTCTGCTCACATTGAAGATTGTAAAATAAATTCTAATATCATTGATTTAAATCTTTGGTGTTAGTCTTTTCAAAAAAAAAATAGTTCGGCTCGACATAATCGTCCATCCAAGTAAGTTATTCGGTCTTCCGTCTGGTCTTCCATGGATCGTTTTCGCACCATCTTTGTGGATGCGTATTACACTCTAGTGGATAATACGCATCCACAAAGACGACAATTGTCGAAAATTGGATTTCACGATTGCACTTCATTCGAGCTAGCCGTGGCGCTCATATGCCCGAAATCATATTTAAACAATAATGGCATAAAATTATGTATTAAATAATGCCAATATCATAGACATTAACATTATTTTAATGTGTTTTTTTTATTTATTTTGAATTTGTATGCCTCTAAAAAAACACATTAAAATAATGTTAATGTCTATGATATTGGCTTTATTTAATAGATAATTTTTTGCCATTATTGTTTAAATATGATATCGGACATATTAGCGCCACGGCTGGCTCGAATGAAGCGCAATCGTGAAGTCCAATTTTCGACACCTTTATTGAGCAACTGGGTGAAATGGCAAAACGTAATGACTACAAATCAACTGTCAACTGTCAAATTGACAGTCTGTAGAAACAATGTTGAGAGTTTTAAAACCAAACCTCTAAAAAAAACACCCTATATAAGAGGGCGATTTTGGTCCAAAAATAAATTAATGTGATCGATACCATCTCTCAGATATATTTTTTTGTTGTACTAAAATAAAACATTTAAACCGTAAACTTGAAATAAATTAAACATACCCGTATGGTTCCGAATTGTCTCCTAGTGTAGATGATAATAGCCCAAATTGGCAGTTGTAGGAGTCCAAAAGCTACCAATGACCAGCCAGCAACTGTCATTTAAATAAATAAAATTAATTTTAATAAACATTCAAAATTGATCTATTTTTTCTAGAATTTTTATTATTGCACTTATGTGGGTGTCACTCTGATAAAATGTAATAAAACATTTATTTCAAGTTGCTCACAAGTTGCACAAGTTGATGACAAATGTACTGTGTAATGTAATGTGGCAACAAGTTGCAAAATGTGGGGACAAGTTACATGGTGTGCTAACAAGTTGCCATGGTGGCGACAAGATGCACGAGGTGGTGATAAGTTACACGGTGTGGCAACAAGCTTCAAAAGGTAGCGACAAATTGCATAAGGTGACGACAAGTTGCACAAGGTGATGACAAGTTGCACAAGGTGCTGACAAGTTGCACGATGTGGCAACAAGTTGCACATGATGATGACAAGTTGCACGATGTGGCGACAAATTGCACAAGGTGATGACAGGATGCACGAGGTAGCGGCAAGTTGCACAAGGTGAAGACAAGTTGCATGCTGTGGCGACAAGTTGCATAAGGTGGCGACAGGTTGCACGAGGTGATGACAAGTTGCACGATGTGGCGACAAGTTGCACTAGGCGATGACAAGTTGCACAAGGTGAAGACAAGTTGCGCGATGTGGCGACAAACTGCACAAGGTAGCGACAGGGTGCACGAGGTAGCGACAAATTACACAAGGTGATGACAAGTTGCACAAGATGGCAACAAATTGCACGAGTTGGCGACAATTTGCAAAAGCTTCTAAATTTATAGAAGTCGATTTGCAGTGAGTGTATGCATTGATTTAGAACTATATTAGGGATACTGTTCGACTTACTATTGGCATTGAGGGGATATTCCTTGTCCATGTACTGCAGCATCTCCATGCTGGTGAGGGCGTATACAAAAACTGCTATCATGATCAGCGGGGTGACCAAACCCCAGCACCAACGCCAATAGAATGACACCTTCTTACCCGTCATGAACTCTATGTCCTCACAGATATCTTCCAATCCTGGAAAAATGATTACCATTCTTGAGTAATTTATTGTTTCTTGAACAATGATATAAAACTTCAAATTAAATTATTAATACGAATAATAACGTATGTTTTCTAGAAGTTTTATAATATAATATTTTTATGGGAATGGCATGTTTTGCTTCTCTGAGGAATTAAAAAATGACATGTTTTATTGCCTCAGCATTTTATGAAATACGCCATTCCCATAAAAATATAATAAAATTATTGAAAACAGAAGTTTTTATATCGCACCGTGAGTGTAAAACCGACGTAAGTGTAAATATACATTTTGGAGATATGAGAGTTTAAAGATTTCATATTGCTTGGAAAACTGTTTCTTTTTTTAAATAAACCAATGATTTTCGGTTTATAGGGAATTGAGATTAGTGAAATATTTTTTAATTATTGTTTACGAGTATGTAGATAAAATTGTATTTACACAATTTACACTTTTGATATTGATGAAAATGTTCGTTTTCTAGAGTTTATATGATATTTTGTAGGAAATACGAGTATTTTATGGGAAATACAGAAAGTATGAGAGTAACATGTGTCGATAATCAAACGTAGGAATTTACATACAAGTGCTAATAGTACATTTCATACACGAGTGCTAATAGTACCTAATTCCATCACAGTCCATTTACATCGCAACATAAATTTTTTCTACCATTCTTTCTTTCTATGTGTCCAATCCATCTTAATTTTTCTTTCATTATTTTGTTCATAACACTTTCATTCACACTCCATTCACTTCTAATATTTTCATTCGACATTCTATCATATACAGATTTTCAACCCATTCGTCCAAGAGATTTCATTTCTACTGCATTTATTGTACTTTCATCCTTCTTTTGGCAATTCCATGCTTTGCTTCCATACAAAAGGGTCGGTACAAGAACACTATTGTACTATGCCGTTTTAGCTTCTTTAGATAGGCTTTTGTTAGCGATTACAGCTTTAAGTGCACCATTCACTTAACATAGTTGCCTGCCCCAAACCTTTACCATCGCACTCCACTCGCCCACACTTTGTAACATACTTGATATGTATACAAATTCATCCGCTTGTTCTAGATTTTCACAATTCACGGTAATGTAGCAGACGTTATTCCAACAAGACGACAAAACGTTTATTCTTCTCTCATTTATTTTACTTTACCATAAATCCAGCTGATTCCGATCAGTTCTGCAAGCGCCAGTCCCAAAACGAGGAAAGTTCCTCCAAAATAGTCTACAAGATTTAGGATGTGCTGTCCACCCTGTAATTATATTTAATAAATAAAATAAATAAACAAACAATTTATTGCGTTGTGTACTTCAAATGCGATGCTTCTTCTTACCGGTGTGATGTAAACGAGCCCCGGGATGCAAGTAAAGATGCAGGAAATGAGTGCTATTTTCCAGTACGCATATTTCTTGAAACGATCAGAGAGAACCGTTACAAGAGAACTTTGATAAGAGACTGCACTGCCTAAACCAAGCACCCACAGCATCAGGAAAAAAAGCACAGAAAATACCTGAAACAAATTTTGTGTGTTTACGGTAAGTTCATATTGAATCAGAATGAATTTAATATATAATAGCAGGTTATTCAATATGATCGCAAATTAATATTCGTTACACTCCGTAATCGTTTCTAGTGGATACGTTTATGATTGGAACGCTGGCAGAATTATTCGAATTTAAGAGTGGCGTTGCATGAGTTTTGAGTGGTATTGTACGAGTTTTGAGTGGCGTTGTACGAGTTTTTTAGCGGCATTTTGCGAATTTTGTATGTTGTGATACTTATTTCTGAGTGACGTGTACGATTTTTGAAAAGCGTTGTACGGAATTTTGAGTGGCGTTGTACCTACGAGTTTTGTGTGTCATTATATTAGTTTCTGAGTGACGTTGTGTGAGTTTTTGAAAAATGTTGAACGAATTATTGAGTGGCGTAATATTAGTTTTGTGTGTCGCGTTATACTAGTATCTGAGTGGCTTTGTACGAGTGTTTGAATAGTGTTGTACGTAGTTAACGAGAGTATTTTTATTTATTCTAAATTGGTTTTGTGATAAATGAAAGGAAAAACATAATAATTATTTGTTTTTTCTATATTCACTATCACTTTGTGATGCGGATTCCCATTTGAACAGCTTTTGAGGAACAGCATTTTTTCGCAACACAAAAATGTTTGTTTTTCAAAGGCTTGAAAGAAAATATTATAAATCAAAATAAACTTGTTGGTAGGTTCCCAATTAATTAGTTCCAAAGGTTAAAATCCTAATTGAAAATCAAGTACGCTTACCTCTACCTAAACTCCACCCATTTTTATTTAGTATTATTATATATATAAAACACAATTTAGTAACACTTAATTGTTAAATTTTACACTGAAGCAGGACGTGTGCAGTCCAAAACATGTTTGTGTGAAAAGAATTTTTGTGAAAATACAGGGTTTTAAAAGGTTATTCAATTTATTATTTGCAATTAAATCCTTGAAACGGAATAGTGACAATGAAGGTGTTACTATAAATATAGCACCCGGGACCTCTGGAAACAGCAAAAAGTCGGTCAAGCCTCCCACCACAATGACAAGAGAAAAATCGGCCCTTTTCAGGGCCATCTTGCTTGTCACTAATACGAAGAAAAAATTAAATACCTGTGGAAACTTATCAAACTTGGCAATGGCATCAGGGTATGATATGAAAGCCAAACTGTTTCCTCCGCTACCAATCACATCTCGTATGTCGGTTTCGTTCTTTTGAAATGCCAAGTTTCCTAGAATACCGAAGATGGTGAACCCAGCCAGTAGGCTTGTGAATGTGTCTAAAGTTACGACAATCACCACATCCCTGAAACAAGCACATGTATTACGTAAATACGAAATATAACAAGCAAATACATTGCATAAACATGACATCTAAGAAGCAAATACATTGCGTAAACGCGAAATCCTTAGCATAAGAAATTTTCTTCATAAGGGGAGTAAGAGAAACGGAAATAAAAAACAATGAACTCATGTATTGTGAAATATAACAAAATTTTAATTAATTTTTGTACAATTTACATCAATAAAAAATAATAATAACGTCATAATCATCATTTTAAACCATACATTCTTTAAAAAAAGTTTTTCAATTCATTGAAATCTGCATATAAATCATTGGTTCCAAAGGAGAGTCCATCTGTGAACGGCCATTTTCGCTTTCATTGATGAATTCTTGTTTGCAATAACTACGAGATAACAACAACAACAACAAACCATAGCGCCGTTCCCCCGTAGGGGTAGGCAGAGAGAATGGACCGCCACACTACTCTATCCTGGCACACTTCTCTAGCTTCCTCCACATTCATACAGCGAGTACCACATACCTCTTTCGCTGTTTCACATAGACTTTATTTTAATTTGTTCCAGATCTCATCTATACTTATAAATTCAGATTTCCGACCACTCAGCTTCTCACATAACTCTCTTTTACGTCATCGATTTAGAGTTTTTCCACTTTAACTCTAGACGGGGCGGTCACTGTTTTGTTCCTCTTGGTACGCCAACCTCGGAACAGGTTTTTCTTTGTCACCACCAAAAAATGGTCAGTTCCGAGTTCAGTCCTTCTGAACACTCTGGTATCTATAGTGTCCATCCGTAGTCTAGAGTCAACGATGACGTAATCAATCGTCGTCCTTTCATTCCCTCTTTCCCAAGTATACTGATGGATCCTCTTATGGTCAAACATCGTGTTTGACACAAAGAGGCTGCACTCCAGGCACACACCAAGCACTCTCCTTCCATTATCATTCGTCCTGCTATCACCATACTTACCGAGACATTCTTCATAACCAGCCCTTTGGATTCCTGCCCATCCATTCAAATCTCCTGCTAAAATAAATCTATCATTCACGTTTTTATTCGCTGCTATCTCGTTTACACTATCCTAGAACTCATTGTTCACAGCTTCATCTTCGCTATTAACAGGAATATACCCAATTATGAGTAATACTCTTGTCAATCCAATTTTGAAGCGGATCCGCATCAGTCTGGGACTCACACATCGTATCCTTTCATGCATTCAACCATCCTAGGAGCGAATTAAGATAGCTGCGAGATAATTATTAAAATAGCAAACGAAACTCTACCTGTATATGTTTTGTGAAAATTTGTTGAAGGAAGAGTACATGATGATCGCACCGATACAAACAGTAAGTGAAAAGAAAGCTTGTGTTACTGCAGCGTACCAGACCTGAAGACAACATATGTTCAATTGATTTGCACGTTAGGGACTCGTGTAAGAATATAATCATATGTATAAGATTTCATTTCATACCTTAGGATTATACAGCTGTTGCCAATCGGGTTTGATAAAAAAAATTATTCCATTGAAGGCGCCATCTAGCGTGAGGACCCTGAAAGTTAAAAAAAAGGATGCAAGTTTGTTATTTTTTGATCCAGCACACTAAGGCGTATTTCCTGTAATTAGCCTGTCACAAATCGAATTCGTAGAGTTTATCCCCGATAAGAAATAATAGTTTTTGGGAATGTTGAATAGACACAATGAGCAAACCTTTCCGTCATCCAATACAAATCTTTGGCTGGAGTGTGTCTGTTTGAATAAGACTGTCGTTCTAAGTGTTCGTATCTCTTAAAGGAATTCTTGAAAAATCAGTGATTTAAAAAGTGAATATTTTTATTTTGGAGTTCGCTTTGGGAAAAATTTGTGATGGATTCGGTTATTACAGGTAAGCCTCCAAATACATTGACAAGTTTTATATAAATATATTGATAATTAAATAAATTTTAGTAGGTTGAAAGTCATGTTCAACGTGGCACGATCAAATTAATCAAATATTGAATGTCGGCCACGTGAGGAGTCAGAGAAATCGACGCGCGTGCATGATACGATGTATGAATGTTGAGGAACATTTGATAATGGCTTAGACAGGCGAAAGATGTCATTCTTCCATGCTTACATAAATACACACACACACACACACACATTATTTTATTTACTAGGTATTTTAAATATTTGTTCATACTTTACAAGAAGAGTGATCATTATGACGTATGGAAAGAGTGCCATGAAGTAGGAAGCTTTTCCAGAGCTCTTTACACCTTTCATCATCACGAGGAACACACAAAACCAGGACCCCAGGAGACAGCAAGACAGGCGCCAATCCGGATAGCCTGTGAACACATCGTAAGTAATTTTATTATTAGTATTTTCACATCTGAAGTTTATAAATAGGTGCCTTCGCTCAATATTCAAGATCTATTGGCCCCAAATTGTCAAATGCCGTTCTCTGGACCATGGCAGGCGAAAAGCCAATTAGAGAACAATTCGCTAGACGCAAATGGCAGTGGATCGGTCACACTCCGAGACGGAACCCAGCCTGCTTCGCTCAGGGCGCATTAGACTGGTCTTCTATGGGAGGAAAGAGGAAGCGAGGCAGACTTAGAACCACCTGGAGAAGAGCCCTGCAGGTTAAAGCAGCAGGCCTCACTTGGGATGATGTTAGGCATCAGGCATGCGATAGAGTCGGGTGGAGAAGGTTCCTGGAGGAGACAGGACAAAAAGAAGAAGAAGAAGACTTTCACAAATAACGATGACTAGTTACAACCCATGAAATATTCACGGAAACAAAGATTTTCTACACTTTAAACTTGGTTCACTATACAATCGTAATCAGTAATAAATTTGAACCTTTAATGTAGGTATTGTATTATATTATAGTATTCTTGTACAGACCCTTATGTACGGAAGCAAAGCATGGAATTGGTGAAATAAGGATGAAAGTAGAATAAATGCAGTAAAAAGACGAAAGAGACCTCTGAGACGATTATATAGAAAATATGTGTACGATAGTGTCGAATGAAAATATAAGAAATGAATGTAGTGCGAATTAAAGTGTTATGAACAAAATAATGAAAGGATCATTAGCTTGGCTTGGACACATGGAAAGCATAAATAATAATAATTATTATTATTAATTTGTTGAATCGCTCTTTACATCATGACAGCATGAGCCAAATCGATGTAAAGGGAATTATAGCTATCATAGTGATTCTCCTGTGATAGGTAGCTAATCTATCGCCATTTTATTGCCACGTGAATTCTACACCATACCAAAGGCAGTGTGACAATTACACTGCCTTCGCCAGGAATCGAACCCAGAACCTTCGGGGTGGCAGTCAATGCACTTACCACTCGGCCACGAAGATCGTCAAATGAAGAAAGAATAATAAAAAAGTATATGTTAATGATATAAATGGAACTAGAAATAGAGGAAGACGGAGGGAAATGTGGCGCAATCAAATACCTGTAAATCAAATATTTAATGTCGGCCACATGAGAATTCGGAGAAATCGAAGTGAATGCTTGACACGGTGTATGAAAAATGTGTGATGTATGAGGAAGCGAGAGAAATATGTCAGGGAAGAATAGTGTGATGGTCCATTCTTTCTGCCTATATTGGTTGGTTAGTTAGTTGTAAGTGCTTACCTATTCCTTCATTGATGTTCTCGTACTGTCCCAATACTGTCTTTCTGTAATTAAAAACGCTTATCAATAATAATATTAAAATAATCATTTTATAAATACGTTCTCTGTGTATGATTTCATTTAATTTATTTCAATAAAAATTACAAACATTACAGACATATAATTCCAGATCATTTGCAATTATATTATAAGAATTAAAAAGAGAAGCATAAAAAAAATAAGCTTAAGATCGGACTTTCGCAGTGGCAGGTCCGTTCGCCTGGAATATGCTTCGTGCATGCCTCAGACGCATTGACAATCCGACAGATTTTAAATCTCACCTTTTAGGGAAAGATCTTAACGATATCCCAAAGGTGATGGTTCACAAGGAACTGACACAAGAGGTAGTTTCATTTATGGTAAGAACAGTGCAGGCAATTGGTAAGATAAACCAATGTAGGACACAAAATGCCGAACACTCCTCTAGTGTGACGGAAGGCCTGATGACTACTGTCAACGGGCCGGCTTCTCCTGGAGAGTTCTAAGTGGTTTCCTCTCCACAAGAGCAAATGCTGAGAAGTTCCTGATTGGTCCACATTAGCATATCCCTCCTGATCCCAACACTTTGAAACAAATTAAGATTAAATGATTGCAGAAAGATCCATTTGACGAAATTATAAGCCTTGTACATTATAAGCAAGGTCAAAAATAAAGCAACTCCCCTCTAAAAAAAAATAATAAAAAATGGCACCAGATCCAAAAACCCACCTTTTCAAAATTTCGCATAAAATGTAAACAACGGTTGTCTGATTGCTGGTGTCAGATGCAGCTCTCGTGACTAAAAACATTGTCAAAGCGCCCTTGAGGTGAGCTATTCACGAAAATAGTCCTATACAAAATAGTCTAATTATTATTATTATTATTATTAATCTCGAGATAATGTTAGGGCAGAGTAGTGTGGCGGTCCATCCTTTCTGCTTATCCCTTTGGAGAAACGCTGTTATGGTTTGTTATAATAGTTAGTTAGATAGTGAAGTAAAAAAAGTGGTTTTACACAAAGTTTAATATCAAAAATTAACTTATAATGTATGCAACAATAAATATATAAACGACGAACTACGTGGCAGAGTGGTAACAGCTATTACTGCCATACCGAAGGACCCGGGTTTGATCCCCGGTGATCACATGGTGTAGAATTCAAGCAACAATAAAATGGTGACATATTCCAATTCCAACAATTCATTCATCAGCTTTCAGCGTTGCGGGTCCGTTGGAGTGGAATAGCCTCCATGTTAGTATTAAGTATGAAGATAGTGACGTTAAAATTAATAAACTTCTAAATACTGCACTGTTCGGTCAGTCATTTCATAGTGCGCCCTTGGAGTAATTGATTTTACAAAACGGCGCACTTAAAATATAAGTCATTAATAATATTAGCTACCTATCTATATAAATATGCCATAAGAATCAATATAATAGCTGTTCTGTATACGTCGATTTAAAGAGATATTCAACAAAATAATATACTCGTAACATTAGTGCAGTGAGGAGTAGTGAACTAACAGGAAGGAAGAAGTTAAATTTTCTCCTTGGTCAAGGTTGTGCTATACCGTAGCTTGTTTCGATTTTATGTAATTACTGTACTCAGCCATGATTCACTTTTCACGCACTGATTGGCTCCTATGAACGTACCCACTATTCGTAGGAACTGTAGAGCTAGCTCAGGCTGGCATTAATGTCTATTTACACATATCAGTGACATGATAATGCTGTGTCTAGCTCATGATTTCAGACTATTTATAGAGGAGTGTTTTTAATACATTTTGCATTTTTTGACAAGCACCCTACTACCTCACAGACCTAGTTCATTATTATAGAGAAGGAATCTGGTCATGTCCAGGCTTGAACCCAAGTTCCCTGGATCAGGGACCAAGCGTTCTGTCCCCATGACCATAGATAATCATCCGGTGGTCCGCAAAAAAAAATTACAGTTAAAAATAGTTAGTATTTTGTGATTTTTTTGTATCTGTCTATTGTAATAAATTTAAACATTGTTATATCAGCCAACTGTGTTATTGTTTAAAACCACATAAAATTATGAATAATGAGGAATCGAGAGAAGTATGTTATGAAGGCACAGTTTGGCAGTCCATTATTGTTGTCTATCTCTTCTGGGAGACGGCGTGATGATTAGTTAGTTAGTTTAGAAAAAGAAAAAGCATGACAGTCTGCAACATGAGTGTGAATGGTGAAAATCTGGAACAAGTGGATGAATTTGTATATTTAGGAAGTATGTTTATAAAGGAAGGGCGAGTGGAGGGGATATTAAAAGAAGGGTTGGGAGAAGTCAACTAAGTTAAATGATCTTTTTCCTACTAAAATAAGACGGAAGGCCGAGGACTTACATAAAATAAAATTCAGAGCTGCTCGTTTTATTTTTGTTTTCGTGAAAGCTGTCATTGGCTTCAGATTTGGATGAGTAGCACGTGGGGCCCCATTCCACGGCGCAGGAGGCCCAAGGGAGCTCGCTGCTGAAGGACTGCAGCAGGTAGAAGACGGTGAGTGCCATCAAAGACACGTAGTATGTTACTATGGAGAAGGTTGCCACCAGCTGCCCGTATCCCACACCTGAAATAAAGTTTAGGTATAGCTAAGTAACGAAAACAAAATTTCAAATAGGCAGGACTACTGCAAACCGCTGTGATTGGACAATTCGTAGTCTTACTTCTCTACTGTATTTGCAGTGCTAGATTAAGCAAGCGCAGTCCGGTAGCAAATGTTACCAAGAGCCCCTGGGTTTTTGATAATACAACTATATAAAACACAACTTTCATTAACCCCCATTGTACGAAAGGAATCATTTGGAGTAAAAAAATTGGACCCTGGAAGAATGGATTGCCTATGCCGTCTTGACGTTATAATATCATTATAATGTCATTTTCGAGACAGCAATGCCCATGCCAATAGAAAGGCAACATTCACTCCGATCAGTAGTAACAAATGCGAACTACATTATAATCCCAGGCACACCCAATTAAGTAAGTTTCTTTCGTGCTTTCCGCGGTTAGTATTAAGTATAAGGATAGTGACATTAAATTTAAAAAACTTCTGGAGACGGCACGGTCCGGTCTTTTCCTAGTGTGCCCTTGGAGTAATTGATTTTACAAAAGGTGCACTTAAAATATAAATCATCATAAATAATAATAATAAAAAAACAATTAAAAGTTGTTGGATGGACTAACGAATTACATGGTAAAAATATGTTTGCAGTACCTGTCATAGCTGGTGATATGGCCCAAACCCTAATCGGGTTCCTACCCGAGAACTGGCCGAGTATCATCTCCAGATAGTACATGGGTTTGCCGACAAGGAACAGGACTATGATGTAAGGCACCAGGAAGGCTCCGCCCCCGTTCTCGTAAGCCGTGAGGGGGAAGCGCCAGATGTTCCCGAGGCCAACAGACATGGCGATACACGACATGAGGAACTCAGCGCTGTGAGACCAAGTGGGGCGATTGTCAGCTTTTGTTTCCTAGAAATATCCATTTCCATTGGTCCTCTTTTATATAAATGTCAATGATTTTCTCATAATATAGGACATAAAGAAGTACTGTTTTTAAAGAGTATAAAGTTGCCTAAATCATACTCTATGAAAATCTAATGATTTTACTGAAATCTCTCGATGGAAGTTCATTTTAAATAATGATAAAATAAAGCTGTCAAAAAATTTACATTGTTATTTGAAGTTTCATGGCAGATTGAAAATAATGAAAAAAAAAAAAAAAAAATTATTTAATAATTAATACGAATGAAAACTTCAGTTTTCTAGAAGTTTTATTATATTTTATGGGAATGACAGATTTCGCCTTTCTAAGGCATTATAAAATATGACGAAACTTCAACTCGTTGCAGTTTATATACACTAGTAAATGGAGCTGAATATGGTAATTAACAAAAATTGATGTGACTTTATACATTTAGTATCCCCTAACTATGTAACCATTGTCATAAAATTTCTTAACGAGTTCCAACAAACACTTTCCAAAATTTCTGGACCTAAATAATTCTTTGTTAAAAATGTATAAAGTCACATAAATTTTTGTTAATTACCCTGTTTTGCTCCATTTACTAGTGTATATAAACTGCAATGAGTTGAAGTTTCGTCATTTGATAATGCCTTAGAAGGGCGAAACATGTCATTCCCATAAAATATAATAAAACTTCTAGAAAACTGACGTTTTCATTTGTATTAATTATTTGATATGGAGTTTTACATCATTAAATTCAAATAATCTATTGAGAACAGATAAAATAAAATATATAATACCAGGAACGCATTAGAGGTGGTTTGACATTAGAAATACAAGATACTCTCTAAAGTCAAAAGTTTGTCTTCTGAATATACTTTCACTAATATGAATGACGCCGAT
Organism: Lepidostoma basale; assembly: GCA_022606425.2. NCBI lineage: Eukaryota > Metazoa > Arthropoda > Insecta > Trichoptera > Lepidostomatidae > Lepidostoma > Lepidostoma basale. The sequence goes on along the minus strand of JAHDVF020001222.1, from coordinate 160,443 downwards.
CTCCGAAGTGATCCTGTTCAGCAGTTTGATTGTTCTCCCCACCAGCATCACAGAGAGGGAGATAAAACAGTTTGTGCTGACGCTGTTGAAGATAACCATCCGGAATATAAAGATGGATACCCTCCAAGATGACGGAATTCTAAAAAAATCGGCTACCAAACTCCCTCATGAGATATATCTCAAAAATATTTGATTGAGCAATCGATTGAGTATCTTGCTTTGTGGGGACTCCATATCACCAAACCACATTTGAGCTGGCTCCGGACTAATGAGTTAGTCTTAGAGCTCTCTTATTCAGCAGAATAGAATTCAACAGTAAAGAACTATTGTTTTAAAATAATTATAAAACATCTATAGATGAAATTATATTGATTTGGTATGATAAATTAGTATGTATTGGATTAAAATAGTAATAAATGCAAATTAATACCACGGCCATAACACACGACTCTTCTTCTTCTCCATCATCTACTGGTATCTCTGCTTCTGCCTCTTCTCCAGATGCACCTTTGCTTCGCTTCTTGTACCTTCTCTTCCTTTTATTTTCCATAGATGTTCCTTCACCACTATCAGTGTTCTGATGAAAGCACAATTAAAGGTGACCATCAATCCTATTATGATTTCTTACCTAAATACCAGTGCCAGATTTACCATATATGTAGCAGAAGTAGCTAGTGCTACGGGCCCCACAATTCTGGAGACCCCGCGTCTATAGATTCTAATGTAAGGAAGTGAAGCAATGAAGTAAACTGGCAAACGAAGAGTGAAAGTCAAATAAAAGCAGAAGAAATGAGATCTCTAAGATGAATGTGTGATATTAGATAGTGTCAAATGCAAATATAAGAAGTGAATGCAGTGCAAATGAAAGTGTTATTAACAAAATTATGAATGGATTATAAGATGGTTTGGATGCATGGAAAGAATAAATAAAGAAAGAATGGTAAAGAAAGTATGTGTTAATGGAAATAGCGGATGACCTAGGAATACGTGGCACGATCAAATAAATTAATTGTTGAAATAGGAGTCAGAGAAATTGATGTGCGTGCATGAGAAGATGTATGAATGTTGAGGAATCAAGATAAGTATATCAGGAAAGAACAGAGTGGCTCCCTTCGGGAGATGGCATGATGATTAGTTAGTTAGTAAAAGTTGTGTTTTATTTGATTATCGTACAAAACCCAGGGCCTCTTGGTAATATTTATTTGCTAAAAGGCCCGTGCTGGCTTCATCTGGCACTGCTATATACAGACAATAGCATTTATTGAATTTTAAGAGAAACACCGCTTTTTAAAGAAATATACTTTTTTTAAAGGATGAATTTTAAATTGTTTGATAATGATTTTGTTACCATTTAAAAAGTTTAATGCTTTTAAAAGAAACAATTTTCTTTCTTTCATAAGATCGAAGACTTGGACTTAGATCTTCTGGCTTACAGAGATTCAGCTCTTGTGACTATTACTCTTACGTCTGATGGTAACATTGTTGAAAGGTGATTTGGTGGGTTGTTGGTTTATGCGGGGGCATGATTTGTGTGGCCCGGAATGTTTTTCTGAAGGAGGAACAATTTTGGGCGCTTGTGGCGCCTGGAGGTGTTTGGGGTTAGAATGTGAAAGGAGTCCTTTGTAAAAACATTCGGCAAGTTTCAGAATGAATTAATCTATCATCGAGATTCCCAATTTTAGGTGCAGTTGTGTGATCCTGTGGTCCACGAAGCCCACCAAGTCCACCAAGCGATAAACGTATAGCCTTATTTTGCAGGATTTGTAGTTTTCATATGTGACTCGAAGCTGCATAGTACCAGATTGGGGGTGCGTAAGTGAAGATCGGCCTTATGATCGTTTTGTATATCAGGAGTTTATTGACAGTGCTTAGTTTACTGTTTCTAGCTAACATTGGATAGAGGATTGCTCTTGACGCGGCTTTGACTTTATTTGTAATGTGTGGCCTCCATGTCAGCTTAGAATCCAAGGAAATTAAAAGCTTTAATGTATTTCTCCAAAGAGGCACCATATATAAAATGCACATCTCCAATAGTGATGACCCCACACAATAATGAAATTTGTTCAACAAATATTACAGAAAGTTCGTTTATTAACAAATCTATAATATTTTTAAACGAATTTAATATTATTTGATGCACTGTGTATAATTATATTACAATTAAAATCCAACAAAATAATTAGTCAAAGACGTGCACAAAAAAATCTAGAAAATAAAAATGCTTTAATTGCTAAGTTCTCCAAAACAAAACATTGCATTTTAAAAATATTGTGTCCATTTGATGTTATATGATAAAACACATTATTTGAGTAATCTATTCAAAACACATTACCACATTTCTTTTATGAGTTTAAATAGTCATGGGAGTAAAGGACATTTTAAATACTCAAAAATATCTTCTTACCGCCATAACAAGTGAACTCTTCTCTGAAATGTAATAAAAAGAAACTGTACTATATTTAAAATATAATTAACTAAAATGACTTTTTAAAATGCAAGAGTTGTGTAAACTCTTAAATAAAAATGATTAAAATGCCATTGCGAATGACAATACTACATTCGCAATGGAAGGATCTACCCACACTGCATACAACATTTAGAATAAACTGATTGCAATAGGCCAATCATAATTTGCCTCTGCAGTACTTGCTTCTTAATATTCAATATTAAAAAATGTGTAACATTGCACATTAGTGAAATTATGTACTCATATTATATGTTTATCTTGTGGAGCATAAAGTAGAATGCACAATTCATATATATTTTTTAATTGTAACTATAGTCGTTTGCACCAAATGTTAAACATAAATATTGTCCAAGACTTTGCTTCCTACTGGAAACACAGTGACTATTTTTAGAAAATTGTGAAATACTTGTTCTTTGATCATTCAAAAACATTATTTTTACACATGTTCATTTCAGTTCAATATTATATTCGAATGAAAGCTTATTACTATTCAAGGGAATGACATGTTTCTCCTTGTTAAAGCATTGTCAAATGACATTTGATAATGCTTTTACAAGGTGAAACATACCATTCCAATTAAATATAACTTTAAAAAACTGGCAAAAGAAGGATGAAAGTAGAATAAAAGCAGTAGAAATGAGATCTCTTAGACAAATGTGTAGATACTCTGTCTATTAGAGAGTGTCAAATGAAAATATAAGAAGTGAATGCGGTGCGAATGATCGTATTATGAACAAAATAATGAAAGGATCATTAAGATGGTTTGGGCACATGGAAATAATGAATGAAGAAAGAATGGTAAAAAAATTGTATGTCAACTGTGTAAATGGAACTAGAAATAGAGGAAACCGAGGAAAACGTGGCACGTTCAAATAAATCAAATATTGAATATTGGCCACGTGAGGAGTAAGAGAAATCAACGCGCGTGCATGACACAATGTATGAATATTGAGGAAGCGAGATAAATGTGAGGAAAGAAAAGTGTGGCAGTACATTCTTTCTGTCTACCCCTTCGGAGAGACAGCGTGATGGTTAGTTAGTTTAAAAAACAGACATTTCATTTCATAATTCTCGTTTTCAAGAATACATTGTACTTACAAATGAAGTGGGAGTGAGATATAAATAATCAATGAGTCAGTCACTAGCAACACTTAAAGTACTTTTTCTGTGCCCAATAAGTATTTAGGTAAGGATTATTTCAATTGATGAATAGTGGAGGATTATCATAAATCGTAGCCCAGTATTTATATTTAGAGATATTAAGCTTATTAGAAACGATATGCACTAGTTACACATCATTGCTGAGGGAAGATTAAAAGCATGTTTCATTTTACAGATAATAAGACTCGTTTACCTATTTTTCTGTCAATGATGAAGATTTAATTTAACTAGAGAGTCGACTAGATATGTTCAGTGCCAGATTAGTCATATACCAGAAGTAGGAAGTGCTACGGACCCCTGCGCTTATAACAGGAAATGTTTAGCTTGCAAAATTTCAGTTGAAATTTTTTTTCAAATCTAAATTTTGAACAAGATAAATTCATCCTTTCCATTTTACGTAACGCACGGAAGCGATGTATGAATGTTGAGGAAATGAGTGAATTGTCAGGAAAGAACAGTGCGGCAGTCCATTCTTTATGCCTACTCTTTCGAGACGGTGTGATGGCTAGTTAGTAAAAGTCATTTCATTTGATTATACAAAATCCAGGTTAACTTTTGTTAACAATTGGTACGAGCCCCTTCTAACTAAATGTACTTACCGTCACACCCTTTCTCTCCAAGGGCAGGCAGAGGATGTATTGCAATACTGCTCTGTCCTGACATACCTCTCGAGTTTTCTCTGCATTCATACATCATAACATGAACGCTCGTTGATTTTTCCGACTTTGAATGTGTCCACCTTTTAGTATTGTGTATTATAAATACATTTTACACTGCGTGTGTCATAAATAAAAACACATTCAGTTGTCATAAAAAAGGGTATAAATGAAACCAGAGATTGTGTTAAGTATTTTATATTTCCATGAACAAGATCAGGTTGGATTCAAACTCAGGAAGGACTTGTATCACAAGTGTTCACACAAATATAAAACACTACGGTGTCCGTTAACTTAATGTCTAGGGTTTCTTCTGTTCTTTCCTCTTGGCCGCATTTTCTTCGGCCTTCTTCTTCTGCTCCGCGGGCTTCAGATTATGCTTCTTGGAGAACCTCTGGTTCCTCAGGAATTTGGCATCCATCTAAAAGGAGAGCAGGTTTTAATTTCGGAGAAAACGTGTTCATGATTATAAAATTATGCAGTCATACAACCATTAATTACAATTTGAATACAACAATAAAATAAATGGCTATATTTTATTGTGAGCAGCTTTTCTGTATCATTTAATAATGATACAGAATTATGAAACTTGGAAAATTATATAAATTAAAAAAAAAAAAATTACGTTATGCCACTGACTTTTAAACACACCAAGAAACATGAGCGTTCTAAAAATCTATGCTCACTTCTTATAAATCAATAAGTTATTTAACCCTTAAAGGTGGCAAGAATTTGAAACATCGATTTTGAGTTTAAGAAAACAAATAAAAATAATTACATTGAAAATCTTGTTTATAAATGAAATCAAAACATCTCGCCATTGATAACTAATAATGATATAAGAGTCATCCTAAGTAAACACACACTCAAAATCAAAGATTGCGACACAGTAGGAGAAACCAAAACTTCGTAGCTCGGCAGTTGATTGGCCGTGATCCGTATGGGACACGCACAACAAAAAAATTAAATTAAATCTTTGTACAACTATTTGTAAAAATATTTGTTTAAAGTTAAACATTCATCCTTTGATGAAAGTTTAACTCGTAATCACAGAGAATACGTAATAGTATATAATACAAATTTTTACTTTTGGTCCGCCGTAGTAAATTTACCAGATATTACAAGTTAAACACGGAGAATAAATGCGAACTGCTATTGTAGGCGGACCATTAGGGTTAATATAAAAATGTGTTTTTATTATTTTTAGTTTAAACAGAGAACTTGAAATAAAGTTGTTGTTCATCGCAAAACAAAATGTGTCGAAATGACTAATTTAACTGAATTTACGAAACATAGAAAACATATATCTCACTACAACACTGGATACTTGATACTAAAATCATAGACATGTATTTAAAAATCGTAGTTTGTGTTGAAAAGATATCAAATTAATTACCCCTAAGGTGGATTCAAATCTGGACTTCAATGGCCTCTTGATACCATTGCGGTGAGCCTTCCTGTCTGAAAAAAAACAAATTTTATAATATTACTTTGGGAAAATTTAAAACACATTTTGATATATAATACAACACAAGCGTATAATTCATATATGAGGTATGAGAAGAAACCACGAATAAAGTTTAAAGTAAATCGCAGCACAACAAATAGTGCAATATTTTAAGGGTGTCATATCACTAATCCAAAAAGAAAACATTCATACCTTCTTTAATAACTAAACTATTTAATTAATAAATTATGGATTGAATTGTTTAACACTTACTCTGATTATGATTTGTATGATTCTTGGACTTGGCCATTGCGACTTTGAGGTATTCCTGAAAACACAAAATTTTAATTTTAGGTTACCTCGGTGAACATCACATACAAAGAGATCACTAAATTCATGAACATCACCGAAAATATTTATCACAAATAATCGTAAAAAATATAACGAAGAAATTGAAAGACTATGTCAAAGATTTTGTGTACAGATTACATTAATAAAAATGAAAAAACTTTATATTTGACAACAGACTTGCCTTCTTGACAGATGATAAAACCGGAAAGAACGGCGAACCACAGACAAAATTTGTTGTTATTTATCATAGACAAAATACTTTTGGGCCTTATATTTAAAACCATAGAAATTAGACTTCTGACGCGGAAAATTTAAATAATTTTCAAGGGAGATCGATATATCGTGTATTACAGGAAACACCAAACACAGATTATTGTTTTTATTGTTTATAAGTATTTAGATGACTTTCCTATTTAGAATAACCCGCTAAATAATAAAGTAGTCAGTAAATATGTAATAAAAATTACTAAATGAGAACTTTGGTTATGATCTTATGAAACCCTTCTAATTAATATATCGTTTCCTTCATTCATATCATATCACTGTGGTTCTGGGTTCTGTTTTTCCGACTGAACAATCAGTCGGAAAAAATACAAATCATGTATTTATCGTATGTGTCCATAAACATTGATCTTAAATTATTTCAATCGCATCGCAACATATTAGGAAACCATTTTTGTGATTTTCATGATTTTATGATTTTCATCTAGTTTTTATCTCTCTTACATTATTTCATATCGAAGCTCTATCTTATAATATTTGACGATAAAATTGATTTAAAGATTTCAATATAATCAAATTCATTCTCTATCATCATTCATTGAACATTTTCAAATTTAATAGTCGTTACAAAAATACAACAAACTGCTTACTGCCATTTTAAATAAACCCTCTCAATTTTCCTAATAAATTGCTTTGAAATATAACAAAATATACATTATGGGTACAACATGGGCATTAATACGAGATACTCTCTCATGTTAGAGAGGGTTCAGAAAAGATTTCTGAGATATCTCTACATGAGAGAGTTTGGTAGCTATCCGTGGCTTTTTCCCACTGCATTCCTCTTGGGCATGCTGGGGACCAATAGTTTACAGATAAGAAGGGATGGGTGCACACTTACCCATTTCTTCAGACTTATCAGGGGATTCTTTGAGAATTCCGTCATCTTGGAGGCTATCCATCTTTATGTTCCGGATGGTTATCTTCGACAGCGTCAACACAGACTGTTTTATCTACCAACATGCAGAACCAACCTGCCTCTGGTGATGCCGGTGGGGAGAGCAATCAAACTGCTGAACATGATCGCTTCGGAGATCGATGTCTTTCATATTCGTGAAAGTACATTCAGAAGACAAATACTCTTAATTTTGGAGAGTATCGTGTATTCCTAATGTCGAACCATCTCTCATGCGTTCCTGGTATTATATATTTATTATGTTTTACCTGTTCTCAATAGATGCCTTAAACTATAAAAAAAAATTGTAATGTCTTTTGAGAAAATAAACTGATTTGATTTGATTACTAATTATTCTGGCGATTAATTTATGAAAATAAATAAAGCTATATAAAATCTTCAAACTAGCTTGATGATGGTGTTATAAATACACAGTTTGTTGTTTCTGGATAGGAGTTTAAATTTTAGAATTGTCTTCAAGGAGGCTGCATGACGCAGGCCTTTTTGAACTGTATAATCTAACTCTGCGCGCATATTGTACATTTGGCTTCCATAATGACGGCCTCAAGATAAGGAAACCCTTTCATTTGCTCAATTCTGTCCACATCCATCCAAATATCCCTCAGTGATGAGTCAGGGCCATTATTCTTCATGGAAACACTCACCCATTTCGCCTTATGGGCATATTTGCAAACTAATTCGAACCCATACTAAATCAGTGTACCCAATATTAAATCAAAGTCAATCAATAATCTAGGTAAGTCAATAAAACTGTCATTTTTTAATCTCTTGCAAATGTAACTGTGCAGACTGATATAAAATATGATTTTTTTATGCTACATCATCTATCTTAATGGGTGTACACACAATGTTAATAATATATGTATTAATTAGTATTTTATTTTATTAACGTTATCTAAAACCGAATACATGTAAAATTTATGATATGGCTCTACTTGAGATTATTTTTTATCGCCAATATTGCAGTTATATAACTAAAATGCACATAGCTAGCCACTTTGGATTTCACTTTCCGTGTCAAAGGTAAGCTTATTTGTTTCTCATACCGAATTATAATTAATTGCATAATACACACATAATAATATTTGTGTATTTTGTACACAATGTTTAAAAAAATCATCGCGAGGTTGGAACCATTTTTATTATTTAATTTATGTATGTTTTTAAATATTATAAAATACGAATATTGTTTAATTTTTTTATATGAATTAAAACACTCATTTTTGATTTTATTTTTCTCGTCATGTTTCGATAGCTTACACCTTCATCATCGGATTAACGATATAAACGTTTGTATCGTTGTCCCGATGATGAAGGTGTAATCCTTCGAAATATGCCGAGAAAAATAAACATAAAAGTGGAAAAAACAGAGTTTTAATTTTTTTTTTATATCTCATTATAGAATTTCACAGAATTAACTCACACTTTTTAAATCTCTGTTATAATTTAAGTTATTGACAACGAAGTAAGAGAGATATTTAATATTAAATTTTATGAAAACGTCCATTTTCTAGATATAAACAATACACCAAAACACATTTTTGGTATTATCATATTTATGTTTTTGACAATACTCTAATTCGGTGCAACATTTTAATTTTATAAAATATTATTAAACTTGTTGAAAATGGATGTTTTCATTAATATTTTGGTCATATTGAGTTTTATACCATTGTTCAAGAAACGTCTTCGATATAAAATATACATATATTGGATGTAATTCATACTTAATTAATGGGAAAAAGTCATTATTACGTGGATATAAAACATTATGTTTCATTGATTAAAATATGTAGCTACTTATTTAAACTTTGGATAAACATTTTATTTTGAAAACGTTACACTAAAGAAGGAAGTCTATAATCCGAAATTATTTGTTAATAAATCAAAAAGGTCTTTTGATAATAAGCAATGTTTTTCACAAGATATTTATTCATATTACAGAAGCAATATAAGTTTTCGTTTTAGTATAATTCTATAAATATTTAAATTAACAACCGATTTCGACAGCATAACTGCCATCATTCAGTTTTTATTATTAAAATGGCAATCCTATAAACAAAACATAATTATTTACTGTTAGTTATTCATAACAAAAAAACTTTAACACAGAAAAGTTCATACATGCAGTTTTAATACAATATATTGAAAAATGTCTTTAGAATGGATTTTAAAATTTAACTACTTTGGAAATAAAAAAAACTTATTTAATTTGAATATAGAACACCGTACCGCCATTATAGAAAATATTGCGAAAAGTCAACAAACTCTGAAACCTGTTATTTATATTTGCTTGAAGAGTTAAGTTAATTATTGATTGCTTATAATCGAATATTTACATAATATTATTTTGCTTATTGTACTTGGAAAATCAGTGGAGAATAGTGACAGTATTTGAATAGTTAAATGCGCAATTAAAACAATGTATTTGTAATTGATTTTCATAACGAAAAGGTGCGATTGCCCTTTGTCTGCCGGCATTTTTGGGATTACTATGGCAAAATAACCGCGATTTTAGATAAAGTAATTCAAAAGTAAAATATATTATATAATTTATAAACAGTCTAAAATAAATGTTTTATTTTATCAAAATTAAAACGTCGGCTCCTTTGAAAAAGGTGCAAGTGTTCATATTCTGGGCCGAGAGCGACACAAAAATTTACCACTGTAGTTTTATACCCACGGTTTAAAAATAAATCCACAGCCAGCAGCCACCATTCTTACGATCACCGTCAAGTTTGTAAACCGTGCCATTAATTTAGCTTTATCTCGTCAATAAATATTCCCAGCGGAGTCCAGACACTACGATTTATGTATAGTGGATCCTGGATAATTGGCATTCCAAGGGACCAGGTCTACGATGGTCAATTAACCAGGTTTTCCAATAATCCAGTTTTTCGTGTATCCAGGTCCAGGTTGTACTTTGGTTTTTTAACCAGATTTTGTAACGACATAAACAGAAAAGCAATATAAACAATGCATGGATTGATGCATAAAAAAACCAATAAAATTTTAATAAAAGTTTAATTAGTAAATTGTTATTGTACATACAAATAATAAATTTAATTATTGTGGCTTGAAAAAATCAGTTATATGGGCCTGTTTCAGCCTGCACAACTCTTCGCGAGATTTACCGGCGTCAATTTCTTGGATTAATTTTAGTTTCGAGCTCAAATCAAGGCCGTTATATTTACGTTTGTGAAACATTGTGATCTAAAATGGACCACCTTCGATGAGTACAGAACAAATACTGAGGAGATGTCAGTTTACATAGATCGAGAAGGCAGTGCTCTACAATAACAGAGGTCGAGAAGACAGTGCTCTCCAATTACAGAGGTTTAGGACCAGAATGTCGAGATCAATTAAACAGGTTTATTTTTTCCAATTAAAGAGGTTTTAGTTAACAAAACTTTTCTGACAATTATAGAGTTATGCCAATCAACCAGGTTCCAATTATCCAGGTTCTACTGTATAATAAAATTATGTGACCTAAACAAAACTAAGACATAAGACCCTTATTGGCTGGCTGTCCGTCCACTGTTCTTTTCTACGCCGTGCCCATTAACTACAAAAGAACAACACTTTTCTTTTACATTTAATGAAATCTTTAATTCTAAATATGCTCACTTCCTCACACTCTGTCTAAAACATATATGATTCTTTAATAAATCATGGCTTCGGTTCATCGGATTCGGGACATCTCGATGGTATAGCGAAAGGCGATATTTCGGATTTCGGCAACCAAAGGGTTAAGGAATGAATGCGCTTTGTTTGTAAGATTTATCATATTTTTTACCAGCCACCACTGTCTTGGCTCATACTGGTTTAACTTGTTTTTTGTTCAACTGACTATTTTGAAGAGAATACTGACAATCAAATTACAAATCAGTGCACAACACTTTGTTAACATGGAGACACCCATTGCAATTCTGCTATTGGCAGGTTAGTCTAATATTATAATTTTACTTTACGAAATTTGGCGGAAATGGTACCTATCTAATTAAAATTTTAATAAATAACAAAATAAGCTATAATTTATACAATACTTACAATGTGAAATTACATAATTAAAAAATATCAATCAAAGCGCCGTTTGTTTTAATTTGTCTTTGTCTTTTTTCGACATATTTTATAATAATTATAATATTTTATATTGTTCTCCGATTATGATTGTATAATTGAATGATTGAAGTAAAATTGGCATAAAAAGTAAGTCAGTAGCAGTTTCGTTCTATGTGACATACCTATAGAAAGAAACCGCACACCTACTTGTTTTTTTGGTATTTGGTGCCTAACTAACTAACTAACCATTACGCCGTCTCCCCGAAGGGGTAGGCAGAAAGAATGAACTGCCACACTTTAACCGATGCGGCACTCCATCCTTCTCTTTTCGGCCCCGCGGGAGACGCGGTGTGATGGGTTGCGAACCTCATTTGGTGCCTATGTAAATTAAACTATTCATTAATAATCGGTTCTATTGAAAAAAATGTAAAAAAAAATGACACCTTTTTGAAGAGTTTTTTTTACTAAAGATACTCGTATTCAAATTGCATTTAACGGCAGTTTTTTTCCCAGGTAACAAATAATTTAAATTAATTAATTCTCAAATCTAAAATTAAATAATGAAAAATCTACAAGTGAAAGAATTAAATAATTAATGTTTTTAATTGAAATTTCTTGGTAGAAGTTCATTTTAAATAATGGTCGAACACAAACACAAGTGGAAGCACACTAAATACATAATAAAAAAGAAATTTTGTATAATTTTTTTTTTTTTTTTTTACGTATACAACAGGTTGCTTGAACCCAATTACAGTATACATTTTTTTTTTTAAGCTGATATATTGATTCTCGTGACATGTGACAGGTAGCCAATCTATCGCCATTTTATTGTCACGTGAATACTACGCCAGACCAAAGACAATGTGACAATCACACTGCCATCGCCGGGAATCGAACCCAGAACCTTCGGAATGGGAATCAGAGCTCTTACCACTCTGCCACGAAGGTCGTCATTTTTGTTTTGTTTTCATTATTTGAAAGAATTAAAATGTCGTGGAGTGCTATTTCACTACGCTCTACCACAAAAGGCACGGCTTATAACGATATATTATAAATATTATTATAAATGAACATCAATGAAAAAAAGGTAATCGTAATTGATTTTCATAACCAAGAGGCGCGAACTTAAGGAATTTCAATGCGGTTTGCTTCGTAGGAATTTTGCTATTTTTTATCATCTGAGAGTTGAGGTTCTCTGTTCTATATTCAAATTAAATAAGTACTCTAGGGTGTCCCTTATTTTTCAAAGTTTTAATTTTACAACGCATAGGCTATTGTTTTATTCATTTGGGCCTAAAACATTCGAAAACAATTTTTTTCCTTATTCGGAACAGTGTAACCCGTGCCGACTTACGCGCAAAGATGTCCCATACAAATTGCGCCACAGGAGCGGCGCGTTGTCGTTGTATTTATCATTTAGTCTCGGCTTGTCAGGTAATACCATGGATTGTTTTATATTTCGAAGATGTCAGTGGAACTAAGAAGCAATTGAAACAGTTTTTCTTGGTTGATGAAGTAAATTACCAAATATCTGGTGTAAACTACCATCTAATCGTCAAGTTCTCGCAGTTCTATTTTTCAACATACGTGAAGTTAATTTGACTGTTAATGAAAGCGCAAATCTTGTCATTCTGGAGTGCAATATATTATGAAAAAAGGCTAGAATACCTACCAGAGCTGTTCCTAATTATGTTAAGAAGTTAGTGAATCTTTATCAGGTCTGACGAGAACGGCAAAAAATAGCAATAAGATTCAGGACTTACATAGGCGCCGCGAAGAGAACTTTCAAGTTGAATTAGATAATTTATTCGATATCGCACACGCCAATGCTCTTGAATGTGCTGTGATATGACAGCATCTTATACAGAATGCTTAAACGGAGCTTGTGTGCAAAAATTAGAAAGAGATTTGTTACTCTTTGCTTGCCGCCATCATATATACGAACTGATGATCAAAAGTGCGTCTGAATCGCAAAACCGATTATACGAGATGATTATAGCGAACTCATTGAGCTTGTTATTGTTTTTCTGGGTGAAGGCAATGAAAATAAAATAAAAATCAGACCTGCTGGCCCAACGCATCAAGCACGATGGATGGCAAGAGCTATTTACTCCTTAAAAATACGCTTACTGCAGTCCCAGTTTAAAATGTCCGCTAAGGACAAATAAGTTTTACGAGATGTTTGTTTATTTATTGTGACAGTTTATGTGAAGCCCTGGCTTGAATGTAATTTGGCGATAAAAGCTTCGAAACAAGATTTTTGTTTTTTAAGGACCTTATAAGATTACGAAGAATTTGACAATTTTCAAAGCGGCTTTAAACGAGTTCAGTCAACATTTGTGGTACTTGTCAGAGGAAATAGCTATCCTTTTAATTTTTGATGACAACGTTCATGAAAAGACCGAAGGAAACATTGTAGAAAACTTACAAAAGGAAAGTTTTGGTGATTCGGGAAAGAGATACGAGTATGTTCCATCGAAGGAACAGCTGTCTGGCTCTCTATATGGTACGTAAATAGTGTTTAATCTAGTATTTAATTTATAACTCATTTGTTTTATTTATAGGTACTACAAGTATTTGTTATCTTGTTTATTGGAAATATTTGAGTGATTTTGTTTCTGTCAAGAGTAAAGATTTATTTTCACGACTGAAACTTGATAGTAGTTTCTTTCAAGAAATTGTATCTTCATAGAAAGACAGCGCGGCGTTTGTGGAAGCTAAAAATAAGGTTACTAGCTTAAAAGCAGTTAATGACACAGCTGAAAGAGCTGTTAATCTAATGACAGACTTTCCTGATTTGACTACCGCAGATGAAGAACATAAGCAGTTCATATCATGTTGCGTGCAAGAACATAGAAAAATTTACCCAGACTGTAAAAAAAGAGACTTTGACGAGGAAATATTTAAGTAAATCAATATAAATTTGGATCTTTTTTTGATAATTACATGTAAAGCATTATATAAATATGTGTTTTCATCAATATTTATGTAACATAATGGTTTTAAGTGATCATCTACAACTACATTTAAGAGACACTCAAATCACCTATTTTCTAAAACTTTGAGGGCAAGTCGGCACGGGTTAGAATTAACGTAGGAAGTTGAAATTCTGTATTTGGGTAACTAGTAGGCTATTAAACACAATTAGGGGGTATGCGTTTCAATAATCCAAAAAAAAAATTTTTTGCCCATATAAGGGACACCCTAAAGTACTCGTATATGTAGGTATATCAAAAATATTCGACATTATACATTTCAAATTCCATTCTAAAGACGTTTATTGAATGAACTTTTCTATGATAAGGAAAGGAAGCAAAGCTTGGATTTGGCAGAAGAAGAATGAAAGGAGGATAAATGTCGTAGAAATGAGATCACTTAGAAGAATGTGCGGAAAATCAATGTATGATTCAATACCTCATGAAGAAGTTAGAAAGGAATTTAAGGCGGATGAATGGGTCCTAAATAAAATTAAGAAAGTGTCACTAAGATGGTTTTGGACATATGGATGAGGGAAGAATGGTCAAAAATATGTGAAATGGAAAAATAATTCGAAGAAGGCCAAGAAAGACATGGCAAGACCAAATTTATCAATTACTGAAAGGCGGCCATGTTCGAAGTAGGAACAATCGACGAGCGTGCATGTCACGATGTGTGCATGTAGAAGATGCGCGATAGTTACGTCAAGATATAACAGTTTAGCGGTTAATCTTCTCTGCATACTCCTTCGGAAAAGGCGCGATGGTTAGTTAATTAGTTAGTTATGAACTTTTCTAGGTAAAAGAACTAACTAACTAACCATCACACCGTTTCTCCGGAGGGGTAGGCAGAGAGGATGGACCGCCACACCGTTCTGTCCTGACATACCTCTTCAATATGTCCAAACCATCTCAGTGATCATTTTTTTAATTTTACTTATGTTGCAATCATCTGTCTTACATTTCTTCCTTATTTCGTTGTTCGGTATTCTATCATATAACGATTTCCTGCACATTCTTCTCAGAGATCCCATTTCTGCGGTATTTATCCTACTTTCATCCTTTCCAGGTCCAAGCTTCACTTCCATACATAAGGGTTACATATATAAGGGTCTAGGTTAAACATAAACATCCATAAGGGCATTTTATTTTATATTATTTGTTTTAGATTTATTTTGTGGATGTTAAACAATCGAAGTGTGCCCGGGAGATGCCTATTGGTGGCGATGAGGTTCGCAACCCATCACACCGCGTCTCCCGCGGGGCGAAAAGAGAAGGATGGAGAGCCGCATCGGTTAAAGTGTGACAGTCCATTCTTTCTGCCTACCCTTTCGGAGGATTGCGTGATGGCTAGTTAGTTAGTTTCCATAAGGGTCTATGTTAAAGTTTTCTTATAAACATTTTAATGGTCGATAAAAAAGCACAATAATGTTTAATTACAAAATCATTCAATGGATGTTTGAATTGTCAATTAATAATTTTGCCGATATTTTAATATTGTATTATTTCTTGCGACAGTTCTTAGTGCGAACATCATTCCCGAAGTCATGTCTTCCTCGCTGGCCAAGAGTTTTGTGGACAATGAACTGGTTCCGGATATAATTCCAGTTCCTCCCCAGGATGCCCTAAAGGTTAGAGAATACAAGTGTTATAATTGTTGAAATACTGGATCAAAGTTATTGGTGAAATTATTTGTTTTTATGTTTACGATTTACCAGTGTGATGATAAAAAAAAGGAATGCTTATTTTTAGTTTTAGTCAACGCGATTATATAAAAGTAAATAAAACATTATACCTCAATAGAGACGAAGATGCAAATTGGAAACAGAATATGGTTGATCGAGGTGTTTACAGGACTTATGACCTGTCATTGGTTGGGTTAAGCGCACGCTTTATGTAATACAATATTCCCCATTCCAATAAGTCCTGTAAACATCTATAAGTAAGAAATCATAAGTCCTGTAAACACCTCGATCAACCATATTCTGTTTCCAATTTGCATCTTCGTCTCTATTGAGATACAATTGATTCTTGAATTGATAGCCCGCAATGGGCGAACTCCAGTTGTTTGTCTACAAGTATTTGTATACATTCAAAATGTTGTGAAAAAACATTATACAATGAAATAATAATCGTCACAAAATACGCTTATTAATTGCTTATTATTCATAAAGTAATAGCTAATTCGCTAGACGCAAATGTAATAAAAGAGAACAAGTCGCTAGACGCAAATGGCTGTGGATCAGTCACACTCCGAGACGGGACCCAGCCTGCATCACTCAGGGCGCACTAGACTGGTCCCCTATGGGGGGAAAGAGGAAGCGAGGCAGACCTAGAGCCACCTGGAGAAGAGCCCTACAGGACGAGGTCAAAGCAGCAGGCCTCACTTGGTTTGATGTTAGGCATCAGGCATGCGATAGAGTCGGGTGGAGAAGGCTCCTTGAGGCCCTATGCACCACGGAGGTGTGACAGGACAAGAAGAAGAACAGCTAATTATATTTCTTTATCATACAGCATCGCACACCATAATTTTTTGATTGAATATAGACATTATTTTCAGTAATGTATTGTATTGATTTAATTGAAATAAAAATATATTAATACGTTAGCAATTTAATGATATTCCATTCAAATTATACTAGTATTTTAATTTATTTTGGTAAAGGTTAATGGTTCATATTTTATTTTATGCCCTACTTTCATCCTTCTTCTGCTATCTTCAAGCTTCACTTCCATACGTCGGCACTAGAACTCCATTGTGCCCTGGCATCTTTCAGTCGATTTATTTTTACGAGTATTTGCAGTGATGGCTTTGATTGCACCATTTATTTTGTTTCCAGCTCCAATTCTTTTTTTCAATATCTTTTTCCATTTTTTCAAGTCTTGTAAACATACTTCCCAGATAAATAAAGTTTTGGAAGAAATTACAAACCTGAAAAAATAGATTTAATTCAATTTTAAATAATCGATTAAACATTAAATTTCTTAACATTATTACTATTTCATGCAGATCAGTTATCCGAGTGGAGTGGTGGTCTCCGAAGGCAAGGAACTGACACCAACTAGTGTAAAGGACCAGCCAACAGTTACTTGGAATGCCGACCCTAAATCTCTCTACACCCTTGCCATGACAGGTGAAAAAACATTAAACATTAACTAGATGAATTTTATCATAAGAAATTTTGTTTATTGCATGTATGCGCTAGGTGCGTATTCAGCACCTTGCGAGATGTCTTATTATTTCATTTTCATTGAGTTCAAAATAAGTCACTAGCGCACAGGTTAATGTAGTTAAATGTTACATCTTCAGATCCCGACGCACCTAGCCGTGAGAATCCCACTCGCCGTGAGTTCCTCCACTGGTTGGTAGGCAACATTCCCGGAACTGTCATCAACAGTGGATCCACTCTAGTTGAGTATGTGGGCAGCGGAGCCCCTCAGGGAACAAAACTCCATCGCTACACCTTCCTCCTGTATAAACAGCCCGGCAAGATAGACTTCTCTGAAGCCTTCACTAGCAAGACGTAAGTAACATAAATTGTTTTCATATGTTTATTTTTGTTATGTGAAAAACACTTATAATATGTAGTTGTCTTTCATTCAACATCTACTTTTAATTTTAAATAGTTTCACTTGGACCCAAACTTCATCAGGGCAATATGATAACTGTATTGTATAAGCATACCATACCGTGGTTAAATACAAAGTGTTTCGTTCTTTATTTCCATAAGTTTAAAATGTCAAAAATTCTCGATCTGCTAACTTATAAATAGTTCTTTTCGTATTTATTGTTTCTTGAACAATGATCTAAAAATCCATATAAAATAATTAATATGAATGAAAATGTCTGTTATTAAATGTCATTAGCAAATGCCTTAGAAAGGCAAAACAAGTCATTCCTATAAACTATAATAAAACCTCTAGAAAACAGATGTTTTCATAAGTATTAGTTTTTTTCTTTCCCAATATTTTGTACAGTAGATAAGTTTTTATAGCGAAATGTTATTCCTTATTATAAATAACTAGTGAGTTTATATATTACTTTGTTATCTACTTTTTCTTGTAGACTTTGATGTGGTACATATTGAACAGAACATTTTTTCAGTAATTAAAATGTATCAAACTTCAATTATTAATATTTAAACTTATGTATAATATTTGATGCAATGTTTAATGATATGATCATTTTAATTCTAGGAGTCTCGAAGGAAGGCGGCTGTTCTCCATTGCTAAGTTTGCATTGAAATATTCCCTGGGCAACCCTGTAGCTGGAAACTTCTTCCAAGCCCAGTATGATGACTATGTTCCTACCGTGCACAAGCAGCTAGGAATTTAAATGTTTGTCACAATAAAAACCAAAACATATTAAAATAAAAAATTCCAGAGTATTCTAATTTTTTTTATTTCTATTTAACATAACATTAACCTCTCGAGTAGTAAGATATGAATGAAATTTATGAAACATAATTTTTTCAGCTTGCAAAACATGTAACAAGCCGATAGTTTTTTAAATTTTGTATAAACCAATAGATGTCACTGGTAGTTAAAATTTTGACATAATCTGGGAAGATTGGAAAAATTATAAATGAGCCCTAAGCACGCGGCCATTAGCTGTCTGACCATGTATTCAATGGCCCCACAGTTGGGGCAGTACGCACGGAGAGGTTAAGCAATTAGCACAATACTATTGTAGTGAATAATTTTGGTTACTGAATGTGCAAATCATTATTTTATCTTACAACTTTAATACATTAATTTGTATATTAAAATACTTTATCGCCTCAAATCTAAAAGTTGATATGATTTATACATTTAAAAAAGCTGATTTTTTTGTAAATATCAATTTACTAATGCTAATTCAAAATTATAATTGAAAGTCAGCTTGTAGAACACATAGCCTGATAAACCTACCTCCCTAATAATGAGGTCCTTATTAGAGAGATGCTTCTCAATGTATGATGTAACAGTTTCCCATGCTTTCAGCATTTCTCTTCTTGTGCCAGAAGATTATCGCTCTGCTATTTCCTCCTCCTCTATAAACAAATTCTCCTCCATAAGAAACACAATGCAACTCCATAAGCTTTTCGGCCGTGCTCTTTCACAAGTTTATCAATATTGTTGTTATTCACCTCTAGTCCAAGGTATTGGCCAAAGACACAATCTCGTTGACTGTAGACTCCACAGGTACTGTTTCAAACCCCTCAAAATCACATTCGACAATGCTCTTTGGCCAAAGTAACCAATGCAGATGCAAGGGTCCTCTGGGTAACCTCTTCCCACGCCTTGTCCAATCATCTTGAGGCAAGCAAATGTCACTCGTTATGCGAAATGTCGTTCTTTACGGGAGCATTTTTTTACAACCTGTTTTGCTTGTATGCAAGTTACTCTTTATGAGAGGCGTTTGTTATAAAAGGTTCTATTGTTTATACAATTAAACAATGTAAATTGTAATACAATGTAAATTGCTCATACAATTGATAATTGTATGAGCAATTTACGGTGCTCGGGAAAGCTGATGAAAACCCACAAAGTACTCTGAGGGTTAAATAAATAATAAACACCCAACTCGATCATAAAAAAATATTTATTTCAATATTTTTTTCTCAAATCTACGGGAAATTATACAACATTAAGAGAAATGTGATTAGCTTAGCTTAAATGATTAAAGATTTACATTGCAAAAACTTAATCTGAATTTTATTTAACATTCTTCAAAATTAAAATCTTATTTATTAATTATTATGCACACTTATTAATATTAAATGTATTATATATTACCTAGCAATACATACAAAATACCTAGCAATGTACAATAAGTCTAAAAAGAGTAATTAAAATAATTTATTAATATGTACGTTGGTAAGTATAAATATATAAATGCCATGTTGTTTTGTTTGAAGTAGAAGACATTATTACAGGTATATTATCTTCTTTTTTGATGTGCAAACCCACCATTAACACCACGATTCTTTGTAGTGATGTTTTACTTTTTATAAGGATTTATTTTAAAACCATTTAATATTTCATATGAAGCACTCACTTTGTGGTTTGACATTTTAAACTTATTGATATAAAATAATAAAAACACTTTATATTTAACCACGGTATGGTTATTATAATTGATGCCAACTAGTTTCGCTTGGACCCAAGATTCATCAGAGCAGTATAATAACAAAACAAAATACAAAATTTACATGCACAAAATAAAAAATATTTATAATCAATTTATCATTCAGCCCTATTCTTAATTTGTTTCCAGTGAATTTAGGTAATTCTTCATAAGCACGATGACGTTTGCATTACATAGTACCTAATACACCTAATGAAAGTAATAAACATTTCCTAGAAATTTGCTATTTCAAACATTTTTTCACTTATCCCTGTCTTTTTCTAACTCCTGATTTCGCATTATTAGTATTTATTTGTACCTAATTACAATTTGCATTTCATAGAAATTTGCTATTTCAAAGGTAAACCTTTTTTCACTTATCCCTTTCTCTTTCTCACCCCCCTCCTCTGATTTCACCACCGTTTATTATTATATGTACATGTAAATTTTGTGTTTTAGTTATTATACTGCCCTGATGAAGCTTGGGTCTAAGCGAAACTAGTTGGCATCAATTATAATAACCATACCGTGGTTAAATACAAAGTGTTTTATTATTTTATATCTAAGTTTATATTTCTTTTAGAATTTTATTTACCAGTGTCATACAATGACTTGTCAATCACAAAGTGTGAATCGATTTGTTTTCATTGAAAAGCATAATAACCTTCAATGATATTCAGTAATATAGCAATCATTTTAATAATAAGATTATCCAGAGAATTATGATGCATTATTTTTTACTGCTGAATTTACGCTATTGCTTAAAAATTTGTATTCCACAGCTCTAAGAATAATTCTAATGAATATTCACATTATTCTACAACGGGAAATCTATTTTATTATTAAATCCTGTACAATCACAGTAACTGCATCAATAGATGACAAAATATTGAACTAATAAATAATTGTTTTATTTTTAATGCAGGTATAATATTAAATTGATTTCTGCAGCAACGTAATTTGATACTTGAAATATTAACCCTTATCGGAAGTTAGCTTTTGAATATTTTGTTAATGTTATTCTACCAATATTTAATTTTAAAAAGACACTGTGTATGTTAATCGCTCCATTGGTAATATTCAACTGACAAAAGTGATTAAGCGCAGATTCCACAGACAAGATTCAACATGATTCATCGTCTCACCTTACATGTGCCATACGACCACGGCGACAAATGTATGTTGTCACGTCAGAGGTGATTTATGTCCATTAAGGGTTAACTTTATCCTTGTACTACATTGGAAGATTAGCAATACACAGTGAAACCCGTATTTAACGTTTTCCCGCCAATTGCGTTTAATTATTTCAGTTCTGATATATTTTAGTATATTTTTAAGCCGTTTTTACGTTTTTCTGCAATTTACGCCGATAATATTTTAAACGTGAGTTACACACGCTTGGCAATAAGTCAGCGCAGTAGACAATTTATTTCGGCCATGATTGGTCGGCGAGCGACGTTTTGATTGGTCGAAATATTCCAATTTTCGCCGGTTAACATCTGTCCTTCTGTCATTCGATTTTTGACTTGATTTGTAACGCCTCGTTCTTTTTGACATTATTCACGATCATCATTTACAAACAGATTTAACGTTTTTTGTTATGTTTTATTCGTTAAGTTAATAACAATATTTTCTTTTTTCTTTACATCTGTTTCATTTTGGTTCACGCGTTTCGCAAACTAATCTACGTGATTAATATGTTTTTTTCAATACCCCCATTAACATTTTCCCTCCATTTACGTTTTTTTTTGTCACTCCATTAAAAAATGTAAAACATGGAATAAACATATTTCTATTACGGCTGAAAATTATTATTATGTTGTATTATTTAACGATTGCATATTTTCGAGTCAATATGGCCGTGGCCGTTGGTTTGTTCAATTAATTCGGATAGTGATTTTGAAAATGTTTCATTTCTCGTTATGTTAAAACTACTTGAAATAAAGAAAATATTAATTATTGCATTCATATATTTTAATAAAATATGGAGTAAAGGCATAAACAGAACTAGAAATCGAGGAAAACTTGAATGGAGAAATCAACCTATCAAGGAAGCGAAAGAAGTATGTCAGGAAAGAACGGTGTGGAGGCGGTTAGCTGATAAATTATTTAATTTTGTGTACTCCAACAGATGTCGCCAGTAGTCCAATTTTTGGCATAATCTGGAGTCCCAAGGATGGGGCCATATGCTATCTGTTCACATATTCAATGGCGCCACGGTTGGGGCGGTACGCACAGAGAGATTTTGATAAATGTACTGTCATTCAAACAAGCTTAACACGTCAATATATTCATATAGATTATTTGAATAAAACAATTGGAATTAGTGTGATCAGGTAACATGTTAAGAATTCGATTCAAATTTTGGACACACAAATATTTTTTTCTTAAAATATGTATTACTTCCAAATTTTTTAAAATTCTAATATTGTATCACATACCATTTATAGAATTCGATAAATGTGATTATTTTGCTTTCAGCATATAAAATTTTCTATAATTTTATTTAATGATTAATATTGCTTTGACGATTCTGCTCTACACGAGTATTCAATAGAGATTTCTATACATTTAAACACAAAATTAATTAAGTACCCCATCTACAGATCTAGAATCACACTCATTTTTGTTTAATATTCTTTATTAAAAAAAAAAAAAAAACATGATTGCAAAATATTTTTATCATTTGTTTTGTGATAAGATTACATTTGACCCATTGCACCACTAATAAAGATGACTAATTTTTTTATTACAATAACATTAAGACTAAATTACACAAAAAATAAAAATGGTAAAATATAAAAGCCTATTTTTTTTGTTCGTAAGCTACATCATTATGGCTCATCCCCAAGTAGTTTGGGAAGTGATGTTCTATGGAACTGTCACTTGACACATCACTTTCACTATTTGAACGCTCCAAAACATTCTTCGAAGGCATAAAATCACTAGAATATTCATGACCTTCATTCTCACTGTCACTTTCCAAAAGGATTCGCTGTATTTCAGCCCCATTTGATGAAATATTACAAGCGTGACGAGTTTGTTTACGAGTGCGTTTGGCCATTTTGGAGGTATTGACAGATAATTGCGTAGATTTTCACGGTTGGCAGCAATATGTTTGATGTGTTTTTGGGTAACACCGTGTGATAACTCCTGTGCCAAGCTATTTCGGGGAACCTAGCACGGACTCTCTGTCTCACACGTACACACTGCTGGCGACATAATAATAATAATAATAAATTGGATAATTTATAAAGCGCCATTTTTATGAATTACTCATCTCAAGGGCGCTGTAGAAAATGCTCCGTTTTATCAAGCTATAACTCTTAATGTTTTGGCACATAGTAAAAGTTCACAAATTATTTCCGAGAATTTGGGCGTTCCCTCATAAATCATCCTGTTGCACTTCACACACATGTGGCAACCATCTTTGAGGTCTCGACTCGGAAATAGCCGCTTAGAGACGTTTACACGATGCACTTTATATTAAAAACTTTCACGTATTTCAAACTTAATTTGTTCTTTTCACTGAAACGATACGTAAATAATTAATTTTGGATACACAGATTTGTTTGGATTCATTAAAAGGTGATAATAGATGTTAAATAGACGCAAATGGAGTACTCAGACCCTCAAAATTTTATTTAAATAGGGAGCTATTTGAAAAAACGCTCAGCAGCTACAGAGCGCCAGGACATGGTACAACGGTGAAGTACCTTAGCAGACACAACACATATCACATTCATTACCCTGAAGATGGAGACTGCAACGATCTCCGAAACGTCGGTCGAGAAGGAGTTATCACACGGTGTTACCCAAAAACACATCGAACGTATTGACAGATGTTAAAATATCGTAATATTTTGTAATAAATAATGTGAAATAAATTGTGATGATTATATTTTATTATGAAATCAGTAACCGAAATATACTTATTTATGTCATTTTAATGAATAAAGTTATTGTCATTCAGTTTTAATGTAAAAAAAATCACTTCAAAGACAAACCGGCGATTCGCCGGCTTTGTTGCAATGGGTTAAACCTCAAATATATACTTTCGTATGGAACAGGGAGGGTAATAGAGGTCTTATTGTTTTTGATCCCGATTGGTGTTAAACTTAAAGACCAATATTTTTGCATGGGTGCAAAGTGATTAAATATTATAGTGTAGTTTAAACTTCATCCTACAGATGCCACCCATGCTAATTGAAATTGAAATAACAATTGAAATAATAACATACCATTTTCTTATAATATATTTCTGTAAAAAAAATGCCAAAATACTTTTTTGGTGTAATCTTCAACTTTTTTATTTTATTTAGAAAGATTCTTTTTTTAATGTTGTTTATATTAAAAGACAGAGCTTTCATCATTTGTCCATTTATTATGAAATAATAGTAGATACACGCAAAGGTTAGAAATTTAAAACTACTATAGCGAAAATTAAAATGGGTTAGATTCATATAGATTATTATGAAGTGATTGAAAAAATGGCACAACTTTTGCAAAAATAAATAAAATATAATCCTGATCAAGCAATTAAAAAAATATACAACAGACAAACTTAACCCTAATAATAATGCTTGGCTTCTGCCCGTATGCTAATCTAAAATACATATTCACATAAGTCATTTACAATAGAATTATGGTACACACAAGAGTGAGGTGATGCCATACTGGTGATACTTGGACACTTATTACTAAATGCGATGAAAAACAGAATCTTCAGATCCATTAACCCTTAAAGGCCGGCAAGAATTTGAAACATCGGAACGCTCTTGTAAACAATTCAATTACTTTTTCTTCTATATTGTGTATTCACATTAGAACAACTTGTTGATAACTTTGTATTATCACAACACTTATTTACATCGTATACAGACATGTTTCGGGAAAACAGACTTCCCTTCTTCTGTGTATAGTTGATGAAATTTTAACAACTATAAAAAAATTAAAATTTCATCAACTATACACAGAAGAAGAGAAGTCTGTTTTCCCGAAACATGTCTGTATACAATGTAAATAAGTGTTGTAATAATACAAAGTTATGTATATTAACAACTATATATTTTTTTTTAATTTCATCAACTATACACAGAAGAAGGGAAGTCTGTTTTCCCGAAACATGTCTATATACGATGTAAATAAGTGTTGTGATAATACAAAGTTATCAACAGGTTGTTCTAATTCAATTACTCTTCACACAAAATACATAAAAATATCAAATAAATTGTAACCTAACTAACTAACTAACCATCACGCCGTCTCTCCGAAAGGGTAGGCAGAAAGATTGAATTTTGTAGTAAAATTGTATTTTGTAAGATTGTAAATTGTGTTTTGTAGTAAAATGTTTTACATTTTTATCTTATAAAAATAATTAGACTTTTTTTGTTTCATTTTGAGTTTTATAAAACAAATGAAAATAATTATATTGAAATTTTTGTATATAAATTAAACCAAAACATCGCGCCGTTGATAACTAATAATGATATAAGAGTTACCCTAAGTAAACACACACTCAAAGAGAAACCTAAACTTCGTATATCGACGGTTATACAAATGTGTGTGTGTGATGATTGGCCGCGAGCCGTGATCCGTATGGGACACGCAATACAAAAAATTAAATTAAATGAAATCTTTGTACAAAAAGGATGAAAGATTAACTCTAAATCATAGAGAATACATAATAGTATAATATATAATACACAATTTTACTTTTGGTCTGTTGTAGTAAATTTACGGGATATTACACGTTAAACACGGAGAATATATTAGGACTGCAATTGTAGCCAGCCGGCCTATAAGGGTTAAGGATAGTCATATGCGGAGAATGTGTGATCTATACCAAGACGTTAGCGTTGTCAAGTTTATTAAAATTAACAGATTACGTTGGCTAGGTCATCTGCACCGCATGGGGGAACTGGAGCCCCTTAAACAAGAGTTGTAGAACTCTAGGCCGAGACTGCGATGATTGGATGGTATTGCGGTAGATTGTTTAGGCCGAGACTGCATGACTGGGAGGTGGTAGCCAGAGACAGAGCAGGATGGAGAAGTTTCTTAGAGGAAGCTGAGACCCAGGGTAGTAATGCTAAAGATGATGATGAGGTGTTGCTGTGAGAGCGGGGGCCCTAGCAGACCTTGGCGGGCGTTCGGACCCTGATGCCGTGGGCCAAGGGTCAGCACTGGTTGCGGTGCTTCTTGAAGCAGCGCTTGTCGGCTTGGCGCGCCAGGATGTCGCTCACGTGCGACTTGTGCTGGAACACCCGCAGCACGTTGGAGCGCGCCTCTGCTACGCCCTCGCCCACTATCCTTGACCGCTGGATGTTGCCCTGCAATACCCCACACATTTACACAATTAATTGCGAGAAATAACTGAATACTAATGAAAGGCAGTGAGTTAAACATTTATTCATAAAAATACAAGATTTATTCTAATATTATTTATTGTTTCTTGAACAATGATTTGTGGTAAACTCCACCTTAAATAATTAATTCGAATAAACACGTCTGTTTTCTAGAAGTTGCATTATAGTTTATGGTAGTGACTCCCAATTAGTTTTTCCTGCGTACCACTTCAAGAAAAAACCTCAAATTCGCGTACCACTTTAAGATTAAACCCCAAACTCATGAACCACTTCAAGATTAAACCCCAAACTCACGTACCACTTCAAGATTAAATCTCAAACTCACGTACCACTTCAAGATTAAACCTCAAATTCGCGGACTCCTTATCGTGGGAATGATAAATAAAAAATGTAATCAGTATCTTTTAAACATTTATAACCATTAAGTACAGTTGTAATGACGGTGAAAATCAGTTTAGTGTGACAAATGTGCAAGTTTTTCTTTACACGACTCTGAAAAATCTGGTTGCTTTTTGGTCAGCTTCAGTTTCAAGTCATCAAGAGATTGCCCCGCCTACCCCTTGATGCAACTTAAAAAATTCACAAACTAATTGGGAAACACTGGTTTATGGAAATGACATGTTTCACCTTTCTAAGGCATTGTCAAATATTATCAAACATTAGATATGTAATGTCTTAGAAAGGCGAAACATGTCATCCCAATAAACTATAATAAAACTTCTAGAAAACAGACATTCTCATTCGTTTGAATTATTCTAATATTATTTTCATTCTATTAGATTAAATCATACGGAAATCAAATGGCAAACAAAACTTGTCCATGTGATAAACCATGTTGCCAAACTAAAGTGGAAATGGACAAGAGATGTGGCCAGACGGAATGGATAGATGGCACCCAGACTCTTGATGTTGAGACTATGCAAAGGGAAAAAAAGGCATCGGCCGACCCCAAGAAAGATGGGCTGACAACATAATTATACAAGGATTAATTGTATCTCAATAGAGACGAAGATGCAAATTGGGAACAGAATATGGTTGATCGAGGTGTTTACAGGACTTATGACCTGTCATTGGTTGGGTTAAGCGCACGCTTTATGTAATACAACATTCCCTATTTCACCTTTTCTTATGATCACCATGTCTGACAAATTTTTGGAAGTTGTATATATGTTAATCTGTAACACCACCCTTTACATAGTAGTTTCAATCTACACACTAGCGCCATCTATGAAGATTGTATTTTAAGCATTAAGCAGAATATATATTTTTAACGCAATGTGAAAGACTACCGCCATTATCGTATTGCTAGAAACCACCTGGAGATGTCACTCCAATTTATATGCTATAATTTTTTAATATAACCAGTTTTTTGTTTTTACAACATTTTGAATGTATAAAAATGAGTGATCTTCCAAAAATTTGTCAGACATGGTGATCATAAGAAAAGGTGGAATGGGGAATGTTGTATTACATAAAGCGTGCGCTTAACCCAATCAATGACAGGTCATAAGTCCTGTAAACACCTCGGTCAACCATATTCTGTTTCCAATTTGCATCTTCGTCTCTATTGAGATACAATTAATCCTTGAATTGATAACCCGCAATGGGTAAAATCCAGTATTCGTCTACAAGTATTTGTATACATTCAAAATGTTGTAAAAACATAATTATAGTCGGGGGAAGACTATCCATTCTGTCTGGCGACATGACCTGCCCATTTCCATTCTAATTTGGAAATACGGTCTATCACACCAACAAGATATGTCCAGTGTATGATTTCAACAATTGGTGTTCTGCCCCTCAGACATATGCCAAGCATCTGTCTCTCCATAGCCCGCTGTACACATTTCAATTTGTGTATGATGTTGGATAGGCAGATGTACCAAACTGTTGATATACAAATCATAAACTGGCAATCACTTGCGGCTGTGAAACATGGTCCCTAACGCAGAGAGAAGAAAGCAAGCTAGCAATTTTTGAAAGGAAGATCCCGAGAATAATTTTTAGACACATGCTGGAGGATTGGACTCACAGAATTAAAAGAAATCTTGAGCTAGAAGTACTGATTAACCAGGAAACAGTGATGATATTATGTAAGTCTCAAGGCCTACGATGGGCTGGCCATGTAGAAAGAATGTCAGAGGGCAGAGAATCAAAGATTATGTCCAGATGGGTGCCATTGCGCGAAGAGACCAAGAGGCAGACCAAGAAAAATATGGGCGGACTGCATGAAAGAGGGCTGAGAGACACTGGAAAGACCTGAAGAATGAGGAATGATGGCCAGAGACAGGAGCCAGTGGGGGAGACCAAATCCCACACTGGGAAGTAGCGCCGAGACGAAGAAATTGGATATGATTACTACACTGAATCTGCCTAAAATACAAAAAAAAATCATTTACCTTGAGTAGTTCACATATAGTGTGATGATCTGCATGTGGTTTAGCCTCTAATGTGGATAGAATTTCTGATGCTTGCTGTAATACACCGGCTTCGAGTTCCACCTTGAAAAAAAATAAAGATATGAAATACAAATAAACCATAATAATTAAAAATATATACAAAACATCTTAAATTAATATATAAAATAAAATAAAATAGCACTTTGTATAATGATGTTATTAAAATAAACAAAAGTTGTTTAGAAATAGAAGAACTAAAAATTCTATAAATGATATGAAATATTCACGACACGTGTTTCGTCTTATGAGGACATATTCGAGTGTCACACTCGAAGATGTCCTCATAAGACGAAACACGTGTCGTGAATATTTCATATCATTTATAGAAGTTTTAGTTCTTCTATTTTTAAACAACTTTTGTTTATTTTAATAACATCATTATGGAATTCTATACACTTAATCATACATCAATTAATACTTTGTATAATAACCATGAATTTGTAATTATTTAACTAGTTTCGCTTGTACTCAAGCTTTATTAGGGCCATATTAAAAAACTATTTAAAAAATTTACATGACTATGGTGTTCCATACACATATTATATATTAGATTCGCTTCTTCTCCTTCTCTCTAGGCATCTCTCTTACCCCAGCTGGAATTATGTCATCAGTCTATCTTTTCTGGGGTCGACCGATGCCTCTTTTCTATTCCCATGGTCTTCACATCAACAAGCTTTATCCGGTGTCTGCTTTCAACACTTGGTATTCGTTCCCTTAAACTTATGCCAAGCATTTGTACTGCTATGGAACACAATAGTCTATATATATGAAAATCCAATATTGCCCTGATGAAACTTGGGTACAAGCGAACCTAGTTGGAATAATTATAATTTCTTGGTTATTATACAGAGAATATTATTTTATATATGTAATTATTTAAAATGCCTAACCACAAAGCGAGTGCTTCATATTAAAATATATAAAACATCAGTTAAATCCGAAACCTTTCACTATGATTGTAATTGAACATTTTGTGTATAGGCAAAAATGTTACCAAGTCGTCCATCTGCGCGGTGAGATGATGAATCTTCCACCCATTGGCCTTTTGCAGCACGTGCCTCTGCGCGGCAAGTTCCACCACGGAGGGCCGCCGTTCTTCTCGTCGGCGCACGTCAGTGGGGCGCGTGAAGTGGAGAGCCGTCGCACGCCATCCGCATTTCCAACCCGCTCCCAAGAGTGCTCCTAATGAAACATTCAACTCAATGTAATTTAAATTC
The DNA here is from genome assembly GCA_022606425.2 of Lepidostoma basale. Classification (NCBI taxonomy): domain Eukaryota; kingdom Metazoa; phylum Arthropoda; class Insecta; order Trichoptera; family Lepidostomatidae; genus Lepidostoma; species Lepidostoma basale. The sequence continues at coordinate 129,976 of JAHDVF020001222.1, read as the reverse complement.
AATACTCATGTTCGAATGCTCCCGCTACATCTCCCCTCTCCTCAATCCTAATTATAACCCTTCTCAATCCTAATTATAGCCCCTTCCACCTTTATACATATGTAACTCCATCCCCTTTTATATAAGTGACAATAAAAATGGCGATAGACTAGCTACCTATCCCGTGTCATATAGTAAATAAAATTGTATACAATTGTATACAATTACAAAAATTGGTACAAATAACCTATTGTATATAAAAATGTGGAATGCAATAGGAAACTCACACATTAAAAAAGCGCAAGTGCCATTTTAGACACGAAAGACATACAATTGAAGACAATGAAGATATATAGAAATACAGAGTTTTTCATTTAAGTGGAAGGACCTGAATTTATAAGGGTCTCCACAAAATGAACTGTAGTTGTTTGAAAGTTTGAATGGATGAATTAAAAAGAAAAGTGATTCTTACGTCTTCTGGGCTTCTCTCGCTCAATTGCTGGCACCACTGCAGTGGTGGTTGAGAGGGCGGCAGGAGGAGAAGGAGCAGGAGGAGCAGGCCCCCCCTCTGATGGGAATTCACACTCACCCCCTCGGGGGCGTTCACTCGGTAAACTACAAGGGAAAACAGTTATTAAAAATCTTTAGGAAACAAGAGAATAGTTAGTATATAAATAAATCAATAATGATTGCAAATTTACTCACAGCTGTTTTCTCGGCTTCTTTCTCGGTGAGCAATTATTGTAAGGTGTTGGTTCCGATTGTCCCGAGCTGTGGGAGCCTGTGCGAACTACCTGGGATGCAGGCAAAGCTCCCTGGACTAAAACTTGGTTTAAAGGTTGTGATACCCTCGGCTGAGTGGCCGCTTGACTCAAAGCGTGTAAGTCCCGTCCCTGGCTTATGATCTGAGTGGAGAGAGTATCAGCTGAACTTAAAACTTGATTGGGCTGAATCTCCCGCGACTGATTCACGTGTATATTCTGCGATTGATTTAATATTTGATTTGAGTGAATGTCTCTGGACTGATTGAGAATTTGAATGGGATGATTCGACGAGTTGATAACTTGATTCAGGTGGATTTCTCTCGATTGGTTCAAGATTTGATTGCCATGGATATCGCGATTCATGCCCGGGTGCATTTCTCTGGATTGATTGAGTATCTGCATATGGATCTCTTGCGATAGACTGGCAGCTTGCGTGAGGGAGTGAAGGTCCCTCGTCTGTGAAACTTGGGCGAGGGAGTGCAGGTGCATGTCTCTGGGCTGCGTGACGGCCTGCGCTAGCGAGTGCAGGTCGCTCGCCACCTGAGTTAGAGTCTGTACTGGCACAGGCATCGGGGAGTCCCTATCTTCATCGAGGCCTGGACTAGAGGCGGCTGAAACGGTCGTGGAGCCCCCCGGGGAGGGCGGAGGGGATGTCACGGGGGGAGGAGGCGGCGCTGACCATTTCAAGGGGGAACTGGAAACAGCAAAATAAATAAGATATTCTTCTGTACGTACATTGGAAAAAATATATAAAAGATCCTTCGTAAAATAAATTACAGTGAAACCCGGATTTAATGTTTCCCATCAACTGCATGTAATTATTTCAGTCCCGATATATTTTAATATATTTATTACACGCTTTTGTTTTTTCCACCCGCAATTTATGTCAAAATTATTCAAGTCGGCGCAGTACACATTATTTCAGCCGTGATTGGTCAGCATACGGCCCGCAATGTGGTGTTTGGCCGATATTTAAAAATTTTTGCCTGTTAACATCTGTCATTATGTCATTTGGTTCTCGACCCAATATGTTACACTTAATTTTTTTGACATTATTCACGGTCATCGTTTACATAGATTTTTGTTTTGTTTTATTCGTTAAGTTAAGTTAATTCGAACTAATCTACGTTATTTAAAAAAAAAAAAAATGAAAATTTAAAAGTAGTTTTTTTCATTACTCCCCATTCACTTCCCCCATTCAGTCCTTTAAAAAACATAAAATAGGGGTTTCACTGTATTATAAATATTAAGATTCTCACGTACGTTTCATTATCTCTCTTGCGTAGAATAGAAGGTCTTTGTGGACCCCCGGGACTGCTGGGTGCACGCCCCAAGTCATTTGAGCTTATCTCAATTGCTCCAACTACAGAAATAAAAAAATGAAATAAGAAACACATTTGATTCCGTCAGCTTATCCAGTGTCTGGATCAGGCGACCAGCTTCAATACAAAGTAAGAACAAATAAAAAAAATCCGACAAGCCGATGGGTTAAATCGCAATCCAATCCAATCTAACTAACTAACCACCACGCCCTTCCACGGAGGGGTGGGCAGAGAGAATGGACCGTCTCTCGATATACTTCTTGGCTCAAATTGTGGTTTTGAACTTTTTGGCGGAGGGTGAAAGGGTGTGACGCCACTGTTGAGACTGCCTTTTGGTTTCAGGCGTGTATGTGTGTTCAAGTTTCATCTCCAGTAACGATGGAGCGGAGAAATTCATCTCCATGGAGTTTGCAGCGCCTCAAAAACTCTTGCCCGGCGCCGACTATTGCGCACTTGGCGGGAGATTGGATTGCCATTTTTCACAAAACGTGTTGTCGCGTCGACACTTCTCAATGTACTGACCTCGAACCGGTCTCGCTGTGGAGAGGAAGGGTCAGGCTACACGGAAGTGTAGCCAACATGTCGAAAATAAAATCCATCCGGTCGTGAGAGCCTCAGTACACTTACTTTCTAGATATGCCTTGTATAATGTATGTTTTAATGATGTTCATTTCAAAAAACCTTGTGGTGGAGGAGTTCTCTGGGGAGAGAGGGCGTTCGCTGGTCTCACAGAGGGGTGGGCAGAGAGAATGGACCGTCTCCTGATATACTTCTTGAGCTTCCTCTTCATCCATACATCGTAACACGCACGCTCGTCAATTTTCCCAACTTGGAATGTGGGCACCTTTTAGTAATTGAATAATTTGGTGTTTTTCTCATCAGTCCTTGGTTTATTTTTCCATTCACACTGCTTGTATACAATTTTAACATTCTTCTCTCATGCATTCGTTCCAGATGTCCAAACCATCTAAGAGATCCTTTTTTAATTTTTCTTAAGATGCATTCCTTTGCCTACCGAAAAGTGTGAAAATTAACCAAATCATTGCATTACATATAAATTGTGTGAGATGGACTGACCGAAAGAATTGACATGGCTGGAGGACATTACGGAACCACCGAGAGACTGCTGCGGGAGGGATCCAGCCACAGACTGCGTCGGCTGGGGGGCAAGGGCAAGGGTGGCGGGAACAGATGAGGGGGCGCTGGAGGCTGCCACGGAAACAGCCGGTGCTTGGGGAGCCATGCCCGATGACACTTCATAGTAGTAAGTCCCCCCCGCTGGAAGACAAACAGAATAATATGTTAACTGTTTAATCAAAACACTGTTATATAATATCACAATTGATTTAATTTCTTATGAAATTTTCAGGTGTTACAATCAAGAATTGCTTACTGTTTGATATATTGACATATTCAGCAAACTAATACGAACGAAAATGTATTTTTTCTAGAAGCTTTATTATAGTTTATGGAAGCGACATGTTTGCCTTTCTAAAATACTAGTTGCAACCCGTGAAATATTCACGGAAGTAAAGATTTTTTACACCTTATAAACTTGGTTCACTGTACAATCATAATCAGTAATTAGTTTTAACTTTTAATCTTCTTCTTCACTTTTGATAGACTCAGGAGTCTGTTATTTCAGGCGGGTCCTCTTGAGACGCTGAACTCCAGCTTTCTCTCCACCGTTTCGGGCGTCTTCCTGGTCGGCGTTGTCCGTTTGGCATTCCATGGAGAGCTATGTGTGGTATTCTATTTGAGCTCATTCTTTCTACATGTTGATGCCAGTATCGCCGTCTTTGACGTCTGATCTTTGTGTTGCCGTCTAGATTGATCTCGTCTTGAACTTTTAATGTAAATCTTTTATTTTCACACATGTTCAAAATTTCCCAATTAACAACACCAAATTGTTATTCTTTTGTTTTCTACACTACTGTCATACAACAATAATTATATCAAAATTCAAAATAATCCAGAAAAGATCTTGGGAATGCGCATAGTGTGCATTTTGAATTACTTTCAGAGTGAATCAAAGTATTCCTCTCTCGCTCTCTTGTATTCAAAATATTCTCATACTCTTTCTTGATGACGTTTTTGCTTATTTTTAATATGATATCAAATGTTTTAAAAAGGCGAAGGACAACAAAGGCTACGTCTCATCAGATCTGAAAATCATTAGTAGATGAGCATAATTGAAATGCATTGAAGTCAGTTCTACAGATTTCCTTTAGAAAGTCTACACAAACTCGTTCAGCTTATCTTTTAGTTGCTATTAAAAGTATGAAGCGGTTCCAAGAATATATAAATGAGTTAATTATAAACTTACTTGTGCGAGGAGGCATGGCTGACTTCACACCAAGTGTACCACCCAGTGTGGCAACTCCGACAACCTAAAAAGATAATTACATAAATAATTATTTACTTACAAAATTTTGTACTTAAAATAATTTTATTAAAGTAGTACCCCTATGTAAAAATATAAAGTAATGCACCAATGTAAATAGAACACTGAATAATTCAAAAAAAGATGTACATATGTGTATATATATAATATAGAAAAAGTACAAAATAATCAGAAGCAAAGAAACGAAGAAGTGGATTAATTTTTTTTTTTGATGCAAGTGTTTAATTGTGTATAATGTAAGTCACCAAGAGATGGCGCTCAAACCAGTTTAAATGACAGCTGTTAATTATTGTCATGAAATTACTGCACGTATATTAAAGCTATAATTTAAATCATTAATGAGTTTAACTATTAAACATTTCTATTTGGAGAAACTCATTGTTGGATGTATTCCGTTGAATGGCTTAAATGAATTATGTAATATCAAACTTCAATTGCATTTGTTTATTTCATACATTCTGTATGCATATACTCAAATATAGCAACAGCGAAACATTGTCGGGTCTACTAGTGATAAATATAAATTACCTTTGCTGGATAGTTTCTTTGGACGAGAGGAACCACTTTAGGGGCTGTAGTTCTAACAGGATTGATAGTTTGCATCCCTGTAAGAAAAAAAAAAATTGGTTGTAAATTTTTTTGATTCATGCAAATACAATGGAACCACTCATCAAATCAAATCAGCTTATTAACTCAAAATACATTACAAACCGCAAAATATTTAAGGCATCTATTGAGTACAGGTAAAATATTATAAAAATACATAATACCAGGAACGCAATAGAGATGGTTCGACATTAGGAAGACAACATACTTTCTAAAGTCAAGAGTATTTGTCCCCTGAACGTACCTTCACTACTCATGCCCTCATACAGTCGCAACAGGAATGAATTCGTGCATCACTGATCACTTACTATCCATCACCGCTCAGCAAGTGTTGATAAGACTTCAATTCAAAACTTTTTACATTCTCTCTCAAACAATGGTGTTAAAGTCAATACAAAATTAAATAATTAATACAAATGAAAATGTTTGTTTTCTAGAAGTTTTATTATATTTTATAGGAATGACATTTTTCGCTTTGTTATGGTTAAACTAACTAACCATCACACCATTTCTCCGGAGGGGTAGGCAGAGAGGATGGATCGCCACAATGCTCTGTCCTGGCATACCTCTCGGGCTTCCTCTACATTCATACATCGTACCATGCACGCACGTCGATTATTCCGACTTCGAATGTGACCGCCTTTTAGTAATTGATTAATTTGGTCATGCCATGTTTTCCTCGGTCATCCTCGGCTTCTTTTTCCACTCACGCTGCTTGTGTACAACTTTTTACCATTCTACTCTCATCCATTCGTTCCATATGTCCAAACCATCTCAGGGATCCTTTTTTAATTTTATCCATGCTGCAGTCATCTGCCTTACATTTCTCTTTTATTTCATCATTCGGTATTGTATCATAGAATGTTTTCCAGCACATTCTTCTTAGTGATCTCATTTCTATGGCGTTTATCCTGCTTTCATCCTTCGTTTGCCAGCTCCAAGCTTCATTTCCCATACATGAGGGTTGGCACTAGAACTCCATTGTGTACTGCCATCTTTGCTTTGGTGGATATATTTTTATTTGCAGTAATGACTTCGAGTGCGCTATTTATTTTATTCCCAGCACCAACCCTTCTTTCGATGTCTTTCTCCATTTTTATAATAATGCTTTAACAAGGCGAAACATGTTATGTAACAACTGTCACTGTGTAGAACCAATCTATCAGGGTAATGCCCATAGGCAATCCTTCTAAATCACATCACTTTAGATGTGGACATTTTTCACCATAGTGAGGTTACCCTCAGAAAGCATCCATCTCTTTTATGTTAAAATGGTATTTGCTATTCTTGTTTTTCTAATTGTACTACATTGTTTCTTTATAAATAAAGAAATTTATTTCTTTAGAATTGTTCTTAATTGTTTTAATTATCTTATTTTTTATATTACTATATTGTTCCTTTTCTTAAAATTGTTATTAAATATTATATATTTTGTAACTGTAATCATAAACGCCTTGTCAAATGTCTGTAATGCATTTGTTTTAAATAAATTGAAATTGAATTGAAAATATCATTCCCATAAAATATCATAAAACTTCTAGAAAGCAGACGTTTTCTAAAAGTTTACATTTAAGTTCTAGAATTTTTATGAGAATGCCCGAGGGTACATTATGAGATTTGTCCCTAGATTGATAAATGGATAAGCCAGCACGCTGTTAATATATTTCATGTGTTGATGATGTTCATTTAAAAAAACCTTGTGGTGGTGGAGTTCTCTGGGGAGAGAGGGCGTTCGCTGGTCTCACTGCTCGAGCCACAACTGAAAAAGAATTGCTCATTTATTATTATTAAAACAATGATAAACAATAATAATAATAAACACAGCACGAGAACAGGCAGCGTTCCATGGAAAGACATATGCTCGGCGTCAGTCTCCGAGATAGAATCGGAAATGAGGAGATTAGACGCCGAACAAAAATAACAGACATCATGGAACGACTAGCGAGACTGAAGTGGCAATGGGCGGGTCATGTGGCGAGACAGAGTGAGGATAGATGGACCCAGAAAATAATAAGGTGGAGACCATGGGAGAATAGGAGAAACGTCAGCAGGCCGCAAAAAAGGTGGGCCGACGACATTGCTGCCGTGGGGGGGGAAATGTGGCTACGGCTGGCAGGAGATAGAGACGAGTGGAAGGGAAGGGAGGAGGCCTATGTCCAGCAGTGGACCGATAAGGGCTGACGAAGAAGAAGAATAATAAACACATTCAATTGTTTAAATAATGATGAATTTTATTAAACTGAGGGGAATATTTTAAATAAGGTCCGTTTGTGATTGAGAGTGACAATGATGCACTATCTCTGCAGTGCGCTTGTGCATATTTAGACGCCATTTTCTACCATATCGTGTGCTGAGCTGTACAAATTTATTATGTTAAAGAGAATTTAGTCACCTGCCAACTGTGAGTTACGATCTGTAATTCAATTCTTGAGTGCGAGAAACTTGGCAGTAATGAAAATTCACTGTGAGATTTGCGAAGTGTATTGTGATAATATATCCTCCCCGATTGCTGGACCTGGATGGATGATAGTGGCAATGGATAGGGGGCAGTGGCGTGCTTTGGGAGTGGCCTACATTCAGCAGTGGTCAACAGACAGCTGATAAGTAAGTATTGTGATAATGTTATGAGTGACAGTAAAGACGACCTTCATAGACAAGTGGTAAGTGTTTTAACTGCCACACCTAAGGTCCCGATTTAGATTCCCTGCGATGGCAGTGTAATGGTCACACTGTCATTGATCTGGTTTAGAATTCACGTGACAATAAAGTAGCGATAGATTAGCTACCTATTACGTGTCATGAGAATCAATATGATAGCTATACCCTTTACATAGATTTGGCTCGCGTTGTAATGATGTAAAGAGCAATTCAATAAAATAATAATAATGTTGAAATTGGGTGAGAATGTTCCAGGACGGGTGGGTAAATGTGCATAATGAAATGACGGGAGGTGATGACTGGTGGGTTAATGTGCATCCTGGTCAGTGGTTTGTGATGTGGCCAACAAAATTCGAGAGTACCGACGATCCAAACCCTGCACCTAGTGACATTCGCTTGTCTCAATGTTTGAATGAAATGGAAATTATGTAGAAAACTAGATAGAAGCATATATGATATGGAATAAAAGTATTTTAGTGATATTTGCAGTATTTTAATTATTAAAACAAACAGACATTAAAAAAAAAACACCCCTCATAATATTAGCATTGTGAAATCTATCTATCTATCTATATAAATAAAAGGCAATCTTCCGGGTGTGTGTGGACTGATTCCGGGGTTATTCCTGGGCAGATCGTTTTCATATTGATACACTTCCTTAATAGATAGACATAGGTGGGCATAGGCATATTTTTGTTATTAATCGAGCTCTACTTAACTTTGTAAATTTATAAATTTTCGTAGTGCGAGCGAGTATAGACCTTCATGTTCGTATCACCTGAGTATCGATCTTTAGAGTCTATATTCGCTTGGCGTTATAAGATGCAAATTAGTTGCTTATTTGACTCTTAGCGTGGCGTTCTTTAATAATACACGCACGTTTTGCATCGCTATTTTGACTCTTTGTGTGGTCATCGTTGTAGGGATGGGCAAAACGACTCATCTCAGGGATCTGATCTGAACGAATCGCTCAGCAAAGTGAGTCGACTCTTTTTCACGACTCACGACTCGCTGAGATGAGTCGTTTTGCCAAGTGAGCCGACTCTTTTTAACGATCCACGGTTCACAATTTTGAGTTGAAATTATTTTGACCTTTTTTTTTTTTTGCTCCTCGACCAAAAAATTTGATTTCGATTGTCGGAAAAAATTATTGGTGACCTTTTCGATCAAAAATTTTGATTTCGATTGCCGGAAAAAATTATTGGTGACCTTTTCGATCAAAAATTTTGATTTCGATTGCCGGAAAAAATTATTGGTGACCTTTTCGATCAAAAATTTTGATTTCGATTGCCGGAAAAAATTATTGGTGACCTTTTCGATCAAAAATTTTGATTTCGATTGCCGGAAAAAATTATTGGTGACTTTTTTTTTTTTTGCTCCTCGACCAAAAATTTGGATTTCGATTGCCGGAAAAAATTATTGGTGACCTTTTTTTTTTTTGCTCCTCAACCAAAAAATTTGATTTCGAAAAAAAAATGAATCGGCTCACTTTGTTGAGCGAAACCGTTCAACTCAGATCCCTAAACAGCTCACTAAAAAGAGTCGACTCACTAAAAAGAGTCGAATATACGATTCACCCAGCGGATCATTGAGCTGCGGCTCTTTTTTTATGGATCATCGCTCACCCGCTCACCAAAGTGAGTCGATCGCACATCGCACATCCCTAATCGTTAGTCGCGTCATCTATGTAAACGATGTCTGTCATCTATGGAAGTGAACGGTTTTGTTGAGTATTTACGGTGAGTATTTAAATAGTTACTTTTGCCGTTGAAATGAATACAGTTTCTTCTGTATTTAAGTAATTATAACTGTCAAATTGTACGTCGTAGACTTCCAAATTTTGGCGAGTATAATTTTTACGCGTCATTAATTGAGGTTATGCACGAAATCTTATTTTTTCGTGTGGCTGAAACTTATTCGTTTCTCTTACGTTCGACGGTGATTACTTAATGATATTCGTTTTCTAAGCTTTCAGGTTATTTCAAAGGATGATAGCGAAAATATAAAATATTGGACGTCGAAGCTCTACAAGAATATGAAGAAACTACACTGGCAGAATTTTGAATGGTATTGCGCTATTTTATTAATGTTATTTTATTATTATGATTTCAATTAGTTATTTAAAATACAATTAATATGACATTTGATGAATTCAAACATAAAGATGTTCTCTATACGCGTACTTTGGTCAGGGAAATATTAAAATGACCACAGCAACGATAAGAAAGTTCTAATGATATACAATATCCATTTATTCGTTTTACTTACGTGTCATTTTAGGTTATGACGTTTCGTTGTGTAATAAATAGTTAATTGGTATAATCTATTTTAATAATGTTATTTTAATGTAAAATTGTTCTGGCAGGGCGAAAATCTATATCTTTGATATTAAGTTTTGATAAAATAATTGCCTGGTTGTGAGAGACCACTGGTCTAATGGGGATATTTTTGTATTGGGATTGAAATTATTTTGTTAATGAGCCATATTGGTGCATATGCATGTTGCAATTCTTCTTTATTTTCCATTCCACTGAGTAATTCCAGCAGCACACATACCCAAATACACTATGAGTTACTTCAGCTTTTTTAGTTTTCCTCAGAAAACAAATGCTGTGATAGGTAAACATATCCTTATATGCAGCATTAGCTGCTTCAGTTGGAAGAGTCCAGTAATATTCCATTTTTGGCCATTAAATTCTACATTATGCTGAGATTTAAAATATTCAAAGATAATTAAATTGTTTTCAGGTTATTTCATTTGCTTGAGGATGGGGAAGACAACGCAGAAGATAATGGATTGCGCATGTGCAGAGGATGGGGAAAACAACGCAGAAGATACTGGAGTTCGTATGTCCAGAGGATGGATCCCACACCTCGATATATGCGTAAGAATATAGACAATTTATGTTTACTACTCCATGATACATTCTCATCTGTCTTACCTTTCCTGTATTTGGGGCTTTATTACAAAGAAGAAAGCTACTGAGATTCAGGTGATCCAAAATCGGGCTGTTAGAAATATTTTCCGTCTACCGTGGTCCACTCATGTAAGGGCCCTATATTCTCAGACGAAAATAATTCCATTTCAAATCCATCCAAAATTAGAGATCACTAAAACTATACTACAAATAATAAAGTCATCAACGCACTCTAATACTCGACCAATATTCAATACGGACGTACACCAACATGATACGCGCTCACAGAATAAGAAGCATTCAACTAGATTCGGTGTAAAATCCTTACAATTTATAGCCTCTACAGAATTTAATAAACTCCCTAATGATTTAATAATGATGTCGAACCAAAAACTTCAATCTGATAAACTTAAAAGTAATTTTTACATTACATTTTTACATTTTTACATTACACATAAGCTACTTTTAGTAGTTTTCATTCATATATGAAAATTCCATTATTAATTTCAGGTAAGGTTTTTAAATTTACAGTTTATAGACAATAATTAAGCACATTCCCAAACGAGATGCATTGACAATCCGACAGACTTTAAATCTCACCTAAAAACCCACCTTTTCAAAATATCGCATAAAATGTTAACAACGGTTGTCTGTATATCAATAAACAATATTATATCACATTTGCACAAAACATTCATATGTTTAGAGAAACAAAACTCTTGATTCTGTTGTCCATGAAATTCACATCAGAGCCAATAAAGTAAGTTTCTACGATCGTGATTTCGCTGTTGTCACATGCACCTTTCATGACTAAAAACAATGTCAAAGCGCCCTTGAGGTGAGCTATTCACGAAAACGGCGATTATACAAATTAAACAAACAAACCATCACGCTGTTTCCCCGCAGGGGTAGGCAGAGAGAATGGACAATAACACTACTCTATCCTGGCAAACCTCTCTAGCTTCCTCCACATTCATACAACGAGTCATACACGCATGTCGATTCCTCCGACTTCTAACATGACCAACCTTAAAAATCTGATTAGTTTAATTAATTTGACAAATTAATCAAATTAATCAGATTAAAAGGTTTTATTTGTTTTATCGTTTTTGTAAAGAATTTTGACAGGTGTAGAAATAAATTTTTCATTTGTTCCAATAACAATTTGAATAATTTCTTCAATATTATTTTTAAGTTCTTGCTGGGTAAGTGCCTTATTACAGATAATTTAAAAAATGGTGGATACGCGTAACATAAATTAAATAAACACAAAAGTCCGGATCGTCCATGTCAACATGTGCAACATTGAAAAAAACATTATGTGTTATTACATTATGTGCTAAATTAAAAAAACAGTGGATACGTGGAACATATTATAAATTAAATAGACAATATGTGCACCGTCTAAAAATAACATTTTGTGTTAAATTATTTTTATTTTGTTATTTATTTTATATCATTGTATTTTATATTATTTGTTTTAGATTTATTTTGTGGGTGTTGGACGATCGAAGTGTGCGCGGGAGATGCCTATTGGTGGCGATGAGGTTCGCAACCCATCACACCGCGCCTCCCGCGGGGCGAAAAGAGAAGGATGGAGTGCCGCATCAGTGAAAGTGTGACAGTCCATTCTCTCTGCTTACACTTTCGGGGAGACGGCGTGATGGTTAGTTAGTTAGTTAGTTAATTTGACAAATTAGCCTAATTATTATTATTATTATTATTATTATTATGCATATAGCATGAACTGCCTTTTATAGTGTCCGCCTTATGGCAATTCAATTTTTTTTTTTTTTAATTCCAGGGCTCAACATTGATGAATGAAAGATCGGACCAAAGCTGCCGATGCAGCGACTAATGTTTAAATGGAATGGGATCGGTCATAAAGCAAGGACAACGGGTTATAAGATCTTCTGGCCTGGAGTGGCGAAAGAGAAACAGCTACACAAATTCTGGCAGATCACAAGCAAGATGGTCTGATGACATTAAACGAGTGGCAGGAGGTCAATGGCGCAGAGCGGCGAGGGATACAGTTGTGAAAGTCGGGAAGGGAGGCTTTTGTAGTATTATCATCTATATTACTATTCCACGCCAGCGGACTCGCAGTGCCGAAATCACGATCGTAGAAACTTACTTTATTGGCTCTGATGTGAATTTCATGGACAACAAAATCAAGAGTTTTGTTTCTTTAATATAATGAATGCTTTCTGCAAATGTGATATAATATTGTTTATTTGATCATTAAATTTCATATAAAATATTCAAAAAATTGTTTTTCTATTACATTAGTAATATGTATTCAAGTTTATAATTCATTGTATTTTTTGAATATATATTGGGTTTATTTATGTACTCGAATTTAGCAATAGCGAAGCGTTGCCGGGTCAGCAAGTTTTGAATAAAAGAGCGAGGAGAACGTTTCTGTATTATTTTGAATTTTATTCTAAGTATTGTTGTATGACATAAAACAAACAAACCATAAAACTAAATGTAGAATTTGGTTAACTTCCGAGAATATTTCACGGATTGCAACTAGTTAAATGAAATCAAAGTGCGAACGGGTAAGATTGATAAACAAACACAAACAAACCATCGTGCCGTTTCCCCGAAAGGGTATGTAGATAGAATGAACCGCCACACTACTCTATACTAAATATCCTCCTTCGGTACAATCAAGGTTTAAGCGAGATGCATTATAAATTTCTTCTGTATTCGCCTTTACCCTGTGTTGTGAATTCATATTTGAATAAATATATCTGCATTTTAATAGATATATTTTTACAACACTTTATTACAATTTCCACGTGTAAACCATTTTCTTGTATTCGAAATTTTGCATATTAATAATAAAAACCTAACATCAAATAATTTAGAAATTAAAAAAGCCTCCAAAATTATTAATATATAATAAACAACCAATGAAATCTAAATTCAATTCCCATTTTTATATAAGTGTCCCGTTATTTCTCCCTCTACTCAATCCTGATTATACCCCCTATCCACCTTTATATTTATATAACTCCATATTTTTAGTATATACTCGTAAGTGATCACTTTTGTTTATTTTTATTGTTAAACTTTTGTACATTGAAAAAGGTTATGTCATAACTGAAACATGTTTGTGAAAAGCGTAATAAAGTTTTGTAAAAATACTAAGTGGAATCATATTTATTCACAAAGATACATTATGTATCACCAAAATCATAATCCCTTGTAAACTATAATAGAAGAAACATTTGCCAAATATAATAAGACGAAAAAAGCGAAGATCGATCACATACACATGTAGTGGCAATTAAGAGAAAACGAAATACTCGTATATAAACATCTGATAGAGTATGCTCGAAACAATACAACTACATCCGGCATATCTAATAGAAATTTCTAAGAATTAATTAAAACTAATATATTTGTTTTTCTCAGTACTTATTATAAATCAATGAACTCAAAGTATTTACCACATTTTGATAATGTTCCGATGTGTCTCAAATCTTAACAATGAATATAAATCTTACTTTCCATCATGGATATGTTTCGTGATTATTGGTATAACACGGACATACCCATAACCCCAAAAAATATTCAAACAACATTGAAAATCTACGCTAAATCTCTTAAAAAAACGTTTTTAAAATACCTTCCCCAAGAAGACGACAAAGTAATTATATTTTAGTTCTTCAACTTCTATTTCTTCTTTGTTATAGATCTATGTGGTCTGTTCTCCAGAGGATTGTTCCTTTGTTTGGTGGATTCCAGTTGTCCTTCCATCTCTTATATGAGGTCTTCCACGAGGATGAGTGAGGCAGATTATGTAGTGCAATTAAGGGTTCTCTGGTTGTGTCCATTATTTGGGCATAAACGTACCAGTCCCTCTTGTCTACTCCATCTTATAATATCTTCAGCCTCACATATCCCTCTTACTCTGATGTTCTTCACGTGATCTCTTATTTTAGTGTCTTGCCTGCTATCATCCTCAGTGTCTTCATCTCGGAAGTCCTCAAAAGTTGTTTGGTCCTGACTGTGTCTGCCATTGCTTTAACATCTACATTATTATTGGTCGCATGCTTTAGAAATGTTCATCTTACTCTATTTGGCCTACCATTATTTTTCCATATTTTGGATTTTAGAGCACCAGAAATTGCAGCTTAGGTTTAATAGGTTTTAGTTAAATATTTAAAAAAAAACTTTTTTATTATATTCAATGTTAATTCATTCCACTACATACGCGATATGTAAACTAATATAGAATGCTAACAAAAAAAATGGAATTTCCAATTTTTAAAATGGAATTTCCAAGACTGAAACGAGAGTTATGCTACGAAGCGTAGCGCCATGAATTAAAAAATATTAACTCTTTTTAATATTAATTATTATTTCCATAAATAAAACAACTTGGAATGATTGTGTTGACTCCATACTAAAGAAAACATTCCCGCTATCAGGATATATGTGTTTACTTAATTAAACCACAAATAGTATGCACATACATCATAAAATAGCAACCGATAATACACAAGTGAAATAATCTTTTTTTTTTAATGTGGAAATATCCAACATGTAATCAGACACAAGTACGAATATAAATACACTATCAAATTCAACAATAAAAATGGTTAATAAACAAATTTCCGTTTGTTTTAAGTATTATTATTATTTGATTAGAACTGTTAATCTTTTTATCATTATTATAATATTTTGTTGAATAAATGTTTAAATCATTACAGTCAAATCGATGGAACGTTGAGAAAAATTAAGATATTAAATATTAAAGAATGTAAATGTGACAATTGACAAACAAAACAGACAAAAACAATGTCAAATAAGTACGTCCAGTATAAAGACACAAAGGTTTAACATCAGAATAAGAGAGATATGTGAGGCTGTGGATATCGAAAGATAGAATTTATAGCGAAGGAAGGACTGGTACGGTCATGTCCAAAGAATGAATACAACCAGACTCCTCTATATTGCACTTCATAATTAGCGTCATAGGATTCGTCGTAGAAGACCTTAAAGATGGAAGGACCGCTGTGAAACCACCTCACAGGAAGAACAAACCTTTGAAGAACACACCACATGGGTCTATAGCAAGGAAGAAGAGTAAGAAGACTTCTTTGTTGCTATTATCATTATGATATTCTCAAAATCGCTATACCTGCATCTAAAGAGATTATCTCATTAGGGTCACCACCTTCAATACAGGGGAACTCCGAATCGCTTCTGTTCGGCAATTCGGTAGCTGTAGGTATTATCGTCATATTTTCACAGCACTTTTTTACACTTCCCTAATATAAACACGTACGAGTATATAAAAAAATACTTGGGGAAGGGCTGAACAATCTGAAACATGTTCGCGATCTGAAACAACAAAAAAGCTTTATGAAAATACAAAATATGTCAAAAGTCATTGAAATTGTAATCTACAACACATTTGATTGGCGAATATAGAATAAATTTTATAATTCAATAAAAGAGTTAACTGATGATAAGGGTATAATATAATATAAAACAGTTTTTTAATTCATTAAAAAAAACTCTTTACGGAATTTCAGTGTAAAGCCTTATGTTTATGAAGAAAAAAACGATAATAAAAATAAAATAAATGAAATGACTAATTAAATTTAAAAACCTGGATATTTTCATGAACACTGCATGTACGAGTATGTATCTATAATTATGAATTTATCTAATATATTATAATGTATAAAAGTTTTTTTTATACAACAGGTTGTTTGAATCCAATTACTGTATAAATTTTATTTCAGCTATTATATTGTTTCTCATGACATGTGATAGGTAGCCAATCTATCGCCATTTTATTGTCACGTGAATTCTACACCAGACCAAAGAGAGTGTGACGTGTGACAATCGCACTGCCATCGCCGGGAATCGAACCCAGAACTTTCGGTATGGAAGCCACAGTTCTTACCACTCTGCCACGAAGTACCTTTGCCTAAGTACCTGCCGCTCTGCTGTTTTACTACAAATATGTAATTGCTATTGTTTTCAATGAACATAAAATTTAAATATAAAATAGGTTGAGGTCAGTTTCATTAAATTAAATATAAACTATGTGATTATGTGAAATTAATCTGACTTGACTTTTGACATAAGGAAGATAAATGTCATCTCTGCTTCCAAACATAGCAATAATAAAAGGTAGAAAAAATTAAGATATTGTTGCATGAAAGAATAATTATACGAGCTGCTTTTTACGATTGTGGAGTATGCTTATTTTGATTTTAAGCGATGAGATTATAATTAGAGACAACACTTATATACTTCAGTTTATAATGTAATAATTACGAAATGAACAAATAGCACAATTTATTAGGGTAATGAGCAAGCAATATGTTGATTGTTTTTTGTGTTCGTTTGCTAATCGAAATAATAACACATGCAATATTAACCAGGTCAAATGGAATATAACTAAACAAATGATGAACTGGTAAACCCATCGAAGACATTTCAGCTCTAAAATATATTTTGAACTAATATATATTATGTTCTCATAACCTAAATCAGAATTTAAAATAACCTAACCTAACTTGTACACGTGTAAAATCTACTTTTCGCTCTTTACATCATGACAGCATGAGCCAAATCGATGTAAAGGGTATTATAGCTATCATAGTGATTCTCGTGACATGTGATAGGTAGCTAATCTATCGCCATTTAATTGTCACGTGAATTCTACACCAGACCAAAGGCAGTGTGACAATCACATCGCCGGGAATCGAACCCGGAACCTTCAGGGTGGCAGTCAATGCACTTACCACTCGGCCATGAAGGTCGTCGACGGTCATCGGTCGTTCGAGGACGGCAATCGGCGGAAATATGTAGACTTTAGGAAAAGAAATCTGATAATTTTATAACTATCTAAAAAACAAGGAAGGTGCCTCAGCGCAAGGTGTTACTATATCTATAACACCCGGGCCCCTAGAAACGACGTAAATTCGGCCAAACCTTCCACAACAATGGCGAGTGAAATCAGAGATAAAATACCATTTTAAGGATAATTCTAAAGACATGTTAGACTAACTTGCCAATGATAACAGGAATAAGAAGACTATCTTGATAAGTTATATATGAAGTTAGAATCCTCGATTTAGACACTCGGTGATAGCAGAATTACTTCAAATAAATATTTTATTTCGTTTCAAACAAACAGAAAATATACGTTTCCCAAATAAATTACATTTAACTGCGTAGATTACAGTTAGTAGAAATAATATATGTAATTAAGGATCGTGGATATATCCGTTTCTCTCAACATCCTCTTCGATGGACGTTTCAGAAATCGTTACAACCTCCATTTTCAGGGTTGTACGAAATAATACATTGAAGACGGAGACTGGGTCGATCCAAAAGAATGCCAAGAGACACGGATAAACCCTAGATTCCAAAAAAACATACTTGTATATACGATATAACATTTAATTCTAAATATTATAATATGAATTTTAATATCACAATTTATTTTTATTCACTCAGAGTATCGCGACAGCTGTTTCGCCTACCAATGTTGGCATCATCAGGTATTACAATAAACCTTTATAACTATCTAATCCCGTTTATTGTAACATCTGATGATGCAAACATCGGTTGGCCAAACAGCTGTCGCGACACTCAGTGAATAAAAATGAATTGTGATATTATAACAGTGTTATAAATTTTAACAGTAATACACTATTATAAGAAATCAAGAAATAAGACGCCGAACAAAAGTCATAGACATAATGGACCTTGTCGCTCAGCAGAAATGGCAGTGGACAGGTCATGTCACCAGACAAGGAACAGAGCGATGGGCACCCAGAATCCTCAAATGAAGACCATGGGATAGAAAAAGAACAGTGGGCCGACCCCAAAAAAGATTGGCTGACGACATTATCCCTGTCGCGGGTAGAATGTGGCAAAGAAAAGCCCAAGATAGAGTGGAGTGGAAGAAAATGGAGGAGGCCTACATCCAGCAGTGGAGAGATGGCTGAGGAAGACACTAGTATTGTTACAAGTCGGTGGTAGAATGGAAGTGTTCTAAATTTAAATCTTAAAAGATTATTTTAAATATTACGTAATCTTTTAAATGACGAATCCATACTTTGAAAACCCCTGAAATGTATACGTGCAGCTTGTCCCGTCCCAGGATTAGGGCTCGTGATGGGGGATTCCCAGGATACGGTGCCCAGCAAGTCTCGCATCAGTGATCACCATACAAGGATACCGTCCTTCGCACCTTATTAGCATCCGGATGAGGCACGACTATCAATGGATCTCACATCGAATGCACCCAAAAAAGGCAAAGAAATATCGCATCCATGCTTATAATATGATCTCAATTCCTACGTAGGATATTTCAATTTGCATAATTTGATGATTTAGTAACATAATCCGTGTCTTCAAAAATATATACAAGAATTAATACTTATTCAAAGTGAACGTAAATGAAATCAATTTGTAGTCACAGTAGTACCGAAGTGGTCTCCAACAAGTGACGTAATTAAAATCTGAAAGAAAATCTAAGACCCTAACATTTTCGCTTTGAAAATCATAGTAATACTTAGTAGATATATTGGCGTAATAAGTGTTTTCTATGATTTTTTATCCAAAGGTATTCCTTATTCTAGATAAGACTGTCAGCTATGACTGTCACAACAAATGTCTCAGGTTCGATTCCCGGCGATGAACGTGTGATTCTCACACTATCTTTGATCTGGTGTAGAATTCACGTGACAGTAAAATGGGAATAGGTAAGCTACCTATCACATGTCATGAAAATAAATACAATAGCTGTATCCTTAACATCGATTTGGCTCACCCCCTAATGATGTAAAGAGCTATTCAACAAAATAATAATAGTAATAATAACCATTAATTATAACAGAAGCCAGTCATATCATAATTTATTCTCCAAATTGCGGAACTATGTATTTGTAAAAAAATAAAACGATATGCTTTCATCAAATACGATCAGTTTTAATCTTTAAAATGATCACATTTAATATGAAAACACAACGATATTTGTATTTTATACGGTTTTTTTTTAAATTAAAAATCGAAGTATAAACTGAAATTACTGAAAGAGTAATTTCGATGGACTTCTAAAATCATAATATAAATAACCAAAAACCCAGATGTCATCAAGAAAGAGCATGTGAATATTTTTAATACAAGAGAACGAGAGAGGAATATTTCGATTCTCTCCGAAAGTAATTCAAAATGCATAAAATACGCATATCCTTTCAACGTTTCTGGATTATTTTAAACATTGTTCTGATTATTGTTGTATGACAGTAGTGTAGAAAACAAAAGGAGAACAATTTGGTGTTGTTAATTGTGAAATTTTTAAATTGTGAAAAAAATAATTCCATAAAGGTAAAACTTATTGGTACTATTGTACAGGAACCAAGTTTATTCTTCGTCAGCTTGTCTCCATCCACTGCTGGACGTAAGTCCTTGCACAATATCATTGCTCCACCTGGTAGACTGTCTCCCGAGACTTCTTCGGCCAAGCCCAACCTTGGCCTCCATTCAGTTACCTTCTGGGTCCATCTTCCATTATCCCGTCGACACACATGACCAGCCCACTGCCACTTCATCCTCGCAATGCGTATCCCTACATCGGTGACCCTGGTGCGTCTTCTAATCTCCGCGTTGGGTATAATATGGTCTCTAAGCGAGATAAATTTTGTTTGACCAAGTCTATAAGGGGTAGAAAACCTTTACTTCCGTGAATATTTCACGGGTTGCAACTAGAAGTATACATTTTTCTATCGATTTTACATACTTATGCGTACGAATTTCGATACTCTCATATTTATCAAATCAAAAAATATCGAAACATTTCGCATTTGTTTCAATGATGCTTTTCAGTCAAGTAAAAATAACGTAACTTTACTATTCATAAAGGTGAAATATTACACAACATTAAAACTACAGTTGCGACACTTAATTAAGAACCTGCAGATTGTAAAGCAAAATTATCCATTATAACACAAAAATACTTAAGATTGTATACATATTATATACGTCTACGCACACATCAGTATTACGAAATTAGAGCAAGACAATGTATGCAACAAATTTCGAGTTACCTGGTTTCGGTATTAAGTCCACGATACACAATAATAATATTACTATGCATACTTGACCGATGATTATAGAAAAGTTTATCATATTTGTTTCCGATGGTCGCTTGTACCCAGGGTCAAAGATATGCTCTGTTATAAAATTAAGAAGTATTTTTAAACCTCTTACATATATAATTTATTAGTGGCAGAAAAACAAAGATTTATATATATTTATTTTATAATGTATGAAAAAGCTGAAAGGCTTGGATGCAGGTGCCAAAATGAACGGAGTGTCAGTAAGCTGTCTCTTGTATGCGGATGACGCTGTCCTATTTGCAGACAACGAGCATGAACTACAAGTCCTGGTGAATAGTATGTATGCGGTATGCATGCGAAATGATCTGATGATGAATGTGAAGTAGTCCACGGTTATGATTTTTGAAAAAGAAGAAATCATGACAGTCTGCAACATTAGCGTGAATGGTGAAAATTTGGAGCAAGTAGATGAGTTCTTGTATTTAGGTGGTATGTTTACAAGAGATGGGCGAGTGAATAGGAGTATTGAAAGAAGGGTTGGGGCAGGCAACAAAGTGAATGATGCACTTAAAGTTGTTATCGCAAACAAAAAACTATCAACAAAAGCTAGAATGGCAGTGCACAATGGTGTTCTTCTACCGACCTTTATGAATGGAAGCGAAGGATGAAACTGGCCAAAGAAGGATGAAAGTAGAATATATGCAGTAGAAATAAGATCTCTTAGACGAATGTGTGGAATGTGTGTATGATAGAGTGTCGAATGAAAATATAAGAAGTGAATGCGGTGCGAATGATGGTGGTATGAACAAAATAATGAAAGGATCATTAAGATGGTTTGGACACATGGAAAGAATGAATGAAGAAAGAATGATAAAACAAAGTATATGTTAACGATGTAAATGAAACTAGAAATAGAGGAAGACGAAATCGAGGCGCGTGCATGACACGATGTATGAATGTTGAGGAAGCGAGAGAAATATATCAGGAAAGAAAAGTGTGGCTGTCCATTCTTTCTGCCTTCTCCTTCGGGGAGACGGCGTGATGGTTAGTTAGTTAGTTTGTTTGTTTTATAAAATGGTTTGTTACTCGTATTGGAACCCACGGCTATTCGAGATTCCTACACAGATATTTGCATACATAAATTAAAACTACGGATCTTCTTACTCCGATTCTATACATATCTATGAAATCATGCAACAATAACAGCGTATTAATCATCTATTACTATTCAACACGCAACGTTACGTTTTTCATAAGAAAAGTCGTATATAGTAAACCTGCTCTCCATTCATCACCGACGTATCTAATAATATCATCCGGCTATCTTTAGAAGATGCCAAATAGATTATTTTCATTTACATGGCATCACAAGCAAAGAAAAGCAACAACGTTTAATTTCTTAGATCATTCATTCGTCATTCACAGAAAACCTTAGGCAATGACATTGAAAATCTTTCATTCCGGTATTGAGTCAAGATCTTTTATCATTTACCCAAAATATTAGCATTTTCTTGTACGTTTGATTCTAGGAAAATGATATCATCATACTCTTCTTTTCAATTTCCAATGAATGAAATTTGAGCGTATTTTTCCAATGTTTATGCATGTGAACAATCCTCTTTGCTTCTTAAAGACTTTGATTCCAAAAATAACCATTTTTAACACGTTTACAATAATAAAATAAATTGGTTTCATTACTAAATCATCTAATTAAGAAGTAAGCGGATTACGGTACGATAGTCTAATTTTCTCTGCTTGGTTGGAATGGTAACGGTTTGCAGCATCATAGATATTACTGACTTTAACAACAGAACAAAAACTAATTAAGATATATTTTTCCAAGAGTCAAGCTACTTTACACACGTTTTCGAGTTCATAACTGTTAGTAATGGACCAAACTTATTTAGATAAGTTTAGTTTAATTTATATTTTTCTTTTTTTATATACTTTGTATACAACACTCAATTTTTAAACAAATTCAAATTAAATATCAAACATGTTTCGGACTACCCAGCCTTTCCTCCGGTGATATTATATATATGGTCATAAATATGGTCAGTTTTGACAGATGTTATAAAGATTTATTTTGGAAAGTTTATGCTTTTGTTATGTGATATTTTAAATTTTAAATTTATTCATAATATTTGTTATAACAAAGCGTAAACGTCAGTTATTTTTCAATGTTTTGTTTGGGAATGTTGAAATGATTTTATTGGTTTTATTCATAAATATCTATATAAGTGCTTTAAATTGTTATTCTCTGTATATATAATACATAACCAATTTTTGATATAAATTTAATGATAATTCATTTAAGTTACAAACAAAACATAATTCACAATAAGCGTTGCACTATCACTTGACCTTTTTAGCCGCTTCAGAGAAAAACCAAGAATGGCGGCGGTTTATCTGCAGACAGACCGTTATTCGTGTGAAACTCCCAACTACACATGTGCGATATTCAATATTCATTTATTTGCGACGTTCTCAGAATTTGGATAACACAGCAATTAACATTCATAAGGCATTCGGTCACGTGTAAACACGCTGTCCATAAATATGTGGGTGGTGGAACTTCCAAAAAAGTAGGGTTATAAACAACTTCCATAATATTATTAAAACGCCATCTCGGTATTTACGTTTAATACACCGACTACAGTGCTATATACTTTGAAATAAACAATGTCAGATATAAACACTCGCGGCTTCACAAAATTTCTTATATTATCATGATTATTAATATTATTTTACTGTTAAAATTTAAAACACTGCTATAATATCACAATTTCTTTTTATTCACTTTGAGTGCCGCGACAGCTGTTCAGACAGCCGATGTTGGCATCATCAGGTATCACAATAAACGAGATAAGATAGTTATAAAGGTTTATTGTAATACCTGATGATGCCAACATCGGTGGGCGAAACAGCTGTCGCGACACTCAAAGTGAATAAAAAGAAATTGTGATACTATAACAGTGTTGTAAATTTTAACAGTAATTATGTTGAAGTATCATAGTGTTTCGGCCAAAATGGACTATTTAATATTATTTTGTTGAATCGCTCTTTACATCATTACAGCGCGAGCCAAATCGATGTAAATTGTACAGCTATCATATTGATTCTCGTGACGTGTGGTAGGTGGCTAATATATCCCTATTTTATTGTCACGTGAATTCTACACCAGACAAATGACAGTGTGATAATCACAGTGCCATCGCCGGGAATCGAACTCGGGACCTTCGGTGTGGCAGTGTTAGCACTTACCACTCGGCCACGAAGGTCGTCAATGCGGGAAAGCTAGAAATACATTGAGCCATCTGGAAAAAAAATTGTAGGACTATGTAACGGCAGAAGCTTTACTTGAAATAATGTTAATCATAAGTTGTCGAATATAGTTGGATGGAGAAGAATCCAAAAGGTCTTGTGCTCTGTGTCAGGACGAGCAGAAAAAAGAGGAAAAAAGTGGCTTATCTCTAGCAGTCCCTTTCGCGCATCTTAGTCAGGTCTTGGTCTTGGACTTGGATATTCTGGCTTAAAGAGGTTCAGCTCATGTGGCTATTCCTCTTACGTCTGATGGGAACATTGTTGGAAGGTGATTTGGTGGGTTGTTAGTTTATGCGAGGGGCATGATTTGTGTGGCCCGGAGTTTTCCTCTGAAGGAGGATCGATTTTGGGCGCTTTTGGCGGCTGGAGGTGTTTGGGTCGTAATTTGAGAGGTCTTTTATTGTGGGGTTAGGATGTGAAGGAAGTCCTTTGTAAAAACGTTCAACAAGTTTCGGAATGAATTCATCTATTCATACATCAATGCATAATATACGAGCATAATACTCATATACACGTACTGATGGATACTGTTCTGTCTGAACTGCCTTATTAGGGAATTATAAAACTGTGGTAATTGCTTTTATCTATTTATTAATATATGACTGGTGATCTATTCCATTATAATAAAAATTGTCTCATTCTGGTTCTGTCATAATAAGTCGATCACTAAGTAAAACACTTATTTTATAAAACTTATTTCATATGGGGATCTTTACCAAGAGTAATAAATGTCTAACTAACTAACTAACCATCACGCTGTCTCCCCGAAGGGGTAGGCAGAAAGAATAGACTGCCACACTTTCCTTTCCTGATATATTTCTTTCGATTCCTCAACATTCATGCATCGTGTCATGCACGCGCGTCGATTTCTCTGACTCCTCACATGGCCGACATTCAATATTTGATTTATTTGATCGTGCCACGTTTTCCACGTTATGTTGGGTAATTAATGTCAATTTAGTTATAATGTATCAAAATGTTTTTATGTATCAAAATATAATTTTTATGGAATGGACATGAATAAATAACAAAACAATGGACTATTCAATTTAATTATAATATATAGTATGTTTCATATTTTATTTAACCTCTTTCTTTTATGTGTGTTAATTAAAAAATCTTTCTCATAAAAATTTATTTAAATTGTCAAATTTAATTTTAAAAATGATGAAATTTCTTAACGGAAGTTTTTTCAGTTAAATTTCAATAAAAATCTTGCATAATTAATTAGATTAAAAACCTTATTTTTTTCTATAAATTTGTTTGCTAGGTTACCTACTTAAAAAATCTTTCTCATAAAAAAATATTCATATTGTGAAATTTAATAAAAAAAATTGATGAAATTTCTTAACAGAAGTTATTTCAGTTAAATTTCAATCAAAATTTTGCATAATTGATTAGATTAAAAACATTATTTTTTCTATAAGTTTGTTTGCTGAAACTTAGACCTGCTAAAGCATTATCAAATATTACGGCTTAACATTTCATAATGCCTTAGCATGGTGAAAAATGTCATTTGCATTAAATATAATAAAACTTTTAGAAAACAGAATTTTTATAAGTATTAATTATTTAATATGAAGTTTAACTAGAAACAGTACATAAAAAGCATATTTTTTTTAAATTCAATCGGTTTTAGTAAATAACTTTTTACATTAATATCTGTGTTTATAAATCGACGTCCTTGTCTTTATTTCTCCCAAACGAGTGATGAGTATGTTATTTTGATTTAAAATATTTAATTGCTTAAAAAACATAATAAAGCTCATAAATCCGTAAAATATTCCATTATCTTCTCAAAGTCAACTTCATCATCAAATTTAATATACAATAATATTATCAAGCATTTTTGTGATCAGAATCGGTAAACATGAGAATTTTTATATTATTACTAAAGTTATTTCGTTTTGTTCTGCATTAACGTTACAAAGAAACCCTAATCATGACGTAATGTATCCATACAGAATATCATATCTGATAGCTTTCCATTGAAATAGACTTACATTAATAATTTAATAGAATAACATACAATCGAATTTTCGATACAAAAAATATATACAAATGATAGTACCTATCTCAGTTTATAGAAGTACAAGGTGTCTCAAAAAATGTTTTGGTTTGGTAAGCTTACTGCGTGAACTCAACAAATCCGAGGGGCGCTGAGTCAATCGGTAGCCTGGCTCTTGGGAATTCAGTCACTATGGAGCGTTTCTCGGGAGCGGACCGCGCTTTGTGCATGCGAGAGTTTAAAAAGATAGGTGATTCGGCGACTATAGCAAGTAGAAGATTCTGCAATATTCGAGGTTTTCGCCACTAAATGATGCGCCAAGCAATACATCATCATCATCATCAGCAGCAGTCTGTCATCCACTGCTGAATGTAGGCCACTCCCAAAGCCCGCCACCGCCCCCTATCCATTGCCGCTCCCATCCATCCATGTCCAGCAATCCTCTTCAGATCGTCGGTCCAGCGGGCAGGGGGACGTCCAACTCTATGGAATCCTGTACGCGGTCTCCTCTCCAGAACCCGTTTTCCCCATCGGTTCTACGACAGATATGGCCAGCCCATCATTAAAAATTTGGTCAAAAAGTAACCGGTACAACACCGGAAAAACCAAAATCCGGGAAACCAATATCATCAAGAACGGTAGAAAACGTGGAGAGTATTAATTAGTATGTCGATTATCAGTCAGCCAAGCTATAATAAGAAATTTTACTGTTCGACTAAATGTGTGCCGCGAACGCGAGGGCTTACATTTGGACGATATTAATATTAAGAAATAAATTCTCAGATTGCTTACTTTAATAATTAATAAATAAAAAATCGATAAATGGCTTACTTTTTTTTAATCGATCCGCTAAATATAAAGGTTTTTTTTAGATACCCTGTATTAAGTTTATTTTTATATTCTATATATGATCATGATTGTACAAATCGATTATATATTTTTTTTAAAAAGCATTCTTACTGGTAAAATTACTTTTTCCTAATACCGATATTAGTTTGATATGTTTCAAAATTTCGAAATCATAACGAATTGTGTAATCCTTTATGTACATAATAATATGTTGCTGATAAATTACATTATAAATTTATGTGTCCTATGAAATTTTTAGAATTTTCATAGTAAGCTTGACGCACCTTAAATAAGATAGTTTATTTAATAGTTTAAATAAACAACACTCGTGCAATGAATTAATATCATTAGTATATTGCTTCTTTTTTCTGTGTCCTGTCATGTCTCCCTTACGTTGACTATTATCATCCTTGAGTAGGCCTTCATAGTGAGTTCAAGAGTTGGACTTGATAGTAGTGTTGCTAGTATATTGCTACATTGATCAAATATATTTTATGATTAACGAAAAGATGAAATGTAAGGCAGATGATTGCATTATTAGTAAAATTATAAAGGATCCTTGAGATGGTTTGGACATGTGGAATGAATGGATGCGAGAAGGATAGTTCAAATGTTGTATATAAGCAGTGCGATTGGAAAGAGAAGCCGTGGATGACCATGATCATAGGAAACATGAACGAATTAAACGAATACTAACAGGCGGCCACATTCGAAGTAGGGAAAATCGACGAACGTGCATGTTACAATACTCGTATATGGATGTAAAGGAAGCTATAGAAAATAAAAATATTTTTATCTTTCTCTCGATGATGTGCGTATGAGCAAAAACACATCGAGATAAATGAACTAAGTAAAACTGGGAATTTCAATTATTCTAAGTTATTCAAATTAAATTATTCTAATTAAAGATCATGAAAAATTGCGATTTAGAAAATATCTGAATATATCATCACGACAGGAAGAAAGTTGCTTCCACGGTGATTATTACTTATATTTTAATAAAATACCCGGCCCCCCTGGAAACGACACAAAGTTGGCAAAACCTTCCATCACATACCAAGAGAAAGATGAAAGTTCAGGCCTTGCCATTGTTACGAAGAAGATGAAGATGATCATACTATTAAAACAAAAAATAGGTACCAACATATGTTATCACAAATATTTTTTTCATAAACATTATGATCGGAAATTAATATTTAGCAATAATCTAACATAAAGACCGCAGGAATTTATTTTACAGTTTCTGGAAATTTCTACAATACAAGCAACAAATTTGTAGAAATTTTTGAGTCTAAAAGAAATTTTGTTTCTAATGTCATTATTGTGGTATACTCTGTATATATCAACATGACTTCCCTGCGGTTTTTCACAATATTCAATTATAATTAAATATTTACTATTAGCTGTTATAACAAACACAATGACCGGTAAAGATAAGATATTACAAAAAACTTTTCTTTTTCGCATTGTTATTTTTTTCAAATACTTGGCTACATAGGTACCTTTTTCATCAGCCGTCTGTCGTCCACTGCTGATCGTAGGCCTCATCTATCCACGTCCAGCAATCCTTAAAAATTTCCAACTGCAGATGTGACCTTTTGCCATAATACGAAATTTCATTTTGGAAGATGGGCCCTTTGGACAAGAGCTCTACAGCCTTAAAAAAAAAGTACAGCTCTAAAGTTTTGTCAGAACATAAATTGTGCAAAAATAATACTGAAGGTATATTTACTCAATTTCACAAAAAACGCATCTGGGACCTTTTGCCAAGTACCGAAATATCGTTGGTCCAGCGGACAGGGGGACGTCCAACTCTTCGGAATCCTGTACGCGGTCTCCACTCCAGATCGGCTGTCGGTTCTCCGTATACAAATATGGCCAGACAACCAGCACTTCAACCCACCTATCCTCATTTACCTATTGGTGAAACTAGGACCCTCGTAAATATTTTTGTAGTGTCACGTTTAGATTATTGCAACGGAATGTACGCTGGATTGCCAAATAATCAATTAAGCAGAATACAAAGCGTATTCAATGCTGCTGCCCGATTGATTATGGGGCAACAAATATACTTCACTGGCTTAAAATCCGAGAGCGAGTAAAATATAAATTGTGTTTGACAGTGTTTTAGGCTCGACACCAGAAAGCGCCAGCGTATATATCGGACCTCTGCGTGACACCCATGCCAACGGAAAGGCAACGTTCACTCCGATCAGTAGAAACAAATGCAAACAACATAATAATTCCAGTCAGAGCCAATAAAACAAGTTTTTATGATCGTGCTTTCAGCGTTGCGGGTCCGTTGGCGTGGAATAGCCTCCATGTTAGTATTGAGGATAGTGAGAAACTTCCAAATACTGCACTGTTCGGTCAGTCATTTCCTAGTTCGCCCTTGGCGGCGCACTTAAAATACAAGCCATCAGAATAATAATAATAATCATAATACGACCTAAACCAAGAGGAAGGAGAAGAAGAAGATACAAGTTTCGTTGACAGAATAGTCTCTACTGTTTCTATTTTCAAAACATTTTATGAATTGGACCCCAAAACTCATTATGTTACCCTACATGGTGAACGGAATTATTATTATATGGACATAATATTATACATCAAATTCAATTCCAAGTATCCATTATGCAGGTATATTACGGTTTGTATTGGAAACATTTAAATTGACCACATTATGTCTGTTATGAAATTGTATGAGAATAGATACAAATGGACGATTTATACATTATGTATTTACTTATAAATGTTATTACATTAGAGAATTAAATAACTGTAATGAAATGGAAAGGTGTGCAAAATTGCCAGTTAGTTTATGTTTGAGTAATATAATGGAATACACAAATAACAATATGTTATTTACCATAGGTACTTTGAGTGAAACTGGCATAAGAAGGATAAAAGTGGAATAAATGCAGTATAAATGATATATCTTAGACGAATGTGTGGTAAATCTGTATATGATAGAGTGTCAAATGCAAATATAAGTGTTGTGAACAAAAAAAATTGGACTAAGCTGGGCAGCTTTCGGAAACATAAGTTACATCCTTAAAAACCGGAAAATACCGATCAACCTGAAACGAAAACTCTATGAAGCCTGCGTTCTGCCAGTTGGTACTTATGATCTTGAAACTGTTACACTGTCCAAACAAAGTGCCGAGAAACTACGAGTGACCCAAAGAGCCATGGAAAGAGCCATGTTAGGAATAAGCCTCAGAGACAGAGTCAGAAACGATACGGTGAGAGAAAAAACAAGGGTCACTGACATCATCCACCGGGTGGTGAATCTAAAATGGCAATGGGCAGGTCACGTAGCCAGAAGCTCAGATGAAAAGTGAACAAGAAGACTGCTGACTTAGAGGATCTGAACAGACACGTCGGAGTAACCTGGATGCAGTCTGCACAGGACAGAGTGACATGGAGGAGGCCTTTGTCCAGGAGTGGACGGGAATAGGCTGAAGAAGAAGAAGAAGAAGAAACAAAAAAATGAAAGAGTCATTAACATGGTTTGGACACATGGAACGAATGAATAAAGACAGAATGGTGGTGAAAGTTTATATGTAAACGACGTGAATGAAGCTCGTAATAGAGGAAAACCGAGGAAAACGTGGAATGATCCGTGATTTTATCCCACCGCGTTCCTCTTGGGCACGCTTGGGTCTACAAATAAAGAGGGATATATTCACAATTACACTTATCTTAAGGAGAATTCCGTCATATTGGATATCCATACTTATGTTCCGGATGGTTATCTTCGACAGCGTCAGCATAGACTGATTTATCTCCCAACTAGCAGAACCAACCTGCCTCTGGTGATGCCGGCGGGGAGAGCAATCAAACTGCTGAACATGATCGCTTCGAAAATTGACGTCTTTCATATTAGTGAAAGTACGTTCAGAAGACAAATACTCTTGACTTAAGAGAGTATCTTGTATTCCTAGAATCGAACCATCTCTCTTGCGTTCCTGGAATTGTATTATATACTCTCTATCCATATAATCAAAAGTAATTAAAAATCTTTGCGTACGTGACATGATATTAAAAAAAAAATTCCAATAGATTGATTTCATCATGTAATATGATGGTAATATTACATAATTAAACCACATTACAAAAAAGTGCATACATCGTTCAATTTGCTATACGATCGATGAAATCATTCGATGTAATTAAACATTTGCATCCCGGGTCATCATTTCTTCTCGCGGCTGATTTACATCTCAAAAGAAGTTCGATTAACATGCAGCGCAAAAGAAAAAAAAACAGCCTTTCACGATCAGTGGCGGTTCGTCCATACAAGCCGAGAAGCCGGGCTTGCCTTAAAAAATATATAATAAAACGATGTATTTTGCGCGTTTGAGCCGTCTACGAATAAAATAATATTTTGAATTTCGAAATTAAGGCGATTTAATTCGTTGCGTTGCAAATGACTCCGCCGACACGCGCAGAAATGACCTGCGTGTATGTTTTGTTTCCTTCATACGCGCCGTATTTTATTTCACTCATACGTACCGTAGGTGAGATGCCCGCGAAATCGCCTACGTCCACATGTTTTGTAAAAGGGTCTTTGTCGCACTTGTGTATTTTTGGCTTGTAATCATATAGCTAGGTGCATATATACCAGAAGACATCTACAATTTTTTTATATGGATTTGAAGCCGGGCTTTATGACTCTGAAGTATGTTACTAGTCGATGTGTAACGAACTTCATTTCTATTCTCAGAATATTATCTGTCATTTACGTTATATGCAGAAATGTTATGAAAGGAAAGATTATGTGATTTCTTTACGAACATTTATTTATAATTCGTGTTTCGGTGTTAACAAATGTATTAGTATTGTCTATTTAAAGCTTATTTCTTATTAATAATATTTCTTATTATTATATTATACAAGAACATGAGTTTGGTGACGCAGTAAATTGTTTTTTAAATTGATTTAAAATCAATTAGTTAGCAAAAATGGCCGTTCACAATGGAGTTGTGGTTCCAACCCTTATCTATGGAAGTGAAGCGTGGAACTGGCAGAAGAAAGATGAGAGCAGAATAAATGCGGTAGAGATGAGGTCCCTAAGACGTATGTGTGGTAGAACGATGTACGAAAGAATCTCAAATGCTGATATTAGGAAGGAATGTAGAGCGAAAGAAGGTATTATGAACAAAATTATGAAAGGTTCGCTGCGTTGGTTCGGACATATGGAGCGCATGGGTGAAGAAAGAATGGTTAAAAAAGTATACGTTAACAATGTAAATGGAGTAAGGAGTCGAGGTAGACCGAGGAAAACATGGCATGACCAAATTTATCAAATATTAAAAGTTGGTCATGTCAGAAGCCGGAAGAATCGACGTGCGTGTATGACTCGATGTATGAATGTGGAGGAAGCTAGAGAGGTGTGCCAGGATAGAGTAGTGTGGCGGTCCATTCTCTCTGCCTACCCCTGCGGGGAAGCGGCGTGATGGTTTGTTGTTGTTGTTGTAAAATCAAGTAGTTTGGAAAGACAAAACTCTTTTAATCCGGAATAATACATTATCGTGACCCTCTAATAATATTATAACACAAAAAAGTCGGACGGGCTTGCCTTACTGGTTGGCCCTAGGCACGCCACTGTTCACGATGGTATTTCGGTCCGTCATTGGGGGGCTTATCGTTTTGCTTTCGTTCATTTTATCCCTACTGCCGAGATTGTAATTACGCCGGACATCGGCCGCAACACATGACGGAGTTTTTAACTCGAATAAAAAACGAAACGAAAAGAGCGTTCGTGATTGGCAAATAAAGTTATCAATTCACGAAGACATGACAGGCTTCAGAAAATGTGAAAAGGGAATGCATGTTTCAAATCTGATGCGCATGTTAACTGACAAACGCTCATAAGACAGATGATACCCGCATTCGCTGTATCCATACTTATAATCTAGATCAAGGGTGTTTCTATTTAAGTAAGTTAAATAATTTGAATTTGTTCCATGCACACATACGATATGAAGTTTTATTTTCGTAATAAAAATAGTTCAAATGTTGTGTAGGTACTGACAGAGAACAACTGTATTTCAACATCATATTGTTACATAATTAGCAACAAACTAATTTTTTTGATTATAGGACAATTAAAAAATATCTTATTTCTCATATTGTATTTAAATGCGGAATTTGTATTTGTAAAAATATAAATCATTAAGATGGTTTGGACATATGGAAAGAATGAATGAAGAAAGAATGGTAAAAAAATTATACGTTAACGATGTAAATGGAACCAGAAATCGAGGAAAACGTGACACGATCAAATAAATCAAATATTAAATGTCGGCCATGTGAGGACTCAGAGAAATCGACGCGCGTGCATGACATGATGTATGAATGTTGAGGAAGCGAGAAAAATACGTCAGGAAAGAAAAGTGTGGCAGTCCATTCTTTCCGCCTACCCTTCGGGGAGACGGCGTGATGGTCAGTTAGTTAGTTAGTTAGTTTTAAAAATATAAATTCGTAATTCGCGGGACTCCGAAAACCGTAGACCACCAAAAAGATGGAGAGAAAGTTGGCGTCTTCTTCACTGGATCAAGATTAATATCCTGTTAAAACAGATCGCAAGATCTATAGAAAGAAGAAGACGATTAAAACAACAAGCGATGTCATAAATAATTAAAATCCGAACGGATAGTGACGTCGAAAGAAGGGTTGGTGCGGGAATCAAAGTGATTGGAGCTTTAAAAATAGTTATTGGAAACAAGAACTTATCAATGAAAGCGAAAACGGTCGTTCACAATGGATTTCTGGTCCCAACTCTAATGTATGGAAGCGAAGCATGGAACTGGCAGAAGAAGGATGAGAGCAGAATAAATGCGGCAGAGATGAGATCCCTAAGACGTATGTGTGGTAGAACGATATATGACAGAATCTCAAATGCTGATATCAGAAAGGAATGTAGAGCGAAATAAAGTATTATGAACAAAATTATGAAAGGATCGCTGCATTGGTTCGGACATATGGAGCGCATGGATGGAGAAATAATGGTTAAAAAAGTATACGTTAATGATGTAAATGGAGTACGGAGTCGAGGCAGACCGAGGAAAACATGACATGACCAAATTAATCAAATTTTAAAGGTTGGTCATGTTAGAAGTCGGAAGAATCGACGTGCGTGTATGACTCGCTGTATGAATCTGGAGTAATCTAGAGAGGTGTGCCAGGATAGATTAGTGTGGCGGTCCATTCTCTCTGCCTACCCCCGCGGAGAAACGGCGTGATGGTTTGTTGTTGTTGTTGTATTAAAAAAAATCTTACGAAATAGCTATTCAAATACCTACTTTATGTAAAGACAGAGAGATAGACAGACAGATATATGTGTTTCTATCGTAGAAATCTACAGACATAAATTTTATAAGAGTTGTGGTAGTGTGGCGGTCCATTCTCTCTGCCTACCCCTAAGGGGAAACGGCGTGATGATTTGTTGTTGTTGTTGTTGTTGTTATGAAACATGTGCATATTCAAATTCGATTTTCTGGAAACGTTTGATTATTCTGATAACGCTATGCTATGAAGAATAGCCAAAATTTAAATAATTAATCGGTGGTTTGTTTTTCCTTTTTTTCAAACACGGAATCGTTTGTTTGGTTCCGCATTGTTCTACTTGTTTATTGTAACGGAGTTTTACATAAGCGCCGTCCAATATCGGCGCAAAATAACAAATCTAAACAAACTGAACCTTGGGATGTTCGTAAAATAATGATTGTGGCGAATGAGGACAATTTTCGATGACGCTCGCTGACCGTGACTGATCACAAGATACTCCCGCCATCGATATGGTCAAACCATCCGGCTGGGTCCGCGTGACCAGGCACGGACTGCACGAACCTCGCAGGTTGAGTTAGATTATGATGGGCGCACTTCCTACTGTGGAGAATATTCCAGACGCGGTGGACTTGCGGTTAATCGAGTGATCGGTGATTCAAATAGCGAATCATCATCGTAGCATTAAAAACCGGGATAACCCCCCTGGAACTTAACCATTCGTTCCCAATTCACCACCCAGTGTGATTAGATCATTTATATAATCAAACTCCTAATTCATTTCAAATCTAGTATCCCTCACTTTAAAAAGCAAATAATATCAAGGTTATCCATATCAAGGGATTTTAATTTAGGAAACATACAGCGATTGTCATATACATGTACAAAATAATACAATTAAATAAAGAAGGTTACCCACTACTAAGCCGAAGCTGCTTCTTCTTAAGCTTTCACCAGCTTCGCTTATGCAATCCCTAGACCCATCTCCCGTCCATGCGAAACTTGTGTTAACTGGAAAATGCAACATTCCATTAAAAGCAAGATATACCCCTGGCCACTTTTAATCTAATTAATTTCTCACATCTTAATCTCACAAAACAGAACAAAATATGCTTAATGATTATACATATCAAGGGGAAAAGAAAATCCCATTTTTACTTAACGTGTACTCGTAGATGTACGAAAAATCAGATCTTTGTTTTCTGCCATCATCATCATCAACCATTAGTCGTCCAGTGTTGAATATAGACCTCCTTTCTCGACATCCACAACTTTCCATCCTTCTCTACTCTTTACCAATGTCCTCCAGCCACTATTTTGAAGTCGACAGACCATCTTGCTTGTGGTCTGTCCGGGTTTCTGTGGCCGGTTCTTGGTCGCCACTCCAGGGTGCGTCTGTTGCATTCGTTGTCCTCACTGTATGCCCGGTCCAATACGAAAAATTTGGATGCTATATCGGCATTTGTTCTATGATTTTATAATATGTAGATATTATTATAATATAATTTATACTTTAATTCTAAACATGCTAACCTTAAAAAAACAAATAAAAAAAATAATAATATAGCAACCGACAGCGAAGACGTCATTGATATATTTTTTTACTAAATCTGAATTATTCGATTTTTAAATATATTATTATTAGTAAAATATAATAAATCAAATATTATTATTGTATTCCTCGGAAACCTCCTTCATAATTAACTTCTTCTCCTTAGATCTTGATCTTTGGAGAACCGCGGAGGCTCTTGGCCCCCCACGTATTGGAAACTTCGTTGTTAGATGTTGTTGAATGGTGAAGGAGGGGATGGAGAATGTAGTGGGTTGGGTCCAACACGTGGACCTGAGAAATTTTAATATTAAATGCTACATTTTAAACACTGTATTAATATCATTATGAGTTGCGAATTATCGCGACGGCTATCTCGCCAATCGATGCTGGCATCATTAAGTGTTATCAACTATCAAAAATTTGATAATGCCTTAACACGGCGAAACATGTCATTTCTATAAGATATTATAAAACAAATGTTTTCATTAATATTTAATATGGTGTTTTATAAAATTGATTTAGACATTTTACTTCTTCTTCTTCAAGTGCCCTGTCGGGTCCACCCAACGTTGGCGATCACCTCGGCGAACCTGTCCCTGTCCTGCGCCGCTCGGAACAGCTCCTCAACACTTCGGATACCGGTCCACTCCCTCACGTTTCGCAGCCAGGACATTTATCTCCTTCCGGGCCCTCGGCGTCCCTCAATTTTTCCCTTCAATATCAGTTGGAGAAGTGGTACTTTTCCCCACGCAGTATATGACCCAGATATGAGATCTTTCGAACCTTGGTAGTTGATAACAATTCCCTGTCAACTCTAGCTCGCCTCAGGACTTCAGTATTGGTAACCATGTCTGTCCAGGGAATTCCGAGCATTCGGCGATGGAGCCACATTTCAAATGCTTCCAGTCTGTTCATTGAGTTAGTTTTCAGAGTCCAAGTTTCACACCGGTACAATAAAACATACCACACATAGCATTTGATCGTTCTCTAGCGGAGTTTCAAGTTTACGTTATCATTGCAGAAGAGTGATTAGACATTGTACAATAAATTTAAATATTTCATTTAAGATAAAAAGTATTTCAACGTGCATACGTGTGATCCTGAACTGTTATTTAATCGATACTCAAAGCATGTAATTATAATTTTTATGCAAAATTTCATAATGTTATTTTATTGCGAGTATCATTATTCACTCAAATAAGTTTTTCGGGAAGGTTCGAATTCACCTCTGATTGGCATGTTAAGAAACAATAAATCAAATGTCGCACCTCCAGAGAATAATATTCGAACCATAGAGACAGATGTGTTTGAATAAAAACAAGATAATATGCACAATGGAACAGAAGACAATATTATTGTATTTAAAAACCACAACGCCATATAAGGCCCCTTATTAACGGAGTAAATTTTAATTCTTTTTTTAATTTCGAAATACATATCAAATTACGAATATTTTTATTGCTGTTCATTGGTAGCGAGAAGCTAATTAAAACTACAACTGTAGAAATTCATAAACAATACGACAAAAATTCATATTATTTTTAAATTTTCTTATAAAGCACTCACTTTGTAATTAGACATTTTAAAATATAAAATAAATAAATAAAAACTTTGCATTTAACCAGGGTATGGTTATTATAATTGAAGACTACTGGGGCAAAACAAGGAATGTCAGTAGAAGGTTAATTTGAATAAATTGAGAATAAAGCTAATCAAAGTCTATATATTTCTTAGCAATTAGCAATCGATTATCTGGCCATAGTCGATAACACACATGATTTTTGAATATGAAAATTTTATTGTGGATATATACGTACAAATGCCGCTAGATGGCATTATTACATTTATTTTGAATTCAAACTGACATTCCTTGTTTTTCCCCTGTAGTCTTCAATTGATGCCAATTAAATAGTTTCGCTTGGACCCAAGCTTCATCAGGGCAGTACAACAACTAAACTAGTTTAGTTGTTATACGTTTTTAGTTGTTATAGATTTAGTTATTATACTGCCCTGATGAAGCTTGGGTCCAAGCGAAACTAGTTGGCATCAATTATAATAACCATACCGTGGTGAAATACAAAGTTTTTTATTTATTTTATATTTTTCATATAATATTATTTTTAGTCCATGAAAAAACGTGATTATAAGTTTTTACGAAGTTTCACTCTGTCTGTGTATTCTCAATACTTGATTTTTAACATACGAATTTTTTAATATTGAGTTTTACATCTTTGCTTAGGCGTTATATTTTATCTGTATAAGTAAGCGCTTTTAAATAATACATACCGATAAACGTAAATTTCAAACGAATTTACTAATATACCCTAGCTTGGCGAAATATTATTAGTATAATTTTTAAATTATTTTATTATATTATCCTATAATGACATATGGAATAGAAACGAGAGCTGACACCATCAAAACAAAAAGTCTCCTAAGAACCACAGAAATGAAGACTCTCCGATCCGTTGAGGGAACGACACTCCGAGACATAATAAGAAATTCTAAAATAAGAAAGATCAGCAATGAGAAGAAGATGCCTGCGATGGGGAAGGCTGCGAAGACGCTACTGGAGAGATCATGTGGAAATTGATCCAAAGGGTATAGCTATCATATTGATTCCCATGACATGTAGTAGCTAATCTATCGACATTTTATTGTCACGTGAATTCTACGCCAGGCCAATGACAGTGTGACAATTACACTGCCATCGCCGGAAATCTAACCCGGGACCTTCGGTGCAAGCCATAGCACTTTTCACTCGATAACGAAGGTCGTCGAAATATAATATGTCATTCCTTGTAAAATTAATTGTTTTTCTTCTACTTCTTCATCTTATTCTATATCGTTGATCTGTTCTTGAACGTTATTCTCTTGGGAACAAATTGTTGAAAAATTTAGTCAAAGCTAAAGGCAATTAAGTCAGACATCGGAGCTCGAAGTTCAAAGACCACGAAGATGGTCATGTGAAACAAATGCCGATATCTTTAAATCATCTTCCAGAGTAATCGTAAACAACCAGAAAGTCAACCTTGGTATGCAGACCTTTGAGAGAAAACCCTTGTCAAATGTTCCCTAAAAATATTCACAGTTATATTTTAATTCAACAAATTCTAATACAATATTCGTCCAATAAAAAATGCATAATTTTCGCATTAATCTTTCAAATCAAAAGATATTACAAACAACAATTATACTTTAAGGCATCTATTGAGAACAGGTAAAACATAAAAAATATATAATACCAGGAACGCATGAGAGATGGTTCGACATTACGAACACAAGATACTCTCCAAAGTCAAGAATATCTGTCTTCTGAACGTACTTTCACGAATATGAAAGACTTCAATCTCCTTGAATATATTTGATTGCTCTCCCCACCGGCATCACCAGAGACAGGTTGGTTCTGCATGCCGGGAGATAAAACAGTCTGTGCTGATGCTGTCGAAGATAACCATCCGGAATATAAAGATCAAGCCTCTTAAATGACGGAATTCTCATAGAATCCCCTGAAACGCCTGAAGAAATGGGTAAGTGTGCACCCATTCCTCCTTATCTGCAAACTATTGGTCCCCAGCATGCCCATCTTGGAGCTTGGAAGCTTGGAGCTGTCAAAAGAAGGATGAAAGTAGAATAAATGCCGTAGAAATGAGATCACTGAGAAAAATCCAAAGAAATAATGGCATGACCGGATTAATCAATTACTGTAAGGTGGAAATAATAATAATTATAATCACTAAAGCAAAGATCGCAGTACATAATGGATTTCTAGTGTCAACCCTTATGTATGGAAGTGAAGCTTGGATTTGGTAAAAGAAGGATGAAGGTAGGATAAATGTCGTAGAAATGAGATCACTGAGAAGAATGTGCGGGAAAACGATATATGATAGAATATAGGAAGAAATATAAAGCAGATGATTGCATCATAAGTAAAATTAAAATTATGGAACGAATGGAAGAGAGAAGAATGGTTAAAATGTTGTATACAAGTAGTGTGAGTGGAAAGAGAAGCCATGAAGACCAAGTGAAGCATGACATGTTCAAATTTATCAAATACTAAAAGGCGGCCATATTTGAAGTCGAAATAATTTATGATCGTGTATGCTACGATGTATGAATGTAGAGGAAGCTCGAAATGTGTGTCAGTACAGAGCGGTATGGCGGTCCATCCGCTCTTCCTACCCCTCCGTGGAAACGGCGTGATTGTTAGTTATTCAATAAGTTTTTCACATGAACCGCCAATCTATCAATTGTAG
This sequence comes from Lepidostoma basale, assembly GCA_022606425.2. Lineage (NCBI taxonomy): Eukaryota > Metazoa > Arthropoda > Insecta > Trichoptera > Lepidostomatidae > Lepidostoma > Lepidostoma basale. Next base: position 89,940 of record JAHDVF020001222.1, on the reverse strand, counting down.
TGAAGAGAATACGACATTCATACGTCATTAGTGGAACAAAAGCAATATTTTATATCATATTTTAAAACGAGCACTACGTCACGTTTAAAGGTTTTGTTTTTGCCGAGACGCCTACACATTTGTTTTTAGGTTTCCTCGGACGTATTATTATTTATATCCTCCACATTATTCATTGAACATCCGTCCAAAAAATATCATATTAACAATTTGTCATCTCAGCTCATTTAGTGTTGCCGCAAAAAGGAATTTATTGGGACCGGAATACACGCAGTTCTTATTTATAGATAGTGACATTATGAGTGACATAGCCTCGGACAAAGTGGACTATCACTGACACTCTCATCACGTAAAGCTATAATAATATGGTTATATCATTATAATAACGTCACTATTATCCTGTGACGTCAGTGTTGCTATAATGCTTAATACCCAGAAATCTAAAAGAAAATAACATCATTTAAAAAAATAACTATTTATACTCTCATTAGTACACATCTTATTTAAAAATATCACAAGTTGATGTCATAGATCACGGTCGTTGTAATACATTAGATTTTTTTCAGTTAAAACTAACGTAAAATAACGCCTTATCAATCAAGATGTAGTTTGCAGAAACGACTTTATATCTTTATTCTTGTTAAACTCAAAAATTTCAAATGTGATGAGGACTCATAACTTAAAAAAAAAACATTGAATCTACAATAATTTGAGAGACATTCACAATGCATTAATAAAGATTTTCTGCTTAATGCTTCCCAATCTTAATAGATGACGCTAGTGTAGAGTGAACTAAAAATGTAAAGATAAGCGCAGCATTCTAGCATATATACAACTTCCAAAAATTTGTCAGACGTGGTGCTCGTAAGAAGGGCGAAATGGGGAATGTTGTTAAACATAAAGCGATCACTCAACCCAACCAATGACAGGTCATAAGTCCTATAAGCACCTCGGCCACCATATTCTGTTCCCAGAAAACAATTTACATCTTCGTCTCTATTGAGATACAATTAATCATTATAAAAAAAAATAATAATGATTTAATTCGTAAATAAACTCTATCCGAAAACATCCGAATTCTTTACATACAACAACAACAACAAACCATCACGACGTTTTCCCGAAGGTGTAGGTAGAGAGATTGGACCGCCACACTACTCAATCCAGACACACCTCTCTACCATCCTCCACATTCACACAGCGAGTCATACACGCACATACATTCTTCCGACTTCTTACATGGAGCCGACTTCTAACACCGACCTTTAAAATTTGATTAATTTATTTATTTACGTATTTACTTTCAAGTTTGAAATTATATTATATGTTTCTAGGTAATCAAATCAGTTTTAGATTGTTTAAAATCCGAAATCTAAATGGAAGATACCTGTAAACATTAACGTTTTAAAATGTAAAAATGTGTTTTTTTAACGACCGTATAAAACAGTATCAATAGCTATCAATATGCCATCGGAAACAATTCATTTTGGTTCATTTAATAACTAACTAACTAACCATCACGCCGTCTCACCGAAGGGGTAGGCAAAATAATGGAATGCCACACTTTTCTTTCCTGACATATTTCTCGCGCTTACTTAACACTCGTACATCGTGTCATGCACGCGCGTCGATTTCTCTGACTCCTCACATAGCCGACATTCAATATTTGATTTATTTGATCGTGCCACGTTTCCCTCGGTCTTCCTCTATTTCTAGTTCCATTTACATCGTTAACATATACTTTTTTACCATTCTTTCTTCATGTATTCTTTCCATGTGTCCAAACCATATTAATGATCCTTTCATTATTTTGTTCATTCACTTCTTATATTTTCATTCGACACTCTATCATACACAGAGTATCTACACATCGTCTAAGAGATCTCATTTATACTGCATTTATTCTACTTTCATCCTTTTTTCCGAGTTCCATGCTTCGCTTCCATAGATAAGGGTCGGTACAAGAACACCATTGTGCACTGCCATCGTACCTTTTTGGATAGGTTTTTGTTTGCGTTGACAACTTTAAGTGCCAACCATTCACTCTGTTGCCTGCTCCAACCCTTCTTTCAATATCCCTCTCCACACGCCTAGGTTTTGTAATATATCACCTAAATACACAATTATTTATTAAATAATATTATAAAAAATAGGGATTCCTGTAGAAAATGCAAGTTTTCAGTTACTACTAACTAATTTAAACGTAACACATGTTATAATACGATCGTTTTTTTATTTTAAGCGGTAAGCGATACCTATACGATTTTATGAAAGGTTTATCTCGTTATAATATCAATGTCTAGGGAAGTTTTAAAGTCTACTAGTCAATAAATATAATAACTAGCGTGAGTTCTACAATAAATTTCATATTAGATGTATGTTTATTTATATTTTATATTAAACAATAAAACTGAGGTTGTGAATGCAAATGAACTTTATTTTCATGTAAATACATTTTTTTTTGTGTACGTGTTTACGTTGGTACCACGTTCCTTACAAAAGGGTACATTATAATGGATGATGTAACTCGTTAATTTCTTGAAATTGTCCCAAACAAAGTACCTAAATATAAAAAGATGAATTAATTCTAAAATGTGATTCAATTGTTTTGAACGGCGCAGAACCATGGCGCGCTCTACTCAGGAGTTTTCAACTATTTACAATAATTGTTTAAATGGTAGCCCAGACGATAGAACGCACCGCACAATCCAAACGAAAATTAATTAACATTTTGAATGTATACAAATACTTGTATACGAATACTGGTTTTTACCCATTGCGGGTTATCATTTTAAGGATTAATTGTATCTCAATAGGGACGAAGATGCAAATTGGAAACAGAATATGGTGGTCGAGGCGTTTACAGGACTTATGACCTGTCATTGGTTGGGTTAAGCGCACACTTTATGTAATACAACATTCCCCATTTCGCCCTTCTTACGATGTAAAATTAATTAACTTCATTTCACTTTTACTATCACCTAATTTAATATATTATTTATATCCGTTAGCATTCGATTTGAACAATGTCCGTACCTACCTACGTCAAGGTATTTTTATATCGTTCTCCAGAAGATGAAGGTGTAAGCCTTCGAAACATGTCGAGAAAAATAAACTCAAAAGCGGAAAAAAGACAGTGTTTTAATTCATAAAAAAATATCGTCTTTATGGAATTTCAAAGCGTCAACGCCTTAAGTTGATCTAAATTTTTAAAAAAGTTCTTTTTACTTTTAAAAATCTCCCCTTTTTTAATTTTAAATCATATTATCAATCAAATAGATAGTTTTCAAAATAATTAAAAATATTATTGTTTATTATATTCTAATATCCAAATTAATTGATTGGCACATTAAAATAATTATATTTCGAATACTATCTCATGATACTGGTCCATCACGAGTATATTTGTGTGTATGGTATTGTTACATATTATTATTTAACTTATATTGCATTATTTCTCCTTTTATTTTCGGTGTTGATGGTTTTATATGATAATTCATAACTGCACAACGGTAATTTGTATTATATAACACGTGCGTAATACACGGCGCTGTTTATCCTACTGATTATAATATAATCCAATTTATTTGGAATGTAATAGATCAAGTTTCGGAAAACCTACAACTTCAGCGGTTTTTCATCATAATTTTAATTTGCAAATTCAAATTTGGAGCACTGCGCATTGGGTTGAAATCCCCTGGTGAACAGACGCCGTGACTAGTCGCGCTGTGATTGGTTCGCGAAATGGCGCTGGATATTGACTTGACGCGGGTATATATCGGAGGAGGGGACCGGCTACCTGTCAGACAATTTTGTGCATTCGTAGCTTGCGTTCGTTTGGTGCTCAGTGCTCCCGAATCTCAGTTGTTGTTTTGGTGTTCTAATTTATAAATTCTATTATTGTGTGGTGAAAATGAAGGCTTTTCAAGTTGTCTGCGTGTTAGCTTTCGTCGCTTCAGCGGCGTGTGTTCCAGGTAGGTTTAAATATATAGCCTGTCCAACGGTAAAGCGAAACATAACCAATAACTTATTAGAATCCAAGAAAATATTAATTGTTATGTTATTAATCAAAAGATAGATCATCGTTGTAACATACTTTTACATAAAATAATAAAACAAGAGTAGTATTCGTTACTTATATTATACTTATCAATAATTTACCATTTTGATTTCCACTTTTTATTTTATTATGTTGTTGTTATTGTTGCTTATTGATAAAACAATGCTGACTTCATTAAAATCTCGATTTGCGGCCACTGTCGACAATTTGCATAATTTGTGCCTAAAATTTTCATTTCAAATATGGCATTACTAATTCAGATTTCCTTTGATTATTATATTAGTATTATATTTTTCTGTAATTAACAGATTAACGATTTGTACGCTCTGTTGCGTGGATATTAAACAATTAAGGGACACAGGAATATTCTAAGTACATATAACTGTTTTTAATTTCAATTCTTTACTATTATCTGTAGTCGTTCGTTTACCACTGTGCCGGCAATAATATCGACTATTTTATAAAATTAGTAGCTTAAGTTATCTTGTCATTTTTTTAGATATATTATAGTTTATTAGATACTTTTAATTTTAAGCAGAAACTTTTTAAATATCTATTATGACCTGCTGTATATATTTAAGTCGAAATTCTCTTAAGGCTTTGTGAGTAACTTGGTAAATATTTATCTAATGATGTACGCTAGCTTAAACGGGTGTAACAAGTCAAAGTTAAAATGGCATATAAGGCATTGAAACACATTATCTAGATTCCTAGAGTTAGTCAAATACAATCGCAAACATTTTTCTAACTGACCGTTGAAACAGGATTTTTTTCTGTAGCCTTATTTTATATATTTAATTTTATTCTAGAATGTATAATAATAAATGTATTTAATAACAAAAATTATCAAAATTCTCAAAGCATAAAATTTAATAAATTATTATACTATTTAAATAATAATTAAGCTCTTATATTCATACCTCCGCTTCTTCTTCGTCGTGTCAATGACAAGCTAGTTTTGTATGAATGGTCCTAAAAATGACCAAGTCTCTCCTCTTGCCACTGTGGTGGAAAGTTTAGGCGACATCGTGTCGTTTCCAGGGGCGCCGGGTGTTATAATAACACCATACGTGGAGAGACCTTCCTTGCCCCCCTCAGCTACAATTTCCGAAAACGGATCCAGCTATAAACGAAATAAACATAATCTGAGTTAAGAAAACAAATATTTGAAAATCGAAAAAGAAATCATATATAAACTTATTTGCCACGTCATTTTACCAACGCGTGAAAGAATTGAGAAATATACAAATAATTTAAGTATAAATCATTTATGATTAGAATTTTAAAAAAAACATCAAAATACTAGCATTAGATCAACCAATCCGCGACGGTTAATAAATTCGGTCACTATTCTTAAAGATATTGTGTTTTAAAATCGTTTTTATGTATTTATGTACACAACAATGTGTGCATATTTGAATACTTATACCTACCCACCTATATATATTTTCTTCTCGAAGCAACGCGCTCACCGGTAGATGTATCTACTCAACGTCCGTCTATAATTCATTATACACACACTCAGATGAATGATTTCTCGAAAATTCGAAGAACGCGCAGCGTGAGTCTATGGGCGATGAATTCACATACGCACGGTGAGTGTGTGTACCTGAGTACTTAAGCATTTCATGTACTCGTAAGTAGGTACATAATGTATTTTTAATACATGGCCATCACAAATGCGGGTTTGATCTATTCACCGCTTACCACAAAAAAGCGAATTCGTTGAATCGTAGAGATTAAAGCCACGATAGAGTTTGTAATGTATTCAATGTTTTTTTATGGTAATTAATCTAGTCGTTAGTTTCATATTTATATTTCCATATAAAGTATTGTGCATTATGATACTCTGATGATCGTATTAATTGCTAGAATTTCGTGAATCGAAATATGACTACAATGTCAAATGTCGATTCAATATTCATAAATGCCAACAAAACTATTCGTGTTTTGTATAAATGGCTAAAGTAAAGCTTTGAAAAGTATGTATTGTGTTTCTCTTATCAAATTTGTCACATCTAACAATAACGATTTTGTTTTTATGTACAAGTCTGCAATGCTTTAAATTTTACAATCCGAAAAATTTGTTACGCGCCATAAAATTTTACAGTTTATTCTGTCTAGAATTTTCGAATTGACTTGATTATATGGAGCGCACTACGTTGTTCCTTTCCCATATTCGTTTAAAGCCTAGGTTCTCAAAGTGGGCGATAACGCCCCCTTGTGGGCATTTGAGACTTTCAGGGGGGCAGTAGAAGACCCAGAAAAAATAGAGAGCGTTGGCAGATAAAAAAATATAGTCTAAAAAGACAAAAAAAAACACGCTAATCATTTCTTCCTTTTCTTCGTTCGATATTCTACCGTATGTCGTTTTCAGATACATATCTTCTTTCCGTGTCCTGTCAGGTCTCCCCAACGTTGACTATCACCCTTGAGTAGGCCTCCCCGTCCTGGGCAGCTCGGAACAGCTCCCCCACGGTCCTCAGCCCCGTCCACTCTCGGATGTTCCTCAGCCACCCGCCTTGTCGCCTCGTCGACCCTCAATCTTACCCTCCAAGATCAGATGTAATAGTGCGTACTTTTCGCCTCTCAGAACATGGCCCAAGTAGGACACCTTACGGACTTTGATGTAGCTCAGCAAATATAAACTTTAATAATATTTAAAAATTCAACTATGTGTTTCTAAATAATTGTAATAACTTTAATGGCAGGGGGCGTTGAACGTTTATTTTTCTTGTAAAGGGGACGGTGGCCCATAAAAGATTGGAATCCTATGGTTTAAGGGGTTAATTATAATATTAACTATATTGGTTAATTATATCATATTAAAAGTTTACAAAAAAAAAGGTATTTTAGTTTCTAGTGAAAATATGAAACTGAAATCTTTAGGACTTTTTCTTCTTGTTTCTCTCCTATCGAATGTTGGACGACATTATAGCTGTTTTACTTTGGATACAGCAACTCTAAACAAAGATGTCGTGCTGCAACTGAACCATTATTAAATTTTTTTTAACCAAGATTTTGTTCTCCTGACGCTTCTTTTTCCATCAATGTTACACTGGATAAACAATTGCAGCACTTAATTTTTTTGTTTCTCATGACTTGTCCGAGGTATTCAAGTTTCCTGTGCTTTATTGTCATAATAATTTCTCCTTCTTTCTTCATTCGTGGCAGTACCTTTTCGTTTGTGACTCTTTCTACCTTAGGCCTTAAGGTATCGGAGAAAAATATCACTTTGGTTATAACATGTTCGATTCTTTCGACTAATAAGCAGTTAAAATCACTGCTCTTTTGATGAATGAATCACAATGAACACAACAACATAACATTACGGCATACATCGTTTTATCTCCGACGATGCAGAACCATCATGCCAATGGTAATACCGGTAGGTAGAGCAATCTCTTTGTTAAACCATGAAACCTCGGATTTGTTTTATGATAGTGTATCTCATATAATGATAGCAAATTTTTCGTATAATAAAATTAAAGTTTTTGTATTACTTCGACTATAATATGGTTTCCGCGATGTTTTTTTTTACAATAATATACAATCAATTAATAAATATTTCATTAAATAATATCTAGACATGTTTAGGTCCTTTCATTATAGGTACATTATATATTATACTATTCTAAAATTTTATTTAATTTCGAAAATATTTCAAATCGAGGTATAGAGTCATCTACTGGTGTCCATGTTTCATGCTTATTAGAAAATCTTTCTTATTATATAATATCAATGAGTAGATGAATGCTCTATTCGTCATCGCAAATATGAAATCAGTACCTACTAGGTAATAGTGTTCTATACAATTCATATCGAATTAACAATTCAAAAAATACATCATATACAAAAATGCAAAAAAGCTAAGATGGCAGTGCATAATGGTGTTCTTGTGCCGACCCTTATGTATGGAAGTGAAGCATGGAACTGGCAATAGAAGGATGAAATTAGAATAAATGCAGTATAAATGAGATCTCTAAGACGAATGTGTGTTAATCTGTATATGTTGGAGTGTCAAATGTAAATATAAGAAGTGAATGCGGTGCGAATGAAAGTGTTATGAACAAAATAAGGAAAGGGTCATTAAGATGGTTTGGACACATGGAAGGAATGCGTGAAGACAGAATGGTAAATAAGGTATATGTAAACTGCGTGAACGGAGCTATAAATAGAGGAAAACGTGGCACGATCAAATGAATCAAATATTAAATGTCGGTCACGTGAGGAGTCGGAGAAATCGATGTGCGTGCATGACAAGATGTATGAATGTAGAGGAATCGAGAGAAGTATGTCAGGACAGAACAGTGTGGCGTTACATTCTTTCTGCCAACCCCTCCGGGGAGACGGCGTGATGGTTAGTTAGTTAGTTAGTCTACCATTTATTTTCTTAGGACATTCTTTCCACCTGAGTGGTGTTAGTTTTTTTTCTCAGTACTATTTCTAATACATAAAATATCTCAAGACCGACCATAATGTCTCAAGACTGCCAGCCAAGTGATTCATGCACACTAATTTGCAATAACATAAGACATTTATGAAAGAATTGAATACCGAGAAGCTGGTAGATTTATTCATTCATCTCAGCGATCAATCAGAAAATAACTAACCAAAGACAGATATATAGTTATCTATCACCTTTACCATCACATACTCTTAAGATCGATGTTTGTGTTATTATTATTATCTTGAATACATTATAACAGCTTGAGACAGATCGATGTAAAGGATGGAACAAAAATAACATAAAAGGAAATCACTCAATAACATACATAGAACCATGTGAAAATCGTAAGGATATTCACGAATTCGCTATAATTTCATCCAAAGAGATCTATTGCATAGTATATCCATCCCTTAGACGCATGTGTGGTAGAACGATGTGCGACAGAATTTCAAATGCTGATATAAGAAAGGAATGCAGAGCGGAAGAAGGTATTATGAATAAAATTATGGAAGAATCGCTGCGTTGGTTCGGACATATGGAGCGCTTGGATGGAGAAAGAATGGTTAAGAAAGTATAAGTTAACGTTGTAAATGGAGTACGGAGTCGAGGCAGACCGAGGAAAACATACATGGCATGACCAAATTAATCTAATTTAAAAGGTTGGTCGTGTAAGAAGTCAGAAGTATGAATGTGGAGGAATCTAGAGAGGTGTGTCAGGATAGAGTAGTGTGGCGGTCCATTCTATCTGCCTACCCCTGCGGCAAAACGGCGTGATGGTTTTCTTGTTGTTGTTGTTGTATATCCGTTGCTACCTCGTTTAGAAGATGAATCGCCTTAAATACGAGAGAACTTCTAAGCGCCTTTGTGCGGCAATTTGGGGCATAAAATAAAATGTCTCCTCGCTCTGCTATAGCTGTGGGAACATATAGATTTAGTTCACTCAGTATTCTTGGATTGCAAATGCCTCCGGATAATAGTTAAAAAAAATGCTTACCTAGAAAGATCATCGACGTGTTTCGAGAGTGTTGAGATCCAACATTCATGTGAAAAATAGGGAGGGGTACAAAAATAGGTAATAGTTATACATCCCGAGTAATAAATATCTAAAAAATCGTAATCCTCTATTATTTCTATGTTGTGGTGGTCAAACACAGAAAATATCAATAAATATTTAAGATTATTTCATTGTCAGGCGTGTTTCTTATATGAAAAATCTAACATGTAAACATGTACACAGATGGAAAGATTGAATAAAGAAAGTATTCTTTCGCAGTGTGAATGAAGCATGAAATCGATGTAGACCGAGAAAAACGTGGCACGATAAAATTTTAAGTGTCGGTCACGCGAGATTCTGGGAAATCGACGTTCTTGCGTGACGCGATGTATTGAAGATGTGAAAAAGTATTTTAAGATAACAGCGTGGCGCTCCATCGTTTCTGCCTATCCCTTCGGAAAAAATAATTAGTTAAATCAAAGTTTTTTGACACAAAACGTGTAGGAATTTTATTCAATAAAATATTACTCTGATAGTATTGCAGTGTATTTGTCACACTGTCATTGATCTAGTGTAGAATTCTCTTGACAATAAAATGGGGATAGATCAGCTACCTATCACATATTCGTATCATGAGAATCAAGAGCTAAAAAGTTAGATACAGTTATTGGGTTCAAATAACCTATTGTAAACAAATGTGGAAAGCAACGAGTAACAACCACATTAAAGGCCAAAGTGGCATCATAAGAACCAGCAAAAATGTTACACTATCTTGCAGCAACAAAGCTAGTAATTTGTGATTCTATTTCAAGAATAAAAAAAGTAAAAAAACATCAATAATATCGTTGAAAAAATATTAAGTAAAATTTCTTAAAATATTCACAAACACTACCAGCAGGACTCGAAACCGCATGCCCTAATATAGTTTAATGTTATTCGTAGCTATCTTTCACATATACAAGGTTTCGTTAAATGGATCATCTGAAGCCATAAAGCCATCACAAAACCTCATTGATCGCTAATTCTAATGCATACCAAACATTTACCAAAAATATTTGTTCACGAAAAACAGCCGCGCAGAGGTGATTTCTCCGCTCCACTTAATTTTCTTAGAATCCAATTAGAATTGACAACAATGTATTGACGCTAACATTTTTAAAACATTACACAAGGATTTTATAATATTTATTTTTTCAAACATCAAGCACATGTTTGAACAACTGCCACTTCAAAGATTTTTTTTTCTGTTCATGGAATCGACAGGACTGGACGTCTTCTTAAGTTATCTTAATGAATATTGTTATAGTAATATATCAATGTTTTCGTCGTTTTCTCGTATGTAATAATTATTAAGTTCAAATGGAAGGTATCCACTTAAATCATGTAGTGTTGTTCCATTTTTTAAACTTGTTAGGCTTCGTTAACTTCTGAGAATGTTTTGTGCTTTTACGTTTTGCTTATATTTCTTTGGTCAAACTGGTTTGCAAAAAATAATCTACCCTCTAAATTGCATTTTCGCGTTAGCAGCTTAAATCATTGCCTTTGTATTCGACGCAGCAATCCCACACATACACGCAAACTTAATATCTCATACATTTTTTTCTTTCGTTCCCACCGACCCTAAAATTCCTAAACCTTCGCGTTCCTTTTTTATCTGCATTGATTATTACCTCGGACAACACCCAACCCAAAGGGGCAATTTACGGACGCTCAGACATGTATTATTAAACACAAAAGAAAGCACCGGCAACAACTCATTCGATGGGGTACCTAATCACATTGAAAACATTGAAACAAAGTGCATTATCAGCTAGTAGAGACATTGCAATAAGTTTTATGTTGATCTGGTCAACGGCTCGCCGCGATCTAGTCCTCGGACCACTCGCATAAGTAAATACTCCACAGTGTATGGCGTGAAATCGTGTTTTGTATTCTCAACAATTAACACAATGGCTTGCTTTTACCCCGGTCAGCATAACTGTACAACAATGAGGCAAAACTTCAACGTAATGTTTTCTGCATTGTCACGGACCGCCTGCGAGTTGGCGGGACGCCTCGGTCAGAGCGGAATCTTCTCGAGAAATCTATTGGCTATCGTTTTAAAAATAGCATTTCGAAAATGGAAGACGTTTCCGTTTTGTTTCGTATTCCGTTCATAGATTAATCGATAAGCACCAAATATCTTACTCGGTGGGTGCCTACTGCATAGAAGAATATTTGTTTTTCGTCTTATTGTGTTGGAGTTCGTATTATAGAAGCTTATTGCATTTAAATGAAATTCTTGGATTATTACGCTAACACGAAAAAATGTGTTTTGTACTCGTATTATATTTTTATAATAAATATTTGTAGTTGTGGTTTGGTTAAATCACTCATATTTGACAGCGGTTTTCTTCACTTTAGCTGATAACAATATCTCAAAGGACGGACGGGCATTTAAATATCGAGCTCATTACCCGGCTAAAAACGAAGATAATTGTTCAACTGTTATTTATAATACGAATATACATGTAAAGTATTTTATATCAAGCATTATTATGTTAATACACGTATTTTGTATATTAAACGACAAATATTCGATATGAAACGAAAAAAAGGAATATTACCAAGTGACTGCCACATTTGGATGTTGATAGTTGACACACTCCGCTGGAATCCAATCAGAGTCCATTTGGAGGTGCTCAGCGTATCACAATTTCCGTTCACGAATGCCCCGTAAAATTTTAATTCGTAAAACAAATTTACCTTGACATTAATCCAAAAAAACGTCTGACTATGCCGGTAAAATGTCGTAATATTGCGTAATAATTTTAGCTATGTCGGAGAAATAATATAGAAACTAAAAATGACACTCGGACAAAAACGCGTCCTCTTCCCCTTTGCTTATACCAAAAATTATGATCACAAAATCCCTATTTCATTATTTTCTATACAAAAGAATACCCAATTTTCTAGTATGCAATTCACAATTAAAAATTAATTGAATTATTTTTATTAAATACATTCAAATCGTATGTAAATATGTCAAAATTATATTGGAAGTTCTTGTTTAGGAGTATTTATATGTATTTCCTACGTGCTGATGAGAAATATCACCTGATATATAATATAATAAATATCGAAATTTCATAATTTCATTTTTTTTCAGTTGCACAGAAGCCCAACACATCCGATGTGGAGGTGGCCATCGTTCCCTTATCTGCGCAGCAGGACCTGTTTGACATTGACGATGGTGTAGTGGACACAGGATACCCCGGAGGGATGTTCTTCAACCCATTCGGAAACCCCTTCTCGGGTTTCATGTCGAGCATGGACGGTAACTATATTTGTTTTATTTCAATCTTAATTGTAAAGCCTTTACAGGTATATCCTGAACCCTGCATAAAATTAAAAAATATGTGATTTGAAAATCAAAATTTAATATCTTAAAATAAAAAACAAAATATCTCATTGTAAGATTGTTATTTAAAATATTTTTCAATTACTCATTAAAATAATTATCTGATATTAGTATTTACATACACCCTTTTGAAAAAATCTTAGATTGGAGTGTCTCTATAAAATTTATGATTTTATGGCGGACTTGTTTTCATTAAGTTGTTTTCTTTCGTCTACCTGAAACGAATGTTTATTCTCGTATACCTAGTATTGTAGAAGTTTATTTAATTAATTTTCTCTGTATCAGACCAGTACTGTAGACAGAAAATGGTTGGTTGTGAATTTTAATTATTTGGCTGGTGTGCATTAAGCGTATCAAGACCACCACATACACAATGCTCCCTTGAGTGTGACCATGTGGAATGCTTTGTTGTCATAACTTCAAACAATAATAGATGGGTTCATGAGTTTTTTTTATTATTATACATCCATAGTAATTATTCCGAACCTAACTCATTAAAAAAAAAACTATAATTTTAACTCACATTGATAATAAAACTGAGTTTATAATCATGTGTTAGAATATTTCATATAAAATATATCTATACATACGAGTATATTCCTTATGTATGGAACAGAAGCTAGGAACTGGCAAAAGAAGATTGAAAGTAGTATGTGTAGTAAATAAGACAAATGAGGGCCAGATGCAAATATAATAAATGAATGCAGTGCGAATGAAAGCATTATGAAAAATTAAATAAAAGGGTCATTAAGATGGTTTCGACACATGGAAAGAATAGTGAAGAAATTATTTGTAAAGAGGAAAACGAAACGCAGTTAAATCAATGATATATTAAAGGCCTTATGTAGGCCTTATGAGGAGTCTGAGAAATCGACATGTGTGTATGACACAATATATGAATATAGAGGATGCGAGAGAAGTGTCTATAAGAAAAGAACTGTGTGGCAGTTCATTCTTTCTGCCTACCTCTTCGGGAGACGGCTTGATGGTTAGTTGTGGTAGTTAGGTAGTTTAAATATATTAATTTGGAATGTATGTTTATTTATATAATTTTTATAACTATGTTAAATATTATTATTTATATTTTACAGACATGTTGAGACGTCTCCATGACCAGATGAGTCAGGTACTCCACAGGCTGCCTGTAGATAACACCAACCCTGACTGGGTAGATCTGTCTGATGGCAAAGGAAACACTACATCCACATCAAAGGTACTTAAAATACTCGTATTTGTGTTGATAAAATTACAATCAACAATAAGCATTCCGCATAAGGTTTCATTTCTCAAATTTGTCTCAAGCTTCAAATAAGTGTCATTCAAAGTGACATATAACACTTGGAATGTATCCAATGTGTCTGACTGATAACCATTAAAAATGAAAGTGACAACCTGGAATATTTCATCACTTTGTTTCAATGCATTTTTAATTGGTCATTTGAAACTTTCTCGAATGGAAACTTTATAATTATTGTTACTACACGTGGGTTCATTTTATCAAATTCATAAATCATAGATCATATGATAATACTTGCAATTAGAAGCATTCATAAATGATTAATCATTATTCCCATAACCCTTTCCTGAATTGAGGTTTTTATATGTTAACACTCAAAGGATAAAATATATCAAAACATTACATTTTAAATCACACAGGAACATAAGCGATGTCTAGTGTTACATAAAACCGGGAAGGGTAAATTACCTTTTTTACATTGAGGCTTAAGCCACACTGTTTAGTGCTAAATTTTACACTCTACAGTAACATAGCGTGGTGCAAAGCGTGCAGTGTGGCCACCATGATAGTATACCATACATTGGTTACCGAATTTGATTGCACCGTAGCTCTAACCACCATGACTCCTTCCTGTGTGGTTGTACAACACTAAACATATGATGTCTACCCTCGATATTAATTTATATATGCGTCCATTTCCAGGTCATCAACGGACATAAAGTGACAGTAAATGAGACAGTTTATGGAGATGATGGAAACAACAGCGGATCATTCTTCAAGATTCGTATTGTGGATGTGAGACCAACATCTGAAGAGAGCACGGAAAACTCTGATGAAAAGACAGACAAAACTAAATGTAAGTTAATCGAGAGAAATAGAACTTGAATTCTCCTGGAATTTCTTAAAATATGTCAAGTAAAACAAAATGCAGTGGGTCAAATATTATAAAATAACTGCAATTTACAATTGAATTTTTGAATTTCCTTCATTTATATATACTTACTTGAATGAGCAGTGCTGTCATTGCATAAATTTGTTAAAAATACATTTTTGCATTTATGTTTTTCTTGTATATTTACAGTGTCCGTTCTAAACAAAGATGTTGAAGAAACAACCCCGAGAAACATTGTGAAAGACAATAGCTCACCCGAACTGACCGAGGAAAGTAATAACGAAATTCCCCAAGGAAAACCCGAGGTAGAAAAGAAATATTAAGAACACATTTAATTGGATCCATTTTATTAATATATTATTACCTTCCCTTACAACCTAATATTATGCTTGTTTATTCCATAATACCGGCACTAACCTGCCGTCGTAGTGAGCATGGCGAATTTTGGAATAGGATCTAATGCAAACATTCAGTAATATTTTTGTTTAGAGTAGGCTAGTACAAGAATTACTTATAATTGTGATGTATTATATAAGATATTATAATATATTATTTATTATAAATTATTCTTAGGTGCCTACTTTATATGCATGATGTATTCAACCCCCTAATGGATTAATTATATTACTTAAAATAGTTCAAACTTCACAAATTAAAATATATTTTTGTAAATATTCTAGACACATAACATACCTTTATGCATGTATCGATGTAGAGTTTATCTTTTTTATTAAATTGTTTATAAAACCATTTGACTTTTATTTTCTCCTTACCTTATCCCTTGCATGGCATGACGGCTAGTTAATTTGGACTAATGTTATATTTTAACACTTTAATTTTCAAATATATATATGTTTTACTTTCACATTTTGTCTTTATAACTATCAGCTTTATATTTATTGTTTATTTAGATATTTATGCACTTGATAATACCTTAGCAAGGCGAAATATTTCACCATCATAAAATATAGGAAAACTTCTATAAAACAGATGTTTTCATAAATATTAAATATCTATTTTACATTGACCATCCAAAATTATTTGAATGGTGGATTTTTATACCCTATCTAAAACATACGTATTTTATAATTTTTCATTTTTTCATCATTTTCCTTTTATAGATTTTGTCACATTTTAGTTCACAAATCCGATAATAATTAAGTAAAACAAAATAAAAGTATGTATTGTAAAATAGTATAATTGTGGTTTGTGTGTTAAACTTTGCTTGGTATCTTTATCTGCTTTATACACAACATAATTACTACGCACAATGACAATATACATTAATATCTGTTAATCTTCAATTATCATATTAGAATGCCAAAACCCGAATTATAATTAAATTATATACAATATTGAATAACACACTTCATAACTATATATTTTTATTACAATTTACTTACAACAGTTCAGCCTATTAGAATATCAAAATTTTATGTGAATATTTTGATAACAATTAAATTATAAAGAAAAACGTTTCAAACGATAATAATACATATAAATTTGTATGAAAACTATCTAATTAGATTTTTTTTATTCCTATTTATATTCAGCCACGTTAGTTTCATTACTTATTTAGATTTTGCCAATGCTTGCTTGGTTTAACTATATTTATTTGGGAGGTATGTAATTAATTAATAGTAACATATTAATCATATACACTTACTAACATATATTTATTAAATTTACAATATTATATGTAAAACACTTATTCTTTCTAATATATCTGTTTATTAATGTCTTCACTCTTTTGTCTCTAAAAATTACATGTTTATTTTTCAATTGCACAACCATCTTTTGCACTCTGTGTGACTTTTATCACATGCACCTTTTCCAGAATCAATATCCCTTGGAATTTGATGATGTGGAAACATTCGGAGAGGATTTTACAAATGAAGTATTCCCTGAAAGGCCTATCCCGTATGCCGAAGTTCCCGACTATCCTTATTTTGAGCATGACGATATCAATAATGCGGAACCAGTGAGGGAAATTGAATCCAACAGCGTTGACTTTAAACCAATCGATCTATCAAATGACATTTATGTAAATCAAATGATGGCGGACCAAGGTGCTCCGCAAAATCCTGATGCTGAGGTCTTCAATCCTTACGAAAATCAACATAATGCCCCAAGATCCTTTGAATACCTCCAAGACCCCTCATTCTACATGGTCAAAAGAAGATAAATTGTCCTCATCTATAGCATTAGTTATTTATTTTCTTCGGTTTTCCTGATTGCCAAAGCTATTATTTATTGTTAGTTTATTTTTTAAGACTTAGAAATTCCTCATCGCCATGACCATATCATTATATAATACATAATATTATTGTTAATATTTTATTTTGTATGGATAGTTATATTTTTAATATAAAAGACAAGAAATAAAAAAAAATTCATATATAACTGCATTTTTTATTATTTTTATATTCCTCATACACTTTTTTGATCATTATTTTATAAATTTATACATGTGACTTATACTTGAGGGTACTATTTGCAAACCCGGCAAACTCCACCAACAATCAAAAGTGAGATATTAATTGGGTCTTATTCATAATACATTTGCACACAATTTTTATTGATTTTCCGTTTCAAATTCGGCTTTATTCTGAAGAATTTTGCTATTAAAATATAGGGTTTGTTGCAAACATGGCAACCTCCACTTGAGTGTTGCAAAGCTGGCAAACTCCAAAATGAAATTCATTATTTTTCTTTAATTATCAACATAATGATGATTATTTCATGGCTCATTACTTTTAAAATACTAACTGGTTGAGATGAAAAAAATAAATATCGCAAAAAAGCGCATTTTATTAGCATATCAATTTTTTGTGATTTACTCAAAACATCTAATGGTGAAGTTTGCCAGGTTTGCAAATAATACCCTCACTTATGAATCAATTATCTTGGGTTTGTATTCATCCTCATATTCATTATCTATAAAAATACATGGTAATATGTTAGAGGTCTCTTCGGCTAAATAAACTGTTGTAATAAACAAAATGTTTTTTTTTTTATAAAGAAGAATAGACTTCTAAGAAAGCTTCATTCAGTTGCTTCCTACAAGCTGTTTTAGTTGCTAAGAACAGAAAAATTCCTAACCTTAATTTAATATGTGCTCTCTGTGAATTAATTTATCAGTTTTAATTCATCGGATAAATCTGTCAATGAGAAAGAATTTTATTCATTACCCATTGTAAAAACTCACTGTTATAAACCAACACCTCGCTATGAGTTCTTAACTCACAGGAATATGAATGTATTAAATTGTATCATTTAATTAAATAAATTAGGAAAAAAAAATAATAAAGAAGATTCTAGATATTTATTGTTTCTTGAACAATGATGTAAAACTCCATATTGAATAATTAATAAGAATGAAAACGCCAGTTTTCTAGAAGTTTTCTTATATTTTGAGGGAATGACATGTTTCGCCCTTCTAAGGCATTAAACAACATTTGATAATGCCTTAGAAGGGCGAAAAATGTCATTCTTATAAAATATAATAAAACTTCAAGAAAACTGACGTTTTCATTCGTATTAATTAAGATTCTAGATATTCTAGGCATACTGTAGATATTGCTCATTAATCATTCACCGCTAAAAAAATGGAGCAATTTTTATTAATATACTTTTATTTAACATTTCCAAAAATAATAAGTGGAACACAAATGTAACGGAACATAAGGAAACATAAATGTAAGTGAACATTAAAATTTATTTGAAAATTTACCTTAATTTTAGTTTAGTGAACACTTATAAGTTAATTATGTTCAAAAAAACATTTACAAAAACAAGCTTGATATTTTATATTTAAGAAAATGTATTTTTTTAGAGTTTTCTTAAATTATATTAGAATGACGTGGTTAACCTTGTTATTTCGTAAACGAATGTGGCGAGAATCAAAAGTGTATCCATTTTATACACAAGAATAAGATTATTGAAATGTTTACATTATAAGAATGGCCTTCTTTGCATCTCTGATGTAAAGATATAATGAATTATCGATGATTCGGAGAATCAATTTTAATACAAGGAATATATTAGGGTAGGTACATATTATAAGAGTTGGGCTAAAAAGTTCATAGGCTAAGATAGTAAAACACATTTTTTGGGTAAAATTCGATTTTATTATTCAATATAGTTGCCATCGAGGGCGCGGCACCCACTTAGCACACAGCATTCACATATCCAAATATTCATGCACAATATGTCCAACACGTTCCTTTGATATCTTTAGTCTCATATATCTCGATCAACTTCACTTTACGATCATTCAAATTTATTTTGTGGACTTTTTTGATGTTTTCAGTAACAATTCAGTCAGT
Source organism: Lepidostoma basale (assembly GCA_022606425.2). Lineage (NCBI taxonomy): Eukaryota > Metazoa > Arthropoda > Insecta > Trichoptera > Lepidostomatidae > Lepidostoma > Lepidostoma basale. The sequence continues at coordinate 70,582 of JAHDVF020001222.1, read as the reverse complement.
AACGTTTCGTCGACGATGAAGACGACGAAGACGATACACTGCGTGCACCGTCTTCGATGGTCATTTCGCCTCGTTAAAATTCAGCAAACCAACAGCAACTCGACGGATGATTTTCCTGGTGCAGAGTTGAATAATGTTTATCAAGCCAAAGCCTTGGCTTCAAAGGTTTTTTTTTTTCGCCAAAAAGCAAACACACGAAATTATTTTCTATCCATTTTTTTCACAATAACAAAAGTAGTTACACTCAATGCTATATCTCACGAACCAATTGTCCAACAGAGGTGTCAAATTTATACACGATACACGTATCTTTTCAAGCTTGGTTCTGTTGGTACTTGGTACTAAACTAACTAAAAATCATATGGATTTAATTCTACGAGTAGTAACGCCATCTATACGTCAGCCTACGAACCTTTCAGCCCAACTGTTCAGTTATGGAGAAAAATAGATATTATGTTTTTAGTTAATTAATCTAACTTTAGGGCTCAAGTAATTATACGAGTATATCTTTTATTTTGAAAGTATAGAGGAATTAGTTGTTATTTAAATATAAAGTTAGTGTGTTTTCTAATAAATAATTTAGCAATAAAGATCATGTACCATATATTCGGAGAATCATATTTTGAAGACTTGACCTGTTACCCAATGTAGTCTGCATGTTAATTTTGTAAATTCAGTTATTTTCTCATTTATATCGAGTATCTAGATCCTTCCTCTATGCATGAATTCCTACTTAGTCTTCATTAAACAAGTTTATTACTTGTAAATTTTATCTGCGTCACAGTATTTTTTTAGATACTCGTACTTCATTTGATGCTTGTTACTTCACAGTCAAATGGTTCTCCCGTTAAAGGTATAATATATTGTATTTACATTTGTTATTAAGCACTTAATATGTTTGTCACCATGCTGCTCAGTAACAGTAAATCCACTGAAATCAATATAAATAACTACAAATTTGAGACCGTGGAACAGTCTACGGTCTCAAGGGAGATCCTCTGCAGAATCCTCGGACCCATTAAGGATACTCAGATGTGGAGAAGGAGATACAACACAGAGCTCTACGATCTATACCAGCGTGGTCAAAATTATAAAGATTAACATACTGCGCTGGCTAGGGCACATGCGCCGCATGGGGGATCTGAAGCTACCCAAAAGAGTACTGTTTAACAATCCAGTAGGGTGAAGAAGCGTTGGCAGACCGAGACTGCGATAGTGGATGGTGCCGTTGCAGACTGTCGGGTCCTGGAGCAGCAAGACTAAAAGGTGACAGTCACAGACATGACGGGATGGAGACGTTTCTTGGATGAAGCTAAGACCCACCAAGGGTTGTAACTCCGAAGAAGAAGAAGATTAAGCACTCATGCCAGTGCAAAAAGTAGAATAACATTTATGTATTCTATTTATATCTTCTTCTTCTTCGGCCTGTTGTGGCCGTCCACTCCTGGACATTGGCCTCCTTTCGTATTTTCCATTCCCTTCTATCCTGAGCGATCCGCATTCAGGTAATTCCCGCACGCATCGTCACGCCAACGCAACTGTGTTAATATATTCTCTATATATGCTTCGGAATAATTAATAAATATTTTTCTCGATTATCCGACATTTGGTAGTTATTATAATATAATTCTTAGCTCCCACAAATTAATTTTACACATGCAACACTTTTTTTTAACTAGTAATAATATTTTACCGCGAAACAGCTTGTCAAACAAATGTCAAAGAATGGCCTTATTCTGTTGTGTTACCCTCGATCTCTAGTTTTTAGTATTGTTTTCAAAACAAAACAAAAGATTTAACGGACAAGATGTTTGCGGAACGAGGTATTGAACTATTAAAAGATACTGAAAGATCCACAGATGCAATTCCTCCGTACAATGTAAGTTCGATATAATATTTTTGTGACATTTATATTGTTAAAATATCATCTTTCAAACCAATCCTCAAAGTATTCGTATATGAAATAATCTAATTGCAGGACATCCACTCGTTGTTTTCGGTCTCATTTCTTGATATTTTATTATTGTTTATTCTGCATTTTCCAATTGATACATTTTTTAATTATTCAGGATGATGCCGTTCGCAACATTTTGCAAGAGATGGATTTATTATTCAAATCCAACATGTCTGATGCGTAAGTAAAAATCGTTTTGTTATTAAATGATTTATTATTTCTTCCACTGTAGATATAATCATAAGTTTTATAAAAATATGTACAATGTGGAGAATACAAAGTGGAGAAAGACATGAAAAGAAGGTTTGGTACTGGGAATAAAATAAATGGCGCACTCAAAGTCACTACTGCAAATATAAATATATCCACAGAAGCAAAGATGGCAGTACACAATGGATTTCTAGTGCCAACCCTCATGTATGGAAGTGAGGCTTGGAGCTAGCTGGCAAAAGCAGGATAAACACCGTAGAAATGAGATCACTAAGAAGAATGTGCGAAAAACGATGTATGATAGAATACCAAACTATGAAATAAGAAAGAAATGTAAGGCAGATGACTGCATCATGGATAAAATTAAAAAAGGATCCCTGAGATGGTTTGGATATATGGAACAAATGGATGAGAGTAGAATGGTTAAAAATTTGCACACAAGCAGCGTGAGTGGAAAAATGGCATGACCAAATTAATCTATTACTAAAAGGCGGTCACATTCGAAGTCGGAATAATCGACGTGCGTGCATGGTACGATGTATGAATGTAGAGGAATCCCGAGAGGTATGCCAGGATAGAGCATTGTGGCGATCCATCCTCTCTGCCTACCCCTCCAGAGAAATAGCGTGATGGTTAGTTAGTTTAGTTAAATATGTACAATAATAAGTAATGCTTTCAATTTTGGTTGGTATTTTGGACCTTAGATCAAATATGATGAACAATTTATAAGAAACTTAAGTCAACTTGTATGTTTGCAGTTTCTTGTTTGTTACATTATGATTGTGTGTAGTGCTAAATAAATGTCCCCTTACAATGATTACACCAGTTAAGAGATATAAAAATCATGCCCTTGATAAAGCCATAAATGTAATAAATAAATTTAAACCTGCCCAGATATTAAAATTCGAATGGGTTAATTTTTAACAGAACATTTTAATGATTCACTATGACATGGTTTCTCAAAAAGGAGGTCATGATAAGGTATAAAGTGGTCGAAATCGGTAAAATAAATCAATGTTGCTTGAAACAGTTCAATTTCTTCTTGGGCCTTATGGCCTTGCTTCAAGTTCCTTCTTGAGATGTGGACTGCCTATTTTTGGAGGTCACTCTTGAGTTCCACTTCCTTGAGGTAAACTGCCCCTTACTGTTCTTACGGCCCTTATTTCTGCCATTCTGATCACATGTTCATTCCAGAACCTTCTCTGCTGTCCCCATCTTATAAGATCGCTGTGTTTCGTATTCTATTCTGTCACAAAGAAGTATCGTAATTTCGCTGTATCGAATAAGGCCTTTGGTTATAACAGTGTCGTCTCTGGATTCAATGCTAATTTTTACTGCGACAATTGGCATTGTTTTTCACTTATATGTTTTTCTATACGTGGACTAGCAAACACACAAAAGTAAATTATTTTCAAGTGATAATAAACGATTTCTGTATTTAGTTTTTAAAGTCACCTAACCTTTTTCGCATAAATAAGGAGGTTGCAAGTGGTTCAATGTTTTCAAAGCACTTATTACTAAGCTTCCAAATATCGTCGTCCAAGCCAGAACTTATAAATCTTGGGACAAAAATCACGCAAGTCCCTAAACAAGTATGTACAAGTGCAGTAAGTAGTAACTTCATCAAACTGGTAAAAGTAATATGAGAACAAGGGGCTATACATGCCTTGTCGTTTGAACTTGGTTGTTTGTCGCCATTTGTAGCAAGTGTCAACAGATTCTCATCACACTAGTAATGTAAAACTTTGATAAACGTTAAATTATTATTGTGCAAGGTTTTTTTTACTTCATTTTTTAAGTGTTAAGGAGATCGCAACACTTAAGAGGTTGAGAAACACTGCACTATAGTGAATATTTCAATAATAATAATTGTACACATTTTTTAAATATTATAATTATAACCAATAATGAAATTAAATATTTTTTTTTTAAATACTTCCACTTTTGTCTTTATTTCGACAGCAACCGGTTTCGCCAGGCTCGCATAGCATTGAAAACAGAATGCTCTTAAACAACTTTAATAGCAATATTTAAATTCAGTAAATTTTACATTATTCTTTTTTTATAGAATCATGTTTACCACCCCTGATCTGAATGTATATAAAGGAGTAAGATTATAACAGTATGTTTTTCTGAAATGCCTAAAACTTTGCTCATATAAGCGAAAACGTCAATAATAGACAAAAGTAATGTAGACTCTATAAAAACAAAACAGTGTCACCAGTCTGTCGATGTCAGCGAGCTCTCGCTGTCGAAATAAAGACAAAAGTGAACATTATTTTATTTAATTATTATTTAAAATGAACTATCAAGAGATTTCAATAAATCATTTGATTATTATAATTATAACCCTTATACTAAGTAATTTCATTATTCATTGTCTGTGATTGAAATGGGCAAAAAATAGAACATCTGCACTATTTAGGGCCCATAACATATTTTATTTTGAGTTATCTTTTAGGCAACATAAATCGTTGTTAGCATTTTTCTGTGGTTTTGCGAAGAACTATGTTTAGTAATTATATTAATGAAAATGTCTCTTTTCTACAAGTTTTATTATATTTTATTTAAGACATGTTTCGCCTTACTAAGGCATCAATGTTTGATTTATATAATAAAACTTCTAGAAAACAGATGTTTTAATTTGTATTGCTGATGTAATATGGAGTTTTTTTACACCTTTGTTCAGGAAACGATAAATTAGTTAATTCATTGAATAAATAAATTAAAACCTGCTTGGTCATTAATTTCAAATGCTACTGCTACCCATTTCAATGGAGTTAATTAAGTCATGTTATGATTTCCTTTATCCATGCACATCTCTCTAACTATTATAATATTTTTGTTTATTTAGAAATGCCACAACCGATAACCGCGCCCTCTGGAGCACAGTTCAAGTCAGGCACACCGCCCTAGAACGGAACAAAAGATGTCTTTTAGCTTACCTTTACAATAGACTGATGAAAATTCAGTCTTTAAGATGGGATTTTGGTCCAGTGTTACCACCAGAAATAAAAGAATCATTATCAGAAGAAGAATACAAATGGTTTTCCAAATATTCCTCTACTTTGGCAACTTTCATGAGATCTCTCGGTCAAGATATTGGATACTGGGGAATAGACCTGACAGAGAATACCAAACCTCCTAAATCTTTATACACTGAAGTTCTGTGTCTCACAGACTATGGAAAATTGGAATTGGAAGATGGAGATGTAGTATTTTTAAAAAAAGATAGTCGTCATTATCTGCCAACTTCGGAATGTCAAACTTTAATTCGTCAAGGTATTCTGGAAGAACTTATCTCTTAAAATGTATCTATGCACTAGTTGAAATAATACTCGAACATGTCTTTCGTTTAATAAAAGGTGTTTATTTTTATACATTTTTACTTTATTACTTTCACTTAAATAATTAAACTGTTTACACATTAATATAATCACTGTAACATATCATTCCCATAAAATATAATAAAACTTCAAGAAAGCAGAAATTTTCATTAGTATTAATTATTTACTATGGAGTTTTACATCATTGTTCAAGAAACAATAGATATCTTCGAAACTTGCAAAAATAAATAAATGCAGTATTAACACCATCTTGATTTGTAAACATTGAATATTATTGTTATATGCACAGATGAAACATGTCATTCACATTAAATATAATAAAACATCTAGAAAAGAGACATTTTCATTTGTATTAATCATTCCAAGATATTATTCCTTATTCGATTTTTCTATGAATTAAAACACTGCTTTTTTCCACTTTTGAGTTTATTTTTCTCTACATGTTTTGAAGGCTTTACACCTTCATCATCAGGAAAACGATATAAACTCTCGAAAACGATATAAACTGGGTTTACATCGTCCTCCTGATGATGAAGGCCCAAAGCCTTCAAACCGTGTTGAGAAAATAAACTAAAAATTGGAAAAAACAATGTTATAATTCTTAAAAAATTCATCATTACGGAATTCCAGTGTTAACGCCTTGTTTGTCTACCATTCTATATTCATTGCGAGAAGGATATAAACCAACAATTTATATTAAATAATTAAAAAAATATATATATATAAATTAATTAGGTTATATTTCCAATTTATAAACTGAATTTATTTTGATTGCATCCGATAATATATTGTCAATACTACATGTCTACATTCAATCAAATTTAAATATTCGTATTACAGGTATTCAAGAAGATTCATATTCAATACACTGGATTTAAAATTTTATTATCTTCTTCTTCTTCTTTTTGTCCTGTCACACCTCCGTGGTGCATAGGGCCTCAAGGAATCTTCTCCATCCGACTCTATCGCATGCCTGATGCTTAACATCATCCCAAGTGAAGCCTGCTGCCTTAACCTCGTCCTGCAGAGTTCTTCTCCAGGTGGCTCTAGGTCTGCCTCGCTTCTTTCCTTTTAGTTTATTTAATGTTTAATTTTAGGACTTGCAGGTTATTAGCCCACAGAGCCCGAGTTCATTGGTGGGGCTGCCACCTTTGTGGCCTATGAACATGCCAGGTTTTGCAGTGAGTGTTCCTTCTCCTACTTGGGCTACCAGTGTATTAGTTAATGGGTTGATGGGGCCCAACTCTCCAGGCTACATGCTTATATTTGAGTGGCGGCATGGGCTCGCCACTGTCGTCCACCTTCATCGAGTTTTTACACCACTTTGTAGGGGTATACCTTGCCACAGGCTCCCCAGCGCCCCTCCGGTGAACCGCCCCATTGTCCGCGGCTGCTTATTGGTTATTCGCAGCTAACCCCTTGCAAAAGAAAGGGCTGTATCGCTATCCGCAACCTGCTACGCGTGTGGTGGCAAAGGGGCATTGCCTCTGGAAATGTTCCCCAGACCACAAAAATTTTATTTTAGCTTAAAAAAATGGTACTTTTGTTTTTATTATTACTGAACTTAAATATAATATGTTATAGTTCTTGGTCCATATTTTAAATAAGACAGACTTTGTCACTCTCAGTCAATATTCTCTCCGGCCCCTGGCATGCAATGACAACTCTTCTCCACTCCGCCCTATCGGTTGCCCACTTCTACCAGTTCATTCAACTGGACAACCTGTGAATGCATTACAAAGAGCAAAGAATGTGGCGTAACCAAGTTATTACAATTTTAAAAGTTGGCCATGTTTGAAGTTAGAAAAATCAATGTACGTGTATGAATTTTGAGAAAGACGCAGGTTTCAGGGTAGAGTAGTTTGGCGGTTTTTTCTCTCTTCCTATACTTCCTTTACTTTGATGATTTGTTGTTGTAGTTTATTTCTTTTTCTTTTACACAAATGAGATATGACGAACGAAAAACATTTAGGCGACTCATTTGGACATAAAATGGTAAACAAAACTATAGTATTGATATGAAACTAGGAAATAACATACGAGTATCTCAGAAGGGGTGGACAGGGTAAGAAACACCACTATTATAGCCAGAACAGGAGTGTCAAACATTGGAAAAGTGGCAGCGCTAAAATGGAGCTGAGCAGGCCATATCGCTCGCAGCTCTGACGATAGATGGACAAAACGCCTCCTTTGCTGGTGTCCTAGAACTACGACCCGAAACCCAGGACGTCCTCAACTTCGATGGAGGGAAAACATTAAAAAAACTGCCGGTACGACATGGATGCGTGTTGCCCAGGACAGACAGAAATGGAAGCAGATAGAGTAGTCCTATGTCCAGGAGTGGACGGATATAGGCTAATGATGATTACGATCTCAGAAGGATCCCAAATATGTTGATGTCAGCGAGTCCAGCCCTCAATGTATGTCGGCACTGTCGCAGGTAACTATCAGAAATAAAAATACCAATTTTTTCCGGAACATAGGGGTTCTAAATAGAGTAGTAATGTAGAGCTTGAAAAAATGTGGCACTGTTAACCCTTCCCTCCTCAGTTCAAGGGAGTTACAACCTAGCATACCCAAGAGAAATGCCGTAGTTGTTCAATATTATTAATTATAATTTCAACATTTTATCAATTTTTGGAAAGCTAATTATGACAATAAAAACTAAAGATATTAAATTCCTGAGTAAGAACTAAAATGTTTCTTTTTTTTTTGGCGATAATTATATTGTAATGGCAATACTTTTAGTGATGTAAAACTACTCTTTAAGAATATCGATAAAAGTGTCGATAATCATAAACGCCCCACACTAAATGGAGTGAGAGAGACAAAGATATACTAACATTTCGTTATTATCACGTATCTCTTGAAATTTTTTAGTCAAACGTGAAGCAAGTCTTGTAGTGTGTGTTTCGCTATCGAGAATCGAACGAAATATTTTCCGAAACAGCTGCTATTATTTGATTTCGAGTGTCAATTTTGATACAAGTATGTAAAAGTGATATATACGTGATTAGTAAATTATTTCGGTGATTGTTTTTTTTATTTTTAAACATTATTCCTATTCGGTTTTTGCCTATATTAGGCACCAAGTTGTACCCTGAATGTTTGTTTACTCGTAATACGAGATCGCGAGGCCGTGATTTAATATTTATTTTGAACGCCTTTCGCAGTAATAAAAGATGAGTGATAAATCGAGATACAGTTCCCACGGTAATACAAACCCTAAAAAAACCTCATTGGATGATGAGAAGAGTAGTATTGATGACGATTGTTACGAAGACTCAGGAATCCTCTCTGGCCAGAACCTGAGCAGCGAAGACATCCATCTGTCGCAGCAGGACTCCGGACTTGTTTCGGAAGAAGTTAAAGAGGCCGTCGAAGACAGTGACTTGATGAGGTTAGACAGCGGAGTGGACGTGGGCCTCACAGAGTCCTTCTCAAGTCTCAACCTACGCAATGACTTGAATTCCGGACAGACAACCATAAGCAAAGAAGTTCCGACATTTAACATTATTGAACCAGAAAAGGTAGCCCCCGAACCATGGCAGATCTACTTCCAGCAAGACGAAGAAGGAGATACGTGAGTACCATTCAACCTAACCTCTCTGACAACTGACATTCTACGCTTTAATGTTTATACGTATTTCTCTATTAATAATTAACAAAAGTGTAAAACGTATCAGATTTTCATTAATTTGTTTATTTATTAACCATTTTCGCCCTTTCATCAGTTATTTAGCCTTATTTTGGTCTCACATTATCCGTAAACATGACAGTTTACGTTGCTTCTCAATTATTGCTGCAAGCTTCCTAATATTTTACTACCCACGATTTGTAATATCGTTTATTTTGAAGCTATATAAAACCTTTTAGCTTGTGCATTCAATACATTTTATTTTAGATTTTTTAATACCCATGGCAGTTCTCGTGTTGTGATGATATTTTGACAGTGTTCGTGGGTTGGCCTTCTCAACTGTCAAATCAACTGACGCCAACTTCACTATTACTGCATCGCTCTATTGTAAACATTGAATAACGCGGATTAAATTCATTTTATTTTGGTTAATGCATTTCACATACATGTTTATCTCAACAATATGTATAATAAATCTTAATTCTAGTAACAAATTAAAATTAACATTACGGTGACAGTATTTATTTATAACTTCTAAGATAACCGAAATATGTGTATTTCTCTGTTACATATTTATTACACTTCAAAAATAATACAAGTAAACGTTAAATTGAATTTTACTCACAAATTGAATGAGTTAATAATTCATTTCCGAATTATTATCTCAGATTCTTACATAGCATTAAAAATAACCCCGCAATTATGGATATTAATTCAAACGCATGGAATAGAATGATATATCAAATAATCGATCAAAAATATCTATGGTACAAGTATCTATAATTCATTGATAATCATATGAAACGACAATGCACTCTTAGGTAGGGGGATTATTTTTACCTTCATGTACTTACTCACATAATATACTCGTATTTACTTTATAATGCTTCTAATACTCACGTACTTTTAAATAATAATGGTTATTTCTTGCTATATTTCCATTATTACGTGGTATCGAATTTACTTCATGAATATGTAAACAATAATACGTTTAGCGTTATGGTATGAAAGTGGGCAAATTGTTATGTAGCTACCATGAAATTTTCGCCAGAACCGATGTGGTGTCACTATGGAACTTTCTCCGTGTGTGGTGTGTTGATGTACTTGGCGGGTAACATCGGAATTTCCAATACGTTTGGCAATGAAAGTAATTAATTCGAGTAAAAACCCTCACATAACAATGGTCTTTTATAATGATGGTGTAACACTTGTCACGCTTGCCTAATTATTTGTATTTAACCTTATATTGGTGTATACATGAAAGTATACTCTTAATGAATATTAATTAAAATGGATTACCATAAAGAAGGATGCGTGGCTGAGTATTATCTCAATAAACAAGAATGATATCGATAAATATGAAAGAGCGAAAGATCTGTATAAAGTATGCAAGACTAAGTCGGTGGTGCAAACGCAAAAAGAGAAGCTGAAGTAGGAAAAAGGATTCTAAATGACGAATCACTTCCAGGACAATATAAAAATGTTTTAAAAAGAAGTGAAGAAAGCCCGAAATCCTGAGCGGTCGTGTGAAAACAATTTGGGATAGTGAAGGAAGAATGTTGACGGAAAGTAAGCGTACAAGAGAGATGGAAGGAGTATTTTAAGGGAATGTATGGTGGTGATACATGTGATGATGAAGCATTAGAACAGGTGTAAGCGCGAGACGTATAAATGGCAATACAGAACAAATTAGTATGAATGAGATTGAAAGTTCCGTGAAAGCAATGACAATTGGAAAAGCTGTAGGATATGATTGCATCGCTATAGAATTTATCAAAAACGATGACAAAGTGGTCAATGGTTAGGATTACTATATATGGAAAATTAAACGCTTTACAGAACAGAAACAGTTCATCATCTCTCAACAGATGTAAAACTGCACTCTTCGATTACTTTTTTCAATTCCCGAAAGGTTTCGATTCTACAATATCTCCCAATTTAATCCTCAGGGCAATTATGTAATTAACTTCCCCAATTTTCCTGATGAAGATGCTATGGTATCGAAAACGGTTAGCAATATATTTATAAATAAAAATATCAGGTAGATGGAATTTACCGATAATGTGCGACAAAATTGTATAAATATAAATTTAAAATAATAAAAAATGATGTACACTATTTCAATAATAAAAACTCGAATCTCGATTACCTATCTTTATATTTATTTCGCGTGAGTAGGCGAAAGAAGTATGACAAGCTAATAATGTTTATGTTCCTTTCTGCCTATTAGTATTTTAGTCTATGCCCTATAATCTTATCATTTCCGGCTATTACTGTATTTTTTAGGAGATATGCTATAAATAACAATATACATTTGCTAATTGCGTTATTGCTTTATTGTTTATTTTTTATGTTTTCCTGTTTGGAACGTGTCTTTGGAAAAGCTTTCTACAGGTGTCATTTAATTTCATAACACTTTTGAATCAAGTTTATTTATCTTTTATCCGGAGTTCGCAGTTCACGACCTTCTGAGCTGAAAGTTAATTTATATCCAGATTGTCCGTTACCCCGCGGGAATTCACCGCGGAGTATCTGCTTTGGAAAGTTTTTTTTTGTATTTCCCACTCACACAATAAGTGTTTTGTCTCGAGAGTGGGTTTTTTCGGAAATGTTGCTAATTTTCAGACCGTGTTAGCCTCTCTCGAGATGATTGTGTTGCGAAACAATGTCGGCCTATCAACGAACGCTTAATTCCGTAACAAAAAAATAACAGAGGTAATTGTATGTTTATTTTTAAAATTACTTATATGAAATTTGACTGTCACGACGATCACGCTCGTCTCTCGACACTAACAGTGTGTCGATATTTAAAATTTCAACTACAAAAAATATATAATTTTTATTCTATTTGTCATCGGGTAGATAATAGTGTTAGTTCGACCGCAACCTGTATGATCTAATTAATACGAATGAAGATGTTTGTTTTCTTGAATGTTTTTTATATTTTATGGGAATGACATGTTTCGCCTTACTAAGGCAATATCAAATGTCAATTGTCAATGTCAACATTTGATAATTTCTTAGTAAGGCGAAACCTGTCATTCCCGTAAATAAATATAATAAAACTTCTAGAAAACGTACGTTTTCATTCGCAATAATTATTTAATATAGAGTTGTCATCGCAAACAAAAACCTATCCAAAAAAGTTAGAATGGCAGTGCACAATGGTGTTCTTCTACCGACCCTTATGTATGGAAGCGAAGCATGGAACTGGCAAAAGAAGGATGAAAGTAGAATAAATGCAGTAGAAATGAGATCTCTTAGACGAATGTGTGGATACTCTGTGTATGATAGAGTGTCGAATGAACATATAAGAAGTGAATGCGGTGCGAATGATGGTGTCATGAACAAAATAATGAAAGGATCATTAAGATGGTTTGGACATATGGAAAGAATGAATGAAGAAAGAATGGTAAAAAAATTATATGTTAATGATGTAAATGGAACCAGAAATAGAGGAAGACCGAGGAAAACGTGGCACGATCAAATAAATCAAATATTGAATGTCGGCCATGTGAGGAGTCAGAGAAATCGACGCGCGTGCATGACACGATGTATGAATGTTGAGGAAGTGAGAGAAATATGCCAGGAAAGAAAAGTGTGGCAGTCCATTCTTTCGTTAGTTAGTTAGTTCAGTTTTACATAATTGTTCATGAAACAATAAATACTGTATGAACTGATTTAATATATAAATCTTTAGGGATTTTTGTGAATCCCCTTTTTTTTATTTTGATATCCAAATATGGAATTCGGAATTTGACTCACCACACAATCATCATAATTCCGTGAAAATTAAATTAAAATGGCGCTTCAAAATATTTTTGTGCCACGTTTATCATCCTTTTAAAGGAATTATCTTATGTGTGTTATATTTCGATTTTTAAGAATGAATCATTCCGTATAGATTGTAATTTCCGTGCAGAATAAACCTTCATTTGCTTCTTCTCTTTCTGGATGCGACGGGCAACGACCCGCAGTTATGGCAGTTGGTTGCTCTGGGTTTTCCCAAACGGGTTTCGGATTTTATCTTCGGGAATAAACGACGCCCTCCCCCCCGTGTGAACGCCTCGTCTCTTGGGAACCCGTGCATCTCCATCGAGCCATTGTTCGCTGGTCACATGCAGTGCCTCTTACATTTTATGTCTTGCTCTCATCCGATGACTGGCATAACAATTTATGAGTGCCTTCTGCAACGCATAATGTGATTGATCTAAAAAGCTACCGTTCTTTTATTGGAAGAGTTAAAATCGGCAAATGAAATTTAACATTAATTCGATGAGATCCACGTTTGAAATTACGTAAGTTAATCTTGGTACTTGATTAAGATATATTTTATGTATTTATTGTTTCTTAAATAACGATGTAAAACTCCATATATTATTCATTCATTCATTTCTCGGCGCTACATCCCGGTGTGGGACTTGGCCTCCTCCACAACGGTCCTCCACTGACTTCTGTCTCTGGCCATCTCTCTCCGTTCCCCAGCTCCTTCCATTTTCTCCCAATCTTCTTCCACGCAATCCGCCCATCTTTTCCTCGGTCTGCCTCTTGGTCTCTTTTCGCGGGGCACCCATCTCGATATATTTTGTGGTGTTCTGCCCTCTGGCATTCTTTCCACATGGCCAGCCCACCGTAGGCGTTGAGACTTACAGAATCTCACTACGGTTTCATGGTTAATCAGCTCTTCAAGTTCAAGGTTTCATCAACTCCATATATTATATTATATAAGATTTAATATTAATTAAAATGTTTGTTTTGTTGAAGTTTTATTTTATGGGAATGGCATATTTCTGCTTACGAAATCCAATGTATCATTTACACTTATCATTATCAAAAAACAAATAAAAAATATAGTCTTTATTCATATTAAATTTTACGTATTTTTTCCATTAAAATTTCCTGGATACTTTTATAAAATTAATAGTGAAGTTTGTATTATCATGAACGCGTAAAAAACACAGAGTGTTCGAACATGAATATACAATTGAAATATTTTATAAATATAATTATTCTGATAACTTCGTATCTGTTCCATTTAATTAGACTTATATAATTGTTTTTTTTTAGTTGCAATTTTCATTGGATTTTTAATACAAATGTTATATATATATTGATAGTATATCGATTATTTTTAATACCAGAATTTTACGTGTAATTACGTTTCGGTAAAACCGTCTCAGTGTCATCGCCACTTTCTAAGTGGCTACAAATTAATATCCACATTGTTTTGCACATGTTTATGACTTCACCCTGTTGACACAACGAAATCAACATATGACTCCAAGCATATCTGCATTGGAAACTTTCGAACCCAGATTAGTGCGTTTAGTAATTAGCAGAGTTTCCTCATTTGTTTTCCTCGAACATTGAAAAACTTTTGCAATCTTAATGTACTCGCGTGACGGATGTGGGAAATGTTTGTTGATACAAGAATATAGTCGACTTCACTTTCCAAATATTTCCTTATCGATCTGAAGGTTTCTTGTTTTATTTCACTTTGAAAAGAACATCATTCGAATGTGAACCGTTCATATTTTAATCGTATTAATTCACAACATTTCAACTGTTTTTTTTTTCTCAAATCAAAGTGTTTTTTTTTAAATACATAATGTGTTTATATCTCAGGTTATTATTATTTTATATGCTTTTTCTATTTCATCGTATCAATGGCAAGTTAGCCTTACATTCGCACCTCCAGTCGTAAACTGGCTCAATCCAAAATTCATGTTTTTTGGGAAATGAAGAAAACGTGTTTCGCCCTCGACAGTTTTTGGTAAATCACACTATAACTTTATGAAATGAAAAGCTAAGCTTTTCTAGCCTTATTGGGGCAGTTTTTTATTTACTGGGTGATAGAGCACGATTTTTTTTAGTCATTCTGTATACTTAACTCAATTCACCAAAATTTTGAAATGAGCCGATTTACGACTGGAGGTGCGATATCTTCGGAATTGTCCTTAAAATGGTATTTCATCTCGCATTTCTCTTACCATTGTGGTGGAAGGTTTGGCCGACTTTATGTCGTTTCCAAGGGTGCCGAATGTTATAGTAACACCACACGTAGAGGCGAGACACCTTCCTTGTTCCCTACTTATGTAATATAAGCGAGTAAATTATCGTTTTATTAGATTCGACATATCATTTCATATTCAAGAAATGAAATCATTGCATATAAATAATTTTAAATCGTATAAATATGTGACATTTAAAATACTCGTAAATACTAAGGTTTGTAATTTTTTCGTCCCTCAGCCAAAGTTATTAATATATAATTTTTATAATGACAGTATTAATTATTGCCTTTTATTGTTTATTTTTATGTTCCTTTGCCGCGGTCGTGTGTTTGATACTTTTAGCCTTCGACAATAATTCTTCTTCGCTTCACAATATATAAATTTTTCGGCTATGTCTGAAAATTGTCAAATAATTTATAAGCTATTGAATAAAATCAAATATATTATACTTTTGTAGTTTATCCTTAAAATGTGATGTAGAGCGTCGGTTGCTAACCTATGACCCACAATTATATTAAAACATAATTGCTTATTTTCAAACAATAGACTTCATACAGCAAGTCACTCGTTATAATTAATAGTTTATACGTCGCTATTTTAAAATTAATTTGCATTTTTATTAGTCATATTAATAAATATATCAAATCAAATAAACACTTTGTATGTATACCACTAGTTTCGCTTGAACCCAAGCCTCATTAATTTCAGTTTTTATATTGCCCTGATGATGCTTGGGTACAAGCGAAACTAGAAGGCGTCAAATATAATTACAATCCTGTTAATACACAAAGTAATGAAAACAAAAAAATGTTGATACCATTTTTTTTTTATTAATATGTATTTAGTGTGCTTCCACTTGTGTTTATGTTCGACCGGTTTCGGCAGCTTGCTGCCATCGTCTGGTCTCAGACATAAACATAAGTGGAAGCACACTAAATACATAATAATAAAGAAATTTTGTATCTTTTTTTTTTTTGTTTTCATTATTTGAAATGAACTTCTACCAAAATTTAAATTAAAAACATTAAATATACAAAATGTGTATTTATGTATTTATTAATTTTAAATACCTAACCATAAAGTGGGTGCTTCATATATAAAATAAGTTATAGGTATTCCTAGTTATTATATTTTTGTTAATGTTTGTATTGGCAATAATGGACCTGGGTTGTTTATTTATGGTAATGGTGCACATTATTCAAATTTTAATCCGTTAAATGGTTCATGAAGTTGTTTTCCGTTCTTCTAGATGACAGTAAGATTGTCCCTTTATCAAGGGAATTTTTGTTAACCCTTAACGTACCGTGTTCAAAACAA
The DNA here is from genome assembly GCA_022606425.2 of Lepidostoma basale. Lineage (NCBI taxonomy): Eukaryota > Metazoa > Arthropoda > Insecta > Trichoptera > Lepidostomatidae > Lepidostoma > Lepidostoma basale. The sequence continues at coordinate 54,103 of JAHDVF020001222.1, read as the reverse complement.
AACGCTCGCTCCCATGTGGTAAGTTCAGTTTACCGCTAACTTTATCTAAATATCAAGCATATGACTAGATGAATCAAAATTTAATTTATGTCATCTTGTAGGGAATTTCATTAGGAATAGATCGATATCTATAACATACATGGATTATTTGAAAAACATATCATTATTAATTTTTTTCTGGAACCATGCGATTTCTGATATGTAATGCGTCACGGCATACGATCGACTAAAATCAGGTCTAAACCAAGGTATATAGAATAATATGGTAAGATATTGCGCACGTAGCATGCTATCCCTTTCTAATAATTTGCTGTCAAGTGACGTCATGTGGTGAACTCGAAATCGAAACGAAACTATAAACAAACCTAAATAACTATAAACAAGCTAAATCAAATGGAGTTGATTTGCCATATCCAGTTAAAAATCTTTTTTATCGATGTAAAATGTTTTTCAAAATAAGAACAATGAACTTAAAGCTCATTGAAGATGCTAACTCTAAAAAAAGAAAAATAAAAAAAACAATAACTTAAATAAAGAAAACGATTTGTCATAATTTATTTAATACAATTACAAAAACTTCTTTTAATTAGACGTAATAAATAAACAAAGAAAAATTCCATACCCAATGTATAAATATATACTCAACTCATACTACACAACCTAATGCTTGGGTCTCCACGTGACGTAGCTGCGCAGTAGATGTCAAAAATAAAACGCGGAATATCTTACCATATTTATTCTACCTTGGTCTAAACAAGCGCCGCGCGGCCCACTAAAGGCACCTAGGCAAAATGTATAGTACGTTCAAGACAACGAGTACGTATTAATATTTGTCCCTTTTGGTAAAGTGTTAATATTTTCACAGTTCTGATATTATTAAGTTACGTGCTGCGTTTTCATCCAGTCGGTATTATTACGTACCTATTGAAAAGGTCAAAGATATAATTTATAATATGTTCAAAACAGCGAGTAAGTATTTGTCACTTTTGATAAAGTTGTAAATATTAGCAAAACAAATTCTACCTTAACGCGAATGAAGGTGAGGGCAGTCTTAGAAAATATTTTTTTTTGGGATGAAGGAAGTAATTTTTTGCTTTTTTTTTTATTACGAAATATTGAGAACACTTCAATGGAGGATTACAATTTTTTTTATAATATTAGGGTCCATATGTTTTAAGAAAATCAACTTTAAATTGGCAGTGGAAACTCAATTGACCACATGGCAACGCGACGGTTAACAAAGGGGTTGGCAAAGCATGGACCGCCATACTGCTGTTTCTCTCGCACCCTCAACATTCGTATACATTTATCATGCATGCAATTCTCCGACTCATCAGGTTACCCATATTTAAAATAATATGATATTATATTATAGATGTTTTTAATAACTATTATTCAAAATGTTTTTTTATTTTATTTTATCGATTATTGAATCTGTTTTTTATGAATACACATGTAAATAATGAGAAATATCCTTTATAAAATGTATATAGAGTTATTCCACTAGATTTAAAGCTTCAACGTCATCTAGTACCTAAATCAAAGTTTATTAGGCTATACGTATATGAAAAAATGAATTGCTAATGGTAGGAGTAGAAATTTAATAATTTTAAATGATAATTAAATAAAACGATATTTTTTAACTACTTCCACTTTTGTCTTTATTCCGACAGCGACCGGTTTTTCCAGGCTCGCTGCCATCGACAGACTGGTTAAGACCCAGTCTGTTGTTGCCAGCGAGCCTGGCGAAACCGGTCGCTGTCGAAATAAAGACAACAGTAGAAGTAGTTTAAAAAAAGCATCGTTTTATTTAATTATTATTTAAAATGAACTTCCATCAAGAGATTTGAGTAAGATCATTTAATAATTTTATATAATTCATTTTTGTTATTTGTAGTTGTATTTTGTAGAATACAAGTGTAGCTGTATATTGCCAGTTAAACAGAATATTAGGTAAATTATCTGCCCATAGTTATTATTTTTTTATTATTAAATTTGTTTTTTTTTTTTCACAGGCAATTGCACGTAGCCATCGTCCACGGCATGACGGAGGCCGTGCTCGCCCTTTTGCACATGTGCCCACATCCCGCCCTCCTAGACATACGCAACGACTCCGGCCGCGCCGCAATACACCTCGCAGTGCTCACACGCCAGCCACACATCGCCAGAAGGCTACTCATCGCCGGGGCCAAGGTAAACACATGAGAACATAATTCATTTCTACATGACTAACTCACCATCACGCCGTCTCGCCGAAGGAGCAAGCAGAAAGAATGGACTGCCACACTTTAACCGATGCGGTACTCCATCCTTTTCTTTGCGCCCCCGCGGGGGACGCGGTGTGATGAGTTGCGAACCTCATCATTATATATAAATAAATTCATGTAAAACCGGAAAAGCAAGCGCTCTTTAATTATATATTTTATAATGGTGTTTTACCAAATTAAAACTACAATCATCAATACATTCAGTGGCTATACTCCCATAGAAGCCCAGAAGCCCGGCTTGCGTAAGAAATTTTAAATCAAAACCTCTTCTGGCTTACAGAGGTTCAGCTCTTGTGGCTATTCCTCTTACGTCTGATGGGAACATTGTTGGAAGGTGATTTGGTGGGTTGTTGGTTTATGCGGGGGCATGATTACTTAGATTTTGAGGTTTTGATTCAAAATTTCTTACGCAAGCCGGGCTTCTGGGCTTCTATGAGAGTACCGCCACTGAATACATTACTGTACATATTATATACAAAAGCGTACTATTTTTATGTATGTAAAATAAAAATTATCATTGTAAACAACAATTCACGCTGAAAGGTTAACCAAGCTAATTAATATATTCAAATGATTTAACTGAAATCTCTTCATGGAAGTTCATTTTAAATAATAATTGAATAAAACGATGTTTAACGACTTCCACATTTGTCTTTAATAATATTCCATAATATTCCGATCCATCGGCTTGGAACAATCTTCCTTCACACCTCAGATGCATAAATGATCCGACAGACTTCAGATCTAAGCTGAAACCCCATATTTTTCATATTTCATACCCAATTTAAAACCTGCATTTTTGTTCTTAATACTTTCTAATCGATCGCGAATATCAAAAAGATGCAGCGTTCACATTTAGATTTAAAACACGTCTTAATGCGCCCTTGAGGTGATTACATCACAAAAAACGGCGCTTTAAAAGTTAGCATATTATTGTTATTAAAGACAAATGTGGAAGTAGTTATAAAAAACATCGTTTTTTTATTAACATATTTATGATAAAGTAAGAAATATTTTTTTTTCGTCGTTGTTCATCCTATGATTCCAGCATGATGGTATTTACCTTGTCATAAACACAAAGTCATGCTAAACGAATCATTTTCTCTGAACTCGGGTGAAGGAATCCCATTAACTGTTAAACCCACATACAACTAACTTTCTAGGAAGGTTAAACTCACGCCGGCTTCGTTGATCCTTGAATAATTACTAGACTAACATAGTTTACCACGTGTTTGGATTCATTTGGACATTTTCGCGGTATTCGATACATCTTGCGGCTAACTTCATTCTGAGCAAAAAGTATATTTTTTCCAGAAGAATACCTGTTATGATTTAAAACTGTTGTGTTTTTTTTTTGTATATGCCCACCCGTCCTGTATTACTATATAAATTGCCGAGTTCTTTTTTATGGCTCGGCTGAACCTGTTTCTGGAATTTATATTTTAGCCATTTTGCACGTAGGCACCCAGTTTTAATACGGATTATGTTATTTGTTGGATATTTAAATACATCGTTGTCAAATTTATTCAAAATACACACCCGCAACATTTTTTTACTTAAAATGACTCAATAAAGATGCCTAATTTCATCCGCGTTCGCTTTAATTTGTGAATAATCTAGATGAGATGTGTAGAAAGTTGTTATTTTTTTAACGCTTATACGTACAGTTATAACTGTTCTATTTTTACTGAATTAAAACTTTTTCGTAGACAATTTATCACTTCTAAAAAATAAATTATGCCGTTTTATCTTCATTTCCATTGTACTTGTAAAATATGTAATGTTTCGAAGTTTCGTGGCACGATCAAATATATCAAATTGACGTGCGTGCACGACATGAGAAAGAACAGTGTGGCCATCCATTATTTCTGCCTACCCCTTCGGAGAGACGGCGTGATGATAAGCTAGTTTGTTAGTTTCCAAATTTCTCAATATTTTTGTATAAATTACATTAAAATAAATTCAATTCAATTACATTAATAACGTTCTGCGACCCCGGGCGACTACCACTGGACGCTGTTATCACTGTCTCTCGTCGACTGCTCTGACCCAAGTCCAAACTGCCCCCAGGTGCCCCCTTTATCCTCACCCAATGACTACCTTTACCTCGCTTCAATCCACCCCTCCGCATTTTTTCTCACTCTCTTCCCCCTCCAGAATGTTCTAGATAGAAGGAGGAAAAAATATTAGATTAAATGCGGTCTGGCATCCCCTTGCGATTGGTATATATTAAATGTAAATCCCGGATGGATGGGGAACAGGCCTAGGAAGTGCATGATCGAGGCAGATGAAAGGGCGACGCTGCAACCTATAACAGTCTCGGGTATGTGTTAAGGAACCCCCTTCTGTGATAATGTTTGTATTATTTAGAAACTACAGAATTTATTTTATCATAAATTTAATGAAACGTTATTTAGACTACCAGGGAGGAATTAATTAAAACGTTTGTCACGTTGAATATTAAATCATACATTTTTTTTATTATCCGCGTCATCTTTGGGGCACTGATCGCTTCATACACATTTGAATTGATAAGGTCCATCGGCCGATCAATCAATCACCTAATTGATTGAGAATGATTTGAAACAATAAAACTTTAACAGTGCGTACCATTGCGATATCAATCAAAATAGTTAACCTGTTTGTTTCGATTCTCAAGTAATATCATGTCATTTTAACTTGAATTATTTTCAGTAATAAACATGTTTTTTTTTTCCCTAAATATAAATATCGTCTAACGGATATCTTCACAGACACACATACAACTTCGTTTTCAACAACTTGAAACGAAAGGAAAAAAAAACTGTGCGGTTTTGTTCCAATAATTTAATTATTCACATATGTACGTATAATATATTCGTACACTTGATTTAGAGATGCCATTTTTGTTATATATGTGTATATGAATGTATGAAGCGAGATGGCATTCATATGTAATGTCAGCACAGACTGTTTTATCTCCCAGCATGCAGAACTAACCTAGGTACCTCTGGTGATGCCGGTGGGGAGAGCAATCAAACTGCTGAACATGATCGCTTCGGAGATCGATATCTTTCATATTCGTCAAAGTAGGTTCAGAAGACAAATACTCTTGACTTTGGAGAGTATGTTGTATTCCAAATGTCGAACCATCTCTCATGCGTTCCTGGTATTATATATTTATTATATTTTACCTGTTCTCAATAGATATCTTTAACTATAAAAAATGTTTGTAATATCTTTTGAGAAAATAAACTGATTTGATTTGATTTTTTTAATTTTCGAACAATAGTGTAGTGCAATTTAAAAGTCCTCTACTTCGGATCCTACTCTATGCCCAATGATAAAATAGTTATCATAAATGATAGTTCAAAGTTCCTTATCATGTAATCAAGCAGTCTTTTGAATGTTGAACACTCAGAATTAAAAATGTGAGTGGATTTTGAAATTTGAATTCTGATTTTTTTCTTTTCCATGAGCAGGTGAACACACGGGACGCAGATGGTAACACCGCCCTGCACCTGGCTTCGGCGGGTGGTGACTTGTCATGTCTTCGCGCCCTCACTTTCCCCCTCGCGCCACAGCCCGGGGCGCGCTCCTTGCCGCACGCGCTTGACCAGAAAAATTACGATGGTGAGTTTACATTTTCCGATTTCTACCATTGTCCAAATTTGTTTTTACACTTTTATAATTAACCACCCTACGAAATTTGAACGTACGTGAAACGTTCACTGTGACTATACCATTCTGCGCTATCCCGTATCACGTACGCGCCTGTGAAAAATTAATGTACCTAAAATGTACAAACTGTCAGGGATACGCGCGTGTGCCAAAAACACTCGAGTACAAGTCTTCATAAATATGATAGTTTTACAAGGGACAGGCGAAGTGTGCGGCCGAGTATTTGACGTTTCGTAATTTAAAAAAATAAAAATAATATGTAATTAAATTTCATTAATAAAAAACTTGCTTTTTTTCACGTTTCTCGGAAAATAACCCAAAGGTAGGGCGGTTAAGAACTCTTTTGATTTTCTCGATTTGCAAATATTACGTCATTTTACTAAATAGAACTGGAGTCATTTTTAATTTGCGCTGTATCGATGATGCCAGAAACTTATTTTAAACACTGCAATAATCAAATAACTCGTCATTCTTATATATGTACCGATGAAAGTTTTTTTTTTATTTTGGACCAACCATGTTGTTCGTTAAAGTATCATTTTTGGGCTTCTTCCTTAATGAAATAACCGTCCCTCCTTATTCGCAATTTCAATCATATGGATTGATTTGCAACAAAATCTTCTGTCTCGTCCTCCACAGCGCTCGAACTTCCGCAACCTTCTTCAACTCAACATATGAGACGCAGTTTATGTCACGCACATTGTTTCAGATATCTCCGTCGGGGGCGCCCTTTATAATTTGTTCCCTCTTTTATGTCATGCTGGAGACCCTCATGGCGCATAATATGGTCTGCCTCACTGAAACTACCTGCATCAATTGTACTAGTTTTTAAATATACTTTATTATTTAAAAAAATAAAAACATATTTCATAAGATGCAACAAAAGAGAAAGGTGTTAAAAACAAAAGCAATTAACGCTATCACGGTTTTAGCACGAAGTACCTACTCGCGCCTACGCGCGCAATTGCGAAAAATATCGTGGGATTTTCCCGGGGAATTTTCCAATATGCGACACCGAAATGATTGCCGAAACCTTATAGATTAGATTTTCAAATCAACGATAAATACGATTTGTGTGCTTTAATAGAAAATTCCCTAGTTTTTGTTTTGTTTTTTTGCTTTTAATGTTGTCTACGTTCGAAGGTCTTCTTCGTCTCTGTTTGCACGTAGATCGTTGTGGTTTGCGTAACGTTTTTTTTTTGTATTTGCGCCGTGGCCTAGTTCCTCCGTGTTTTCCCAGTCATGTTTTTGTCACCCGTTCATCCTCATTGCACTCGTTGTCACGCCAGCCCGGAGCAATGTCCGCGGGTAAACAACGAAGAAATCTGTATCAATGCGTTATACGGCGGATCACTCCGCCAATGTTCACGAACTATACTAAACAACTAACCGTCACGCCGTCTCTCGAAGGGGTAGGCAGAATGAATGGACTACCACACTTAAACCGATGCGGCACTCCATCCATTACTAAAAATTATAAAAGGCTAGAACATTAAAAAATATATTTTTTTCAAGAATTCGCACACATTAAAAAATAATTTCTAACAGGACACACCCAACACGTTTAAGAGGTTATAAAAAACATAAATTATTATTACAATAATATACACACCAAAATATCTTACCGATACACCAAACATCTCCAGTTTTATGGGAGAACCACGCGAACCAAACCACACTTTTCGAGTTCTGTATACTTTATTCATACAACTATATTATTAAATTATTAATTTCATCATGAACACAATATTTTTATGCTTTTTAATTGCATTCACCTCCGACACGCGGTTTGTAAAATATAGTATATTTATTTATTAAAATAATATAGATTGTAACAAAGTTATAAATTCTTCTAAATTAACAATGGAATTCCGCATTGTTAAGGTCTTATGATTAAATACATATTACTGTCAATTTTTCTATTTTTTTTTTACTGCTTGATGAAAAAATAATATTTTAAATCATTAATTAGAGGCGTGAAATAATTATTTATATTACTCAAAACGATTTGAACGGAGTTCGGAGTCGTGGTGAGAATGTGGAGGAAGCTAGATAGGTGTGTCAGGATCGAGTAGGGTGGCGGTCCATTTTCTCGGCGTGATGGTTTGTAGTTGTCTCAAAAAATAAAATTTAAATAATTTATTTGTGGCTTGAAATAATTATTTAACAATACGCACGTGTTGTAACGTGTATGTATGAATATGATAAGTGTAGATTTATGCTAATGAAAAATGACTTCCTTTATGGTCGTGCCGGTAATGTCGGTCCGTGCCGAATGGCGGCCAATAACAGCTATCTCATTATTATATTTCCGAATACTTTCTCCGCACAAAGTGCTACCAAACAAGTAAAATCTCCTCACGCGAACCTACTTCGGACTGATGGATTCACGTACGCGCTCGCAGCAACGCACTACAGAACATTTCTCTTGCAATATTTTAATCTCCGCGAGAACGGTGATGCAATGTGTTATTTTGTCTACTCGCGGTGAATTATCCTTTTTTGTTTCAACTGAAAAGATATTGTGACTTAACTTGAACCCTCTAATTTAACCACCATTGGAGCCGTATTAACCACTATTCCCCCCCCTAGCCAACCGATTGGACAGAACATTTGGTTCTTGATTCAGAGAAATGGATTCAAACCTGGATACGACAAGATTCCTTCTTCACAATACTTAGCTATGTTCTGCTCACACATAAAATCATATAACTAATTCCAATACCATTATAAAAAGTAATATTTTTTGATACTTTTATTATTATGTAAATATAATTAACGTGTTAAAAATGCTAAAAACTAATAAATCTAAAATATTTTTTGACTTAAGGCGTTAACGCCGTGAAGTTCGTTCAAAGGTTGCCATTCGTTAGGATGGTTTGGACTCGGAAAGAATGAATGAAAATCAAATCAATCCGATATTTTAAATATCGAACACGTGAAGTGTCTTAAAAATCGACGTGCGTGCATGACACGTTGTGGTAATGTTGGAGAATCAAGAGAAGTGTGGCAGGAAATAACGGTGTGTCGGTCAATTATTTCTGCCTACCTCTTCGGGAGACGGCGTCATGATTAGTTTTTTTTTTTGTTAAACACTTTTTTCCACTTTTTAGATTATTATTCTCAATATGTTACGAAAATAATGTCCTACTTAATCGAACATATATATCGGAGCATTCAAAACATGTCAAAAAAATAAATCAAATCAAATCAGTTTATTTCCTCAATAGACATTACAAAAATCATTTTTAAGGCATCTTATAAGGCTTTTTAAGGCTCATAAGGCATTAACAGATAATAAAAAAAAATATTCTGTATAGTATACTACCAGAAACGCATGAGAGATGGTTCAACATTATGAAGACAGGATAATCTCCAGAATTAGAGCATTTGCCTTCTGAACGTACTTTCACTAATATGAAAGACGTCGATCTCCGAGGAGACCGCGTTCAGCAGATTAATTGCTCTCCCCACAGGTGGACTTAAACTTAATTGGGGGAAAAAATTCATCTGAAATAAATACCACCAACCTTTACGTATATGACTGATTCATCGTTAATTTGTTATTAACGGAAAAATCGTCATTTTGATTAGTTTCACTAATTTTCCTGTTTTTTTTTTATAAAAATGTTTACATGTATTTTACAAAGTTCGTCATACGTAGATACCAATTATTAATTATGCTTCTTATCACAAATATATATGCATACGAATTTATCTACGTAATTTCTATTAATAGTAACATAGTTTTATTTTTATTTTTTGGGAAAACCAGATGAAATTGTAGTAGACAGTACTATTCTGATTTTCTCGTCTAACAGGGTGATTTGGTAAGTCGAGGTTAATAACCCATCGCTTTTTTTTTTTTAAAACAAAAAACTTAAACTAATTAATATGTGACTGTCATCTTATTTGTGCTCAGGATTACCACCACATGTGTGGTACGTAGGTAATATTTTTAATCAAAATAAATTCCTACCTACTTTTATGCTATTTTATCAATTTATTCAATATTAATTGTTCGATATTTTAATATATCCGCAAAACATGTATTTTTGGGCGTTTTATGATATTTTAAGTGACGTGTTTTGTAACATAAAAATGTGTTTTTAATATCCTAGCAAGGTGAAACATTTCACTTTATTTTAATGTAATGAAACTTCCTTACGTTTTCTTCTCTAAATATTTTAGTATAAGGTTTATATCAATTTATTTTATTTATTTATTTGTTAGGGACGGAATAAATTCTAAAACATTTTTCTTTGATACAGACAGTTAACATAAATCTTAGAACATTTTAAGAGTAACGGTAAAAAATAGCCTAAGACGAGTTATAATAATTATTATTTTGTTGAATCGCTCTTTACATCATGACAGCATGAGCCAAATCGATGTAAAGGGTATTATTATAGCTATCATAGTGATTCTCGTGACATGTGATAGGTAGCTAATCTATCGCCATTTTATTGTCACGTGAATTCTACACCAGACCAAAGACAGTGTGACAATCACACTGCCCTCGCCGCGTATCGAACCCAAAACCTTCGTGGTGGCAGTTAATACACTTACCACTCGGCCACGAAAGTCGTCAATAATTTGTAATAAGTGTTCAGTTTCAATTGCAGAATCATAAAGTATAAATGATAATTTTAGTCCATATTACTTTTGAGTATAATTATTTATATAATGGTCGTATTTTTAAAAAGTTTTGACGGAACCCTGCAGCCGCCAAATACATTGTAAAAAAAGGTTGCCATTCTAAGATCACCGTCAATCAACGATTAATAATAATATTTTCTGGATCATAAAATCACTCGCGGAATGGTAGCGGTAGGTACTCGGCCGCGAAATTATGGCGGGATTTTCCATCCGACAGGGTCCGGTTAGTCAAACGAAGTTTTTACTTCCGTTGTTCCATTTCAAGTTCAACCACTTCACCGCCAGCGAATGCTGAATGTCACACGAGGAGACATATATGGTATCGTGTTTTATTCTAAAAATTACATTAACAGATATTTTTTCGACGTTTATTCATTTTGGTTCAGCAGTGTTTATTTTCACTTCTTTTCTCGTAAAAACTACTTAATATCTATCAAATTCGACCTCCGATAACTTTGCAATCTAGATTTTTTTTCTGTTAAAGTATGCATTCGAATTCGCCTTCCTTGTATTTTATAAGTAGTTAAAGCGCATTAAAATATAAAGCTAATTTTCCACTAAGTTAAAATCTCGTTACATTTTTACATCCTGGTATATCACCATTCGATTAACGAGGCCGTACTAAATTTTATTGTTTAATTCCTTGTTTTTCAGTGTATTAAAATATAACTTTCCAACGGTGGAATGGGTCTGGGTAAATCCAACGCTAAAGTGCAAAATCCTTCGTTTATTATTAAGTGTTAGATTGTAACGAACTCGGGGGCTCGCCAATTATACATAGATCCCAGAGCATTCAATCAACGTTGCCTTTGTGGTACATCATCATCACGATCATAGGTTTTTCCTAAACCATTAGCCGTGCGGCGTAATGCCTCCAGTATCCGTTAGGTCTCCAGTCATTCTCTGATCTATGCACTCGACTGCACATGCGCGGAACAATGTACATAGATGCCCACTCGCATACTTCTAGCCCTATAGATGTAGAGCGTGTCATACAAAACAATAGCCATTGCAAACTAGCGTTTCTGCAATAAAAAAAAAACAATTGGCTATTCATTTCGCTGCTTGAAAATAAGATAGACAATGCGGACAATTTAATTATAAGCACCGTTATTTTTCTTTTCTTTTTTTTTTTGCTTGAGTGAATTGTTAATGAAACATTTTTTTATCATCTACTTCTCTCTTGTTTTTGTTTATATTCTACTGGAGGCATCATCATCATACAGCATCATGATAATTTAACTATTTGCAACCTGTGAAATATTCACGGAAGTTAAGACTTTCTACATTTTAAAACTTGGTTCTTGATAAAAAAAAAAATTACACACGTTAAAAATTACACAATTAACAACGCTAAGTTGTTCTTTTTTTATTTTCTACACTTTTCTTCCTCGGCCTATTCCCGTCCACTCCCGGACAAAAACCTCCTCCATTCGCTTCTATGTCACTCTGTCTTGTGCAGACTGCATCCAGGTTATTCCAACGTATCTTTTCAGATCATCCTTCCATCGTAGTTGCGGTCGCCCTGCACTTCTCTTTGCCATCCACGGTCTCCAGGTCAGCAGTTTTCTTGTCCATTTTAGAGTCGCTACCCGGTGGATGATGTCAGTGACCTTTGTTTTGTCTCTCGCCGTATCGTTTCTGACTTCGTCTCTAAGGCTTATTTCTAACATGGCTCTTTCCATGGCTCTTTGGGTCACTTGTAGTTTCACGGCATCATACAACATACAACAATAATCAAAACAAATTTCAAAATAATCCAGAAACGTTCTCAGTCATGCGCACTGTGTACATTTTGAATTACTTTCGGAGAGAATCGAAGTATTCCTTTTTTGCTCTCTTATATTCAAAATATTCTCGTATTTTTTCTCTATATCATCCGAGTTTTTATCTATTTATATTATGATTTGTCCGACACACTGGTGTCAATAATTTCTCAGACAATTTTTGACAAATATTTATCTCGCGACGGAAAAAAAAGTGTCTACTTCGTATGTGCTAAAGCACGCTTTGCGTCATTGCAGTATCAAATGATTTAATTTTTAAATACAGAATGTACATATCATATTTATATTGTGTATTATATACTTCACACCTCGGTTTCGGCTACCATATAACCTCAAATCACTGATGATTTAAATGATACAATCACGTTGCACGTTCAATGGAGATCGTGTTCGATCCGCTTCGACAGGATAATAATAATAATAATTACGACTCTCTGATCCGCGATCTTAGAACTAGGCGGGGAGCGAGCAACTCTCCGGAGGCTGATGACGGCAGTGAGCCGCGCTATTGACCTTTTGTATTATGAGAGATGCGGTCAGTCTTATTCAGAATCATGGCATGTGAACCGATTTAATTACCGGCAGGTCCTTGCATCACACTCGCATGCCAATCTAATATATCCTTAATACATCTGACGATTATTAAAACGTAACACGCATAGTGCTATCAACATTATTTTGTTTTCGTAGAAAACATGATAGATTACTACCAAATCATATTTCCATTAATATGTCCTACAGACGTAAGAGAAATAGCCATTAGAGCTGAACCTCTGTAAGCCAGTCAGGAGTAACAGATGTCGTCGCAAGGGTAGCGAAGTTTAAATGGTCATTTGCGGGACATGTTGCCAGATTGGTAGACGATAGATGGACCAGAAGGGTGGTAGAGTGGACACCCCCGAAGACCCCCCCCACGATGGTCCGATTAGAAGAATTGCTGGCGATTGGATACAAAAGGCAAAAGATAGGGATACGTGGAGAAGTGTGGGGGTGACCTATGTTCAGCGGTGGACGACAACAGCTGTCTAAGTAAGTAAGTAAGTAAGCCAGCCCAAGTATTAATCTAATAAAATCTGTTTATTTTCACACAAGACATTGCAAATATATTTATAATTTATGGTATTTATTTGGGAAATTGTAATACACCAGAAACCCATGATGATGGTTCGACTTTAAAAATATAAGATACCTCTCTTAATTCAAGTATTTTGAGCGTACTTTCACCAATATGAAAGACGTGCATGACACGATGTATTAATGTTGGAATCGAAAGAAGTATGTCAGGAATGAAAATACCCGACGACGACGTGCTGCTTTGTTAGTTTTTTTTTCAAAACAATAATCAGCATAACCTCTATTAAAACATTATTTTATTTTATCAAGATATATCATGGAGATTCCTGTGTCAAGTCTGTGCATAAATCAAGTTCTTCAACCCATCACGCATAATACGAGTATAACCTCTTAGCTACTTTCTTTGTATCTTATCACTTCTCCGGGATTATGGTGTTGTTGTCATATAGCTAGGGGGTTTACGTATAAACATTTTTATCGTGATTTGATAACTGGTTAATTTTATAATGATAATATCACGCGCAATTGCATATCTGAAGAATTTATTATTGTGTGTTTCAATATCTAATTACGTTACATTTAAAATGCAACAGGTGTGTACTTGAACTCTGAACCACATAATGCAACGCCATTTTGTAAAGACCGATCACTTGATAAAATGTGACATGTTAATCAATTAAATTTGTAACCAAAAAAAAACATATTCTTGTCCAGTCACACCTTCGTGGGGTCTTAAGGATTCTCATCCACCCGAATCTATCGCACGCCTGATGCTTAACACCATTCCAAGTGAGTCCTGCCTCCTTAAAATCGTCCTGCAGGGTTTTTCTTCTGGTGCATTTAGGTCTGCATCCCTTCCATTTTCCACCCACATGAGACCAGTCTATTGCCCCCTGAACGAAGGAGGCTGGGTTCCGTCTCAGAATGTGATGGATCCATTGGCATTTGCGCCCAGCGACTTGTTTTCTCATTGGGTTTAGAAAAAATAGGACAGAAAGAAACGTGTCATTTTCATTTTTCATTTCATTTCATTTATTTTGCTAATAATCACAAACATTACAGACATGCAATTCCAAATCGTTTGTCGTGTAAATACAGCGCTTTTTTAAATTCGCAAAAATCGTTTCATTTTTTGCCGCTGCAAAGTGTGCATCGCCTGCAATGTTGGTCAACTTACACATTTTTTTTTCAGGCGGCGTGCAAAATCAGAAGCGTGAAAAGGGAATTTTGATGTAATTCCATCCACGTACTTTTTACGACCAGCTGTCTCGCGGTCACTGCTTGGTATTCATTGCTACTATCCGTTCTGTTTATTTTCCTCGAAGCAAACGAACAGTGATTCTTTTTTCAGCGTAACCATCGGCCTTCGATCGGCCGCTGGATACTTCCTCGGTGTTGTCACACCGTCCCCACTCAATCACATGGACGGTTGCTCGGTACCTACCCGTCTGCGATGGACGGTAAGGCACGCACCTGCAGACACCTCAATGTCATAATCACAATCATTAATATGACATAATATTCCAATCAAGTCGGTTTGTGCAGCTACCGCACTCCCGACAATCGCGGAAAACTAGTTTTTTTAAAGATGTATTAGTGGAGTCACAAAACACCTTCCACGTTGATATGAGTATCTACGCAGTTACGTACTTCAGCTTGTCAAATTATCTTTATTTTTCACTTTTCCGATGGTAACGCTTCAGGGGTTCATTTTATATACTGATTACATCATCGATAAGGCAAGGAAGGTCTCTACACGTGTGGTTTTACTATTACCATAACAACAGGGCGCCCCTCGACAAGCAAGAGAGAGAGGAGAAATACACTCATCGTACAAAGGTCATATCCGCGAAATATAAAACGTTTTTGCCATTGACATGAAGAAAAAGATCATTGATATTATGAAGATGCAACAATAACAAACCATCACGCCGTTTTTCGGAGGGGTAGGCAAAGATAATAGGCAGCCACACTATTCTATCCTGGCAAACCTCTCTAGCTTCCTCCATATTAATACACCGAGCATAAACACACGTCTATTCCTCCCAACTTCTAACATGACCAAACATTCATCTTGATTTTTACTTACATCTACATCGTTAAAGTATACTTTCGTAACCATTATTTCTTCATCCATGCGTTCCATATGTCCAAACATATGAAGTATTCCTTCCATAATTTTGTTAAAAAAAAATTCTTCAGTCTACATTCCTTCCTAAATCAGCATTCGAAATTCTATCACACATCGTTTTATCACACGTCTAAATGATCTCATCTCTGCCGCGTTTATTCTCCTCTCATTCTTCTTCTGCCAGTTCCACGCTTCGCTTCCATACATAAAATTTGGAACCATAACTCTATTGTGAATTTCACTAAGATTGTGACAAAAACCATCTAGATTGGCGTCTTTCCATTTTTTCATACTGTTTTTGTTGTCGCTAAAAACGAGTAAACATGAACTCTTAAATTATAACGTTATGACTGTTTTCGCATTGTGATATCGTAATATTTGTTAATTTAGTGTTATCGAAACTAAAGGTCATATTAACTCCAACAGATCATGTGTATTTTAAGGCTTTACATCACGCGTTAGCTATTTTTCTCGTATTACGCCACTAAGATTTTCTCGTATCTTTTAGAATTTGCATGTTTTGTTGCGTACTAATTTACTTCGGAATGTTTGTCAGACTGACATGCTTTATGGTTAGTTTTATAATAAATAAAATCGTGACAAACTCTTGTGTAAATAGCATACTCGCCATTTTAATTAGCATAGCGAAAATAAACTAAGCCAACAAGGACAGTGAAAATTATTTCTCAAGTAATCGCATTCATACAAATTTATTATTTTGAATAATAATTCAATAAAACAAACAAATCTTTAATTATTATTTAAAATGAACATCCATCCATTAAGAGTAAGATGAGAATCTATAAAGCATGCGTAAGACCAATAATAACATATGGCGTCGAAGCAACGGCAAAAACAGTAAGGACCAAACAAGTTTTGAGGACTTCCGTAATGAAGACACTGAGGACGATAGCAGGCAAGACACTGAAGGATCGCGTGAGGAACACCAGAAGAGAGATATGTGAGGTTGAGGATATTATAAGATGGAGCAGACAGCGAAAAGGGACTGGTACGGTCATGTTCAAATAATGGACACCACCAGATCCCCTATATTGCATTGCATAATCAACCTCATGAGACCCGTCCTCGTGGAAGACCTCCTAAAAGATGGAAGGACAGCTGGGAATCTACCTCATAGGATGAGCAACACTCTGGAGAACAGACCACATAGGTCTACAATAAGGAAGAAGAAGAAGAAGAAGAATCCACCAAGAGAAAAATCGTGGACTTGGACCTTCTGGCTTACAAAGGTTAAGCTATTGTGGCTATTCATCTTACGTCTGATGGGAACATTGTTGAACAGTTGATTTGGTGGGTTGTTAGTTTATGCGGGGGCTTGTTTTGTATAGTGTAAAAATAGTTAAAATAAGGCATACATAGATTATATATATAAATAAAAAAATAACTTATTCTAATTGAACAAAACTTATAAGTTTATAAACAAAACTTTACAATGCTAGAAGATCTATTCATAAACAATTCAAAATTAAGTACCTATATACTGGACGGAATTATGTTACTAGAGTTTCAATTATATTTTATAAACTTAATTTAAAAAATAAATATTTATTTAAAGTCGTGATGAATTTTACTCAAAGACAAAGCAACAAACATTCTAATTTCACATCAATTATAACAACATGGAACCAGTGGCGGTACTTCCATAGAAGCCCAGAAGCCTGGCTTGCGTAAGAAATTTTGAATCAAAACCCCCAAATCTAAGTAATCATGCCCCCGCATAAACCAACAACCCACCAAATCACCTTCCAACAATGTTGCCATCTGACGTGAGAGAAAAACTGAACCTCTGATACCCAGAAGAGGTTTTGATTCAAAATGTCTTATGCAAGCCGGGCTTCTGGGCTTCTATGGGAGTACCGCCACTGCATGGAACAACACATAATATTATTTTCACGTGTCTAAGATAATAAGAAAAATAGAGATTACCTTACAGTGTATCATTTTTAATAAAGAGTTCACCCGTAGTGTTCATCTGAACAAGGATCGATTTTGGGCGCTTGTGGCGGCTGGTGGTGTTTGATCGTCATTCGAGAGGTATTTTATTGTGGAGTTATAATGTGAAGAGAGTCCTTTGTAAAAACGCTCAGCAAGTTTATGAATGATTTCATCTATCGTCGGGATTCCCGATTATTGGTGCAGTTGTGCGATATTTGATTACATTATATAGATTTTTTTCCTTGAACTCAACAACCCACTTGAATGCCCCTTCAATTTATTTTCATTTTACAATAGTATACTAGATAGTACGTCATTAATATGACCCCTCTTATCATTTAATTTATGACCAATGATAACGCATGTATGTTTTTATTTTATCATTTACTTAAATTGTTTAAATTCGACGAATCCATAAAAAAATATCGGCTAGACTTACTCTATCTGTTGTTCTTTTTGAACACTTTATATTAAAACTACCATAATATTGCATCTTCTTAACCTTACACATTATTCTGTTTTAAGATTATTAATTAATATCTTTTATCGCGTATGAAACGGGTCAAATGCGTATCTAAGTATAAAATGTTGAGAAATTTTTTATTTTTTATTTATTTCAATATTTATTTTAATGTTTTATATGAGAGTAACATTCTATAAGTTGCTGGGGCTTTATAACGGATATTTGATAATGCCCAAACATTACGTAGTGTTTCACCTAACACATTAAATTGATGGTGCCTTAGATAGGCGAAACATGTCATTTCCATAAACTATAATGAAGCTTATAGAAAACACGACGTTATCTTTCATTATTTCTCGCATTAAAATTATTTTTTATATTTATTGAGATTTAATGAACAAAATGAAATGTCCGTGTATAGACAAATCGGTTTTTGTAAGAAACATCCCTAAAGAGATGTACACACGGGTGTACAGACAACGAATTATCGGTGGACCAGACACCTTGAAAAGAGTGTCTGGAAGTCAATGGCACAGAGATAAAGAGGGATAAAGAGTTGTGGAAGTTGGGAAGGAAGGTCAATGTCTAACACTGAATAACTAATGGCTGATGATGATGATGATTAGTTAGTATTTAAGTGTTATCAACTCTATAGAATTTCCATTTATTTATTTTTAATATCACAAATAAAAAAAAATTATTTCTTATTCGTATGTAAAATATATCTTGGATTCTCTTGAAAATAGACGAATATCTAATGATATGATGTTGCTTCACTTCAAAATATAAAACTCCAAACTTAGTAATTTGACACTTAATACCCCGTATATTTCGCATAAGATATACTTTATGTCAAGTTTTCTATCTTTCTGCTTATCGCACTAAGTACGCTCAAAGCGCGGCAGTGTACCTGATTTATTTTATTATTTCTTTGGTTTTTTTTATATATGTGTTACAATCGTTGTTTGTTATCCAAAATAAATCAATATCTGGTGCTGTGCGTAGTATTAAACATTCAGCGGTGTAAATTCAATCGCATCTTTACGAGATTGAGTCATTTAACTTGTACATAAATCTGAATAACAATGCATCTAGCGGCGATTAAGGATTCACATCGCGCAAATTAAAACGAGTGATAACCATTGTAAGAAGTCCGCGGCTACCGAAAACGGTGGCAGCACGCTTCCACCGCGAGGAACATCACGCCGCAGAGTGCACCATGCGGTATGACGCAAAATTGCCGAAGAACAAACGAAAATTCGAAAAATAGCCTCTCAGAGTGTCCTTCCAATGACGTCGCTTTATTGGCGTTACGTCAATTTCTAAGACGGGGATGTCTCACCTCAGGTGCTTAGCATGTAATCATATGTATATTTTTTCTTATTCTACAGTAAAATGCTCCAGGATTATCTAGAATCCTTTCGTGCTCTTTGACTAGTAATCGCTGAATGACTTTACTTACAGTTACTTTCGCGAATACGCGTAAACTTTGATAATTTCGAACGAATACTGTAGGTAGAGATTCCAAACGATTAAATTCGGCACTTTTTGGGCTATTCGATATTCGAATATCAGAACTGTTCGAACAGTATTTATAATATCTTTCAATTTAATATTCGAATATCAGAATTGTTCGAATAGTATCTGTAATATCTTTCAATTTAATATTCGAATATCAGAACTGTTCGAATAGTATTTGTAATATCTTTCAATTTAATATTCGAATATCAGAACTGTCCGAAAAGTATTTGTAATATCTTTCAATTTAATATTCGAATATCAAAACTGTTTGAATAGTATTTGTAATATTTTTAAAATAATGTTATTATTGAATGACGATTTGACTAAAATTCACGCAATAATCTCACCACATTAATAATAATAACACAATTATAAGAATAATCTAATTAAGAATGAATTCTAATATCGAAACATTTAAAGCTCTTTGTTTTTAAAATAATTTATTAATTAAAATATATAAATTGTTTTCTTACATTTTTATGTACTATTTAAGTATTATATTTAATTGTGAAAACGTGGCAGGATAAAATAACTCAAATATTGAATGTCGGCCACACCAAGAGTCGGAGAAATCGACGTGCGCGCATGACACGATGTATGAATGTTTAGGATTAAGAGAAGTATGTCAGCAAAGAAAAGTGTGGCGCTCCATTATTTCTGCCTAACCTTACCTAACCTTAACCGTGATGGTTAGTTAGTTAATTTAATTTCATCTTTTTTGTTGCGATTTTTTATCCTGCTGTTGGACAGACTTGCCCCATTATTATTATTAGTCTTTATTTCATTTTACTGCACTGAATACCACACGGAATTCCCAGTGAGATATATACCATTATTATGATTAGTATTTCGTAGAAACTGTTTTAAATTGATTATTTTATTTCAAATCCTTCATTTTTTTTTTTTTTTTATTTACAAAGGGAATTTCCTTCTATTATAACCCCAATTTTAAAATTATATTCACCACATTTACCTGCTTCTCGTCTCCCACGTATTTTTTTATGTTCATTTTTTATTACCATTCGAATTATGAATGGTCTAAAAATATAATTAACATCCGCCAACTAGGTTATACCCACACGATTTTTTCTCTCATTCACAAATTTCAAACCTTTTAAAATTGCAATAATTTCGTATTATGGCGTGTTATCCCGGTGGTCGACAAACCTGTTCTTCAAACAGCCAAATATTAACAGAACAATAATTTTATTTGATTTTAATAGCCAAATTACTTTACAAGCACCTTGTTATTTGAAGTAGGTTAAAACTAGTCGCACTGAATATGACTAGATTTTATAATTTGTAAATATTTTTTTTTATAAAAATTACAATATTATTATTTGTTAAAGGTTTAGGCTTTAACACTGTGGAATTTCATTGTAATTTGGAAGAGAATTAATAAAACTATATTATCCACTTTTTAAATATGTCTTATATTCAAACATTTTTTAAAATAAAAATGCTATCAGCTTCAGTTATAATCACAAAAATTTTATCCATTAAAATATTGATGTTTTTTATTGATTTTTCTTGGGAAAATAATTAAGGGTGTGACTAATATTCATAATAATATTATTCAATGTTAAAATTTAAATGAATTCATTGTTTCTATTTCATTTATCTGGTTTCCAGGCTAATGGTGTCTGGAAGTTCCTATTTTTATGGTAAATTTGTGTTGTTACTGGAATTAAGAAACCAAAACCACAAACACAAACATGTACTACCACCATTAAAATTGATGCATTTTCCTAATTTCAGCAGTAATTTTCAAATCGCATAGTACTTTAGGAGCTAATGCCGTACGCTCCGCCTACCTAGCCCCAGGAACCCTATTAGATGGCGTTCTATAACCAATTTAGAAGGTGTTACTCAAACTATTGCAAACAATCTTCCCGAAATGAGCGGACTCTTATTATGTAGAACCGAACTGTAAATTTAAAATAATATGATATACCTACTAAAAAAGTTAAATTTTTTATCAAGGTTGAGCCTATATTAATGTTTTTTTCCCACTAGCTTATAGAATTTATCCTTATTTGGTGTTTTTTGCTTGTAATAAATGCGTCTTGAAAT
This sequence comes from Lepidostoma basale, assembly GCA_022606425.2. Lineage (NCBI taxonomy): Eukaryota > Metazoa > Arthropoda > Insecta > Trichoptera > Lepidostomatidae > Lepidostoma > Lepidostoma basale. Next base: position 32,512 of record JAHDVF020001222.1, on the reverse strand, counting down.
GGTACCTACGTATGTTGAGCTCGTTCCTACGTGTATTTTTCTCGCTTGGTTCGCCGGTCCCAAGATGCGATGGTCAGTATAATGGGGCCAGCTAATGACACTTCCCTGAAGCGATTGCGGTCTGCATTGTGCCTCCACTCCGAGGAATGCCGGGCCGGCCTGGCAAGTGGGAATTTTGTGAGGTCGAGACCCATTAGCTGGTGGCTGCTTCCGCGAACTCTCTCGCCCAATGGCCTAACGTAAAGCCGCCGATCTCTCGCCAACGTCACCCCGGAAAAACAGACAGGGTCCACGTATACTCATGTGTTTTCATTAATCACAAACGGACCTACATATATAATGCCGTTTGTATTTTCCCCTTCATGATGTCACACCTGTCTCTCGCAATAAAATGTCTCGGGATATTTTCTAATTATCGATAACCTTGCGATAAATTATATCGTTTGGTTAACCATATATTTATAAAACAAACAACAACACAATTCCGCTGGTTTCCGTGAAGAGTTCTCAGAGATTATGGGCCGCTACACTACTCTCTTCTGACACACCTCTATAGACTCCACCACATTCATACAGCTTGATTTTTACTGTCGAGAACATGGAATCGTGCATGAAATTAAAAATAATATTAACCATATGTTTATAAAACAAACAACTACATCAAGCAGAGAGAATATGATTAAGAATTTGACCGCCACACTATTCTATCCTGACACACCTTTCTAAATACCACCACATTCATACAGCGTCCTTTTTAGTAACGAGTACGTGGATGAAATTAAAAATAACGTGGTTAACCATCTATTTATAAAACAAACAAAAACACCATCACGCCGTTTCCCCACAGAAGGGAAGGCAGAGAGAATCGACCGCCACACTTCTCTATCCTGACACATCTCTCCAGCTTCCACAACATTCACACTGCGAGTAATACACACACACACACACACACACACACACCGATTGTTCCGACTCTAACATGCCCGATCTTTAAACTTTGATTGATGTGATCAGGCCAAGTCTTCCTCGATCTTCCTCGAGTCCGTACTCCATTTACATCGTTAACGTATACTTTAAGCATCTATTAATATAATACTCGTACAAATAATTTTACTCGCTCTTTTAGACTAGTTCAATTGTAAATTTCCTTGTGGTATTTTCTTTTTCTTTCTTTTTTCAACATTTTTCAACATTTTTATGAACGTTACTGATATAATCATAAGGAAAATACGCAAATATTAATATCATTTTATGTTTAACAGCTGTAATTATTTTTATAACTCGTTCATATTGTTTCGCACAGCTTATAAATATTAAATGAAATGATAACCGCAACATTGGAAAATACGTAATATTTTTTAAATATGTATTTTGCTCTTTCCTCACATTGAAAGTATTCATACGTTATGTATCATGATGCATTTGCCTTCGTCTACTTTGAAAAAAAAAACCTATATAAACATATGTACATATGTTAGTATTATGTTATGAATACCGTATTGGTTTTTCCAATAAGCATTTGCGTTGAATGTTGGTACTCGTGACAGATACTACAGAGTGTACTCAATAAATGTCTACTCATTTAATTTTATCATAAATATTCCACTTTTGAAAGAGCTACATAGTGCAAGTATTTTTTTTTTCTAACTAACTAACCATCACGCCGTTTCCCCGGCAAAAGAATGCACCAGCAAACTGTTCTTTCATGACACACCTTTCTGTCTACATGAAGATTCATACATTATGGCATGCATGCACCGATTTCATTTCTCCGACTCTTCACGTGGCCGACATTTTATATTTGATTAATTTGAAGGTGCCACGTTTTCCTCGGTCCTCCCTTTCTTGTTCCGTTTAAGTCGTTAGCATTTACTTTCTTTATCGTTATTTCTTCATTCATTATTTTCATGTATCCAAACCATTTTAATAATCCCTCATTACATAACCATTCATTATTATTTTTTATAACACTTTTATTCATACTACATTCGTCTAAGAGATCTGAAGCTGAGATGTAATTTTTAAACACCACACGTTTTAATAGTGGCAAGAAAAGGTTTTTATTACGTTGCACTTTCAACCAACATTATTTGTGAAAAAACCTTGATAAGATTTTGCCAGGACAGGGACAGGTTCGCCGAGGTGATCGCCAACGTTGGGGGTCCCGACAGGGCACTTGAAGAAGAAGAAGAAGAAGAAGGTGTGAAATTTATTAACAGTGAGTCTGTGTGCGATTTTAACTGTTTGTAATAGTGCCTGCCTTGTGCCTATCTAAATAGCATCCAGATATTCGACTTACAACTGAGGGAACCATGGAAAACCTCAGCTGGGACGCGGCTAGGGAAATAACATGTTACAGTGATCATATCAATTTGTAAACAGATTAATTATTTAAATGAAATTTGGAGAGATGGAAATTTGATAATGCCTTAGCTAGGCGAAGCTTGTCATTCCCATAAAATATAATAAAACTTCTCAAAATAGACGTTTTCATTTTTATTAATTATTTTATCTTCAGTTTTACATACTTGTTCAAGAATATAAAACTCGATTAATATACTGACACACTTATTTGATTTGTGACGTAGAGATACTTAAAAAAATTTAAATCATTTTTGTTCACGATTCAAATAATCAGTTAGAACTTCCATTGAAAAATATTGACATGCAAAAGTTTTCCGTTTTCATTAGCACCTTTGAAATCTTTTGCGACGCTTAAGTGTTAATATTTTTTATATACACGGATGACGGCACACCTTTCCAAGTATAATATACGCAGAAAATGTGTAAATATGTGAATACCGGAATACCCTAGACTTGTCCGTTGTGATTTGACCTTAATGTGGTCACAACGTTGTCTTGACGTTCATTGTCATGGTCCGTGCAATCTCTCGGAATACCTTAACTGATTCAGGAATGTCTAATCCACTTTTATTATTTGTTCTCTCAATGGCGGATGCTGTAAGACACAATTAATTCATTTTCGTTTGTGGCTTATTTTTACAGGTGTTCTGATATCCTGTTATTAATTGGTATCGCTTTATTTAGGCGTTAAATTAACGCTGTTTAGTTAACATTGCAATTCCAAACTAACAATTTTTTTACGTTCTTCCGATGGTGTAAAAACTTAAAAACTTGTTGATAAAAATATACTCAAAAGTGGAAGAAATAGTGTTTTCATCAAATAAAAAACGTCAATTTAACTCTAGTTTCCATCATATTAATTTACTCGTAATATTAAGATTTGATATAATTTGCAAACGTATTTTCGTCATTTCAGTGTTTGCCTATTAAATGATTTGTATATTAAATGATGCTTGCTATGAAACATGGAACTGGCAAAAGAAAGATGACCGTAAAACAAATACAGTAGAAATGAAACCTCTTAGACGAATGTGTAGTTAATAATCCATACATAAGAATTGAATGCAGTGCAAATGATAGTATTATAAATAAAATAATTAAAAGGTAATTAAGATGGTTTAGACACATGGAAAGAAAAAATGGTAAAAAAAATTATGTTAAAGATATAAACGGAACAAAAAATAGAGGAAGATCGTGGAAAACATACGAGGTTTGTTCAAAAGAAAAGGTGAATTTCGAATTTTTTCGAAAAGTATTTATTTATTCATCAATATCCATTTTCTCCCCTTCAAAGTAATCCCTCTCAGATATAATGCACTTATGCCAGCGCTTCTTCCAATCCTCAAAGTACTTCTGGAATGCGCTTTTCGGTATGGCCATCAGCTCATTCTTCGATTCTGACTTTATCTCATCAATTGTGGCAAAACGCTTTCCTTTCATTGGTCTCTTCAGTTTCAGGAATAAGAAAAAGTCACAGAGAGCCAAATCTGGGGAATTCGGTGGTTGAAGCATGATTACGGTGTTGTTTTTGGTCAAATAATCACTCCTGAGCGATACTAATGCGACGTTGCTTTTGCTCAAAATTTAGCAATTTCGGAACAAACTTCGCTGCCACACGTTTCATGCCCAAAACATCCGAGAAAATTGCATGGCATGAGCCGATTGATATGCCAACATCCTCTGCAACTTCCCTAATAGTGATTCGACAATTTTCCAAAACCATCTTCTTCACTGTTTCGATGTTTTCTTCGTTTGTTGACGTGGTTGCAACTCCAGGACGCTCATTCTGTAAAGCGCTTGTACCACTTATAAACACTTTTTTGAGACAAAGTAGACTCGCCGAATGCCACAGTCAACATTTTAAGTGCGTTGGAGCACTTTATTACATTTTTAACGCAAAATTCAATACATATTCTTTGATCCATTTTTTTTTCAAAAGTAAAAAATCGAAGAACACACAAAATCGTGACTAACCTTTCCAGTTGTCAAAAACAAACCACTAATCCAAAATGGCTGATAATGCTAACATATGATAAACATATGTGTACCAACACAACAAAAAAATAAATTGGATAATCGAATGTACACAGCCTGCGAAAATTCAAAATTCACCTTTTCTTTTGAACAGGCCTCGTATATTAATTGTCGACCAAATGAGGAGTCGGAGAAATCAATGTGCATGCATTACACGACGTATGAATACCTATTGAGAAAGTGAAAGAAGATTTTCAGAAAAAAATAGTGTGGCGGTCTATTCTTTCTGCCTACGCCTTCGAGAGATGATAGTTAATTTGTTGATATTATTTACAATAATTGTCTAAAAATAAAATATTTTTATAGTCGTTCTACTGAAACCGTTCATACAAGTGATATACAGAACTTTGGTTTTATGTAATAAATTGTTTTTTTATATGGATATACGTTATTTCAGATAAGTAAAAATAACATTAAATACATTGAGAGTTGTATGCGTTAACCATTTGCACTCTGTTTAAAAAAAATAGAGTTTTTTTCGCGATAAAATTCTGTTTTTAAACTACTACATATAACTTCATACATATAAGAGGGTATATATTTACCAATACATGTACAATTGTATATATATATTGGGAGGATTGCCTATGTGTGCTTTATATTAGTAGAATTATAACGCATACACAGGCAAAGCGTACTCGCGTAGGTTGTAGTATTTCGTGGTGTAACCTTCTGTTAGCAGATGCTGTTTCTCCGGGAATTTCCTAACTTTAATAGTTTCTCTCGGCGTCTTGCAAACATAATAATAGAAATGTTATCTTCGCGCTGTGGATACCATACGTTCTTACTCGTTTATAACAATAATGGATATAGCGAATTCGCAGTTTTAACGTTTTTTTTTTGTACATTTACGATTTTAACAAACTTGCCAAGTTTTCAAATTTATTTATTTCGAATTGTCCCCGTTTGACATGGATACAATTTATAAGCCTATAAGAACTTTTAAACTTTTTTTTTTCATATTAATATATCCATAATTTCTATCGTATATAACGATTTGTTAACGGTCTTGTCATATTCGTTATAGCCGATTCACTTGTAGCTATGTACAATATGAATTTATATATAATATTAAGCTGGCGATAAAATTCAATTCTAGTACAAAAAATTAAAATGTAAACAGTTTTTTTTTTTCTTATTCTCATTTCTACTATATTCAACTTTAATTTTATGAATATAAGAAATTAATTAAACAAATGGTAATTGTAATTGGAGTCAGCTAGTTTCGCTTGGACTCAAGCTTCATCAGGGCAATGGTGCCCTAATTTGTGGGTCTAGAATTGGATTCTTTAGCCACATGTGACCCACATCCGGAAAATACAGTCTTCCTCGGATACGAGGGACAGCTGATGAATTTTGAAACATTTGTATTAATATTATATAATATTGACCTAACATTTTTTTTATAAGTTAAATGGCTATCCAAAAACTGAGTGTGACATATGAAAATTCAACTTTAATTCACCAGTTTCATTCTCACTCTTTTTTTTTCATAAGAGCTTCCGTTTGCGAAGATTCTAGTGCACTATTTTCGTCATATTGGCTTCACATAAATCTCTCTTCATCCTTGGTATGTTTTTTTTTTTATATTGTATATTAAAATTCACCTTGATATTATCGTTTTTCTCGTATAGGCTTCGTGTACCGATAACATTATGTTTCATTTATACGGAAAACCTTCACTGCGCTGTCCTACCTTCCAACAAACACACATTTAGCTTGGAAAATCCCAAACACCTGATTTTATCATTTAATCTATATTTATTTTGATATAGTATGTAAACAACGTTAATTTGTAATATCGTCATTATCATTACTCAATTTAGATATAATTTTCCCGCTCACGAGGGCGCAATTGTTATATGCATGCATTTTGCTTATCATATATAATATATATATTTTTAATTATTACTAATCTATTTTATTAATTTTCGTAAGTCGTAAAAATACTAGTAATGTAATATTGAATTCCAGCTATTAATGAGATGCTTATATCAAGTCCTAATTAATGCCAATTAAAAAATGATTACAGCTAATTTGTGCTGATAGTATCCACAATCTGATTTATTAAAATGACACGATGTTTTAGATTCATAGATTTCTATTTTAATTTAAAGCAACGGTTGTCTCAAAATAATTTTTGTTACCTCCATAAACATATTATGCACCGCAGTACAGTTTCGATTCGGGGTTTTTCCGCTGGCATACATATAGTTTGGTAAACAAATATTTCACGTTTTTATTTTGTGGTTTTCAATTCGTTTTATTACAAACACATAGCGAGGGAAAATTCAGTTTTAAAGAATAATTTTAAAATTGTGTTTTCCCGAGTAATTATATAATTTCGCATATTTTCAACTCGTATAATTCATAATTAATACGAATGAAAACGTCTGTTTTCTAAAAGTTTTATTATATATTATGGGAATGACATGTTTCATATGTCACATTATGCTATAATAATAATAATTATTATAATATGCTAACTTTTAAAGCGCCGTTTTAGCGAGTCGAAACGTTCATTTCCGTAAAATAAAATAATACTTTTAGAAAACAGACGCTTTCATTAGTATTATTTAATATGGAGTTTAACATCATTGTTCAAGAAACAATAAATAAATATAATGCACATAATAAATTTATTTTATTCGTACTTGTTTAGTGGGTGATTGAAAAGAGTAGAATAATTTGATATTTTGAGTTTCTTTGGCGATGAGGTTCGCAACCCATCACACCGCGTCTGCTCAGGGGGAAAGAGGAGGATTGAGTGCCCCATCGGTAAAGTGTGACAGTCCATTCTTTCTGTCTACCCTTTCGGGGAGACGGCGTGATGGTAAGTTAGTTAGATAGTTTTGAGTTTCTTTTATTAACATGCAAAGGCAGATTAGTATTAAATTGAATTACTTCACTTAATGTATTAAATAATTCCCTTATTATATTTTTTCAAGAACGTTGAAGTGCAAGGCTTTATTCATCAACAAAGCTATTGTTTGTATATTAGTTTGATTTGATATTTTATGCTGAGAACATGATTAATAATTATTGTTCATTTTTTATAACGCTGTAGATGTTCTCCCGGTGATGAATAACAAATCTCTTCGAGAAATGTCGAGAAAAATATGATAAAAACACTGTTTTAATTCATTAAAAATAATTATTGTTTCAAATAACAAAATTTTATCGCGTTTATTAAAACTAAAATGGCATTAACGCAAATGTTATCTTTTGCGTTTCCGAGTCGATGACGATATTAAATTTCGTGGTATTATAAATACTGCGTGCGCACTCTGATTCGTATCACACGGCCCGTGGCATTAGTGAGTAAGGATCACAGACGGCACCTACCTGGTCGGTTACGTGTCCTGCGAGCACGTAGAAATAGGAAAGTGCAGATCGATGCACCGCCAACTGCGCCATATCGTTTGGGAAAACCAGCCCTCAAATTAGTCACTGTGTTTTTTCCGTTATCACCTCCTCAATAATACCCTGTCACTTGTCCGTACCTCATTATCGGAAGAATGGTGTCGTTACGGATTTGCATAAAATTCGCACTTGACACATTTTTACTTTTTTGTTCAATTCGCTTTACCGTGTGCAATTTGCGCTCTGTAGCGTAATCGCGAAGAAAAAAATGAAATATAATTTACTTTCGCGCATCATTTTTTTTACATCTCTAACATGTGCGCAGATCGTACGAAAACACACAAAATAATAATAATTTAATTAATTATATTCTTAACTTAAAATTTTCGCCCTTCTAAGGCATTATCAAATGAACATCACATTTGATAATGCCTTAGAAGGGCGAAACATGTCATTTCCATAAAATATGATAAAACTTCTAGAAAACTGATGTTTTCATTCGTATTAATTATTTAATATGGAGTTTTACACCATTGTTCAAGAAACAATAAAATTAATTAATTCTGTTTCGGAATAATTTAAAAACGCCAGGTTTGGTGTTATTATAACACCCGGCGCCCATGGAAACGATTCATAATCGGCCAAAGCTTAGATCACGATGGCAAGAGAAGGATGAAACATGGACCCTTTTAGCGCCACCCCTTCTATATATTATTAAGCTTTATTACCGTTGATACGAAGAAGAGTTCTGTCAAGCATGATTGTTTACTATCACGTTTACTACTTTCACGATTAGTTTTAATATAGTAATTTTCATTGAGTGTGTGATTTCCCAAGTTTTACTTATTTTGCGATTCCTTTAATTTGCTCGAACTCTGTAGAAAGTTTTTTTTTTACTCGAGACTTCAAAACGCTAAACTGGTCAAATATTATGCAGAAACGGGTTTTAATAAATAATTTTAGCAGTGATATCATCGCAAGCAAATTCCGATAAATTCCGGTTCAATGGGTCGATATTTGCTATCCACTTAATTTAATTGTTTATTAGATTCCCTGAAACTTTTAAACTATCTGCAAAAGATATGCGGACAAAAAGAAAGTCTAACGAAATATTTCGGTCTATTAACATGACGGCCTTCGCGGCAGTATGGCAACAATTATGACTGCCACACCGTAGGTTCCGGGTTCGATTCCCGGCGATGACGAAAAAAATTAATACTCTCGGTCTGGTAGAATTCACGTGACAATAAAAATGACTACAGACTAGCAATCTATCACATGTAATGACAATCAATAGCTAAAAATGTTATTATATACAATAATTGGGATCAAATAACTCGTTGTATACATAAATGTGCAAAGGAACTACCACATTAAAGGTCCATAGGCCATCCAAAGAACTAGTAAAAATGTTGCACTTTGCTGCAAACCAATCCCTAGAATTAAAAAAAAAAAAACAAACGATTTTTGATCGTCCTGATGTATGCTTAATAATAATAATAATATGCTAAATTTTAAAGCGCCGTTTTTGTGATGCAATCACCTCAAGGGCGCATTAAGACGTGTTTTAAATCTAAATGTGAACGCTGCATCTGATTGATATTCGCGATCGATTAGAAAGTATAATAGAACAAAATATGCAAGCTTTAAATTAAGTATGAAATATGAAAAAGATGGGTTTTCAGCTTAGATCTGAAATCTGTCGTATCATTTATGCATCTGAAGTGCGAAGGAAGATTGTTCCAAGCTGATGGACCGGCTACCGCAAACGCTCGATCCACGAAATTTGTACTAGGGCATCGCTTTGGCTCAACTAATCTTCCTATTGCCGAGGAGTTCGCCGAACGAAGTGTGGAATGAAGAATGCTTATAATTATACATGTATTTACATCGAATGTGAATGAACTAACTAACTAACCATCACGCCATTTCCCCGGAGGGGTAGGCAGAGAGGATGAATCGCCACAATGGCCTGTCCTGGCATACCTCTCGGGCTTCATCTACATTCATACATCGTACCATGCACGCACGTCGATTATTCCGACTTCGAATGTGGCCGCCTTTTAGTAATTGATTAATTTGGTCATGCCATGTTTTCCTCGGTCGTCCTCGGCTTCTTTTCCCACTCACGCTGCTTGTGTACAACTTTTTAACCATTCTACTCTCATCCATTCGTTCCATATGTCCAAACCATCTTAGGGATCCTTTTTTAATTTTATTCATGATGCAGTCATCTGCCTTACGTTTCTTTCTTATTTCATCGTTCGGTATTCTATCATACAACGTTTTCCCGCACATTCTTCTTAGTGATCTCATTTCTACGGCGTTTATCCTGCTTTCATCCTTCATTTGCCAGCTCCAAGCTTCACCTTCCATACATGAGGGTTGGCACTAGAACTCCATTGTGTACTGCCATATTTGCTTCTGTGGATATATTTCTGTGAATGCTTCTTAAATATATTAAAGATCAATCATATTTTGTTATATTATCGATCTTGTAAAGATATGCGTGCACTTATTGCGTGGAACATTGAACAAAATTGATGATTTGATTAGCGCCGCTGTAATGGATCCGAGCCATAAACCAGCGTGTAAGTTTCCTTTCTCGGGCCTCACGTTGGGCGCCATAAGTGACCGCAATTCGGCGCTCACCGGTATCAACGAACCCGTCCGAGCGGCCCGCTGCACGTGGAAATTTCCTTTAAAACAAGCTCATCTCGCTAATGATGAGGCGTCGCGTACGCTTCTCGGAACTACTCGTACAATACAGCATTCGATAGTACAGCAATTACATCTTAAACTAGTTAACATTCGTAGTACAAACGATCAAACCTTAATTAATTATATTTTCGGTCAACCTAAGATATTTTAAATTTTAAGTATATGTAACCAACTAACTAACTAACTAACCATCACGCCGTCTCCCCGAAGGGGTAGGCAGAAAGAATGGACTGCCACACTTTTCTTTCCTGACATATTTCTCTCGCTTCCTCAACATTCACACATCGTGTCATGCACGCGCGTCGATTTCTCTGACTCCTCACATGGCCGACATTCAATATTTGATTTATTTGATCGTGCCACGTTTTCCTCGGTCTTCCTCTATTTCTGGTACCATTTACATCATTAACATATAATTTTTTTACCATTCTTTCTTCATTCATTCTTTCCATATGTCCAAACCATCTTAATGATCCTTTCATTATTTTGTTCATGACACCATCATTCGCACCGCATTCACTTCTTATATTTTCATTCGACACTCTATCATACACAGAATATCCACACATTCGTCTAAGAGATCTCATTTCTACTACATTTATTCTACTTTCATCCTTCTTTTGCCAGTTCCATGCTTCGCTTCCATACATAAGGGCTTTAAGTATATGTAGTATATTAAAACTAATAAAAACGTCAAGTTTAATCAGTATTTAATTTTTAATATGGAGTTTTACATCCTTGTCTAAGACGCAATAAATTAATTAAAACAAATAAATTAGAGCACCGTTTTTTTTTCTGCGTTTAGCTTATTTTTCTGGAAGGCATTAGACCTTCATCATACATGATTAGTTCTTTTATATATTTTTTAAATAATTTCGATTAGTTATCGACGATGAATGTATAATACTTTCAAGAAATTTAAATCATAAAGTGAAGAGAAAAACTGTGTTTTAATTTATAAATACTTTCAAAATATATTTTGATCAATAATTATAATCGATCTCAGGTTGGAAGTCCATCTTCAATTATAATTAACTTTCTATTACAAGCTTATTATTTTTGTGACAGGTTTCATCAAATTCGTTGCCGTGTATATAAACTTCTTAAATATTCTGTACATTAATTACACTGTGTAAAATTTAAATGTTCGGCAGGCCAGACACTTATTTGGGTTTTTCCTTTCCTAAGCCGAATTAAATTAAATTTATTTAAAAAAATATATAAACATCAAAAATATTTAAACTCAAAGCGTTATTAACTATAGATTAAACAAAAAATGGATAGTAGTATAATTAACACATTATATGCGGGTGCTTTTGTGATAGAGAATTTACTGTAAAACAAGTTCTTGATTTCGTTATAACTAAATGGCTAATTTTAACGTACATTGTAAAAAAAAAACCTTAGAAACAAAAATCCGTGTCCATTTAACATATTATATGGAAAAAATAAAATATGTTTAAATTTCAAGAATCGCGTATTTTTACGTTTACCGCACACAATGTGTTCAACAATTAGATGATACAAATATTATAGTACAATTAAAAAAGAAAGAATCAATTTAATGCCAAAGTGTTGTCATTATAGACATAATTTGAAGAAACATCAGGAAGTTATAAATGTTCCTAGATTTTAATTTTTCTTACGCTTTCATATTCAAGCCCTCTGACTATCAACCAATTAACAGGACTCTTAACTAACCACCACGCCGTCTCACCGTAGGGGCAGGCAGAAATTGTGGACTCCCACACTTTTCTTTATCTGACGTACTTCTGTCGGTTCCTCAACATTCATCCGTCATGTCATGCACGCACGTCGATTTCTCCGCCTCCTCACGTGGTCGACATTCAATATTTGATTTATTTAATCGTACCGCGTTTTCCTGTCTTCCTCTATTTGTAGTTCCATTAACATCGTTAACATATACTTATTTCTTCATTAATTATTTCCACGTGTCCAAACCTTTAAATGTTCCTATCATTATTTTTTTCATTACACTTTCTTTCGCACCGCATTCACTTCTTTATTTCCTCTTTGCTCTGAATTAATAAATACGAAATAAACTTATTGCATTAACTCACACTAAATATACCATATACAATAAGTTTATCGTAGTAATTTTCAATGAACATTGATAGTAAATAATAGTATTCTTACTAACCTGCTCCAGAATGTTGTGATTCATATTTGATGTTCATACATAATAATACCACAGCATTCTTACGTCAATCGCATTATTATTAATTACTCACGCTTTTTATTATAAATCTGTTGACATTGAATTCGCATAGATTATCGTGTGTGATAAACAAAATTAAAGCATAGTATAGATTTTATTTACAAACTCGTGCATTTTCACAATTTTACATTACTAGTTCCAATCCGCACCAAAGTAAAATTTTCTACCCTTTAAAAACTTGGTTCACTGTAAAATCGTAATCAGTATAAAGTTTTAAATTTTAATGTAAATATATATTTTTTCACTCACCTTAAAATTTTCTCAATAAACAACACCAAATTGTTTTCTACACTACTATCATACAACAATAAATAGATCAAAATTTAAAATAATCCAGAGACGTTCTCGGGCATAAGCATCGTGTGCAATTCGAATTACTTTAATCGCTCTCTTGAATTCAAAATATTCTCGTACTCTTTCTTGACGACAAGCGGGTTTTTGCCTATTTATATTATTATGTACTGTTAGTAAAAAAACGTTTTTAAATTTATGATTAGTTAATTTATTTTTATTTGTCTCGAGGTCTTCTGTATAAATAATTAAAAATAATTATTTAACACCTTTTCAACGAATATTGTCATTTCCCTTATCGAACCATTTGGAAGGCTATGCTGGTTTTTCCCGATAGAAGTTTTGCCCTCGCAGTTCCCTGATATGATAACAATAATTATTATTTTATTGATAAGAATAAACAAATACTTAGAAAAACATATACATACATCCTAACAGTATGTGCCTTGCATGCATATACAGAAAGTGAATTAGCTATTTTAATGACCGAGGAAAACGTGGCACGAACAAATCAATCAAATAAAAAAATAGTAAAAAATTGAACCCTTTCCACCACTAGAATATTAATCAGAAATTCTCCATAATTATTCCCTAATGATCACGACTCGCCGTTCTAACATTCCATTTGTCCTCGTGCACATTTTCTCCTGCCCCTCTTTCTCCCCTCCGTTTTATATTTCTTTTTTCATATATTGTTCTCTGATTTTTATGTTTAGTATATTCTGTTACCCTGACGAAGCATGACACGATGTATGATTGTAGAGGAGACGGCGTGATGGTTAATTAGTTTTAATTTATTATCTTTACTTTGTATATATTTTTATTGCTGTATGCAAAGTACATTCTAGTCTCAGTTCTGAAAAGAAATAGATAGATTTTTTTCCTTGTAACAAAATTATATAAAGTTGATATAATCACTTTTTAATGTTTGATTTCACGATAGAATAATCGATTTTATTTTAGATTGTAGATACATTGAATTACTACATAGATCATACAATTTCGGCTAGCACCAAACGTGGGAATTGCAAACCTTGAAATATTTTTTGGAAATTAACACAGGTGTACAGCGTAATATAATTCTTCGTAAAAAAGTTGTTCAACAAGATGCACCCATGGAGTACTTTAGCATGATACATGGTGGTTTTGCTAGGAAATTGATAAACAATTACTCATTTCGTTTTGGCGTTTCAAGTTTATCTCGCGGTCTATTTTATTCTGACTAACTGAATAACCATCACGCCGTCTCCGAAGGGTTAGGCAGAAAAAATGAACCTCCACACTGTTCTTTCCTGACATACTCCTCTCGCTTCTTAAACGTTTATGGGTGCACGTAGATTTCTTCGAACCCTCACTTGGCTGATACTTAATATTTGATTGATTTGATCATGCCACATTTTCATTGGTCTCCCTCTATTATTGCTCTGTTTACATCGTTAACACTGATAAAAAAAACACGGGTATGCAATAACACTCTTCTTCTTTCTTCGTTTCCTGCTGCCAATCTTATCTTTTCACCGCAGTCCCCCACCACTGAGTGTCTTCTCCAGTCGTCTTAATCTGGTCATGCCTCCGCACAGAAGTTTGCCTTTACCTGTTTCGCAGCATTACTGTGACAATTTTTTTTTTCAAGTTATCCAGCTCTCTCCTGGCAATGTGATCAAAGAAACTCTATATTCTGCAGACGTTAATGTTATCAAAATATTAACACGTATCTTTCGTTGCCTAAAGTGACACGCAGTCAATGATGCAATCTATTTATCGGATTCTTCGTTTATTTATTAATTGTAGAGTAACATACAGTGATTGTTAATACATATACAAATGAACAAACATACAGTTAAATAAAGGCATAAAAGGGTACCCCCCCGTTTATCTGAAGCTGTTACAAGACGCAGCGGTGCCCTTTCGTCAGCTTCGCTCATACAATCCCTAGACCCGCCCCCCGTCCATGCGGGACTTGCGTTTAGTTATTAAATCATTACAATGAAATCATCAATGAATTCGACTATCACGCTTCACGCGGCCCACGTGACCTTCGCCGAGTAAGTACTTCCCGTAAGAGTTGAGAATTAGTTCGCTCGCGGAACATCTTTGCAATAGAGATTCTTCTCGTCTCAGGTGTATGTATCCCCGCGCCCTCACCCCGGCGGCCGAACTGCTGACATTTCCCCCGAGCTATTCCTAATTAAGAATGCAACAAAAGGAGAAGACCTAAATATAATCCCCCGCCGGCTTCCCGGGTTATATTTGGAAGTCGAGTAATGGACTCTGTCGACTGGACATGCCTTGTACTAATATTGACTCAGGAGAAATTCTTTGAATTCGTTCTAAAGCACTTGTCCATTTTGGTTTATCGATTTCTAGAATTAAATTAAAACCCTTTTTCAATAGCCAATGGCCTTGAATGTAAATTACGTTGAATAATTAGATACACATCAAAATATTTTAAGTAGTTTTTTAAAACTAGCTAAACTGGCATATAATATATACGTTTCTACAGAAATCCGTCATTTTGACGAGTGTCTGAATTAAATGTATAAATAACACATCCGCTTAAAAGAAGACTCGCAATTGTGAAAAATTATTCGTAAATATGTATATGTCAATAATAAGTAACACGTGAAAATGTGTATTTAATATTAAAAGTACAAAATATAATGATAAATACATTTTATTGTGTTGAACATGTTGGTGTGGGTCTTTTTGTTCCTGGCAGATATCTCCGACAACGCCAGCATAGATTATTCAAGCTACCGGCGCAAGAACCAACCTGCCTCCGGTGATGCCGGTTGGAAGAGCAATCAGTCTTCTGAACATTATCACCTCGGAGATCGACGCCTTTCGTATTAGTGAAAATCTTCTTCTTCGTGTCAATTGCATCAGTTTTGTACGGATGTCCTACCAAATGGTATTTTCTCTCCTATTCTCTTGCCACCATGGTGGAAGGTTTTACCAAATTTATGTCGTTTCCGGGGGTGCCGGATTTTACCTATATGGTTTGGTTTCTTCCTTGCCATTTGTGAAAGTACGTTCAGAAGTCAAATACTGTTGAATTTAGAGAGTATCTTGTATCCCGAAAGTTGAACCATCTCATGCGTTCCTGGTGCGTGCTCTCAAATAACTAACTAACTAACCATCACACCGTCTCCCCGAAGGGGTAGGCGGATAGAATGAACTGCCACCCTTTTCTTTCCTGACATTCCTTTCCTATATATCTCGCTTTCTCAACATTCACACATCGTGTCGTTCACGCGCGTCGATTTCTCTGACTCCTCCTCACGTGGCCGACATTTAATATTTGATTTATTTGATCGTGCCATGTTTCCCTTTGTCTTCCTCTATTTCTAGTTCCATTTAAATCGCTAACATATACTTTTTTTACCATTCTTTCTTCATTCATTCTTTCCATCTGTCAAAACCATCTTAATGATCCTTTCATTATTTTGTTCATAACACCGTCATTCGCACCGCATTCACTTCTTATATTTTCATTCAACACTTTATCATACACAGAGTATCCACACATTCGTCTAAGAGATTTCATTTCTACTGCTTTTATTCTACTTTCATCCTTCATGTCTGTAATGTCTTTTGAGAATATAAATTGTTTTGATTTATTCAAATGTGTATCCAGAACACAAAGTGAAGGCGAATATAGAAGAGATTTAATATATTTTCAAAATAGCCTCGAGAAGTGTACATATATTTTGTTTTAGTATAAATATTTTTTTGATGTAAGTAAACTGGGAATAAAATTCGCTACATTCGTTCGTCACCATTGACGAGGTCCGGCGTCATTCGCCTTCCCATTCAAGCTCGCCCCGCGTGACTTGGGGCGACGAAAACGCCAGAATTCCCGGTTCCCTCGGTGGCCGAGAGGACGTCGAATTTTCCGCATAACTCGGCTGCGTCCCCGGGCGGCTGGGAGGCCTCCGCCCGCTACGTGACTGGGAAAACCCCATCGGCCGGCGGCGCGCATTCCTCGCTCCGATCGCCGCCGCAAATAGACCGCCCGCCAGGGTTCGCACTCGAAACCTTGGGCCGCTCGCAACATTTATATTCTCCGCTGTAATAACTACTCATTCCGCTATCGACTTGTTTTTTGTATCATACACGATCCTACATTGAAAATTCTATTGTTTTCAGACATTTCAAACATAGAACATTTCAAAACTAAACCTAAAAAAAAATTACCAAGTTTATGACAACCAATTTTTATTTTAATATTTTATAATAACAAGATCTCATTTAGATGGTTTGGACACATGGAAAGAATGTGTGAAGACAATGGTAAAGAAGCTATATGTAAACGGCGTGAACGGAGCTAGAAATAGAGGAAGGCCGAGGAAAACGTGGCACGATCAAATCAATCAAATATTGAATGTCGGTCACGTGAGGAGTTGGAGAAATCGACGTGCGTGCATGACAAGATGTATGAATGTAGAGGAAGCGAGAGAAGTATGTCAGGACAGAACAGTGTGGCGTTCCATTCTTTCTGCCTACCACTCCGGGGAGACGGCGTGGTGGTAAGTTAGTTAGTTAGTTAAAATCGTATTACTCATTTTCTGCGGATTAGTATTAATACTCATTTTATTTTCTGGAACAATGATTCATATTAATTAATTAAACTAACTAACTATCCATCACGCCGTCTCTCCGAAAGGGTGGGCAGAAAGAATGAACTGCCACACTTTAACCGATGCGGCACTCCATCCTTCTCCTTTCGCCCCCGCGAGAGACGCGGTGTGATGGGTTGCGAACCTCATCGCCACCAATAGGCATCTCCCGCGCATACTTCGATCGTCCAACATCCACATTTAACACATAATTTTCTTTCAGATTAATTAATTAATACAAATGAAAACGTCTGTTTTGAAGAAGTTTTATTATAATTTATGAGAATTACGTGTTTTGCTGCCTAAGGCATTTTGATAATGCTTTAGACAAGCGAAATATATAAATCACATAAATTATAATAACATTTCTGGAAAACAGGCGTTTTCATTCGTATTAAGTATGTTATTAATACTCGTTTACTGGATTTGTGGTGGCTGCGGGAAAGGTATGTATACATTTTTCAAGGACTCAGTGTAAACTGTTGGAAGTGTATTTTTACACAATTTTAGTGACATATTTTAAACACATTTTTAAAATATACATAAAATGAAATGTTATGATTATATTTCAAAATGTACCCGCAATGTAGAAATACGTACATTTTCATTAGTACCAACATGTTTTTTTTTGTACCTTAGATCTATTCTGTAACTATTCGGAGACTGTAACGATCTTCGAAACGTCGGTTGAAGTTTCATGGATATTCCAAAGATCTCAAAAAAACATTTAAAAAAATATATTTTAAATTTCACAACTTCTTCATCAATTATCTTCAGTCAAATTAATTTATTTTGTTAACGTAGAAAAACATTTTTAGGGCTACCAAATTTTTGTGCATAATCAATGGCATTTAGACGACACGCGTTTATTTAACGATGTTTGTTTATTGAATTTTAAATTGTAAAATCGATTGATAGTAAAAAAAAAACCGCTGCATTTTGAATTGATTCAAACAAATACAACGTATGCGCGAAAATTTATGATTATTTTTTACAATTTATTGTAGATTTGAAGTGATTGAAGTTTACTGCTAATTGTTAAAAGAAAACCTTACGTATTTTGTGTATAAATTTTGATCTAAAAAATGTAAAGTGCTGCGCAGCATTCTAGCATATATACATCTTCCAAAAAATTTGTCAGACGTGGTGGTCGTAAGAAGGGCGGAATGGGTAATGTTGTTAACCCATTCATCGGCACATGTTTGTAGAAACAGCGCGCCGGTACACCACGTATTTTCTCCCAAACTATCGAAAAATATCGATCCTTTTTGGTTTGTTAATATTTTAAAATATTCATAGATGTCGTTGTGAGAAAATCGGAATTAATTTTGAAATACATCTTTCGAATATTGCGAAGCGCGCACAGCTGCGCTTATGGCGATTGACTACGTAGAGCGCACATGACATGTGTGCTTACGGCGATCGTCGGGTTAAACATAAAGCGATCGCTTAACCCAACCAATGACAGGTCATAAGTCCTGTAAGCGCCTCGACCACCATATTCTGTTCCCAGAAAACAATTTACGTCTTCGTCTCTATTGGGATACAATTAATCCTTATAAATTTGTTATTAAAAATTCGATGTTTTCAAATCTATTGCAATTTTTTTTCTAAACGTCTCGTGAATGTCACAAGACGGCGTGCGTAAATTAGTATTGAAAGACATTTATTTTTTTACGAGAGATTTTTTTATTAACAGTATACATTGATTCGTCTTAACTTTAAACTAAACCGTGTTGCGAATTCAATTCTTTTGATCGCATGCATATTAACCACAAGCTTGAGTCCGCTTTTTTTTTAATTAATTTATTTTATATGCATGCAGCAATCGATTAGGAGGCGGAGATATAGATTATCTCCGGCGCTAGATCGTTTTACGGAGCATTGATCGATATTAGTATCGTGATCTTCTGTCTTATGCGAGCCTTGCTACCGCGATCTTAGATTGTAATATACTCGTAAATACTTCGTTTATTATACACTTACATCTACCATTGTTGTTATTACATTTTGATAAACTAAATGCACTGTTGATAATGCAAATCAAAATGTTTTATTTTAAATTAATCAGAACGCTGTTCGTTCAACTGATAAGGTTTATACTTTCGTGTGAAGCACTTGATTTGTGGTTTGGCATTATTAAAAATAATTTATAACATTTATGAACTTTGTTTTGACACCACTGTATTTTGTCTTATTGATTCGATAAAATAAAATAAAATGGTGTAAAATCAAAATACACAAAAGTTATCAAATATTTTTGATTAAATGTATTTACTCGTATTTCGAATTGTTTCTAAATTATTTACTTTATCGTCTATAAACGAATCAATAATATATGTAATCTACTTTAGGAATTAAAAAAAAAACATTGTTTAAACCACGTTTTAATAAAAAAAATATATTAAAATACCCGACATGTTTCGGAGGATACCTCCATCTTCAGGTGTAAAAATATAACAAAAACAAAACAAAGAAAGACTAATAAAAAACGCAAATTTAAAAATTTTGTTGAGCAATTTGTTATAAGAAGGTACTTATTTTTTAACAGTAAAATAATAATATATTATATGTTTATATTTTACCCTCTCATAGCGTCGAATGTATGAAATGAACAGAAAAAAATACAAAATTAATCCTCGAAATCGCTTAGCTAACTAACTAACCATAACTCCCTTTCTCCGTATGGGGTAAGCAAAGAGGGTGTACCACCACACTGCTCTGTCCTGACATACCTCTCGAGTTTCCTCCGCATTCATACGTCGAAACACGCACGCTCGTCGATTTTTCCGACTTCGAATGTGGCCGCCTTTTAATAATTAATTAATTTTGTCGTGCCACGTTTTCCTCGGCCGTCGTCGATTTATTTTTCCATTCACACTGCTTGTATACATTTTTTTTACAAGCATATTTCATCTATTCATTCAATGTATTAATTTTCATCATTTGCAAAGCGGTTCATCAGAACACGTTTCAATTTAACCTTCATAATAATGTGATATTATAATGCGAGAAATACATGTATGGCGTGTATTTGTATGTATTTGTATATTTACAAGTTGCAACCCTTGAAATATTCATGGAAATAATTATTTTTTACCCTTTAAAAGTTTGGTTCACTATACAATCGTAATCATTAATAAGATTTATCTTTTAATTTTTTTTCACACACTTAAAAAAATTCACAATTAACAAAACCAAATTGTTCTCTTTTTGTTTTCTGCACTACCACTGGCAGTACCATATAACAATAATCAGAACAAAATTCAAATAATTCAGAAACGCTCTCTGGCATGCGCATCGTGTGCATTTCGAATTACTTTCGGAGAGAATTCTTACCTCTCCTGTATTCAAAATATTCTCGTGTTCTTTCTTGATGACATCCGATTTTTGCCTATTTATATCATGATACTACATTTTTTATAAATATTAATAAATTGCTTTTTTATTTGAATGATTATGAAGATTAAGAATTATTTGTATCTCAATAGAGACGAAGATGTAAATTATTTGGAAACAGAATATGGTGGTCGAGGCGTTTACAGGACTTATGACCTGTCATTGGTTGGGTCAAGCGATCGCTTTATGTAATACAACATTCCCCATTCCACCCACGAACACCATGTTGAGAGACATTTCACATATTTTAGTTCAATCTACACTAGCGCCATCTATTGAGACTAGAGGTAAGCATTAAGCAGAAAGATTGTAGACAAATACTGTAAAATCCAGTATTTGTATACATTCAAAAAACAAAAAGATTATGAAAATATTTGTCTCGGCCGGTGTATAGTCTGACCACTCAGCAACCCTGGGCCTCCTCGCAGTCTCCGTCGCCCACCGCTAGTCAAGTTCTTCTCACGCCGCAGCGAATGCCGTATCCAAAGACTAAGCGATTCGTCCTTATTGTTTTTTTGCGGAAGTTTCTCTGTGTATTATTTTTTCTCTGTTAATTGTCCGCCAAGGCCCCATCCCCCCTCCCGTGACCTTTGCCGGACACGTGACTCCTTCGATTACCGCGATAAGGCGAATTACCTCAGCCCATTCGTGTAAAATCACCGTTTACCGTAGCCAGCGACCATCTCGGCTCTACCATATAGTCTTCTGAAATCCCGAAGACCACACAATCAAATGAATGAATGAATGGAGCTAATTTCCGAACGCCTAGCATTCTGTGAATGTGGATGTATTTTGCTTATTGGATTTTACCTGCATGTACGAGTATGTGTTAATCTCTGCTAGTGTGTTTTATGATGATACTTAAATCTAACGAATGATCTTAGTGTTCTCGCAAATACGATTATTTCTGTTGATGATTCTTTGGAGATCCTAATTATGAAATCATCTTATTTTATTTTTTTAAATGTTGTCATCGCATTTTTAAATGCTACTATTTCGCGCTGCCTAATATGGAAACGAAATTTCGCCAGCTCTTGGTCGTGCCGCATTCCCTTTTTATAATTAATGGATTGTTTGTCTCCGTCGGTCTATTCTGGGCCACTGTTTATTTTCTTCGGTTTAAAAATACGATTCTATCGAAATACGGATAGTGACGCGTGGCGGGAAACCCTGATCCGGTGTTGCCAAGCGTCCAGGAATAGTCCAATAGGGAATGCCGAGGAATCTGGCCACGGAAATAGCCTGCTCCCGATCTGAGTCCTGACTCACGAGCGCGTGATGGCGGGACCGGCCCCCGTTTGCCGCCTTTTGTGGACTTCCTGCGGCGCTTCTGATGAGGCAATTCTCGCGATGTTTACTAGCCAATTCATACACTCGCCTAGAAACAGACGCTCTAGGCCAGAGGTTCCCAAACTTTTTTATTCCGTAGACCACGTGCCGATTCTTTCTGTTTTGTCTGGACCCCCTGCTTTCCTAATGTTTTTTTTTACATTTTTTTTTCTATAAATTTGTTTTTGAAGCTGATACAGAGCTACTCACTTTGATATGATTTACTGTAGAAAAGAAATCTTTAAAATAAAATATGTATGTTAAGTTTTATATTTATACATTTATTAATTAATACGAAACAAAAGGCAAAGCCAAATTTTTACATAAAATAAATACAAAAAAAAAAAAAACAATGTTTAAATGAGAGGAATAAGCCTGATGCTTTGATATCAAAATTTCAATATTGGGCTTCAATTTAGTCAGGTTCAACCTTAAATTTCAATTATTCAATTTGCGAAAAGCCAAAATTTTGGTGACCTCCTGCCTAAATAAAATCACTCTCGTGGACCCCCATATACATCCAATACCCCACCTTTTTTTTTTTTTTCATTAACGTGGTCCCGTTGCAGGTTGGAATCGACCCCTTTGGGTCGAAATAGACCACTTTATGAATGACTGCTCTAGACTAATTATATTTTTGCATTAACTGATTCTTACATATTGATTTTTATTTATTTATTTAGTATACTTGTTTCACAGACTTTCTGGCTGTTACTGGAACTTTACTGGTATTTTCGGAAATTCGTTGCCTTTCTGCTATCCATATGTTGAAAACAATTTGAATATGTTTTGATTGGAAACACCCATGACTTCAAGATGAAACATATGTTGATAATCCCAAATACCCAATAAAGTTTTACTAATTTTCCTGTTTTATTATTTAAGTTATATGTGGCATGTTAGTCAGTTACAGTTTACCACAATATTTCTCAAAGAAAATGTATTCCATCACTACTTAATAATGTCTTTATTTTATATTTTGATTAATTCATCCTTATATATATATTATATTTCATGAAAAAATTAAAATGACTCCACTTTATATGTTTATAAGGAAAAATATTAAAATAATTAAATTGCATGCGATTTGGTGAACAAGTAAAATATTTTTTTTATTATCACATGATCATTAAAACTCTTTTTTATTTTGTGATAACCTGTTCTATAATTTGAAATTCAACTATATTTTTTGTTTCAGGTGAAACCTGTGTCCACTTGGCGGCTATTGCGGGTCACATCGAAGTGATGAAGCTCCTTGTTTGGTTTGGTGCGAATATTAATGCAACTGTAAGTTATATATATTTTTTCTTGTTATATAAAATATATTTACAAATAAACTTACCATTCTGTTCTGTCTCTTTGATATGTACATAAAACCAATTTGATTTGCTTTTCCCGTTGCACTAAACTAACCAATTTGAACATTAGGTTAGTTATTTATTTTTTCTTGAGCAATGGCGTAAAACTCCATATTAAATAATTAATATGAATGAAAACATCTCTTTTCTAGAAGTTTTATTATAATTTATGGGAATGACACATTTCGCCTTTCTTAAAGGCATTATCAAATGATAATGATATACACTTAATAATACCTTAGAAAAACGAAACATGTTATTCCCATAAACTATAATAAAACTTCTAGAAAACCGATGTTTTTTCTTTCATATTAATTAGTTAGATTAGTTGTGATAATGTGAGATATAAAACGTGTACTCGTATGTATGTTATTCTTATAAACCTACTAATATAAAATCAGTAGCGTAAACCAACTATATATACTGTGTAATTGCTATTATTTTAATGGTATTAAAATATAATATTTTTGTGTCTTTATTTTGACTTTTCATTCCTAGTTTCTTAAAGGAATTAAGATCTATATGTAAATAAAACAAATCGTTAGATTGTATGCAATTTATTTATTTTTAAATCTCAATCAAACTTTTTTTGCATCGCAGGAAAACAAGTGTGGCTACACCGCCCTCCACATGGCATTGGAGCGAGGAGACATTCCCCTGATCCGGTACCTGGCCACCGAGTGCCCGCTGGTGACTGTAAACGCTCGCACGTACGCTGGGCGCAGTGCACTGCAGCTGGGACGCGAACACCTGCTAGCCGCCGGGTACACTATCAACCCACAGGATGAAGAAGACGAAGAGGACTTCTTTGATGATGATGAAGAGACTGACAGCGAAGATGACGGCGAATTAAATAATCAGGTAATTTTGATACTTTATTTATTAGCTAATTGATTCGCTAATTGTAAATATTTCCTAAAATTATCAGGCCGTCTTTGATCTAGTAGAATTCATGTGACAATAAAAAAAATGACGCACATGTTATAATAGAAGAAAAGTAGCTGTTGTATACAATATGAAAAGTAACGGGAAACTACCACATTAAAATGGGCCAAGTGGCATCCCATGAACCAGCAAAGGCGTTTTTAGATTTTGCTGCAATCTATTCCCTACGATTGAAACTTTAAAAAAAAATACATTTATATATCCTACTTACACTAAAGACAATGAACTGTTCTGTAATATATTTTCACAGAGTACAAAATTTTTGACTTTCTCAATTTCTTATAATGCAAACCACTGTGGGAATTTTTTTTTAGATATTAATCAACATAATTTTTTTTTACAGTACCAGTATGGAAATACAAATTACTTCAACAGCCAACTTCGAAGTGAAGGAATCAATGTGGCATGAGCATAACCATCCCCTCCCCACGTGCCTCTCTGCGCCATTGCCCGCAGCTTCCCCATCGCTGCACCCCGCCACGCCGCCGCCACGCCAGATCAACCCTGGCGTTGCGACGACAAGGGATCCTTTTGCTCCTAGGAGCGAGCAGAAGATAAAATGACCAAGTGTATATTGTATTCAATTTCAAAATCTTTATTCTCATTTCCTTATTTGAAAATACTTATTTTGAAATATCAATATGTATGTAAATTTTGTTTTTACCTATTAATAATTTTTCAAAAACTTTAACTTGTACATAACTGTATCTTGGTTATTGAATTAATTACATACTTGTGAACAATACTGTATCCACCCTCATCCTATTTATTTTTAAGATTAATTTTGTAATCCATTTCATATGCAACATTAAAATAACTAATTATTTGCCAACACGGATGATGAATGACGCTTGGGAGTTTAATTAAATTTTCAAGCGAGGGTATACTTGTACAAAAGAATGTCAATGTATTTTATATATAGTGTAAAATCACCTGTTCTGAAGAAAAAGTCATCAAGCAGACAAATAATTTAAGTTTGTACATAAATGTTTACACTAAATATGTATTTTTAAATTTTCTATAATAGAACAGTTTTATATGTAATTCAAATCTGACGATATGTTGTAATATTTGTTGACTTCTTGCCGAACAAGGATGATGTGAATGATGTTAGTAAATTTTAACACAATAAATTATATATTTTTTATTCCGTCTAACGAAAGCAGTTGTAACCTTGTTTCGACATGAAAATTCAATTTGATAAAATGTAGATAAGTTATACAGGCCAGACTGGAATAATGTAATGAGGTTACCCCTTTATTTATTATTATTAAGAACTTGACTATGTTAGAAGCCTTGTGCAGAGGGATCCATAGTATTTGTACTTCTTCCTTATTTTAGACTAAGTTATAAGAGGACTGTATAAACTAGTATTACATTAATGTTGTTTACCAGAATTAGATCTTTATTTCAAAATATTTTTTTATCCAGATGGGAAAAATATGTATACTAATATAATTTCTCTTAATGGTGCAGAATAAGTTAGCTACTCTTTATTTATCTCTTACATATATTCAGCTGTTATATGTTCAGTAACCTCCATCCATATATACATTTATTCCAGTTGTCACTATAAGTTTATTGATTATTTTGTATGTCATGTAATTTTTTTCGAATACCTATTTGAAAATAAAATACATCCAATACAGCTGACTATTTATGTTTTTACCCTATCCTATCTATTTTCAGAACTCAGAACTCCTAATGGTTGTAATTAAGTTCATTTGGCAAAATATGCCCTTTTCTAATATATTACTATTAATTACCAACGCTGAGGATTATGAAAAAGCCAAATGTTAATATGAGTAAAGGAGTTTTTTTATTGTCTACGTAAAGCTATAATTTTCTTGAAAACCCATAAAAGAAATCTAACGATTACACCAAAAATCAAATTAAATCTCAAGATAAGAAACAACTCTTTCCTTTGTTACTTCTAGAGTTTACACTAAGGAGAAAAGTGCAACAAGTATATCTCATTTGAATGTGTAAGTATGATCTCTTAGGGTAACTAGTAAATCCAATTTTCGCACTCTTTTGGAGGAACACTCAGGCTACATATCTAGCCCCCGCGTAAAACAACCACGAAATTATATGTCGAAAAATGTTTTCGACACACGTAAGAGGAATAGCCATTAGAGCTGAACCTCTGTAAGCCAGAAGATCTATGTCCAAGTCCGTGTTAATTATTTAATATTGATGATAACATTGATTGTCTAAAAGTTAAATTGTATTTTATGGGGGTGAAAAATTTCGCTTTGCTAGGGTAAAGGGAAATATGTCATTCTCATATAATCTATAGAAAACACGTTTTCAACAATAAAAAACTTCTTTCAAGATTAATTTTTATCTAAGAAAAATAATAATTTCTCTTGACAGTATCTACCTATGATTATTATTTTTTGGGCTGGCAACTTTATATTGAACAAAATATTTTGACAGATGATAATGTAATTTTCTCTAGATTTTTTTACGTTTTTGTTCTTATTTCAATCCACAATAAGCCGTTCTTGTTGATCAAGATATATGTTATAAAAATATTTATAAATGCAAATCGTATACTGATTTCATTTATTGTTAGATATTTCATACTTCGAAAGTTATTTCACTGCCATGTCTATTTTGACTTGGGACATGTTTTTAGATTTTGCCACGAAATTAATTAACATTTCTAATAAGTTGGGCGATACCTGGGTTTTAGAAGGAAAATCAGAGGAAATTGGAGATAAATATCTAGTAAAAACTGTCACCGAACACTCACTTTTAAAAATGTTACCTGATGATTCAAATACCATAGAAGACCAAACTTGTATTGAAAACTACAAATCTAGCACGTATAATTCCTGCTTACGGTGGGAATACCACGTTTATTACAATATAAGCTACAATGTTCCTGTACTCTGCTTCAATGTGTGGAATCAAAATGGAAAATTACTTAAACTTGAAGATGTTTGGAAAGAATGCGAATTGACGTAATATATTTTTGTCTGGTTTATATTTTAACAATATGAAATGTCTTAATCAATGGTGCTCCTGTGTTGTTGCATTATAATATTAAAGTAGTTAATTGAAATTTCTTTGTAGAAGTTTATTGTAAATAATGAAAATACAAAAGTATAATTTGTTGAAATAATTTGTTTTATTCCAGTTGTTTTTTTTGTTTTAACCGATTTCGGCAGCTCTCTGCCATCTTCTGATGTATCGAGCTGCTAAAACCTGTTGAAACTAAAAAAACAATTGAATAAAACAATACATAAAATATATATTCTTTTTTCATTATTATTAATTATTTGATCATCAATTTTCTTCCGAATTGTATTTTAGGTCTGGTGACCCAAAACATTTATATTCCGCCCTTACTCAACAAGATCATCCGATACTACAGAGGCCATTTTTCACTCTCCACCCTTGCAAAACAGCTGAAATACTGGATGTTCAAGGAAATCAAAATGCTGACAACAATCCTATTATTAGATTTCTATCAGCAGTCGGACCTATGGTAAAATTAAAAATGGATATTGGTTATGCGTTTAACTGTTAGATTTAGACGCAAGAGATAGCATATTAAAACTAGATGCTGTGTTAATCGCTGACAGTAGACGAGATGTAAGACGATTTGTGATATAAGTGCGATGGGCGAGAAATTGGAGCAAGTTACCGAATTTACGTATCTGGGAAGCATGTTTACAAGAGACGGAAAAATGGAGAAAGACATCGAAAGAAGGGTTGGTGGGAATAAAATAAATGGCGCAAGTCATTACTGCAAATAGAAATATATCCACAGAAGCAAAGATGGCAGTACACAATGGAGTTCTAGTGCAAACCCTCATGTTTGGAAGTGAAGCTTGGAGCTGGCAAAAGAAGGATGAAAGCAGGATAAATGCCGTAGAAATGAGATCACTAAGAAGAATGTGCGGGAAAACGTTGTATGATAGAATACCGAACGATGAAATAAGAAAGAAATGTTAGGCAGATGACTGCATCATGAATAAAATTAAAAAAGGATCCCTGAGATGGTTTGGACATATGGAACGAATGGATGAGAGTAGAATGGTTAAAAAGTTGTACACAAGCAGCGTGAGTGGAAAAAGAAGCCGAGGACGACCGAGGAAAACATGGCATGACCAAATTAATCAATTACTAAAAGACGGTCACATTCGAAGTCAAAATAATCGACGTGCGTGCATGGTACGATGTATGAATATAGAGGAAGCCCGAGAGGTATGCCAGGACAGAGCATTGTGGCGATCCATCCTTTCTGCCTACCCCTCCGGGAGAAATGGCGTGATGGTTAGTTAGTTAGTTTTATTTGTTACCATTGATTGAGAAAGTTTTCAAAAGCTGTAATAAACCAAACGTACTGCATGCGTGTAGCCATTTAAAATGAAATACAATTATTTTTTGGACTGAAAAAAAAATATCGAATTCATAAAAATATTGTTTTATATTAAATATATGTGGGTTCCTATTATAGTAAAGGAGCATTAAAACAAAACTTCTTTTTAATGTTTTATTAACAAAATTGTAAAAAAAAAATGTTACAAAAACTTTCCCTTAAAAATAGCATTGTGATATATTTTCTCAGCGATACTTGTAATGCTGCCAAACAGAGAAAATTTGCAATCACATAAAAATGTCTAGACTAGACTTACAAAACTGACATAAAAATATATTGCTAATTAAATTTATCCTAATAAATTTTTGTAAGTGACTGGAATGATTATTTTTTTATGAATAAACATTTCATAAGTGTTTATTGTCACACCATATGGAAAAATACATCACAAAAATATAAATGAAGCTTACAATTAGGTTAATTTAACTCTGCATGACTAAATGCTTTGCACAAATTTGGGCAGTTATTGTCTGAACAGATAACCTATTGTTTTTCATCATTTCCCATAGATTGAAAGTATCCGTCTTCCAGAATTTGATTAATTCATAGACAAATAAATTTAAAAACAAAAGAATGAAGTTTCAAAGATAAATTCAGAAGAAAAGTATAATTTCATTATTTATCAGCAAAATAATCTCACTTTGAGGTAATATTTGAAAATTGCAATTTTCAAACAGTATTTTAAAATTAAATTAATAAAAAAAACCATCCACTCTAAGTACACATATATGTTTTTAATTTTCTGAACAACTACATAATTCAAGGATTAATTATATCTCAATACAGACGAAGATGCAAATTGGAAACAGAATATGGTGATCGAGGTGTTTACAGGACTTATGACCTGTCATTGGTTGGGTTAAGCGCACGCTTTATGTAATACAACATTCCCCATTCCACCTTTTCTTCTTATGACCACCATGTCTGACAAATTTTTGGAAGTTGTATATGTTAATCTGTAACACCACCCTTTACATGGTAGTTTCAATCTACACACTAGCGCCATTTATGAAGATAAGCATTAAGCAGAAGATCTTTTTAATGCAATGTGAAAGGCTACCGCCATTATCGTATTGCTAGATAACGCCTGGAGATGTCACTCCAATTTATATGCTATAATTTGGACCAGTTTTTGTTTTTACGACATTTTTACGTTTTTACTAGATAATTGTTATAAAAATCAGAGCTAAACTAGGAAATGTACTCCACCATAGTACCTCTTTATCAGTTTGTGGGCTTATGAAAAATAATAAAACAAATCAATCCATCATGATGACCCTTCGGTAATATCAGATAGTGGAAATTATATTCTGTGAGAATATTATTTAAATTAATCACCTGATTCGATTTTGATTCAAAAACTAATGTTAAATATATAACATTTTTTATTTGTATTCGAATAAAGCTACGTATAAAAAATATATAGGTAGTTATACCTACAAAGGTTTCATAAAAAATATATAAATAGATCCATAAAAGCTACACATTGATAACATTATTCGATATGTGAATATATAAGCATATTCATGCGTAACAAAATAAATAAAAAGGGCAAAACGACGTTTACGACGCAAGTTAACAATTATTTCTCTTATATAAGGAATAACGAAAACATATTTTACTCATACTGAGGCACAAATGTGGTAAAAGTATTATAAAGTATGGTGTAAAATTTATAAAAAATACAAACACTATGGAATTGTTGAAAATATATACTTTTTATACTATTGAAGTTCAATTCGAGCAAATCGTGGAAGAGCGAAAGCAGCAGTGTGCACTTCCGAGCTGTAATACCTCATGTTCATTTTTTCTAAATCATTATCATCAAATCGAATGGTCGGTTGGTGGAAGACCTGATTACCATTGAGAGACCCGATAACAAAACCAATTTGGCCAGTCGGATATGTGGGTACAGAAGCGACTGCATAAGTTGCTGCAGAAAATTGTTTCCTGCAATGATTTAAAGTGTTTTTAACATGAGTCAAGTCGGTCCAGAAGGTACTACCTTGAGAACAGACGATTCCGTCGTCCCTGAGAGCTTGCTTCATTAATGAGAAATAATCCTCTTGAAACAAACTAATGGCGGGCCCAACTGGATCACTGCTATCTGTTATTATAACATCAAATTCATTCTTATGATTCTTCATAAATTCAAAACCATCTCCGACGTGCAAGGTTAGTTTTTCACTTTTAAAGCCTTCAGCCATAAATGGTAAATATTGTTTAGATACTTCGATCACCCGATCATCAATCTCAACCTGTAAAAAATATGTACATCTTGTTTTAAAAAATTCATTACTTTATTAAAAGTTTCATTTGTAGATTTCTAAATAAACTATCTAGGCAAATATCATCTTAACTTATAATAACTGTATTTATATATTTTTTTTCAAACAATTATCACTAACTATCTTCATACATACAAAATCTTTCCATATCTAACCTGATGGACTTTTTGAACATTTGGGTGTTTGACAACCTCTCTTGCCACTCCTCCATCTCCTCCGCCGACAATCAGAACTTTTTTTGGATTTTTATGACAACAGAGGGGCAAAAATGCAATCATTTCCTAAAAAAAAATTATACATATATAACTCTAACTACTTAAACCCATACAGTCGATCATCGACTCCAACTGATGTTTATTAAAAATCCCACGAGGTCGATCACAGGCCTCAAAATTTTTACATATTTATTTTTTATTTCATTTGTCCGTGTTTTAACTAATATATGAAAAGTACTTTTCAATTTCCAGACAAAAACTATTTTATAAACTATATATTTACGGACATAAACTACTGTTTATTTTACAAAAAATGCTTGGAATCTTTGAAAATTTTAAGAAAAAGTGCTTGGACCAAAAAGGTTATATTACCTAAAGTAATAGTACAAATTGAAATAAAATAAAAAATACAAATGGGCCTGGGTACACAGAACATCCAAAGAATATTTGAGACATGCTTACATAGTGCAAATATATATTATTAAATTTTGTTTATATTTATGAGATTTTGAAATGATTATGAATCTCTTTATTTACTCAAATAAGATATGTATTTAAAAATAAAATCAAACAGTTTTTCACTTAGTATAAACCACTTTATTTAAGTAGCGCCAACCGGTGTCACTCTGTAGCGAGCTTCCTTGGGGCTATACACAAATGTACACGAACATTTGTGAAAAAATTTAAGATATGTATTTCCACGAGCCATGATAAACAAAACTTTTTAGATCTCTCAATAACTATAATAGCTAACTAACAACCATAAGCTGGCTGGATTCCATTTCATGATTCATATGCTGTTAACGATACCTTTAACTTCTTATAACTACAAGCGCGAAATAGATACTATTAAACTCATTGCAACAAATAACGGCTATCGACCATCGAAGATCGATAACTTAAAAATAAAAAAAGTAAATCTTCACTTAACTGCCAATATTTTTATTCTCCAAT